>OY720300.1:35966673-37277002 GCA_963082785.1 Philonthus spinipes
TTTGTTCGTAAGAGATGGCGCTGTAACCGCAAAAATTAAATTTAAAATAAATTATTTTCTTTCTTTGTACACATCCATCAGCAGAAAATGTATTAACAAATTGAACGAATAAAGAACGTGATCTTACTTTTCAGAAAAACGCTCAGCATACATCGTCGATATGTATGCTGCATTCGCCATAAAATTATTTATTTATTTAACGGAATAGACCATTTTCACAACTATAAGACATACATCTAAAATACAATATATTTATATACAGGGTGAGTCACCGAAGTTATATGAGGAAATAATATCCTCAAGTTTATGATTCAAATATTTACATTTCTTATGATAAACTACATTATCACAGAACATACATCATGTCCGAATGAGTAATGATATTCATGAGAATGAAACTGCATGCATAAGTAGTTACATGTAATCAAAGTTCAAACTATGTGATAACTTAGTAGGAGAGGAGGGAATCCAGTGGGAATTCGGATTTGGATTGGGACGCGCATAATGGTCCTGATTTTTTTAAGCAGGATTGGATTAATTAGCGGCTGGTTTCTTGCAACCGCCGCAAATTCCAAGATGTATGCATTTCGTTCTCGTAATTAAATACGAAGTTTGCGCGGAAGTAAGGCGATATTTCAGGCAAGTGTAACCGAACCAGTAATATGTTTTACATACATTAGTCGCTCACAGGTGGTTTGTCTCTAACAACAAGAACTTCCAAATATCAACATAACTTCGCCAAAATCGCGTTACCCGCTGGGTGGTGGAAGGCGGTGTGAGTTGTGGATGTTGCGGCAATGATTCATGTTTTATTAATATCGTATTCAGATTGAATTTCAAGTTTTCATATACACCATGTTGTTTGAAGTGAGTATTTTATATTTAATTTTCACTAAAAACTTAGATCAATTTATAAACCGGCTCTAAACTAACGAATTGTTATTGTAATTACCCACGTATTCATGTTTCCAACGAGCAACTGTCTTAATGTAATTACACGAAACTTTTTAATCACTAATTGTCGAAAGCAATTAAAATGACTCCGGTGGACAAAGCCGGGGCGAAAATATCGCGAACAAAAGGCGGCGATAGTTGAAGATAAATTTTCAGCATTATCTCCTCGGAGCAGTTCATTTGACAATCCTGGACATTTAACCTAGCAAACTGAGGAACATAAAGCTCTATCTCAAACTCGAGGGCTTGCTTGAATTATTCCCTGATAAATATTTTCCGGGGCGAGTGAGTGAGCGAGCGAGAGTGTGAGTGAGTGCATCAGGGGGTAGTTCTAGTTTTCAATTCCTTGTTTAAACAGCCATTTTAACTTTTGGAATTTACACACAGGGATCACTTCCATTCCAGCAGTCACGGCATAAAAACATGTAAATCAAATCACGGGCCAAGTTAATTATGCAATTGATGGAATTGTCGGGCCGCGTACAATTATTTACAGCTGAATTTATACTCACCAAATTGGATCATTGCACACATCTGTGAACTATAATGGACATTTTAATATTTTCACTTATAAAACATAAATTTAAATATTTTATAAGTAACATTTGTAATATTGAAAATTGTAAGCGCTACAGGTGGACTTACGACATAACTTGCCTTATACAAACTGGACAAACTTTTGAGAAGTGGAAAAATGAACATAATAATCCATATTATATAATTAAAAGAAAAACAAGATATCTAAGACATTCAATTAAATCAAATCACTTTTTAAATACTGTTTAATTTAAAATATTATATTATAATTACGAAAAATATTGCTGAAAAACACTACATAAAATAAATTGAATGACATCTGGAACTCACCAATTCTCACAGTTCTTATTATCTGAACAAGAAAAAAAGTACACGTAAACCAGCGACGATACGTGACATTAAATTCTAGGTGAGCGATAAAAGTAAAATTAAAGCAAAATTTATCTCACTACTCTAATAATCCTATTGCCATTATTTCGATGTGAAAATAATTTTAATAAACTTCAAGTAGTATTATAATAAACATCGATTTAATTTTAAATAAATGAATAAGAATCTTTCGAGACATAATAATTGAAACGACGCAGACCAGTCTGGGAAACTTAAACACGAAAATTTGCCCTCCATTGAATGCCAAATTGTACTCTTTATGGTAATAAATCAATTCCCCAAGAAGTGTGAAAAGGAAAGTGTTATAATATTTTAACCATATGTGAAACAAAGTGTTGTGGGTAGTTGCTGTACTTTGTAATAATGTACAAATTTGCTTTTTAGCTTATATTTTATGCGTTTATGTGAATATTTTTCTTATTAATTATTATGTTCAACATTTTTTTATCTTATCTTCAGATGTTGACTAAATGGATTTTACAATGAAATTAAACAAGGAAAATTTCTGGCAATGATCAATAAAATTCGATCAATCCCTTTTTCCAACTGCAAAAAATACTTACACTGTAAGTAAATGGATTTTTTTATAATTTTTTAATCTGAATAAATATACCAATAGACGATATACTATCTTCTATATTTGCTATCAGTAGCGGGTTTCCGAATGAGTTATTCGAGTCTATTGTGATTGGAACTTGGAAACGATTCCAAACCACGGTAAATAGAGAGAGGACTCTTAATCGCTATCATGTTATTTAAAATCCTTTAGGCGATCTGTTCAATCGTGTGTGATTAAAATTTAAGTTGTACCAAGTTTAAACCGATATATATATATTTAAAATATTTTATAATTTCCAAGTTATTATTCTAACATTTGATTATTGAATATAGATAATCATCTTTAACATTTTTTATAATTACATAAAGTTCCCAATGCATTAAGTTAACAATTTACAATATTAATTTGTAAATTAAATTCACTTGGTTTTGTTTCACTTATTTGTATATTATTTTCTACTAGTTTCGGCTTGATGCCATTATCAAGAATGATTCTTGATACAAATAAGTGAAACAAAACCAAGTGAATTTAATTTACAAATTAATATTTAAAAAAAATGTTTTACCAAGTGATTAATGTGAAAAAAGTGTCCGATATATTAACAATTTACATATTTACAAAAAAACTAAAGGTCTTTCAGCCGGCAACTTTAGTATCGTATTTCAATTAGCTATGAGATATTGGAATACAGAGAAAGTTTAAAATTTCTAGAGTGATGTATTTCGGATTTTTAGACATATGGGTATCGTAATGTTGTTTAGGGTGAGACTTGTGAGGAATTGGATTGTTTGAATCGAAAATAAAGTTACTCAGGGGAAAAATGTACTCATCAGATCACCCACTTGTATTATGGTGGAAAAATATCAAACCTCTATACGTACATAGAAATGATCATGTCATTTCAGATTTCACCGAAAATAATAAAGAGAACTACGAGAAATGTATCTTTAATATTACTGATATCATTAACAGACATTAATATTAAGTTATTTTTACCGACTGGGATTTTAGTAAACTTTGACTTTAATGCTTAGATAGCCTGGTTTAGAACGGACTACAATCCGAACACCCCAGGTAAAATATTGTCTAGAGTCCTCCTGCACGGCAGTTGAGGTCTTCGACTAACCCACCTAGCTAGCCGATCAACTCTGGAGAATTTGTTATGAAACAACTAGAGTATGCCAGTGAGATTTCTTCTTCACCATCACCGCTAGCGTCTATCTAGTCTAGGTATTTATACGTTAATTATTTACAGCTTCAATACTACTTACATGAACCAACGTGGACACATTTTAAGTTTATTTATTCCTCTATCTCTAATCAGGCATATTCAAGAAATAGAAAAGAGTATTTTCATTCATTTGGTCACAGTTATTTAAATATATTAAATAAAAATGATTTGAAAATAAGTCAAAAGTCACAGAGCTAAATGTGAAAATAATTTATTAATTATTTTCAAATCATTTTTATTTAATATTCAAGAAAGCTAACTAGAGTATTAAGTAAATGCTCAATGAAAACTCACTCCTCTAATAATCCTCTCTCTTTTATCCTGATTTCTTTTCTAAAGGTTTTATTATTATTTTTCTGAATAGAATTAATTGAAATATTAATTTGAATGATTTATTATTTCAAAAACTATTGAAAAATATTTTTTTTTTCATGTATTCTCAAATTTCCAAGACATATTTATTAATTCAACGAATATCCGTTCGTATTTTTTTATTAACAAGAAAACTCCCTGCAGCAGTTGGAGTTCGACCAACAAATAATTTCCACGTCGTGATTTATTCCTTATGTGGTTCCGTCCATGATATATGCAAAAGGCCAGGAGGGAGCATGTGTGCCTCCCCCATAAATTATCAGCGGCATCTGCTATAAAATTTATTAATAATAAGCTAATATCCGAGATTAAGGATTTCCGTGGAGGAGGCGTGAAGGAAAGGCGAAAAGGCTTTTCGTGTCCGGACCGGATAATCAGACATCAGACAGAGAGTGACACAATAATTAGAGGAGCGCACTGACAAACTGCGTATGGTAAGACCCGTCCAGTAATTAACGCTCCCAGTCGAGGAAATCCGCAAGGAAGTGATTAATGCGTCTCGCTTCTGTGTTCTCTCCAACGTATCCCTGCTCCGACCCCTTGTTCCGTCCTTTCATTTCTATCTCTCTGTCTTCCAGCCTGCGTGCCTTACTGTTTCTTACTTAAATCCGATTTGCGAGAAATGATTACTGGGTTTGACCTGCATGATCACAAAAATCTTTATTGTATTAGTATTGTAACTATACACAGCTATATAATCTAATATTTCCAAATAATCACTTTAATTTATATTCCTAGAAGTCGTTTCTTTGATTTGATAACTTTGAATGAAAATTGTTTATAAATTTTAAATAATATCAATTACTAAGTTTTACTCAGTATTAATTTCGCTTTATGTACAAAATGTACACTTCCATTTAATAAAATTAAGCTCCATCTAAGAATGGCAGGGAGTTATGGAATATGCCTACTATCGTTACTAGTGGCGTTGAGAAAATGTTGTAATATTATCGTGTTATTGTAAAAACTAAAAATATATTGAGAAAAATAAAATGATTATGTATTTTGAATTCTATGAAGCTGTAATTCTTAGAATTCAAAATACATAATCATTTTATTTTTCTCAATATATTTTTAGTTTTTACAATTATCATTATAAATATCGTCTACGCTTATGGGGAATCCGAGTTATAACTTTTTATTAAGATGTACAGAGATCGGATCATGTGTTCAGAATGTTATGAATGGATTATATCAAAACGTAAATTTAGCCACAATTAACACGTATGGTAAACAGTGCTGCTCATTTATTTATTTTTTTTGCTTAAAATATATTTCCTTATGTTTGGTAGGTATTCTCAATATTTTAAATTTGTATCCCTGAGCTTCAATAATTATCTATTATTCTAAAATAGTATATTGTTGGAAAACAGAGCGTGAAATATAACATTATATATACTATATATATAATATTATTTTCAAGTTATAGTGTTTTATTATATATTATATAAATATATTAGGATTAAAGCTGCTAAATGCTTAAAAAGTGCATTACATATAATTATAATGAAATTTGGAGCGAATGAAGGGTGCAAATTCATAATTAAAAGTTATTGCTAAGGATTTATTGGGCAGATGTGGGAATGTAAAATTTGGCGAAGTGGCGTGAAAATCTGCGAGGAGGCGTCAGGTTAAGTAATACAAATACTCTGCGCCGAGGAAAAAAAAAAATATCGAAAAGTAAAAAAAATACGGTCGTTTTTCTTTTTATAGATTGCGCCAGTCTGACAAATACCCTTTATTTTTTCTTGATCGGGTGGCGGGCCGCCGAGATATTTGTTAGTAAGTCACGGGGGGCCGTTTTAAATTTGAGAACGATCTTTTTCAGGGCCCAGGTCGTTCCTCTAACCATCCATAACAAGATTAGGATGACCTTAGACGTATAATAAATTAGATAGAGGAGTGGAAGTTCGCAGAACTTTGTGCGGAATCGGCAATTCGACGCTTTTATTGACTAGCCGGCGGGAAAAGGAGGGGGCGGGGGAGGATAAAGGCGCAACAGAGGGGTTAAGATGTACCGTAGCCAGAGCATTTGTATTCAATTAAAAAAGTTTAATGAGCTTCCTAAATTTGAGTTTTGCGCATAAGCCCCGATCGCAATTGAATTATGCTAATTACTCTAGTGGTCTTAATGCGGGCCACGGAATATAATAATTACAGGGACGGATTAAATGTAAAAGCCCCGGCGCGCGCTTTATTCTCAGGGCACTATAATTAAGTGGAAATCGCGTGCATATAATAAAAAAGCGCCAATATTAATACACACGGCGTGTATAGAAAATACATACACACATCGCGGCTTATCGATCAGTCGAGCTTTTTTCGGGCGACCGCCTGAAAAGCTCGAAAACCTCGAAAGCACCGCCACGTTTACACATTCACGGAAAACCAGAAACGAAACTTCACGCGCTTTTACACGAAAATGTACTACCGCATAAATTTTATGACCATATAATTATATCCGAGCACTTTTTCGCTTTCATGCGAATTTATGCGTTATGTTGTTACGCAACTTACTTCTACTTCACTTTGCCACATATGAGTTAACTTATAAATTTACATGTCTTTTAAATTATATTAATAATAAGAACAACTTAAATTCATCTAGTAATTAAGAAAGAATTGTATTTTGTTTTGAAATTACGCAGGGTATCTGGTATTCCAAACGGCTTTTTATTCAAATTCAATTGCTTTGCACATTACTGCTTACCCATGTATTTTTTTCTTTAATAGAACAAAACAAATAAATGTTGTTAACAATTTATTAAAATTAATCGGAAATGTTAAATTTATTTTCTTTTTCATTAATAAGAAATATTAAGAATTTCCATTTTTTTTTATTTCCCACGATTTTATTTTCATTTTCAGAAATGTGTGCAAATAATATAATAGAAAAGTGACACCTTCTATCAAAAATTATAAAAGGTGTTCTTTTGTGCAGCTTTGAGGCTGAACACCCGGTATATCATACACAGTGTGTTTCAAATCTGAGTCTCACCATGCGAATCTCGCGTATTATAAGAGATATTTAAATTTGGCACTTTTGCAGAATTTCATGTTGATTAATGTCCCGTTAAGAAAACTGGTCTAAGTTTCTTCGTTTTCAAACAAGAATGCAAAAAAAATGAAAAATTCGATTTTATTTTTTTATTTACATCTTTGCTATAGTGCTATAAGAATGTCTTCATTGTATAGAAATATTGTTCCAAATAACGAAGATGTAAATAAAAAAGAAAATCGAATTTTAAGTTTCTATCATTTTCCCTGAAAACAAAGAAACTTAGCCCAGTTTTACAAACGTGCCAAATTTAAACCTACACTGTATCTCTTATAATGAGCGAGATCCTCATGGTGAGACTCGAATTTAAAACACCCCGTATATGATATATGATAAAGAACGTATATTTGTAATAATTTCAATTATTGAAATAAATTAACTTATATGTTAGCTAATAATATTTTACTTAATATATTTAAAATTTTAAAATATTCCTTTAAAAATAAATATATAATACGTTTCACCATTGTTTTGGTTTTTAATGGTTAAACAATTCAAGGTATAATTTAAGGAATGAAACGTACATTTAATATGTATACAAAGCGTATAATTAGCTAAAAACATGCATGCCGCAAATGAAAATGCAGTTTTATCCAAAAGTAGAAGCGATCCAGTTAATCGCCGGCGGCAACAATAACACGCCCGCCCGTGAGAATTGTGCATATTTCCAAATAACACCCCTTAATGGATGATCCGGCTAATGTACAAAACTCGCAGGTTAATTATTTATTTTCATCAGCCCGACCTATATAATTTTTTTGCGTGCACTTCCCGGGGATATTTTATCCTGTTAGTGCTTTGCCCTTATCACGTATTTCTTACATCCGACCAACTATTTGTCTATTCCTAACCATTAATCACCGTTTTTTAGAAGACGCTCTAGTTCTTATTGTATGTCCTGGAGTGCTTACAGAACGCGGCTCTTCTGAAAACTCTCATGAAAACGTCCGGATGGATCGGCAAAAACGCGCCCTATCAAAATCGCGCTAAAATAATTGCTGGCGGAATGAATTGGGTTATTTGGACGACACAAAGTCGAAAGTATTTTAACAAAAATGAATGTGGATAATATAATTTTACAAATTTGTAATGTATTTTAATTCATATTACATTATTAACTTTTCAATATATTTATTCTAATAACGGCATTGAAATGTAACTGTATTCCTCGATAAATATTTATAAAGCCAGCAGTAAATTTTGTTAAAATTTAACGAATCAATTAACCTTTGTATGTAACTAAATATAGTTCGATCCACTAAATCTGATACTTGCGTCATTAAAAAAGTTATTGTTTCGAAAAATTCATATTCCAATTTTATTGCAGTGAATTTTTGTATATTTTAATTTGTTTCTATTTTGTCTTGATTTAAATTCAATGATTTCCACTTGTAACCGTTTTATCCTTTTTTTAATTGCTTCGCAATTCAACCTGCGCTTAGACATTCAGTAGCTTTTAGAAATCACTTTAATTTATGACTGTTGTAAATCTCAGTAAACCATTTTCTGTGTTGTACAGGGTTTGCCTTATTCTCGTGGTGGGCCAGTCATCTGATCTAATTCACTCTTTCCCATTAAGTACGTCAATTTTCTAGAAGTGAAAAACTTTTCACTTCCGCCAGATGACAAAGGGCGCAAACAATTAACCACCACGAAGATAGCCAATAGACAATATGCTCAAAATAAATAAACATCTTTGAGGAGATTTATCTTTAAAATAAATGCATACGAACCATTTTCCTGGTAAATTAATAACTACAATTCAGATTAAATAAACAAGACTCAAGTTTTTTGAACCCGATCAGAGATAGATACTCATATAAAACACTATTTTTTTTTTCATTAGTTAAGCATTTACTAATTTCGGTTAAATGAAGCAGTTAGACTCACTGTTTAGACTCTGCCGTTAACGGACATGCTTCAGCTAGATTGAATTGTTTAGATTGTTTTCAAACAGATTCCTCCGAGTCAAGATTCACAATTAACACACATATTTAATACATCATATCTATATCGCATTAGTGAATTAAAAAAAATAAATACAAGAAAAATTGATGGATAGGGCGGAGGAACTAGGGTCTTCAGTGAACGAGTTCACTGAACTAAAAGGTAAAAAAGGGGACGACCATCAAAATATACAGCAAAAAACATCGCATATTACAGCTTTTGAAAAACAAAAAAGTATTGTTTAGACAATAGAAGTTAATTAACGCCAGACTTACGCAATAAAAAAATGCCTTCACATCTACATCTAAACTCGCAATGACAAACAAATACAAAAATGAATACCTCAAGAGAAAACTCACGTAAATATTCACAACCGTCAATAAGCATACCGAACAATTATACAACAAATACGAAAATATCACTCATGATTTAAAGTAATATCCGGATAAATATCACTTCTAAGGAAGAATTAAAATACACATTTCGTTCAATCACAATTACGACAACAGCGCCTTTATTATTAAATCATAGAATAGATGGATTTATTTTTAAAAATAAATATAAAATTATATAATGTTGCAATGAATGCATAGTGGTACTGGTATGTAAATATTCTTTTGTGTAATCGAATGTCTGGTGGGATATATGCTCAGGAAGAAGTTGGTTTAATAGATGATCAAAAACTTACAGTTTATGTAATTTTTGCAGTAGTTGATAGAATGATTTTGATCAAATAGTATTGATCATTGCCAAGAATTTTTCCTTTTTTAATTTTATTGCAATAAAACATGCAACAAAATCTGACAATTAGTGAAATGTTCAACTACCATTCATCTAGCGTATGGATAACTGGTGATGGCCATTTCGGTCTCACGGACCTCATCAGACCAGTGTGTTCCATGTGCAATCCCTTGATGAATGTAGTTGAACGAATGTTGTTATTATTAAATAACAAGGTATTAATCATTTAATTCGACCGATAGCAGAGAACATAATCTGATAATGTTGAAAACAGTTATTCTCGTAATTTGTATATTCACATCGAATTCACAAAATATCTACGCAAGCAACTAAGAGCGGTTCGTATGCATTTTACTACAACATCATAAAACGTGTGAGATGGAAGTTCAGACAAAATGTTCAGTGAGCAATTTCTCAAACGAGGGATTCTACAAGCGTGTCGTCGCTAAAAATAATGTTCATATTACCCACATGATCAGAATCATTCACGAATTACACGAAGAATTCTCTTTCTTAAGAAAATTTAAAGCAAACCTACGAGACCTCAGACAGCGATATATTATGACAAATTTTATTTCTTTTCCATATCCGTAACCCATCTTTCAGTCGCTGCATATTATTGTGTGCATCAAATTACGAACACTTTTCTTCAAATGAACCTTGATTTCTAATCTTTGTTTTTGAATAGAATTTTGTCTTAAAATAGACGCACACTTTAAAAAATGACTGGAATATATATAAAAAAATAAATAATAGCCAATTATATTAAATCCAACAATATAATTAACTCTTCTTCCACTTCTTCATTTCTATTTAAATTAATAAAATCAATCAACAAAAATACCCATGCCGTGACGGAGAGACCTTTAAAATATCATTTTCTTAATTGCATCCTCTCCTTCATTATATACAAAAGTTAGATTTATACAAAGTTTAAAGGTGGAGGGGCCGGTTTATTGCTGGAGTTATTTCCAGCTTCACACACATGAAATATTATATATTTATATACAGCTCTCCTTAATTTGAGAATTTGAGAAATATTTTGATGGTCACATTTTCTCGCAATCATAATTTTCTCAAGAAAAACTGCTGTAAATATGTGTTAATTACTTCATTTAAATATTATTTATATCTAAGGCACCGCACAACCTCAGCATACCTAAATTTGATTAATTTTTGTGCCGAAGGTCGGATTTGAGTCTAATCAGAGCCTTATGGATTTGTCTTAATAAAGATTTATTTATAAAGTATACAAATGTTTCTTGAAGTATGATAAGAGTACATAATTAAAAGTGTGTTTGCTAATAAATCGAACAACTTCTAATAAAGCACACAAACGTCGAGCCGCACAAAAAATATGCGAACAAAAGATAAAAAATATAACAACCGATCCCGGGACGCAATTCATTATTGATGTCCGTCCGCAAAAACCGAGGAGAGGAAACGTGACGTAAATTATTGAGATCTAATTTCCAACGGGGCTCGGATGCAGAAATGGTGCATGCGCCGGGCGGAACGCGCGCGCCCCTCAACGCGAATTTAAATAATTCCGCTTTGTTTTGTTTATTTATTCGATTCATTTGCAACTTTTACAATTACGCCGCGATGGCGCTGTCATTTACTGCTGTAAATGTTATTGTGTTTGCGCACGCCTATTAAAATAATTAAATCAACATATGATGGCGGCGAGTTAAACAATAGCGTTTTAATAAATTTGTAAAATCAAATATCAGATAAAGTAAAGCCGATTCGATTTAAATTATGTAATTCATTTGTTTGTTTATTGTTAATTTACATATTTTTATTACTCAATAAAGAAAATATTGTTAAAAAATTAATTTTTATTTAAAAATGGAATGGCAAAATAAATGTTCTGTTGTATTTATTGTACTTACAAAAAGTAAAATGTCCTTATTGTCTAAGTGAACAAATATAATATTTTAATATTATATTTGTTTTATTTCTTGTATAAATCATTTCTTAAAAAAAACTTCTTCTCGGAAACTCTTCTAAAGCTAGCGCAATTTGTAATCATCCAACAACAAAAATGCATTTAAAATTTAATCAGAATTGGAAATATATGACCGGTATTAGAATAAAGTGTTGATCATTTTTTAAGAGTTGTGAGCCTTAAAAAACGAATCTTCATAATCACATGTTTTTTTTACAAAGCAAAATAGAATCATTGACTGCTGATGGTATTGAGAATATACCTTCACAAAATGTTTTATGATATACAGAGAATTTAATAAGATGATTAAAATAATTTCCATTTATTGGTTGAAAATAAAATAACGCGCGTTAAATCTTTGAGTGCGTTTTTCTCGAAATGACTATGTTAAATTGTCCAATCGATTTCTCAGGTTTAACGTCTTCGCGTTTTATGTGTATTGTTTCCTATTCCATGGTCTAGGCTAGAAATAGAATATAATATTTCTAATAAATCTTATTACTAGTAATATTTGTCAACAACGCATCGTTAATTCAAACCTGAGAAATTGATTGGACAATTAAACATATATATTTTGAGAAAAACGCACTCAAAGTTTGAACGCGCTGTTATTTTACTTTCGGCCAATAAATCGAAATGTTGTTTATTATCTTATTAAATTCTCTGTATATTTTAAAATATTTTCGGGGGTACATACTCAATGCTATTAACAGTGGATGATTCTACAAAGGAAATTGTTCTTGTAAGTAAACAAACACCTCTCTTTGAAAAAAAAAAGTAAAAAAAATAAATCGCGAAACATAAAGCATTTAATTAATTTAGTTACAATTCCATCGGATAAATTTTGCACAAACTCAAATAAACTCCCGTGCACACGCGAACCCAAACGTGATTATTTTTGTTGTGAAAAGTTTGGAGAGGCGGAATGAAGCGAAGCGGAAAATCAAAGAATTCATTTTTTTTTGCTAATTTAGAACACGTTCTCACATAATAAACAAAATTGAAAACTTTATTTCGGCTGCTCGTGGCTTATTTCTGTATATGTGTTTGTAACCGGTATTGAGGAGCGTTGTTTCAGCGGCGGTTTCAGTTTGCGTTACACATGAGAACGCGGCCGGAGTAGTCCGGGTTTTCCTATCGAGTTTCACATGCACTTAAAGGAGCTCTTCAATCTAAATGTAATAATATATTTTGGGGAGGAATGCAGAAAGCGGTTTCTTTAAAAATCATTATGGTGTTAAGGAAGTACTCAACGTAATATGCACAATAAGACTGTAATTTTAAAACTGTAGATTAGGTTTGCGCTCAAACAAAACAAAAAAAAAACGAAAAATACATTAATTTCCATTTTAATTTAATGTTATTATTAATTGTTTAGCTTCACTCATTGAAGCATATTCGATTATAATTATGCAATTTAGAAAAATGTAATATAAATCCACACCATCTAAGAAACTTTCAGCTGTTATAATTCACAGAAAAATACTTTGTAAGTTTAAACCTCATCTTTCTTAAATGCCGAAATAAAATAGTGTCAATATTATTTACTCGATAATTTTTGAAAAGTTTTTACGGTGAAAATTGAAGAAAAAAACTTTACAATTATTTTGAATTACAATAAATTTTTGCCATGAAATTTAAAATGAAACCATGTATTCAACACAAGAAAAGTGTTATTCAGATAGTAGTTTAAGAAGAGTACGTCATTTTTTCAATGTTGAATTTCCGAAAAAGACAATACCCAGCAACAATCCCCAGTACAATTCTTTAAATGGTACTATATTTAAAGAATTGTATGTTAGAAAAATTCGAAAATAAAGCATTAAACCAGTGCAGATGTACTATTATTATTAATTATTTGAAAGCAAGGAAATCAATTCAGAATAAGGGAAACACTTTTAACATAAAAAAATGCAATAGAAAAACTCTATACACAAATACTTAAACAGGAAGTTGATTATTATTTTATCGTTATAATTGATAAATGATTAATTAATAACCTCAAAATTATTTTTATATTTGTGTTTGTTATCTCGATATTTTCGGCGAATCTCATTATTATTAAATTTATGTATTCCCCATTCAAGCACATCCATTAAATAACATTAATTATAAATCGACCATAAATAAATCTCGATGCCCACATGCGCCTCATAAAAATCCCTCATCCGAATAAAAAAAAAGAAGCAAGAGAAAGAGAGGAGAAAAACATTTCCATTACAACCGCCTCTCCCACGAGTCTCGCATTCTCCCCCATATTCTGTTTGTTTTCCGGTTTATTTCTCTTATTGCAGTTTAAATATTTACATTACCCGTTTATATCGAATTTATACACCGAGGAAATTTATTCCGAATCACTTTTGCGCGCGATTATATTCTTGTGTTTGCACACGCTGATGTTTGGTTTCAGCCACCATTCGCGGAAGGAAAGGGGTTGAAGGGAAGCGTGCACGTGCATTATGCACCGGCACGAAGTAAATTTTAAAAAGTTCGTTCCGGAACTTTTAATTCGGCCGGTCTGCGTAAAACGGTTTTAATCAAATCGACTCTTGCTTTCCGCCAATTCGGTCCCGTTGGAAATAAAAAAAAAAACGAGTCGAATTAGCTTTGATTCGGTTCAGAGCTCTCCAAATAACTTTTAAATGTGATTTTACACGAACAAAAAAATCAAAACTGTTGTAAGTACATAAAAATAAATCAGCAAATATGCGTCTCTGCTTGATTACTTACTCAAAACCTTTTGATAAAATAATTGTATTGCAACAAGCATTATTGTAATTTATAAAAGAAATTATTGAAAACGAGTACAAATGGACATTTTACAACTTTTTATTTTATATCCATTATTTCATTCTCTTTACTGTATTGAAACACAAATCACGTTTCGGCAATAATTATGTTCGGTTATTGGTAAAAAAATCGATTCCGGTGTGTGTAGTCCGGGTAAAAAATGCTAGTGATTCATTTGGAACCCGGTGTAAATGAACTGGAAACGTGCCCTCGGGCTTCGACATTAAAATGTCGTGTATGCGTGCATTTTCGGCCCTTACATACAGATTCGAAACATGAAACGCGATAACTGGAATAATGTAGTAAAGTTTTACACGTTTTTTTATCATCTATTTTATATGTCTACAATGCCTATAGTTTCACTTTATTTGTAGGTGGTTTATTTCCCTCTCATTTTTTATGATTTCATATATATACATTTTTCATATACAACATTCATTGTCTACATTTTTAATGGCCGGTCATTAACGTGCTACTATTTAAAAAATGATTTATATGCATTTATTGAATTAGCTGCCTTATTATATTTAATGTAATGTTTCTTTGTTATTAAACATTAAAATATAAGAAATAAAAATTCTGTCACATCATATATTATTATATTATATTTTTATTATGTGTGAATGAATATTTTTGTTTTAAATTAATTAAGTTTTTTTGTTATTAAATTAACTAAATTAATATGAATTATATTACCTACATAACTTAACAATCAACCACATAATTGTACATGTTAAACTATATTTGCTTATTTCACAATACTCAGCAAATTTTGATGCCAAAAACAGCAAGAACAATCATAATCTTTATAATAACAGCACGGAACATTTAACACGTAATAACAGAGCGCGCGCATAAAAAAAAACTCAACACTCGAGAAATCAGCGGTTTTGTAATTGCGCGACATTTTAAGCATCACCGCGAGAGCACCTCAATTTCCACGACTTCCTCCAACCACCCCGAACCCTGTTTTTCATCCCAGTCCACCCTTCAACTTGTTAATTTCAGTTTTAAAATTGTTTCTCTGTCTTCTCATTAGGGCCTACTCTTTAGTGTCATCTTAATGACCCCTCGCGGTATCGTCGGAATTTCACTAATTTGCAGCCTTGTTGACATGCCTTTATTGCGCCATAACTTAAGGGTCGAAAGAGAGATGGAAGTAGAGCGGTGGTTACACTTTTTTTACGCATCGTCTTCGAGTTTAATTAACGCGATTAATTACATCTAAAGTTGTTGTTTTTTAATTGAATGACCTTGTTAAATTCATAAACCGCTAAATTAAGGCATGTTAAATACAGTTTTTATTTATGTTCCTTTGTTTTATGAAAGTTCTTGATTTAAGGTATCATGTCCATAAATAATAATCCTGAGGCAGAAAGACCGATGGTCGATAGCCGTTTTCTAAGGACAACGTATAACATATTATAAGAATTATATTATTAATTTATTGTATATAAAATTGTCTGCAGAAATAAAGATGTTATATATATATATATATAATAATAATAATAATAATCCTGTGCAAATACCCCGCCTGATATTGGATTATATTATTAATAATAATAAGCTGTATTACCAAGGGACAAAAAGCTCAATTACTTAACATAATATCGATAGAGAAAACAATATAAAAAATTGAAGGTAGTGGACAAAATATAAAAAAACATTAAATCAGAATAAAAACAGTGCAAATTAAAATATGAATAAAAGTATAAATAGTACAAGATTCGTATTTAACGCTGTTCACCCGTCCAACGATCCATTGTGGACAAATCTGATAACGTTGAGTTGGTGATCTTGCTCCCCACCACCCCTGGTGGCGGACCCTGAGTAAAGAAGCCTACACAATACAAAAACAGGTATGCAAGAATGGAAAGGTAAATTTACAAAAGCTCGGAAAAAGGTATTGATCGAATTTTATTGATCATTGCCAGAAATTTTCCTTCTTTAATTTCATTGTAAGTTTTTATAGGAGCCAATTATGATTTCTGTCAATCCGTATTTGAAGATTAATATATATTTTTTATAATCACTTATGGTTTTACATTTGGCAATCACGAGGCGATAACTTGAATTGAGTGGCGAAAATAAATTATTTTTGTAGCCATCATAATACATTTGTGGATAAAATTAAATTCGTATTTTTGATGTTATTATTATTCTATTCTAGTAGTTTAAAAATCAACAAAGGAATGAAGGTGCGAATCACGGAATGTTTTCTTTATTGTTTGTGCGGCGGCAATGATAAAATGATTCCATTAAAAATAGCGAAAACGTGGCCCGTAAAAAAGGGGGCGGTTGGCTAATTTTAAATGTACGGCCGTAATTAAAAGCGGCGCGGCGGCCGGAGAAAGTGGAAAAGTTAAAATGAAAATTTTTATTAGATAATGTAGATTTAATTAAACCTTCCGAGTTTTCCTTTCAGAATTTTTACTATATTAAAAAAATGAAAGGGCCGTAAATAGGGATATTTCGGGGCTGTAACTTTTTATTAGCCGGGGGGGTTATTATTGCCGGAATTATTACGCCGCCAATTAATTGGAATTTACTGCTTCCGGGATACTTTCGGTTAATTCATTTTTAAACCCGGGGTTTTATTAAATATAAATAAATTCAGATCGATTTTGGACGTCACGAGGATTATTAATGATCGATGAGAAATCCCCTATGTGTATGCATGTGACCCTGGAGATATGAAACCGTATGTGTTGGCGAGGGGGGAAGGGGTTGTGCCGACCTGGAGGCTGGTACCTATTCAGTGTCGAGGAATTAATGATCTAATTTTTAATTTGTTGGCAAAGGGTGATTTCGTGATTGGGCTTTTAAAGGTAATAGAGTTTTAGGTTTTACAGGCGAGCACTTTGGTCCAGCGTTCGGACGACGCGTCGGAATTTCATTAATCAAATCATGTGGCAATTATCCCCTGTAAATGGGCCAGCTTTACTATCAATTAGCAAGGTTCATTTCTCAAATTGCTTTCGTTAACAACAATTATTACATTATAACAATTAATTCTTGATAAGATCCTCATTTCCATATACAATTGTAGAAATTAAATAATGTTATGAATCAAGACTAAATGTTTGCACTGCCATCACTATTATGAGAATGATATGACTAATTACACAATAAAATATTGTGAAATTTTTAATATAAAAACAACCCATAGATTGCTTAGTAAAATTTTCTGCATTCTCTGCATATAATAATTTTTGCTACTATTATTATTATTATTATAATTTATTTTTCATTGATATTGTCTTTTATTAAAGTTTTCTGAGTTGACAATAAATATGATTATTATTATTATTATTATGTTGTTGTTTTTTTGATCACGAATTTTTTCAGTATTTTTCAACCGGTGTATTCCCTGCTGACAGGATGCTCCAAGTCAAGCCAGTGTTTTAATATACGAAATTTCGCGAAAAAATGCAGGTTTTCAATTCGTTTTTTTTTTTCTGTATATTAGTATGAGTGCAAAACTCCATATATTTTTTTAATTGGTTTAAATCCCTTGTGAGTTATACTAGTGGAGGATATGATAACATATGGGTCCAAAAAGTTTCGGAACGAACGAATAGATTGCGCCAGAAATATCGAATGATTATTGTTTTGGGTTGCGAATTTATAAACAATGAACCAAAACGAGTTTCGTGTCTTACTAAAACACTGCTATTTGATGGGTCAAAATACACGACAAGCCCAACAATGGCTTGAAGAATGTTACCGGAAAATTCTCTGTCGGAAATAACTATTTGCCGATGGTATGCTGATTTTAAAAGTGGTCGTAAGTCCACCCAAAAGCGTATTTAAAATTGTTATGGGTAATCGCAAAATGAAATTGTAAGAGATATCACAATGGCTAAAAATAATATAACCGTAGTTAATAAAGCAAAATACTTTCCTATTAGTAATAGAAATGTTACTATTTATGATAAATAAATATGTTATTAATGTCATCTGTTAATGATATTAATATTTATCAATAAACTTATTGTGAACCAACAATACAAATATCCAAATATCCGATCCCACGTAAAAATTATGTAAATTAGCTCACCTTCTAATATACCTGTTGATTTTTGTGTGTGAATTGTATACTGCTGCTATTGATTATTAAATAACCAAAAAATCTGTTTTTATTTCGATATCCCATTAGTTTATTAATATTTCCGGCAACTAGTATTAATCAATTGCGATTAATTATTAGCCAAAAACAATTTCACAAAGCATTTCCGCGTGAAACAAACAGGAAGTTTGTAATATTCCCGGATGGTTTAGTGGCAGCAGTAATAATTGTTTTCATGTTCGTTATCAGCTGCAATTTACAAATGGGATGATTTATAACAGGCCGGCTTTTATAAAAGTGTCAACCGTAATATAATCCGCACACCGAAAAATGGCCGCAATGCATGGCGTGACATTGAATATTGATAATATATTTTTATCACACAAATGTTATTTAAATTTTCTCTAGCAGAAAATAAATATCATCGTTAGTGAATAATTTTTTTATAGCCAACATTTCAAATATTGGCATTACTAAATAAATTATTCATTGTTAAATTGACTATAAATCAATTGATATGCTTAATCTATAAATATTACAATTTAAATTAAACACTAAAAGAACAAGCAACAGAAATAAAGATTCTAAATTTCGTGTGATTGAATTTGCCGTCAGTTGCACTTATAGGCTTAGGGAACGTGTTTGTGTCATATACATGTGGGAGTTTGTTATATGCTACCGTTCTGGCTTTCCCGAGTACAAAGATGTGAAGAAGTAAAATTACTTCTAGGCCTGCTGTTGGGTTAATGCTTAAGGTCTTTGTAACACTCAGATACGCTTGTCTCTGTATTCTATTTAGGAGCCTTTTCACCCCATTTTGCTCTGTATGTGTCCATCGTACTTCTGTTCCATAATTTATCATCTAATCATAGTTTTGTATAACCATAGAGTCATTTAGGGGTTGAAACATTTTTGGTAGTTTTTGTAATGTGAATTAACAACGTTATTTCGCTGTCGAAGAATACTCTAAGGGAAGAGAATTATCTTGCCTCCGAGCGTTGGTCTTTTTGTGAAATTGATAATGTGTGTCTTCTAAAGATTAACTACATTTACTTTCGGTAACACAAATTATCAATCATATTTAGGGTCCTTTGTATTCGCTGAGAGATAATTCCTGCAAATCGGTGTTTCGCTATTATTACCAGGTCACCCCAGTAGCATGAGATTTCTTTAATAGGTCGTCCACAAAATTTATCTAAAGCAATGCAGATGATATTCCTCTTTGCGGACATCCTCCTTCAGTTTTAGCCTTTGTATTATTCTCCAGACTGGCTCTAATCCACTAGCAAATACTTGGCGGTCATATTATTGTACGCTTCTTCTATGTCCAGGACTATGTCTTTACTCTTCATTGGCTTTAAGATAAGCCTGTTTAAATCATCTATTTCCGAGTACAGTTTGGTCACCGAAAACGATTTTTTCTACCTATCGACTTGTTTTTGCATTGTTTCATCAGGAACGATATCAGACTAATGGATCTATAAGTTTTTGGTGTTAAGTCTGCTTGACTCTCTACCTTCGTGAGGTAGATAACTCTTACACTTTTCCAGGCCCTCGATACATAATTCCATCAGGCTTTGAAGAATTTGGATGTGTCGCATTGGAATTGGTTAGATTCCATCCATTCCAGCTGACTTATATTGTTGCAACCTGCTTAAGACCCATATAATACGATTAGTTATTGTTATCTCTGCGGCCACCCTCTAGTCTATTCGGCCTGGCGTTTGATACATATGGACGGGGTTGGAAGATTTGCCTCCGTCAGGATTATACTGGCTGAAAGTGGGTCATTTGTTCCTTGAGACTTTCATCCTTCATTTTTGTGTAGAGTCCATAAGATTTTCTGAGAAACCATATTTTTAACATCAAGTTTAACAGACTTTGTGGATTCTTAAACATGCAAGAGTATCTGCTCGCAGAAATTCCTTCACGGGTCTCATTTTGCTTTTCAGATTTATTTGTTATACTGTGTGAGTTTTTCTTATAGGCGTCCCAGTCATGCGTGGTTTTGGCTCTATTAAATAGCCTTCGAACCCGAGAGCCAAGGTTTCAAGCTTCTTATTCTACAACCGTTACGTTTGATTATTTTCTTTGGGCGTTCAACAAAGTAAGGTGGCTAAATCTCTTCATTTACATCTTATACCGCTAGATTTAGCCATACACATGGCCAACTCGGTAAAATACATACTCTGAGAGTTTCCCTCTCGCGGTTTCTGTACCTAGACCCATGAAGCAGATTGCCTAAATATATCACCATTCAATCGAAATTTTTTAGTAGGAATTAGATAACGGAATTAGTTGCTCATGTACCTCATAATTTTAAAATGCAAATCTTTTACATTAAATTAAAATCAGTTTATAGTATCTTCGTTACTTATTTTAGAAACTAATTTATATTTAATCCACTTTAATTTAAACTATTTAGCAATAAAGCACACTGTTTCTCGGTGTAGCCGCCATTATTAAATTGATTCAACAGATAGTTGAGACAGGAATTCGATTTAATTATGTTGCGAGTTAGAAACTAAAAGCTCATTGGGTAATTCGAAGAACATGTGGAGTAGATAGATGCCGCGAAAGTTTCCTTATACAGTCTGGCTAACTAACGCAAATTTCATGCAAATATATTCGTCGCGGAATATTTTATCATATCGATTATGGACATTAAACATCGATGATAAAAGTCTCTTTAATAACAAATTAAGGATTAAATACGATTTTGTTATCATATTTTAACATCATTTACAATTCAGTGTATTGATTAAAATTTATTTTCTAGTTTCATGTCGAATCAACAGGAATTGAATTAATAAAATATGAAATTTAAATTGTCATATATTTTCACGAATATTTATATGAGTATATGAATGTTACTACTAATAACAAAAAAATATATTACACTTTTATTTATATTTATGAGTGCAGTTTTGGCAATAGCCAGCTGAATTTCTTGAAACTGCAGCCACAATTATAAATCAAATCTTTATACAAAACTAATTCAACTAACTATATTCATAGTATAGTATATTCCAGAAAGAAATTTCAAAGCAGCCACCGCCAAACGGCACTTATGATTAAGTGACCGGCCCAGTTGAAAATTATAAAATGTTGCTGGATTAAAAGTGATGTTAATAAATATTTTTTTAAGGTTTATTTCTGGAATAGATATTAAAATGTTAATTATACCGTTATTTAGTGACCCGAAAAATATATATATATAAGTAGGGCACAAATCTTTTAAAAATTATTGTTATATCAATGTTATTTTGGCGAAAGCACCAGCTTGTCCATAAAAATATTCCTAAAAAAATAACCACATTTTTTTCACAGACATTTAATAAATCTATGCTTTCATAACATTAACATTTAAGCAGAAAATAAATAAAAAACAGTTAACGTGTATCTACTATTTCAAAGTAAACAATGCAATGTTTCATTTTATAAATAATTTCATGACGTATTGTATCAAATTCAAATACGCCAATTGCAAGCGGAATTGTTTGCGCTAAAATACATATAATTTTGTATAACTTGTTGCGGACGCTCTCCGCAGAATGATAATTACCAGAGATGTGCGTACTAATTAAAATGTATAGGTTAATTTTGAATTATTAATTGAACCATATGGTTCAACTGTATGCATGCCAAGTTATAATATTAAAATAACTAATAATATTTAAGAAAACTTTCTAGTTATTTAATCAAAAAAACTGGAATATGATATCCCTAAATAACTTTTTTTGTATAACAGCAGGGTGTATTAAGTATCAGAGCAATTCCGTAGGTGAAATGATAAATTTAACGTACATATTATTTATATTATCATTGCCTGAACGAGTTTTATAATTGATACGTATACTTATGTTATGACATTAATAAATAACATATATGTTAAACTATACATTACATATATGGAATAGCCCCGAATGTGTAATAATTAGGGGTGTTAATGATGAGGACAATATGTTATATGTATATTGTTTGAATCTTATAATAAGCGATGATTAATCTCCGGTGATAAAAAAATACCGTTTACAGTTTTGACAATACATATGTGGAAGCTTCGTATTTTTAGAATAATATATTTTATTTTATTATCATATTTTTCCACTTATTTTCAAGATTATTAATGAGAGAGAAATAAACCAATACAAGTATTTTACTGGGAGTTTGAAATAATCTCTCTTTTATGCGACACACTTTTAATATTCCTTTGTATAATATAATTTTATAATATTTGTTTATTATATTCAGGACATGAAAATTGTGTCTTTATTGGAATTTCAATTTTATTATTGAATAAAATTCCGGGTTTTCCTCTGGATAAATTCTAAATAGGATAAAGGCTCTCTCTGAGAAAACAATATTATCGACAATGGAGGTTTAACTTTGTTGTCACTGACGGAAAAATGGTTGCTAGAAATTTTCAATATTCACTTATTTTCCCGGAGCATTTAATAGAATTATAATTATTTATTAAGTTTACTATTAATTAATATATTATTTTGATTAATTCGAATTTGATAATAATTTTCCAATAAAATTATTTATTTATAATTAATATTGTAATTAAAATTAATATTTTATATTATAGACTTTCAATAACAATCGCATTCGTCAAGCTATAACTTCTATTTATTTCCAAAAAATATAGTTCCAGGCGTTTTCTGGTACATGACTTTATCTTTAATATATCAAATATTCTCGTGATTTTAAAACAAATAAAAATTAAATTTAAATTCCGTGACTAACGATTTTAAAACAATATACATAATTGAATATAAAATAAAAACTAAACTCACTGTTGAGTGATATTGCGTATCTATTGATCGATTGAATTAATTTCGTTACGAATGAAAAAGGAAAAATTCAGCTTTTATATGCGGCTATATAAACATGTGCATTTCAAAGTATATAAGCAAATACGGCAGGGCATTCGGTAGCAACTTGTATACGGCATTCAAAATATTTTACGTGCTTTACGTGCCCTTATAAATTCAACAACTTTATTGCGAACTGAAAGAAACACTTACTTTTTATCGGATACATTCGAATCATAGTTATACGTTTCAATACGCACTTTTTTTATAGAAGTAATTATTTATTAAATTTCATTAAAAGTTCTACTATTTAAATCACAGTCTAAAAACAGACCCGCAACCGCGTATAAAATTATGTAACTTAAATAAACATCATCACTACCGCCATCTAACAGATGGCACTGGAATTATGGAAAAAATATAATTTAAGAGGTCGGCTTAATTTAATAAGAATATTAACCGATGGTCGATAGTCGTTTTCTAAGGACAACGTATAACATATAAGAATTATATTGTTACTTTATTGTATATAAAATTGTCTGCAGAAATAAAGATGTTATATATATATATATATAAGAATATTAAAAGTTATATTTTGTGATGCCAGTGAAATCTGTCTCCCCACTGCTGTAAATAAATAACGTTTATTACGAGGTATGAACAAGTACAAGTAAAAAAATGATATTATTTTTCACAGAGATTTCTTCCAAAAAAAGTGAGCAACAAATAAAATAAATCAGTTACCGATCTTAGAATATTCAAAAAGAAACATATATGACAATTTCTCTCTGATTTAGACTGAGGATTTGAAATTGAATGAAATAATTAATTTAATCATTCGTTTCGCATATTTTTTTAAATTTTTAATTAAATCTGCTATGGAAATATTTTCAGTTAGATCATCATTAATTAAACGTGTTTCGTTAAATTTAATGTTAGAGTTTTTTTTTAATACCTGGCATTTGTAAAAAAAGTTATTTGCGCTTCGTTTAAATTAAAACTTTTGTTTTAAATCTCAAGCTATTCACAGGCATAAAAAGTTTGAATAATTTCCTTTATTTAATCGATAATCGAAATATAATTATTTTATTTAGGATTTAGTTATGAAATATTTAATTAATTATATATATTATCCTATTGACAATTTTCCTTCGCAATTTTTGTGTAAACATTCAATGTATATTAGCAACTAACACGAGAATGACATATCCGATATATAATGAGGTGTCGTGTAAAAGTTTACCGTGCATTAAGAACTTTAATGTTGCCGCGATCGATAATAATTTAAGTAATTAATGGATTATAGGTGAGGTGTCAGTTGATTGATCTAAATGCGGAGATGATGATGTATACTCGAAATCCTCCTATTTACGGCATAATTCAGAATTTATCGTATCCACGGCGCCCACACACTAAACACCCCCGCCACCCCAATTTCCCCATCTGATGACACTCATTGTCGTCATTGTCAGTGCACCAAATTAATGACGACGGCAGTAATTGATTCCGCTGCGAAATAATTTTCCAATTAAGTACCTGCCTCTCAGACTAGCAAATAAGCGCCGGGTTTCACTGTCATAACGCATCAACTTGATAAATAGGCGCTGCAAAATCGTTACCCTTAAACGTGGACATACGAGTGTTTCGTTGTGTGGATCAATGTTCGATCAAAAGACGTGTTGTGTGTTGTGCTGGATGTTCCAGCCATTTCCCGCCGCCCCTCCTCCTCCGCCGCCCCCCGAACAAACTGCACCGCCGCACAGAAAGGAGTGAGGATAACGCGATAAAATACGTTAGCAAGTTGAAGGGTGGAAATTCCGTCGTGGTGTTGTTTTTATGTTACCGTATTGGGATTACGTGAATCAAAAGAATCGCCCCCGAATGCGGAAGGCAATTCGGGAAATGTGCACATTATTGCGGCTGGAAACTTGTTTCCTACTCTTTGCAGGTGCGCTTCAGGTGATTCCGATATTAAATCAATGTAACAACTTCATGCATCGCCGAATTTGCGCCATATATTGCGTTGCATTCGTTAAGAAATGAAACGTCAAAATTTTAATTTAATGATACAGCATATTTCAACAATTTATATACAGAGAATTTTAATTAATTCTTATTTTCACTATATTCATAAATCATAAAGATTGTTAAATAATTACAATTACTCTAACCAATTAGTAACCTTTATAATTTCATTAAAATAATAAATTTTATAAAAATAAAATATATACTAAAACGACAAGAACTGAACAGAGACAGGCAGAAAGACCGTCGGTCGATAGCCATTTTCTGAGGTCTAACAATGTGTAAATGATTGTATTTACATGTATTATAAAATTATATAATGTAATACTCAGAAATAAAGATTTTCAATATATATAAAATATATATACAACAAATTAATAATAATTATTATTATTATATAACCTTAGTACGGTCTGGGTCGAATACAAAAAGGCGTTTGATAGCGTCATATATAGTTGGATTATTATAACGCTACAAATTTATAAATTTAATTCAACATTAACCCAGTTGTGACAGCATGTGACAATGGCAAACATAATTACAATTGCATCACTTGCAAGAATGTATAAAAACAAAAAATATTAATGTTTATCTTTTTTGTTTTTATACATATGGAGTGTTTTCCAAGGGGACTCACTGTAATCTCTCTTATTCTGTATGGAATTAATACCGCTCACCAACATGGCAAATAGCGGTATGCTGGGATATGAGAAGAAGAAATGTAATAGCATAAATCATCTCTTTGGATGACCTTAAGCCATTTGCAACTTCCAACCAATAGTGAAACCAAGAACTCAATATAGTAAACAACGTTCAGCGATGACGTACACATATAAATTGGACTTGTTAAATGCTCAAAAGTCACCATGTGTAAAGGAAATACAACCAATTGACCAAACACATTTTTAGGAGATGGTAATGAGATGCAAAACCTATACCTTAATGAGCCATAAAAATACTTAGATTTTCAATAAAATGAGAAAATATATTATGAAAAAATTAAACAGAACATTTAAAGAGAATATTACAGGAGGCTTATCCTAAAAACTGAATAAACGCTAAGAACAAACGTCATAAACAGCGTAGCAATAACAGCCCCACAGTATAGCTTTGGTGCAATCAATTGGAATCAACAAGAAATCCAAAAGATGAACTGAACACGTAAGCTACTGACCATCCATTACTTTCATCATCCTAAAGCAAATCTAGACAGAAAATATATCCCTCGATACAATGGTGACCGGAAGCTGAAAAAACTGGAACCGGCATACAAAACACAATAATGACCCTCTATGAATATATTAGGCATAGTAAAGATAATTTTATGAAACTTGTAGTGGAACATAAATAATGAAAGACTAAGTACTCCTTAAATGGGGAGAAAATGTAAGATATTGCTACCCCAATCAACATTCGGAACGGCAAGATCTGGAGGTACTAAACAGAAATTTGAAAAGACGCTCTATGAGCTAAACTCTTTATGGTCAACTCCATGCTAACCTGAACAAATAATGAGTATACAAATATAAGATGTTGAGAAAGCTTAATTATTGTCGCTCTCGAAAAAGCACTAAGTATAGGATACAATAAGGATGATTCTACATCAAAATGTAGATAATAAGTGCATAATGTGCCATCAACATGCTAAATAACTAAGTATAGGATACCAGAAGGATGATTCTACATCAAAATGTAGATAATAAGTACAGAATGTGCCATCAACGAAAATAGTATATTAGCCATATTATCTCAGGCTGTTCCGCTCTAACTCTTACTGAATATGCAGATCGTCACAATAAAGTAGTCAACTTGAAAAATGCTACAAAATCGTAGAAGTGAACACCATACTTTATGAGAAGGGAATCATCATGGATCGTAGCAAATAGATCTGACATCATATACCATAACAAGAGAACGAAACAGTGTCTCATTATAAATTATTTGTTTCTATTTCGCGTTCAAAATTAGTTCCATTAACGAATTATGCAACTGTTAAAACAATTAGTTGATGAGCAATATTAAATATTGTTAGTTAATTATATTTATATAGTTCGGTACATGCAAACTTATACAAAATCAGGGATTGTTTAGTAAGTTTCACTTGGTTTGTTTTACACGCAAAAATTATTTATTTTCGACTAGTTTCGGCACATTGCCATCATCACGAAAATAAATAATTTTTGCGTGTAAAACAAACGAAGTGAAACTTACTATACAATCCCTAATATTACTAAAATGTTTTACAAAGTTATTAATGAGACTCAAATTGAAAAAATTATACAAAATCTATATGTAATTCTTTTTTTGGACATTCTGTTGAAATTTCATTACAATTGATGAACGCATTATGAATGTTTTGATTTTTATCAACTTTAGTATATAAGCGATGCTAAACTTTATCCACTCGTAGCATCCATGAATATGTTTAATTGTATCAATTTAGTATGTAAATAAACCAAGGGTACATACTTGTATTGCTGTAGATGGTATTATCATAAGACAGATAATGAATATTATGTTTACCACATTAAGTACGCCAACGTGCAATATGCAAATGCCGTAAATACCTAATGCGCATTTTATGCAAATCGTAAAACTCGTCGCGGAATCTAATAAAAACAATATAGCAAAATGTAAACTCGCAGTTAAAAGGGATGTTGATGATTAAAATAAGATTTACAAAGAGTCGTATTTATGAGGAACGAAACGAAGTGATATGTAGAATGCAATGTTTACTTTGCAGATGGTGAGTGCAGAGGGTAGGTGAGGTTAAGTCGGGCTGGGTTCAAAGAGGGGCTGCGCCGCGGCGACGAGCGGCAAGAGGGGGGCGTTTATTATCCGAGGGTGATCAAACAACACATTTCAGTGAGTCGGCCGAGCTTTATACAGCTTAATATATGCAAATTGCGTTTTTGACAGCCGGACTTCGTGACGGAGAGCTGACCTATTACTATATTATATTATAAAATCGCGTGCTTTCGCTGTATTTATTCATACCCGAGATACCTACGACCAAAATTTAATACGTCTGAATGCGAAAAATTAAAGGGAACCATTGAATATATTTAATTCGTGTGATTAATTATTATTTTCTAATTCTATATAACTTCATTTTTTTTAAACAAATAAATATTTTTCTATATATATATATATATATATATTAATCTTTATTTATTAATTTATTGATGTGATAATATTTGTCTTTAAGGCTATCACTATTTTTACATTCATGGACCTTACATTTATTTTGTGCACAATGAGGTCGATGCTGAATACGGTTCTGCGTTTACATTCAAAAGGGGCCCCAACTTTATAAAATTCATTTGCTCTTAGGGGAGAGCATTCATTCAACTCAGATGGCTTTTATATGTACTGGAATTCGCTTAAAACACTGTGTCAATACCGTATACGCGAAAGGTATTATTCGGATAACTTCTGGTTTCTTGCGAGATGGAGGGCTCTTAATGAAAAGTATTTTAGCTTTTCATAAATCTGCATTCAACTATCAGGTTAGGAAACGGCGGTCATTTATAGCGCTCTAAAGTGCGTTGATTCAATCTTATGTCAGAAACTATAAGCTAGCTTATATTTAATATTAAATGTAAAGTACCTAAAAAACCTACAATGAGTTTTCTATTATTTTTAAAACTTTTTTGATTTAATTTATGATATGTATAAGGTTTGTTGATTTAAAAAGTGAGAGAATATTTTTCGTATTTGTAATTGGGTCCATCAACTTGGCCCCCCACTTTCGATTTTTTTATTTTTCTTTGTTGCGCCGGATTTCGCCAAGCTAGTGCCAGCAAGCGCCACAAATTTTAAAGCTATATCTTATAGCGATGGAAAATCTTAAGGGTTGCAAACGTGGGGGGCTAAGTTGATGCTAGCCACCCACTTTTGTTTTTTTTTTTTCGATTTATTTCAAGATTTTTAAAA
Organism: Philonthus spinipes; assembly: GCA_963082785.1. Classification (NCBI taxonomy): domain Eukaryota; kingdom Metazoa; phylum Arthropoda; class Insecta; order Coleoptera; family Staphylinidae; genus Philonthus; species Philonthus spinipes. Next base: position 35,996,054 of record OY720300.1, read on the forward strand.
ACAATCCCTTATAACTTTCCAAATCATCACCAAAAACCAATTTTCTGACAGATTTCATTTCTCCACTAATAACTAAATAAATGTACAGACGAACAGAGCTGTCGCCAGAAAGACAGTGGCGTAACAAATTATTCAATTTTATTTTTATTTAGGTTTGAACATTTAATTGATTAAATAAAGAAAGGGTATGTTATGTTAACACTTTTGAATATTTGTATGTGAAGATCTCTGTATTATTTTGCCATTGGGGTAATTGCACGCATGCTTTTCATGGCTTGATTAATAATGGTTATTTGAATATGTTTGTATACAATTTAAATGATTTTAAATATAATAATAACCCCCGGCAGAAAAACCGATGGTCGATAGCCGTTTTCTAAGAATAACGTATAACATATTATAAGAATTGTATTGTTAATTTATTGTATATAAAATTGTCTGCAGAAATAAAGATGTTATATATATAATAACCCCCTGACCGTATATAGTATTGTATAGAAACGCTGTGGTGCTGCATTAGGCATATTCGGGTCTTCGTTCTATCTACATTTTTTTATTGGGTTTAACGAAATTTACAAATAGTATTAGCCAAATCTCAAACTCATGTAAAGACCCCATTATTAAATCTTAAGTTTATTTTTTAAATTGAAAAATGCTTATTTTGAAATATGCCTAATTATAATTAATTCATTTATTAAATAAACAACATGATTTTTGTTGTCCAATTTAATATTGTGAATTGCTTAATAACCTATCCCACTACATAAATCTTGAAACTAATAACCTAAATATTTGTTCCATGGGATCACATCATCCTCGAATAAATTGATCTAAACTGCAAAAAAATCTAATCCGAAACTTCAAACGACTCAAAACAGTCAATTTGGAGTATTTTTTCACTTCTTTTGACTTTTTATAATTTTTGATAAGTTGCACAGATTGGAAAAAAACAAAAAAAAGTAAATTAAAATCAATTATTTCTATTTGTTTAGTAAAATTCGTATCTATTATAATTACCCGGATAACTTAAATAAATATAATTTTAAAATTATTGCATTAAATATTTGCTATATAAGGCGGAAAGACCATAGGTCGATAGCCTGTTCAAGCAAGCAAGAAAGAAACAAATATACCATAATAAATTGTAAATATATGTAAAACAAATAACTTTGAATAAAGATATTGTAGTAGTATTTGCTATATATTTATTAAATAATTATTTATTTATTAACTTCTTAATTTTAAATTGTATTCACTTACAAAATAAATTGTTTTGTAATACCTTGGGTAACTATTTTTTTTTTTTTTCCAAATAATTAATGTAATTCATTTAATTTTTATTAATTTTTGTGCGAATACTATAAAATTTATAGAAAATTATAAAGAGACAAAAATGTTTAAAATTAACTAATCTTTCAAGTAATATTTTTTTAATTCAATTGTGTGACCGAATAAAAAGATATTTAAATGAATTGTGTACTGATATGATGGTTGTCATATCAAGACAAATGATATCATATATCATTATAATGATATCAATCAATGGCCGAATTTATAAAAATGTATTAAAGCATTCAATAGTTATTAGTAAAACTGATAATATATTCTTTAAGTTTGAAGATTTATTCCGGCTTAACGATTAACTTTTGTATATAGATAAGTTCAGTTAAATCATCATATTTTGGTTGCAGGAATATGAGTTTTAGCGAGACACCCTGTATTTCACCAACGGCTAATAATGCCTTGTGAAAATATATTTATCAAATAATTGCGTGTCATGACACAAACTACGATGTTCTATTTGATTGCGTCACCGCAAAAATTTATTGTTTATCTAATAATAAACATTTGATTGGCAGACGTCGAAATCAATGATCCCTGCATGTCCAATATCAAACTCAAAATAGATACGACGCCGTCCATCAAATTATTTGCGGTTACATACACCATACAGCAGCACAGGGTCATTCAGCGCAACAAATACGGTTGTGAGTATTAAGTCGCTAAATTATTCATAAGGATAAAGAAAAATCCCGTTTCAATTAACTCGGTATTCGCGGAATGGCGACCGAGCCAGAAGGATTGCATTATTGCATTACCCAATTTTGCAATTTCGTTCGTTCGTTGGCTGGCTCTCTGGCTGGTTGTGCACAAGATACTCGTCTGCATTTCTGGACATTACGTATTCCAGGCGCTCCGCCGTGGATGTTCCGGTTGTCCCAGATCTATTATTATCTCATCAAAATATGAAACTAGGACGAAATCCGACTGCGAGATGACAATATAATTTTTATTGTGCCGGCACGAATTTATTTTTGATTGCGCCGAATTGCGCCTCTTGTACGGTTATGTTCTTCCCTTTTATCGCTCCGTTTTATTGTCGGTTTCATTCACCGCGATTTTGAACTTGCCTAACTCGCTTGAATTATTACTTTCAGCGGTAAATTGTATTTTATGCTCGCGGAATTATAATACTTTTCAAACAACATTTTTATATGAGTTAAATAACAGTAACTTCTACATTTTTATAAAATTAAATTCAATTTAATAAAAAATATAAATTAAGGTTTTTAAATTATTAATTTCTACATACACAAAAATTCACTTAATTTACCAATTTCAGCAGTCAAGTGAGTTTTCAGCTAGTCTGCATGCATATATTAAAGCACTGACAAGTATTTCTGAAGCAGTGTCAGCCGGTGAGTTGAGTTCCACTCTATTCTTGGCTTGTCCCATTAAAAGGGCAGCTTATTATTTCAGCCATCCATCATTTCCTTGGCCATTCGCGGCCTTGTTCTCGCCCTCATATACAAAATAAACACGCCGCCTATATGAGTCGCACAAACTTTTATTTATTTAAATAAACTCCCGGGGCATTCGGCAAAAAATAACAATGGAAGATAAGTGCAAGAAAAAAAAAATAGATTTAAACAGCTAACTTATAATTAGTATTACAAAAATTAAATTATATATATATATATTTATATACAAAGAGTAAACGAAAAGGGTGTTTTAAATATTAGGATTATGAACAAGAATATATTTGAATATATAAGGGAAACTCTGGAAACAATCTGATACGGTTGAAATGAGTCCATTTACCTAAACCGATTTAGAATAATTAATTTCACAATAATAATGCGTACTCATTTTCGCCCTGTGTTTAAATAATTCAAATCCATGTCGGGGGTTAATTCCCGGCAGCTTATCATGAAATTCGCTTTAAATTAAATGGAAAACGTCCGAACGCTAATGTATTAGTATTAGTGTCCGAAACACAACTTTCCGCCGGCAACCAACCCTTTCACTTGTCTTGCATGAAAATCGTTCCTTTGTAACGCGGGTGTAATTAATTATTTTCCCTAGTTTTCAACAATTAACCGCCAACTTGGCTAAATAGAAACAAGGAGTTTGTGTTTGGATGTATGTTAAATTCCTTCTCGCACCGGCAATTAACCGCATTAACGGATTATAACAATATTTTGATAGTCGTTAATGGCTAAATTACTTTCTTTATTAAACCCTCTCTTAAAAACTCAATGTATATATACATACTCAATAAATTATTTAATTATTTATATTTATTTAAATAACAGACTATATAGTCTGTGCTTTTATAAGGGAGAGCTGTGACGTAAATATCTATTGCAGGTTGCAGCGGACTGTTGAATTGAATTTAAATGAATTATTGAAAATAAAAAAAGATTTAATCTACATCTTTTAAATTCCGCAGGTTATTTTAATTGAATAAGCATTATTAATAGTGATTCGTAAGTTATATAGTATTGTGCAAGTTAAAGATACTTGTATAGATTTGATAAAAATAATATTATTTTTTAATTAATAAATTAATTATTACGTCTATCTTGGAAGCGGCATAAGAATTTCTTTTAAGAAATAGCGATTTTATACCCGATCTCCACCCCGAGCGTCCCACCGTCATTCTTTCGCCAGAAAATGGAATCCGGGATTTAAGAATCCGTGCAAAAATTAAGTGAATATAAATTTGGGAAATCCCCGCGTAATAGAAAAGAGAATGAGTAATATTAAAATGAAAAGAATATAAATTACTGGCCCCTTTTTATCATTTAATATAATTCCTAGCGCTACTTATTTCCCGATGACAGTGCAAATTCTGGTCTTAGCGAAGAGGGGGTTGAAAATAAGATTTTAAAGGGATATTTCGCAGTAAAATTAAAGCTGATCATTATCAGAAAGTTAAGTCGGTAGCCGCCATGAATTATTATCATATTTCCTCGCTTAATTTCTCGTAAAGTTCGTTTTTTTCGGGGTGCTTTCTTTCTTTTGCCCCTGTTTTCGGTGGGGCGGGTTCGTTGTTTCTTCGATTTGCGCCCTCGGGTGTAACTCATCGAGATATCAAGATGCATTTTATGGGTTTTGCGGAGGGGGGAAAATGCGGATTTTCGGTGTAATGTTTGAGGTAAGTGAGATGAGTTACGGCCTTCATTTTCTCGGGAAATATATAGGTACTAAATTTTAGCTGGAAATGAAGGTTGAGTTGATTGCTATCAGAATTCATACCGTCACATATAATTTTATAATTTTCTATCTCGGTTATACAAAACTCGTACTTTTGAATAGAATTGGAATAAAATACTTGCATTATAAAAACACAAATTCTCTCTCTTAGTAGCCACTTATGAAAGTTTCTTATATTTAAGCGTGTAAATATTTTGTATAAAAAGGAAGCTTTCGTAATGCCAGAAACAAACTATGAATGCGCCGAGTTTTTTTTAATCTACAGCGAAACGGCTGAAAATATTGACGGGAAACAAAGATTGTTGGGATTCTTCATAATTATGCGGAAAACAAAAGGTGGATGTGCCGGGTTTTCCCGAAGTTATTTTTTAGGGCAATCAGCTACTTTTAATGTTATTATGTAAATTAATATATGTTATTTAATAATTCAATTATATTCAAGCAGACATTTTTATTTGTGATAGTGTATTATTTTTTTAAAAGGACCGTTTAAATCAACAATCAATTGATTAGAATACATTAATATTTTAATCAATTGATTGTTGATAAAATTTGCAAATATACGAAACAATTGTTGTCCTTTTTAGTCTTCTGTTATTATCTTTCCGTGATATATACGTTGTTTGTTATGTGATTTCTAGTGTTGGCAAAATGTAATAATTTTAGTTATCGAGTATTTCTATGTTTCACTTATAAACAGCAGGGAATTAGCACAAAAACTACAATTAACATTTATAAAATGATTAGTCGCGCTGCAATCCTGTTCAGAGTCCTCAACCTGTTACTCTTAAAAACATGCAAGTCGCGGAAAGAACTGCTATTTAGTGCTAAAAAACACACAAACAATATTTATCTAAATCTCATATCCCAGAAAGTCGCATCTAATCCTACGTACCTTAACTTTCTCTTCACTTTTTGTATCATTCACGGTATTAATATATTTCCCAAACGAAAATATGATTCAACAACAATTTAAAAACATATAAACTCCTTTCAAGACAAAGTCTGATATTTTAAATGATATAGGCGATTATGACCCCAATAAACAATGGGAGAGTTAAATGTCATTACACTTTCACAATATTTGAGAATATACGTCTTTCTCAAATATTGTGAAAGTGTCATGTCATTTAACACAAAGGCATAAAGACATAAGCCAATTGTTTTTATAATTGATATTGTTATTATTATATTGTTTATTATTTGGTCGAACAGTTTATTTGTTTAACATTATTAGATATTTCCATTAATTTTTAACTAGTCTAAATCAATTTAATAATAAAAGGAAACAAGATAGAGGGAGGGAGAGAAGCAAGAATAATTTATTAAATAACTCTGGCGTATGAATGGAGCTACCAGTCGTGAAGTGCATTAAGCAATGAACAGAGAGAAATACGACAGTTATGGAACGATAAAAAATTGACACGAACCGTAAAAAAGGGGCGCTAGAACGGCCCTAGATACGTGACTGAAATTCTTTAAATCTCCCGCTGAGGTGTACGTACTTTATTTTAATTTTGAAGCAGACATTTGGATTCTTTTCAGTGAACATAACGAAAGAAAATATATTTAAAATATTGCTTAATTATTATAAGGGGATTAAAGTATATTTTAGAAATTAATACAATTTCTAAGCTTACTTTGTTGTATATTTCAAATAATATTAAAAAACGATTATTTCAATTTTCAAATATATTATTTAATGAAAATTCGAAGACTTGCATTTGAAAAATTATTCACAATCTATTAATCGAATAAAAATTATCGATGAAAAAAATCGCATAACACAAAATGTATTTCTATAATTATTATTAGGTGGTTGTTAAGCGTTTCGTGACCGTTCTCCTTATTATTTCTACACGATAATAAGCGCTACCTGCTATATAATTTTTATTTCTCTGGAATGATCAGGCTGATAATATCGTACAAGTAAAGATATTCAGCGAGTTCATGAAAATACTTTTTATAATATATAGGATTTTTTTTTTCAAATATCAGGGTCAATGAATTTCATGTCACAAGAATGTAATTATTGTGACAAACTTGTTATTATGAAATAATTTGTAATTAAAAGTTGAATAATTTCTAATTAAAAAAAAAGTATTTCCTGCGTAGTGAAAATGCTTTCACTACATAAACTCTCTGTATACAGAGAGTTTTATGTAACACCGAACATTCTAGAATGTACTCAATGTAAATTTCCCTATGTTCAATGTGTGCTGGAACGCATCAAAGCATTGGGTGCGATGTGATTGGCTACGATTTGTAATGGTAATATAGTCAACCCAATTTACACACCTCTCATCAGAAATAAATTATATTTGTCAACTATTATGTCAAGTGCAACATGTTTTATTATGGATATTATACTTAACTGAAATGCATACCATAGAAATCTTCTTCTCCTTTGTATACATTATTAATACGTAAAGATGTCCAACTTTTCGCTTACGTCTGCTTTAAGCGCCAGAACAGTAATTATCACTAACTTGCGATAACTGTAAGTCATCTTTGACGTGGAAGGGTGTAGTTTGGGTTGACTGTATTATTTTTAGAAATTGTAGCAAATCACATCGCACTCAATGCTTTGATGCGTTCCTGAACAAATCGAACGTAGGAAAATTTACATTGAGTACATTCTAGCATATTCGGTGTTACATAAAACTCTCTCTCTCTCTCTCTCTCTTTCTCTCTCTCTCTCTCTCTCTCTCCTCTCTCTCTATATATATATATATAACAAGCTGATTATTCATAAAATAATATATACTTTTATTAGGTACATAATTAGCTTATATTATATATTATATTTATTTTCTTTGATATATTGGATTACTATAAAAAATAATATGGATCGAGACATTTTATTTGTTTTCGAAAATAAATGAAAACAACACTCGAATATAATAAAACGCGAATCAAAAGAAAGAAAAAAAAGTTAAAATACGAGAAACACAGAATAAACGAGCCTCAAAACATAATAATGTTTACGAGTTGTTCGCCCACTTCCTTCGCAGAGAAAGGGAGTTGTAAATGTTTGCGCAATATTTAAAAAGACACGACTCCGCGTTATGAAAGCCGGGATGGATAAATATTTATTTTAGTTTGGGGGAAAAAGTTCCGGCGGCGAACACAATAAGAACTATTGCCTTTTAAGGAGTTCCATCAACGTTTATTTGGAAGTTACGTTCGTTTCGTAAGATTAGCTCTCCTCGTTTCATATATTAACTTAGTTTTCTTTTTGTTCCGGCTGTTGTTTATTAACGACGTAACAAATTAAATTAAGTATAGTAAATTATTCTATTGTAAATCAAGTTATAAATTGAGTAATTACGAATTGTAATTATGATATGATTTTAGTGCACAAATTAAATATTAATACAATTTATCTTTTCCGTCAATTTCATTGCATTAATCATACCTTATAATAATCATATATAATTATTATTTGAAATAAGTATCTTCCTTTGAGCGTAGTCCTCTTTTATTTTCGCGAAACAAGAGAATCCAATCTAATAACGCGTTATTTTAATTATGCCATCTGCCTCGACAACTTTACCGACGAATTTATTCCAGTTTTGAATAACGCCGTCCCTCATTAATAGAGACAGCCTTCATTAAACGCAAATTGTCGCCGGGGCCGCTTCCACAACGGGAAAAATTATAATCCGTGCATACAATCCCGTGACGACCTCCATTATAATTTTATTAGGCGCGCTTTTTAACCCTCCGCAAAACCATTGGATAATCAAAACGCACAACAGCCCAGCCCGTTGTCGTTTAGAACGGAAAAATAAATTGTATAACGAAATGTTTTCCTTTGGCGGATGTAATGGATTCGTTAATGGAGCGATATTTCTGCGGTGTAATTTATGAAGTAATTTTTTTGTAATGTTTTACATTTATCACAAATTTGTGGTTTTGTGTAGCTAAATTAATTTAAACAACAATATCGTACTGTTTATATTTGACAAATAATTCTTAATTAACTCAGCATCTTATTAAATAGAATTAAACATTGTTAAAGCTGCCAGACTCACTATTCGTTTCATCATAAGCAAAAAATTTATAACAATCTAGGAAAATTGAATATAACCAAATGTATCACTAAAAGAAAATTAATAATCATAAACCTTTGCGGCGGGAAATTTGCATATGATATTGTGTATAAATTAAATATCTATTTAAAATTAAAATATAATTTATTTTTTAAATTAATTAATATAAACCAATGGAAATGTATCGGTATTATTTTAAATACTAATGCCCTACGTCCTCTTTCGCATCACTGTACGTGACAATAAACGACCTGTCCGCACTCAGTATTTACCATTTGCAGACAAACGACTACCCTCATCGTATATTCGATAGTACATATTATATTCTTTGTTTCATATCGAATATCTGTTTGATGGTGGTACAGTATTAACGTTTCACAATTATTATATAAAACAATTCTGTTAATGGAGAATACACTATAGATTATTTATTAATATTCTATGTAAAAAGCTATATTTATACAGGAAACAATTAGAATGAAGTTAGGAATTAGTTTATGGTGAACTTCATATTTAATGTCAAACGTCAAAACTCAAGTCGTGAATTTATTTATGGATACATATAATAATTGTGATAAATAAAAACATAGTAAGTTATTCAGTGATTATATTAGATAATATAAATTTTAATAATATTTATGTAAAAACAAAACTATTTTCATTAATTTTCCCCATCATAATACATTTTTTGCTTCATTCGCAACCTTTCAGTCATTCGTCCACTTAAAACGGACGGAATGACTTATTCGGATTTCTGGGTCGTATACGCATTTTTCCATTTCCTCCACCATTGGGGTTTTCCGTGCGTGACTTTAAAAATAACACTCGAAACGTTTCCCTAGCTATAAATATATATTTTTGACAACGTTTCAATTTAATACACAGGGCTCGAAAACCCGACGCATTGTTGCACGCATATACATTTTTTTGTATACAAAGAAGTGTCAAGTAAAATTATCAAATTACGTGTTTATTAATTTCGACAAGTTCTTTGATTTATATATTTTAATTATTTTTGAACACAACCTTTTCATAATTTAGAATTATTATTAGTTTGGATAATTTAGAATTTTTACATCAATAATTTTAGTAATTCATATAAGCGATTGTACCTGAAAATTAATAATGAAAGGATAGTTTTTATTATAAAGTGCATTAATTTTTACAATTTCGTATCATTTTTTTTTATCTAATTCACATCTTATATCAAATCATTTATAATATTTTTTAAACTAATTCAGTATGCAATTATTAGAGGATTAAGTAATTACACAGAGTATTTTGGCACAAACGTTCGGGAAGCATTTCATTCGAAAGTACGCGACCGCAATGTTGGAATTAAATTATTCAGAAGTAAAAGTTGGATTAGTGGAGGGGTTAACGGCGATACAAACAAAATCCCTGTAAAATTCAATTGTGAACGTGCTTTTAGCGTCCGCCCGGTACAACATATATTTAATTACGTCGCTCGAATATTAATATCTTTGGTGGTGATATATTTTCAGAGGTGAAATGGAATTAAGCTCGCTGAAATGGCTCTCGTAAAACGCAAATAATCTGCTTATTTCAGGTTGGTCACACACGGACCCGTTCCCCCCTTTTGCAATCCACCAATCCTCACACACACTCATTCTCCCGCTAGACTAATTATCATGTTGTACATTTATAAATGAGTCGACTTAATAAAATATTTTTTGTTTATTTTGCTTTATTATTGTAAAAAAAAACACTTGATCCAAACAAACGATTTAATTAAAATTAACCGTTTGTTTGGATGAAGGGTTGAGAAGGCAAGTTGGAGGGGTTGTGATTGGTCGAATGAAAATATTGATGTGGAGAATGGTTTTGAATGAAAGAGATGCTGCAGAGTCGCGAAATATATGCATAAAAGAGAATTGTGTGTGAATATAGAGAAAACGCAGTTGATGAGATTTAGGAATAGAGAAAGGGAAGGAGAAAATGGGGAAATGCTATGAAATGTTGAGGTGATTAAGATAATAAGCGAATTTAAGTACTTAGGTTTAGTATTTAAATGTTGTGGAGGATATTGAGAGCAAGTGAGTAAAGCGAGCAGGTATGGTGCATGCGAAAAGAAAAGTGGGGAAAATGGATTGAAGGAATCTTTGGAATGATATGTAAACTGACAGATGCATATATGAAATCTATCCTAATCAATGGAGTTTACGTGTGGGAACATGAATATATAAGGGAATTGAAAGCGAGCAAAATTCATTTCTGAAGCAGATACTAGTGTTAGAAAAGTCCATCCCTAAATGCATAGTGCTTCAAGAAACGGGTAGAGCTAGTTTGTTTCGAGAATGAGTGAGATAAGTGGAGAAAGGTTAGTGAGGCAGGTATGAAAAATATGTGTGGAGGTATGGGAAACCAAGTGGAAAATGGAAAGAAGAAAGATGTATGAAAAGGAGGGGTATCAGAAGTCCACCAGGATACCTCACAAACAGAGAATTATGTAAATAGAAAAAGGTAACCTTTGTAAGGGCTAGGCGTGGACCAGTTTAGAAAGGAAGGAAGACAAGATAGGACAAGTGTGATTATATTGCGGGGGAGTGCAAGAAGCTATATAAGAAATTATATAATATATAAGATGAGAAAGAAATTGTATAATGGATGAGTGAGTATGGAGCAGACATAGTTAAGGAGAAGTATATACACGAAGAATTTGTTAATTTTGTTCTTGTGAAAATGTTGTTTAAATTGTTTAAAGGTCTTTTTTAATTAAACCGTTTTTTTTTTTTGGTTGTGGAAGGGGAAAAATCCATTTAAGGACATAGTGTCGGATTCCTCTCGGACAGAGTCCTAGAGACTACCGACTAAAAAAACCCTCCCACATTCCGGCTCTGGGGTCATTAAACCCTAATAAATAAATAAACAAAATACTCCGACAGAATAATAAAATGTTTACGTTTTTTTTTATATTCCTAATTGAAATAATATACATTCTTATTCTTGTAATCTCTTTAATTAAATATTGAAACATAATTAATTATATTCGTTTAACTTATAAATATAACACTTTTTAGATTTCTAATTTATTCCGGTTAGTTTCAACATCTAGTCACAATCAAGGAACATTCCTTGATTAAGGAATAATAAATTAGATATTTAAAAAGTATTTTATTCAAAAAATAAACTTATATACAATTTCCTTCTCCAATGATAATATTAAAATCGTGAAAACGTTCTCAATAACGAAACAGTTACTCATTATAAATTTATTTTCACATCACATACACCTTACATTCATTATCCCATACTTAAAACACATTTTAGATAATAAAATCTCGCAATCTCCGGTGCTTTATGTAGTTATAATGCGCCTAGGAAGCAGGGAATAGACGTTACAAATTGAAACTCGAGAGGCGAATTTGATATTTTACTTTGCAGTCTTCCTTTTGCGTCATCGAATCGCGTTATGGGGTGAATATTTAAATAGAATGTAAATGGGACAACCATCGCATCCGGTGATTTTTTTCGCACTCGCAGATTTAATAAGAGATTTTTGCAGCCGCCCTCCGTTCCTACTTATCATTTGATATATTAATTTGAAAGTTTTGAGAAGAAGGGGGTCGAGTTAAAACAACTTGGTGGGAATGTAAATTGATAAAAAAAGATATTAGAAGACGGGGAGCATTAGTTTATTTCTAATTATTACAATTTTTTCTATATTAAATTTTCATATTACGATACTTTTCCCAAATTAATTAAACTATGGGGAAATTATTGTAATTTTGAGTCAAATCCACATTAATGTAAAGTTTTTCTGTTGTATTTCAATAATTATAGAGATTCATAACAAATAATATTTCTTGGGCAGAAAGACCGATGGTCGATAGCCGTTTTCTAAGGACAACGTATAACATATAAGAATTATATTTTTAATTTATTGTATATAAAATTTTCTTCTGAAATAAATATGTTATATATATATATATATATATATATATATAATATTTCTTGCAAGAAAATGCGACAAAAAGCCATAATAAACGACTTTTCTCAAAGACTGTTTGCTCTTTTATTTATATGAATATCTCAAAAGTACTTTTATTTTTTACAATGAATTATTTTACATAAACAAATGCGCTAAATATCCTTAAAAATATAGTAAGGACAGAAATAATTTATTTATAAAGAGACATTTGTTTTAAAGTACTTACGTAACGTAAGTCATAATATGACAGTAGCTGAAGAAGGACTAATTTATTAATTATTTTCAAATTCTTATTCTTGAATTTATTTTTAATAACTGTGACCGTGTGAATAAATCCTTTTTTCTATTATTATTAATAGCCAGCTAGCCTTTATTTAAATCTATATATAAAAAAAATAAAAAATAAAAAATTAAGAAAGCGCGTAGCATTCGCATCCGTCGTTGAACACGATCATATATCGGAGATCGCAGCCTGGACTCTACATTTCATTAATTTAATTATATAAGGTAAAGCTGTACTGACGAGAAATGAAATCGCGCAACACGTGTCTACAGATAGTTTTATATTACATATTTTTTGTTGGTTGCATTAAATATTTTCGAATCAAAATAATTTATTAATTATTTTAAAATATTTTTTTTTTTATTTAATTTTAATAATTTTGTTTGAACATTTTTTCCCCAATGTTTTTTAATCATCCATATATGAAACTAACGAGGAAAGTATTATGATAAATACATCGCTATTTCAATGTTGATGTACTGATATATTTATTTCCTCAAATTCCATTAAGGATGTTTTATCCTATTTAATGCCTTCCAGGATTTCTGTTCCTTCCCATACATAAAATCCATACATTTTATGGAATTAAACAACACAAAGTCCACAGAAAACGACTTCCGCGTACATCGCATCACGTACAAATGTTGTGGAATGTGTGAGTTAGCGGGTTGTTAGGGATGGGGGTGTGTAATTGTGAGTGAATTGTGATTTATAAGAGGCTGGTGTGAAGCAATGTCTGCGCCAAGAGATGCTAAGGGCTGGGAGTTGTGGGATGGGCCGACTCGGTGCTGACTGTGCATTACGTGTGCTGGCTGCTACATTTTACCTCATTACAACCCCGTGCAGCGCCCACTTGCACCCCTTTACACCACTAGATATTAATCGCTGCTACATTACAATCACGACATACCGATGCCACTCAAATTGTCATTCTAAATTTTAAATGTACGATTATGTAAACATATTAATTGATATAATCATTTTATAAATATTATATATATAAACATCTTTATTCAGATAATTACATATTATACAGTTTTATAAACATTAACATTAAGTATACATAATAAAATGAAAGTATTTGTCTAACAGTGAAAATATATAAGTGAAGAAAGGAAATCAAATCGTGTTTTATTAAACACGTCTCTAAATTTAATTAAATTTAATGAATAAAGGAGAAAATGTTTTCAATAGATAATTGCATTTTTGTTCAATTACTTTGTAGGTATTTAATTGCAGAGCGATTAGAAAGAAAATAATATTTTTTTTTATTCTTTTAATTTGAATTAAATATATTTACAATGCTGAAATGAAATAATATGCAATTCAAGCTAAATTCAATTTTTACAAATAACAGCACCATTATTTTTGTATATTATTCATAACTACATTTACCACACGCATAACGCAAATATTTATTCGAGTATTTAAATCGCTTATATAAATACAATTCACACAATAAAAGCTTTAAATGTAATTTGTTCAAACAATCGCCATACATCTATGTTTTACGTCGAAACAATTATATTTAAATATAAATATAAACACGCGTATTCGCCCGGGCAATGTTAAACAATGCACGTTAAACCGTTCCCAGCAAAGCGTTACAACAATAATATAAATTAAAACGGTATCGCGTTCATGGTCGATTAATAATAAACCAGGAACAAAATAACAAAAAAAAATATATTGAACTAAAAAAAAAAGAGCGGCAGTGGAGGCATTGTGTAAAAAATCACGATTCCAATCAGAGCCGAAAACGGTCCACTAAAAACAATTCAATTTGTACACGTTGAGAATGGTCCGGGTGTATGGTTTCGAATTCAATTCTCGAATTTATATAAAATGCGTTAGCTTTTTTTATTCTATTTTGGTTAATTGAAAAAGTTCCGTATTAATTCACGTTCGGTTGGAATGCACTCGCTTGAAACTGTATTGAATGGGTTTGTGAATTTTTGCTATTAAAAGTTACGTGAATATTATTAATCTAAAACTAATTATATTCTTAATTTAACTAAGCTTCCGATGAAAGTAACTTTATGATTATACAATTATACAGTATATTAAATTAAAATAATAATAAAAAAAGTCTTTACTTTAAAAACATTGCTTAAAATCATTTGACACATATATTTGTGCTGAAAATTACTAAATAATTGAAAAACAATTGCTCATTAAAAACTATCTGCATTTTTATGTATTTGTCGTTACCATAGCTAAAATACAAATCCTAAGTGTCCCGAACATTTGAGAGATGACTCCAATCTATTTTGGGCTACTCTGTACAAATTTATAGGTTTTTGTAATTGAAAAATGAAATATGATCTATTGCTAAATATAAAATTTCGTTTAAATAACCAAAATTCTTCTCAAATGGTTGATATTTTAAAATATTCAAAAACCGTTAGATTTAGGTACCGTTCCATTTAAGAAAATACAACTTTGATATTTTTATTGCATTTGGGACACCCTGTATAATATGAAAATAATTTTAGAAAACAGCCCTTACAGGCTACTACACACCTCTGAGATCAAAATTTTAGAAAGTGGTATACTTTGCCCTCAATATTCCGTTTCCTATAGCGTGAATAATCTAGTATAGAGTGTTCCATTAGAAATAAAAAAAGTTGAAATAAATTATGGGGTAATGGGACATAATGCGTCTTCCGTAGTCAAGCAAATTTTGTTATAAATTAATGTTGAATTTATAATTTCAAGGGAGATATCGAAAATGGGCACTTCGATGACTCATCCTGTATATAAAATAATGAGAAATTTGGAAAGTCGCTTTCTTCTTGGCCGAGTCAAGATATAAAGTGAGAAATATTTATGATTTTTTTTGGTGTAGTTGCCATTTGAAACACGAATGCTCTGAGAAAAAATGTCACTCTGACAGGGTGCATATATTATTTTCTGTCCAGTTACAAAACACACTAAATAGATGCATTTTTTTATGTTTAACTTGATTTTCACGTAGTGACATTGTTGATACATTCCCTAAGAAGCAAATGTGACACTAATTCTCTCCTGATTTTAACGTCAGCAAAATTTATTTTAACTCCAACTTGTGGAATAATAATTATTTATTAAAAATATCAATAAAATAAAATAAATATTATATAAAAGCAACATGTAAATTTTATTCTTTGTGCGTTTTGCGCAGTGATAAATTATGTTAGTTCGGACGGACGAAACATTCCGTGGACACAAAAGAATTTATCTCGTATGAAAAGGATGTTGTCAAATCTAATTCCTGAGTTAATGACATTGAATGATAACGTGTCACCGCTCTGTGTATAAAACAGCCGCGCGCAAACCCCCTTATCATTTAATTTTATTCACACACAAAGCCATTACACTTTAAAAAAGACCTTTTTATCACCATCAATCTTCGACCTGCGAGTAATTAATTCTTCATTGACCCGGACGCCGGCGACGCGACGATTAAATATTCAAAAGGTTTAATACGCCCTCACCTGGACAGTCCATTATCAATGCCCTATTATCGGGCATCTATATTATCTGATAGGTTTAAGGGCGAGTCCTTAACGACGCGGAGACCATAGTGTGTGTGTCCTAGATGATTGATGTTGACCAGCTATTTACACATGAAATATACATTATGTGAAGTTTCGAGCTGAATTTAAAATTTGTTACTAAAATGGAGGCTTGCGGGGAAAATGAATATAGCTTACGGTGCACGTTTTTATCACTTGGAATTCATTAATTAAATTATTATTTAATGTAGGTTTGAAATTAATGAGGTTTTATTTTAAAATATCATATGTATCAATCGTGCTTATTCATGGTGAATGCGCCGGGTTTATGATAATTATGCTATGTATACTAATTATTTGTTTCGCTATTTTATATATTTATTTTTACAAACATTGAGTATATACACCAAAATAAATGTTTTTCTGTCCTATGCAATCGATCGGAGGTCTTTCTGCACGCGCTATTTTATTTTCTATTTTTACCAATTAATTTTAAATGTACCTCTCCAAGTATTAATAATTTTTCGCTTACTAGAATCTACTATTTTTTTAATCTATATTGTAATGTATGTAATATGTTGAAAATTCTAATTCGCTTATGCGACGATAAATCTTCACGAATGATGCACAATACGTAGTCACCCATCAGGGTTATTATAAATGTGGACCCATTAAAAAAAAAATAGATGACTAGTAATTTTTCAAGGGTGGCACCACTAAACTGGACCACCCTGTACAGACTTTCGAATTCCACAATAATTTAAAAAATACGATTTTTTTTAAACTGTGCATGTAGGCATCATCCCTTAAAAAAACATTCTAACAATTCAGCACAAACCATCATATAACTCGTTGATTTATCCCCCCGAGTCAGTGTAGTTTTTTTTTTGCACTCGATATATGTAAGCAGAAATAAATGTTGGCAGAGGCCACTGAAATAATGAAGAAGCAGAAAACCTAAAAACACGGGCGAGTATGTACTGGTGCAATTAGCTGAAAACGCTATAAAATTATGTACACAAGGTTGCAATATTTCAATTATTTAACTCATATCAAACGAAAGACATGATTACAGAGGGTTAAAGTATAAGTAAGAAAAAATAACTTATACTTCCAAATATAATATTTTATACGAACCAGATTTTTTAAAAATTCATTTCATATTCTATTTCATTATTCAGTTTTTTGTTCGTTTTTTTTTTTGTTTTTTTATGAATGTGCACAACAATGCGTGCACTAGCGATCCATTTATGTCTACATATTTATACAAATTCAGGGAGCTTCTATATAGAGCGAATGTATATTTCACAAAAATATAACTACAGGGATTTGTTTAAAACACTTCACAGTTTTCATAAAATTCCGTGTTTTATGAATTCACTTCATTCCACAATAATCCCAAACAAATATTTTTTTGTTTTGTTTTTCATTTCGAACTCGAACCAAATAATTAACATTTAATCGGTTATTAATTACAAAGCTTAACAATAACAAAAAAATGTATAATAACGTTTCGGAGTTAATGATCGGACTGCGCGAAATTACACGCGAGATTCCCATTCAGAACGCTCGTTCGCCTACTTAAAATTTTATTTGCTAAACACATTTAACATTAATATGTGCAGCCACGGCATTCCACTTTATTATATTTGCCGATAAATCATTCTTGACATCAGCCGCCCCCTCGGGCCCCTCCCGACCCTTACGCTTAATTATAACTCTGATATAATTCTGAGCAAATCTCAAACCTCGTGTGAAAGTGGAACGGACGTCGACTCGCAAAAAAAAAGGTTAGATTTTTGTCGCCGGTGAGAGTTCACTGAGCTTTGCGTATTAATTAGTGTGTTAAAATAAAGTTGCATAAGTTAATTTTTAAATAAAAAAAAAATAAAAAAAAATACTTTGAATCTAAAACTGCTTGCATGAGTATATGAGAGTCAATGTTGTATGAAAAGTTTATTTAAATATTAGATACAAATAACGAATAAATAAATTCGAATCAAAACATAAAACTATTAAACATACAATATTTAACAAAATATAATAAAACACCATTTGTTATTATTAATGGTTTTAATATTTAGACATTGGTAGTTCATATTGTTTGAAATAAATACGATTTGTTATGTTTTATGCATTATTCCACGTGTACAATAAATACATTATCGAATTGAAATTTAATTTAGTGCTATTAATATTAAGATTATCGAGATAAACAATTCTTTATAAACACAGCACTTAATAGAATAAGGGTGTTTTTATCAACAAATTCGTTCTGAGGATGGGAAGTGCAAAAATCGAAAATTTCACAACGAATATGAATACCAATACGCTTTTGTAATCATACAACTTGTGGAGTATTTCATATAAAACAATTACAAGAATTGATTCCTATTATTCCTAATATTAGGCCGAATCATTTAGTCTTTATAATTAATTCCGAATCGGGGGAGTTAATTTGTTGATCAAATTAATGCCTTAATTTCCCCCGTTGATATTATATAATTAATTTATCTCTTGCAGTAACTGTAATATTCTTTTGAAAATAATAATTAATGACAGATTAATTATTATTTTCAACAGAATATTTTAATACCAATTTTTCTTTCTAAATTATTACCGACACGCTTAAGAACTATTAAAGAGAACAATTGCTTATTCGTTACGTAACGCGGCACTCTAATCCCGGCTCTTTGTTTACCTTAAAGTTTTCTTTCAACAATTAGCGTCCAGTCCGTGGAGCACATTCATCCCATAGAAGGGGTTAAATTGTTTTACAACCCGTAAAGCGTCCGCAGTCGCGTTTTTAAAGGGTGCACTAAAACGTCCCTTCAACAACTCTCGTTACAACCCTTTTGCAATTATCTCTCAGTTTGTATGCGTGAAGTGCAGCAACATTAACAACAGTAACAAAAAAATCTATTTCATTTACTGAAAGAGATAAATTAATTAAATTCCTGATGACTATTTTTTGTTTTTCATTTCTGCAAACAAATTTAATATAAAGTAAATAAACAATAAAATTCTCATTATATCGAGCGTATAACAAAAATCGACGACGAAGTTGGAGTTGGAAGTTTCGAGTCATGTCTGTACTAAGATCACACGCGTGAAATGCTGGTTGCGGTTAAACAGTGACATGTCAGATATTAATTTTGTTAAATAGATAGCCAAACTAAATTCTTTTTAAATTTCAATAGTCGAAGTAAGTGTTGAAAATGCCCACCGCTACTATCCAGGCAACTTTGCAGCACTCCACATCCTTATATTTTGCGAATTAACGTACCCGCTTAAATAAAACTATGCCTCATCTGTAAAAAAGGTTTTGTCAAGGAGACTGTCATCAAATTATTGAAGGAACCATCGGCAAAATATAACTCTTCTAGGATTATCAATTCTATGTAGTTCTTGTACGCAAGTTAATCGATAAGGGAACAAATGCATATCCTTTTTCAAAATTTTCTGGCAGGTACCAATTGATACTTCAGTTAATTGTGAAAGCACACGGAGTGAAGTTCTAGGTGAATTGAAAATGTGCGACAAATATTTTGTCTATGGAAATATATTCCGCAAGAATGAATAAGAAATTAATAACTAATAACAAATTTAAATTGGTGTAACAGTGAAAATCGTTTATATTAATTGCACAATGAAACAGTTGCTAAATATTCGATTAAATAATTAAAATAATTGAATCCTAACAGGCGACATATCACGTTCGACATGCCGTTGCATAAATCATGACTGCAAATCAATGAAGTGGCTGTTATGAAAAAAGGATAACGAGCAAAACTCAACAGCTGCGTTTAATTAACACGCCATATTTACTTACACCTATTTTTTAAGGGTTTGCTTTTGCTGTAAATAATTAATTCGGCATGCATGAAAAGGAAAACGAATCCCGGGGAAAATTTCTCGCCTCCTAAAAGCGTACACTTCGGTATGCACGTGACACATGGAACTCAGCCGGGCTGCATATATCTTTTTGATAAAATATTCAGCAAGGAGTGCTTTATTTTACTACTTTATGACCTCCCAAGCTCGTATTCTTTCCCAATGGTAAATACGTTCGCCCGGAATGGAATAAACATTATTATATCACGATCCGTTGTGCGCAAACGGAGAATTATCATTACCTGAGAACGTTTAATTTATACCTGGATTAACATGTAATTTTGAATTAACTAGAAAGCGCCACGCCACTGAAATCGCGAGGTAACCGCCCCTGATTGCTTTGATAGGCTTTAATTGTCCCCATCATTCACACTTTTAGGTGATAAATTAACTATCAGGTAATCTCAGATGGGAGATTAAGACGGCTCCCTTTTTTTATCGATTTTCCTTGGGGTTTTATATGCAATAAAAAAGACAACAACGAAACTTTATTCTACCTTGAATAATCGGTCGCGCGAATGTCATGCGCGATATCGATAAATTGTTTTGTGCAAAAAATCTTTTTGACTCGGATTTTAATAAAGCCTCGCTGACCATTAATATTAATAGAAAAAAAAATCATTTATCTATTTGAATTAAATAAAAATAATTTGAATATTTCCTCTTTAGCTGTGATAATTTACCTTTGTTAGATTCGCGCGCGACCATTTTAATTATTATATCTGATCATATTAGTAAGAGTCTGCTATATTTCTTAGTATGTTCAGGTAGGTCATTGATATCATTGTAAAACTACATACCCTGCCTATCGACATAGAGTTGTCGTTCACTTGCTAAAATGGTAAAAGCATATTGACACAGACAACGATTAAAATTGAAGGGTAACTACACAAACAATATTAGTAAGATCCAAATCATACGGGGCTTGAAATATTAAAGGTTACTTTCTCTGATCCCACAGTTGTAACGAATTTATTTAGCATTCGTAAGAGAAAATTTTCAATGGATTGTTTTTAAAATGAGTATATTTCTACGTCTGTACACGGAATGATTTTACGAACTAATTACATGTTTACAGTAGGCAAAAATATCACCCGCCCGAGGGTGAAAGAATATTCTTTTGTTTGTGCGTACACTCATTTACAAAATAATCTTGCTTCGGTAATAAAACAAGGACAGGTAATGTAGGGCGTAGTTTGTTTTGTTTACGGGCAATTCGTGTTCCCGTTGCTTGCCTTATAATAAAAATGTTTCAAACTTATTATAGCTTATGCGTTGGATTTAACTGGATAAAAGCAAAGATAATTTTTTATCCAAAAAAATCTAATGAAAGATATTTTTTGTCTAATATAATCAGATTATAATAATAAAAATTATAATAACTCTCTTTAAAATAAATAGCTTTTTGTAAATTACCCATTTACAAAAAATGTTTAAACATTATTATTACAATGAAAAATAAACGTAACCTTCTCGGAAGGGCGGTGAAAGGAGAAAACACTATAATGGTGTTTTCTGCATACACAGAATGGTTATTATGATATTTTATTTGATTTACAAATCTGTTCCCCTCAAAACCCCTTATTAAACTTACAATGTATTTAGAAGGCATGTGTATTTAAGTTTAACTCAAACATATATGGGACTACACATAAGTATCATAACCATTTCAGAGCAATTACGTCGTCGAGATATGGATCATGACATACGGATCATATTCTTAATTGGATCCTATATTATTCAACATAGAAATATTCACATTCAATGGGAACTTTACAATGCTAAATTTTCATAATCATGTTGAGACTTGTAAATAAGGATGATCCATACCTTGATGGTTTTGATCTCCCTTCCTTACAGGTTTTGGCTAGTACTAGAATAAGAATGTTTAATGAAATTTATTTTAATTTTTTCAACACCACAATTAAAAAAAATGAAATAAATTACTTTTTTCTTTTGTAAGTCTTCTGATAAAATGTTACTTGATAATACTATCAGTATTAACTTAACTAAAGCTGATAATATTTTGTTATCGGATAATTTGAAACTAAATTTAATTTTAATTATTATAGTTACTTATATTTCATATCCAATTATTGGCAACGATGTGACATTTTAATAAGAGGATATTATTGATCTGTTTATAAACATAATAAAAAATAAAATAAAATTCGCGTAAAATCGGACCTTAGAGACAAACCGCAGTGCTGGGACGCTCGAGGTGGCAAAGTTCTCTCCCTCTTAAATTTATCTAAGCATTATCTTCCTTTTTATGGGGAATGTCGTTTGAAATATTTAAGGCCACGCACATTTCTCTGAATGTGCGGTTAATGCGAAATAAATGTGGGACAGTCTGCGCTGGTTTGCGGCCGTCCGCAAAAACACTGGGGGTTAAGTATCCTAGAAAACACCTTTTAATGGATCCGCTTGAAAAAAAGTAAAAACAATTAATAACACCGTCCTTAACCCAGTAACGAGCCCTTAGGTCCAGGGTCTCTGCGGGGAAATCTCGCCCTCCCCGAGTTATTTGTCAGTGTGATTAATACACGTACAATGATTCTGCCGGAATCGGATTATATTATTCTTTTGTGAGCATATCTGCAATCTGAGAGAGGTGTTTTGTGGCGGTTCCTTCAGACCAAATCAATCCTTCCTGCTGGCCGTCCGACCGACGGACGGTTATTACTGCGGTAATTTACAGGGTGCGAGTTTATGGGACTGAGACACGCGCCCTTCCCTACGTGACCAATCCCCGCACATAAAAATCACACAATTACTTTCAATTTAATCTATTAGACCAAATCTCTATCAATTATTTTCAACGGTTACACGAAGCCAGATTGTTCCCAATAAAATTGTCACGTGTTTTGTTATCTAAATGGGGAATGCAATCTGATTCATGGTAGCATGCAGTTTTATAATTTGAAATTAAATTCAGATTAGAATACAGACTTCCAATATATGTAGATCACGGTCTATTGGTACTAAAAGCCTAATAGCGATTCAAATATTTAATAAAATCAGTTATTCTTCCACTTAACTTACTATTGAAAATTCCCGAAAATTATGGAATTTTAAGAAATTATAGTATAGTTCAACTGTTGCATAAATTAATTTAAAAATCATATTCCGCTATGAAAAATATATATACGTTGTCCTTAGAAAACGGCTATCGACCATCGGTCTTTCTGCCTATGAAAAATATTTATTGTAAAATTAAAAAATGAAATACAATTAGTGAAATACTAATTTACTCTAAGGATAATTCTCGTAATTTTACGTGAGCATTATACACGCAGACATTTTTTATAAATAGAATTTCAAAAACACAAAGTTATTATAATAAATTAAAGACGACGCAAGCGCCACCTTCTGCCTAATTATATAAGTACACGATTATAAAGTCGCTTGGATAATTAATGAAAACGCGGGAATTCTTTTCCGACACGTACACATGCATGCGTCCGTATCCTCAAAGTGTTTGTTCTTTTATTTCTAATGCAGACAAAAAGAAATACCATAAAAGGTAAACGTTACTGCCAGATGCCATGCGAGGGGTATATTAGCGTGAGTCTGCTCTGCTACAATACTGCGATAAATAAATCTATTCCTTTTATACTTAGATAGAGAATTGGTTATTATTTTCACTAAATTTTACTAGAATTACTTTATACTGTAAATTGTTAATTGGTGATTAATTGAAATTGATTCACCAATGTTCCTGAAAATAATTTGGGAAATGTTAAATGAAATATTTTAATGTAACAAGAAAAATAAATCTGGTTCAATGCTTATTTTAAGTAATGCACGTATTAGTCATTTAGTTATTCAATCATTAATGTATTTTGTAGTTTATTCATTTGTATTTGTTTACAGTCCATGAGCATTAAATTACCTACAAAAAATACTCCGTGTTAATGGTTTTTGAGTGGGATAGATTTAAATAAAATATAGGACACATTTAATTTCCAGAATATTTAAAATAATTTTAATATTCTAATGAGACAGGAGCTGAATTTATTTATTTACGTCAAACTATGTACAAACAAGAATATGAATATTATTACTACAATTCAAAAAAAAAAAGAATCTAAATTTAAATAATTAAAATATAAAAACATTGCAAATTAATTTAAAAATATCAGAAAATATGTGATATAAATGGAATTTTCCCTTGAATAGCCATTAGGTAGCGATGTTTCGCTAGTATATTCAGTCGCCTAGAGAAAATACTTTCGATGGATTAATTAATGTTTTATGTTAAAAGCATGCAGTTTAGTCCTGGACTGTTACTCTTTAATAAACTGAAAAAAAAAAACAGTATACTTAATAACTGTAGTGCTACATTTGTTTCAATACAAATATTTTTATATTTTGATTTTATTAGTTTACGATTAATCAATGTGATTTAGTCACTGAATGGTTTTTTGAGTTTAAGTGAAGTGTTTAATCACAAATTGAAAGACTGTTATTCCTTACTTCACAATTTATTTTTATGTTAGATGTACATTTCGAGACACAAAGTGCTCATTATCAATAACAACTGTTGATAAGAGTCTTTCAATTTGTAATGTGATTTAGTCAAGTCAGTTAACATTATTTAATGCATGTGACATAAAGTGTGTTTCATTTATTTATTTGTTTATATTTATTCAGCTCTAGTGGCTGTATTTAGGCTATTGTTATTTTAATAGTGAAATCCATCACTTTATGGAATACTTGACCAGTCATTTCATAGAATACCTTTTTACATGCACGAAAACTTTTATTGTTATAAGTTTTCTTATTACATTTATTGCTACTAATCACAATAGCGTTCAATATCTGATATGTGTTTGTTTATTGCTAAAAGCTAAAAGCAGTTTGCAAATAAATTGTTGAAAACTTTAATACACCCAGCAAATAAAAACTTCATAATAATATATGCAAACAAATTACAACTAACATATATATAATCTTATGCGTTTATATATAAAAATAATGGCGACATAAATATTTATATCAGTTTGGAATATTTTCCTAAATGAATTTACTTAATGCAAATTTCCAACAACACATTCACAAAAAAAACGAAGGTGAGTTAGACCCTCACTCGCAAAAATAATCCATGCAACTTTAGCATATCAAAAAGTGGAATTATGCAAATGCGAGAAACCCCTGAATGTGGATTGATTATTCATCGAGGACCGAGAACTCCGGCTTTATATAGATATATATCCCCCAGTTAGTGGAGGCGCGATTTTTTTTCCAATTAAATCAACGCGTATCCAGATTCGAAAAAATCATTTCTGTTTTTAATCAAACTAAAGTCACAGTCGGTCGCACTTAATAATCATAAAATCGGAATGAAAACATTAAGAATGAGTCGTTAGACGGCGCCACACCGGTTTATCAGATAATACCCTCATATTTCATAATCTAATGCAGTAAATTCGACCGCGCCGTTTCGAATCCGTTGTCGGTAATTATTCGTTATTGAGTTTCCAATCGTTTTGTGCAGAATGTGATTAAAATGTGTTGAAATTGACTTATAATTAATTAAATCACTGATGCAATTACTTATTCGTATTCATTGAATTGATTATTTATCAAATTGTGTTAGCAAATGTTAGATAAAAATGATATGAAAATAATTAATAAATTATTTCCACATTTAGCTCTGTGACTTTTCACTTAAATTACACAAATGCACATTAAAACAACTACTTCCAGGGCAAATACCCACGCCGGTCATTGAATTACATAATGTACACCTGCTGTTGCATATCAATAAAATATTGCATAATAAAGTAGTTGTTTTAATGTACTTTTGTTTAACGTACTTACGTAACGTAAGTCAAAAATCACGGAGTTAAATGTGGAAATAATTTGTTAATTATTTTCAAATCATTTTTATTTAATTTATTTAAATAACTGTGACCAAGAGAATGAATACTCTTTTCTATTTATATTAGCATATATTATTTAAATTTATTTTTTGTGTAATTTTCTGTTACTCCTAAAAATGTCGGGTAATTTTTAGGTTAAGGTTTTAGAAGATCAAACAAGCATATTTTCTTATGAAATTATACGGATTAAAGAAGTAATTGAATACAATGTAATGCTTGGAAAAGCCAGTTGGTTTATTTGTTTTAGAAAAAGATTCCCTTTAAACTGATTGATTACAAAAACAAAATTTATATTATAGATTAGTTATCATAATAAATTCGAATACATTTTTCAATACAGATAAAATATTTTCATTGTATTACCGAAGTTTGTATGATTAGGTGGGTGTGTATTTTGTTTTGCAAAATAAATAATCCTGTTTGTATAAACAGGGAACGTGTGTATGGAAAACATGTTCGTTGCGGATTACACCACCCCGAATGTTCTTCAGCCAATAAATGCAATTATTCTAATCTCGTCGTCGTTTTTCCCTCACTCGCCGGCAAACTTGTTTCGAGACAGTTTCTTGCCTTAATATCACAAAGACAGCGGTAATATTATAGAGAACAAGGTTCGCAGTCTCAAGTTTCCGTGCTTATCTATTGATAAGGAATTTATTCGCGGACGTGCTCGCAATACGGGCGGAGGGACTAACGCTACATCCCACATCCCACAAACATTAATTTCGAGAATTACGAATCGCGCATCCTCGCGGATTTAATTGTTAATTAATCGCTGGTATAAATATTTACTGGCGCGCGGTGTTATTACGTGTTTGCCCCAGATGGCTACATGTGTTTTTGAAGCGTCGATGGGTTTTCGATATCGGCAGCATTCTGGAAGAACGCTCCGGCGAACACAAATGTTTCTATTGCTACTTGAATAAATTCGACGGAGGAACGAACTGCTCAAACGTTTTTATGTATACGTATCCACTGACTGTGGATAATTTTCTTTACTTATTGGTTAGATATTACAAGCACATGAATTTAATTCCCTCCTTTTTATGTATATCAATTTATAAATATATTTATTGATTTGAAAATACATCGAATATTTATTCCTACATTAAAATAAAACAGTTTTTTGTTAGTAAATATTTAAAACAATAATTTTTCGTTTCTTATTGACTTCTATTAAACTCAGTAATTATCTAAAATTCATCTATACATATATATACAGCACTCCTCCCATAACAATTGAATTAAGCAAAATTAAGAATGCATTTAGATCAATTACACCTAATATACTGAGAAATGTTTAAATATCATTTAAAATGAATTGAATTTTTTATTAAATGATAGTATTTTTGGAAATTTGTTATGAATTAAATTTAATACCAATTTCTCTATATATTTGTTGTTTTTCCTTAAATTTGTTTTACAATTCTAACATTTTTTTAAAATAATTTACACATTTGTAAAGAAATAATGCAATTAGTGCATTCATAATTAATAAAATTAGTGGATTAATTTAGGTAACATTTGTTGACTTTATTTATAAACAAAAGCTAAACACTTGCCCATTGGAATAATTGGCAATAATAAATATTAAATTGAACAATAGAAGGCGCTTTGTATCACCTTTCCATATTATGAATAATAAATATTATGTCAAAAGTTAACGAAAATGGATATATCTTGAAAACTATTAGGATTACGTGTAAAATACCTTGATAGTTTTTGAACGACCATAAAAATTCCTATAAGATAGGGCTATTAGATATAGGGTGTGCCATTTAAAATAAGTACGACCGGCATGTTTTTCTGGAGTTACATTAAATTTTCAAAACATCTTTAGATTTTAAACTTCTGTAAATAGCCTAAAATATTCACCCATTAGTCTAATATATTAATACAATCATTCATTTGTTTCCATTTACCCATTTGAAAGCTACTCGGCGCGTATGCTGATATATAATTTTAATTTATAATTAAAAAGAAGAGGGTGTACACACATTTGCGGCTAATTTATAAGGAATGTAAGTTTTTATTCCAAACATCCATTTCCTAGGCAGCGCCGGACATTCCATTACAAATTGTTGCATGTCAGTACAAAAGCGCATTGAAAAAAAAACTAACATTGTAAATACTTTTTGTAGCGATGAAAAAAGGAAATGATCAAATTTTATTGAACAATTAGTATTTAATTTATTCAAATACATGTTTAAAAAATTAAATAGATCAGACAAATAATTTTGAAGTTAGAAAGAAAGTTTCATACATAATGAATTCATGGCATCGATTCTATAAAAATTACAATAATAATACAGATTTGCAAATGAACATTGTTGATAAAGTATAATTGGGATTAAACTTTTACCGAAAAGGATTTTGTGGAGGCACGTCGATATAATCTAGCGAAAGGGCTAGATTATAGTTTAGAGGATTTTAAGAAAATAAAAAGAATAACAATAGAATTTAAAAGCACAGTGTTAACTTTAATTATTTTAAAATGTTCGTTTGTATACAATTATTATATAATTATTAAAACTTATTATTAAAGTAATTAATATCACGAACATCGATAAAACATTGAATGAAGCGAAAATTAATTAATAAACATTAACGATTTTATTAATTAAAATAATAAATTATTTGCAGAACGTAATGATAAATAGCAGATAATTATAATGCGAGTTTATTCGAGAAAATTAAATAAAGCAATACAAAGTAAAACAAATTGGACATTAACTGAGGCGAGTTTCGTACGGAGGGCGTTAATGCCCAACATAAATTAGTGAGGGCCATAATGTAATTGTGATGTCTGGTGTCAAAAGTCTTTTGTTGTCACAACACGGCCTACACTGGGCTCCAACCCCTCCTCCTGAATGAAATTGGAGGACCATTTAATCATAAAGTAGACACAAAAGCTGTGCTGCGAATTAATTAAGCACGTCCGCACAATGCCCTTAGAATTACTTTTTCGGCCGTGATTTCTTCAGCGGGGCGCGTTCGCCACATAAATTAGTGTTCATTACAGGTGTTACACAGCTATTGCTATGAAATTATTATTATTATTATTATTATAAAAGTAGATTGTTTAAGGATTACCATTTTACTGCAATAAAGGTTAAGTATTTCAAATGTGACTGTAGATCATTTACTTATGGAATATTTTCTAGTTTTAGAACAAAATTTAATATAAAACCATATATATATTTTTAATATATTTAAAATAAACTAGATACAATTAGAAAAACTAAAACATACAAATATGCAAATTAGCATTGTTTGTAAAGTATAATTGGGATTAAACTTTTTCGAGGTGGGTTTGCTGGAGGCACGTCGTTAGGTTTATGATTTAATTTAGCGAAAGGGCGGTAACTCGTTTAGAGGATTTTGTGTGTGGCAGTAAAATCGGTTGTTCGAAGTTAAAGCACATTAAACATCGCCACTAAAACAAACTATATAATCTGAAATGTCTAGTCTGCAGACTTGAAAGGGATCGCGCGTACGTAACTGTATATGTAGCTTTAACTATAATGAGGACAATGCGTCATTTAACATTCATACACATGCACAAGGGGATAGAGAGTGTTGCAATTAATGATATTACGTATGCAGAAGGATCTGGAATGCGCTTAACAAGTAATTATTGCCTTTATTACTGCTCTCACAGTATATATCTCAATACATATATATATATATATATTTGTTGATATATGGTTTGGTATATTCATATTATTAGGAATGTGATAGCGGATATAATTGTTTGTGTAGGTAATATTCGAAGCTTCTCCTGATGCAGGTACGGCTGTTCATGGTGATTATTTCATTATGTTCGAATATGGCTACATCGAACCTCAAAGCCTACTGTTTCGCTTCGGTGTATGCCGAAGTTTAATTGGACCAATTGTTGTGCTGCTGATATACTATTAAATTTCACATTTAAATGGACATGGACGTTATTCTGTCATGCTGTACTCACCAACTTGCATTCAATTATTAACTGATTCATCACATCTCTCTCCCAGCGTCATATCCATTAAATTACAAGTCATTATATTTTCAAGCATTATATCTCAGTTACAATACTTGCTCTGAATGCAAATCATAATTAAAAATAAATATTTTACTTATGTCATTATTAAATTTATAGAAATAAAAATCTAAATTATAAATAATCCACATCTATTATAGAAATAAAATAAATAAAAATGATTTAAAAATAATTAATACATTATTTCCACATTAAGCTCTGTAACTTTTGACTTACGTTACGTATGTACGATAAACAAGTGCACATTAAAACAACTACTTCCTGGGCAAATACCCCGCCGGACATTAAATTATTTAATACAAACCTGCTGCTGCATATCAATAAAATATTTTATAATGCAACAAATTTTGATCCGAGAAAAATTTAATTCAAAAACAACAAATATAACGTTACTTAATATGAGGCTACCTGCAGACACGTGCTTCGGGATTTATCCCTCGTCAGTACAGATCCGCCTTACATAACTTAAAGATGTTAAAATAAATCAAATATATTATATCAAATTTGATTTAAATTAAATTAAATCAAATAAATTCAATAAACGAACTGAATTAATTTAATTCAAATGTTTTAATTTGCATTAATTTAACGTACTTACGTAGCGTAAGTCAAAATGTCACAGAGCTGAATGTGGAAATAATTTATTAATTATTTCCAAATCATTTTTATTTAATTTACTTAAATAACTGTGACCAAGTGAGTAAATACTCTTTTCTATTTATATTATAAAAGTATTTTAAGAAGCGATAAATGAGATAAAAAATAATGATTTATTAAAAAAAATCATTAAAATATATTAGATTATAAACAATTTTGACCGATAATCAACGAAATATAATCCAGAAATAGAGATATATATTATAATTCAATGAGTATCTTAATAAATTATCCTGAATCGTATTAAGCAATCAAAAATGAGTCGGTCATTTGTAATGCATCGATCCTGTTAATAAATTGATTACAACAATTATTGTTTATTGACGTGACGATATTTGAACATTTTGCCTTCCGTGCCTCATTAGGCCGTATGCAATGATTATTTTGTTTGATAGACGTTGGAGCAAACAAACCATTATGTCTGTGTACACATACACCATGAAAAGCTATTGCTTACACTCCGTCGAGAAGTTTAATGTAATCGATTAAAAGCACGACGTAAACATTATAATTAAACGCAACGGCGATTACGAACAAATATTGATTCAATTAGTCCAAATTCAAAATTATTAATTTAGGGTTTTAATTAAACACTTGGATAGTGTGACCATTGGCGAAGTACATGTATAATATAGTCTTCATAAGAATGGAACTAACCAAGTGTTTGAGTATTTTCCAAGGTAAATAGTTTTGCTAAGGCTCTGGCACTAGCTTTATCTTCATTATGTTCACGCCCACTTGTTTTAACGCTATTGCAATTAATATATCAGTAATATTGTTGCCTTTATTTTCTTTCATTTGCGTCAGTGTTATTGTGTTGTGTCCAGCTGCCTTCCCAGTCTGAAGTTAATTTTGGATTGCCTAGTGCTGATCAGTGCCTTGCTATCAGTGGCTATTTTAATATGGTTCCATAATCCCCATCAATCCTTAAAAACAATAACTCTCCAATTAAGTTTACTAATAAAAAATACCAACTTCCAAACTGCCCAGAAAACAACAACACAGTCGCGATACAGATCACCAAACTAATGACAACTTCGCATATTCAATCATGAAAAAAATAATTCTGACTCATCTAAACCCACTTTACCCTCACATAATATCCATTATTAAAATTTAAAAAATGCAAATACTTTCTCCTTATTAAGGAAAAAAAAAGGAAAAGAATCCTAAATCCACTCTCAAACCAACACAAACAATCCGTTTTATTAACCATAATAACTCAATAGCAATTGCACACGCAAAGAAACATAACATCCTGACATATTCACCCCAGTAATAAACAAATCCAATTCCACCATCCAAAAAAAAAAAAAAAAAAAACTCGCAACCCACAAAAACCAGTCTGATAAAAATAATAAAATCCAAAATAAAAAACATTAAAATCAACAAAGCGGCCAGCATCAACAACATTACTAACAAAAGGGCGTTGTTAGAAACGTGCACGATAACTGTATCAATCTACTTAGGTCGGAGACTTATTTACAAACTGTATGGAATATTAAAAAATTCCACAATCCATAGAAAATGTCTGTTAGTATCCCCTTTGACAAAAAGAAACAAATCTCCACAAGACGCCTTAAACTACAGCCTCATTAACCTACTCTTCTTCTTCGACAAATTACTGAAGAAAATAATCGTCAACCGCATCAACTAACACCTATCGAAAAATAAATTCTCATTAACCTACAATTTGGCTTCCGTACCAAACATTCCACAGCCCAGCAACTTCAAAGAGTGGTCGAGAAAATACAACATATTGATAAAACCGCTCCACTGCTAATTTATCGACTAATTCAAATCAAATTCCCAATCCATATAATGCCACCTCAACAATCGTAAATTCCAAGGATAGACTATTCTCTGGGAACGAAATATTTCTAGTTTCTTAAAAGTCTTTACACATGAATGTGGATTCGTAGATATAAAATACCGAAGATGTGACCGAACTCTTAGACGTACATGACCAAACACTCTCAAATCAAGAATTATAAGATTTGATAGAGATCTCAATCAGAAAATCCCGAAGAAGATGAGGATGAGAAAGAAAATTATGGGAAACCTTGAAAACGCCCGATATAATTCGTATCCTTTCTTTTATAGAAGGGTTAACAGGTGAGCTCTTTGAGATTGATAAGGATTTCAATCGAAGAGCAAATATTAACAGAAGCGTTACAGCTGCCGTTTGACCGTATGGTATGAAAGGAAGCAACAATCAAAGCAAATGAAATTGGAATGCTTTTTTTTTAATAAAAAGTCTGATAATTTAATTTAGTACGAACGGACTTGTGAGTTAGTATTTATTTAAAAAAATCATTATTTATATCAAGAGATTATTATTCATTTTTTAAAAGAATTTGAACCCTTAAATCCTGTAACGTTCCGTTTTGTTTTTCTTATATCTGCTAACTTATCTCACGAAACTGAGTTTTTTGTTTTAATATCTATTTTGTGTTTTCGATGTGTCAAGAACGCGTCGGTGAGGTTGATGGCATTTGTGTCTGGTGGATGGGATTGGGTGGACGGATGTTTGTGCGCGGTAAGCCGGTTTAATACTTATTAATTGGATTAAACTCAATTAAAATAATTGCTAGTACGCTTTTTACATTGTGAATTTTATTTCAAACTAAGCTGAATATTATTCTTAAGAGCGGCTTTGAGCGCACACACCGTCCATCGGCATAATTATAAATTTGTCTAATGAGTCGTTGCATGTTTTTTGTTCAAGTGATCTCCATTTAAAATAAAAACTATATTTAGTATAATTGCAATGTGCATAAATTCCGCGTATTGTTACGCCAAGTAGCCACGTAGGGCCTTCATTGAATGCAGTAGTTACCGCCCGTATTTTCACCGTAGCTTTACCAGGGCCTCGCTCCAAAATTTTAAGAAGGAAAAACCGAAAATGAATCTCGATAGAGGGAGGTGTTTCATAATATATAAATCGTCTGAGAGATCGGTAACGCTTACTAAACTTAGCTGCTTCCAGACCGGCTTCCTGGGGGAACTCCAATTGAACTGGTGAGGTGATTCCATTTCCTTACTTATTATTGTGAACGGGCCAACATCCATATATGAAACCAACCAGAGGAGGGCAGTCTTCGAATTACTGATTATCTTTTCTATTTTGTGGCTTATTATCATCGTTTTTTTATCATCATTTAAATATATTAATTAAATTGTTTTGTTGAAATTTGATCATTTAGTGAAATACTAACTTATCTTTTAAGCTAACAGTTTCTGTCCTTTCTCTGTCACATGGTGGATGGCGCCCAATTGATGTTCAAATAAGTTATTAAGAAATCCGGATACGCCCTAGCCCCGCTACTGATTTCCATAAATAAAGCGACCAATGTACGAATATCAAATTAATAATATTAAAAAATATTTATATTAAAATAAATAGAAAACAGTATTCATTCACCTGGTCACAGTTATTTAAATATATTAAATAAAATAGTCACAGAGTTAAATGTGGAAATAATTTATTAATTATTTTCAAATCATTTTTATTTAATATATTTATATTAAATGTACTACCAATTATATACGTATTAATTTAGTTATGAAAATTGTTAATTTGATTTCAATTTAAATTTAGCATCCAAATGCTATCAGTTTATAACTCCTTAATTATACGTTTAAACCCATATGGGTAGAAAGGGTCATTAAATATATATATATACATATATAATTATACGTTTAAAGTGCTCCAAAATACCGTTGATTACGTCTCGAAATATGTCATTAGTCGCTACATATTCTTATGAAGCTATTAATAACAGCTGCTGATACGACATATTGTTCAAAACATCTTTAAATTAAAATGCGCATTTTGAAGTATAACGTTTCAAACATAATTACCCTGATATACATACATCTGAAACACATTGAAACCGGAGATCATGTATTACAATGCACAAACACACACAAACACATCTAATATAAAATAAACCTATCAATCATAACCGCAACAAATACGAAATACGAGGACGAGTGTCGAACTGGATGTGAAATAGCTGTCTGTAGCGCGTCAAGTTCTAACAAACCCGTTACAAAATTACCATTCATTATACTGCCTAAACGTAATTAAATAATCAATTGATAGTTATTTTAAATTACACTCCTAATTGATTGCATGCTCACACGAAAATTCTAGAAATGTTTCATACAGAAAGTCATTGTTAATTAAGTTAATAATTTGTAGTGATGTAATGCTTTGTGTTCGAAATAAATCAATATGTGCCAATTTAATTTGGAATTTTAATACGTGGAAGTCCATTAATCCGATGGGAAAAACACGCAGCCACCGCCGATAGCGCTGTTGTCTGGTTTAATCAAATGAAACAAAAACTAGCTGCATGTCCTATTTACTTTGTAATATTCGAAATGTTGTTAATTATTTTGTACCTTTTTATATTAATTAAAAATAACATAAACTTTCTATGGAAGGAAATTGAACACAGAAATAATTTTAAGTACATAAAATTGATTTTTAATGGAACTTAGAAACAAATATTAGCTTGAAAATTTTGCATCATCCGCTCCAACAGTCGATTAGAAAACTATTTTTACTTTAGGTAGCCCCATAAAAAGAAATCATAATCATCCAAGGCAAAAAACCCTTTCTTTTATACCTGGGAAGCAGCATTTCACACGTGCATAATCGGCGTTCAACGTCTCTCGGCTTCAGTTTATATGGAACCCAATTTCCTTGGTTTTCAATCATTCCCAACGATTTTAAACGATATAAAATTGCTATTACTTACATTACTATATTTGCTCATACCACCTCTTACTGTTAATGTAATACAAATGAAAAAAAACTCCAACAAAAAAAAAATAAAAAATAAAAAACAAAGAAACAATCCACCAAGCACTTTTAGTAATGTTTTATCAACATGAAAATAACGTTTAACGTTGTTACAGCGTTGCTAAAACGTTATTTGTTCTTTTTTTAATCGTTCCTGTATACAATTAGCATTCAGTAGGATTTTTTAAATTGCATGCAACTAAGTTGGATAGCATTTTTAATCTTGAAATAAATAAAAATAAAAACGCTATAAAAAATGTCGAAGAATTTTATAATGTCTATTTACTTTGATTTGGATTATTAATATCACAAAATCAAAATTACTGGTATAAACCAGTTTTGATTTGATACATTCATATATGACGTTACTGGTATAAACCAGTAATTTTGATTTTGTGATATCTATAAATTAAATTTGGAGTACATATTGCTGAAGTGTATGCATATAAGCTGGTATATGTAAAAAAATGTATAGATTAATTTCCTGTCAATGTGATTTTTTTTTTTTTCATTATTTGTATATTCTTGTGTACACGAATTCTAACAGTAAGCAAGAATTCTCGGAATGAAACGAAAACGTATCGTTCCGCTTAAGAAAAGCTACTTTTAATCAATGTCACGAGATAGGGCCGGTCATTTTTTATCCGTCCGAAAAATTTTGTTTACAGAATATTTTACGTCGCCTCATTTGTCATTTCTCCCCATTGAAAACGCCACTTATCAATAACCCGTGTGCAGGTGACAGGGAAATTTTAAATAAATTTTCAGGGCCGATAGACCCGGAAAATCCCGCGCCATTCTCTCACTCTCGCACTGTGTACACCTTAAAACTATTTAAATCCTGACGTGGATATATCGATTCAAAAAGTTCGCACAATAAAGTACACTTCATCTTGGGGCATTAAGTACCCCCAGCACCGGCGTGAATGTGTCGGCGAAAGCATATTTTCTTAATGTTCCCGAGTGTTGTGAACTTATTTGAAAGAGATTTTCTTTTAACAGTTTTATTATTGCGTTATTACATCGGTATATAATATTTTTCCTAGAAAATAATATTTGTAAGTAATTTTGTTAATAAATAAATCATGTTATTATTATATTAATTAAAATTAAAGTAACTGTAAGATATCCCTATTACTACTCTTAGGATTCTTAGATATATATATATATATATATATTTGTATTTTCTGTTTTGTTCTGAAATAAAAATATATTGTTATTATCGTTATCTATTTTTTTTTCAGATTAATTTTCATATAATAAAAAAACTTACAGTTACATTAATTTTTAAATAATAAAACAATAATATGAATAATAATATAATTATTTGGTATATAACTTGCTTATACAAAGTTGAGAAATATTTGCATTAATATATTTATATTTGCGTTAATGTGTAGATTGTGCACATTGCAGAGGAAAGCCATTCGAGTAGATTGTCGTAATACCTACAAAATGCTTAAAATTCTAACTTTAATACTTTGTTCATATATTACCATTTTGGTACTAAATTATATGCAAAAATTATCTAGTATTTGCGTTAAATCTACATTTACTATTATAATTAACATTAGATTTATACAATTTCACTATCCGAATTGTGTAAATCTAATTGCTTTTTACTTTTATCATTAACACATTCTTTGAATATATTATATTGTGACTTACCACACGCCAAAAAACAAGTGTCAACGGAATTAAAAAAAACGAACTGATTTTTAAAAAAGCAACTAGAATGCAGATGTAAATAAAATTTAAACAACGAACCTATGCAATCCTTACATTCATATATGACGTTATTCCATGGACAACCTCGGATTTTGAAGCTGCTAACAATAGAGTATTAGCAGTATTTAATCCAGCATCCTACGAAGTCTTGAAAGAACTCTTCAATTCACCGAGATATTTAAGAGGCACAGGGGTTGTGGACTTCGACAAATGAAAAGAAGTCGGGACCGCACTACAACATCGTGCGAAAAAAAAAAAAAACAGAAATTAGAAGCCAAATTACTTGAGCATTAGCAAACATGGGGTTGAAATTGTGAATCACATTGAGACTTAATGACGGAATGGTGAAAAATGGAGCTCCATGAAAAACAACAACGAACTGGCTAAATCAGAAATCAATAAAGGGCAATTATATACTGGCTGACACATACTAATATATTGCAGACTGAGCGATTCATAAGTGCAATACAACGTCAAACAGTATTCATAAAATCCCAACTGATACATATATGAACTCTGCAAACGGCACATGAAATCATGGTATATGTCATGTTACACTAATTTTGATTCTGTAGCTCCACATATCTTCCAATCTAAGGACTCATCATTAGACACATTAGCTTTAAATTGAATTAATTTGGTTTAATCTAATTTAAATTGATTTAGTTTAATTTGATTTAATATAATTGATTTAATTTCGCTGATTATATTTGAATTAATTTAATTGATTTAATTTAAAATCTTTAAATTGTGCAAGGCATAGCTGTACTGACGAGGGATAGATCCCGAAACACGTGTCTGCAGATGGCCTTATATTAAGTAACGTTCCTTTTGTTGTTTTTACATTAAAATTTTCTGGGATCAAAATTTGTTGCATTATGCAATATTTTATTGCAACAGCAGGTGTACATTATGTAATTCAATGTCCGGCGTGGGTATTTGCCCGGGAAGTAGTTGTTTTAATGTGCATTTGTTTAACGTACTTAAGTAAGTCAAAAGTCACAGAGCTAAATGTGGAAATAATTTATTAGTTATTTTCAAATCATTTTTATTTAATATATTTAAATAACTGTGACCAAGTGAATGAATACACTTTTCTATTTACATTAGCTTTTAAATTTATGAAAATATAATAAATAGGCAGAAATACCTATGGTCGTAAACGATGACTGACTAACACGATTGTGTGTTAGTGTGTCATTGTAACTATGCATATTACTGAATTTAAAATGTATGCAAAATTATTATCTGTTAATAATAAAAAATGATAATTTGTAAAAGAAAACAATTCTTTCAGCTTGATAGAATAATTTATTTAATGGTGTTGATATAGCGTAATATGGAAAATAAAAATTTAATTCTCGCAGGGAAAATATTCATTACATCGAGTTGATTATTTTCCCTCCACCACTTTTAAATAACAAAGCGCTCATTACAGCACACATTTTTATCACCATCCGGAAACAATAATGCGGCAATTTAAAATGTTAATACGCGGAATAAATGTCGAAACCGTAACATCGATCATCCTGAATGTGTTGTCTTATTGCCGGGAGGAGGAATTATTTACGTCCGCAGTTAACGTGCACAATAACGTTATGACTTCGCATTCGCCGTTGTCGTTGAAAGGGGGGTGAGTTGAATCTGTGTCCGAGGTGGCGGCTTTCGCGACAACCCTCTCGGTCTTCCGCCCCGTTTCTCCCGCCCCCCGCAAAGGGGGGCTAACACGCGACCACTCACCTGTCACGTATATCTTATTGCGTGAGTCCGGACGGTCGACCGAAACATGGACCTTCTGTGAGTTACTTTATATCCAGCACGTGAAATATGACACATTTATTATTCGATGTATTGCCACCGACTTATGATTAATATTGATGATAAACGGATTGAGGGCTTAATGTGATTAAATATTTACGAGGGGTAATATACGGAATTACGGTAGTTCTAAGAACAAATAAATTAATATTTGTTAACATTAATGTAATGATTATTAAACTTAGTGCAGAAGAATCAAAGATAAATGTAAGTAATGTATCGAATACCGATTAATTTTTATTTTTAATATACAATTATGCTAAATTAAATTAAATAATTTTAAAATAATTAATAAAGTATTACCACTTTTAGTTCTGTGCATTTTGACTTACGTTACTCAAGCAATTTGGACAAATACTCCGCCAGACGTTGAATTATACCAGCTGCTGCATATCAATAACTTATTACATCATGCAAGAATCTTCTGATTCAAGAATATTCGAATAAAAATACTTAGTTGAAGTGTGAAGCAAGGAATTAACTAAGTGTTTTTATTCAAGTTACATCACTTCACGTTATACTCAAACCAAATATACAACCTAGAATACTTAATGTAAACCGCAAAAAAAAAAACGTTACTTAATATAGGGTGGCTATCGAATCAAATTATTTAAGTATAAAAATGATACAATATGGTTGTCCACATATTCTGCCTTATATCACGGATATTATAAATATGTGCTTAGAGAATGGTGTGTTTCCAACACTTTGGAAGGAGGCTATAGTTACCCCAATTCCTAAAATTAAAATAATTCCTCTTCAATTCAAAGATCTGCGTCCTATTAGTATGCTTCCAGTAATATCCAAAATATTAGAGAAAGTTCTTGACCTTCAATTAAGAGATTACATAGATTCTATTAACCTCTTACCTTTAACACAATCAGGATTTCGCCCTAAGTATAGCTGTAAAACAGCTTTATCTAATATGTGTGACAACATTATTAGAGCTACGGATACTGGCATGCTTTCCGTGATCGTATTGCTAGATTACAGTAAAGCGTTTGATACAAACGATCATGATTTGATGTTATCTATCTTAAGGTGCATTGGGCTGGGTGAAGTAGAAGTAACTACAGTGGGTTAAAGTTGAACAACGTCTTTCTAACAAGCTACCAGTTCTGTAAGGTCTCCATTCTGGGTCCCTTGTTGTTTTTAATATATATCCATCTTTTCTTCATAAATCTATTAAATTTTGCAAAACCCATTTCTACGCTGATGATACCCAGCTGTTTTATTATATTCATAGTGATAATACAGCGATAGCGTGTAAACAACCAATGAAGATATTTCAAATTTAGTTAATGTTTCAAAAGAACATTGTCTCAACGTTAATCCAGATAAATCGAAAGTAATTATCTTTGAGCCAAAAAGAGCCAGAGAACGACTTATGGATAGCAACTCATTTAGAGTAACGATCAATAATACTTCCATTTAGCAACGAAGTTATGAGTCTAGGGGTTACCATCGACTATAGTCTTCGCTTTAAATCACATGTTAAACAATGTATTAGAAATGCCTACTAACTTAAAAAACCTATATTGTAATCGTAGCGTCATGTCTATCCAATCGAAGAAAATGTTGTGCCTCTCGTCTTATCACATTTCAATTTTGCAGATGTCTTATATGATCCATGTATTGATTGCGCAGATATAATGAGAATACAAAGAGTGCAAAATGCATGTATGCGCTTTATTTTTGTATTAACAAACGAGATGGAATTAGTCATAAACTATTAGATCTAAATTAGTTAAATATGAAGAACAGAAGATATTTACATAGTGCATGTCTATTTCATTCTATTATAATTAATAAAAATCCCTCATACTTCTACAATAAAATAAAATTTCGTACCGACGTTCATAGTCTTAATATTCGGTTTAAGGGAACTCTATCTCCTCCAAAGTTTCATTCAGCTCTTTTTATGCGAAGTTACTCCTATGCAATTACAAAAATATATAATAAAATCCCATATAACATTAAGACTACGAGTGTTGCACCATTCAGATCGCGCCTCAGGGCTTGTATTTAACAAAATAGTTAGTGTAATCCAAAATTGTATAGATATGTTTATTCAATTTTTTAGTTTATTGTTATTTTTATTCTTTAATCATATTAAACCCATCATATTTGCGT
Organism: Philonthus spinipes; assembly: GCA_963082785.1. NCBI lineage: Eukaryota > Metazoa > Arthropoda > Insecta > Coleoptera > Staphylinidae > Philonthus > Philonthus spinipes. Next base: position 36,037,314 of record OY720300.1, read on the forward strand.
TAGTAATTTATAGGTTGAATTTAATTTAATTTATAGTAATTTATAGGTTGAATGGAAGATCAGCCGCTCTTCGGTTGCGCTGAATTTATACCCTTTAGTTTTTCCCCTGGTAGGATCATTTTGTAATTATTTCTTGTAATATGAGATGTAACATTCTTTGTTGATTTTACTTGGTGAAAATAAATAAATATTGCCAGTTTGTTACAAAATCAACACTTCACCACATTGTCCAGCTTCCACTTGAAAACGCGTGAACTATAAGATGCAAACGTTTAGAATAAAAAAATTACAGACCGTAAGACTGATGGTCGATGGACATTTTCTGAGACTTAATTAGTTGTAAATGATCGTAATGATATAAATAAAGTGATGTAATTTAATGTAAGTCTTAAAAATAAATATTTTCTCTGTCTTTCTATATATATATATATATATTACTATTATATATATATATATACAAAAACAGAGATATGAACAGTTAAATCACATTTCGTATTTATAATCACAAGACATAGCCAGATATATCCGAAGTCTGGTAGAAAGACCGTCGGTCGCTAGCCGATTAACCTGCGAAGGATTATATGTGTATGCATAAAACAATATGTTAATATATGTATTATATTATGTGTCTGTTAATAAATATTTCTGTATATACAGGGTGTCTCAGCGTGCGCGCCGAGTGGCTTTACGGCTAAATGGTTTATTTTTTTCAAAATCGGCTTTCGCAGGCGTATGTAGGTCTATTAGGACCACATTTTAAAATTAGTTTCAAATATACAGGGTGTCCCATAAAAGCATGGCGTATCATAGTTATAATTTTTCTAATGGAATGACCTATATTTTATATTTTTTTCAAATTCTACATCAAAAATAAAGTTAACTTTCATAATATATTCATATGCCTAAACCGAATAACTTTTGAAATATTTAAATATTTTTGGAAAAATTGACGTTTCGAAAAAAAATCATAACTTTCAAATGGATGAATGAAAACAAACGAAATTTTGTGTCAGTATATCTGACTAATGGGTGAATATTTCAGACTATTAAGATGAATTTAAAATCTTAAGATGTTTTAATAATTCAACATATCTCCAGAAGCACATTCAAGGTTAAATTTCGTGCTTATTTTAAATGGCACACCCTATATCTAATAGGCCTATCTTGTAGGAAATTGTATTGTCTTTCAGAAAGTATAAAGGTATTCTACACCTAAACCTAATAGTTTTCAAGATATATCCACTTTTGTTAATTTTTGTCATTATCATTATTATTTTAATATGACAATGTAACATAAATCGCCATCTATTGCTTAATTTAATAATTATTATTGCCAGTTATTCTAATAGGCTTTTGTTTATAAGCAAATTTAATTGACACATTCGTATTATTACTAACAATTGAAAAAATAATGTTCCTTTAAATGAAAGAATTAACATGATTCTAATAAAAATGTAATGTTATTAAGATTGTCTCTTAGTGTACAAAATGTTCTCTGGTGGAAGACATTCTAATAAGAACACTGTAGAGGAAGTTTTAAATACATTAAAAACTGTAGGCAGTATGAAGTATTTGAAAAAAAAAAAACTACCTTGAATACAGTAACTAATAATGAGGAGACACAATTACAAGTTTAATGTCATTGAATATTTGTCAAAACAGGTGGTTTAATAAGCAATAAATTGGAAGAGGAGGCCACTTAGCATGGTCACCTAGATCCTCTGATTTAATCCCCATGGATTTATTTCTGTCAAATCAAATATACAGCACTCCTCACACAACAATTGAATACATGGAAAGCAGAATTAATAATACATTTAGATCAATTAATACCTAATATGCTGAGAAATGTCAAAATATCATTTAAAATAAAATTGAATTATGTATTCTATGGTAGTATTTTTGAAAATTTATTATAAATTACTTTTAATACTAGTTTGTCAATTTATTTGATGTATTTCATTATATTTGTTTTACAATTCTAACAAGTTTTTATCAAATAATTTACACATGTGTAAATAAATAATGCAATTATATATTCACAATTAATAAAATTAGTGTATTAATTTAGGAAATATCTCGAAAATCATTTGTTGGGTCAACTGACTTTATTTATAAACAATAACTAAACTTTTGCCTTTATGGAATAATAATACATATTATATTAAACAATAGATGGCGCTTTGTATCGACTTTCCATGTTATGAATAATAAATATTATGTCAAAAGTTAACGAAAATGCATATATCTTGAAAACTATTAGGTTTAGGTAAAAAATATCTTTATACTTTTTGAAAGACAATACAATTTCCTACAAGATAGGGCTATTAGATATAGGGTGTGCCATTTAAAATAAGCATGAAATTTGACCTTGAATGTGTTTCTGGAGTTACGTTAAATTATCAAAACATCTTAAGATTTTAAATTCCTGTAAATAGCCTAAAATATTTACCCATTAGTCTAATATACTGGTACAAAATTTCATCTGTTTTCATTCATCCATTTGAGAGTTATGATTTTTTTTCGAAACGTCAATTTTTCCAAAAATATTTAAATATTTCAAAAATTGTTAGGTTTAGGCATATGAATATATTATAAAAGTTAACTTTATTTTTGATATAGAATCTGAAAAAAATATAAAATATAGGTCATTCCATTAGAAAAAATATAACTATGATACGCCATGCTTTTATGGGACACCCTGTATATTTGAAACTAATTTTAAAATGTGGTCCTAATAGACCTACATAAGCCTGCGAAAGCCGATTTTGAAAAAAATAAACCATTTAGTCGTAAAGCTACTCGGCGCGCACGCTGAGACACCCTGTATATATATATATATAACTTACATGTCTCAATAAGTGAAATTGACCATTATAATAATTATTTGATTAGAAACAACTTAAATAATTTTTTTTTTAAATCAATAAATTAAATATTTTAATAATTCACCCTGCATAACAAACAAGCACAGTTGGTGATATTCGATTATATAATTAATTAAATAATTCCGTCATCGAAATGAAACGCCCGATTTTCATATTTAATGGCAATTTTAATGACTGAGTTATGAACACAAATCCGATTAATTTTTAAGTTATCTGTCATGCGCCAGCCATAAAATGTAACGAATTGTCGGGACCGATAATTATGGCAGGTAGAGGTTTGATCTGATAATAATAAATTATTAAACAGCTTTAGTGTAATGTCGACATAAAATATTATTGCGTGGCGTTATTTTTTATTGCCCGCAACAAACTTACGAGAAAACGAGTTGTTGGTTGGGATTGGTATGTAAAAATTCCATTGTGCTCGAATTGCGGTTCTACTTTGTATTATTTCCCGGTGCAAAGTGTGTTATTATTGTGTTTTATAAATTTTATTCTATGCAGTTATTTCGTAAAATATTTATTTTCACAAATAAATTTATATACAAATAAGAAATATATATTCCCTATTTATTGTCACATTATTATCTTATAGTATTAATTAATAGAAGATTAATATAAAGATGATGTACTATATTAAAGCGTCCAATAGCTGCATGCTGGATCACCACTAGTCAAAGGTAAGAGGGGATGCTTGTAATCAACAAGGATGGTAAATTCAAATCAGTAAAACAGATCGGTTTAAACTGTCGTATTTTATACTATAAATGTAAAATTATATTTGAAAATCTACAACAATTCATCAATATCAAAGATAAAACTACTTTTTAAAATCTTCAGCTTTCGCTAAATTGATGAATAAGTAACTTAGGTTTTGTAGCAGAAATAAAATTCATTTCGATTACAAAAACATAACTTTAATCAATTATATTTTTTCCATTTTGTTTGATCAGTTTTCAACCTTATGTTACTATGCTAAACTTTTTTTACAATTCAACAGTAAATCGAATCAAGTGCAAATTTAGGTCATAGTCATTAATGAAAGTTTTATCATTGATTAAGTTTCGCAAATTTCGAAACAAATAATAATAAGCAAATGGTAAGACCGTGTTGGAAATATACCATTGCTTCCCATCTAAGCTCTAATAACTTCCTGCAAGTCACAAAAACTATGCAAAGTTAGGGATTCTCATGGTGGGACATTATTCCTTTGCACGTTTCTAATTCTGGTCGATTTTCTTTGATTGACTTGTCAAGTTCCATCAGTTTTTGGCGATGACCATCCTAATTAATCTCATTCCACAGCCATCTACACCAGAACATCTTATGATCAAAAGAGAAAAATACTCTCTAAGTTACAATGAATAGTTACACTTACTTAGCAAGTAACATTATTTTTTTCAGAAAACCAACTTAGAACAAACAACGAACCTCGGCTACCCGAAAACAGGATGTCCGCCCTATTTTCAGGTAGTCGGGATTCGTAATTCTGAATGAAGAATGCCAGATGGGAAAATTCAATGTATGTTTCAGCGAATTACAAACAAGCGCGAATCTGATGATGACTTCCTATACACCATTCAATAGCTGAGAAATAGACCGTCCCCTCAAGCTGTTTAGAATTAAACCCAGAAATAGCTCAGAATGATTTATCGTGCAAAATATGTATATACAAGTGCCCTTGTATACACTTGATGAATTTTTGTACAGATCAGACTAAGGAGAGAGGAGTAGCTAAATTATACCAAAACTAATACTTTCCGCGGCTGAGCCAGTCAATTAAGAAGAAAAGTTTTAGTTGAAATTTATTTCTTTTGTTTTATGTATCGATTCCGTTATTATGAGAAATATATTGACTTGTATTTTATATATATATATAACATCTATATTGAGGCTTTGATACAATTATCTATAATACAATATTTGATTTAATACGAACTAAATGGCTATCGACCATTAGTCTTTCGGCCGGTTGTATTTTATTTTTATGCCAAATAAAGGTTATCTACTACTACTCAATGTACGAAATGCACATTTGGTAAGAATATAAATTAGTGAAAATCGTGAATGGAGTGTTTTTATTGCAAATAATTTCGATAACACGATAATCTTTCTTAAAACAAATCTTTGTCTTGCTTGTAATAAAGATTTATCAAGTATTTTTTGTTTTAGCATTAATATCTCAAGATGCAATACAATGAACGTGGCTATTAACTTGAATTTTTTTTCTTTTAAACATTTTCCTTTTTGATTCGTAAAGGAGGGAGGATGCAGGGATTTTTATGCCCCGCGGGGAAATAAAAGCAGGAAATATTCCAGCAACATATGCACAATTTCGCTCACTTTATGGGACTGGCATTATACTTTTTAGTGTGCCTCACCGACCCGTTAATTTATTCTTTTGTTTTAGTTATTCATTCGCTGGAAGATGGGTTATAAAGTCCGGGGTCCTAAACTGGAAAATGGAAGAGTTACTTAGGCGGATGTAAGATTTGAGCGTATAAAAAGAGCGTGGAACCAAGAGGATCGGAGGGAAAGTAGGGAGCGCGGATCTGCTCGTAAAAATCACGCTTTCGCTCCAAATATTTAATAGGGGATACTTATGGTAATGATTATGTCTTCGTTTTCTTTTTTAATTAGATACGTATATTAAACAGTGCAAAATTTTCGAAATCATTGAATGTAAACTAAATTTAACTTAAGTTTCTGCCCACCCAAACTAGCAAAACCTTATTTAGGTTTTAATAGTTTAGTTTGAATTAATTTAATTTTCCTTTACGGTTTAATTTTTTCATGAACTTCTCGTAAATTAATAGGAATTTCTGAATACAATCTTTCTTCACAACAAAATATACATATTTTATGAATATATCGACGACGGGAAGCCCGAAACATTTCCTACAAATATTAATTACTACATGGGCTTCGACCAAGTTTATAACTAACTAAAGACTTTTATTCATATAAATAAAATGATTATTACAATCATTTTAGAAATTAATTCTATAGAAAACGAAAATTTTAATCTACCATCGACCGTGTCTCAGGTTCATCTTTATATTTATATCACTTTTATAGTAATTTAAAATTCAATTTAATAAAGACAAGATAGTGTGTTATTCTTCAGCAGTTCGCACCATGAAAAATTATATTTTATAAAGAAAATAATTCTATGAACGATAGCCGATTCATCATCTACAGAATATAATTCTAATTTTTGTATATTATTGTACATACATATACACATTTGAATAAAGATGGTTAGTTAGTTAATTCTATAGATTATTTTTTTATTAAAAAAATCGTTGCTTTGGAGCATTTGAAATTATAATAGTATATTTCATTAGGAGTCCAGAAAAAGTATTTATTGTATTAAATGCACGAATATAGGAGTGATGATTGGGATTCATTTAATTAAATGTGAATATGCACTCGAGAATATGACGCATTGTATTCATATTTTTTCACTAGTTTATTTCATTATAAAATTTCCATTTCAGTTGCAGTAATAAAAAGTAAAATTCAAAACGAGTTTTTTTCTTTAATGCAACAAACTAATTATGTGGATTTTCTTAGTTGATAGACGTAAACATTCCAAACTAATTAACATTATTTATTATTTCGATTTCAAGTTCCAACCCTAAAATTGTACTTTGTTTTCTATTGATCCTTGCAGAGGGTCTGATCCTAAATAAATAAAGTCGGGTCTCGAATTTCACCGATACAAGTATGAAAGTTCCCGCCGTGTGCAGATGTAATAAATTCCGCCGCGTTAGACTCGCGACTTTATGAACCGCAAACCGAAACTTAGATAAGAGACAAAACGGAAAAATAATAATAAAAAGAGTGAAAGAGAGGTGGATGGGTAATTTGCCCTCTGGCTTTCACACAAATGTTCTTTGTCTTAATTTAGCTGGCGAAAAATATCTAGATAAGGAAAGATCAACTTGTTAATTGTTGAGGCTTCTACTTTGTTATACATTGTAATTCAATTGTAATAAATGAAACTTTTTTACTTTGTTTGTATAACTCGGAGTTATACAAACAAAGTAAAAAAGTGTTTCATTTATTACAATTGAAGGAAAGATCATTATTTTATGTATATATGTATATATATATATATATGTGTTTATGTGTGTGTGTCTGTGCTGACACGACTAGCTATCCAAATTCATGCCTCCCTGTTCATTTTATAGAAAAACTTAAAAACAGGAATTTGAAAAAAAAAATATATTTTTACATGTAAAATCCCTATGTGTGTCGCGTCAACATCATCCAGTACGTTATTTTTTTGGTATATGTTGTTTAAAGATATAAAGAAATCAGGCATACCAAATGTTACTAATTTAAGTTAGTGGTTTTAACCAAAAATTTAGAAACTATATAATAGTATTTATTTATAATAAATATAAAGCAATATTTTAATTTTTAAACATACCGGAATTTAAACCAGCAGGGTATTTTTGTCGATTGAAAAACAAACGGTGGAGTTGGGATATGCGTAGAATCAAAATTTTATTCGAAAATGCATCAAGTGAATTTCATTGAACTCAACGTGGACATTTTTGGTAATTTATCGGGCACCCCAGATGGACATAGAATTATTTTTCAACTGCATTAAATAATTTATTGTTCAGATATAATTTCTGATAGTGAAAGACGTGGGTTGTGTTTAAAAGTGCTCCGTACTAAATATCGTTTTCAAGTGGTAGTTTTATCGATTTTTTAATTCACTATGCTATATTGTCTGTGTGCCGTTCTGGCTCTCCTAGATAAGTATTTATGTACTCGAATTTTATGTATCGGAATCCATATGTATACTGCTAATAAAGGCGATAATTGTATTGTCTGATATTCCCGTGCATTTTTTGTGATATAATTTATTTGTCCGATTCCATTATTTTAAATCGATTTAAAATCAATCAATCGACCTTTCTTATCCTTTATTTACCTTCCCTGGGCTACCTGTATCTGTGTACTAAGCCACCCTGCAGCGTCCCTGTTTATTTACATAATTGTATGCTTAAATTCACAAGGGTACAAAATACTTGCAATATTTGCAAGAAACATAAGTCCAAGAGTTTCAATGATTAAATTTGTTGTATGTATAGATTGCTTTTGTGTTTCTTGTACTGGTCTAGATGCAATTAGAATGCAGTAAAAAACAAACGGTAATTTATGTTCAGTGTGTTTGCCGTCGGTTAAAATTGACGCAAATAATAAGGATAAAACTTTCGAGACAATACTTTTAAAACTTCTTAAAAAAACAATTTACTGAATTTAAAAATGAATTATTAAGTACTTTTAATAATAAAATAAAAAAAATAAACGAAAAAAAAAAATGATTCAGTAGAAGAGGATAATCAAAAAATTAATAACGATCTGTTATAACTAGAAACAAATACATTATATGATATTTAATGTCCCTAACATGAATAATGACAATAATAATAATAATGATAAAACATTTGTGACAGATCATTTAAACAGAGTAGATTAAACAATATATTTTCAATTTGAGTCTCATTAATCACTTGGTAAAACATTTTAGTAATATTAGGGATTGTTAAGTAAGTTTCACTTGGTGAAAACCAAGTGAAACTTACTTAACAATCCCTAGATTAAACAATTAATCCATTGAAGGTGTTAAGTATAGATAATAAAAACATAAAAAAAACTCCGACTAAAAATTCTTTTGGGAAACAAGGATATTGCAAAAAGATTCATAAAGAATTATTGTAATGTATATTAACGGAGTTCCCAAAATAGTCATTTTACAAAACTAAACACCAGTTAGCTCTTATTATCAAAACGCGCGTGGACTTAATACCAAAATATAAAAATTGTATAACAATTTAATTTACAATAGTTACGATATTATTTTATTTATTAAAACATGCCTAAAGGATGGAGGGTTTGATTCTGAACTATTTAGTGAAAATTATTCGGTTTTCAAATGAGACCGTTTACAGTATAGAGGGAGTCCAATCTTGTTTTTGTTAATGTTCATTAACGAAGTTGCAAATGTGTTGGACTGCATAATCTTAATGTATACCGATCATATAAAATTATATCGAAACTTATGAGATATGTCACTATAGTGTGTCGAAAATGGATTGAAAATAAATGCTTCGAAATGCCATACTTTGTCGTATAATTGGTTACAAAATAAAGTCCTTTTCGGTAACACCCTGTATGTTACACATTTTCAAAGGTATAATTAGCAAGACAATGTGCAACATAAAAGTATTATGCATCCCTATACCTAGTGCAAGTAGTGTTTCATTTATTTCGAAATTTCTTTTCTCAAAATGTTTGCACAATTGAGGAATTCCTGCACTATTCATATGTATTTCATAGTAGGCTTCTGTCAATATTCACTTTATTTTTTCTCATAACAGTCTAATCAACTTTTGTAATAGTTATATAAACTTAGAATGAGAATTGAATTAATAACTTACACGTTAAACTTAAGATTTCCCGTTCAGAATAGTTCCGATTATTAAACATTCAGAAGAAAATTGATTGACCAAATTAGAGAAATAGAAATGAAGAAGGGAACAACACTAGAAGAAATGTAAATAATGGCAAGAGAGAAAACAGTGGAAGGAATGGGTACAAGAGAAGCCCCATCCTATATCTGAAATGATAAACGATTCGAGAAACGGAAGAAGAATATTAAAAAATCGAACCGTCGCCAGTTTATATCGACAAACACAGATTAGCGAAAAGATATAAAGATAGTTCATGGAAAACCAGGCTATAGTCAAACGCAAGGCTCATTCGAAAGAGCTAATAAACATATACAGAATATGTGAACTTCGACCGAATGTCGAAAAAAATATTTCAAAGGTGCCAATATTTTTGAACCCTTCGTTCAAGTAATATTAAAATGAATCAGTATAGCACTCAACAAATTATGAATTTATATCTTTGTATCTACACACATATTATTTACTGATTATGATTATGTGAAAAACGGCTTCAAATACAGGTCACATAAATATAAAAGTACTCATTAGAAATTCAAATTATGAATCAATAGTAACCTCTTCGTTCAAACTGTATGGAATTGTATCTACCAATTTTGCTACGTGAGCACAGTTACTTAATTGGATTTAAATTTATAATAAGAACACTGTAAACTTTTCTTCACTAAATTTATTTTAGTCCAGATGACATTTCGAACACGATGTGTTCATTCTGGATTTAAATTTATTTTGATTAATATTTCTATTATTTAAACATTGGCAGTTGATATTTTCATAAAAGATATATATTAAATATGAACAAATAATTTAAAATTTTGCAAATCAATGGAATTTTATTTTATTGGTTTATTCTTTTGTTTTTCGTTGATTTTTAATAAATTATTTATAATTCCTAATAAATATAATTAGTCAAAGAAACATGACAAGTTTTTAAAGTTTTCTTTCTGAGTATGATTTCTATGTTTCGTCAATTATATTTCTTAATAAATATTTATTTTTAAATGTTTAATATATGTAATTTTTTTAGTTATTTTTTTTTGTTGGAATGGTTTACGTTCATTTGACGAACGGAAAAAAAGGCAGCTATAGTTATACCAACTTATTTATAACAATTAATAGTAATAAATCTACTTTTACCACTATAAATTATCGGTGCCACTTATAAATATGTTGTTACCTTAAGTTAATTTACTGATTGGGTTAATTTATTATTTCTAAAAATAGTATCCATAAAGTAGATGAAATACGATTCATTAGAATTGATGGAGTAAATAATTAAAGACCACCCTAAATCCACAAATATAATAACCCGAAATGGTTCCATGTTTATGGCTGCACATGCCCTCGAAACATTCCAAAGAATTACGACCAAGGCGACGCATTCACGCGCTAACACAAATTTCACGCACATCCGATCCGCCCATTTTTTCCTCACACCCCCACTGTCAAATCCACCCGAACTTAATTAGATCAGATCCATTTCCACAATTCAATTCCGTGTGGCAATATTTCCAATCGATACCCTCCTCTATTTATGATGTATGAAACATGGGATTGTACTAGAGATAATGAGACAACAACAGACATCAAATGACGTTTTAGTAATTACGGTTGCGTTTTAGTACTTTCTGTATTGTTATATGTAATTGTCATTACTATAAAGTTTTTTTTTATAGTAACGATTAATTTAATTTCAACTGGAGGGATGTTGCTGCATGAAAATAAATGAGGGCGTTCATAAATAATAGCGCATCATCATAATAGTTAGAACAATGCCGGCGATGTTCCTCCGGGAGGACCTTCCGGAAGTTGGACGATGTCTCCAGTATAGTTTGTTAATCGTGTATAATTATGGCAGCCGCCAAAGAGTAATTGTGACTTTTGGATTAATATAGTTAATTTCGTGGTGATCATAACTTTCCCCATCAATTTGTCCAATTATGTTATATAACAAAGGATTACACTCTGGGAATTCTTATTTAAGTTTAATGAATGAGTTATTAATAATTCAGAATATCCTGAAAGAAAAATTTAATTCAAATATATTTAAATTAAACTTTCACCACCTGTTATGATTTTATTTTCAAAATAATCGGATGAACTAATTTCTACATATAAGCACAGATAGAATTTACAGGGTGGCCACGAATAAGGGCCATTAAAAGTTTTCAGGGTTCCTGACCGCGCAAACATTTCAATAAAATCTACATTGGACGGTTGAATGCGACCATCTCATGCAAAATATTCTGATTTTATGAGAGAGGAAATATGTGGGAGTGTGTAGAGAATGAATGTTAGGGAGCAGGAATTTGTGGATTGGATGAGAGAGGATGGGGCTGGTATGGGAAAACAAGACAAGGTAGAAAAATATGTTTGCCATTTTTGCCTGTTTAAATTAAAAAATTATGAAAGAACCACTTTGACATGTTGAATGGTTTATCAATTAAAAATTATCACGATTATCTAATTTTAAAACATTGGTTTAAATTTAGCGAATCTCGAAAAAGCACAGTTCAGATAGGTCACACCAAAACAGCCAAAAGTTTTTTTAGGGAATGAAAGACTTTTTCAATTATCGAACCGATCTTTTGAGATATTATTTTTTGTGTTGTTCCTTAATATTAGGTGCGCTAAATTAATACCAGCTCCGCTAGCATATCTATGCTTCGGAACTCTTTTACGGCGACTCGCAACACAAAAAAATAATATCTCAAAAGCTCGCTTCAATTATTGAAAAATTCTTTCTTCCCCCCCCCCCCCCAAAAAAAAAAATAAAAAACAGGAAACTTCCTATTAATGTATCGATTTTTGTTCCGTGAGCTTTTTGAAATCAATCCGAATCTCCAGGTAAATCGCCATGTCGAAGAAGAATGGCTTTTACAGAAAGCATTTTATTAAACATTAAAACTTCTCTTTATGCATAACAAAAACTATTATTGCTAAATTTTCGTAATAGAATATATAAATAAAAACTTTATAGGTTCTATTTTTATTTTAAATTAATAAAATCAGACAATTTATTTAACAGTTTTGAAACAACAACAAACTGTTTTTTCCTTTATATATTTTTTAATTTAAAAAAATACTATTGTAATAATGATATTGTGTAACCAAGTAATTAAACGTTTTTGTTAACTTATTTTATGCCTTATGAATAAATTATTCCATAAATACATTCGTCATTATTGATTTACACATTAAACATGTATGTAATGAAATAGTTAATAATAAATTAATTATATAGAACAATAAACCGCTTATACAAAACTAATTATTTTATAAATAATTAATTATGATATAATTTTATATCGTGATTATCTTTATGAAAACAAACAATTTTACTGGTGAAACATACCAAGTGTTTTATTTAAAAAATAAATACAATATATAATTATGTTTGCTTTACCACGGATTAAGTAAGAACTTAATAAAACAAACATTAATAACAGAAGAGAAAGTTACAGTAGATAAAGAGTAAATAATTATTAAAAATAACTGCAAACGTGTGAATCATCTTTGTTTCATTTTATTTAATATTAAAAATGTATTAATTCTTTTTTTTTATTCCTTATATTAAATCCTAAGAAACAATAATTAAATACAATAAAAAGTATTCTATTGAAATTAATTGTATTTTTATAGTTAAATAATAAATTGTACAGGCTGAAAGACCTTCAGTCGATAGCCGATTCATCATCATCTACAGAATATAATTCTAATTTTTGAATATTATTGTACATACATATACACATTTGAATAAAGATGGTTAGTTAGTTATTAAATTGTATTAAATAAAAAACAATTATTAGGGCATATAAATCCTATAAAGATTTGACGCAAAGATCTTTACAATTCCGTATTGCTTTGATTAAATCGACTGCGTAAGAAATCCTTCCTTCCATCCTCTCCACGTCTCCAAAATATTCACGGTATTGTAGGTCCTGGAGTGACTTTCTGTCTGATGTAACCATAGCATAAAACAACTGTCATTTTCATTTGCGAAGATCTAAGCGGAGCCGCTCGGTGGCTGTGTACTTGTGTTTCCACCCTTTGTCGTTCGTTCAGAGCGCCCTCCATTCCTTTTCCCGTTTTCTTCTTCCCTTCAGTGTCTCTGCCGACTAAAAGGTTCGGCACAGTTTTAAAAGCCCTTCAAATTATTCCTTTGAGACGGTTACTAACCTCAGGCATTTCGCGATCTCTTCGCAGTGAAAGAACAAAACGGGGTGCTGACAAAAAGAACTATATGGATTTATTAATTATGATGCGCGTAAGGTGGGCTTATACTTTACCCAAAGAAATTAAGGAATATATTTTTTTAATTCGAACTTTGGAGTTAAAAAATGTAGAATCGTTCATTCGAATAACCTAAAGAAAATGGCGGGAAAATAAAACGTCCGAAATGATTAAAAGACTTAACATTTTCTTATGTTTTCTTTTTAATAAACACACTTTTAAAATATACATGTGTTATTTATTCGCGAATGAGGCACACATTTATATTTTGAAAGTGTATTTAATTAAAAAAAATCTTAAAATGTTAACAAGTATAAACATTCAAAAATTAACAGCCACGACAATTAACTAAACAGCTATTATCGAGAAAGATATGCGAAATGTAAAATACAATCATTAAATACAGTGTTAATTGACATTTAAAAAAAAAGGTAATATTAGAATTAAAAAAATGTGAAAATATATATTTTTTTTAAAATATAAGTTTATATATTTTTTTAAAAATATATATATTTTCACATTTTTTAATTCTAAGGTTTATTTTAAGATCTTTTTGTAGAAATCGCTTTTAAGTTATAAGCAATTCATAAATGCATAAGATATTTATTTTATCATTTACTTTAACTGTGTTTAATTATTCTGTAAATTATTTTACAAATAACAAACAAATCTATTTGTATGAACGTTGAAAAATATATTACTTTTTTATAATAATTTTTAGTTTGTAAAAAAATCATTATGTAAATGTTTGTTCCATTGCAAAAAAATTTTATAAATATTATATTCACAAAGCTAAACGTTACATTTTATTATGAATTGATTACTTTTTCAATTTCATGACATGTGCCATTTCTTAGTATAAAAAATATTTTGCCAAGACTGTGTTTATTTATCATAATAAAGATAACATATGTCATATAATTTTAATCAGTAAAAAATAGTGGATTTTAATATCATAAAAAAACAATATGACGCCCATATAAATAAGAAGGTTGATGATGGTCTAGAAGAACCCCGCTACCCCGCTAAAAATACAAGTTATGATTTTTTTTAATTTCCAACATAAACAAAATTAGATTGAAATTCGTGTTTTCTCGCATAAAATTGAAAATAACTAAAAAATTACTGATTTGTTTATATTACATATTCATGCGTATCTATAAATCTTATCATTACACAAACACACATATTTTCACAAACTGTGCACTTGATAACCGAGTGAATAAACTCTTTTCTATTATTAATATATTGCCCGTTGAGTACGCCATCGATTAGATCATAAAAAGTGCTGTAAGAATGTCTTCATTGTATTGAAATATTGCTTCAAATAACGAAGATATAAATAAGAAAAGAAAATTGCAGTTTTCAGTTTTTTTCCACTTTTCTTGAAAACAAACAAACTTAGCTCAGTTTTCTCAACGGGATATAAATCTATCTCTTATAATTTATTTATTCATATGCTATACACCTTTTACAATGATGTACAATAGATATAATAATAATAAATAATACAAGATATGAAAAAATAACAAGTATGCTTAAAAATTCGAATAACTTAACTTAAACATTAAATGAATATAATGCAAATTGCGTTTGAACAAATTAAACGGTATATTGTAAAGGGCAATACGGTTATTATTATTTGCATTGATCAAATTAAACAACCTCATCATTCTATTGATAGGTTCATGTTGGCCATAATTGGAACGATAAAAATTGTCTCGAAAAACTACATTATGTCTCGTAATACTTGGTATACTAAAATTTGTACGATATAGCAATTCCGCACAGTTAATACTCGAGTTCACAATTTTAAAACGTAAACATAGACCTGTCATGGTGCGCCGTTTATTTTTAAAAATTTAGCTTTAATAGCATAGTACGATGACTGTATGGAGAAGATTAAATATTGGGAATAAAAAATATATATCTTAAACCATATTATGCAAAGTCCTATTGATTTTGCATAATATGGTGACCAAATGCTCGAAGCATATTTAAGTTGCGATCTTACGAGTGAACAATACAAAAGTTTTTTCGTACTAATAGAAGTCTCCAACATACTAGCAATAAATCGCAACACTTGTAAAGATTTATGACAAATAATAACTCTATGCAAGGAAAATGTTAGTTGACCATCAGAAACAACTAAATCGCGCGCACAATCGACAGAAGATAATTTATTTTCATTTATAGAATAGTTAAAAGTTAAGTGTTTTCCCCTATAGAATGAATGTATAAACATTTGTCTATATTGAGAAAGCTATATCTCTTTAAGGCTACACCTACTATTAATGTGAAGATCTTCAGCTATAAGTAAATTATCTGAATAAGTAGTCACCGTACGAAATAGCTTGTCATCATCCGCAAATATTAAAACCTTACAGTTTTTAATAAAGGAGGGTAGGTCATTAACAAGAAGTAAAAATAACAAAGGCCCAAAATGAGAACCTTGCAGTACACTTAATTTAATATCGATTGATTTAGACACATAGTTATTAATTTTTACAATTTGTTGCCTACCACGTAGAAAGCTAAACAGCCAATTAGTTATATTTGGACCAAACCCAAGTCCAATAAGTATATTGACTAAAGTCTAATGACAAACACGATTGAACGCCTTGGCAAAGTCAGCGTAAATTACATCGACTTGCAATCCCGATTAAAAACGTTGTATAATATAAGATTGGAAACGTAATAAATTAGTTATAGTTGATTTAGCGTCACAAAAACTATGTTCGTCTTCACATAGTAAATGTTTACAAGACCATGACAACTGTGTAGATATTATTTTATCAAATAATTCAGGTATTACATTACGTAATACCTAAATTATTAGATAAATACCTCTATAGGATTGTAGGATGTTTGTATTTAGGAAGGATATTAGGGTTACGGGGAATACAGAATTCTTTAAGAAGGGATAGCTTATTAGAATTACTGTATATGCAGCGTTTATTTATTTATTTATTTACGGACATCGCCTATTTAACAAAATATCTAAGATAAAAGAAATATATACATATTTCTACTGCCGCATTGACTATCAAATATATTTCGGACAGGAATCCGTGCTAAAGCCAAAACAATTTGAATGTTTTAACAACCTATTTGTATACGCAGGGTTTCTAAATAAAAATTTTCAATTCATAGATGTAATAAAAGAACAAATATCTAATATAGAAATTAATTGAAATCTATTTGGTCCTTTATTTAGTATAGTGTATTGTTTTTTATTTGTTTTGTAACAGAGACAAATAAATGATTATCATTATTATCATTATTAAAATTATATAAGGAATATAATTGGAGATGTAGATATACATTATGTGACAAATTTGAAAATACGCTTCAAAATTAATAAACATAGGGTTAATTTTAAATTAGTTTGAAATAAAAATAATGTAATTATTAATTTAACACTTACACAAATTATGATGTTATCTTCGTGGAGCTACTGAAATATACGTAGGAAATTTTTAATCGCACTAAATTACTATGAGAATTATGAAACATTTCCATCAAATGTAAAATATCACCATTTGATAATAAATTTGGAGCACACGCGTTAATTTACAATCACTGTATAATAAAAATACGAATATTTAACTTCGCTTATTTTGTTCATCTGATAAACATTACCGGTTGACATGAGTCATCACCGGGCGATCTGATTGGTCCAGGCGGTTTTATCTCGCCGGTATTTAAAACTCTTATTAAAGGTGATGTACAATATGGTCATCCTTTTCGTTCTTCTCTTTTGCACTTATTTATATTAATAAAAAACATATCGTTATTTTAAATTGAATTCATTACAATTTTTATTATGGGCACACGCGCTCTGCTAGGCCTGAAAACTGGTTCAACTTTGGAATTTAATTGTAAAAAAAACGAAAAGTGATAAAATAAATTGGTTGCGAATTTTCGCTTCCTTTATTCGTATTTGCCCTCAAGGTTCCCCCTTATTACAACTCCTTCACAATATACCAGTCCGGGATATTTACCATTCCGATCCTAAATACATAGATCAATCCGCTTACCTTCTTTTCTACGGTGAAGATACAGCACTAAAACCACATGCCTGCACCCTACCCAAAGCACTTAGCACCCCTATCGACACAATTGAAACGTGAGAATATTTACAAACCCTAACAAATATCAACCATTAATTTCCACCGATCACGCAACCCTTATTTCTCCATATCAATGATTAAATAAACTATTTAGCCTTCAACCCACTGCAAAACCCTAAGAATCATCTTCGGTTTTAAACCAACCTTTAAAGACTACTCCGTTATTCTAAAAGCTAAGGTAAAGAAAATGGCAGCACATTTCAGAAACCTTCCAAAAAAGAATTAGTACAGGAACATCAGCCACTTGCTTCAATTGTGTGATCAAATTACAGGTAATTGAAGCGAATAGGTGGCTTTTTTTGCTGAGCAAATTCTATTTTAAAATTAAACCTGCAATTTCGAAAACAAATCATGTTAATGATATTAATTATTCAAATAAGACAATTTGGAGCTAAAGAAAAAAAACAACGAGCAAAGATACCTTATTTATTAAACTTGTAAATTAGATTAATACATTAAACCGTTTTACGCCAGAAGAAATTATATTACAATTGATAATAACGTTTTGTTATGGTGATACCGAATAATAGTTCCATTGAGATTACGTAATATGATTCTCAAAGAATCAAACAATACTCATCAAGGTATAGTCAAATCAAAGTAGGGACTTTGTTTTGATCCGCTCAAATGTATGATGTTAATCTGGGAGGGAATATATGTTGATTTCTTAGGCCCGTTCCATGGAAAACATATTTTAGTAATTTGTGACTTATCTTTAAAATTAATGAAAGTATTTCCTATGCATAAAACAAGAAATTTTGCAAGGTTTGGCATTCCTAAATTGCTAGTTTCCTCTATTATCGGAAACTAACAATATGTTTCAAAAGAATTAAGATATTTTTTAATAGTTGTATAAAAATCAATTTTTTTTTGGCTTTAGCACGGATTCCTGTACGAAATATATTTGATAGTCAATGGGGCAGTAGAAATATGTATATATTTCTTAAATATTTTGCAGAATAAGCAATTAATTCATTCAAAACAAAAAAGTAAAAGAAACAAAGAATGTTTACATGTATTTTCCCCCTTAAATTTGACCACAATACCCTTACAATATATTTAATATAGAGAAAATAAAAATATATAACGAAGAAGCATTACCACTAATGAGGCATTTTTGCTTGAATAAATAATGAACAAGAAAATTCATTATAAAATGTATATTAAAAGAGATTTTTATTAATGTTGTATATACAAAAATCCCTTAATGATTAATAATAATGAATATAAAGTACAAAAACAATAATGATCGCTAGCAAACGTATTTTAATATAAGCAAAGAAATTTAAATAAACTCAATTTTAAATGTTCTTGAAAATGTGCTGATGATCCGAAACTAGTTGAGAATTTAAAGCCATTCAATTTAATATGTGTTTTATTTATTGGCACATCTTTAATAATCCCTTCATATTTATTTTTTTTGTTTTGTTTACTGTTTAGTTTTCATTTCGACTGTGTTTGCTGTATATACAAAATAATTAAAGGATTATGAATTAATTCTATTTAAAACGAATTCCGCCGTTGCGCCGAATATATTTAGCGTGACGTTCAAATTAATAATTCTTTGGCAATTATGAAGAGTATTCCCTTTATTAATATTAAAATTGGAATTGAGTTGTGAAACAAGCGCTAATTAATAATACACCTAGTACGAGTTTTGGCCTGATACCGTTGCTGATGAATTACAAAGTGAAAATTTAATTGTGTATAAACAAACAATTGCTATACAACAATATAATTTACGATGGAGACTTCTGTGTTCGGTGTATTTTGAATATTCATGTTTATTTGCTTTTTTGAGGAAATGAAAGTGTTGTTTTCAAATTGTGTTTCCGATTGTATTAATTATTAATGTTATTCATTTCATTAAGAAGTTTATTAAATCATTAACTAACAACACGTTTTTCATAATGTAAAGTGTATTTAAGTGTATTTAAAACCTAAAGATTATACGAACATAAAATAATCTAAATGTTAAATAATTTAATTAATGGTTTTAATATTGTATGAAATAGATATGAATAAATTATTAAAAATCAACCAAATAAATAATTTAACCATATTGGCAAAATTAATTATGGCAGGCCAAAACCAATTATATTCAGCTAGAATACATTTTTTAAATTTTCATGTATTTGCACAACATGGTATACAACTTCATGGGAATGGTGAAATGATTAAAATAAAACCTTATAAATGAATAATTGTGGATTATCCACAGTAAGATGAAAACTTTAATTATCGGGAGACGAAATAAACGAGTCATAGACCAATGGCGTGAGCGTTTTAGGTTATATATGGCCCATTATTATGGATAAGATTATTTATCTAAAACTCCAGTTCACTATAGTTTTAGATAAAGGAATTGATTGGCCATCTGTTCGACGCATCCTTGTGTTGCGTCCATCATTGTACTTTCCCCGATGAATTCGGTCAAATAAGTTTTTGAATGAAAATTTAATATATAAAGCAAAATATTGATTGAAAAAAAAGATTATTGTCTTTTAAAGCACTTTCACGTTTTATTTGACATAAAAATAATTAAGGTCTCCACAACCAACATAAATAAGGTTATAAAAAAATGTTTTTTTTTTCTAAGGGAATTTATCAGGGAGATGAAATTCTTCCGCCTTACAAAATGAGAGGTTTTATAAGAAAAAATATTTATTTTTTCAAGATCTACAACTTTTATTTGAAACAATTCTATCCGAACTAAAACATGAAAAATCGCTAAGAGTGAAGTTGCACTTAATGAGTTTTGATTCTAACCAAAAGCTGTTTGGGCTTAGACATTTTTAAAAACTTGATGGAATGGAAGAAATAAGCACATTATCCAATTGATCACACATTATCACAATTGTGAACGAAAATCGGGCGTTCGGTCTGTTATTAAGAATCAACGAGTTCCTGTCACAAATGCACAAACTATTGTTATTCAGGGCATAAACAATATTGTGTCGATAATTATCATAAATAATGTGTCAATATTTATAATATATATTGTGTCTGCATTGTACACAGTTTGAAAATCCATTAATTTTATTCTGGATTTCGACATTATTGTGTCTAGATTGAATTTTATTATTGTATCATTCTTCGCATTCAATATTGTATGCAGTTTGACAGTTTCAATGTATATAAAGAATATATTTTGTGAAATGAGCATTACAAAAACAAACAACTTACAATGTAAACGACATTCAAAAATAAGGCTAAAAAGTTTTGTCGTTGCCTGTAGTGCGAATAAATAGAGTGTAAAGTTTTGAAAAGTTTTACATTTATTGACAGTAGAGCGATTTTTTTTTACTGTAAAACATGCGAAATTGTTAGCGTTCGAGCATAGGTAGGTGAATTCAAACAACTTACAATAAAGGACGTTTCAAAATATGGCTAAACAGTTTTGTAGTTGCCGAGCTTAAGTCATGTAGGGCGAATAAAGTGGGTGTAAAGTTTTGAAACTAGTTTTGACATTGTGCAAAAAAACATCGGTAAGTCATATTTCCGTATATGGTCGTAAGAAAATTTATAATTAATAGATTATTAATTAATAATTTGAATTTTTATTATATGTTTAATAAATTTGTATTTATAAAATCGTGTAAGAATTAATTTCAATTAAGTTACTTATTCAAATAAATTCTGTTTGGTTTGGAAATGGTTGTTATATATAAAAAAGAGCAATTTATTTAAACGAGTCTCTAATGCGTTAATCGTAATCTAGGTTAGTGTGCTTAGTATTATAAAGCAATAATGCAATTGCCAGATTCATTAAACGCCAATGACATTTCCATTAAATAGCTGACTATAGCGACTGAGTGTAATGGAAGTTTCGCGTTTGTTTAGAAAAAAAATTCTGCCAGGGCCATATCCACATCCCCCCAATTAACACAACCCCTGGTTCGCTATTTGCGTTACAAACTGGATTTTTCAAGCGTTATTAGGGCCACACACACACACATTCACATCCACCTATTTATTTACCCGCGTTTGTGTGCATGATAAGCAATCCAATCCGTAATAACTCAACCAACAAAAGAACGCGCGAGACGAGAATTATATCCGGTTGCGCGGAATATATGTTCGTCGGATTAAACACAATGCAAAGAAACCACAATACAGGGGCATTATATTAAGAATCTTGTTGTTTGAGGGATTTGTTCATCAACATGCTCTAAATCAAAATATTGATTTATGTGCGCTTAGCATGCTATTGTTTTCCGCCATAAATTCGACAGTGCAAAAACGGAATACCGTTTAAAATATATCTACCATCTACACTAAATATTATTAAGTGGGGCCTAATCCATTCATCACGAACAATAGTAACAAGAAGGAAAAAAAAACTTTCTCAACAACAAACTTTAGGTGGATGTGTGCGTTCGATAAATGTAGTTATAATGTTTAGAAACAGATTTGCCGAACTGATATTTTTGTGGAGGGGCGCCGTTTCCTTAATAACACAATGAAGGAATTTCTCTCGCTCGCGGAAGCCAAATGAAATTCCAATAGGGAAACATATGCGGGGGAATAATGTGTTTGCGTTCTGGATTTGTTCTCGGAATTTCGATTTATATTTCGGCGTCTTTTCGAGAAATTTAAATATAAACCTCACTGAGATTTTCGATCAGTTAAAATATATAATATTTTTCGAATTATATAATTGTAACTTTTGAATATCCTAAAATATTATTATGATTCATAGTAATTTCATTATTAATTTTATTGCATGGTACGTAATGCCTATAGATATTACAATTTCAACGAGACGAATGAAATTCCAAAATAACAAATCATGTATGTTCTTAATTTGTTTTATACCTCACAAATGTTTTTAAATTGCACAAATTGGGTTATGATGCTTTAAAATTAATTACACGACGACTTGAACCGACAGCGCAACCAAAGGACGCAGCAACAACAGCAGCCGCAGCAGCAACGCCCGAATAACGTCCCACCCCAACAGCAACAATCATTCTTCGCGAACAACAACGGTTACAACAACCGACCTAATAGGAATAGGAATAACGGACCTAGGACGAATAACAGACAGCACAACCAATAATGCCAATGACGACTTTCTTAATCGATAATTAATTAAAAACTTGATGCTTCACAATGATATTACAAAACATTATTACTATTTACAGCAAATTATTTTTTTTTATAAAAACACCCTATATATCGAAAATGTATTTAGTTTACTAATAAACCTTATAAATGTCCCCTTCTCAAATTCATTAGACTAATTAAATATAAACGACAGCTAAATCGCGACATACGACTGCCGGAAGACATGACACCTTAAAGTAAATGCAACAGTCTGAATAAAGCCATAAACAACATAATTCAAGAATATAAAAAAGACCTGTCGAATAAATCCTCTTGGTTATGATGGCATACCGAGATCCTTACTGAAATTCCTGCTAACCAACGTCCATGAATTTATGCTTTAAATTTTCAATTCCCTCTACAAATCCTAAATCCTTCCCCAAGGAATTATCACTAGTATCCCTAAAGCGGAAAATAACAACACAGAAGCTTCGAGCTACCCATTCTCTGCTTCCAGTACTTGGAACACTGTTTGAGTCAAATATCCTTCAAAAGTTAATTACTATTATCCAACATAAAATCCCGCCTTACCAATTTGGTTTTATCCAACATCAATCCATATGCCTTCATCTGATAATAGTTTCCTCGAATTGTTAGACAATTCACTTCGACATTACAAGATTAGCTATAGCATTTTTAGACATAGACATGACTCAGTATGGCATCGAGGTATGCTATTCATTAGGTATTCCATTCCATTTAATTAATATAATAAATAATCTCCTTCCAACATATCTTTTAAATGTACAATTTATTCGTTCATGATTTTTACAACCCTGATTCACTATATTTAAATCCCTCAGCATCTAATCTAGTGTACTCCTATAATACTGTTCTAATAAGTAACTCTCATACTATCCAGTAAGCAGTAAGCACCTTTCAAGGCATGATTGATGAAGCACAAAACGTGGTTCGCTAAATTAATCGAAACAAATCTCAGTTCCTTATACCATTTCATCGCCCCAGTACCATACCATTCAATGTATAAATTAACACCTGTACAATATCTCCATTCTCAACGTGTAAATATTTAGATGTAACAATATACCTTAAATTCACACTTACCACAGACTCCCAAAATCTAAAAGCAAGTGTTAACAGCAGAGCCCGGCATTTCAGAGCTCTAACATTTAAAAACTATAGCATTTTCACCAAATCCGCGTTTATTATCTATAAAATGATCTATCGAGTATGCTGCTATCCTTCACCATAATCCTCACCCATGAACCTTAAATAATATACAAGTCGTAGAGCGAACAGCATTGAAAGTGCTTACCAAAATCCGAGATTACACAATACATCCAATACGATTTTATGTGGCCTCTGAAAAATCGCTACTTCCTCCAAAACGCTCACTCATTTAAAATTTGCCTCAAATCCCAAAATATGCCGAAATCCTACATCACCTAAGTTTTAAACGTAATCCTAACATCATCCCGAAATGTAAATTTCCATCCATTCATGAATTCATCATATCTCCTCAGGAAGACCCATAAACTGATGTTAGTGATCAGCTTGAATAAGAACGAGATATTGACTAGACAGGTGGAAATTCAGGTCTTTCCACCACCTGATCAGTCAAGTGGATTTTGTTTTTGTATTATAATAGTATTTTTTTACTTTCTTAAACTAAGTTATTGTTTGCTGAGAATAAAATTCATCTCTCGAAACTGATTGGTATTCCTCTCCAAAAATAAATAAAACCAAACATTTTTTTTTAAATTGTATTAATTTTGCATTTCTTTCGAAGTAAAAAAACACGAATTGAAATTATTGTTATAATGAAATTATTTTACTTTTTATTAAATAAAAGATATTGTAATAATTTCCAAGCTGCATAATTTTAAAATTTTATTATAAATCTTGAAAAGAAAAGCCGGTTTAAAAATGGTAAATAATACAAAATAAAAATATACACATCGAAAAAGAGATCAGAAAAACAAAAGCCGGCGGTCGTACAAAAAGGGTTTTACTGTAATACCCAGGGACACGAAATGGAAGCAAAACACTCGGAGGTATTAATCTAATAACTGAGTACGCTAACATTTATGTGCATTGAACAAATTAATATTTATGTAGAAGCTCGTATTTTTTAAAGGTTTTAATTACGCGGTCTTTCTCCCGGGGAAAACTTATTTTATTCAACCCTCGGCATATATATGAGTATTAATAGATTTCGAGGGTTCGTTCGTACTTTTAAATCGATATGGAATATTTTTTTATAAGGGAGGAATAAATACGTATGTATATTACAAGCGGTTTAGGAAACCCAACAACTCGAAAGTAATTCATGTAGAGGTTCTGAAAGGCATAAAGTCGGCCTTCGTGCGGGATGCCGACCCCTCAAAATTGACATATATTCAGATATATCTGAAATAAAAAGGCGGCCCATTTCCATGAGAATAAAGCAAATAAACGCGACTAAGTCAGCGCTATTCACAAATTCCCATTTTTATTCTAGTTTCTTTTTTTTTATTTTCGTAGGGTGCCACTTGTTCCATCGTACGCTTCTATTCCCGTGGAAGAATATGGCAGCGTGGCCAGCTGAGGGGAAATTATACACCCCCGGCCGGAATCAGTCCGCCCCTCACAGCCGATAAAATAAAACGTCTTAATTCAACCGCGAACTGCTGCCGAGTGTTGGGGTTTGAGGGTCGGGACAGGGGTTGGGGGTGATAGATTGTTTTATTCCGTTTCTCCTAATATTTTTCCTTGCTCCCACTCTACCTTAACACAGATTATGTATTGATTTATCATTACCATGTCAAATTCTCTATTCAGCTGAATTCGTAAGCCGTCATTAATTAGTTAGTGCCTCAAACATTGTAATTATGCAGTTGTGCTCAATCGATTGATTGACTTAGTATTGTTTCTGATTTCAACGGTTCGATTGATATATCAACATACACAGCATAACAGAAAATAAGGTTAAATGAATTATTAACAAGCTTTTATACACAGTAATAATAAATTGAATTATAAATTACTACACATCAATCCACTTGAAATCATTTATAAAATTCATAAGATCGTTTATTTTTAGAAGTAATAATTTAGGAGTATTTACGGTCTTGATGGAAACACCCAAAATTCAAATAAAAGTTTGAATGCGTGTGTTTCGAAGTTATCTCCCTGGATATCTATGGGAGGCTGTACGCCAAGAACATCGACGATCACCGAATCGATGCTGTCGAGAGGAAACTAACTCCAACGGCATGAACGGATTTGTTGAAGCAAAGGACTGCGAAATTGTAGAAAAAAAAATGCTTTCTACGAAGAAAATGAAGCCCCACTTAATCGTAAGTTACACTATAACTCTATTTTCTGTGTTTTTCTCTAACCTCAATTTTTGTTATCACGCGGTCGAGTATCTCGGGAACAAATGAACCGACTGATCTTTCGAATTGAACGGCGGACTCGGTTCACGTTAGAGCTCCACGTATAAGATCTCAACTAGTTTTTTCACAATTAAAAATATAGGAATTGTTGCCCAAAAACTAGTAAATCGATTGCCCAAAACCGTGTATTAACCCTTTATAGGGCAAATAACAACAAACAAAAAAAAACACACACAATATAATGCAAAAGTATGTTTATTGGGATATTAATTTTACAAAAAATATACAGAGAGCTTTTTTTATCAGTATACATTTCCCCTATGTATACCTGCAAAATACGCGAGTCAAATGCATTAATGTATGTGTGTTTAGTTGCCTATAACACGCAACTGAAAACACATGCCAAATAGTCAACTAAACATACGCACATTAATCGGTTCAATGTGTTTGACTTGCGTTTTTTGCAGGTATACACTTCCCCTAATGTATACTGATAAAAAACATCTCTGTATATATATATACTTAGTTTTTTGCTGCTCGCGTTTTCGACCAGTATCCATCTGGGGCCACCAACTTGATTTCACACCTTGGTTGTGAAAAAATGCGAAACATCCAATACATAGGGCAACTTTGCACTTAGAAAATTGCACAGTTGATTTTTTCGGTCTTTTTTTCTCTGTGCTGCATCTAACGCATCTGCGAGAAGTGGTTGACTGAGGTACATGATCTCCAACTTTTGATGGCCTGACCGTGTTTTCAACGATCTTGTCCGTCGGTCTTCTTCATCTTGTTCCTTTCTGTCATCAACCATGAGGCCATCCGTTTGCGGCCAGAATATTCGCCCAGAAGTTCATTCACTAAAATACTTCTGAAAAAATAAAAAACCGAAGTCTCATATTGAACTTCGATTTTTTGTTTATTTTCGTCGTTGCATTTTTGTGCAATATATATGCATTCACAATTGCACATTCGAGGAAATGGTATAATGGTTTCAACCATCAACGTCGTGACTTCCACGCTATGTTGTAACAGGCATAGATTTGGTCGAACATATCCACGCCCCCCATATTTTTATTATAATCAGCTGTTTATAAGAATGTTCCTATCAAAATCCTTTCAAAATCTTTGTTTAGAGGCACTTTGCAACTGAAATATCATAAAAATTTACAGAATCATATTGTCCAGAAGCCAAACTTTTATCATCAGCAAGATCATTTTTAGGGAAATTCTTTCTATGCGTGTGAATAATTCCACACCAATATAATGATCTTTCCAGAAGCTTGTTCAGCAATGTAAAAAAATATCGAAGAATATATAATAATCTTTTCCTTCGAATGATTGTGTGAGTACAAGAACAACTCGCTCACCTGAAGATCTGTCTTCCTCACTCTTTTTTTTTACCATCATATACGGAAAATAGCAGAAGGTATCCCATCTTAGCACAAGTAATAACCCAGACTTTAAAACCTCTCTTTATTGGTTTTAGCGGCATATATTACTTCAGGCTAGTTCTGGCTTTGAATGCAACCACACTCTCATCTATAGATAATTTTTTTCCCAGACTGAAAGCTGCTAAGAAATTTTTATTTAATATTTTTATGAAGCATGATATCTTGTATAATTTATCGAAAGTGCGTTCTTCTTTTCAGCATCTTTGAATTGTCATATATATGTGAGAAACGCAATATTTTTCAAAATATTTTCATCGGCATTACATCAGCAATTCCGGACTTTGAAAGTTTACATTTGTTGACCAGTACAGCCAAATACAGGGTAAAGTATCAAGGCCCATGAGAATTAACATTCTTAAAAGAGCCCTTAGTTCAGCTTCATCCAATATACAGGATAATTATTATATGAACAGATTCTAGGCCAAATATGGTATTGAAAATATAAAAATATATACAGATGAATCTGTATTTATAGTAAGCGTTGGACCAAAATCCTCATTAAACGAAGACGTTCTGAATTTATTTGCGAATGGAATTCTTGTCCATTTGTAGATAACATCATTCTTGGCCTGTAGTAAATTGATTAGATGTTCCTAATCTTCATCATCAGATTCTTGTTGATTTTGATCATTTGTTTCAAGCTAATGAGTCGTTATCGAAGTCTTCAAAATCAAACTCATAATTCAGCATCATATCGTCGTGTCCGCTTGAATGTGGAGCTTGTTGATGGCTCACAAATAGGATCATCATCCGCGTCAGAATGACCCCCGAAATCCGAATCTACAGCTTGCTCATCACTTATACAAATTATTAGTGTGTACAGTTTGTCAGGGTCTATTAATTCTAGGTCAATGAGTGCAATTTTACACTCCGTTATTGCCCTATAACGAAAACGAGCACTTTATTTTAATAGAATATATATATGCCGCGCAGCATGTTAGGTTATGTTACAGTTGAACCACTATATTATCTAAGTCGAAATTGTTAGAGATAAATCAATACTGTTATAGTATTCGTATGCATTTCTTTATAAACTCACCAATTTTTGTAGCTGGTTAACTTTCTTAAAATCTCTACTTTTCAAGAAAACTTTTAATGCGCGGTTATATCACTTCTTACTCTAAGCCCACACTGGTTGATATTTTGACCGATTGCGGATAGCGACCACAATCACTTTAGAATCACTGGTAGAGAATATGACCGTCCACTTTTTGTTAAAATGTCAAAAAACTTTTTTCGGCCCCTTAGACGTTCAAACAAGAAAAACCACGAGTTATAATATCTAAGCAAGAATTAATATTAGAGCTTTTAAATAAACATAATAATTTATTCTCTCTATAGCTACTGTGACATTTGACTTATATTACATAAGTACTTAAAAAAATGATGAATCATGGACATAACAAATTAAATACCAAATAAATTTGCATAGTACTTAATTATTTATGATTAATTAATAAGAGTAGTGAACTAAAAATATTTTATTTCCAATACAATAGAAAAATGTGAATATATGATTATTTTCTTTTATATTATTAATTATTATTATTATTATTGCTTTTCTTTAAACTGTTTTTTTTTTATTAAACTAATTACCAACGTGTTTCCATTTACGTTTTTAAGTTAAATATATCTACATCACGATTCAAAAAAAGTTTTACTTTCTTGTAAAGTTACGATTGTTATAAATCAATGGGTGAAACATTTTGAAGCAGTTTACCAAAAATATTTTTATATTTTATATGATAGAATAAAAAGGCATGTACTACATGCGGCTTGATAAATGCGCTTGGAGATAAATATCGTATTATATCGGTGTGCACACAGTAGCGCGCCAAGAAAATTTGTCGCTTGGATGGCGCATTTTTCTTTTCGCATTTATTCTGAAAAGAGAAAAGAAACAGTTCCGCAAAATTTGTGTTTGTTAAATAATATATTATGATTCCATATGAGTATTTTTGTCAGTAAATAAAAATACTCTGATAACTCACAAAATAGTATGAAAAAATATTTAACAAAATGTATTTATTTCTCTTAGAAATATAATTGTAATAATATATAAAAAAAAACAGACGTAATTAATAATTTATATCGAAAAAAATATATCTGAAAAAATGAGTTTGATATAAAAAATACTGATTCCATTGAAAATACATAAAAATTATTAGTCAAAGTTAACTAAATTGAAGTGATAATTTAAACTGCAAAATGATTCAAAATCTTTAATTCATAACAATAAAGAATAACCAATAGTTTAAGTTTTAAAATATGCTTCCAGACTAAAAGAAATACACTTATTAACAAAAGAAACTAAAATTTCTTAATACCGCACAAGAGAACACCGAAGAAGTTGATTTTGTATTTTGTAAAAAAATACCTGGTTTAATGGCAGGTGAGAGGAGTTTATTTATATACTCGTCAAAACTTATTCTAAAATGTAAAAGAATTCATTGTACGAATCTAAGTAAAGAACAGGGCGAGCGATTCCACGAGGATCTCCATACGATGGAGGAACTCTATCAAGACAACTGAAACGTACACATAATGGCTGACTATTGTTGGGGCATTCAGAATAGCTATCTTACTTCAACTTCTGCGAGGAAGTCATATAAAAGATTTTTTTTTTCAACATACCAACTTAATAAAATAGGATTAGCTTTAAACATATTGGGTTTTTGGGTTTTATTGTAAAATATGTAAAATATTGTAAGATATATTGTAAAATATGAGCCATATGCTATATTATTCAAACTAGAGCTGATACAGAAATTTTAACACAGAATTTATCGTTATTGAAAATTAGACCCGATTCATGTAACATTACCCAATCATCAGAAATGCTGTTAAATAATTAATTTCGAGGTGCCACTAACAATCAATGTTGGTAAAACTGAGAATGAAAAATTAATAAAATAAAGACTTCTCGAACATAGCCCAGACAGACTTAAACCTGTATGTATTTTAAATATGTATGCTATATCGTTTTATATAATTTTTAAAATCTGAGTAAAGATGTGTATATATAAATTTTGAAAATTAATGGTTTTAATATTTAGACATTGGTAGTTCATATTGTATGAAATAAATATGAATAAATTATTAAAAATCAACCAATAAAACACAGATTAAATTGAACTAATATTCATATTTATTTCATAAAATTTTGAAAAATTCACAGATCCCCACGAATAAGAAAAAACATTTCAAAAGTTTTCAGATAACTCTTATAATCAACCCATACTCAAAAAAAATTGTATCCGTCGAAACACAAAAATCTGTACCATTCATGAGTACAAATGAAGACAGTTCAGTTTGTTAGAATGCGTTTTCATTTGTATTCTTGTCAAATAACGTAATTTCGAAAATCCCTGAAACAAATTTGAACTGTCTGCAATTTTGCTGGTTCCTATCCAGAAAGCTTTTATTTTAAAAACTTGCACTTGTAAAAAAAAACGTGAACATGTTATAAAACAAGTGTTATGCAAACAAACAAGTTAATTTCTTTTTCTTCTTTCGTCCACGAAGTAATTATTTCAATTAATATTTATTGGTAATTAATTATTGTAAGAAAAAGGACATAATAGATTTTATGATTTATTTATTTATTTTTCTGATAAATAATTTGTTGAAACTAATAATACATAACTAAGTTTAGTATTAAATTTGATCAAATTACGGCGTAATTACACCCTAACCCGTATAATAAATACAGTCTATACCCTCCTAATATTGTTTGGGCAATAGTAATTAACGTTACTGGAAGTTCTTATTGTTATTAATCTCTATTATCTGGGCGCAAGTAGAGTATAAGAAACTAGATAATTAGATGGGTTGCGTGATTTCCGAACACTCATTAGCCGAAGGTAGCTTCATTTGTGGCCAGGGCTGTAATTTATTCGAGCGATTGCGGCGCCCGCACACGCAAAATTAAGCCATTTATTACTGTTTTGACGCCTTTGTTGCTCAAGAGGTGCGACCCCTAACTAAGGCCCTTATCTTCCCCGCCTCACCCCGCCCTGCGCTTGAACGCCCTCTCCCTTCAAGGAACGTTGCACTTCCACAAAGAAAAAACACAACCAAAAATCATTAACGCTTTCATGCCACTTCTATTGTATTGATCGAAATTGACTGCGTTTTATTCTTTGTTTCAATTAATTTTTTTTTAACGCGACCACATTGCGTGTAATGGGGTAAGTTTTTATTGAATTGGAAATGACGAGACAGAATAATTTAATCACATATTTAATAATTTCATTTAATTTAAAATAATATAACATTTAGGGCAGAAAGACCTCTGGTCGATAGTCCAAGACAGACAAACCTTTATTTTAATGTATATACTCAATGTTTGTAAAAATGTAATTGTCTGAATTACTATTTGTATACTTGAAATTTATTTTGAGAAGTATTTAGTTAAAAAGTACACTAAATCCATTCCTCATAATTTAGTCAGATAAGGTGGTTTTTCTATCTGTCTTTAAAGAAGTTGGGGAGTTTTAACCAATGAATATGTTTGAATTTAAATCATAATTAAATTAATTATTCACATTTTACAATTAATTCATAATTCATTTACATTAATTTTATTTTTATCTGTATTTTATTTATATATTAATTTATCTATTTAATATACAGCGCATCTTTTACATAAAATTTTTAAATTAAAGGAAACAATAATATCTAAATTATTTTCTCAATTCTTTAATTATCTTATGTTTCTGTACTGCACAATTTTGTCCGTTCCAAGAAACATTCAATTCGTATATTTATTATCTAATCATACCAGTAATCGTAAACTTTACTAATATAGAGAATTACAAAACATTTTGTAAACCCATTTGTTATGGTTTACAAAATTTCCCCATCGCATATTTGGACGAAATTCACCTGTTAAGTAGTCGCTGTTTCTTATAGGGCTTTGTTAAAGGGGTGTCTATACTGAATCAATCGAATCGATTGTAGTATTATTATATAACTAGAACATATACAATATTTTATAAAATTGACACATTTTACTATTATATTTAGATTATCAAGTATTTAATTAATATTTTATGTAACCAATTATTTATTTGTATAATTAATAATAATAATATTATATATCTTTATTGATAAGTTTTTTTTAGTTGATAATAATTGGAGGAATAAACATATTTAAAAAATGTAAAGATTACTTCTCAATCTTCTATCGACCATTGGTCTTTCTGCTTTATTTTTATATTATTTATTTTTTAGTAATTACGCAATAAGTTAATTAAATTATTTAGAGAAGATTACTTGAAATAAGCATTACATGGATATAAAGGAAAAGAAGTAAAGAAGGAAAAAAAAAACGTGAATGAAAATACACGACACGACAACTGGCAATTATAATAGTTAATTCGCAAACAAAGAAAACGCTGTAATAGAGATAAGAGGCAACGTCGGTCGGAGGGTTAGTTCTAAATAGCCCGTGATGGCTTGTAAATTTCTCACCAGATATCTCCGTTTCCCATTACACTAAATAAAACAGTAGAAAACCGAGCCGTTACTCGTGACTTTCCATGAAATATTTTCATTTTCCCCATTAATAAATAACGTTTATGGGAAGCCGGCGAGCCGTTTTATTTACAACCCTCCCCCGCACAACGGGGGCGGGAAGAGTAATCGAGGGTGGATTCGATGGGATTTGCAGTTTAGGTGTCTCTGGTAACATTATTTCTATGGTTATTATCAGTTGGATCGGTGGTGACGACCCGACCGAAGCCGGGGCACTACATCCTCGTTTGAACAAGGCTCTTATCGGGGGAGCCCCCTGTCTACCCTGTCTACCTGTCATCGTGAAAAATAGTCCTGGGGTTACGTCAAACTGGATATCATTGCGAGAGGGCGAGTCTACCGGGAATGTTACGTATAACCCGGAAAGTTTAAATTATTTACATATTTTATGTTTACGTATACAAGAGCGGACATTTCGCGTTCAATAAATTTTCTTTTCAGACCCTTACAAACATTTGTGGATAATTTATGTTCACCTTAGGAATAGCTAAATTAATAGTAAAAAAGTTGCACGGCATTTTTTTAATTCCAATCATCAGCCGCAATAATGTCTCCTTTCATAAAAACACATTTACTATTCCATTATTTGCAAATGATTTTTAAAATTAAGATACATTAAAAATTCAATTTATAAAAAATACAACATTTGTATGTAAATACGCGTTTCTTAATAACAAAAAGGTAGAGTATGTATATATATGTACAACTTTGAGTGAAATACAGGTATATAATAATATTAAATATATATTTATATACATTTCGTTGTACAGTTTTTATTAAAATATTATTATTATTTTTCATTAAAATATCGCTTATTAAAAGTCACAGAGCTAAATGTGGAAATAATTAATTAATTATTTCCAAACCATTTTATTCAATTTATTTAAATAAGTGTGAGCAAGTGAATAAATTCTCTTTTCTATTTACAAGATGTAGTCATTGATTCAGTCAAAGTATTTAATTAAAATAATAGTAATATAGAAAGAGTATATCATAATAACCATTTTCAATATAATTAGATTAATTACCCATGTAACGGTTTCAAAATAAGCTAATACAAAATTAATAACCGTGTTTGCGGAATGATTCGGTTCATAGTTGTATAAAGTAGCAATAATATTTATACAACGAATCGGCGTACACGTCTCTACTAGCAATTACAATTAACGTGGTAATGAAATTGAATAATGCACACAATTCCGCTAAAATGTTTCAGAGTTAACATCGACAATTTATCGTCATTTCGTTAATCAATCAATCAAACGTGCGATAATTAATGAAACATTTGAATAGAGGACCAAGGTTTGTTTAAATAAATTTTAAATAAAGTTCCGCGCCAACCCCCCATGCAAAGTTTTATGTTCAATTATCTTCATACCTAATCCATGCTGTAATCTATCAAGGTTTCAAATAAAGACGCATGGATTTTTAATATTTTTTTATATATATTCTACACAAATTGTTTTAACCTTTTAAAATGACGAAAATAAACACTACATATAGTGCTTATTGGTATGAAACATTATTTTGTGTAAAATCTATAGATTATATAGTATACTAGATTTATTTTTATAAGCGAAAGACAAAATATATGGCAAAACAATCTTTATAATTAATAGCCTTGTGTACATGTGTTGATATGTGGAGAATTAATGAATAAGTTGAAGTGTTAAAAAAAAAACAGAAAGAAAGAAAGAAAAATGACTGAAATGTATCAGTAAAAGAACACATAGCAGCTATGACGAATGGAAGACAGATAGGATCAAATGAAAGAAAATGATATTAAAGCAAAAACAAAAAGCCTGGGAAGAATTTGGAAACAAGATGTAGTATAATGCAACACAAAACCAAAAGGTATTTTATAAGTCATTAAATAACCTAAGAAATAACAAAAAAGATGAGTATATAAGAATAAAAGATGAAGAAGAAAGATTAGTAACGACAGGGAAAGAATCAATGGAAAGAATGAAACCTACTGAATGGTGACATGCCTCATTGTCACTATTCATCAATAGAATTATGACATACTAATGGAAGATACAGATTATCTAATGAAAGTCGTAAC
This sequence comes from Philonthus spinipes, assembly GCA_963082785.1. Lineage (NCBI taxonomy): Eukaryota > Metazoa > Arthropoda > Insecta > Coleoptera > Staphylinidae > Philonthus > Philonthus spinipes. The sequence continues at coordinate 36,072,560 of OY720300.1, forward strand.
AGAACAAGAAGTAGAAGTAAAAAAATTCAAATACAACAATGTGCGTTTGCAGATGATATTGCAATAATATTAAGAAGAATCAGAAGAAAATTAACAATATGGAACAAAGTTTTGTATAAATATGGCATAAAAATGAATAGTAGCAAAACCAAAGTGATGGCAAAGTAAACACGAAAATGCAGGTAAAAATAGAGAATAACGAAATATGGCAAATTAAACAATGTAAATATCTAGGAGTAATCATACAAGATTCAGAACAGCAGGATGCAGACATTAACAACATAAACAACACAAACAAATTAAATAAATACATAACTGGAAAAAGAGAAAATTGCGATGAGTACAAAAATTAAAGTATATAAATCTATATATAGACAGGTATTGACGAATGGATGTGAAACATGGACATTAAATGAAAGACGTCTTTTAACGATATACACAAACGACTCTACTCTAATGTATGAAAGAAAGAGACAGACTCAAATATATGCTCGTGTTAAACGACGATTTATATTTACACATTTTATTGCTTCTTTTTTTTTTTGAAACGTAACTGATAGATATGTGATGAACCTCTGATAATTCAGTTCCGTCCGATACACACGTGACTCTTAATTGTAACTATCAAAATGAGATATATTTTGCAGGAATTAATATTAATTAATATTTTCGAAAACGTGGCCACAATACTCATTACTACGATTGGTCTGCTCCACATCTTATCATTCTCTTCTATTTTTTTTTTTCTTCAATCTATATAGTTTTTGCAGATTTAAGAAATAAATGTATGGTTTACAAACTTTTTTATTTATATAATACACTCAGACAAAATATGTATATTTAAAAAAATATTTTAGGGTTTTTATTAATTTGAGAAAGAGAAACATCTATTATAGCCTTTTTTGTATGGACTTTTTAATTTTACATTTAAAGAATTAATTGAATATAATACAAGGTTTGTGTTTTGCGTTAATGCAATATTATTCTCATTTTATTTTGTAATCTAATTAACTCACGAATGTTTCTATTATAGTTACTAATTAAATAGTAAGTACTTCGATTCTTAAAAATCCCCTGCTGTCGAACTCGTCTTACAATTGTTCACAAAATTCACACCCTAATTTGTAATATTACTATTTTTATTTTAATAACAGGTGAACTAGTTTTATTATCATATTTGATTTTATTAAAATTAGCGGCAAAATAAGCCAACTGCGTTGTTGACAGAACAGGAAAAGGAAATCGGAGAGAAGGCGTAAATAATTCCTCGACCCCAGCCAACAGGCAAATCATCAATTTAATAAAACTTTTCATTTCCTGTCCGATTTCCTCATGCTTATATATTTATCAACGTTTCAGAATCCCCGGCGTTACTTCCTCCAGTTTCTCCACCCCCTCCCCGGAATCTCCTTTAGATCTCAATTAAGACCTAACTCGACTATCAATAAATTGCTAGTCGGATTTTAATTTAACATAATTAAGGGCGGAATTTATAAATTAAATCGAGACATAGAGGAGGTTCACGAAAGACAAATTCATGGGGCGTAATTCAATTGGGCGAGGCATAAATTCGCGAAATGTAATCATTTATTAATTTTAACGGTAATTTAATTGGACGATGGAGGGACGGTTGAGGAATTCCTATTTCCTTTCGCCTTTCGCTTTTAATTCGTTTTTCCCTTAAATTACGTTTAATTGTTTTGTTTGGTTATCGTTTCACGAGGAGTATTATAAGACGTATTAATTTGCAATTAATATTAAATATTATTTTCTGCAGGTATTATTTATTATTTTCATATTAAATATATTTCAATGAGGCTTCCACTTATTTTTATATAATTATATTCACAATGGATAATAAATAAACCTTTTTTATAATTAAAAAAACTGTTTTTTTTTTTGTTTAAAAAAATATATTTCCCTTTATAAATTAGTTAATTAAATTCTATGCATTGTATTTCTGTATTATGTAAAATGTCTATAAAATTTTCATCAGACAGCGTTAATTAAAGTATGTGAGGTGCATTTATAAATAATTATTCTGTCAATTTATCGTGAATTTTGTGCCGGGATAATTACGGTAATTTATTAAAATGCTCCAACTAATTGTGATGGACTGGACCGAATGATTTTTTAATAGATCGCGTATATGTGATATATATCCCTTCGCTTCTCCCTGATCCTCATTGTTCGGTTCGGATAGTGTTGGAGATGATTTATCGCAATCTGGACGGGTTTCGGTATTGAAAAGAGTCCTGAAAGAGTAAATAGAGTTTAATTTATGTAAAAACCATTGTCGTGCTATCATTTTACAAGAGCGAAACTGCACTCGATTGTGCTTTGGGGTGATAATATGGAAGATGGATGATTGATTTCTCTTTAAGATTTTTCGGATTTATTCAACTGAAATTGCGTTAAATTATTTTTACAATATAAATTGCTAATATTCATACTTTATTTGAAATAAAAATAAAAAAAAGCATTTTTTGACAATTATAAATTAATAAAAGAAAATTATAAATAATTGGCGGAAAGACCAACGGTCGATAGCCAATTGGCAGAAGAATTTATTTTTATGTTAGTTATTTATTGTATTAATTTATAATTATTACTTTATAAATAATTCGATTTAATTAATTTTTCGTTAACAGAAATAATATTAATGTAAGTTATAGGTTTTTTTATTATGGAACTATACAATACAAATAAAAAAAATTAAACGGTATTTTCTTTTCATTACAGTAAAAACGTAAAGGAATTATTCAGACATGTCGGGAAGTGCAACATTAACACCCTCTATTCTCTTGTACCATACAGACGTTTAATCATACTAAGAAAATTAAGCAAGTTGCCGTTATATATTGCTCCAATTCATTTGCCTAATTACACCGTTTTGAATTCTCCACGTTAATTCAAGCAAACGCTTATTACAATTTGCAATTTACATACAACAATAATGAAATGAAGTTAATCGAAGAAAGTAGTAATAGCCAATATCAAATTTGCGTAATCGGATTATTTTGAAATATAATGCATACATTTTTTTAGCGTGTCCGTCTTATCGATTAAATTATTTTTACCCATCCAGAGCAATTTCCCTTAACAAAAAAGTTATTTGGGAAACACGCCATATGCTCCCCGCCAACCAACAACATAAAATAATCCCACCCTCCCCCTCTTCTCCCGCTCGCGCCCGTTTTATTTATTCACACCAACGACCTTTATTAAAATCCGAACCCTCCCGGCAATTATTGACACCGAATGCATTATGCATCCCTGTAAACTTTTCCTCCTTGCTCGACAACTAGAATAATAAAAATATATATAAAAAAAACGATAAAATCCTGAGTCGACGGCGAATCCGTGATGTGTCACTGGGGGCGCCTTGTTTCCAAAATTGAAAACCAATCGAACTGTTAATGGCAGCTGTTGGGCGGATGATAAGTCTCTGCAGGAAACAGATACCGGACAATAAATCCAGAACGGCCCGGACTGCTCGGTCGCTAATGTTCAAATTTATTAAGTCGCTGCACCGGAATAAATTCCGTGTCGAATGCGCCGAACGTCCGTTTGTAACACTTTCTGTACTTTTAATCTGATATAAAATCTCTTTCCAGGCTTGATTTATTCGATTTATTTATACACTCACAACAAACAAATTTTGCACTGCAACGGACTGTTGCTTGTTTTACTCAATTTTGCTATTTTAAACAATAGTTTCGAAGTTTATTTATTGAATTTGTTTAATTTCAAAACAACTCACAACTCGTAAATGAGATTTTAAAAATTATAGGGACAGAATTTATTTTTTAATAATAATACAAACGAGCAAGTTGACGAATTAAAACCTTCCGTGACCAAAGTAAAGAAAAATATGATGCCGGCACAGAAAGTGAAAAATATACTAAGTTCACTGAAGTATATTAAAAACAACGTGGTAAGCCACCCAAATTAGTAGTAGGAAATATAGCAAAATCCAAGCAACTGATGATACACCAAAAACATCAAGCAAAATGCTACACATTATCTTGAAACAATTAAACAAATACCAATCTGCAGCGAGTAAAAGTGTCATGTACTCAACACAAACTTACAATAGTTATATAAACCGCAATGATCACAATTACAACCACAACAACAGCTATAAACATCAAAACCATTTCAACAACCGCAATCATCACAAAACAGCGTTAATTAAAGTATGCGAGGTGCATTTATAAATAATTATTCTGTCAATTTATCGTGAATTTTGTGCCGGGATAATTACGGTAATTTATTAAAATGATCCAACTAATTGTGATGGACTGGACCGAATGATTTTTTAATAGATCGCGTATATGTGATATCCCTTCGCTTCTCCCTGATCCTCATTGTTCGGTTCGGATAGTGTTGGAGATGATTTATCGCTGTAGTAAAAGTGTCATGTACTCAACACAAACTTACAATAGTTATATAAACCGCAATGATCACAATTACAACCACAACAACAGCTATAAACATCAAAACCATTTCAACAACCGCAATCATCACAAAACAGAGAATCATTCTACACACAGACCATTTATGAAACTCCACAATTTCACAACACAATCTTCAATTAAATATAACAATCAAAACCACACATTTTTTATAAAACAAAACTATTAGACAAGACTTCAATTTATTCAAACCTTTTGTAAAAACAATGATCATTGCATTATAATAAATAAAACGCAACATGGATTTATTCTAAAAGCGAATAATTAAAATCACCGAGTCCATGTAACATGCGTCGCGTTCACGCCCTGCTCCGACCCTTCTCACCCCTTTGTCATAAAGGTGTAGAATTAGAAATTGAAGACTTATGCTCACTTGTACCGACTCTGAATAAATTCTCCGATTAGTTAATCATGATTAACTTTAGTTAGGAGATTTTGATTGCATCGTACGTCGTTTTACTAACTAAATTTCACCGAGTAGTAGGGGATTTTTATTTCTGTTTTGGTGGATTTTCACTTCCCTAAGTTATAAACAGTCGAAGCACGTGTTGATCATGTTTGTAAACTAAGGTAAATAAAAATTAATTGGGTCATTTACTTCTACGTTATAAATTTCGTCCATTCTAAATCCTCGCTTAGTTACTTCCGTCAAATCTCTATCTAATTTGGGGAGTCCGACGTGGTCCAGGAAATCTTGCATGAAACACAATTGTCGTATAATACGAAAATGATAAATACATACCGATAAGGTTAAAATGTTAGTCACGGTGTGTAAACTCTTTGCAATTATCGTATAATTATATCTTTCTATGATCTCTTGTAGGTGAATGAGTTAATCGGCTAAAATTGGCTGAACACTTATTGAGTAGAGTTTTAGTGAAAAAATGTTTATTCATCTCAAAGATGAAAACTAATTAAAATCACAAAAATAATCACTACATTAGACCAGTGGCCAACGGACTAAATGTAAAATAATCGTAAACAATGCTTAAGCATATTTATTTGCTCGAACATGTTTTATTAATTTAAATAAAAAATAGTGTCCTTTCTCCTACTTATTTTTTATTAAACTAGATATATTTATTAAAGCTTCAACTACTAAAGATGGAAACATAGTTTCCGAAATATATCTCGTTTAATAAAATATAAGTAGGTGAAAGACAACTATTTTTATTAAAATAATTAAAGTCTTCACAACCAACAAAAAGCATAAAGATGTTTTATTTAATTTACTGTTAGAAAGTGCATTGGTCTAAAAATGAGCAATATTATAAATTATATGAAGTTATTCACGCATTGTATATTTCCTTTAATTTATAGCTTTATTAATACGATCATTGTATCATATCTAAACATAAATATAAATTCATGTAAGTTCTATAAGTGGGCGAAAAGTGAATATAACAAGAATGCAATGCAATATTATTTTAATGACTCCCTTTCATATATATTTATCCTAAATGAAAAAAAATACATTATATGTAAATAAAACAAACGTTTATTTAAATAAAAATACTTGTCCTTTCTCCTACTTATTTTTTTATTTTACTAGATATATTTCGGAAACTATGTTTCCATCTTCAGTAGTTGAAGTTTTTATAAATATAAATATACAACAAATAAAAAAATAAATAAATAAATAAAACAAACGTTTGTTTTAATTTCATGAATTTTATTGTAGATTTATTTATTGCTATACTTATTTCGACAAAACAATAAAACGTTTTACAAAAACAAGACGGATTATATATACCTAAATCAGATTGACTAGTGTTGGGAGTGAGGAGTACAGTTGGTACAAAGTATAAAATTACTAAAATAAACAATCCAAAAAAAAATGAATATTTGAAAAATACATTCCTCGTATACGCGAATATATGCTGATTATTAGTAAAAGTTTCCTGCTTGTCTTGAATACCTAATTTTTAGTGTACGTATTCAATAGTACTAACAAGACTTTTTTTTAATTTATACTAAATGTACATATGTTATATTTAAATATCGATTAACATACATTTACACGTTTTCCCGATTAAAGTGTTTAACAAGTTTCGATTTATACAAATTGAGCGTTGTTGGCGCTCGGAGTTGCATGTGTAATATAAATAAATGTCACACGTACAATCGAGCAACATAAATTTTATTAGAGTGTATTTTTCTTTGTACAAGCGATAAATTAGCGGGCGAGTTGAATTACAGGCGGTGCGAAAAAGTTGCAACCGACTCGAATCTATCATAACTTCCGCACCGAATTTTCCTCCCCGAATATTCAATTTCGCAATTGTAATAAACAAACCCCTCACCGTTAACTCCTCTTTCCGCACTCCTTCTTTTTCCCCCATGAATCATTGTTATTTTTCTTTTTCGTCCGCAAAATTGGAAAATTGCAAAGAGCACGGCTTAACTAACTTAATAAATATATTGTCGGGCCGGAATTACGCTGTGGGTGTATTATCGAAATTTTATTTTCGCGCGAAAAATCGAATACTAATAAATTTATCATCTTGTCGTCGGTGGAAAATGTGGCACCGTAATATTCATTTCCCGGGGAAAGGCGCGTTTATATTAAAGCGGTCTATAAGTCAAGATCAGCCTTAGAGATTGGGAATAATTCAATTTCGAGTCGTAGGCCATCTCTTAGTGTCGCACCCCGCCATCTAATATATTCCGAATATTTTTCCACGCCTTCATGAATCCCCTTGATACCCCCTCACCCGACCAAACGACGTACCAAATCATCTGGCTCAAATAAATAGTTATACCTGAAAACTTTCAAATCTTATTAAATTAACATTTACCACAAATTTGTCTTATTAAGCAAGTTTTATTGAAATATTAATAATAAATTACATTACAAATCCGGTTAACTTGAATACATATAAAACATGGATTGTTTAATTCAGTTATGTCAAATATTAAAACAAATGGTTTCAATGAATAACGGCATTTGTTTATCTCGACATTCGCGTTTTCATATTATTTTGAGACAAAATTATATAATGAAAGGCACCCAGAAATCATCATTACAAGGCAATGTGTATGCAAGTGTTTTGGGATATATCCCTCATCGGTACAGTGAAGACGGTATGTTAAAATTTTTAACAGTTAAGGGCTTGCAAAGCGGAGCTGTACTAATGACACAATTCATTTAGTCAAAATATTCTCAAAATACTGTCAATCAAAGATGATATTGGGATAACAGTGCGCCTACTACATAAATGCATCATAAATATTTTATAAAAAATTAAAATGCATTTAAGATCGCCACAAATCTAGAGAAACTAATTGTACTGGAGGCTCTACTAGAGGGTATGTATTTATAAGTATGTTTAACAAGTTAATTTTAAAATTATAATTATATGAACTGTGTATATTATAGTACTTAATCAACAACCGTAATATCGATTGAACGAATATTAAACACAATTGCTGTTCTCATCAGAAGAATTAATTTTTATGTATGCAGACTTTAATATTTCCTTTTTCTATATTAAATAAAAATGATTTGAAAATAATTAATAAATTATTTCCACATTTAGCTCTGTTTCTTTTTTCTAATTACAACTAGATTTAGTTTAAAAGATAATTTAATTAATGGACAAATAAATTATGCTTTATTTCCTTCCAAAATTCAAATTTACCATACTCTGCTCTCTTCCACCTCTTATTGGCCTTTTCCACATACAGAGAGGTTTTTTTATCAGTATACATTTCCCCGATTAATGTTTGTATGTTTAGTTGCTTATTTGGCATATGTGTGTTCAGTTGCGTGTTATAGGTAACTAAACACACATACGTTAATGCATTTGACTCGCGTATTTTGCAGGTATACGTGGGGGAAATGTATACTGATAAAAAAAGCTCTCTGTATAAACCTATCTATTAACCATACCTCCATTATAATGAACATTTTTTTGATACAAGGAAGGCCTCGAGCACACTTGTAATACTTTATATTTTGGCACAGCTGTGTTGTTTCGAAACTTCTCTCTTTTTAATAGATCAACATTGCTCAGACTTTCAACCGCCTTTTCCTCATGTTCCTCTCCTCTCTGTAATTTATTTAAACAATCAATTAAGTATTAATTCATCTATAAGCGTACTTGATCATCCCATCTTCCTATACATTTCGTCCCTTTTGCTAATCAAATTCTTAGTTTCAATCTTTCACTGCTCTTTATCACACAAAACCTATACTTCTTTCACTAATCTCTTACAATCTAACTCATACATCCTCCTATCCCACTTTATCACCTTCTTCGCTGCCCTACATTCTACGAATATTTTATGGCACTCCTGCAGTACTACATATATTGGCATCGTTTCTTCCAATTCTAAGTTAATTTTATCGTTCACTTTAACTCCCCACACTTCCGCTTCATACATTAAAATCGCTTTTATATAGAACATTTCATTATGATGCACTACTGAAAACACTAATCGACCTATACGAGTTTTATTCTAAAAATTATCAATATAATTTATTTAGAAAATAAATATGTTCTTTTTCTCATGGCCGTTTTAATCTCAATAAATTCAGCAATTATCTAGAATTATTATCTAGAAATCAAGAATTGAAATACGCAATAAAAAAGGGTAATTTTATATCGACATATGTTAATGATACACCCTGTATATAAAATGTTTAGTAAAAGAATACTAATCTAGCTGTCCGAGCGTTTAATTTTTCTAAAAAATAATCACAAGCAAATTAAATTATTTTTTTCCTTTCAATATGAACTCCCTCTATATATATCATATGTTATATTGCTAACATCAGTCACAGTAAAAATGAATTAAATAATTCCCAGTTGACACAAATAAACAAGCTTTTAAGTTACCATTTATAAACGTCTAATATATAGTATAAATCAACTCTCTCCATTTAAAATCAGATATGATATAATAAAGGTTTTAAAAAGTAAACAAAAAATATTTTACCGCGTGTAGTCTATATGACCTTTTCGTAAAGTCATGTTGGTTTCATAATATTTGAAATATTATCAAAATTTGATCGATATTCATAGATTAATTTTTTTATAAATAAATTAACTAAACTAAACTAAAGATCCTACAATAAAAAATTATTTTAAAATACATTTAGTTTTTCGAGATCTACAACTTTTCTTTGAAACGGTTTGGTTTTCAATCCCACTGAAAATTGAATATTCGCTAAGAGTATAACTCAAGAATGGAAGACGACACTACAACGAGAAGTTAATGAAAGAAAATACTACTGAATAACTTAGGTTGAGTAAAGTGAAGTGTTGTATAATGATGTAGTTGAAAATGAAATTCCTTAATTCACTTTTGGTAATGGTTTTTACCATAAATAATGAGTACTTTGGTAATGAAATGTACTTCTGGATTATTAATAAAGTTTAAAAATGAAGGAAGGAATTTTATTTTCAACTATATCTTTAAAGAAAATATTTATTGCTTCAAGATATACAACTTTTGTTATGCCACACTTAAATAAAACGTAGTGTATTATAATTATTATTGGTTAACAGATTGATTCTGTGTGTGTAGAGTAAGCGTTTTTTTTAATATTATTTAATAATAAGCAAAAGTGCATTCTCTTCAAAAACATGAAATGATCTAAATATTTTTTATTGTAGTAATAAATTAAATACAAACATTTTAAATTTCCATTATTTTATTTATTATTGTCATACAGTTCCAATTTATATAACTTGCATGCATTTTTTTGTTTGTTTAATTATGTATTATATTTTTAAAATTTAATAATTTTTGGAAGGCAACAACCTTTCTTCTTAAATAAAACAATAAAAATATACACTGTTAGCGAAACAATTACTAGTCATTCATGTAAACATTTCTTTATTGTAGTAATAAGTTAAATACAAACATTTTAAATATCCATTACTTTATTTATTATTGTCATACAATTCTAATTTATATAACTTGCATGCATTTTTTTGTATGTTTAATTATGTATTATATTTTTCCAGGTTTGAGAGTTAAGCTGTAATGCAAATAAATACTACCGTTATTAAATAATTTTTATTGAAGTTTCGTGTTTCATTCCCCTCGTTCTTCCGACTAACAACAACGAATGTTCATACAAATTATTGTTAATTAACCCGAAAATCATTTTTCAGAATAATTAATATAGGTTTAATTAATTACTCAATCAAATAGTGCCGAAATCAAATTCTGTATGCTCCATTAAATTAATTGATTTATTCCATTGCTACACATATTTTTTATATTAAATTATGTTTAAAATGTATAAATTAATTAAACTTGTCATTAATTTTAATTGAAAATGAGCAATAAATTAATTAACAAAAATATATGTTTCAAACGATATACAATTATCGGTTAATAAATACTATATTAAATAAAAATTATTTGAAAATAATTAATAAATTATTTTCACATTTAGCTCTTACGTTAGCTGACTTAACAAAACAAATGTACATTAAAACAACTACTTCCCGGGCAAATACCCACGCCGGACATTGAATTACATAATGTACATCCCGGGAAGTAGTTGTTTTAATGTACATTTGTTTAACGTACTTACGTAACGTAAGTCAAAAGCCACAGAGCTAAATATGAAAATAATTTATTAATTATTTTCAAATCATTTTTATTTAATTTATTTAAATAACTCTGACCAAGTGAATGAATAAATACTCTTTTCTATATATAATAAATACTATTTATTAGTAAGAATATTGTTTGTCAAATTAATTTGTTTTCTATATATGTTTCTAATAATACGCATTTGTGCTCTATACTGAAACTTTGTTAATTTCTTTTCGCTTCATGGATGTTTGTTCTTTACACTATATGAAAAAGTGGAACAATAAATAAGTGCAGAAAAAATTTAAAATATCTTTTGAAACCCTTAATTATCAAATGATCATTGTTTAATTGGTTATATTTAATTGACAATTTGGAGGTTAAATGATATTTCCCTGCCTATACGATTTCTTTACTTTATTTAACATATTTCAAGAAATGTTCTTCTAAATTAAACATGTTAAAAATATTTGTTCTTCATAAGAATGAATAACAAAAAAATGTATCTTTATTGTAAATGTAATTTGATAACAAATTAATAAACAAAACAAAAATGTCCCCAATTCATATATTCCCAGCGTCTTGCACAATGCGAAGTAATATATCTTCCAGGTTTTTTTTGTGATATAATAAATAAATATTTATTGCGCATGCTATGTTATACAAGATGTACATAATTAATGACGGTTCACGACATTGATAAGCAAGGTTTCCTTAACGATGGGGAATTCGCCCCGAAAGAGAAGAAGGGGATTAATAAATTATACAGAAAATGTTTCACTTGTAAATATCGTGCGTTCCACATACGCCCACGCATTCAGGCGTACGTCGACATATTCGCGAGTTTGCGAAGGTTAATTTTGAATATCACGGGTAATTTATTGTTTGGTGTGACTTGAATCATTAATTTTAAGAAATAAATTACGGCGTTTTGTTGCTTTTGTGTGCGCTCGTGGTTATTATATAAAATTGCCAAAGTTGTTTTTATATTTAAAGAGAAATGATATGTTAATAAATATTTACATATTAAAAATATAATTCAATAGCTAAAATTATATTTGATTTTTATATCGATCATATATTCTTTTAAGGAAGATAACAACAGCATGGGTTGACGAACTTAGTCAACAATTATAATACTTGAAAAGTACACTCGAAGTATTCTAAATCAAAAATTATTTATAAATAATTTTTGGAAGGCAACAATCTTTCTTCTTAAATAAAACAATGAAAATATACACTGTTAGTGAAACGATTATTAGTCATTCATGCAAACATTTCTTTAACTTTTTTCTTTTAAAACTGTAATTACGTTTGTCGAAAATATTTGATATATGATTATAATTAATGATATTTACGACATAAAATATTATTTCCGTTTCTAAAGGAAATAATATTCTTAAATACAAAATAAAACACTTGGTTTATTTCACTTAATATGATTATTCATTTCGAAATAAATCAAGTGTTAGATAGAAATTAATCAAATATAGGGAAATAATAATTAATTCGTTAGGATAATGGTAATAAGAAAACACAGTGGAATGAAAAGTAAATTAATCGTACGTATACATGTGATCATGACAGTGCCGAAACTGAGACAAAAACAGAGGCCTTTGAGGAACACTTATTTATATGAATAAAGCTTGATACTCAATCAATTAGTATCAGAAACAAAATGTTATCTGTAATTTTAAGCAGTATAGTTTCGCAACTATAACCAGTTCTAAACCAGGATTGCATTAAATTTATTATAAATTTTGAATTATATATTATTTTTTAAATAATTTAGATAACGCTTGTAATGTACTTATCGGTCTTAAATCCTTAAATTTTGTGAGCTTCTTTGGGAACGGTTTGATTATAGCCTTTTTACAACAATTCGGAAATACACCTACGATTATACAGGAATTAATTATTTGTGTTATAAAAGATGCAATATATAGACAGACATCTCCAACATGAACTTGTTAATATTATCAAAGCCATGAATTAATTCAAATAGTAGTTTAAAAAATAGTGTCCTCCTTTACAGTTTCAAAATTAAAAGGAGAAAATTCGTCTTAGATGCTAGTACTAAATTGGTTAACATTACTAATAATATGACTGGCAGAATTTCTATTAGAAAATAAGTTGTTAATATCATCTACGTTAGTTAGTGTACCTAGAATATTTATGAGATTATTAGCAATTCCTAGTGATTGAAGTCGTTTCCACATATAACTCTTTATTTCATAGTTATTGCTAAATATAAGTAAAATAAGTTTTTTTTACAGCAAAATTCGTTAAATTTTTAGATCTTTCCAATTTTCCCCATGCGAAATTTTACCACTCTTTCTGTAATGAGCCTTGCAACAAAATCCATTCTTCAAATTATCGGTCAACCATGAGCTATATTTTTATAAATTTAACGAAAAATTAAGCGTATCTATTAAACAAATCATTAAAGAAGAATGTGAAGTATTTATTATAAAAAAATATTCTTTTTATGATAAAAAAGCATGCCTCATATTTTGTATTCATAACAAATAACGTATGCATGTTACTGAAATATTCACAAAAGTAATTGTTAGGGAGGTAATAAAGACATTTCGGAATTGAGTTTAACAACACAAATAAAAATCTATTCCGTGCATTAGGGCAGATTTATAACTCTTACTCGCAATAGTGGGCGATGAATAAGAACATGATTAATGATCGCCGAGTGAAATAGCATTGTAATGATTTAGTGGGCAGTCGTGTGCACAAAACTTACGTGGAAACGGATAATCCGGGGGGAAATTTGTTGCAAATCCAAGCAAAAATACGCCAGGAATTCGCGTTAAGATTGTAATTTGCGGCCCCCTACAATCCCCATCCTTTGCCCCACTTCCCTTCCCCTCCGAAACCAAGAATGCAATCTTCGCGGGGTGTCTCTTTAATATTTATGCGTCCCCCATTTATCACAGCTTCGGTCTAGATGATTTATACGGGCAAATGGAAATTTGGTTAATTTCGGCGCGCGCGTCTGACCTTGTAATTTAACTTCAGTTTTTTTAGTAATATTTCATTTTTTCTGTAATATAAAAAACGACATTTAATCAATAATTTTACATAAATAAAGAAAACACATTATACGAAACCTGAGTTATATTTATTAACAATTTAAAGAAAGATAACCACCAAAATACACATTTGTAATAAAAAAAGAAAAAAAAAATATATATCGGATTATTCATAACCAAAAAACCTATTGTCGATAGCTCATATCAGACAAATCATAATAATTTTGATATATTGTAGTAATATTTGGTCTTCCATTCAACAAATTATGGTGCTAATAGCCCTATTAATCGTATGATGTGTTACGCAAATATGTTATTTGATGATGTAAACTTTGTAATATTTTCGTCATCAACATATCATTTTAAAAGATGTTTGAAACGTATATCTCTGTCCAAATTATCAATTAATTATTTTTTTTTTTAATTTAATGTTATAGAAAAGTCCGTTGATTGTTTCTGTCTGTAATTATTGTAAGCGTAATAAGCTCTATATAACTGTTATTTTTACATTAGTATTTATTAGATTTAAGCTGTAAACTTTATGTAAAAATTTGTTAAAAGGTGTATACCGTAAATAAATAAAATTTCAAAGTACAAAATAAAATATTTGTACTATTTCTTTCCATGGGTCTGAAAATAAAGATATTGCTCTCTTACTCTCTTTCTCTGACAAAAACGAGAATTCCATAGGTAACGGTTATTTAAACAAGAAAATATTGAAATAAAATTTACGAATCGATTTCTCGATTTTTGCTAATTATAATAATCGTTTAATTAGAAAAATCGAAGATGTATATTGAAATATTTATTAATGTTAATTAAAAGTTATTGTTCTCTAAACATATTCCTGTTTTATTTATATTTAATAATTTATGAATGTGTATAATATGAATAAATAATACATTTAGTTAATTAATTCCAAGGCTAGAGCAAACAAATTCTAATCTTTAAGGTCCTTCCGTGACACAAGCACCTAATTTAATTCATGCATTGATGCCATCTCCACTCCTTCCACATTTCGATCCCCCTCCTGAATTTATCACAACCCTGAATCCACAATTGCCGCAATTTTTCCAGCGGCCACCCCCCTCATTCAATTAATTCACACAATCCCCGAAAATAACCACAATAATAAATAACCTAGCATTTTTGAACTGCCGCCACTTAATCAATTCCATTAATCCACTCATTACCATCGGATCGATCGGCTCGGCTGAATAAATAAAAACAATCATCCGCCCGAAAAGCAAATCCGACGGGAATTGAACTTTTACTAGATTAACGCAATCAATATTGCATTGCGTGGATTAATTCCCAATTTCCTGCCTGTTTATTAAAATGACTCGATCAATTCGCATAATTATTCCAGAGGGTCGTCGGCTGTAAAGGAGACCGGACGGACGGAAGGCTTTTCGAGTTGTCGGTTTTATTCGATCGTAAAAGCTCTTTTAGATAAACGTAAAAAAAGTAAATTATACAGTAAACAGGAGTTTAAAACTGCATGCGGTTAAAGCTTGTTGATTTAGACGTAATTGCATTTTTTTATTTTTATTATTTTCGTCACAATAAAGAACTTTCTGAATGTACTTGCAGCGACTTTATTATTTCTCTGCTTTAATTCACAGTTTTAAAAGCCAATATTTTTATTTTAATTTACATAAGAGCTGTTAAATGAAGACATGAAACCATATACTGCATTAATTCGTCTCCATGTTATGCTTTCTCGAAAAATTATATTCCCGAATTCTTGGCAACACGTAATTAATAACTTTTTGCTCACAATAATTATTAATTCATAATATGCATCTATAAAGGAGAAAGATGGATAGCATTTGATAAATTTATTAAAATTGTCAAATATTTTAGTTAAAAATGTAAATAATATGAAATAACATAACCGTTACATATATTTGTATTTTTAATATTTTTGCCGCAAACGACAATAAATTATATTTTATAAAGCGTACAGAAAAGTTTCTGCGCATGTATGTTAGAGCTCTGATCCAATCAGATCGATGGTATTTATATTCCATCCAAAGCTCGCGATGATTCTTATTACGATAGTCATGCGCATCTTGCTGAAGAGCTCGATGAATATTTGAATGATCATTATACTTGTATTTTAGGCGATTGCAATCTCCCCAATGTCTCATGGAATAATATTGAAAACGTTATTACAACGAATTATACCCTTCACTGAGTACAAACTATTGCAAGCGTATTGAATTCTTTTCATGTGAAAATAGTATTCACATACTAATATAAACTCTGACATTCTAGATTTTCCCGATGCTAATTTATTTGGTCAGTTTGTTGTTTCTAAAACTATTGTCGATATTGTTCCTTGTGATTTTAATCATCTGGTAATTGAACTTGATTTTAATGACTTAAACACATCTCGGTCAACTTCGAGTCGGAACTCTAAATTTTTTTTTGCGTTATTTCCGAAAAATATCTATATACTCTTTGGGACAGTTTGTTTAAAGTCAATGATGTAAACATTAATGTTAGCAATTTTTTATTCAGTATTAAATACGATTATTGATTTAAATTAAATTAAAAAAAAATATTTGAAAAAAAAAAATTGATAAATGATTCTCACATTTAGCTCTATGACTTTTGACTTACGTTACGTAAGTCCGTTAAATTAATGCACATTAAAACAACTACCCACGCCGGACAATGAATTTCAAAATGTACACCTGCTGTTGTATATCAATAAAATGCAACAAATTTTGATCCGTGAAAAAAATAATGCGAAAACAACAAAAAGAACTTTACTTAATATAAGGCCATCTGCAGATACGATTTTAAAGATGTTAAAATAAATCAATTAAATTGATTCGTATTGTTGAATCAATTTAATTGATTTATTATTATTATTCAGTCAAATTAAATCAATTATATTAAATCAAATCAAACTAAATCTAGTATATGGTTCAATTGCAATTGTCTTATTTCAGAAACCGGTAATAAGTTTTTTATTCTTTTTAAGCCCTTATGCATGGTTAATATTCGTCAATATTTGAGAAATTCACAACATTTATAAAACAGAACAGGTAACAGTGAATTTAATTTATATATTAATTATTCTATTGCCGTTGTTAAGTATAGGCAGAACTGGTAATCGCCTAAAATGGCTAAATTTAGGGGCGGCCGCTTAAATGTTAAATATTTAAAATAAATTAATTAAATAGGTATCTTTTTTATGCCACTTTTATTTTATACTTTTGTGTAATCATTATCAATTCGTGTTGATAATGATTGCACAAAAAGTCTAAAATAAGTAGTATAAAAATCAAGGGTTTTCCATTTTATAAATTTAAAATGTACTGCGAAGTAAATACAAAATAAATATTAAGTTAATATCACGGATTTCAAGAGTATCGCGTTACTTATTGTTAGAATTGTAATATTAATTACTAAGCATCTAAAACATCATAGAGAAACAGCAAGAAAATATAAACATTTTACAATCAATAATTAAAATAATTTTCTGTAAAAAAAAATTGGTGATGGGGTCTAGCAGATATTCTATTCTCAGATCATCCCGTATATTTGATTTTGTCATCTGGTTACTCTATGGATGAGCCTCTCAAAATAAGTCATGTAATTTTTTCAGTATCACCAACTATCGCCAATCGATTTACTACATTAAAATGTCTGCATTTATTATATGAATTAATTTCTAAATGACACACGTATTAGGTTTCGTGAAACCCACCATATAAAATTCATTTGAATTGAAATATCAATTTTATTAAAGTGTGTGACTTAAAAAAAATACACAATCAATAAAATATTCCTGTTTAAAAGCAAGCACTTAATTCCCCCTAGCTTTAATAATTACAGCGCGCTCGACGGGAAATGTATATCAGATTCAATAAAATGAAACAAAGATGATTCACACATTTGCAGTTATTTAAATTACAATGAAATTAAACAAGGAAAATTTTTTCTGGCAATGATCAATAAAATTCGATCAATCCCGTTTTCCAACTGCAAAAAATTACTTACACTGTAAGTTTTACAAACATCTATTGAAACAACTACTTCCCGAGCATTTACCCCGCCGGACATTGGATTACACAATAGATATTTGTTGTTTCAATAGATGTTTGTAAAACTTACAGTGTAAGTAATTTTTTGCAGTTGGAAAACGGGATTGATCGAATTTTATTGATCATTGCCAGAAAAAATTTTCCTTGTTTAATTTCATTGTAATTTAAATAACTGCAAATGTGTGAATCATCTTTGTTTCATTTTATTTAATTTAATTGAAAACAATGCTGTTTTTTCTCACGCCGAGTCGATATTATTTTTTGCTCGGAGCCGATAAATCCGCTCAATGCGCGCGTCCTTCACCGCGATCACTTCCATCCGCGATCTCGTTGAAGACGGTACGTAAAAATTAATTAAAAATTGTTTAACAACTAAGGGCTTGCAGGGCATAGCTGTACTGATGAGGGATGAAATCCCGAAACACGTGTCTACAGATGGCCTTGCAATTATTATTTGTTGTTTCCTTTCATTAAATAATTTCGACTCAAACCGTTGCAATTCGCAGTAGGGCTGCTATGCAACAACAAATATCTATTGTGTAATCCAATGTCCGGCGGGGTAAATGCTCGGGAAGTAGTTGTTTCAATAGATGTTTGTAAAACTTACAGTGTAAGTAATTTTTTGCAGTTGGAAAACGGGATTGATCGAATTTTATTGATCATTGCCAGAAAAAATTTTCCTTGTTTAATTTCATTGTAATATATCAGATTCGTTTAAATGTAACCGGGCACAAATTAATGAAACCGAATTAAATCGCTTTGAACGTAAGAGGATTACTTGTTCTTTTTTTATTTTCCTCGTGTTTTGTATGAATGCGTTAGCGGTAAAAAATCAATTTTTAAAGTAGAATACGCCCTCGTACGGATTTCCGAGCGGGGGTGCGTGTATAAGAGGCACTCATTTTTAACATTCGATTTTCGGAGTTTAGGCACAAACAGGAAGCCAACTGGATTGGGCCCCGTAGAATTTAGAGGGAAAAAAAATAATCTCTCGGGCTTCCGTTGGGTGATAATAGACTTTTTTTGTATTCACACTTGACAGGAGGGTGTTTTGTGGGAGAATATTTCCATCTTATTTTTAAGATTAATCGAATTATTAAATTATGTGACCTGGAGAGTTATTTATTTGAAACTTTTCCAGTGGAGATAAGGATTTTGCTTTCAAGATTAATGAAAAAAGCACTTAATATTTTATAATTAAAATATTCATATAATCACCTGATATTATAATAATAGTTTTGAAAAAATAAAAAAAATGTTCTCATTTAACATGTAAAATCAGCTTGCCTTATAATTTTAGAACAAACAAAAACATCACAAGAGTAATAAAATGAGTAGAATCAAAAATGTATGAAAACTAAATTTATTTAAATAAAAAAGTTGTCCTTTCTTCTACTTATTTTTTATTAAACTAGATATATTTCGGAAACTATGTTTCCATCTTCAATTTCCTAAATATACATAGTTTAATAAATTTATGTTTAGTATGGAACTACTTGCGGAAATGAGATAATTGAGTGGTATTAAATAAGTACAAAAATATCGCTAGCTATGACATTGAAAGAAAATGTTATTTAATTTTTTTTTTAAACATCTAATTCCACATTAATGCATTTCCTGCTGCCATAATAATTAATGCCAACAAATTAGAAATTGGTGATATATTAGAAATAAATGTCTCCAATGAATGAAATAATTTATTAAAGATATATTCTTTAGTAATAAAACAATCAACGATGGTTACTCTAATGGAGTGTAAGTAATAATTGTAAATATATATTTTATTGTGATATAACATTTTCTTTTAAATTCATAACTCTGGCACAGCTTATGCACAGCTTTTCTGATAAAAATTAACATTTGATTTACTTTATTTTGAAACATGTTAGAAATTATCCATTTAATAGTTTCGTTCATTGAATTCTCTATAGAGTAGAAAGATGAGATAAAACTAATACATTTTTTATATACATATTATATATTTTTATTTATATCTTACCATTTAATCTTAAAACTTTAGCTAACCTTAAGCGTACTAATATAAATATTTGATAAACTGAAAATTGATGTAAGCCAAACAATTATATTTTAATTTTATATATGAACCAGATTAATTTTATAAAAAAAATCAAACTGTTTCAAAAACAATTAGAGCCGTTTAAAATTCAAACCGATTAAGGAATCCATCACGACGAGGGCCAGGGAGATCCTCTCGTCGGCGGCACGCGACCCATCGTTTATCGTCTTGACCCACTTTACGTACACAAACTCCATCCTCCGCCTTCCCCCCGAAAATTTTCCCCAGTAGCAGCTTCATGAAATAATACTTCGACATGGCAAAAAAAAAACATACTCCATTGAGAAGAATAAATAATTAAGGCGATAAACGCCATTGTGCGTTACAGCGACGAAACAATCGAACGAAACGAGTTTAATGGCGGCCTAATGCCGTTATAGTGTTGCCGTTGCGTGGAGTATTTAGAAATGTCGAAGGGTGTTTCAAAGGGCACGCGAGTGTATATACAGGTTGATCATTAACATGCATCAATCGCCAATGAGTTTCGAGCGACCGCAATCACAGTGGCAGCACCGATTGTAAACTACCGCCCCCAAAATCAAACAAACCCGTCTTTGTGCAACGAACACCCAGCGGTTGCAATGATTTGATCGTCTTCCCACGGTAAATATCTTGAATTACTAATGGTTCGATATTTTTTCTGGCTCATGAAGCATCAGTGTGAACAAATTGCGAGGATTTTATTTAATTGAACGTAGTCCTGTATATATCGAGTACTAGATATTAATTATCAACAACTTATAACATGAGTTATTTAATCATAATTGATTCTGAAATTTCATTCAAAAGCGTATTTATTTTTCAATGCGAGATTGAATGGATATCTCCAATGTAAAA
Organism: Philonthus spinipes; assembly: GCA_963082785.1. Classification (NCBI taxonomy): domain Eukaryota; kingdom Metazoa; phylum Arthropoda; class Insecta; order Coleoptera; family Staphylinidae; genus Philonthus; species Philonthus spinipes. Next base: position 36,093,612 of record OY720300.1, read on the forward strand.
TTGCTAACTTTTTTGTTTACACAGGTAATCTTCAAATTAATTATGGTTATACTGCTCAAATGAAATGCGATTACAAAAGGATTTAATATCATTTTGTGACAATTATATAAATAAAAATTCATGTATATTAGACTGTTTAATGTTTATTTTATTAAGATAATAAATAAATTTGAGTTACGTGAAGTTTGCTTTAAATAATAAAAACTAATATATTTCGTGATCGAAATGTTTACGTGTTACTTTTACTTATTTACAAGTGTAGGAAATTATAAAGATTGACTTAATTTATAGCTTTTATGCCCGTTTTCACCGATTTTACTTTAAGGCCTCCTTAGTTAAGGGTTCCTTAAAATTTAAGGAAAGAAGAGTAGAGATTGGAGTTAACGTCTCCTTAGTTGGGGGAAAATCTAGTGGAAAGTTAGTGCCTAACTTCATGTCGTCTATTATTCTCGCTTGCTAACCATGAAATCATAGAAAATTATTATTAATTTTAGAAAATCACAATTATTTGGGATAATTATTACCGCTATAAACATTATAGTGATCAAAAGAAACTTTAAAAATTTATATTTATTTAAGAATGTATACATTTCACCGTTTTTTATAACATTATCGTTCGCTTTCTCTACTTTATACGTTATCTATAAATTTATAGGTTAGAATCAGCCGTACGCCAACGCTAAAGAAGCCTTAGTGAAGTTAAGCCGCGAATATCGGCTGCTTAAATTTAAGGAGACCTTAGACATCGTGCGCGCGCGGTGCAAACCAAATTTCATAAGTTAAGGATTACTTAGCACTAAGGAGTACTTAAACAAGGCGGTGCATTAATGTCTTAAAACTAATGTACGATACAATTAGATAAAATAAATGTGAATATATTATACAAAATCAACCAATCTAATTGTTTTATTGATTGATTTTTAATAATCTATTCATATTTATTTTTACAATATGAACTACCAATGTTTAAATATTAAAACCATTAATGGTACAATTAGAATTTAATGCATTTATTGTATTCGACTGAGGAGGCTGTTATTTGGTGAAACTCCATTTTAAACATTTACGAAACAAAACACAATTCGTTTATAATAAGTTTCACAACTTTATTGTAGAAACACCGCTACAATTGTTACGATGTTTTTGCGGTGTTTCTACAATAAAGTTGTGAAACACATTAAAAACGAATTGTGTTTTATTTCATAAACATTTATTATATGTCTGTATGAGTCTTTAGTTGCAATGATTAGAACTGAATAATTATATATTTCAAGGATTTTTTTTTGTTTGGCATTTGGCCCAGAAAACCATGGATATTTAGCAAATATTTCACCGAACTACCGAACATTTAATTAAATTATATTAATGTTAATATTTAAAATACCATTTCAGTGTAGACATTGATACAATTATATAATAAAAAACATATTAAACCTTAAAATGACGTACAGAAACAATTACTATTAATTAGAGTTGTAAATAATTCATATAATAAAAAAAAAAACAATTATTCCAGTATAAAATCAACACACTTTGGGTGAAATGTTAATAATAATAATGGAAAAAGGAAATCCATGTTTCGGGGAATTATACTACACAGGCTTGTTCCAATTTAACGATCATTATCAAAGACAATACACGGAACCCAACTGAATTATTAATATTCATGCATTTACAAATACCACGAAATTGGAGCTATCATGTCCTTAACGAAATATGTTTAGCTACATTAAATCGTAATCAACACACACACATAGCATATTTATATGACGGTGTATTTATTCGATAATTATTGAATAAAAAAAATAATTAATTTTTTTATGAAACAGAATTACATTTCCCTTTACAATAGAATCATTGTAGCTATAAATAATAAGTAATTTATAATTCCTGTGCAACTTCAGGTTTACTAAAATTCTAAAAGATTTGTCTAACTAACTAACCATCTTTATTCAAATGTGTATATGTATGTACAATAATATACAAAAATTAGAATTATATTCTGTAGATGATGAATCGGCTATCGACCGGAGGTCTTTCAGCTGATTTGTCTATTTACTGTGTATTTTTTTAAATATACTGAGTGATAGAAATCCGAAGACCCAGTATTAATTGTTTAATTTTGGCTAATTTTTATATTTAGGCTTATGTTGATTAAAAATATAAAACATTAAAAATTCAGCTGTTTTAAAGTTTTTGTATTTATTCAACTTGTTTATTTATTTTGTGCACATGGTGAAATTTAACATGTTTGTCATTATAACAATTTAAATTTTACTGAGTGCCGTTCTAAGCTTGTTTTGTTAGCTTTTACATTGCTAGGCTGCAACTTTCTGAGTTTGATAGAGGACGGATAATTGCACTTAGAGAAGCCGGATTTTATTTCAGAGAAATTAGATACAGGGTGCACAAAAGTTTAGATACTATAGTAAGATGCTGTCGGGTATGGGATCAAGACGATCGAACACGAAGAGCTAGAGTTACAGGACCACGTCGAAGAACCACAGAGCGTGAAGATTGGCGCTTGAGACTGTTGGCTTTAAGAGATCGTTTCTTCAAAAGTCTTTCGCCGAAGACTTCTTAATTTGCAATATCCCTCTCAAACTCAAGAAGTACTTTGAAATGCATAATTAATTGGATATCAATCTCCCACTTAGATATATATATATATATTTCGTATGATTTGTTGAATCGAACAGAAATTTTGTTTTTTGTTTACAATGTTTTCCCTTACAAATGTAAAAAAACATTAAAAAATAAATTGATTTATACTAGGTGTTCAGATTTCTATGTCACAGTATATTAAATAAAATATCTCAAGATTGGTACATTTATATTATTTATAATAATTATTATCTATGATTTTACATCTTGCGCGCTGATAATAATTTGTTAAAATTTCATTTCAATGATAATGACATTTGAATTCTTCTGCCAACGGTCGATAGCCAATTGGCAGAAGAATTTATTTTTATGTTAGTTATTTATTGTATTTATTTATTATTATTACTTTGTTAAAAATAATCTGCCAATAAAGATTTATATATATATAAGACATTTGATGCACTGCTTATAAATGTACATATTAATTGACATATCCTCACCACAACATTACTTATCTAGATTATTATAGATCTACGTTTAGAATATTTTCGTGACGCTATTTGTGTAATTTTCATTTGTTCTTTTATTCTTTTATAGTGTATAAAAATTAGTGAAGAGATGATTTATACACAACTAAATAAATAAGTGCAAAATGTGTCACCTTAAATTTAGTATTAGTTATTTTCTAATAGTTGTGATTTACGCGTCGCATTTCCCATCGAATCAACATCTATTAGCAGTAAACACACACTACATAAGGTCATATAAAAACAGACATTTTATATTTATTTTAAGTAAATGATTAATTATTCAGCATTTACACGAAAATCGTTTATGTATGAAACATTATCATTAATTTAATATATCGTATATATCCATAGCAGTCCGGTTCTAGACATCAGCATTAGCATAATAGCACAGTTAAGTAATTAGTTACATGTGTCTCTTGATACTGAGGCACTTAATCCCAAGTACAGTCTCCCGTAATCTTTTGCTTAATCCCCGCTTCCCATGTACACATCTATTCCACCGAAGACAAAATGTATTACACTTTCCTCTCCGACTACATATCCACAGTTAAGACCCGAGCCATAATAACCAGCCAAGTTATCGGGTTAAAAGTAATACGGTAAAAGTTACAAATTGTGCACGCAACATAAAAAAATGGGTGATTTAATAAAACGCCTCACATTTATTATTGCTTTTTCCTCTTCTGCGGGGGTGAATCGATAAAGTGGATGAAGGTTAGAAGAGAAGAGGTGTGTAGGTTTTTTTGTGCGTGTGATGTTATTCTTGGAATGTCAATATGATTCTTTCTGATATCATTTTTACCTGAAATGCGTGCAATACATAATACAAAGAAAATTGAAACGATATTACATAAAATTGAACGAGATGGAAGGCCACCCAAATATATCTCGATTTTAATTTTAATAGCCATTAAAAAATCAATATTATTTCGTTTTTTTAATCTCTAAGAAACAAAAAATAACAATAAGGGAAGTCCGTAGTGGTTCAGGTAAAAAGAGACAAAAGTGGAAACAATCAACCTGATTGGGACAACAACAAAATGAGTATATCTTTCGAAATAATATTATATTCTATAAAAAATAATTTACTTACAAAAAATGAATCAAATCAATAAAATAATAATAATTGTGTGTGAATTATTAAAATTCCAACAATAAAACTAATGAAAATACAAAATAACTTTAATTACTTTAAATTTTGTTTCTTTTTTTGATAATAGAATATTTATCTACTTGATTACCATAAATGAATAACTTAAATTAAATTTTGTATTAATAAATTTGCTAATTAATAAAAAAATTAAGTACAGTATTCATTGAAACAACTACATCCAGGGCAAACATTCCGCCGGCTATTGAATTACACATTTGATAAATTTGTATTGAATGGCAATTATATTATGAAATATAATGTCTTATTTTATCGAGAATATCGAAAGCGGGGAACAAAAACCTTTTGTCATATGATGCCATCTGTAGAGATGTGTTTCGGGGTGTGTCTGTACAGCTTTGCCTTATATGCCTTTAAAATTTACAAAACTTGATGAATTGAGTATCGTTTTGGCCTTGATATTACCGTTTTTTATATGTAAGAATATAATAATAATATTTTTATATATAAAGAATCTTTATTGTCAGTACAATATACATATAAATGTGAAAGAAATTAAAATAAATATTATTATTTTATTTACCGGCAATCGGCTATCGGCCAACTAATATTTTTATTTTTCCATAACAGAACAAAAATACAGAAACTAAAATATTTATGACAATTATAAGCGATGCCTAAAAATAATAGTTCTGAAAAAGACTTCTTTATTTTTAAATATAAAAAATTCATCTTAGCCCTTTCTCATTCAGATGGCATAAACTTTTTTTATGTAGTATGTTATTAATTATTTTGATGTGGTATTCATTACTCATTTTTGTTGGTTTAATTGCATTTAGATTTTTCTCGATTTAATTTTCATAATAAATTAAAGACGACGCAAGCGCCACCTTTTGCCTAATTTCAAGTGGCATGGTCAACGATTTGGGTCTACAAGGTAGACGACCGTGAATCATTGTTTCGTCCACTAAAGGAAGGCGAACTTGTCCTGTTTAAACAAACAAGGAAATTCACATTTAATGAAACGTTCAGTCACCATTCATCTAGTTATCCATACGCTAGATGAATGGTGATTGAACGTTTCATTAAATGCGATTTAATTTTATTAATCTATTCACTATTTTATTGACATTAATCTCAGAGGTTATTTCATGGATGTTCATATTTAATGAAGTCTTGATTGTTTTGATGAAATTCTATACAAATTGTATTATTAATAATTCCAATATAAATCACTATTAATATTTCAACATTAAATTATGGATTCCATTGTGTTGGTGAATCTGAATGAGCCTCCATGGTAGATAGAAAAGGAACTCACGTCTTCCTTCTTTTTTGTTGAAGTGGCATGAAAGCTCGGGAGATTGCCGCGCGACAAAAATGTCAATATATTAATGGTGCACAACGCGACCCTAAAATTTACAAGGGCCCAATAAAATGATCCCGTCACAATGGCCCGATGATTGTAACGACACAATTGCCGGCGTGGACGCAAAATGGAATCATCTTGACCCCCGCAATTTCGGAGCCGGCGCGTCGGAGGACGAAAGTAAAATCGTGGGGAAAATCTCGGAGATTGCGCCCCGATAGAATTTTCAAGTAGTAGCTAGGAGCACGAATCAAGTTCGTTTCGCATTATGTTTTGCAGTGTGAATAAAGCTGTTGAATTATTAATGCCATCAACGCATATGGTTATGCATGACTGAAGAACATTTCGGCGGGGGTGCGCCCCGTATATCACTTTTATTAGAATATACAAATCTGGGTAATTAGCAATTTAATTTCAGACATTTTATCAAATGACTCGACGCTAAAAAATGAATACATTATGCGGAATTAGCCTAATTAAAATGAATTAAACAAAACAAACACCGCATGAATATGATATATAAATAATTTAATTTTATATAACATCTTGTTTAACCATAACGACGAAAGAAATTTCTCGAAACGCATATGTACATAACTATATTCTTTATATTAAATAATAATCGCATTTTTTATTTCATACAATTTACAACTGGTTTCATGTTTTCCACTTACACTCCCACTTTGGGAAATTATTACTCAAAGAGGGCACATCGCAAAAATATAGGACTTGTAAAATTTGAGAAATTTGGAATATCTACATTGTACCTCTATTTTGTTCATTCTGAATTTTATTTTTTCTTCTTCCACCACCGCCAGGCGTGTTTAGCTGATTATACCAAACTGTGTGTCGGAGCTTTTTTCTCGAAAATAATCATCAGCAGATTAAATAAATTTGTTCCTTTCATTATGAACGCACTGTATAAATATTTATACACATTACCATCATTATTGTCATATTTTAGTTACATTAAGTTTACAAAATGTTACATATTTAATAATAGAAAAAGGGGATTTATTCGATTTATTCACTTGATCACAGTTATTTAAGTGCATTAAATAAGAAAAATTGTATAAGGGGTTGTTTGGAAATCGGATTTTTGTTGTTTAGGGTAGAAGGGTGAGGATAGTGTAAAAGGATAGCACCATAGTCAGGGAGGAGGCGACGGATCATTTTGTAGATGTGAGTTGCTGATTTTGTTGTGATGCCTTTATAGGCATACGTTATGGATCTGAAGTGTCGTGTCGTACCATCTTTAAGACAATGTTTTTTTTAATAAGAAAGTGGGGTGCAAAGGTAAGTTTAGGATGATATTAATTTTGAGTGGCTTATGTCAAGGGATAAATTATTTGGATTTGTTGAGATTAAAGGTAATATATTTAAATCGTAGAATGTCCTTTCGCATTTCAATATTATAAAAATTATTACATTAAATTTCTGCTGCTTCAAAATAGTATCGTCAATATATTAAATAAAAATGATTTTGAAATAATTAACAAATTATTTCCACATTTAGCTCTGTGACTATTGTCTTACCTACGTAAGCACGTCAAACAAATGCACATTAAAACAACTACTTCCCGGGCAAATACCCACGCCGGACATTGAATTAAATAATATACACCTGCTGTTGCACATCAATAAAATATTGTATAATGCAACAAATTTTGATCCGAGAAAAATTCAATGTAAAAAAAAACAAAAGTTGTTTTAATGTGCATTTGTTTAACGTACTTACGTAGGTAAGTCAATAGTCACAGAGCTAAATGTGGAAATAATTTATTAACTTATTAATTGTTGAGGCTTCTACTTTGTTATACATTGTAATTCAATTGTAATAAATGAAACACTTTTTTACTTTGTTTGTATAACTCGGATTGATTTTGTTGTTGATTATTGTTTCGACAACCTTAACGTGTCATTATCAAAACAAAAGTATAATTTATTAATTATTTTCAAAACATTTTTATTTAATATATTTAAATAACTGTGACCAAGTGAATGAATATTGTTTTCTATGTTTTTAGTATCATCAATTTTTTTATAATTGTTACTCGCCAAATAAAAAACAACCGGCCAATAAATTGTTACTCTCTTAAATCATAGTTTCAAGTATGATATTTCCATACCTCTCAGGTGAGATTGGAGTTGGACAATTTTATAAATTTCTTACCGATTTTTTTTAATTTTATCAAAATATTTTCTTGATCAGTGACGTTTATATAATAGATGTGACATCAGCACCTCTTATGATTCATTAATAAAGCTTATAAACATGAGAGATTAAAGACGTTGTAGGTGCAAATAAAAAAATAAATAAAAAAAACACTAATATAATTCCAGAGTTGAACAAATTACATTTATACAACAAAAAGTATTGTTTAATAAATAACACTAATTACTTTTTGTATTCACTTCTTACTTTTTTTTACGATGACTAGTTTGGACTCGTTATATATACTTAAAAATTATGAATCAGGTAAGACAGGCAAAAAGAAGGGTCTTCATAAGGTCAGTCTCGTGGTTTATTACCGGAATTAATGCACTGAGCTTCGCTTTATGCATTTCAAGAAAGTTAATTTCCGCAAAATGTAAAACCAAAAGTACATCCTTGCGAAAAGTATGCTCTCCTTCTATAAAATGATTAGAAAATGTCGATATATCTTGTTTCAAATTATATGATCTCAAATGTTCTTTTAGTCTGAAATCATTTGAAATCTTAAATAGTATTATATTTTTTGCTCCAAAAATTATGTAGGTTTTTTTTTTTCGAAGTTTTTATTTAAGTCGTGACAGATGGCGTAGTATTTGCAAATATACAAAAAAAACTTAAACCTAAAAAAATATCGATGGTTTCAGCACTTTCTTTTGGAAATATATAAAAAAACAATCTGTACGTAAACTGTTTTTACATTTTTTAAATTTTTAAGGAGGCACCGTACTCTTTGAACGATTTCAAAAAAAAATCTTCTAACAAAACCTACATAATTTTTGGTGTAGTATCCGAATTTGTAATAAAAGATTTGAAAATTGACTATCTCCCCCATGACCCGGGGGAGGCAGACATTTTTTACAAGATCGGATATCAGCGTCAGAACCATTAAACTTAGTTCAAAACATGTTTTGTAGGATACATATTTTACACCCTATGAACGCCATTTGTTTGGAATAAACTGCGTAAATACCGCACTATCCAGAAGATTTAAAAAAGTAAAAAGTAAATACAAAAAAGTAATTAGTGTTATTAATTTAAAATTTATCACAAACTAGCCGCCACAAAGATATTAAAACATTTTGAAAAATAAATAATTCTGTTATTGTTTGCTTAAAAATCAATTAGTAAAAAATGAAATTAAGCATGAATGAACAAATAAAAATATCTGGGTGCCACCTAGAAGCATTATGAAGGTCTGGAAACTGATTTTTTTTTAATTTTGTCTAGTAATTTTCGAGTAGGTTAAAATTTTACAGGAATAACAACCAAATTATCGGTAATAAACATAAAAACAATTATGTTATAATTGCTATTATTTTAAATTATAATTATAAATTTTTAATGCTAAATTTTTATTATTGATAATGTATATATTTAAGTAAAATGTCTGTTTTCTTAGTTTTAAGCTAAATTGTAAATGGTCTGCCGTATATATTGAATAAATAAATAAATAATTGTATATAATTATCGGCCGGGAGCTGACCGCCTTAAGTGTACCGTTCTTGACCGCTGTCGTTACAATATTAGTCCTTATAATTAAAAATAGGCGTTATTATTGACACACATTACGAAATATGTTTCCATCTGCATATTTCGTAATGTACGCTTTATTATACCTGTAGAATAATTCGATACCAATTGATTCACGGAAACAAATAAAATTAATAAGACATTCACTAAACTTATCCTATTAAATTTTTAAATATATTAAGTTTATTTAATTAAATTTGCAATTAATAATTGCCTTATAACATATTTTTCGTAATGCATTGTAAAAATGAGATTAATATCATTTTTCCTATACAAATAGAAGTAATTATGTTTAGATATATATTTGTTGTACTAGAATCAAATCCCATACAGGAGGGTTATAATATAATCAGCTTGATATCCGCTGCGGCATGAAGGACGTCATCGCTGACTAATGCGCCCTGGATTATAATCAGTTAATATTGAAACTGATGTACGCGTAGGATGGCCCCATTTATACCTGTTCCTGGATTATTAGGATAAATCGAAATTCCTTTCGAACATGAAAAAAACTAGTTCAACTCAAATCTCATAATTTATTTAAATTAATATTGAAAATAGATAATTTGAGTTGAATTCGTGTAGAAACATAAGTGTTTCGTAAGCGATTTTGGTGTTAAATATTAATTTTGTTTAAAAAATTGAATTAATGTTGTTGGAAATACTATAACAATACGTTTTATTTTCAATTGTACTACTACTACAATATCTTTATTCAAAGTTATTTGTTTTACATATATTTACAATATATTATGGTATATTGGTTTCTTTCTTGCTTGCTTGAACAGACTATCGACCTATGGTCTTTCCGCCAAATTTTCAATTGTATTTTCTTAAGAATTCAACAGCTCTTGTGAACTGGTAATGTAATTTGTTGGAACAGTAAAATGTAAAATAAATATATACAGCATTATGCAATATGTTCCACTATGAATTGATAAAATAATTGAAGAAATTAGTAATTTACACCATAATTATGTTTTTTTTTATATACGTATATATAAATATATTTATCTCAATCATTTTTGTGACAAAGATGTTGCTTTCTCTTTTAATAATTGTGAAACACCTAGTATTGACAACAGTATACGTTTTCGTAAAAATATGATTTAGTGGAAAAATAACTTTGTATGATTCACTTATATTACTCTAAATTTTTTTTTACAAAAGCATTAGATAGTGTAAAATATTTCTCTAATGTCGTGTATGAAAATAATGCAAAATAATTTGTATTATATATAAATAATTGATTAATATTTTATTCTTCACTTCTGTAATTTTAATACTAAATGTACATTGAGCTCACTATCAGTAGTTTTTTTATATAAAAAATATTATTTTTTTATATACTAAATTATTGACATAATGAATTGTAACCTTTATGTTTCATGAGGGAAATAATGGAAATAATGTTATTTATATTTATCCAACTCAATATACGGATACTAGAAAATATCTTACATGAACCATGAATTATTAATCCATTATAGTACTCCCGGAAAATAATTTATTAACTAAATTATAAATATTAAGCAGATATATCGGCTGTATTTTGGCAAGCACGAACAAATGTGCGGACTGTTCTGGCTATATAACATAACAAGTTATATATCACCTATCCCCTTCTTATACTCGGGCAATTCCCACAACCTCAATTTCGAGCATTTCCTTTTCAATGGTCCCTCCTTTTGGGAACATAGGCAACATGCTTCGGCTTGTTTAGTCCTCTCCCGCAAAACCGGAGAGTCCAATACAAACAGGACCACGTTCCGGCGTTCCAATCAAATTATGTTTTTGTTCTTTTCCCGTCCCCCTCTCTTTTGAAACCCCGAAGACACGTATTCTGTTTAATAAATATACACGACGTTTATGAATGAAAAGAGACTGTTTAATAACCATTTCATACAAATCTGCTTTACTGTAATTAAATTGAATTATTATTAATTAATATCAGCTTTCTCCTTATTCATTTATTTGCGGAATCTCCATTTTACAATATTCATTTTATTTACACAAAATAGTCTCCTTGTAGTAAATTAATAAATAAAAATGAATAAATTAATTATGTAAGTAATGCATTATTTTCTGTAATTTTGATATAAACTATAGAAAAATCGGGTTTATAATATTTACAATTAATTGATTATTCAAACTTCCCTCGAATTGTCTTAAATTAATGTCGACGATATAGGATCTCAACAATTGAATAAAAGACTACTCATTCACTGAAAACATCTGATAACTTGGCACGTTTGATTGTTTCATTCGCGTTATTAAGGACAAGGGGATCGGATCGAATTATTATTAGTCGGCATCGGTTCCACCCTGTACAACCGTAAAGCGGAAAACTGCGGCTTTGGAAACTATCCGACAACTGATTTCAATTAGTTGCATTCATGAGTATTCATTGATTTACTGCTTATAATGCGGACACAAGTACGTATTTACTAAAGCTAATGGCTGGCATGGGTGTCATTAATATTACAAAGGCATCACTTTCCATGCAAGGAATGCCAGGAATATTCAATTTCGTGGAATATTCTGCATTTAATTATATATATATATTAGTTTAAAATAAAACAATTTAATAGTGTTCATTAAAATTTAATTAATTAAGAATTATAAACTTATTTAGTTTAGAACATAAAATTATCATCGTGGGTGAATAATAAAGAAAAGAATGCATTCGTTACATAATTAATTTATTCATATTTTGTGTAAATGAAATGATATTGTAAAATGGAGATTCCGCAAATAAATGAATAAGGAGAAAGCTTATATCAATTAATAATAATTCAATTTAATTACATTAAACCAAATTTGTATGAAATGGTTATTAAACAGTCTCTTATCTTTCATAAATAAGAATAAACGATTATAAGAATTGTTTAAATAAACTTAATTTTTCTAATAACTATTTCACAGTTTGAGTTAATCTTGAAAAAAAAAATGGTGATGTGTCCATCATGGCACTTTCCCCGGTGAATACGGTCAAATAAGTTTCTAATAGAAAATTTAATAGGGAAGCAAAATGATTAATAGAAAAAAATGATTGTTATCTTTTAAAGTTAAAGCCGAGTATTTAGAAGAATATTGTAATTAAGTGTGTTATTTCTTACCTTACAATAGGTTAAAATCATTCCTCCGCACTCTTCTTCATTTTTGCAAACTGGAGGCGTTTGCGAATGATAAGTTGAATTTGACGGCACTTTGACGTTTTATTTGTCATTAAAATAATTATTTCAATAATTAAAATCTCTAAGGGAATTTATCAGATAAATGCTTATAAAATGAAAACCGGAGGTCCTACAATAAAAGTTTTATAACAGAAATTATTTATTTTCCAAGATCTAAGACTTTTATTTGAAACATTTTTCTATCCGAATTAAAAAATGAAAAATTGCTAAGAGTAAAGTTGCACTTAATGAGTTTTGATTCTAACCAAAAGCTTTTCAGATCATTCCACTGTTATATAAAGCTTAGATATAAAGTTTGGGCTTAATCCATTTAGCCGTTTAGGCGCTATCGCGGAAACACACAGACACACAGACACACAGACACACAGACACACAGACACACAGACACACACACAGACACACACACAGACACACACACAGACATTTTTCAAAACTTGATGGAATGGACTCAGGGGACCTCAAAACGTGCATATTTGTTGAAATTGGCGGTTCGAAAATTTTCACGATCACAATACTTTCCCTTGGACAGGGGTCCGGGGAAAGTAAAAAATGTGTTTATTAACCCATTTTTAAAAAAACCGCTTACTAGAGAACTAATTCTAGTCCTTATTTACACCCTAATAAATTAAATTCACAAAATATTATTAAATTAACATTTTAAATGCAAATTTTTATATTCTACTTTCCATTTATTTCAATTATTTTTTTACAATCATATTCTACTTTTCATTCATATCAATTATTTTTTTTTACAATACCATCGTTGTAGAATTTCATCTAAAATAAATTCCTTCGTGTTTTTGACAGGATTTATTATGTATCTTCCGCTGCCTCTCACATCCCCTATCCAATTAGATTTCATCAACGTGGCAGCGTTTAATTTTAAGAGTTTAAGCTCTTTAATAGTGAAGGCATTCCGCTTTTCCCGAGCACGGTTTTTTTAAGGATCAAAGGATTCGGCTTTAAAGAGGGACTCTCTCTACGGAAACATTTTATTTTTGTATCAAACTACTGGTATTAATGAAAAAAAAATCATTACAACAGGCATGCAACTATTTATTAGAAAGTAGCGACATCTCAAATTAGACATATCAAAATTAAAAAAAAATGCACTGAAAAAAATGTACTGATTTATATTACAAAAATAATTTAAGTCGATATCAATAAGTAGTATGAGAAAGTAATAAGTATAAATATAAAATTTATAAATACGATTCTTAAATGTGGAATTTAAAATTGGAAAACTTCTTAAATCAGATTAACTAATATTTCTATTATTTGTTTTGTGTAATTTGGAATTAAAAATTATTTTAAAGAAACATTATTGCAAAGTAATAGGCTATTTAACCTAATTATATGTATGTGCTTGTGAAAGAGAATTTAAGAGAATTGCACATGCGTTTGAAAATTAGTGATCGTATACATAATTTATTAATGTAAACAAAATAACGATTTCCCCGTTTTAAGTTTTTCAGCTGTACATTATCGATATCAATAAGTAGTATGAAAAAGTTACTTCATGTAAAGTGGATTTTTTTGTATTCAATCAATACAAACAAAAAAAATCGAGGTTATTAAAAGTCATTCATCATTGAGCTTATATAAATGGCACATGTGTTTATGTTTAGTTTCGGTTGTAGTTTTGAATTGTCTGAAGTTTCATAAAAGTTCACCCCGCCCGTGTTTGCGGAACTATTGTAATATTTGCGCAAGCAATCCCAAACTGATGTAGATGTGGTTTGTTGTACTCCACGCCCAAAAACGAGCACTTTGCATATATGTTTATGTGACAAACAAAGCACGTATTTTCCCGTATTTAATAAAATACCGTAAATAACGAACTTTTAGGAGCTGGCGAGTTCATATACACGTGATTTGAAACAATTTATCAATATTGATTGTATACATATAGAATAAGCACTTTTATTTTAATTGCAACATGAACAACAATTTATTTCTGAATATCCACGTAGAAAAAAAATGCGTAACTTGTTGGCTTTCAATTAATTGTATTATTTTGACGTACGAATTGATTGGTATTTTTGTGTAAGCTTGTTTATTGATAAATCGAGACTCAGTTGATATATATTCGAGTTCAGTATTTTTAGTTAAAATGCTAACTAAAATTCGTTCGTTATCAATTAATTGTAACAATTTAAATAGGAAGATAATTATTTACAACAGACTTAATTAATTTAAATAATCCATGCTATGAATTAATTTAAACAATGTGATATAAAGTGTACTATTTTTGTTATGTATATTTTTATCAACAACAAAGGAACATTTAAACTATATATTATAGTATGGATGGTTTCATTTAATCAATTCATTTTTTTTTTATTTTAAGTTAAACACAATACAATTTATTTTTTTTATGGAATAATAAGAAAACTATAAAAATTGTTTTCCCAAAAATGCTTAATTTTCTTTAATTCCCATTTAAATCCAGACAAATAAATGAACTCAAAAAGGTGCATATTGGTAACCTATATTAATGAATTTAAACTTAATTTTTACATTTCTAATTTGTATTACATACTTACTTTGCGCTAATTTTGAAATTAACAAAAAAATTATTACTTTTGTTTAAGTTTACTTCTAAACATGAATACATAGGACCGTTTTTTTGGCCTTAATTAAATTTTGCTTTAAAATTTTTCTTTATCGAATATTTGCAAATGATTTTTTTTTCATTAAATATAAGTTTTAGTCAAAATTAAACCATAATAATATTTCGAGTTGAATTAATTTATTAATTATTAAATTAATTTCTTCTTGACATAAGATTACAACATTTTAATATTGAGTAATTTCCATTAGATTTCCTGTTGTTTTAGAGGGGATGTTAAAGGAAAATACAGAAAACTATAAAAATATAGGGGCGTGTCCGCACACGAGGTCCTTAGCAGTTTACAAAATCCGTTCCGAATAAATATCCATGAAAACAAGCGCGATAAATCACCCCCTAAATAGATTACATTTAAATAAATCTCCCTATCAAATGTATTCTCTTTTATATTGAGACGTAAGGGAGGAGAAATGAATTTTTATTTTTACTTCTATTTCCTTTTTTCGGCCTCTCTTTGTTGGGAACGTAATGAGGATTAATTGGAAAATTACTTTTGTTGTTTAGAGCGGCGGAGATTAATTGTGAGTATAAATATTAATCAAGTTGGGTGGTGTTTATTTAGGGGTGGATGTGTTTGGGTGAAATTCGGTACAGGGCGCGACAGATTTCTCATGGGATTATCCCCAATACTTCACAGTCCCTGTTTTAAATAATAATACTTCATTACACCGGGATCGAACAGTGTTTATACAATCTTAGGGCGCGAAGATCTGAATTTTAATAAATTCATTTAAATTTTAATTTATGTATACTCAAATCGTATTCAGCGAAACTGTGTTGCCAAATAATAATAAAGCGTATATAATGATTTTTGTATGTGCTTTAATTACATAAAATTGAATACGAAATTTCAATCATTTTATGTTAAATATATTATTTTGTTTGCATTATTTAATTATAGAGAGTGTTTGTTGTTAGTTTGACTTTTATTATAGTATTGTAGCTATATTTACTTTTATTTTTTTCATTTCCATTTTATATAAATTAAATGTGTTGATAAGAAAAACAACATACTTTTGCAATATATATATAGTTAAATTATATCATCAGCTTGAAAATCTCTTCACGAATTAATTGATACTCGTGATAAAAAGTCTTATGATAAGATTAATCTCGCAACTAAATATTTAAATAATCGAAATTATAAAGCTAAAATAAATAAATTAAAGGTCTTTGCATTCATAACACTTATAGACAATGCATAAAAACAACTATACCTTTAGAATATATCCTGCCGGACATTGGATTGCATTATGCCCATTTATATTAGTCAAAATTTGCAATAGCTAAAGAGAAAATAATTATTTACTTCAATTTTCCAATTAATTCAATTTATTATTATAAAAGGAGAAACAAATAAAACAAACGAATTAATTTTGTGGTGCAGGTTTGGACCATTCCACTTGAAGGATAAGATGATCGTAACCATATTTATAAAGAGTTTCGATAGCTTTGGAAGCGTCATTCCTGAATTTGAAATGAATGTACACAAATCCTTTGCACAATTGGGTGACTTTATCCTTCGCCAAGAAAACTTTTTGAATCGGCCCGAAAGGCTTCACCAATTCCTCCAAGTCGGACTCCGTTGTTGAATCACTCAAATTCGAAATACGAATTGCGGTCGGATCGTCGCGATGTTGTGAAGTCGGGTTATCGGAGCGTTTGGTCGCTCCCTCACGTATTTCTTATTTAATTTATTTTAAATAAATCTGGCCAGGTAAATAAAACTCTTTTCTTTTTTATATCTTGCAGTGGTAGCAGTAAGTATATGACGGTGTCGGCACCAGAGTGGATGACGTTAAGCACTTTACGAACCTGGATACGCAATTTTTTTTGTAATTAAATAATGATTCATTTTGTAGTATCAAATTCTAGGTGTTCGAGGCTTTCTTCTGGTTAGTGAGGGATTTCCTCTGTCGTGAATTTTGTTCACCCCTCAGATTCTTGACTTCTTCACTAAGAGGTAGGTATTTTTGTAATTTCTCAGTAAACTTGCTTCATGTGTTTGCAGGTGTCAGAATAGCTATATGGATAAATGTAAACTTTGTTATTTAAAAATGTAGCGGCAATAAAGTTTTTTAATAACTAAAAAAAATATTTTGAGCTTTTGCGATGGATATGCATCCTCTCCTCTCTTGATAGTTTTCTAAATCCGCTACTGCGTACACGTTAAACTTAACATTTCCCTTGTAGAATAGCCTTGAATATGCGAGTGGTCATGTTTCGCAAAATATAATAGCCGCTTTTTATGAAATTAGTGCAATTTAACCCACTAATAAAAAGTCAATAAACCAAAACGTCTATATCTCTTCTGTACTCGTTCATATACCAAACTTCCTCTACAGACATCTATTATCACAAATCGAAAACACCACTTTTATTACAGCATAGGGAAGTCCGTAGTGGTTCAGGTAAAAAGAGACAAAAGTGGAAACAATCAACCTGATTGGGACAACAAACAAAATGAGAATATCTTTCGGGATAGGAGTAAAAATAAAAATATTACAGCATAGCTTTACAACAATGTCATAATGAACGATAGACGTTTTGGTTTATTGACTTTTTATTAGTGGGTTAAATTGCACTGATTTGATAAAAAGCGGCTGTTATATTATTATATATTATATAATATTAACTTAATGATCCCAAGAAAAAACATCTAAACAATTTCTTTTCATATAACAGATTTGTACAAATTAAAAAGGACCTCATGTTTATTATGAATCGTAATATTTTTTATGCAGAAAAGAATTTTTTTGCATTTTTCAGCATTATTAAACAAATATTTTATATTTATTTGATGTTTATCAAAAACTTAGAGTATAACTAATTTTTGCAGTTGGAAAAATAGAATGATCGAATTTTATTGATATTATTTGTTGATTAATTTTATTAAATTTATTTTATTAAACTAATTCATATCTTTAATAGAAACAGATTAAACCAACTCGGTAAACTGAATAAACATAAAAAAATTGTTGAATAATTCTCACAAGATTTATTAAAGTGAAGATATTCATAAAATAAATGAAATATATTATTTAATAAAAAAATATCTTAATACGCGACAGAAAACATTTCAAATGTCCTAGTAATATAATGGATTGTTATAAAATGCAATTTCATAATAATTTAAGCTCGTTGTAGATCTTGGCAATTTTTTCTCACCATTTTTCTTAAAAATTACTGTAGCCATAATATTAAACAAAACGATTTATTTAATTACTTATTAAATATATGTAAAAAATTAATAACAAATAAAGTTAGTATAAGAACGATGTTCTTAACGCGTTGTTTTGAACAAGACCAGCAGATTATTTGACATAAGAGGAAATGTGTTGTGATAGGAAAATCTGATTGACCAAGAATAATTAGAGAGGGATTACAACAAAATAATACAAGGTATGTTTATTCAATGTGAGAATACAAAACAGAGGATCAGGTACTGAAAACCTTGGGGACCCATTTTTTCAAGTAATATTTTTGCTTTATTATTAAATTTTTATTCAAAAATATATTTGACCGAATTCAAAGGGGAAGGTATGGACATGTCAACATTTTTTTTAATTGCAGTGATATAACATGTAATACTTTTATATATATACAAACATCTTTATTCGAGCAATATGATAACAGAATTTTACAAAATTTATTATAACAATATGTACAAATGTGTTAGTAGTCTGTCATGGGCTATCGATCATAGGTCTTTCTGCACTTAATATGTTTAATTTTTAATAAATTATGCTCTTACATTTTTGCTTTTGCTTAAGAACTCATGTATAGTCAGGAACGCATTGTGACATTAAATCTAATGAAAATTTCACAAATGTATAATTAATTGTAAGTTTAATTTAGTTTGTTTAAAATATTTAGAGAATAATACGAATTTACTAATACAGATTTAATTTTTCAACGGTCTTGTGAGATATAACGAAGAAGATGTCGATATATTTTTTTAATGTATATCATTTATCCAAATCTGTCCACCTGTAGATTATACACCTTTTCTTGCTACCTTGAATTGTGATGCAAATTCAAAGTTCGACCGAAACATATTCGTGCAGGCAAAACAAAAGAATTAAAACTGAACTATTAAAACCCAGCGAGGGTTGTGCTGATTTGAGTGGGCACTTCCACAAACGAAAGATTTTAATTTGCATTTGATAACCTTGAAAATGTTATAAAGCATATAAATTGATAAAAAATATATTCTTATATAGTATAAATTGAGTTTAAGATTCTAAATAATCTCCTTACCTTACAATACTTTTAATGTAAACCCAAATTAACTTTCCAAATCCCTCCGCCGGTACAATCGACAAGCTCACCGGAAAAAAAATACACAGGGAGAAAAAAAGTGGAGCGACCGCAGCATCAGCAGCCCTTTTTATTCCTCTTCGCAGACTTATCTCCGAACCGTCGATCTGCCAAATCAGATTTACCCTCATCATTTATTTCGTGCACTTTTATGAGATATTGTTGCAGGCGATAAATCGTCGCCATAAATCCCGAGCAAAGAAGAGGAAAAAATGTATACACCCGTTAAACCTTATTATTAATTATTCTTTATCCATATTATTGTGCTGTTAAAGCCCAAATGAAAAATGATTTCCTCTAACCGATATTAAATTCTTAATGCCGGGGCTAACGTTAATCCCCGCGGACATATTCATAACATATCTCTTTTCCTTGCTCAGAGAAATATTATTAAAAATCTCTGTGTGGGCGCCAGGGCGTATTAAAAACCTCCAGTGGGCCGTTATTAGATTTCCAGAGTTATATAAACAGTTTCCTCTGCGGAAATCGCCGTTTTAATCATCATTTGGGTAGTTGTTTGCAGCACTAATCACAGGCATACTGCACTAACTTTGTTTACTAATTAGCTCATTTCGGCGAGGGAGGCGCGAACATGACTCGTGTAACTCTCTTTTCCTTTTGTATCCTGCTTCTTTTTACGTATACCAACAACGGTTATCCTGTCTTTATGCTAATCTTTACGTGGTGTTGATTATTTAAATTTAAAATTAGGACATAAAAAAAAAACATAAGGCAGATATTTATTTAAAATATTTACAAATATGTAGAAGTATTGGAATACTTTTTTATATAAGCGAAAAATTGAACCAACTTGCTCATATAAAAGACGTAAAAATCATTTGATTATTTCCTGGTTGAACGTTTATTTTTTTCTGCTTAGATCGGTATTTTCGTTACTTTATTGAATTTCACGCACCAAAAGTCCGCGATAATTGTTATAAGTGGATAAGGCTGCGGTTAAACGAGGAATGACAGATTAATCGGTGGGTCGATATCGAGGAAAAAGCAACAATAAATCCTGTACGAAATATACCTGGACTTCACTAAATCGCCGCTGTAATATTTCCAAGAGATTCGAGAAAATCAACGGTGGCAGTGTGGTAGGGAACGAAAGAAGCGATAAAACAATGACCCAAATTAAGGAAAACACGGACGCTCGGAAAGAATTAAAAGTCCATTATCCGCAAAAAGAAGGTAAATCGGCAAAAAACGTTGCTGTGACATTTCATTTTCTTAATTGTGTCCACGAGACTCGGTTATCGGAAAATTCATACTTTTTTTTTGTGTGTAATAAAGGATTGTTATATAAAAAGGATCAAACCTTTTAATGGCCGTCAGTTGCGTGAAGTAATGAAAATGTTTTTTTAGATTTCCCGTAAAAAGTAGATTGCCCTTCTAGTTAATATCAAGAAAATGGTTTTAACTTCTTATAAGTAAAACGTTTTTATATTTACATATCACTACTTATTTGTAAAAATTATTACAGTAATTATTCTGCGTAAAAAATCAAATAAATTAATAAAATCAATAAGGCTGAAAGACCACTGGTCGATAGCCAATTAACAAATATAAATTATACATTTGAGTTTGTTAATGTTTATTACTTATTTTGTATACTTTCTGTATATATCTGTTAATAAAGATTATTATTATTATTAAAATCAATAAATTAACATGGAATTAGAGATTTTGTTTTAAAGTAAGATGAAGACAAAATATATGATAGATAAATAATAGTATGTGATATTAAGTAACAATATAAAAATTATTTGACGGAAATATCGAAATTTCAATTAAATTAAAAGGAATTTATTTTGGAATATATAGGCTTGATGCTAAACAATTACTACGTTTCTATTACTATTTTTTTTCTCACTTAGCTTTATCAGGCAAGAATAAGAACCTCCTGATTATTCTGAATTTGAACGTATTATCCATTGTACTATGGTATAATTATTATATATCTTGTAACTAATGGAATTTAAATAATTGCAATAAGTGTAAATTTTCTGCTCAATGTTTGATTTAACTTAAATCGTTTTAGAAATATACAATTCGGGCAGATAAGTATAGTAAAATGGGCAGCATAAAAAAGAACGAACTCAAAATGAGCTTTATCTCCAGAAAAGGATCATCCCCTCGCGGTCTGCAAATCTCACGCGAAACCGCAATCAAAGGACTTCATAAATACCACTAATATTCACCCAGCGTGCTTTTTCCGGCGTTCCTCAAATTGAAAAATCCCACCACCCGCACGACCACATCTTTTTTCCCCGTCTTCGTTTTTCTTTTAATTCACCACATCGCGCTGGTGGGTAATGGTGTAATGGATATCGCGAGGATTTTCTTCCTAATGGCGAACTGTTACGCTCGATTAACGAAATGTAACGCCGCCAGAGACGCATATTCGTCCCTCCTTTTATATTCAGTTCCTTCCCTTTGGTCCCCCCTTTTGTTGGTTTATTCCTACACTTAATTACTCGGTTCTTTCACCACTTTACTACTACCACGCTTCCGCGGTCTCCCCTCAAATCGTATTCAACGAATCCAACCACAATAACAGAAAGTGCCCTCTGGTTAAATAAACTCGAAAATTTATGGCCTTTGAATCACGAGAGAGAGAGAGAGAGAGAGACCGAGGGAAAAAAAGAACGTTAAAAATGCAAAGCGCTTTTATATTAAAGCTTTAATAATATCTATGGAGACTGAAAGAACTAATATTATTATTGAATGTATTTAATTATGAAAGGAATATATTATTTTTTATGTTTCACTGAAATTCATTAAAAGTCATATTTTTTCAGAAACGAAAATCAGAAAAGAAAATCAAGTAATAATATGAAGTGACTTTAAAAGTGTACAGAACTTGTTTAATTATTCTATAAATTTTCCAATTAAGAATATAGAATAATTAAACAAGTTCTGTGCACTTTTAAAGTCACTTCATATTATTACTTGATTTAAATGTTTCTGAAATATATTACTTTTAATGAATTTTAATGAAACATAACTAAAAAGTAATATATTCCTTTTAAAATTAAATAAATTCAATAATAATATTAGTTCTTTCAGGCTTCATTGATATTTTTAGAGCTTAAATATAAAAGCGTAGGCAGAAAGACCGATGGTCGATAGCCGTTTTCTAAGGACAACGTATAACATATTATAAGAATTATATTGTTAATTTATTGTATATAAAATTGACTGCAGAAATAAAGATGCTATATATATATATATAAAGCGCTTTGCATTTTAACAGACAGAACTTGTTTAATTTAAAAATGAAATTATTCTTAATTGGAGAATTTATATAATAATTAAACAAGTTCTGTCCACTTTTAAAGTCCCTTCAGTTGTTAATGTCATACTTAATTAATAAAAACTCAAGTAGCTTTAATATGAGATTTTTTATATATTAAAAAAATAATATGAAACTTCAAAAATAAAGTTATGAATAAAGTATAGTACTTTAAAATTTTTTAAATCAATTTTTTAATACAATTACAAAATTACAACCATAGAGTTGAGAGATTTTTTTAGAGGTATTATAGTATACACAGTTCATTATGACAGTTATCCATATCCGACACATCCCACTCCCACAAAACACACTTAATGAAAGTGTTGTCAGAATATCAGATAGAACTTTGTGTTAATAGAAAAGAGTATTATTTACTCACTTGTTCACAGTTATTTAAATATATTAAATAAAAATGATTTGAAAATAATTTAATATAATTGATTTAATTTTGCTGATTGCATTTGAATTAATTTAATTAATTTATTTTAACATCTTTAAATTATGCAAGGCATAGCTGTACTGACGAGGGATAGATCCCGAAACACGTGTCTGCAGATGGCCTTGTATTAAGTAACGTTCCTTTTGTTGTTTTTACATTGAATTTTTCTCGGATCAAAATTTGTTGCATTATGCAATATTTTATTGATGTACAACAGCATGTGTACATTATGTAACTCAATGTCCGGCGTGGGTATTTGGTCCGGGAAGTAGTTGTTTTAATGTGCATTTGTTTAACGTACTTACGAAACGTAAGTCAAAAGTCACAGAGCTAAATGTGAAAATAATTTATTAATTATTTTCAAATCATTTTTATTTAAATTAAGAACTTCGTGATTCACGCTGTCGAGAATTGTTGGATTTTATGATTCAAAATGAGCCGGACTATTTAATCCTGTTGTAATCGGAGATGGATTTTGGATGTTCGAATACAACTGAGAAACAAAAAGGCAGAGCAGAGTGGAATACAATAAGCCGTCGCCCCAACCATCCAAAAGAATTTAACAACATTCCTGAGAGACATTCCAGTCGAAGACTTTCAGTGAAAGATTCGTTTCTGTAAGTGCATTGATGCAGGGGAGAGGGTATTTGAATTTTAAATATTTACACAATAAAATGTGTATTATTTGTATAATTGGCCATGTAGGTGCCTAAAAACATTTAGCAAAGCATAATTTTAAATATGCACTTTTATGAACGCTTTTGAGTCCACCGGCAATGGCCTTACAAGAATTATATATTAACTTATTTTATAAGTACTCCAAGTAGTTAACTTTCAAGTAGGAAAACGTATTACATATAATTCAATATTCAAGATTTATTCGATGAAAAAAAAAACCTAATATATATGAGTGAAGCTAATGCACCGGCAATTTGGGTTCAATTTCGATGTTATCTTCCTCAATAATCCTGATGGTATATAGCGTGCTCTGTGTGTGCACAATATCAACAAGGCTGGTAAACGAATTTGTTTGTAAAATGAAATTGGCAATTTCCCCGTGAATGCCTAGATATGCCGGGGGAATATTTCTTTGTATCAGAAATATAAGCGCGACAAAAGATTCACAGATTACTCTCATATATTTACGGCGTTTTCTTCCGAAAAGCGTAAAAATCTACTGTGGAAAAACCGCGAGTGTTTTTATTACATTAATATTCCCGGATAAGTATTACCGATGGCGTCGTTTTCGAGCCTATCTTAAGCGTCCATCTCGCGGAGTGGCATCTTTCGGTTTGTTCTGTGAATGAAAATAATGGATCCATTAAGGGATTTATCGTTGATTTATTCAGGATATGGATGTGATGTGGTTATTATTAGTTGGAATTACAGAAGAGAAATGAAACGTTGATATTTTATTTTCCGTATTAAAATAATTATTTTATAATTAAAATTACTTAATAGATTCTTCACTCCTTAGTTGTTGCAAAGTATTAATACATTTTCTATCGTGGAGGCTTCTACTTCGTTATATATATTTAAATTTGATAATGAAAATACTTCTAAGCTTTGTTCTGTATAACTCTTTATTATTACTTGTGACTGCAGTTTTGGCAAATTCAGCTTGCCATTATCAAACATGAAGTAATTTACAATTCCGTTGATACAGGTATATATGGGGTCTTAGCAACAGGTAAGTGGGTAATAATTATAATATTACGGTAAAAATAAATTACTTCATGTTTGATCATGGCAAGCTGAATTTGCCGAAACTGCAGTCACAAGTAACAAAAAAGTGTTATAATTGTTTTCATTATTATATTAATAAATTATTTAAAATATTTATGTTACATCTTTATTTTATACTTTTTTGTTAAATACAATTATTATACTAATTATCAGTGAGTAAGGAAAAAATATAAATACTTAAATTTAAGCAAAATATTCTGTCTTCGCTGTTTACAACAATATAAAATTATGAATATTAATGTTTGAACTTAAGGTGGATATTGGCTTTTTAAAATTTCAATTAAGTTGGCTGTAGAAAATAGCAAGAAAGGAACATATATTGTGTCAAGTTTGTTTATTGTCATTTCTGTTTGTGGCGTTTAAACAAAATGTTTGAAACTTTAAACACTTTGACATGCTAAAAGTTTATATATTGGCGAATGAAAACGCCAAAGCTGCTAGTTATCTATACTTCAATAGGTATCCTGAACGCCATCAATATTATAAGCGAATTTTTAGAAGAAATATAACTTAATTCAATATGGCACTTTTAAGCAGCCATGATCAAGGAAATATAATTCAGAAAACAATGAAATTGAATAGATTAACGTGTTAGGAGAAGTAACTTGATAAACAATTTTCAATACTAACGTTACGACTTTAATTATTTTTCATTTTAAAACCATTTTTAAGGTATCCGGTATTCCGGATCTTAGAAAAGTCAACCCGTATAAATCAAAATAAAAATCATAAAATTTTGAATACGCACCGATATAGACCCTACAGAATACCGAAAATTGATCAGCTTCATAATGGAACCGAAGAACCGAAGAATTCAATTTTGTAAATGGTTTTTCGAAAAAAAAAGCAGGGAAAACGCTGATTTTTCTTTGAATGTTATGTGGACTGGCGAGTCTAGAATAGATAATTCTGGAATATTTACGAGATATCACAACAATCATTGGAGAACTGAAAACCCTCATGTTGCTGTTGAACCGAACGATTTGGTTTTAATGTAGATTTAGATTTTTGGGCCCTCATTTTAACGATTACAACTCAAACAGTCAAGGCTATCTTAAAATATTAGGAACGTTATACCTTTTTTAGAGATCTTCCGTTACGTCAGGCGATGAACATATTTTATCAGTGTGATGATCAGCATCAATGGGCCAGTGGCATGGCCCGCTAGATCATGTGACCTTACCACTTTATATTTTTTGCGGGGACATTTAAAAGATGTAATTTTTAAAAATAGAAACATTTTAACAAGACGAGAATTAGAACAAGCTATCAGAGAACCTTTTGACATTATCAACCCCATTGAACTCATAAATAGTTGTAGTGCTGTGTGCAAAAAGGATGTCAAATGTGTACAGCACAAGGAGCGGCCCAGTTTGGACACTTTGGATAATTTAGTTGATACCTTTTTGTATTGCAATTTCTGTTGAATTTTAGATTTATATTCGTTTCATTCTTGTTATTTTCCACGACCAACTTGATTAAAATTTAAAAAAACGCAATATCTCCCTTAATTTCTAATATTGAAGTCATAATTATATATTGTTGTAAACAGCGAAAAGAATATTTTGTTTAGATTATAGACGACTTCGATGTCCATATAAAAAAGTATAACTTTATGTTATTTCTCAAAAACCGTGAGTTTTTGAGAAATACCATTGGATTTTGCTTAAAAAAATGCCTTAAGAATGTTTTTACAGAATCAAATTACTTTGAATTATCGACAAACGCTCTGACTGAAAGGCTTCCGGCTGATAGCCAAATCCTACAAGAACATTGTGTAAAGTCTGAATAAATTTTGAAAAATGTAAAAAAAAAATAATTAAACCACACTTGTAAGGAATAAAGATGATGAATATATATCGAGAAACGCCCTGAATCTCGGCAACCATTCAAGAATTTGGTAAAAACTGCATTTTTTACCAAAAAAATTTTCTCAAAAATCGATCTCCTGACACCTTAGCCGGTTTTTCTCCATATAGTCTGGAAATATGATCTCCTATTCGCTAATAAAATAACAGACACCTGGTCTCCGCACCTTGCAGTGGTGTAGCAGCTGTGAAGTTCGAATTAAACTGGTCGCTGGGACCATTCCTCTAATTATATGCTTAAGGCGATCTTTGTCAGGGGAAACGGCTTGTTGCTTATGTCCGTGCCCATGCGCACACGATGCAATTACAACACTAATGAAATATTGCTACAATATTGCACCGTAGTGGTGTATGAAAGCTGGAGCTTCTATATTTTAGAAAACTTCTACAGAATGGCTTAACTGAGCGCAAATACTCCTCTCTTCTTGAAGACTTTTGAAGCAGCTAAGACGAATCACAAATTTCAAAGCCACACAAGATATAAAGAAGACGAAGAAGGAACAGTTAAAGGTCATAAGGAATGTCATTGCTGAGAACCAGATGATCACAGTAAAAAGAACGATGATCACGTTGGAAGTAATGACGGACTTTAAGAAGAAAAAATACCCCAGATAAGCTGTATTTAAAGGATGAATGAAAAGAGAAAAAAAAAAATAATGTAAAAAATTAAATAAACTTTATTTTACAGATTATTTCTTAGGGTTTAACTGTTTCTTTATTTCCCGACTTTGTTATTAACATATACTCTTTTAAATATAAATGGTATGTATATAAAGATTAAAGAATTAACATAATCATGCTATACTTTTAAAACACTATTATTTAGTTATTTATTATTGCTTCTATTTATAGGAATGCATACAAAATAGTTATTATTTTAGTGTAATTTGTCCAGAAATTGAATATTGAAGAGCAATAGATATAATTCATAGTTGGAATTGAAATTCACTTTTGCGTGGGCGTGTAACATAATGAATCATGGTGCACTAAGCTTGTTTGGTCATATGTCCCGTGATATATTGGGTGTGTTAATGTCGGTTTACACTCGTTTAGTAATATATTCATGTTTGTTCTTAACCAGCGTTGAAATTGTTCAAACAATCTTAATTTATTGTATAGTATTTTTGTGTTATAACCTAAATACTATTTTAAAGTATTTTAAGTTCAGTGTTTGTATCTATTATGTATTTTTGTTGCATATTGTATAATTCATGTAAATGGCACGCTGTTGAAATAAATAAATAAATAAAAAAATGGAATATTTTAACGGTGCTTATATTAAAATTATAATAAAAAAATATTTATTTACTGTGACCGAGTAAATAAATAAAATTTATTTAATTAAAATATATTTATTTATTTACATAAAAGGAGAATATTTAAATAATTAGTTTGTTACAATTTAATCAATTCCCGGAAAAATATCCGACCGGACGTTGAACCACTGGGAGTTTTTATATTGCACGAACAAATATTACGCACAATAAGGTCTTTGTAATTATGTTCTATATTAAAAATCCAAACTCAACAAAAAATCCTCAAAAATCTTGGATTAAATTGAAACATAATTTCTGTTTAAGAACGTATTAAATATTGTTTCTATAACAATAATTATTTCTTCAAATATTTATATTGTTAAAAAATATTTATATTCGGGCTGAAAGACCGATGATAGACGGTCATTTTATGAGGCGATGAAAGAATATTTAGTTTAAATTATAGACGATTTCGATGTCCATATAAAAAAGTATAACTTTATGTTATTTCTCAAAAACCGTGATATTAGACTATAGTCTATTTTTTAAGATTACAACCAACGAAGGATTGGCGCAAATTTGACGTTATTCAGTGATTGGTTGAAATTGCGGGAAAACTCACACTGGTGACATACCATACTCCGTATTTATTTTGTCTAGTGGTCTATGTCATTTTGCTCGTCGCTCATAAGCGTAGCATTATTAAGTTTAATATTGGAGCACTATATACAAATAACATTGGTAATAAATTAAACTGCTTCAGTTAACTATAATGTTAAATTCTTAGAAAATATGATTTTAAATAGTACTCATTATGTAGGGTTATGAAACGTGACATGCGTCAGAAGGGCAGCTGTGAAAGCGTCCGCCACTACACTTATGCCGTTCACGTACTGCAGTTCCATTATGTCTTAATGTTTCTTTAATTTTATAATTATAGAATGAGTAAAAACGCGTGTCCATCGATTGAAGTTATTAAAAATCCGCGTATTGTAATTTATTCTATTCTTTTCCGGCGCGATGAGTTATATTCCACTAGATTTGAGTTTCGCTCCTATATTTGTCACCAGATTCACCTATTTTAATGGTGTAAATCAGGGTTCTGGTTATTGTAATCTTAGGAAAAATAGAGCATAGTTCTCAATGATTGTAATGTAAATATCGTGATGTAGGCTGAAAGACCTCCGGTCGATAGCCAATTCATCTACAGAATATAAATCTAATTTTTGTATATTATTGTACATACATATACACATTTGAATAAAGATGATTAGTTAGTTATCGTGATGTAATTTAGTGTAACTCTCAGAAATAAAGATTTTCTATATATATATTATTTGTATTCATTAAATGAGGCTTATACTTCGTTGCACATTAATCATTCGATTAATTAAAACACTTTTAACTTTGTTTTGTGGCTTTGTCATTCTTTGTGTAACTGTCAGATATATTGAAATAAATTTCAGTTATGCACTAAAAGTTGAAACGGCTTTCATTAATCGAATTATTTGTACACTTAAAAGTATGAAAATTGTAGTACATATGAATAACATAATGCAAAACTAATAGAATTCATAGCTTTTTATAAATATTGGCAAAAGAAAATAATAATGTCCAAAAATAACTGCAAACATCAATAAACGTCGTGAGAATTAATAACAATTTTCTTATTACCATCGGTACTTATAATTATAAAATAAATCACCTACCAATCCAATTAAGTAAACCATCATTTTGAGTTGATCCGTTTTATTTTCGCGTGTTGTTGGCTGGCGGTGTGCGTGCCGGAGGAATAATCAAATTAAATGGGAATTATCGAGCGCAAACTCCAAATCAAAGTGTTCAATTTATTTTTAGACCTTGTGAACCTGTCTGTAGGGTGGGAGGAAAGCAAGGAAAGAAGAAAAAAATATATACGAAAAGAAACACAAAATGCCAGGGCTAGTTATCGGATAGGGCAAAAAGAAGTGGCATGTCCAATTATCGGCAGATCAGAGAGATTTTCGGGAGGCGGCATTAAATAAAGGCCGAAACGAACCGTGCTTGGTGCTCGCTCTTGCGATATCCTCCCTTTTTACATTGCTCCTCTCATCTTTTCATTTAAAGCGGAGAAACGATTTCTTAACGTTTAATTCCACTTTAATATCTATTTGTGATTTTATATATACATAAACTACGAACAGTAGTTTATGACATACAAAAATATTAAATCTGGAATACCAGTATTTTTTTTTAAATTAAATGTTAATTAAATTGTGCCCTACAATTACTTTAATAGCAAAATAAAATAGTATACAGAATTGACCAATAATTACTTTCTTTTATATACGAATATTTGTATATACCGTCAATTAAGTACACTTAAATTGTAAGAAATGTGGTTGCAATAAATGTATAATTAATATACACACACCCCAATTATTTAATCCAACATTAAGGCATAAGCGAATTACCTTAATCACATAATACAAATTAACCAGTATATATGCTCCAAGATGCGATGTATTATGGCCTATTAGCACTAAATTAATATTAGACTAATGTGATTAATATATTGACAATTATTATAGGTTAATGGATTATTCATGTCCCAATAAATAAATCCAATATATTTTATAAAATATATTGAAATGTGTGAAATAAATATTTATCTGTACCAGCAAAGACAAGAATATGCATGAGAGTGTGCATCAGAAAACGGTGCAATCAACAGTGAAAACCGTTGGTAAAGTTGATATTAGTTTGCGAGTTAGTCGGTGAGGTATAGTACACAGTGCTGGTAATGTGGTCGAACGCGACCTCTGTCGGCGATGCGGAACACGGTATTCTAATTAAAAGCGGTTTCCCTTCCAGACTACCATAAATAATATTTAAATACAATAACTGAAATATTCGTTAACGCTACAAGATATACGGCATTCATTATAGCACCCAGCGCACCTTTTATGAAAACAACTAAGACGTGTATTTCATTTCGCAAACAAAAAGTATGAGTATTATTAACTCTAATTTTAACATATTTATTAAATACATTTATTGAGCGTTTAAAGAATCTAATTTATTATTAAATAATAAATTATAGAACACAAAATCTTATTGTTTGTAAAAATAATAACATAAATAACTAATTAGCGGTTTAGGCAGTAATACATATATTAGATCATTTATTGTCCTAATAACCTGGCGATTAGCAAAAAACGGGCTCCGTAATTAGATGGTCGAATTCCTTTCTCCTATATTCAGCTTAGAGCAGATCCCCGGAATATCAATACACTTTCAGCTACTCTGCATCTTTATACGAGAAATGGAATATTAAATTGTTTTTACAATGCTTCTGTTGGGCAGAAATGTGATTACTTATATTGTTTATAATATTATTCCTATACTAGAAACAGTGCACTAATGTAGTGGTGTCAATAATAATCAAATATGTTTATTTTTATGGCGAACATATTTATATTTATCGTTTGTTGCATTATTTAACTTATTTGTCTATTGCTGAAAATAAATTGTTTTATTGAAATCTTGCAGTTTTAAGCCTTCTAATTCTTGTAGGTTATTATTATGATATTGAATATGAAAGACAAACAAACTATTTTTAGGATGTATGTTATACACTCATATATATATAGTAAATTTAAAAAAATGATTTGAAAATAATTAATAATCATAAAGCGAAAGTGATCATCTATAAGTCATAAACCATTCAAATTAATTATTTCAAAAATACTAATGGTTTTATTGTTTATCCACGTTTGTAGTACGCTTTTGTAATAAGCCATCTTTCAGTTTTGTTCTTCTTATTGTATAGAGGATTTCTTATATATTTTAATAGACGATATAAACGTGTTTTTCTGATCTTCTTGCTTATATTTGTTTAATGATCCATTTGTGGTCAAGTCTTCTTTTAATATGGGTTGCTTTTATTTCTCTAACTACTAAGGAATTAGTAGTTAGTAAAATTAGTAGTAATTAAGCAAATAACTAATTCTCGAAATGATAATATTACATTTTTATTTATACTTTGAAATTTAGTTTTCTCCGCCCGGCGGTGCGCATGTTAATGTCTTAAAATGGAATGATAACGTTGCAAAAGAAGAAAATTTACATGGTGCATATTTTATTAAATATGCCCTCCCGCCTCAGTTTAGAGCATCGACCATGGAGAGAAGATGTAAAAATTGAGTAGTGCCAATTTTTACATCTTTTCTAAAAAAAAGAAACAAATGAAAAGTTTCAAAATTACCGGGCGTTCCAAGTGGTCGAATAAATGGCTTAAAAAAGACAGCACTTTTTCCACTTTAAATTAGTTCGTAAATTACATATGAATGGCGGAACTACTTGACTTAGACACATGCACTCATTTATTATTAGACTTAGTGACAGCGCATTGCATTAAAAAAATACAGCAATGCCCCCACATGAAAGGCTGACAGCAACTTTATGATGCGTAGCAACTGGTTGAAATTATAAAGATTGCGTACATTTACGGATAACTATGCTCTCAGTTATCACTGCAACTGTACCATCTCCGCGCATTTCTTAAAGCTGCACAGTTTTCTTAACCTCACGCAACATTATGTCTGCAAATTGCGCTGCCAAAATGTTTGTACCATGCTTTAGACTGGCATCCGATGAGTTCCTGGTGTGGTTCCAGTACCTTGTGGAAGTAGTTGCAGTATGAATGGTTGAATAATAGTATGATGATCCGACATATATATAGGTTCGATACTTTGTATATCCCTAGAGACTAATATGTGAATCAACAAAATATTTAATAAATTTTGGTAAATAAGTAATCACTCGACTTGAAGTTAATTTTCAGAAATTTTATTTAAAACGTAAATTAAAAAAAATAATTTGAAAAGCAATGGCTAATATTTCCGCAGTATACATATTAATTTTACGCCCGTGTTGTATTTACATTCAAGCAGGTTGAATTCTTTGTAGTGGCTTCGTTTAAAGCCAGAATCATTGTTCATCCGTTGCTTTGTTGAATTGCTTTATAATCCCGTTTAATGAATAAATGAAAGGATTCTATGTTGTAAAATTAGCCTTTTACATGGAATTTACGTTTTGTATTGAATTAACATATAATTAATTCATAACAAGATAAAACGGGTTAAATAATCAGACGGAAATGTGTGATATTAACAGCGTTTAATTATTTTACCCATATTATCAGCTTATTACGTATCAAAATGTAAGAGCTTCCAATATAATTAATTACCACATATTCTGATTTGCAAAT
Organism: Philonthus spinipes; assembly: GCA_963082785.1. Taxonomy (NCBI): domain Eukaryota; kingdom Metazoa; phylum Arthropoda; class Insecta; order Coleoptera; family Staphylinidae; genus Philonthus; species Philonthus spinipes. The sequence continues at coordinate 36,126,981 of OY720300.1, forward strand.
TTGTGAAATATAAAATCTTTCATTAAGACTATTTGTTGTAATAATCATAATAAAATATAAAAAAGTAAAAAATATCTTGAATATATTGAAAAATATTATTGCAAGCTAAAAATCAGGTGTCAAATTAGTATTTTAAATGTCATATTTTCAATTAAATAAAATGAAATGAAACAAAGATAATTAAATGTCATATTTTCAATTACTTCAAAATATCGTAAAATGCTGTACGACCATTTTTTATCCGACAAGATTAGAATATTTTTGTCAAGATTCGAATGGAACTTTAATTTCTATATATTTTCCATTTTACGAAAGGATGCATTTTGAAAATGAAATCGAAGAATGTTCAGTATTCAACACTGTTGTGTATAAAGGAAACATCTCTAGTAGGATTAAAAACTAATACTTAAAAAACGAATTGAAAACTTGTTATCATTAAAAAATATTGTTTTATATAATAATCGCTTCATGCGTCGAGGAATACCGTCCACAAGCTAATTTTAACAAATTACTAAATCCGTTAGAGGCATTCAATCAAATTATGAACAACTTTCTATATAAGTTAAAGCAAATAAAAAAAATCAAAAACCGTATAATTTTAAGCGTATATAAACTAAAAAATAGGGTTTTTATAAAAAAATTACATACAGGGAGTTTCTAAATTGATGGAAAAGATTTTAATTTTTCATATATTTTTTTTTTAAGTTTGCGCTGTGTACGTAAATGAATTAATTTTAAAATGCCACATTCTTCCCCTTTTTTACGCAAAACGCTGACAATCGATAAAAATTCTCCCCGGGGCATGCATCTCATTTTCTCACTACTATTTAAATTAGTAGCACTCGCAATGAATGCTGAATGAATGAAAAATAGCCCGCACTCTCCTCATCCTCTCACTCATTTCAAATGAGCACATGTTTCAGTGGCTGAAAAACGCCATTAATTTTATATGCTGGATATATGCGTTGACATTGTTTGTATCAGCGTGGCAGTCTATTCAGGGGAATTTGTTATTCTCACGTTTGCCGGAGTGTGAATCGTTCTGAAAAGAGGTCGCCTAAATGGGTAATCACGGCACCACTTCACCTGAATGCGATGATTTAAAGATAGGTTTTATAAACAGCCGCAGGGGCCACTGCTGCGAAAAGTGATTCCGGTTTTTTTGTTGTTGTCGCGTGAAAAATGCACCCGTTTTAATACTTGTTGTTGAATGCAATGAATGCAGATCTAGAGGATAAGGGATTTTCGGGCTTGATCTGCGCCCTGAAAATGCAAATGCGAACAGGAATATGGATGTCCCGCTGAAATTCAATTCTATCTCAAACATGTTTTGTATATGTTATGTAAAGGATGAGGGATGTACTAAAACTATATGTTATATATATATATACATATATATGTATTTATTGCCGTTTTGGATTGTGTCGATATAAACCAAATCATAAATCCCATGATTTAACGCGAATAACTCACTTGAAGTTTTAACAGATTAAAAGCCTAGAATATACACGACAAAATATTAACAGCAATTTATTTATTTTTATAATAAGAATAAACAAAACGATAGATTTAAACTAAATATGAACCACAAATATTTATCAAACTTCGCTGCACGAAAACAAAAACTTAAATATAAAATAAAACAACAATTTCTCAAAAATATGTGCCTACAAATAAATGAAATAGTAGGGAAGATCATTAAAATTAATTCATAACATACAACTTTAGATATTTCACCTCGAGAACAATTCAATACAACTTCAATGTTTTATAATATACTATTAACATTATTGAATATAATCAAATCCCCTACGCTCATGTTAAACAAAAGATCTTGATTGATTGATGTAATTTCACCGACTGAATTTTCTGAAGGATTACATGTAATCACTGAACAAACCACATTTAATTAACTATCGAAATAGGCACTTAACAATGTTGTTATTAATTAAACATTAAATCCTGGAACAAGTACAGCGTTCGATATCCTGGAGGCAATACGCTTTTTAAATTTTCAAACGACGACACTATTAGACAGTATTGGAAGAAAATTATAAAACTAATCTTGATCTACACTGTGCAGAAAATTCCCGCATACATGTTGTTATTTATTTCATAATCAGTTTTTCAATTTAAATAACATTAGATTCTAAATGATAAAGTGTAATATGAAGTAACTAACACCATAATTTGGTTTAATTTAATTTAAATTGATTTAGTTTAATTTGATTAAATATAACTGATTTAATTTTGCTGATTATATTTGAATTAATTTAATTAATTAATTTTAACATCTTTAAATTATGTAAGGCATAGCTGTACTGACGAGGGATAGATCCCGAAACACGTGTCTGCAGATGGCCTTAAATTAAGTAACGCTCCTTTTGTTGTTTTTACATTAAATTTTTCTCGGATCAAAATTTGTTGCATTATACAATATTTTATTGATGTGCAACAGCAGGTGTACATTATGTAATTCAATGTCCGGCGTGGGTATTTGCCCGGGAAGTATTTGTTTTAATATGCATTTGTTTAACGTACTTACGTAGGTAAGTCAATAGTCACAGAGCTAAATGTGGAAATAATTTATTAATTATTTTCAAATCATTTTTATTTAATTAACTTTGTTAGTTTAAATAAAACATCATATATATTGGATTTTTGTTCGATTCCTCTTTGAATTGTCTTTACACCAAAATAACATAGTTAGTAGTTTTTACCAGCCGTTCCTGCAGAAAAAATATAAACATTTTGATAATTGCAGTGGTATACTAAAAAAATCATTACCTTTTGCGTTTTGAGATGGAGAAATGACATTTTTATACATACTATGATAATACCATTCTATTCAATAATAACTTTAAATGTGAAATATTTTTATATAGTTGTCTAATGTTGATTAATATAAATTATATAATTAAATTCAACAAACAGGACTTCCAGGAATTGACTCCATTCTGTATATTCCCTACATTAATTGATTCTAGAGAAGTTTCACACAATAACTACGAATAAACAGATCAATAGCTGCACTTGTACGTATTATGAGCTGCATTAGGGCAAAGGAGGGTTTTCAGAGGGGAGTAAGTAGTTTCAAAGTTACCCCGTCCCTCGTTCTCCAGGATTCACAGGGAAGCCGGACGCCCCCTTTGCCCGTTCTGTAATTCTGGAATAGTTAAAGGTTTCGAATGCACACAGAGTGTACTCCGTTGCTAAATTAACTTCCCGGTGTAGCTATTGCATACGGCTACTATTTTATTGAAAATTTGCCTGTATTAATTAAATTAAAATTTAATTCTGCATACACATACAACAGTTTGAGGCAAGTTCTATATAATGCGTTGCATTAAATTTTCATTAAATGTTGTATATTTAAAATAATAATTAGATCAATTCTGAAATTATTTGTAATATTTATTTTGTAATCAATATTCTTAATTGTGGCAACAAAACCTTATTGACAATAAAATATAAATAGAAAATGGACCATTGGTTTGTCCGCCAGAAATATCTGTCATTTATGTGGGAAAGGGGTCATTATCTATTAACGTCCGAAAAATTTGAGTGAAATGATTAAATAAATTCGAAAACCGAAAAGGATATTTATGTTCAGAAGTTAAGAGTTTTTTTTCGAGGAATTTACAAAGAGTATATTTTATAAAAGTATATAGAACTTGAGGCAAATCGGAGGGGCACTTGTCAATTGGGGTAATTAGGTTTAGGTTGTATAATAGCGTATTTGAGAGATTGTAAAAAAATTACAATGTTGTATGCCGAAAACGCACTTTTACACTCGGTATACTTTTCATCCACTTTGATATTTTGTCTGATAATTGATCATCTTTCAATAAAATTTCTTCCCCAGATTCTGTACAGCGTTCTAATCTTTCAACAATATCTTCCTCCTCGTCATCATTGTCGTCATCGTCATCTAATAAATCCTCTTTTTTTTGGGACGGACATGTCTCTCTCAAAATTATATAAAAAATAATAAAAACAGTAAGGATTAAGCAATAATACCACTTACTAAAATTATTTTTTAAAAAATCAAAGAAAACAGAAAGAGTAACGTGAACTACAATCGTAGACCAGGCGTATTTGTTGTGAAATTACTAACACTAATTCACTCAAACAAGCCTACTAGCGTACAGATGGTATTATTAACAGCTATTAATGGAGGGTTAATTTCCAGAAATACTAGATGATCTTAAGTATTTCTTTGTGAGTTTTGATTAGTAATATTTGTGTAATAAGAAAGGAATAAAAGTATTACTAAATGCGTTACTCGAAATTAATAAAACGGCTGTGAGAGTTTTTTTAAAGATGTTCCACTATTCGAGTTCTAGCTTTTATAAGTGATAAAAAATCATGTTTGAGAATTTTATTTTGAAGGAGACAATATGATCAATTATGAATTAGTTCCATTTTTTTAAATAGTTTTTTTGTTGAATGTAAACATGCAATAGCATTTGCAGTAAAACCGCAGTCTAAAAGTATATGTTTTTCCGATTAATCGATTATAATAAAATTATACCAATTATATGAATATAAATGATATTTTTATTAAGCTTATATTCAATCTTCTACCACTTCTGGTAATACCGAAAATCGGTACCAACTTCCTCATTCTACCTAACTATTTTTGGAATATTTAAATATTTATGAAAACTATCAGTTGTTTAGACATAATTTTAAAATATCATGCTACATGCTAGATGTCATGCACATTTTTTATACATTTTCAAATATATCAGAAGCTTGTTTTAGGTATTATGTTGTCATAAAACTAAAAAACCGTGTTCTATTTATAATAATTTAGTATCAACTTCTGGTATACACGGAAGTGGATAAACTTGAAAATATTTGCATTAAAAATGGTATACTGGTTCACATAATCGGTAAAGTTTTCATTGGAATCCATTTATGGAACACTCGAACACCCTGCACAAAATGATAACATTCCGTTAATCTGGGCTTATTATATTTAAAAATAATATATGATATATTAAATAAAAATGATTTGAAAATAATTAATAAATTATTTCCACATTTAGCTCTGTGACTATTTAATAACGTGTTTCGGGATCTATCCCTCGTCAGTACAGCTATGCCTTACATAATTTAAAGATGTTAAAATAAATCAATTAAATTAATTCAAATACAATCAGCAAAATTAAATCAGTTATATTAAATCAAATTAAACTAAATCAATTTAAATGAAATTAAACCAAATTAATTCAATTTAAATCAATAGTCACAGAGCTAAATGTGTAAATAATTTATTAATTATTTTCAAATCATTTTTATTTAATATATTTAAATAACTGTGACCAAATGAATGAATACTGTTTTCTATTTATAATATATGATATCTCAACACAATTTTAAAATTGGTCAGTATTATAAATATAATAGATTTATGGTATTATTGTAACTTTAAGTGAAAAGAAAATTTCATCTCTAGAGATGATCAGAATGTATGAATTATTTCATTTTCATCCGCAAGTCGAAAGCAATAGAATTTTGATAAGGCGCGCGAACCGCCCGGCGCATGCACCATTTATTCATCTTTTCCCGCCGGAAATTTTCTAAAGCTTGAAAATATAATATTTTAACGGATTATATCAATTGATCTATAAGTAGAAAATGTTTCAAAATTGTTTGCCTAAATCCTTTGAACTATAAGTTGTATTGTGTAAATATATGGGTTCACTGACTGATATTCACAACGAATCGGATTATAATAATTAGAATTAAAAGAAAAACCCTTATTATTTCAAATTTTGTCCATAAATCGGACGTCCTACTAAGTTTACACATTTAAAATGATTATTTTACAACAAATATTTTATTTAATCCAATTAATAAAGATGGTTGAAATGTTTCACAGTGCAGATTTAATTAAATTAACAGGAAAATAAAAAAAAAACTAATAAATTTCCAGTTGCTCTGCAAATAAATACTTACAGAGTGAGTATACAAAAATATCTATTGAAACAACTTTTTCCCGGGCAAATACCCACGCCGGATATTGAATTACATAATAGATATTAGCCGTTGCATCTCAGCAGAGATGATAAAGTAAAGTTTTTCGAGTCAAGAATATTTTATACAATCAAAAATATATATTAATAGTAATAAGTCAAATTGTCACAGTAGCTAAAGAGAAAATAATTTATTAATTAATTATTTTTATTTAATTTAAAACTATATATGTATAAAAGGACATCTGTAAACACGTGTTTCTGTATTTATCCCTCCTCAGTACAGCTTTGCCTTGAATAATTGTTCAAAAACATATCGTTTTCTCTGTTTTCTAACCTATCGTTTAATTGACCAGTGATACTAATAATAACAAAAGCATTGTAACTTTACTACTACAATATCTTTATTCAAAGTTATTTGTTTTACATATATTTACAATATATTATGGTATATTGGTTTCTTTCTTGCTTGCTTGAACAGGCTATCGACCTATGGTGTTTCCGCCAATTGTAACTTTATTAAATATGGAAATAACATTGTCTTCAACATTGAAGTTAATTATTTGTATTTGGTATTCTTTAACACATTAAATGTGGATATAATATGAAACGGTTAAGATTGCGTCATCTAAATCCGAGAATATCTCGTTTAGACTTAATTACACATGTCTACATTGCACATGGCTTCATTTCCCCTATGATATTTTCCCGACCAACACAGACACGCAGTTGGGTAGAAATGTACACATACAGGTATACGTATTTAAAGTTGAAGTATATATACTGTATGTAACTTCTAGGATCGGCAAGGAAGAGCATCTCATGCAGAGTGGTGAAGTGCTGGGTTGGGAGAGAGCTATCTGAGCTAGAGCCGGACTAATTGACAACGCAAACAAGAATCCGTCGCGTAGTAGCAATGGAGTGCTCTGCAAACAGCAAACAACCTGCGACAACATATCACTTCTACTGTTTAGACTGCCATTACTAATAATTAAACTTGAACGGGAGGAAGATTCCGCCCACCCTTCTGAATATACACATTTGTATGTATATTATCATTTGCGGGGATTTGATGCACTCGATTTAATGCCGCTTATGCCATTACGGCGCGCTTCTTCAAACTTTACGTTCAGTCACATAAGTACACCCACTCGACTATATACTGATTATTCCCGCAACGGCGGAATCTTTTCTGCGTTTATCTTGTTACTTAATGGATTATAAATAGATATTTATTTGAGTTGTGGCTGCGAAAATATATAATTTATTAAATATTTTTACCATAAATTATTTGCTGTATATTTATTATTATGTATATTTCGTTATTTAGGAGAACTCTATAAGATATTAATATAAATTAAAAGATACATTAGTAATGTGTCATAGAAGTAATCTACAAACGAGGAATTTCGAAAATTAGCAATCCCAATTATTTTAAAGCAAAATTAAATAATAAAAAAATTTAGCCTTCTAGTATCAATAAAAATACAGAGCTCAATATAAACGTGATATACTTGATGCATAAATGCCATAAACAAATAGAATGTAAGGCGTTTTAAGAATCAAGGGTTTATATTGTTTTTTTATAATTTATTAATTTCCAATAAATTCAAGAGATATATGCTGCGTCGCATTCCATAGCTCTCTCATACAAACGAACAAACTATATTATCATACTTTTGTTAACCACATGATAATTTCTTGAGCATCACATGCCGCTTAAAATACTTAGAAGTTAAATGTTTATAACTTGTTAATTGGAAGATGCGGCATTGAGAGCGATATCATACAATGAGTATTTTATGATTTGAATAAAACAAATGTATTAGCAATATTAACTGCGATAAATCAAACTCGTTTCAATTACAGCTCGTTACGTTTGATTTTTTCATTAATTAAGCAATAAAAGGGGAAAAGAACGGCGTTCATTATCAGCGACCGGCCCAATAAACGGCCGACTTATTGCGTCCGTCGTGGTTTTATTGCACTGTTATCACCTGTAATATTGATTATTAAATTTTAATTAACACGGCCGTGTGCAGTTTTATTTGGGGCGTTATTAAATCCCGGATTTCATATCGGTGAGTATATTGCGGCTCCACTAAACACACCGACGGCCATCGTTTACGACGGTCAACTTTATAACTCACTGGATATTACCCTGTTCGAGCTCTTTGTTACACTTTTGGTTTATGCTCGCTTTCAATTATTTACATTAATAATAATGGATTCGGCATTTCGTTGTTTAAACCGCTATAATGTTGATGGCTAAATAAATTATTTTATTGATTTAGTTCCACATAAACAAAAACCACCTACGATAATTACAGGATTTGATATTTTTCCATATATATTACAAAAACAAATATTTCATGCGCTATTAAACATAAAAATGTTTGAAATATTTAAAATCCATCGGTAAGAAATCTATATATCTGAGAGTTATATTAAATTACATCATAATATTTACATCACTATAATTATTTACAACCAGTTAAACAGCTATCGATCACCTGTCTTTGTGCCTAAACAAACTTTTTATGTTCTAAAAAATGTAGCAGAGAATGAGGCTTTATTAAAGACATTTTCTTAAACAAAACACTCTTTTTTTACTCTGTGTTGTACAACTAAAATTGTTTATTCGGTGACTATAATTTCAATAATCTATAACGAAAATGGAAATCTGTGTAGTTATGAATTAATTAATTAAATGCATTATTTTCTTTATATTGGATCTAAGAAAAGTATAAAGAAAAATTAATATAATAAATTAAATATATATATATACATTTTTCATAATTCCTTTATATTTTTATAAGTCAAAACAAGAATTTTAACACTTTTATATAAATAAAACATTTTATAACTTTCAAATATATTCTAAACTCGCTACAATTGTTTCGCCACACTGTGGCTTCTTCAGGCGAAGAAATGATAAATTTTAATAATTGAATTTTAACAAATTGAATTATGTAAGGCATAGCTGTACTGACGAGGGATAGATCCCGAAACACGTGTCTGCAGATGGCCTTAAATTAAGTAACGTTCCTTTTGTTGTTTTCGCATTAAAGAAGTTTTTCTCGGATCAAAGTTTGTTGCATTATGCAATATTTTATTGATGTGCAACAGCAGGTGTACATTATGTAATTCAATGTCCGGCGTGGGTATTTGCCAGGAAAGTAGTTGTTTTAATGTGCATTTGTTTGACGTACTTACGTAACGTAAGTCAAAAGTCACAGAGCTAAATGTGGAAATAATTTATTAATTATTTTCAAATCATTTTTATTTAATATAAATAACAAGAATATTTATGCTATTTTCAGATAGAATAAATTATTTGAATATACAGAGTTTATATTTATAAAACTCTAAATAATGAATAATATGCCACTTCAATTTCATCATTTAGATTTAGTTCTGACAAATATAATTTGAGTGTAGTAAAATTTCTGCTGCGTATAATAACAGTATATAAAACCGTCCGCGTTGATAATTATAATAGTAATTTATTAAATTTCACAAACGTAATTAAATGCTATCGCTAATAAATCCTATCAATTAATTTGCAAGCTGTATGATTCAACTGTGTCATTTTAATGCGGACGTTGTACGGGTAATTTATAATTAATCGTAAATAATCCGATGTAATCCTTATTTTCAGACAAGGCTTTGTCCTCGCTTTGCGAAATAATTATCAACGCGACTTACCGCAAAATCCTGTCTGTATTAAAAAGTCCACTTTTAACATTCTACATTTCGGGATTATAATCTCCTCAGGCTTTTCTTGACGAAATAAAAATTTAAAAAATGTATTAATAAAAGTAATTTTAAATATTAGGAATGTTCCTTGTCGAATAAAATAAAACTTTTTTACAAAATATGTTTCCTTATTAATAAAATGTTCATTATAACATTAAATTTTCTATTCAGAAAAATGTAAATCTTATTTATTAGAGGTATTCACTTCACGATACAATTTGAAGTTATTCTATAAAAAATGGTAATTTATTATAATAATAATAATAATATCTTTATTTACGGAATTCACCATTATTTACAAATGTTTACACTGTAGTAATATAAATTGCACGTATATAAATTAGAGAATAAAATAATAATAACAATAATTATAATAGTAAAAAATTAAAGATAAATCTAAAGAAAAGAAAACAACGATTAACAAAAATACCGCATTGAATAACATAAGTTACGTCAGAATTCAAATATTTAATTTATTTCATTTACCACATCGGGGTATATATATCATGGCAAAGGCATACGTTGAATGTACCAGTAAACCAAGATGAAAAATGATGTAAAAAAAAAAAAACAAATACGTAACAAGCAAAGATCATATGATGGTTATAAAATTGCACGCAAAAAAAATAAAAGATTGACAAAATGATGGCATATAATGAAATAACTTATATTGCACTATTGAAGCTAAAATATCACAGATATAAAGGTATATGACAAACTAAATTGAACCGCATAATGACAAACAACATTAAAGAATTACATTAAACATATAATGATAAAACATTGGATTTTAACATTTCACAACAGTTAATGTATATTCACGAGACTTCTCCTAATTAATGCTAGCGACGTATTTAAAAAGTCAATTTGGCCACAAATATTATTTGCCGTACGCGTTAACCTAGCCATAGGGCAGTTCATACCGCAAGTCGTTCTGAAAAATTCATTGTGTAGTAGCATGTGGCTACGTGCATGTCTAGGTGGTACGCAATAATTGATCATACTGGTGATTTGGTTACAATCAATTTTGCAATTTAGAATTTTATAAAGGAAGCACATATCCAATTCCATGCCACGATGGTGTAAAGTTGTCAGACCTAAGTATGCTACGGTTGCATCAAAAGTTAAGCGTATACCTAAATGAGTCAGTTTATAGGACATAAACTTAACAAACTTAATCTGCACTTTTTCCATCCTATGGTCGTAAGTGGTGTATGATGGCGACCAAATCGGACGACAATAATCAAAATGTGACCGAACAATAGAATTATATAGGATGTTAAAAGTGCGTACATCAACAAAATCTTTAGCAACACGCTTAATGAATCCTAGCGCCTTATTAGCTTTGCTAACTACGAAGTCAAGATGGGACTTAAATGACAGCTTTGAATCTAACATGATCCCAAGATCTTTTACTAAATAGACTTGACTCAATGTTGAGTTATTTAACTTGTAGTTATATTTTATTCCCTTTCTCTTCCGGGAAAAATATATAAAGTTACATTTATCAATGTTCAGCTGCATGTCATTTAGTGCGCACCATTTATGAACTGAGTTGATATCTTCTTGAATTTTTAAACAATCTGCTGTGTTATTAACGGTGAGGTACAATTTTAAGTCGTCAGCAAAAAGCAAATTAGGACACCTTAGTGATGCCGACAGATCATTTATAAAAAGGATGAATAGCAATGGTCCTAAGTTAGAGCCCTGTGGAACACCAGATGATAAAATGTATGGTTCTGAGAGGTAGGACTCAATTTTAACGAATTGTTTCCTGCCAGACAAATATGTCACTAGCCACTTAAGCAACGAACCACATAGACCATATGCTTGCAATTTTTTAATAAGAATAACATGATTAACAGAATCAAATGCTTTGCTGAAGTCCGTGTAAATTGCATGAACTTCAGCATTATTATCGAGAGCTCTGTGAATGTAGTCGGTATATATAAATAAGTTGGTTTGTGTTGACCTGCTTGCATAAAAACCATGCTGGGATTCCACAATGACAGATTTGAAAGTATCATATAATGGCCTGTAGACTATTTTCTCAAATATTTTTGCCATGGTTGACAGAATAGAAATAGGTCTGTAGTTTTTTACATTCGATTTAGAGCTCGATTTATGGATAGGTATCACGTATGATTCCTTCCAAATGCCGGGAAAGGTACCTGCATTTAATGATAAAGAATATATAAAATGTAAAGGATTCACTAAGGTATCACAGCAGTTGCGTATAAAAATAGGTGGAACTTTGTCAGGACCAGCGCTACTGTTTGAATTCATTGAACGTATTGCGTTATAAATATCCTCATGCAAAATGTTAAAATTATTAAGGTGGAAGACGCTGTTAAACTCAAATGAATAATTGTTAACAGATGACGGTCTATACACTGATGAAAAGTATGTGGCAAATAAATTAGCAATATCGATTCCGGTAGACGCCGTAGTGTTACCAAAAACCATAGACACTGGAATGCCATGGCACTTATTCTGGCTATGTACATAGTTCCAGAACGACTTTGTGTTACCCGGTATAGCCCTTTCAACGTTACTAATGTATTTTTTGTAGCAAGATACAATTTCAGACTTACATTTTGCTCTGAGGTTAGCAAATCTGTGGTAATCAGCTAGCTGAAGTGATTTTTTCCATTTCATATGCGCAACTTTTTTATGCTTTATCAGCTGAATGATATATTTAGAAAACCACAGAGGAAACGAAGTACTCCTAACAGCCAGTTTAGGTACATACATATCAATAGCGAAATAAATGACATCATAAAATATACACAGTACATTGTTAATATCGTTGGAGGATTTGAGGACCGACCAATTAACACTGCTCAGAAAGCCATTAATTTTATTGTAATTGGCACGTTTAAAGTCATATTTGAAGTTTGCACTATCATCGACGACATTAAGACCTGTAACAGAGAAGCGCACAGAGAAAGAAGGGTGATAAGCGTCGCAGGGTATGATAGGGACACACTTTGAAACTAAAATGTATTCAATACTAGTAAAGCACAGATCAAGTACGACATTAAATTGATTACTGATTGCATTAAACTGATGTAAACCAAGAGCACCAAGACCATCTAATAATGATATTTCAGTTGGTTGCGTAACATTTATTGGAAGGAGACCAGTACACTCTTCGTCCGATATCCAATTAATATGCGGTAGATTAAAATCCCCAAGAACAATAATCTCACTGGATGGATGAATGTTTATGATGTTTTGAATAGTCGTCACATGTTGCATATAGACATCTATGTTGGAATTTGGAGGAATATAGCAGCAGAAGATAATAATGTTTCTCTTGCCCACAGTGATTTCAGCTGCTACAATTTCCAAAGAATTATTAGTTGTTAGTAGACGTGAAGGTATGTCATTCCTGATGCTAATTAAAACACCGCCTCCAATGGATTTTATGCTGTTAAGAGTAGATCGATCGGCGCGATATACAGTGTAGCGATGGTCAAACAATTCAACATCCATTATTTCCGGATTAAGCCAAGTCTCGGTTAATGCTAAAATATCGTATTCTTCGGATAGACATGAACAATAAAAATCCTTCAACTTAGTTCTCAATCCTCTTACGTTCTGGTAGTAGAGTGTAAGGTCCATAGTTTTGCTACTGCAGATGTTGCTTTTATTTGAAGAGAGATGCGGATTAATTAGTTTTTTTGGGCTTCAACTATTTGTGGATTACCTCGTATGTATTTTATGGTTAGATTTTCTTCGCCTTTCTCCCTTCGCACAGAAAGCTCAGTCTGTAATGCCCTCAAATGATCTCGTTGAGCAAGAGTGAGGTCACATTTGAATTTAATGTTCCCAGTATCCATAATATTTGAGACACGAAGTACATCAATTGCTGATTTTCTATCTCTAAAAATCAATTTAATAGGCCTACAATTGTTACCAGCTTTTCCAAGTCTAAAACATTTTATTGGTTCAAATAGCACGGATGGATCAATAATTTTCTTTAGTTCACACATGTCAGCCATAAAACGTTCTTCAGGTGTGCCACTATGTTCAGGCATGTTGAAAACAATAACATTCGAAGACCGCCGTTGACGTTCATCAAATTCTTGTACTGCTTCGTTAAGGTTGGTTTTGATCGAACCAATATTAGATAATGATGGTTCAGATACATTATTTTCTTCCAGCTTACTAATTCGGACCTTTAACTCTTCAATATCTGCATTTATTCCATTCAGAACTGCTCTCAGCTCAGATCTAAGCATGGCCGGCAATTCTGATTTCATTTATTTTATTTTATACTTATTTGCCAATAAGTTAGTTTCATCACAATAAATTTACAATAAAAGTGCTATACAAAAGTTTCGTGCTTTCTATTTAATAAATTTAAATCACAAATACCAACACCAAAAAATATTGCAATTTGTTACACTTATATTGAAAGTAATAACAACTTGATTTAATTGTTGCTTCAAACATAAAACCTTCAGGTATCGCGTCGTATATCAAGTTTTAAACAGTAAACGGCCCCCGTGTAACAAACACTGGGCCCTATCTCATAATCTCCTTGATCTCGGCATAAAGCGGAGTTAACGATAATCTAGGAGGTAACGTGAAGGGATAACCGGGAGAAGATCAAGGCCTAGATCTATCGACGGGACAATGAAAGCAAAAGTGGCCCGGAAACTCCCGTCGTTTCGATGAGAAATTGAGTGTTAACGCTCGATGGTAGTGGACTGAAATTGAAAACAATTTATGTATTCAAACTATATATTTTGTGAGTAGAAATAACGGCAAAAATATGATTCTCTAACAATCATTTAATTATATTTTCTCTATTAGTACTATAATTTGTTATATATTTATATAACAAATTGAATATATATATATATATATATATATACATGTTATATATATTTTGAAGGACAGGCAATATTTAAGGACAGATGGACCATGACAAATATATCCTTTCGTAATATCTATAAACTCGTCAGCCAAATATTTACTTGGCACATTTTACCACTTCCCTTGTTTGCACGCGCCTCCGTCTGCTGTTCTGCCCTTCCATCCTTTCGCAAACGATAGCTTCCTTGTAGCTTATTACGTACGCACGCATACAGATGGAGGGTTCCACGCGAAATGCTCTCTGTGTTTTGAGCTACAAACAGATTCATTTGAGTCAGAATTATTATCGTATTTGTGTGGAATTTAAAGTACTTTTTTTTGCATAAATATATTTTTTGAATGTAAAAAGGAATTTATAATTTAAATAAGAATTGCTACTTAATAATCCATAAAATACGTTTCCACATTTTATACTCCTATAACAATTATATTTTTTTGTAAATAAATCAAATATTTAGCTGCGTTCTAGAACGGAACAGAGCAAACCCCTCTAACTAATGGAAATGAATACTGTTGTAACATACCGGGTTATTCACGCTATACGAAACAGAATATTTAAAATTTTGATTTCAGAAAAAATAGAAAAGAGTATTATTCATTCACTTGGTCACAGTTATTTGAATATATTAAATAAAAATGATTTGAAAATAATTAATAAATTATTTTCACATTTAGCAACAGCTAAATGTACATTATGTAATTCAATGTCCGGCGTGGGTATTTGTCCGGGAAATAGTTGTTTTAATGTGCATTTGTTTAACGTACTTACGTAACGTAAGTCAAAAGTCACAGAGCTAAATGTGAAAATAATTTATTAATTATTTTCAAATCATTTTTATTTAATATATTTTGATTTCATGGCTGTATAGAAGCCTGTAAGGCCTACTTAATGATTTTCATATTATACTGGGTGTCCCAAATACCGTAAACATATCAGAGTTGTATTTCTTTTAAATGGAACACCCTATATATTATTATATTTTTAGATTCTACGTCCAAAATAACTATCGTTTTTATTAAGGATATAAGTACCTAAACCTAACGTTTTTTGAAATAATTGGAATTTTGTTAAAATATAACCTAATTTTAAAATGTCAACCATTAGGTGCCTAAGTTTATTATTTTATAGGTTTTTTTCTAATACCGAAACATAAACAAAATGTATATAAATATTTATATTGTTTTTTAGTGTACATGAGTTACCAGCTCATATATCATCTTGGAACAGACCTCGTAATACATATGAAAACAAAATTCACTATATTTACTACCAACATAACTTAAGCGATGGTTTAGTAAGCTTGGCTTAACATGTGATTCAGAAACACATTACGAAGTAAAACCCTGCTTATCTAAAACTACAGTTTACAAAAACTTCGACTTAATCCTCTATTGAAAAACCAGCTCAGAAGTTGACAATTCAATTCAATTCAGTGAGAAGTTAACAATGAAATAGATTCCTGTTATTGATTTTATTAGATAGGTAGGTTAACAAGGGTAAATATTAATAACTTAAATGACGAACATATCGTTTTAGAAAGAACTAATACAAATAAATAATTTAACTCAATGCATACGTAATTTACAATATGTATTATTAAAAGTATAGTATTATCAACGTTAATTAATAAAATGGAAATGTTAATTTTGGTAAATAAGAGAAATCTACTAAAATATTTAATATTAACAAAATAAATTGAAATTTCGTAAAGGTAACAAGAGGTAGAGTAAAAAAAACGACAGGATGTAGTATATCGATATTATCCAAGTTTTGAAAACTCTTTGAATTTATTTTATCTGAATATATTAGTTGGAATTGACGTATCAAATCGTCACAAAGCTGCGTGAACTTTTATAAAAGAGGTCTACTGCTTGTAATATATTAAAATCACTCAATTCTTATCAAAGAATTTAAAAGATGGTTACCAAACTAATATAATTTATAAATATACAGTAATGTACAAAAGTATATAGGCAATTATATTTTCCTATTTTTTTTTTCTGAGGGTATTAAAATTTAAAATATTAATATTTTTTGATATGTTGATAAACAAGTTTGTTATTGTTTAAAAATTATAATTTGTTTCGACAAAAATATATAGACATAAATATAAAAGAGTATTTATGCTTTGGTTGGCATATGTTGACATATTCTTCTGTTTCTTCCAACAAGTTTTGTGTTAATGAATTCATATTTGTCCCACGTATTCCTTCAGGTAATCCCTGATGAGTTCGACATGTTTTGTCTTTGATGTTTTTAATTATTTTCCCGAGTGTGTTTTTCGTTTTTAAGGACATTTTTATGTTTTCTTTTTCTAAAAGTTTTGCAGTACTCCTATTTCCGTTGAATGTGATGGTTGATTTATATTTAATGACTGGATACAAGGAATAAATTAGTTTGTTGTTGTTTTATTATGTTTTTTTATTTAATTGTTTAAAACCATTGCTATTTACGATTTAAAATATTATTTTTAATTCTATTTCCTAATTTTCTGGTGTCATCGTAATCTATGCACCATGCTGTCACAAGCTACTAATTTGTGAGATAGTGGATGATTTAATTTAAAATTTATAGTTGTGTCTGTGGGTTTGTGATAAATTGAAAAATCATGTTCATTATTAATTATTTTGTCACATCTAAAAAGTTAATTGTTTTGTTTACTTCCATTTGTTTTGTAAATTTTATTTTATTGTGTAGAGTTTTTAAAAAGGAATCAATCTTAGCCTGAAGAAACTGTGGTGAAACAATAAAATAATTTCAAAGGTTTTTACGTGTTTTTATTAAGTTATACAATAAACTTTAACAATTATCAGCCTCATCAATCGATATGTTTGTGTGTGTTTTCTATAAAAAATGAATAAATAATATTCATTTTTTGCTGAATATGAAACTTTGTTTCCAAAATATTTTAACAAGTTTTAAAACCAGATGAACCAGCACATAGATGTTTAATGTATATGTTGTAGTTGAATATACTTATTATTACATTAATAATAATAATATATACGAAGAATTAATAAGTATTAAATTTTATTAAGTAGATGTACGTAATTGTTACATATATGGTGTAACAAAATCTACGCAAGTAATTATTATAATTAATAATTAGCAAGACATAAAGTTAATATATAATCTACAATGAAGGAGAATTGAACCGTTTAAGTAATTAAACGAAAATAACCACCACCTAATTAAGTTCATACCTTGTTATAAGTTACATCCCGGTGGTTATATATTAAATTCCAGGATAGATGGAAGTTTCCGCAAAGTACAGTAAATCTCACTCGAGATTCCTTCATTTATATCAATATCTTTGTTCCCTCTTGTAGTAATATTTACACAAAACTCCCCCACATACACTGTCTGTTTCTCTAGAGAACTAAAGCCTCCTCTGTGTCGCCGTATCTGCACACTCTTACATAAATTATAATCTCCACACAAGTCCAAAACTGTCTTTTATATTATATAGTGGTATAAACTAAGGATGTTTTAATTAATTTCGTTAGCGGTTACGTTATAATACGAATGAAATATTTACTAAGTTTTTCCTTTAAACGCAACTATCCCCTGACAGATATTTATGTTAAATATGAAATATGTGATACTCACCAATAATAAATCATCGCGTATTCTTCAGTTGGCCCCTAGAATTTCCATAAATTCCACGTTGATCTTCTTCCCGTGTATATCAAGTAAATGGGAGGAAAACATCAAAATTTACCTGTAGGTAAGTATAATTTATTGGGAATTAATTCTTATTGCGTTATTTCACTGCAAGAATAATTCTGTGTAATTTCCTCAAACGTTTCCGTTAGTTAGGGATGATTCAGTGTGTGTCTTAGACGAATGTTTAAGCCTCGGGCAGTGGACCGGCTTGCCAGGATCAGAGACATTAGCCACTGTCACTCGTCATTACAGGAGGAAAATCCTGTTATCCATCGTCATCTACACGACGATCCCGGTAATCCAGGCTCAGGTCTCGACTCTATCCCCCTCTCTCCTTTCCCCCATTTTGCTCTTTCGAGATGGAGGTATTTGTCTCACGGAAATCACTCAACCCATTAACACGTTTTCCTCGTTTAGGAGTGCAAATAATTAAAAAAAGTAAAAATTAAATAAATAACATTTTGATTCAATATAGTTTTGATTTGTTATTTAATGACTTTTTTAAAAAGTATATACTTAATATTTATTTAAAACAGACCTTGACTTTAGAAATAATAAAAATCTACCTAATTGTGGTTATTTAATTATTTATGTTTCTGTTCCAATAGGATGCAGTATGAAAAACTAGCCGTAAAAAAATGAAAAGCCAAGTCATGAAACCGATGCAATATTTGCTACAAAATTATTGGCCAAGTGAAATTTGCTAAGTTTTTTACTTAAAAAAAAAATGAAGAATGTGTGGGACATACTAAATCAATTGCAACAAAAATTAAATACCCGTGTACTTTTAAGCATTAATTATTCAATTAATTGATTAAATGTTAAAAAAAACGTTCCGTTGCGCAAAACTGTTTTATATAAAAGTAAGATGTTATGTATAATTACGATTTGTGTTGTTCGCGAAAACGTTAAATATTTTTTTTGAATTATTTACAAACTACTTTTAATTATCCTTTTCAATCAATTTATCACAATGTTAACTAATCATATTTTTCTTACTTGGTTATTTAAATAGGCTTGTCTTAGTAATGTTTTTGAATTCCCAATAGACCTACTAACATACAAACACCCCCCCCCCCCTCCAAGCTAATGCTAAATATAAATTTTCTAACAAACTAACATATAACATTAATGGATATATTGATTAATTTGCCTGCCCCATAATTAAATTAAAATAAAAATAAAAATTAAAACATCAATATATTAATGTAAATATCGATAGAAATTTTAATAAAACAAATTTTAAATTCTCTTGAAAATGGGCTAATAACCCGAGACTAGTCGAGAATTTAAAGTTATTCAATCTAATCTGTGTTTTATTGGTTGATTTTTAATAATTTATTTATATTTATTTCAAACTAACATAACATAAGAGAATTAGTTAAGATTTTCTACCGAATAGTTGCATGACAGAATAGAGCATTAAACACGATCGTGTTGTATTTTTAAAAGTGTAACTTTACTTCCATTATCCCCGAATCCGTAACAAAGGTTATTGTTTTTGAATAGAAAAAAAATCGTTTGTTTTATAATAAATATTTAAAATATTTAACAAATTACAATGTGTAAATTGTTATTAAGGATTTAAATTAAATAAGCCGAAATAATAATAAATTTTTGAACACATTTTATTTAAAACGGTTATTATTATTTCACATCCGTACTGAAACTCGCTCGATCCATCTTAACTCCGGCAAGTTTTGGCGTGCGCCCGAATTTGAATTTTTAATCCCCGAACGGCGAACTTTAAATATTAATTAGCGAACTTCTGGTAATTTTAAGTGCTACCGCGTTTAAACCTTAAACGATTTCAAGGGGCTTATTAAATACAAGAAATTCAGCTCATCACATGGCAACTTGTAACGCACTTGGCAAATACGACACACCCACGCGCTCCCGCTTCTTACTTTCCGATGGGTGGTATCCACCACCCCGCCCACCAAAACTAATTAATTAAAATACCTATTTGCCATCCGTCTTGATGAAAACCGCGGGTGCGCTCCGCCCGGACGCTTTATGGCTTCTTTAATTAATGATATTTATCGCGGTGGTTTCGTTTTTCTTTCACTTAGATATTTGTATGGTTTATTTATATACCATATGAAATTAATTTTCTTTTAAGTTTATTTTAATATACACTTTGTATATATTTCAAGAACCCAATAAAAGAATTTATTCGAAACTTAAAAAAAAAGATCTGGAAATAAATTAAATAAAAAGAATTTGAAAATAATTAATTAATAAATTATTTTCCCTTTAGCTACTGTAATATTTGATTTATGTTACACAAGTACTTTAACAAATGTCCAATAAGAGACATTTGCTGTTGCATAACAGTAACATATTCTATAATGCAACAATTTTTGAATCGAAAATATTTATTGCAAAAAAACAAAAAAAAAAAGATAATTAAAGTAAATCGATTCTTTTGCACCGAATCGTTCAGAAAATAAAAACGTATAGAATGATGGTTCGTTGAGTGAATTTGGAAGTGAACAGAATAACTTTTCTTCAAACAATTTAAAAATTCTACACACAGGTAATAAGGGATTAACGCTTAACTATCGGGAGGGTTTAGAAATTTCAAAAGCCTTAAAGGAAGGTAAAAACGTGGTCAACGACCACGAAGACCTATGGAATTCCCCGATATTAAATGCCCTTATTACCTAATAAAACGTAAATCTGTTTATATATTCCAAAACAAATCCATTTCTACATCATTCTTGTTAATGGCATCAAGCCGAAACTAGTAGAAAATAAAATACAAATAACTGAAACAAAACCAAGTGAATTTAATTTACAAATTAATATTTTTGTGAACAGAAAAGCCGAAGGGAAAGGTAAAATGATAAATAAATACATCAGTAAATATAGAACTAAATTAGTTATTGATTACAAAATGTAACATTTCTTAATAATAGAAAAAGACTATTTATTTACTTGATGGCAGTGATTTAATTTAACTATTAAAGCCGAATTCTTTGTTTTAGATATATTTTATTTTATAGATACTTATTTTTGCTTCGAAAAATGTAAAATACAATAATAATTTTAATAATAAACTTACGTAATTGTGTCAACATATATATAACAAGCCTTTTTTGATACACATATTTACATAAAAATGCAGCATGAAGCCAGTAAAAGATTTCATGAATGCATTAAATTTAATGCAGAAACGTGCAAATTCTTCGCGGCTTAGAAAGATAGCCGAGGAACTGAAAGGACATTTGTACTCCACGCGACTGTAAAATTCGTTAAAAACGATGCACGGCCCTAATTCCGTATGCGCTTTTATGGCGCTATACGTTTTAGCGCGAAGAAACGCGCGCATAAACATTATTAAATTTGCATGTGTTTGTGCGGGCGATAAAACACACTCGCATTAGATATTGAATCATCGAATGCAAGATGCAATTAGGAATTAAGTTACGGGCCGAATTAGCCATCACGGTGTTGCATTTGAATTATTTAATGCGGAGTTGAGTTAATAAGCCCACGGCTTTTACCGAAGGGGATATTTATGGAATACATTACGGTAACAAAGTAACAATATTTGGGTAATTTATGATGGGCTGGGGGCATGCGCGCCCTCAATTATTATGATATAGTCTCACTTTAAGTGCATGTGATATAAATTTACATGCTCGGCGAACGATTTATGGGTGTACGAGCTAATTTACCACACACAGCTTGCGTCTTACAGAAATTCACGATGACTAAATATGTATTTCTGTACTATAGTTTATACAACATTTATAATTAATATAAAAACAGGTATGAAATGGTTCGACCCCCGATATTATTAAAATTTACAATTGAAATTTCAATAACGTGTGATTTTGTAGTAACCCTTAATTATTTAACAGGCCCGTTATTTATGCAACATGCATTATCGGTACTTACCGTGTTTTCACCTGTAAATTAAAAGGATTACAATGAAAATTTCTGGCAATGATCAATAAAATTCGATCAATCCCTTTTTCCAACTGCAAAAAATTACTTACACTGTAAGTTTTACAAACATCTATTGAAACAACTACTTCCCGAGCATTTACCCCGCCGGATTACACAATAGATATTTGTTGTTGCATAGTAGCACTACTGCGAATCGCAACGGTTTGAGTCGAAATTATTTAATGAAAGGAAATAATAGTTACAAGGCTATCTGTAGACACGTTTTTCGGGATTTCATCCCTCATCAGTACAAGCCCTTAGTTGTTAAACAATTTTTAATTAACCGATTTTGATAATTTTTGTTTCGTTCAATTCAGAATAAAAAATCTATCATTTGAGGTATCGCAAAGGGTGCTTTACTATATGAATTTTTAAAGTTGGGGTTGTGGCTGAAAAATGTATGTCAGGATAGCATTTTAAAAATAAAAATCGACGTTTCACAGCATTTTTCTAAAATATGTTTATTTACGACATTATAGAATTTATCCGTTACTTTTGAATCACCCTGTATATATAGGGTATCTCAGCGTGAGCGCCGAGTAGCTTTACGGTTTATTTTATTAAAATCAAGAAATGTCATTGTTAATTTCACTAAATTCTACCCTATTACTTCATGAATATATATGAGTCAATTTTCTGTCCAAATAATAAAAACAAATATTAAAATACAAACACCATTAATAAAACAAGTTAAGGTACGGAGTGCATTAAGATATAATATAAAACGAAACCTGTCCTTTAACGATCTCCGTAAGATCTGGATAATAAATGCGCCCCTTTTTTTATACAATAAATATTTATTGAATATTTAAGAAACATATATGTGAATGTTGATATTTGATGTTTGTTTTGATGTTTGTGAAACCAACATGTGGAACACGCCGTCGGATGATGCCGCGGGGACTTTATTTTGCACATGTTAGCCGACCTTCATAATATTGATGCCATTCGACGTTTGGCCACAGACTTCATTAATTCCGACCAGATCAAAAGAATTAACCTCCCCACTCCACTCTCAGCACATGTTAAATTTTTAATTAATTTCGAATTGAATAAAGTGGAAATCTCGGCGCGTTGGTTTTTAATCACGTGCCGATGAATATTTAAATTAATATTGCCAATTATTTCGTAATGGAGTCATTACGAATGTATGTCCTCGCTGAATTGAGCGCCTCGCACATCAAAATATTTCCATGTGTTGATGAAAAGCCGCCTCGAAGCTCGCACGCTTCGGACAAACAATCACGCGGCATTAGACGCGAGCTTTCGGAGAATTTAATTTATTGTCCTTGATATTAATTGACATCTGTATGTCCAATTAGCTTGCTGATTAATTAGGCGCTTAATTGAATATCCCACACGAATAATCCTTCAGCGCGTAAATCTATCATCGGCGCGCCGATTTTTTATTTGACAACAACGGAACTCTTAATTGAGACTAATCAACTTCGTGCTATCTGTTATGCGTGGGCGTTCTTTGTTTATAATTAATTCGCGTTTGAATCGAATGCGTGCGTTTGACAGATTTTACAAATAATTAATATGTGTTATATGTGATGATTAAAAAATATATATATATTTTAGCTTACATAAATTTCCACTCCAATTCTAATTTTAAATTAAAATAAAAAAATTATATAACATAGATTAATATAATATTATTAATGCCTTGCACATTTATACATACAAAATTAATTAAAATTACCGGAAAATCTAAATAACTTTCCAAACGTAAGAATTACGAATAATTAATTAAATAAAAATTGAATGTACATAGTGTTCAATTTGCTAAAATAATCGGGCAAACTTGTATTTTTTAAATAGAACACCCTACATATGTTCATAAATTTAATTTAATGTACCTTTTGTAGGAATATTTTTTTCTGTAAAATGCATCGTTTTTAAAGTTTTGTATAAATGCGTTTGTTGAAATAAATCTATTTGTATGAATGTGGAACAATATTATTTAGTTCAAAAATCTGTATAAATTCAAACCAAAAAAAATACATTTTATAAAAAAATAATTTCGAAAAAGTTCTGAGTATCAAAAAATATTTTAAAATACAGGGTATATATATATAGAGAAATGATCATTTCTTCGCCTGAAGAAACTACAGTGTGGTGAAACAATTGTATCAATATTACAATAGACATTGAAAGACTAAATAGTGATATTTAATATTCGCCTGAAGTAGCCACAGTGTGATGAAACAATATTATGATATTATAATAGACTTTGAAAGACTCAATAGTGTTATTTATACTTCAATAACCTTAACATATTGATGCTTACTTTGAGCTTTGAGAATGGACATCTCGTATATAATACTGTGTCAATTATGTCAATAAATATACAATTTTATTTATTTAGTACAATAATTTTTGGAATTATCCGTGTTATTCCAGAGCGAAAGAAACTGTACTTGAATACATATATAAAAATGCACATAAAAGTAAATTACGCCCCCTTTCAGTTTTATCGAGTGGAAATTGAAAGCCTACGATCGAGTTTAAATAGGTGCATCGGTAGTTAGCGTAACTTATGGCCAATTCTGCTTCGGCGGAAAAGCTGTACAGGAGTTCTTTTATAGCCTCACCGAATGTCCTTTCGTTTCGCTTCTTCGGTGGGGAGAGACAATCACAATTTATACAAAACCCCTGAATTTCTTTCACAATTATTTATGCATAAACATACAGAGAGCTTTTTTTAACAGTATACATTTCCCCTATGTATACCTGCAAAATACACGAGTCAAACGCATTGATGTATGTGTGTTTAGTTGCCTATAACACGCAACTGAAGACACATATGCCAAATAGTCAACTAAACATACACACATTAATTATTCAATGCTGTTGGCTCGCGTTTTTTGCAGGTATACATAGGGGAAATGTATACTGATAAAAAAACCTCTCTGTATATATTTATAATATTTTAATATTATTTGAAGTCAATAGCTCATAACAAGTAATGAAGATCGATAAAGTATTTAATTCCAAAATTATATGCATTTTTCTTAATTAGGTATATCTTTATACATTTTTAAGAGAAACAAGTTGCGGGAACCCGACCGCCACGCAAATACGTCCGCCCCCAGAGTGAAATAATTTTCATCGACATATGGAGCAGCAAGAAGTGCAAAAGATCCGAACAGCGTATAAAAGGGCAAAATAAATTCAGGATGACAGTCCCCTCGTCAGAGGAGGACCAATGATGCGCCTACTTCGTCCACATGCCGAAGAATAGCAATGCAAATGATAGATAGTCATAGCCTTTGCCGCTGAAACTATCAAAGTAAGGGAGAAAAAGAGGATGACAGTCTCACTAGCAAGTACCCAGCATATAAGTATCCTTATAACTTCCACACAGCATGCTCATTTCTCTTATCTCTTTGACTTGGAAAGGAAGACCATCTCTTTCTTGGTTGAATTCACTTTCCTCTAATATCCTGGTATATCTTGAAAACACCATCCTAATTGCCTTGCTAGAGAGGAAGTAAGTGAATAAAACATGCAAAAATCACATTAATATATTCAATAATAAAATAAAATATATTTTTTTAACACAGACCATTAACACAGACCATTAACACGACAGTTAGAATTATTAGACTGAAATATGGCTATTTCTCAGCACTGAACTAGTGTATTGTAATAATTATTACTACATAAAAATGTTTCTCATTTTTTATTCACTTACTGTACTTACAAGCCCTAAATTGTGTTGTATTTATTTTTGGTTTTTTTTATTTCTTCTTCATTCAGGACCTACATCCATCCCTTTTTTCAGCCACTCACTTGCAATATGTACTGATATATTCGATGTTTCGTGTATTATTTTACTTTAATATTTTCATATTGTGTATATTTATAGAATCAAGGATGATCGGAGAGATGACTCCTCACGGGGCAAGCGACCAAAAAAGGCAGAAATTAAATTTCTCTTAAATTTTTGTTTCCCCATTACTTACATTGTCACTCTGAAGAAGGAACAAATTGTAGTTCCGAAAGCTTGGTTCATACAATAAAAGTTTGAGAGAAATTTAATTCCTGCCTTCTTTGGTCGCTTCCCCCATGAGGAGTCCTGTCTCTGATTACCCTTGTGTTTAACGTTTGACTACCGTTACTTCTTGCTGTGGTTATTTATAGAATGTACACATACACTTCTTTTGCAAGTCTTTCATTCTACAATTCATTCAGTTTCATTTTATAATTTACATCTCTTTCTAATGCCACATTATTTTCGCTTCCTTTAACAGAATGTATAGAACGTTCCACTATTACCTTTTGTTTCAAGAACCGCTACTATCTTTACTTTATTACTCCATAACGTCCTAAGTTTCTATACCTTACGTCAATATGGGTATCACGCATGAGTTTCATAATTTGCACGTTAGTTGGAAATTTCTCCCAAACCATATTCATTTCTTCAGGATTTGACTTGTATCCATCTAAAATGCCCCACAAATCCACCACTACTTCCAAATATAAATTACAAACATTTAAAGTCTTTCTCATTTACATCTCCTTCTTTCCAAATTCCCATCTTCGGTAGCCATCCTCCATCTACCAAAATATTTTATCAAAATTTTCATATTTCTCATATCTATACGCAATCCCTATTGTCCACTTGCACTGACTACGATTAAATTCTACAATTACGATGTCACATGAAATTAGGCGAAATGAAATGAAATGAAATATGATTACAATTAGCTTATTGTGATTAGCATTAATAAACGGATTTTAGTTCAATCGAACGCCATCTATTGGCAAAATATTTATAATAAAAATGTTCAACCATCTATTGCCGAATTTTCATGTAACTGGCGTTTGTATGAAAATTAGGCAATAGATGGTTGAACATTTTTATTATAAATATTTTGCCAATAGATGGCGCTTGCGTTATCTTCCAATTATTATGGTGCAAAACATTTTATAAGCGATTTTACAACTTGGAATTTCGATGGAATCAGAAACGACGATTTAAAACAAAAACCCGCCGGCTGAAACAATAAAAAAATCACTATTAAAGTAAAAGCCACAAGCTTCGATTATTGCTGAATATTTGTTATACTTTTATTAATTTTTTATATTCTTTTGTAAAATATGAATAAATTTCGGTTATCACCTTGGTTGTAGGGGGAAAATATTATATCAAGAAATGTACGACATGCTGAAAAACATGGACTCTTCAATTTTTTTCACTCCAATTCGTAGTAATTAACACCATATCATCTGCGAACCCTAACATCGACACAAATACAACTAAAACGAAGATCTCCAAGAAGCATGTTTGCATGGCAAGAATATATTTTCACTGGAGCTTAAAAGTAAAGCAATACCCAGAAATAAAAATGTTATAAATGTTTTTGTATCAAATTTATATTCAGTTTTCATGTCAGAACAAACAATTACAATTTTGTGCAATTTGAACAAAAAATACTGACAAAAATTCAATAATGTGTTTAGCACTTTCTGACTCGGCGAGGCATAGAACTAAATCAAGTAATCGTTGTCTTCTTGTGGAAATCGGTCCCAGGCCTGATGAACACAGATGTGATTTGGTCGAAAGTCCTGAAATCGCTGAAATGTTCTTCATATGCTATCTCATACATGTCCTGTTAGCGATAAATCAGGCGGATAAGTGTAAAAATCGGACCCAAAAATTATAGATAAAACAGTAAAATTGTTATTGTCTTTTTTTTCTTTTCAAGTTAAATAAAACCTGCGTATTTGTTGCTAGATTAAACCACATATAAGCGGTGTTGCATTACTTTTGAGCTCGAGTATATTTCATTTTCATTCTTCTTTATAGTTCGCGGTTTCAACGAAGAATATAGATTTTCATATAGAATTATTATAATTTTTTTTTCTATTACAAGACGAACGCTAATAGTGTCTTTTAATTAAAACGAACGCCATTTTATCCCAACTAGGAGTGATAACGCTTGTACACACCCGCCACGGCAATAAACGTATGGGAAGAAGCTGAAACTGAAGCCGCTTCTGTTTACACACATTACAATTCAGCTTGTATGACCATTAAACCTAATTACCCTCGAGTACACGAAGCCCCTTTTATGCATACCCCCACAGCTACAAAGACACATTCGCCCATTCAAACTATTCCCCAGATAATCTCATTTTTCGCTGCGATAAGCGCTAATGCGCAACGCAACAATAACACTTTGTTTCCGAACGACGCGCTGCGAATAAAATGCCGTTTGTTATTTTACATATTATTCTTTTTTGTCGGGTAGAAATGAAGACGGATTCATCGGTTACCTTTGGAGGCGCCCGCATGCGAACGAATTGGCATTTCCTGAAATCACGATTTCCCTTTTATAAAAGTTATTTGTGACGTAATAGAGATTTATGCGTTGCCATAAAAACGGAACTTGTAAGGAAAGGAATGACACGTCACATTTAAGGAGCAATATTTTCGTATAAAGGAAGAAACCTGAAGGCAGCTATAAAATTCCAATCGGCGTCGGGCTTGTTTTCGTCCATACACTCGAGGAATAAAAGTTATTGTAATATAATTATTTTAATATGGGATGCGTAAAATAAATGTAATTCGTGGCTCCAACATTGCTTTTTGTGAAAAATCAAAGGACATCTATAAAGAACTTATATAAACGATAAAGAGTCTGTACAAAAAATTAACCACTAAGTGAGAGTCGACAATACGATATGTATGTTAACAATACAACCCCTACAACACCATTATGGTAGATGATGATTTTAGATTATATATATATATATATATATATGTTAACAATACATATGAGGGAGAGAGACAGGGTGCCTTCAGTCCGTTATGCACTGTGGCAGAAACACTAAAGTACATACAGTGAATCCATAAATTAATTGGTAAAATACTATACTATACAACATTTTATGTTTGAAGCATAGAATGTTGTATTTTCGCGGACACGAAATTGTAAATAGGGCTAAAGCGTAATCTGAAAGTTTCAAATAATTCGATCAAAACATATGTATTGAAAAATAAACTAAAGAGGAGGAAAAATATATATCAACAAACATACTAAGTTCAATAGAAATGTAATCACCATGAACGAGTGATTATATTTCAATTTCAATTTAATTACTCTATAATTTAGATTCACGAATAATTTCAATTTCAATTTACTTTATTAACGGAATCTCCATTTCCAAATTACAATTATAATCACATATTAAAAATTTTATAAGAAAAGTGTGACGCTCTAAAAAGATTACAAAACATATGTATAAAAAAAGGCAAATTATTATTATTTCGATAAATTTTAGTACACATCATAATTATAAATTATATTATTTATAATTGATTAAAATTTCAAAATAATCGGTTCACCAGAACGTGTAAAAAATTTAATAATGTGTAGGTCCTCCACGTTGCGTTACACATTCACCAGTACGTCTAGGCATACTTCTAATGAGGTGATCGATATCGAACAGTTAGTGTTATAATATGGGGAGGTATTGCGTATGGTGGCAGGTCCTCATTAGTGTTTATTAGAGGCAGCATGACATATCTCCACTACATACAAGAAACTGTGCTACCCCATATTATACCTTGCAACACTACGAAGTCCACTTTTGAAAGAAGATAATGCGCGGCTCGGCCACATGTTGCTAGAGCTACATTGAACTACTTTGAACGACACCAAATCAATCTTTTACCCTCGCCACCGAGATATCCAGATCTTTCTCCGATATAACATGTGCGGGATATTATTGGTAGGAGGCTAACCCGTTCAAATCGTCCGCCAGAGACCTTGACGGCCCTTTGTTTGTAAAACATTGATAATGATCGAAATGTACATCTGTTAATAAATAAATAAGTGAAGAAAAGTGTACAAAGTGTTTTCATATTTCTTTCAAATCTTCACGAAACTCACATTTAATTAAGTACAAGTTGCTATGGATGAGATACCACAAGAGGGTATCGATCATCTCATTAGAGGTATGCCTAGGCGTACTGGTGAATGTGTAACATATCGTGGAGGACCTACACATTATTAACATTTGCACACGTTATGGTGAACCGAATACTTTTAAATATTTTATAATTACGTAGATGTGTACGAAAATTTATCGAAATATAATCACACGTTCTTGGTAATAACATTTCTATTGCGCTCTTATTTACCAAATGAAAAAGTAACTCAAGATGACTACATAAATAAAAATATTGACGCAGGGAATCATATGGAAATGAAAACTGAATACTAGTAGAAATACATCAAAAAAGATAAGAAACAGTGCAAATTAAACACCTAAAAATTGTGGTATTTTATTATTTTATTTTTGCATGCACTCGTTATTTCATCCACAGTGCGTATAAACAGTAATGGGCTGTACTTGCCTCAATTGTTTCGAAGACGGTTAACAAATACTTTAAAAATTAACACACTTGTTATATGGGAAATTAAAAGAAGTTCAAACATTTAGCAAGAACAAAAAATACAAGAGCTGACACGACCCGACGTTTAAAGATATATTTATATTTGCCAGCACCAACAAATAATTTAGCAGTAATTTATTAGAGGACACATTATACACATCTGATTATTCCATAGTTCATATTTAATTATTAAATAAATTGTCAGTATAAATTTATTTAAGGTTGCGGTTTAGTAGAAAGAGATGGCTATATAGTAAAATGGAAATAATCGTTTGAAAAAAGAGCCATTACTTTGGATTTAATAATATGAATATGGATTTACATTTTTTATCTACCAAGTATAAAGTACCAGTCTAAATAAAAACTAAATCGTTAATTTTCGTGTATTTCATCAATTTACTAGTTCAAGTTAGAAATGAAAATTGTAAGATATAATGAAATTAATAGTTCATGTCTGCTAAGTTATTTGAATGCAGAATTTAGTGAAATGCTTTAAATTTTCATTGCACAAGTTTTTATTAGCAAACATATAATTTGAAATTTGCTATAAATTTGATCAATTTTCATTGTTTTTCATAATTGATTTTCACACAAACTAAACATTAAAATAATTTTTAATTAATCTGATGAAATTCCTGCTTATTTTAAGATTACTTTAATGTATAATACAATATTATTCATTGATCACAACAGCAATCTAACTCGAATTAGTGATTGCCAATATTTATATAGCTATCTCTTTCGTCTAAACCGCACCCTTAATAATTAAATATGAACTAATGAATAAAATAGTGAGGATTTCATTTCATTGAACATAGTCCATTGTTCCATGTTAATTCATTGCAAGTATATTGAAGTAGTCAGTAAAATATTAACTCTCATAAACAGTATTTCGAGTATATGGTATGACAGATAATATATATATATATAGGAGCACATTAAAATAAATGAAATAAATTAATTGCACAAATGAATGAAAACTAAATAAACATAACATTGCATCAAACATTAATGAATTAAATTAATCTGCGATGTGTAATATTAACTTAGTATATTTGAAGTTGTATTTATTCAAAATTATTTTAATTAATATTTACATCAATTGAAGTTAAAAAAATATATTTTTATTTTAATTAAGTTAAATTAAAATATGATTTCAAGACAATATAACCAGGACACCCGAATAACTCATTTCACGCCAACAACGAAATGCAGGCGCTAACGATATGTTTGCAATATAACGCGAAATATTGCACTCTAAACTAAAATAATTAGAGCTCAAATGGAGTCACTGGAGGGGTGGACGAGCTTGCGTTAAACTTGATTAATAAACGTCGGGTGAATTTCGGTAACCCCGAGTCCAGTTCAACGAACAAAACGTCTCAATTACCTTCGACACGAAAGTGAAATTATTAATTAGCCCGAGTTAGTCTATGATATTAGTAGGGGAGTGACGCCTTATGTTACCACACATTTATAATGGGAATAAAGGTAATTATCTCTTTGGAGTTAAATGTTAATTACTTTCAGAGGGAGCTAAGCGGGAATTTAATTATAAATTTATTACACGGTTTGTCCTTACAGTGGTTTGGGTTGCAATTTTGAGTGGCTCCGAAAAGCGCGAAATGATTTTAGGAATACTTATTGTTAACATTTGAATAATTTAATTTGTTGCATGATGCAATATTTTATTTATTTGCAACATCAGGTGTACATTATGTAATTCAATGTCCGGCGGGGTATTTTCCCGGGAAGTAGTTTTTTTAATGTGCATTTGTTTAAAGTACTTACGTAACGTAAGTCAAAATTGTCACAGAGTTAAATGTGGAAATAATTAATTGATTATTTTCAAATCAATTTTATTTACTTTAATTTAATTTTTTTTATAAAGTTGAATTGAGTAGCTAACTTCTTCAGTTTTATGATATACGTTAAATCTAATTTAAATGTGCATCATAGCAAAGGCGCATGTAATTTCTTAAAATTAAATGTTTATCTCTTTTATTTAACTTGGATGATCGCAATGAAATTAAAGCAGATGCATTATTTGTTTCAATATTTAGAAATTATTTCGTTTAATTTCTGTTTGTTTTTTCTCTATATATATATATATTAGATTTAGACTAAAGTTGCGATAAAAAATAGAGTTCCATTTAAAATAAGGAAGTTAGTATCGATTTACGATATAACCGAATTTAGTAAAATCTTGAAAATGTCTTAATCGAAGCATATTGGTATACGTAAAGGGTTGAAATTTCAAAATTATTTATTGATTGGAAGTCCATTTACTTTTAATCTGATTTCTAATCCAGATTTAGATCAAATACACAGACCTACATATTTTTTTATGAAAAATGTTTCAAGTTTAATAGGCGTAAATGGGGTTTGCTGATCACTAATCTGTGCTTAATTTACTTTTCAGCAAGTCAGGTTTTAAGGAAAAGTGTCTTTGAAATTTTTCATAGAAACTGCGAAAA
This sequence comes from Philonthus spinipes, assembly GCA_963082785.1. Classification (NCBI taxonomy): domain Eukaryota; kingdom Metazoa; phylum Arthropoda; class Insecta; order Coleoptera; family Staphylinidae; genus Philonthus; species Philonthus spinipes. The sequence continues at coordinate 36,160,125 of OY720300.1, forward strand.
TTATTGAGATTATATGAAAATAGAAAATCATAATTGTTTCATTATTGTTTTCATTTTTTATTTACACAAACAAGCTCGTTTAAATAAAACTAAATATTATGCAAATAAACCTCGTATTTAAAATTCCATTCATTTTTCGTTTGCTCTCCTTATTGAAAAGCATTAGTTTGCATTCGGACTTACCAACTCGTATTTATTCTACTCCGGCGGTCCGTGTATAAGAATACGTGTGTATGTTTTCGTATTTACTCCGACAACAATCCCTCGCCCCGCAAACAAAGCCGCCCCTAAGTTCATCTTGTTGTTCCATTTCCTCTCCGCCGCTGTGTGTTTCTGTGTTTGCTTGTTTTCGCCGTTAAAAACACTTAAATACCGAGCGAAAAAGACGCAACATAATTTCCCCTCGTAAAATCCTTTAAATGCGCTTTAATGAACAGGAAAAATTATATCGCTTGTTCGAGTCGAATTACTCGGTTTTTACGTGCTTAAGGCTCTCTTTTTTCCTTTTTTTCATTTATAATAACTGTTTTGAAATTATAATATATTAATTTAATTGTTAATATTTTATATATTTTCTGTAATTATTTTTATGTTTTTTTTTCTCTATATATATTTTAGCTTTTAATTATCCCGTTTATTTAATCCTCTTATATATACAAATACATATATCAAACATATTATATATTTATAAAAATATAGTTCCTCGCCTATTAATTGACTATCGACGGCTCTCTTGTGTTAAGAAATACGAAATGTATTTTAACTATCCATGTTTCTGGCTTTGTCATGAAGCCATGAAATCAAATTATATAATGACGCGTTTTGGATTTTTATACAGGATGGTCAGAAAATGAGTGATAATCTTCAGTTAAAATGGTTCGTTAATTAATTCTAAGTAGAAAAAAAAAGTTTTTAAAATAAAAAATTAAATTAAATGAAACAAAATAAATATAATAACCTTTATGAGGCCATTAATATCCTAAATATGTGACTAGAATTTGTTTTTAACATTTTATGTACAATTATTACTATAAATAATCGACTTATCATTAAACAAACATTTAGCTGGATGTTAATAGAACTATTTTTTTCAAAATATTTCAAAAATTTTACTGATTTCTGGTCACATCTTTATTATATCAATGCCCTCGTGAGTGTTAAAGAATAATCGTGCAATACTTTTTTTTATTAATTTTTGTACTTGAAATTAATCAATGAACCATTTTACCTGAAGATTATCACACATTTTCTGGCTACCTTGTATAGCACACGCATTTAAACTAATGATAGTAAACATGTGACTTTAGTTTTTCTCGTGATGTAAATATTCATAGAAATTTTAATAAAACAAATTTTAAATTCTCTTGAAAATGGGCTAATAACCCGAAACTATTCGAGAATTTAAAGTTATTCAATCTAATCTGTGTTTTATTGGTTGATTTTTAATAATTTATTCATATTTATTTCATACAATATGTTTTTTTTTTTTTTTCATAAAAATCCAAATTTCTAAAAACTGTTAGGTTTAGGTATAGTAACCTCCTATGTTTTTTACTGTAAAATCACATTTAGACTAAAGTTGCGATAAAAAATAGAGTTCCATTTAAAATAAGGATGTTAGTATCGATTTACGATATAACCCAATTTAGTAAAATATTGAAAATATCTTAATCGACGCATATTGGTATACGTAAAGGGTTGAAATTTCAAAATTATTTATTGATGGGAAGTCCATTTACTTTTAACCTGATATCTCGGTGGGACATTCTGTATACAACAGAAATGTATTTATATTTAATTATAGAGTACACTTTATTTATATGAAATATTATTGCCATATTTATATGGATAAGTACGTATATAATTATATAGAAATTTTAAAAAAATGTTTAATCTATATAAAATATAATTTAATTCGCAAATTTAATTACACTAATTTCCGAATCAATCGCACTCTTCTTTAAAATAAAACAATATTTCATTGTCCATAAATCCACAATTTTAGATTATTAGATCTTGTGGCTGACAACTGCTGGCTTCTCCGATTCCCCATTCATGATTCCCTATTCCCAAACCCTAAGATGTTAATAAGGGTCGTGATCGGGGTGCCGAGTCGATACGTGTTTCAGGACCAAATTAACTATTTCGTTTAATTATGGCTACTTGAATTATTCAATGAGCATCCGATGCAATTAACTGCAGGAGTATTAATTAATAAAGAATTTCCCAAACTAGAAACTTGGTACAATAACACGTACAAATAAATTCTGTTTTAAATGTCATCACTGTTTAAATAAAACTACATCTTAAAAGGTTTTACTTCAAATTAATCTATATTTTTAATTAATTTCTCACTTAACCCTTGGTGAAACATTTAAATCAAATTAATTTTTTAAATTATTATTTTCATATTCGCTTGAAAATAAAACACAGCACTATTTATAAGTAATGGGCAAAGTCGATCGTTTATTACTGCTAAATTAAGTATATTAATAATAATAATAATAATTTCTTTATTTCCCAACGGAAGAACCAATACAGGGAAAAGATTTAAACAAGTAAACTTAAGATTATTAATAATAATAATAGAAAGAGAGAAAAAAAGTAATAACAGCTAAAATTAATAATATTATTATCTTATGGATATTATTTATTATAAAAATTTGGAGAATAACTTCCAATTTATTAATAAACATAAATTTTAAATCAATTTTCGTTTTATTACTAGTTTTTGTGGCTGTAATAATATTTTTTTATCATATAGTGATGATTTTTTTGTTCAGTGAACGTTTTACTTGATAAAGCGCGACCGACGTTTCAAGTGCGGTCCGTTTCAAATGAATATATCTTTAAAGCCTTTTTGAATTTAACAATTAATTTTCGCAAAATATTTTACACACTTATGGATTTTAAATTAAACACATATTTTTTTTTATTTTTCAACTAAACTAATCAAAAAGGACCCTCAACTAAAATATAAATGAATTAATTAATGGTTTTAATATTTAAACATTGGTAGTTTATTTTGTATAAAATAAATATGAATAGATTATTAAAAATCAACCAATAAAACAATTAAAGACAGATTAGATTGTGAATAACTTAAAATTAACCCGAAACTAGTCGAGAAATTAAAGTTATCTTTGTTTAATTATTTTATTGGTTGATTTTTAATAATCTATTCATATTTATTTTATAAATGAAATACTTTTATCAGTTTCGATATATAATGGTAGAAGTAGTAAACTGTTCTACATAGAATAACTGATGAAAATCGCAATAACCATAATTTCCACGCAGGAATAAATAACGTCTTTTCAGTCATCATGCAACAAGCTGCTTTTCTGCGTTATGATAATTAGAAAAGAAAATTACACATAATATATTCAATTTCTAACACGCAGCCATCGTCGAGGAGTTGAATGGGGGGTGGAAAGTTATGCGCGCACGTACGCGAAGCGTTCAAATTCGCATATGCGTAACTCAATACACAGCGTATAAACATATCCATGTAACGATTTGCATGCGTTATAATTATGTTATAAAATCATGGCGTAGTGAATTCCCATTACACATCCATTACGCATTCCCAACAGGCACTAATGAATGCTAATAACGGTTCCTCCCATGAAGACACGAAGACGGCAACGCGACATTATCACATGTTTCCTACGCCGCCTCCCTTTCTCTTCTGCTGTTCCGACCTACAAGGGTGGAATTATCTCGGGGCTTTATACTCCAACATTCTTGGATCACGGAGAAAGCCCTCTTAAGAGTATTATACTTAATGGGAAAGAAATTATTTATGTTTTTCGTATGGATTTATTTGGATTATATATTCGTATTTAAAATATTTCGTAAAATTATTTCCTAAATTAAATTAATCAATATACAAATTAATGATATAATGGAAATATAATGTACTTATTTTTTTATTGATTACTTTTTTATATTTACAAAAAATAATTGTAATATTTTTTTATGACTTATTATGATCCTATTTATTTACTTAATAATAAACGGAAATCTTCTTTATACAAAATATATAATATGCTAAAGTATCTAAAAATTATGTTAATTTTACAAACAAAATGAATAGAGTGTGAAAAAATAACAACAAGAAATTCTTAATTCAAATTGCAAGCGCATAAATAGAAAAAAAAAACTAATTGGCAATATCCAGATTAATGAAAGATATACATTATTGAAAACAGAATCTGAAAAATAATTAGATTTTCATTAAAAACAATAACTGATGACGTTACAACTATTACAATTTTTCTCGAACAAAATTTAAAAATGTTTTTGTATATACGATATACGTCGTTTAAATGTTTTCTATTTTGAACTTATTAACAGAATTGCTGAATTTATCCGGTACTTGATTTCCACACTGTGTACTCTTTTGTTATTTGAATGTTATATTATTATTACCTGAACTGAATGAACTTTTTTACTGAATACAAAAAATATCTATTCATAATAATATTCAGGTTAATCGATTTTTTTCTATTAATCTGTTAATGAAACTACCTTTTCATAATTAATTTACTTCGTTACAAATATACCGAAATATTAAAGATAAATGTTAATTATAACTAATGAATATTGGTTAAACGAATCGTGCTGAAACTATTTTACATTATGAATGGAATTACAAAATTCAACGGCAAACAAAAGGGAATACATGTCGAATAGAAAATGAGCGTAATAACGTGATTGATGACACGGGACCGACGGCCAGAAAATAAATAAATATCGATGCCTCGTGTATTAATCAGAGGCAAACTTCATCAAACATAATTAATTACCGGTCTGGCGTTTTGACATCTACAAATTTGTTGTATATATGGCGAAACGAAACATCTGGCGCATAATTTAGCACCCCCGGACCTAGTGGAAAAGTTATGTCAGATCGGCGAGCGGACATTAAAAAGGACGCCGTTTCGCTAGATTTACTTTAGAAAATTGATAGTAAAACCGGTTAGTGCTCAATTTCATCAAACATCTCCCCATTAAGCGGATCGATCCCGAGGAGACGTACAATACGCACACTTAACTTTATTTCGAGTTCGTTGGCTGCCGGAAAAGGTTATCTTTTAAAGCGTTTCAATTGAAGTTTCCTTTTTTCTGTTCATTCTTTTGTCACTATACTCATAAAAAAAACCTTCACTGACTTCTAAGCCACAATTAATCCATTGACATGAATTGGATTGTTTTATTAAATAATAAGTTTTACATAAACTTAAAGCATATATTTATAAATATTTTCTGACCAATTTAAAAATCAATATATTTATTTCTTTTAATTAAAAATAAACTTGTATTTAAAATTAAATTCTCACTTATCCTTATCAATTCTCCCTGTATATGTTTGTACATTTTGTTTTTTCCTTGATAATGACAACTCGTTGAAACCAGTCGGAACTTAAAAAAAATTATAATGGGGAAATTAATAACAAACTCTCTTAATTAAAATACATCCTAATTATTAATATTAAATGTGATTATCACAAATACTTGTAATGGTAAATACATAAAAAAAAACATAAAAACTCGAAACAAAAGTGATTTACTATTAATTTACAACAACATATAATATATTTTAGTTTGCTTCGAATAGTGTCGGATAAAATCGAGTAATTTTAATAATTGAATATTTCTAAATAAGTACTTTTAATTTGGTAAAATTAATAAATGTCAATAAATCAATCTTTATTAATTAATTTTACTTATTGTGTTAATATTAGTAAAATAATTAATAAATATTGATTTATTGACATTTATTAATTTTACCTAATTAAAAGTACTTATTAAATAAAAATGATTTGAAAATAATTAATAAATTATTTTCACATTTATCTCTGTGACTATAGACTTACCTACGTAAGTACGTTAAACAAATGCACATTAAAACAACTACTTCCCGGGCAAATACCCACGCCGGACATTGAATTACATAATGTACACCTGCTGCTGCATATCAAATATTGAATAATGCAACAAAATTTTTGATCCGAGAAAAATTTTATGTAAAAACAACAAAAGGAACGTTACATAATATAAGGCCATCTGCAGACACGTGTTTCGGGATCTATCCCTCGTCAGTACAGCTATGCCTTACATAATTTAAAGATGTTAAAATAAATCAATTAAATTAATTCAAATACAATCAGCATAATTAAATCAGTTATATTAAATCAAATTAAACTAAATCAATTTAAATCAAATTAAACCAAATTAATTCAATTTAAATCAAAACCGAATAAAATTAAACGAAAAGAATTGAATCAAATTAATTAAAAAGAGCGACCCTCACCTGCCGCGCGCTGAGATAGTAATGATAGTAATGACCGGCGAAATAATTTATTAATTATTTTCAAATCATTTTTATTTAATATATTTAAATAACTGTGACCAAGTGAATGAATACTGTTTTCTATTTATAAAAGTACTTATTTATAAATATTCAAAGTTGCCAATTTCTTAGTTTTGCAGTAATAAAATGATGGTAGAAATCGATTTTGTCCATATTTTAGTCGATATTAGAATCAAATTTAAAAAAAATCAGCAAAACCGAATTAATTATACAACGCGCATACATATCTATGGGAATTTGGCCCGGAATCAAATTGAATTCGGGTAGCTGGCAACCTTCGCAACCGGCAACCTTTAATAACCGCCTTCCATCCCGCCCGCCAGCCCCAAACTGGAAAATGTGGAGGACACGGAATATGATAATTTGGCAGCAGCCGAAGGGCTAAATCAGGCCCGGCGCAAAGTCGGTGCTAAATTGCAGTGGTCTTCTCGATTTATTAAAATATAATAGGGCGGCCGGGTGTATTAATGGCACAATTTAAATAATAAATTGATTCGGGCCGCCGCGAAAAATTACACCCGGAATCGCGAAATACGAACTCATTTCATAGTCTCAATTAGAAATTCGTCATGCCCATTATAATTTCATTGCTTGTAATTAAAACGGGTGATTTAGTTGTTCCGATGCCGAATGATTTAAATTTTGAGTGTTTTAAAAAATGTATATCCATTTTCTTAAATTAATTTAATTTAAGAAAATGGATACACATTTTTTAAAACACTCAAAATCATTTATTATACATTGATTGAGTTAAGTGAAGATTAAATTAATTTGACGAATAAAGCACTGAAGGTTATTAGTCAAATTAATTCACACTTTTATTTGAATTATCAAATGTAAATTTTGGAGTGTTAATCCATTGACAATGGTCACTTTGTGTCCGAAATATAGAATTCGTAATTCAAATAAAAAATGTGAAGAAAGGTTATTAGTGCCTTATTCCTCAATTCTTAAATTGATGTAAACTTTAAATTTCAAATTTTCCAGGTTTTAATTCGTGAAAATGTTCTAAATTTTAATATTAAAAACTTTCCCTGCATTCTTTAATACACATAAATTAAAAATTAAAGGAAGACACTTTTTAACTTTACTCATCACTGAGGCTTCTACTTCGTTATACATTGTGTAAGATTATATTAAAACACTTTTTTAACTTTGCTTGTATAACTGAATTATAATAATAATATATAATTCTGTTATACAAACAAAGTTAAAAAAGCGTTTTATTATAAACTTTTTAACTTTGTTTGTATAAATATAACTAAATAACTGTTAGTTTGATAACAACTCATTAACGACGTTCGAATTAAATAAATTTCAGTTATACAGAATTAATTAATCGAATATCGATGTAGAAGCCTCAACAATCAACAAACGAATTACCAGGGTTGAATTTTATAATTTATAGGACAACACAAGATAAAACACAGTTATAGAAGAAATATAGGTAACTGATTGTGAATTCGGAAATATGACGAAATTAATTATTTTTTTTTACATTTATTAATTAAATATTATAAATTATTTAAATAATAATAATAAAATACTAAACAAAATATTTTTCTTACTTCAATTCCATTTTATGAATAAATGACAGTGAAACTTACAAAAAATATTGCATCATTCGGACTTAAATTAAAAATGAAGTAATATTAAAAAAAATAATGCGTGCAACATATTTAAATAGAGAACTAGGGATGGTACCAATGAACTGAACCTGTGATTCGGAAGAAGTCCAAGGTGGTTGTTCCGAAAACCAGTGATTTCTATACCTGTTCCAGGCGAACTAGCCACAGTCGGACCAGTCTGATTAGTTGTGCGAGCTGCTATTGCGTTGTTTCTAATAGCACCGTTCTAACTGGCTTAAATAGTAATTAATTTAAAATTAAATGTATAAAAAGTGCAAATATAGCGTTTCGTCATTTGCTGCTATATTTATTTATTTCTATTTTTATTTCATTTTATACTTACAATATTTTTCAACAACCTAAAATGTGACTGAGATACATTTTTATACACTTACTGACTGAGATACATATTTTAGTAACTAGAGATTGTAATTTTAAGGATAGAAAATATTTTCTAAAATAATGGAAAAAATTAAACAGAAGTTGTGTGTCATTATTTATTATCATTCTTATCTTATTTACAATTTTATAATATATCATGAAATATATTATTTATGCCACTTAATACTGTATTTTACTATGATAAGTTCCGATAACAAGGCTATTATTCATCAGAGCAATCTGATTGTTAATCAGGATTGACTTGATGAATACCATCTTTGAAGCATTCTGAATAAATATAAAAACAATATAGTCCATAATGTAAGTACCCAATTCAAGAAAGATTACATTTCAATTTCAATTTACTTTATTAACGGAATCTCCATTTCCAAATTACAATTATAATTACATATTAAAAATTTTATAAGAACAGTGTGACGCTCTAAAAAGTTTACAAGTGATTGTGAAATAAATTGTAAAATGGTATAAGAAAGTCAATAAATGTTTTCTCTGTCCTTATATTGAAATTTTACTACGAAGCTCAAAGATTTAATTGAATAATATTGAGATTATTTTTTTTTATTTTTCCGACATTTAAATTAATACAAGGTATATAAAAATCTGTGTGCTTTTAAAATGAGAAAAATCAGTGTTATATATAAATTTTTGGATGTTAATTTAATTAAGTGATGGTTTATTTTAATTAATTTTTAATTAACAATCTCGGCTAAAAACGAAATTAAACCAAACGTTCCATTATATTCTGAATTAAGTGATGCAACGCGTGGACGGAATAAAATGTTAATTCCGTCCCTGCGGTTTTGATAGCGCCCTTAGTGATTTTTTTCAGAGTGAATTATTCGGCAGTTTGGGATGAAATGTAGATTCTAGGAGGGGACGGCGGCGTCGGCTATATATTTCATAAGCGGCTCGGTCTGGGGATTAAATAATTGAGGTGATAGGGGGTGTGAATCAGCCGTCGTCCGATAAAGCCGATGGACAGGGGCGCTCGCCTCCAAGTAGAAATTAAATATTCACCACCACCAACGCCCGACTTAATGGACTAAGGTATAAAGTTGTGTCTGCTGTGCATTACTCATCTAGTTTCTAACCTTCATGACCGGTTGACTTGTTAAATATTCTAATGAAATTGCATTGATTTTAATTTTGCGGTAATTTTAGGCCAATCACTGATCTTATATGTAGAAATATCTTTATGACTTTACAGAAATATATTCATAAGAAATTAATTGTATAATACATAATTATTGAACAATTCACAAATTGGCTATCGAAGGTCTTTCAGCCATCATTGATCTTAAACTAAAACAACTCAAAGATTCAATTATTCTCAAGGATAAACTACTGCCTGAAGTCAACCGACATCGCAAGATCTTACATTTACATTATACTTAGATATATTTTTTTCCATTATCACGCATGTTTTAGTATATGCATGTTTTTTTATTTTATTTTATGATAAACACTTTTATTAAAATAAATATATTATTCTTCTTATTATTATTATTAATAAGAACATATATGTGAAGATTTTTTTACTTTCTTCAACATATAATTAAATTGTTTGTTTTATATTATAATTTTAATTATCGTTGAGAGTTAATATAAGCGGAGACAACTAAAATTGACTATATCATTCAATATTAGGGTTTATAATTAAAAAGAGATTAACTGTCTGGAAAGACAAATAGTGCGGCGTTCGTTCCTTTATGTATCTTGTACAATATTTAATTATAAGTTTAAGAAGTTAATGTAGAAATTTAGTCTTATTAGATTAGCCTAGTTTAAACAAACGCGATTCCGTGTGACTGAGGAAGAAGCCTAACCCCGCCGGTGTACAGCTCACCCCCGCGGGATCCGCAGAGCACACTCCAGCAGGAAATCCAAGTTGGTCGACTCAATTGAACTTTTAGTTATGCTCGAAAAAATCCGAAATTCCGATGCTGATTTAAAATTTATAACGGTAGGTGTCAAGTCCGCGTAGGGGGCCGCCCTTAAAAACGTCTTTGTTTGCGCGCGTGAGGGTGTGAGGAAGGGATGCTGCCGGGAATATTTATTTAGCCCTATAAATTATGAATGAGCAGTAAATTGTGCCCCCGAACTCAAATTGCAACAGGTGAAATTTTATTTTTTTTGCCTCTTCTTTCCTCCTTTTGTTCATTCCCTTTCTAGTAGTAGAGATGTGTAAATGATTTACGAAGGGGTGGTTCTTAAGTGGTATTATGTTGGGGTTGAGTATATTTTTGTGTTGAATTAAAATGAAGTAAATCTTTTGGAAGAACCTCATGTTTTATGTAATTCGAAGTTTGTTTCCCCATTAAAATTGATTGTTCCGATAAAACAAACTTTATTATTATATCACGAGTGATTTAATTTAAATCCATAATAAACACATTTTCAATTATTAAATTAAATACATTAAACAAATACTACCAAAATCATAATTTGCAAAAATTAAAAAAACTTTTCATTCCTAATGAAACATGTATATATGCATTTATAAATTAATAATCCATATATATATAAATATTTGCCATGCCCAATTAAATAAATACTTAAAAAAAAATTATTAACAGTGTTTCGGAGTATTCCGTTATCTATCACACCGCAAATATTTCATAAAGTGGAATTTGCTGTGCGCATACAAAATTTGAATTCGCGGAAACGTCAATGGTAAAAAATGCCCGGCTTTCACGGTTTTTGTGTAAATATAAAAGCATTTGGATGTTTATAAATGATAGATTTGGAATCCGACTGTGAGATAGGAGGCATGCGCGAGAGAAAAAAAGTATCTAGTATAATAACACCAAAAGCTATCATTGATATGTTGATGTATGGAAATTCTATTCAGATAAAATTCATATAATGTTATTATTATTATTTCGGAATATTTAATATTATAATTGTAAATTTAATGCGGAATACGTTTAATTTTTATTTTTAATAACAATAATTTATTTTATTTAAATCATGTTTACCGTTAATAAATTATTATTATACAAATATCTTTAATGAGAAATAATACTAATATAAAAAAATGTTCGTTTAAGCATGACTTATAAATTATGAATCAATAAAGTTTAGAACATTCCCTTCATATAAGCAACAAAAAGTCCAAATACAGAGTAACTTGGCAAAATTTCCATATAAAAAAGAAACAATACAAAAAGCAAGAGGTAAATGATAATACATATCAGGTCACTTGATGAAACTACATATTTCCAATTGAATAAAAACAAGTTTTTTAGTTTAGTTTTTTTGTAGAAATACTGCTATAGTTATTTCGTCAACACAGTGCTATCATGAGGTTTTACAATGAACAATAATCAGGGGGATAAAAAATAAATATTTATAGGAGTGTTTCTACAATAAAAACTGTATAACTAATTAGAAATTATTTTATAAAATATTTAAAAATAAAAATTCAAAATACAGAAAATTAAAATAAAAAAAAATGTAAGTTATGTAAGAATAGTCTAAACTGATACCAGCGATGATATGAATTATTACAACAACACGTAAATATACGACGAATTATAGAAACCTGAATAATATTTGTGCAAAAATATGAGTAAAATACCTATCCAAAAAGTTGAGAATGAAGATTACAAACTAAAAACATACTTGTATTATTATAACACAATATTTTTGGAATGTTTCTTGACATTAAAAAATACTTAATGCGTTATAAATAGCAAAGAGTAAATACTCTTTTTTTATTCACTTGGTCGCATTTATTTAAACAAATTAAATGAAAATAATTTGAAAATAATTAATAAATTATATGAAATAAATATAAATAAATTATTAAAAATCAACCAATAAAACACAGATTAGATTGAATAACTTTAAATTCTCGACTAGTTTCGGGTTATTTGCCCATTTTCAAGAGAATTTAAAATTCCACATTTAGCTCTGTGACATTTTGACTTACGTTACATAAGTATTATAAACAAATACACATTACATAATGTACACCTGCTGTTAATTAATTTTTTATCCAAGAAAATGCCAATGTAAACAACCAATAAGAACGTTACTCAATATAAGGTCATCTGCAGACATGTGTTTCGGGATCTTGTTTAATGTATTTAATCTTTCCCATTTTTTAATGTCCCCAATGAAATTTTAAATAATATCGATCTTTCAGTTTCATGTGAAGACTCAATAGGGAACAATTCAGTTATTATTTATAAGAAATCTAAACCAAAGTGCAGTGCTTTGAAAAAAGAATAATGATATTGTCAACTAAATTCGTTGAATTCAAGTTTCAGAAACTTAAAGTGCATAAATAATTTGAAAGAAAATCAATTACCTGATTTAGATTTGGAAGTTTTAGTTGTTTTATTATTGATAAGCAACTTCAAACTAAATTAATATTAAAAGTTTCTAATGGAAATTCCACACAAATACAAAACAATCTTATATATGATTAATCTTATTATTATTTGCTTCAATAATTAACTTTGATAAAATAATATATTAATTACAACTGAATTGACATTTTGTTTGAAGCAAATAACAACACATGTTGGAACGACGTCTAGTAAATAATTACCCATTAACATGACAATAGTAAGATTAAATCGATCGTTGAATTTAAGCCGCTGTGTAAGTTGGTTCTTGGCGTTTATACAGCAACCAATATTGGGGGATTATATGTATTACAGAGGCATTAACGCATGATTAGGGTAATTAATTACACGTAATGCCGCGCCATTATATAACGATGTATAGAGACCGGTAATGGCTCGGGGCAGTTGTAACGTAACGTAATGTAACGGTGATGGTGTCCAATGTAATATAACACTGCCTTTGCACATTGCAAACTGCGCCGCATTCTCTTTGCTACAAGTTTGCATAATCATGCTCATCTTGCTCCATCAACGTATCGTGTGTATCTGTACTTATTTCAGCTGAATCATCGATTTAAGCTAACGCGAATTCCAATTTGTAATCTCGTTTAAATATTCTTGTCTAGAGAATCGGAATTTACCCAATTAATACTTTTGATTAATTAAAGTTTACATAATAATTATTGAAAACAAAATAATCTCAAGTTGATAGTCCATATAAATCAAAACAGATTTTCAATAAAAATGTAAAAGAAATATAATGACTGTTTGCTTGAATAATTATTATTTCAAATTAAATAAAAAGGAATTTAAATACTTACACAACAATAATTAATTATTTTATCTTTGGCTATTGCAACTTGTTAACTTGCTTAACGTAAGCAAAGACTTTATAGCTCAACTAATAACAAAGATAACAATGGTGCGCACCTAATTTAGAACAACCTGTATACCAGGTGAGCAACCTTAAAACGGCCGTTTTTTAATAGATGGCAGTACGCTTGCATACGGTGTCAGCTAACTTTGCCCGCAATTTTTCTTCATTGCTTTGATCTTTGTTATTAGTAAACAAAAGACAAACTCAGCAGTTTCGAACAATAACGTGTCCTTTGATCTCGATAAACATGTCTAATTGTGTGCCAGATAAGAGCATTTGCGGGGAGCACTGCTCTTATCTTAAATTGGAAGAAATCTGCCGCCGAAGCGCATTGAATTCTTATCGAGGTGACAATGCTCTTAGTGAAACTCGGTGCAGAGCGTAGTTTTGGCAATTCAAAGACGGAATTTTTAACGTTACCAACAAGAAGCCCAAAAATCGATCAAAAGTTTTTGAGGACACCGAACTGCAAGGTTTTTTTGACAAAGACAACACCAAATCACACAAACAACTTGCCGCGCAGTTGAATGTGAGCCACCAAGCAATTTCGAAACACCATTTCTCGTTCACGCAATTTTGACTTATTTGCAACTTTTCGCCCTGACCATATATGGTCATGAAAGCTATTCCATTTTTGCAAGCTCACACCCGTTCTCACGCATCCGATTCTCGCTTATTTTCCAATTCTGCACAATTTTGGGTCCAAACACGTGCGGGACTTCCACGTCTGAAATCTCAACATTTGTCTGGTACAATAGTAAGTTCTTTATGCATAATGTCAAGTTTACGTAAAATTGAGGCCAAACACGTGCGGGACTTCCCCGTCAGAATATTAACATATAAAATAAACAGTTTTAACTTAATTGTTGATTTCACCTAAATTTGGGATCAAGCGCGTGCTGGGATTTGGGATCAGAATCTGAATCAATTACATTGAACAAAATATAAACAAACAAAATTGCCGCAGCAAAGATACAATGTATAGATAATTTCCGTTATTTAATTGTTACTTTTTAACAAATTTTATCGAAAAATAAATTCTGTATACACCCCAGTTAGAACTATTACAACTTTGACCACTGGAAGACCGTATGACTAAGTAACTGCTCACATAAGTAATTTGGTTCAAAGCAGCTATTGGATTACAAGAACATTTTGACCACTTAACAGCTTAGATTTTAAAAGTTGGACGCTTAATGTGGAGCATAATTGAAATAATCACCATCTTAAAATTTCCTAATATGGCATCCATTTAGAGTATTATTGCAATGAGGACAAACACTCGCACAGTGGAGCAAAATCTTAATAACAATGACATTTGGTATTCCACAAAGACCGATAAAAAACATACAAACCTAAACAAAGGAATAATATATAATAAATAAAAAGAAATTCAACTTATTTGGAAATAAAAAAATCCTTATATAAAGCCCTTATTATTTTCGGCATAAAATACGAATCTGAAATAAAAAATGTGGGTTCCTATTTAAGATTTCAAAGCTAACCACCTCAGGCGTCCCCTGGAACATCGGATCTCCCCTCGAAACCATTAAACATTGTTCGAAACATTTTTTGTATGATGCATATTTGTCGAGATATTCCACTGGATGAATTAAAATGGGTCACCCTGTAAAACCGTTTGTTATAATGAAACCACTTGGTTTTGTTTTACTAAAATTTTGTTATATTTTTGACTAGTTTCGGCTAGATGCTATTTTCAAGAATCAATATATAAATGGATTTACAAACTATTATATACAAATTGGTTTTTATGATTATTTCGTCGTCAAGTGATTTCATTATAACAAACGGTTATTAAATATTTTTCACCAAGTGATAAATGAGAAAAAAGTATACAACACCCTGTATAACTCTACATATTACGCCACAAGAAGAATTCAACCCTACTTTTAGTTATTCTTCTGACAAACGTTTATTAATTAATTCAATACCATATACATGTTTTAGTATCATTCAATTGTTAAAAAAATCACCGTTTGTTTTAATACCCATTTATCTATTATTATTTATATATCGAACAGTTAAATGTTTGTTAACAATATCAAATTGCGATTGGTTGTTAGAAAAGATGACTTGGTAATACAAATCGACTATAATGGAAAACATATTTCTGACACTTTAAAGTATGTATTTTATCATACTCTTTCTACATTTTATACTTTTTTTTAACTTTTTACGTTCCAAGTCAAATGTCATCTTTTAAAATTAGTGTCGGTATAGCTCGATGTCCAAAATATATTATGCCATTTTGAGGAATCAGACACATAAGAATAACATTTAAAAATACTGCTTTATTAGGGCAATTCAACAGACTCAAAATAGTGCCCAAATTTAGATACAAAATTCAGCTTTCGTTATTTTGAAAAATTAAGTTACTACCATAATCAACTTTCCATTGAATTTTGATACACGAATATGATTATTTTCAAAAGGTATATATTTGTATAAATGCCTACTGTGCAACGTTAAAACGACCACGCTTTCGATTCAGATCTAGAACAGAAGAAGTTTTTGTGGTTACTACTTTAAATAGTAACATTCTATAATAGTGCTATACTAAACTAATTGAACTAATAAAATTATCTTTGAATGATTTTTTATTTTGATTTAGCTGGCGGATCCTGTATATAATTTCAAAGAAATAATAAAAAAATTATAGTAATTGTATTTTTTTTAATAAAACACTTTAAACTTTGTTTGTATAATCCTAAATTATATTTATTGTGACTATAGTTTCAACAATTTACACACTAAAAGTTTTAGTTTGATAATGACAAGTGTAAATTGTTGAAACTACATAATTTAGGGTTAAACAAACAAAGTTTAAAGTGTTTTATTAAATTAATAAACAATGTATAACAAAGTTGAAGCCTCAGTTATTAATAATGTAATAGTATTTGTATATTAATTAATACGCGGTTCTGTAAATGCTTTCAAAAACTCTATATAAGATGTCTCAATGAGATAAGTTATATCATTTATTAGCTTCTAGTATAACATTACTTTACAATCTATTTTACCATTTAACTCAACAACAAATAACGTTTTCATGTTGTCTATTGGTTAAACGCATTCGAAAGGTAAAACAAAGAATCGGCAGCTGACTATCCTGTGGGAAATTTGAAACGGCAACTAGAGGTGTTGGCGAATGCAGTCTCCGTTTCACACCGCCGCCTCGATAAATGGTCACTGTCAACGTCCGATCCACCTGGAAACACCGGATAAATTCCGGAAATGTATTCAAGGATCGATTCCTAAACATTGGAACGAAGTTTACCACCAACACGTCTAGATACATTAAATAATAAACAAGCTGACGCTTTCGCAAAACTTATGTATTTGGAAAATACATACTTTTCAAATGAAACCGACATTTTGTATGAAATAAAAAAAAACTAATTGAATGGAATTGTTTAAAAATTATTACGATTATCAAAATTAGCCGGTATATATATATACAGTATGTATACATATATAAATATATATATATATATATATATATATATATATAAGTTATATATTTATATAAGTATACATATATATATATATACATACTGTTTTAGTGCTGCGCAATTTTAATTCATTGTTGTAATTTTTCACTGTACTTCTTTATTTCTTTAATAATTTTGATTATGATTACCATTTAATATTTCGTTATTAAATTCTTAATAGTTGAGGCTTCTACTTCTTTATGCATGTTAATTTAATTTAAAGGATATTTAAACAAATAAATAACTTTGATAGTATAACACTCTGTATATTTATAAATACAACTGAAGTTTCGGCAAATCAGCTTGCCATTATTAAGTATAATGTTTAAAATTACAAATGATGCGGTATATATATATAAATCAAAGGAGATGTGGGAAGGGGATTATTTACATATATACAAAACAAAAGATTATAAAATAGCGGTAAAAATAGGAGAATACACTAGTTCAATGGGTCATTAATGAGCGGTTTAGGTTAGCTAAGTTTGAGTTTTTTTTAAGATAGAAAGTGTTAAATAAAAGTTGATTTTATTATAACAGAAAATATTGTTTGTAGGCAGAAAGACCGACGATCGATAGCCATTTTCTAAGGACAACGTATAACATATTATAAGAATTATATTGTTAATTTATTGTATATAAAATTGTCTGCAGAAATAAAGATGTTATATATATATATTGTTTGTTTCACATTAAGCAGAAAATTATTTGGCCAACGGCTTGACATTCTAATTTAACCAACTAACACTATACTGAACAATATTTTTTTAATTGTCCCATTTCCTATTTTGATTTTTTCATATTCAATTAAGAATTAATTTAAATAAAATTTATTTAAATTTTAATTAACATTTATTGAAATTAATTAAAAATAAAATAACCTTATTAACATTATACTACTTAAAGCGTCTTAACACTATTGAGCCTCTGATAAATTATTTATTAAACCTCTTTAACTCGATAAAAGCCATATAGAAATTCTATCTCTTTGAAGTTATAAGAGAGGTGGAAGGAAAAATCTTCAACACTAATACCGTTTTATATTCATTGAGATCTTAAACTTAAACATTTTTTCAGAGTGTACAAAATAATATTACTATAAGTGATCTATATTTTGTAAGGTCTTTGTTTTCATATACGTTGTAATTAATTTCTTAATTATGTATTTTTATACAAAACTTTAAATTGTATGATGAATTAATTTCACACTTGACCCCTGGTGAAATATATTTAATCAAAGTATATTTTAAATTGTAATTGAAGATTTTTTGTTAATAATTATTATCATTATTAAAACAAAAACAGTTTTTCACCTGTTATTAACGATGAGGAAAAACGCTAATTGGGCTTCTGTAAATTATTTCTCCTTAAACCCAAAATTTGTTTAGGGGTTCAATAAATAATATATATTTTTCTTTCTGGGTGTTGCATTACTTTTGATTCAATTCTTTTCGTTTAATTTTATTCAATTTTGATTTAAATTGAATTGATTTGGTTCAATTTAATTTAAATTGATTTAGTTTAATTTGATTTAATATAATTGATTTAATTTTGCTAATTGTATTTGAATTAATTTAATTGATTTATTTTAACATTTTTAAGTTATGTAAGGCATAGCTGTACTGACGAGGGATAGATCCCGAAACACGTGTCTGCAGATGGCCTTATATTATGAAACGTTCCTTTTTTTTGTTTTCTCGGATCAAAATTTGTTGCATTATGCAATATTTTATTGATATGCAACAGCAGGTGTACATTATGTAATTCAATGTCCGGCGTGGGTATTTGCCCGGGAAGTAGTTGTTTTAATGTGCATTTGTTTAACGTACTTACGTAGCGTAAGTCAAAAGTCACAGAGCTAAATGTGGAAATAATTTATTAATTATTTTCAAATCATTTTTATTTAATATATTGTTTGTAATGAAAGAAATACTTGCTATTAATGATAAGTCAGTTTGAACTGCTTAACATATTTGAACGATACGAACACTGTTTTAATATGGTTGTTCCATACGTTATACTCGCCATTATGTTTTTGTTATTATGACGAAACAAAGAGCTTTAACAAGTAAATTCTAACGTTTACATTAATATTTCTGATAATAAACCTCACCAACATAAAAACTGTTTATGGCGAACAATGGTTTCAGTGAGACTGAGACCCGGTTGCGACAAAATGGTATGTTTTGACGATTTTTGTAACCCTAAAATATTATTGCGGGGTGGTGAAAAATTCAATCCCAATAATAGATTGCATCATATCATTTTAATGCGTCTACATTTTTCTATTACATTTAAATGGAGTTATTCAATCTGCAACTTTTCTGTCTCTTGATATTTTCTCCTAAAATTGTTAGTTTGATCATAAAAAATAAAATAATACATATTATTACTATGAGATTCAACTCAAGTACAGTTCAAACAGAATAAACAGAACTGTAAGTCGGACAGATTTACCATTGATTTTTGCTTTATATCATTTTTTTTCCGTCATCCCAACTATATTAAACGTCAATAGAAAAACACAATTGAATACGTTGTAAAAAATAAATATCATTAATATTCTAGATGAAATTTTGAAGTTAAAATACAATGTAGTACAAAATAAAATTAATGTATATTCATAAAAGAGTATTATTTTAATTATAGCAATTTATAAACATAATTAATTAAATATTAAATTATCATAGCAAATAATTAATCACGTGTGGGTTTACAGTGGAGACCATACATAAGCACAAGTGTGCAATATAGATGCGGTGTTGCAATGTGTCGAGGATAATTCATCGGTTGTCATCCTTGCAGCCGCCGCCAATTGTGACAGCGCCACCTAAAGACATTATGTAACCGGCACCCCAGTTTGAGTAAACCCAACCTCCTCCCCTCGAATGCAGGCACCCTGACATCATACACATACAGCGAGTCTATATCGTAATGAGAATCTAGTAGATCTAACGCGCTCATTGTGGTAATAATGACAAACTGCAGAATAATCATCGCGTCATACATCATCGTAGCCTCGTTTATATTATCTAAACGTACGTTATGGACGTGACGAACAAAGTGAAGTCTTTATTGTCTTCGACACGAATGGGTGTTATGGTTTGAATGAATGAAAATTTCAAAGTGAATTATTATTTGTCGCTTTTTTTTAAATTAAACTATATCTGAAAAGGTAATTCGAAAGAAGGGAAACTAAAATATAATATTTCAACACGAAAATATATTTTGCAATAAGTTTAAAATTCCATTGATGTTAGGCTGATAACTCAAAACTATTTGAGAATTTAAACTTATTAAATTTAAGGTATTTTTTTAATAATTTATAATATTTAAAATAAAATAAATTATTAACATCTATTTATATTTATTATTATAACATGATTAATCATTTTAAATTTCATTTATGATGGTTTTTACATTTTTCTATTAATAAATTTAGTATATTTGAATTATTGTGAAAATGAAATAAATATGAATAAATTATTAAAAATCAACCAATAAAACACAGATTAGATTGAACAACTTTAAATTCTCGACTAGTTTCGGGTTGTTAGCCCATTTTCAAGAGAATTTAAAATTTGTTTTAAAATAAAATATTTAAAATAAATTTATATTTATTTCATACAATATGAACTACCAATGTCTAAATATTAAAACCATTAATTATATTGTGAAATGGTTAATAAAATATTACTTTCTTCTTATTCTAATTACATGCAAGGTAAGTACAAGATCAAATACCCGCTGAAACAACTATTTTTTAAACGAATACCCACCTCCAGTATTAAATTACACAATTCAGGTATATTGGAAACAAGAATATTTGATACAAAAATTGTTTAATTTAAAATAAATTGCTTCAATAATAAATTAATTTTCATTTGTCGCATTTATTTCGTTGTATTTCTAGCGAAGAATAATTCTATTATATGGTTTAATTGATTGGATTAAACCATGTAATATAATTATTCTTAAATAGTTAACAATAATACTTACAAGTATTTGTATCGATAAACTTTTAATTTTGCACTAATCTAACACTTTGCAAGACATTGGTTTAAATTGTTTTCTTGTTTAACTTAACTTAACTTTAACTTTATTTTACGGAATTCTCCATTATAATTGATTACATTATACAATAATTTACATATTTGTATATAATCAGGTAAGTATTCCTAAACTATTAATAATTAATAAGTAAGATAAGTGCATTCCCAAACGGTTCAAAGAATTGATTCAGTGTTGCTTATGACTTCACAAACTAACATCTACGGGTATATAATTACATAATGGAAACAATAATTTACCTAAGAAAATGTAAAAATAAAATTTAAACAAATAAAAATATAAAGTAAATAATAAAATAAAATAATAAAAGAAATTAAATATATGATCACAGTTTTATCACAAGTATGTTCATATTGAGTATAGGTACGAGCACTGTAAGATAAAATATCACAGATCAATTATCACATAATTATAAAAAAAAATGTATATAACAGACACGCTCAGACAACGTTAATATCAAACATAACAAACAATAATATAATATGTACATAAAATGATAAAATTGAGATAAAAATGGAAGAAATAAATAAAATCAAACAGATAAATAAATAAAAAAGAAAATAAATAAATGGATAAATAAATAAATAGTAAAAAATATACATATCCTACTGCTTTTAAAATTAGATGACATCTGAGAAATTAATTCGTTTTAGACTATTCTTAAAATGTGAAAAAGATTGCGCAAAAATAGGAAAATCATCACTGCTTGCTAATGCATTAGCATATCGCATCATTCGATGTATGGAACTGAACATACCGTAGTTTGTTTTGTGAAACGGTATTCTGAATAACGGCTTTTGCCTTGACTGAGTGTTTCTTGGAATATTGAAACTCAAAACGCCTACGAGCTCACTACAGTCAATCAAGCCATTAATCAATTTGTATAAGAATACCATATCCAGAAACTTTCTCCGTTCTGCCAACGATTTAATATTCAGCCTAGTCAACATTTGACTGTGGCTAAACTCTGTACCCGGCTCAACTAATCTATAATGCATAATTCTTAAGAATTTGCTTTGCACCATTTCAATTTGCCTTATTGCGGTAGCAGTGTATGGAGCCCACAATGAAGAACCATACTCTAAGTGAGGACGCACAAGTGCCAAGTACAAGGTTTTTAGTGTGTTGGGACTAAAGTCCACAGAAAATCTACGTATGAAGCCTAAGATTGATAAACATTTATTACAAACTGCAGTAATGTGTTTAGAAAATGCGAGGTTTGAGGCAAAAATAACTCCAAGGTCTTTAACTTCAGAAACACGCTGCAGTTCGCAATTACCAATCTTGTAGCCATGATTCACAGAGGAACGTCGGCAGAAAGAAATGTGAACACACTTTTTCATATTTAGCTGGAGTTCGTTTGATTCGCACCAGTACGTAACAGCTTGTAAATCCTCCTGCAGTCCCAAAGAATCATCAAGTGTATTTATACTTTTAAAAAGTTTTAAATCATCGGCATATAGAAGAAAGTTACTCGATTTTATCACCGATCCGATGTCATTAATAAAAAGCAAGAATAGGATAGGTCCGCAGTGCGATCCCTGAGGTACACCTGATGACACTTCTATTGGATGTGATTCCTTCCTACCTATCCGGACTCGCTGAGTCCTATTATGTAAGAAGCTTCTCAACCAGGTAACTACATTTGTACCAATACCCATCAGTTCCAGTTTATGCAATAATAAATTGTGTTGCACTCTATCAAATGCCTTTGAAAGGTCCATATATATAGAGTCAACTTGTAGCCCATTTTCCAAAGCATTTGACAAATATGAATTATAAGACAACAGGTTCGTTAAGGTTGATCTACCTTTTAGAAAACCATGTTGTTGAGGAGTAATTACATTGATGGCCGACCACATAAGTTGTTGAGAGATAATATTATCAAGCATTTTTGGCAAAACAGACTGGATAGAAATACCTCTGTAATTAGAAATAACTGATCTATTTCCATTTTTAAAGATTGGTACAATGTAGCTACTTTTCCAACAGTCTGGAAAACATCCAGATAATAATGATTGCTCAAACATTCTATGGATAGGTTTACTAAGTGTGAAAATACATCGTTTTAAAAAATATTCAGGTATACCGTCAGGGCCAGCACTACAGGATTCCGACATAGACAACATAGAATTGAAAACATCAGACAAAGCAACACTAAAATTTGACAGGGATATCGACTCATTTCCATTATATATTGGAACAGTTTTGGTAGATTTAATATATACACTTGAAAAGTGGTCAGCAAATAGATCAACGCAGCTAGCGGTTGAGTTACTTATTTTGTCCCCAAGATACATCTTTGTTGGATAACCGCAAGTCTTTTGACAGGAATTAACATGATCCCAAAATAAGTTGGGATTCCTAGTATTAATTGATGATTCCAAATTATTAATATAGTCAAGGTATAGTATATCCCTAAGTTCGTTACATCTCTGCCTATTCATTCTAAAATTTTCATAATCCACAAGCGATCCACTGCACTTATATTTGGAATGAGCCTGTTTTTTTGCCTTAATTAAATTAATCAATTCTTTACTGAACCATTTGGGATATTTAGAGGGCGCTAAAAACTTAACAGGTATAAACTTATTAAAAACATCATACAAAATATTATTAAAAAGAGAAACAGTTACATCTATAGACTTATTTAGAAAAATATCATTCCAATTTACACAAGCTAAATAGTTATTTATTGCGTTATAATCCGCCACCTTGAAATTAAAAATCCATTCAGAGTTTGTTTGTGTGAATTCCCGGCTCGAGGATGAAATACATAAGGAGTACGGTATATGATGACAGCTTGAAGTGAAAAGATAATCAGATGACTGACTTATTAGTATATCGGAGGTATTAGAGAGCACCAAGTCCAAAAACACTCCTCTGCTATTTGGAATGGTATTAATTTGTCGCAGATGGTGATAACTGAGGACATTGCCCAACAGATTAGCTTGATTATTTTTATTGCATGCACTCAATACTCCTTCATTTGAAACATCCCAAACAGCATCTGGAAGGTTGTAGTCTCCACAGAAGATATATTTACAGTTTTGATTATCCTCACAAATATTGTCAATGTCATTTGCATGTGAAATGTAAAAGGCATCGTCCGCGGTGGGTGGAATATATGTTGAAGCAAATATATAATTTTCATTAACTTTTACAAACAAATGTTCAACACTTTCACTACTGGGGAGAACTTGACTGCTCAGGTTCTTTTTCACCGCAATTAACACACCTCCTCCTCTGGTTTTTGAACTATTCAGGCTTGAACGATCTGTTCTATAGATAACAAAATTATGAAAACCAAGTTCGGCATCACTTATGCTATTGTCCAGCCAGGTTTCTACCAAAATGATGACATCATACACCGATACGTTAACATTAAGCTTGAGCGAACTAATTTTTCCTCTTATACCTCCAACATTCTGGAAATAAACATCTAGTTTTTTTTATTCTTCTTGATAGATTTAATTATAGTGGGATTGCCTCTGCTATATTTTATTGTCAAATCCTCTTCGCCTTGACGTTTTCTTCTATCTAATTCGCTTCTCAGTTGTTTTAAGTGAGTTTGTTGTAACGGGGTCATATCATTATTAAAGATTATTGGACCAGTATCAGTTACACGCGTTACTTTTAAAACATTTAATGCTTCCTCTTTTGTTGAAAATATAACTTTAACTGGGCGCGGTTTATTGCTAGGTTTGCCCAGTCGTATTACTTTGACTGGTTCAAACTTTACTTCAGAATCAATTACTTTTAAAAGAGAAGCAGTATCTTTATCAATCTTCTCTTTAATTGTACCATTAGATTCAGGCAAATTGAATACCATGATATTCTTGAGTCGTCTTTGCCGCTCCTCCACTTCATGAACTATTACTTCTTGGCAAACCTCAGTTGGTAGAGGAAAAGACTGAGTGTTATTTATCTGACTTTCAATAACTGTTACGCGGTCATTCAAAGATTTGATATCATTTTTCAAGTCTGCTAATATGCTATAAATTTCTGTCCTTAAAAGGGGCAGAAATTCCTCTCTAAACAAATTTCTAATTGCGTCTAAGAAATTTGAGCTAGCAGTATGTGGATGATCATTAAGTGGCGGATTGGGACCGAAGGATGTACGCGCCGCGGAAGTGCGGCCGCGATTAACTGGCTGGACCTGGACTGGCTCCGCAGAGATCATAGTTTCGGACGTGGACGCACTGCCTGTGATAGGCGGACCTGGCCGACCTGACACTTCGCAGTTATCACAAATCCACTTTTCTCCCTCACTCTTAGCTTTGTGAAAACGAAATTAGTCAGTTTTTTTTTATAAAAACAAATAGTGAAACAATAAGCACGTGTTTCTTTAAACCTAATTTAAAATAAATTGAAGAAGTAACTTATTAATTAAATGAAAAAAAAAATAGTTAGAAAATAATCGTAATACATTTCTCCTCTTGCCACTGTAGCTATGACTTACGTTATATTAGTAATATAAAAAATATTTATTGAAACTAGTACTTCTGATCAAGGACAAATAAACAAATTATTGTTTTTCAATGCATAAGTTGCCTTCAATAATAATTATTATTTTAATAAATAATTATCAAAATACTTATTGATAAAAATAGATAAAATTTGTATTTACTTGGTCACATTTATTTAAAATATATTACATAACATTTTAAAATTTTCAATTTTTTAAGTACCTTATGTAATTAACATTTAGAGGAAATTTAATTTTTATCAATTAGAATTCTCAAATTTCTTTTATTATATAAAATATTTATTAAAAAAACTGTAATCAACTGAATATATAATCTACTAGTACTGATTAATTAATTGCAACTAAATAATTTTCATATTACATTTCTTTACAATATACATGCTTCTCAAAGACTCCTCATTAAGAGTCACAATCTGCTCATATTCTGTGGTTACAAATTAATCTCGAGTTTGTTCCGATTAGTATTTTATACGAATGGTTCTTCATCATTTTTGTATAAATCAAACTTAAAATATATAAAACAAACCGCATCTCAAAATACATATTAAGCATTCTTCCCATCTGGATATAGAAACTCGTTAACGCAATCCACTCAGAAACGGATTTTGCGGACCGACGGGTTCGTTAAGCCGTATTTATTAAATTTCACAACTTGTAATCGAATTAATTGCTATCCGCAAAATAAAATCAACTGAATAATTCACATCGACGCGCGTATTAATTATGGTTCAAATTATTTGCAATTAAAATGGCAATTAGATTCGGATTTACGGAAGCCCCTCATTTTTTTTTTTGCTTCTCCCTCTGTTTCTCCATGGTTATTGTAATTCCAACAAAAGAGGGTTAGCCCGAGTGTCAGGTGGAGAGAATGTCTTTATAATAACAATCCTTTCGAACGTACGGTTTATTTGATGGAAATATGCGTTTTTTTTATCAATAAGTTACGCATGATTCATATAAGATTAGCTATAAATTCTTAGTGATGTTATTGATAAAACATTTTATCTAAATTTCCACCGCCTTGATTAAACTTAACGATTTGTAATGTTTTCAGAATTGAAAATAATATTTAAAGAGGAGAACAATTTTAAAGTGAATAATAATTAATTATTTTCACTTTATCCACTGCAATATATTTAATTTTATAAGTCAGAAAATTTTAATGGATTGTTTATGTGTATTTCATTTCGATAGGAATAAAATTGTGGTTTAGTTATATTTGAAAACAATAATGGCGAATGCGCCAGGTAATTGATATAACTTTCGTCGCGTTGGCGCGTAATCGGTGATTTCTGCGGGGTTTAAGGATGAGTGATAGTTTTGCGGTCAAGTGTAGGTTGGCTGTAGGTCATTCCCTCAGGCACGGGGAGGATTTATGTGTGGCGGTCTGGTGACCTGCAGACTGGACCAGAGTGGGCCGGTGACGTCTACACCGTGGGGGATTGCGCATAACCTTAGTCCGTGAATCACCAGGTGTTGTCTCCTCTGTCATATTTACACCTCCGGACATTTCGGACATCCTGGACAATGGGATTGCGGCTGTCACCGCAACAACACACTCTCCTGGTGGACATGATCAATTACACGCTGCAGAGCGTCTTATCCGATAAGGACGGAAAGGGAACGAACGGGTGAGGACAGAACGGGGCGCACTGCGCCAAGCGCCGGCCGGGATTATACACTTTTTTTTCCATTTCACATCCATTGTATTATCTGCATAATCTCAACATTAACATTATTACTTTATGCAATCCATTAAAAAATATAACTAATCTTTATAAATTTAATTCATTCATTTCAGCTAATGTAAACATTTTATCCACTGCTATAAGTGATATAACTTAATATAACATTTTGATAATGCTTAGAAGTAATACTATTTTCACTGCTCAAACTTTTTCCTAAAAATTAAAATAACTGTTCCCGATGTCTATTCAGATTTACGATATGCATAGTGATGCAATACATATTAAAATTCATTTTTCTTAATAAGGTTAAAACAATCGAATTCTGCTGGAATTAATGACAAATTAGTAATAAAAAAATAATGAAATAATAACGAGTTGACAATTTTTTTGTTTTACACCAAAAAATAATAATAATAACGAAAATAAAATTATTCAAATTATGAAACAATTAAGAAAACATCTACACGTCTGCAAATAAACATTGAATTGAATAGTAACGTCATTTTAAAATCATGTCTTAATTTTAGAGACTGTGACATAATTTTATTTTTCAATAAAACAATAACTTCAGATATGCTTTGTTGAAAATATTTTTTTTTTCTCAGAGCTCTATTACGTCATCTTTTATAGAAAATAGATAAAGGAATAAATAGAAATAGATAGAACAATTAACAATAGAAAAGTGTAATTATTCATATGTATAATTAAAATTTTATATTGTCATGCTTCCGTGCTATTGGGCCGTCGCACTGTGTTGCCGAATGACGCATTAACGGACACTAATACGCGCGGGGGGGTATTTTTCAACTTTCAATATTAACGAATGATGGTGTACTTAAGTACACCATCATTTTCTCCATACTTCAGAACCCAGAAATACGAAATCTCAATACAATAACGGTAATAGTTATTGAGTAATTAATTCATAAACATGGACAAATTTTAGAAGACGCGTCGTCAGTTGGAGTTTCCAAATATTTAAGCCTAAGCACCAAAAACCAAATCTCATTAGATCGATCAGTAAATTATTCTTACAATTTTGTTTATTTTCTACATATACTGAATTATATGATTCGATAATTATAAATAAACTGTATTATTTTTAATCAATTATTAACTTGATGCAACAAAAAATTAAAAAAAGCTTTTATATAGTTACAAGGAATGTAATTATTGACCAAATATAACAAATCATAGAGTTTAAAAAAGAAATAAAAGAACAAAAAGACATGAAGGGTGCTCCAAACTATTGCTATTTATAATATATGTATATATAGATGAAGTAATAAAAGAGAAACAAAACTTACAAACATCAAAAGTAGATGTACAAAAAAATACAGATATGTCAAAATAAATTAGCTGATAATATTGCAATAAAACTAAACGCACGAAAATAAATTCAGAAAAGGCTAGAAATATGGCATATGGTATTAAAAAATCAATGGCATGGCATGTAAATCAATGCTGGAATAAATAATATAATGACTAAGTCTTACAAACTGTACTTTATAATTAAACAAATGTAAATTACAAAAAAATATGGAATTAAACATGCATGGCTTCGTATTATTGGATACAGTAAGGAGCGACACAACATGAGAAAAGCTATATTTTTTACAAATTTCTGCTTTCCTGTTCGTTATAGGAAGAAACTGAAAGAATTAAAATGTTTTCAGAATTTAAACATGAGTATACAATTATTTTTTGTTTAATTTAAGAAAATATGTATTATAAATCAATAATAAATTAAATTTATTTAAATTTTTAAATAAAAATAAATAAGACGATTTTAAAATAAACGTCACTTTTGATATATTTATGTGAACGCAAATTAACATGAATTTTTTTTTTTGATTTTTTTCATTATTCATGTCTAAACTAAACCCGTGATATTTGGAATAATAATTATTAATTATTCATCGATTTTAAAAATAAATGAAGAATCCTTTTGTATAGATTTCTAAATTCTGAAGACATTTCAATTCATGTTGCTTTTCTCCAAAATGAACAGTGAAGCACAACAGGACAGGACATAAAAATAAACAAGCAAACAAAAATCTTCCTCTTATATACAGCTCCTATAATAAAAAAAGATATATAACAAAAGCTATTTAGTTTTTCATAATCTACAACTATTATTTGAAATATTTCTCTATCCGAATAAATACATGAATAATCGCTAAGGGTATTACTGGAGAACTGAAGATAATTAAACAGAAAGTTAATAAAAGAAAATACATATTTCTTTAAGATATACAACTTTTATTGGAGACATTTTTCGATTCAATCAATATTTCAATAATAACACACGAGTTTTTTCCTTACTTCACTTTTTATAAAAAGTGAAGTGTGTTATTAGTGATACTAATACTTCACGTGAACTCAAAACCCATTTATTTCAATCAATATTTGCCAAAGAATAGTGGAAAATCAGAAAAAAGTACTAAGAGAAAGTAGCATTTAATGATAGTCTAATGTAACCAAAAACTTTTCAGATCTCACATTTTTTGCAAATGTTTGATACAATGTTTGGGTTAAATCCATTCAGCCGTTTTTGCACTATCGCGGAAATATACACTAATATCGACATTTTTTTAAATCCATGGAATAGTCTCAGGGGGGTTAAAACCGTGTATAATTTTTACGATCACTATACTTTTCCTCAATATTTGCAATAAGTAATTAAATTACTTTTTGGTGTTATTTTAATATTCTCCCCTTCTTTAATACATTATGAAACGCGTCCCCGGTTGTTATAATTTTTTGTTCTTTTCTCTCGAGTGCCTATAAGTGGCGGCCTGAAAATTATCCAATTTATTTCGCGTCTCGCAAACGCAATTAAGGTTATAAAAACGCTAAAAAATTAAATATCAATTAACATTTTTTAATAAAGTGGCCGTTGTCATGCTACACACGTAGGCGCCATCCGCTGTATACGCGCTGAATGTAAATTTCCCGGAAAAATCAATTAATGTAAGAATTGCACCAGTTCTGCGACGCGCTATATAATTCAATTCCCAACAGGATGGAATAAAATTTAGTCTGCCTTTTGTTTATATATTGAAAAAGAAAAAAAGTTTGATAACTGATATTAAATATATATATATATATCCAATTCATCAAAAATGTTTGATGAGCACATGCACGCGTGTTTTGTAATTAGAATTTCAAGTACACGCACAATATAAATTAACCTTTTTCAAGGTATGATGCAGACAGCATCAGCTAGCGCTGTCCCACTTTAAATACGGCCTTTAGTAGTTATAATTGTTATAGTACTGATTTTATTTGTATTTTTTATATGCATGTAATAAAAATGTGTATTATATACGATCATTAAAAGCCTATATTTCACAGAATGATTACGCTTTTAAAATTTTCTATTAATATAATAAAATATGTATAAAAATGGAAACATTATTCAAAAATTATATTTTAAATCATATAGAATAAGCACATATTCGGTGGATTTAATTGATTTAAAAAAGGATATTGCCTTTTTCAATAAGTATTCGAATTTAACTATTCAGAATTTACATTTTTATTTCCATAAATACATACACATATAATGTAATATCCAATACATGAAACAATTTTGAACAAATACATATTCTTAAAAGAAACGGCTATCGACCGAAGGTCTTTGAGCCT
Organism: Philonthus spinipes; assembly: GCA_963082785.1. Lineage (NCBI taxonomy): Eukaryota > Metazoa > Arthropoda > Insecta > Coleoptera > Staphylinidae > Philonthus > Philonthus spinipes. The sequence goes on from OY720300.1 coordinate 36,191,177, forward strand.
GCCTCTGTCTAGTTCCTGTCGTTGGTTAATCCGTTATGATTACTAACTGTCTATGTCTCGTCCTAAATCACATCAGATGAATTAAAGAATAGTTGATACTAGGTGGATAAATTTTGGAGTTATGTTGGGATTACTTAATTATGTTGGATTTATCATTTGATAAACGAATTTAATTAAATTAAATTGCACAATATGAATTTTGGCTATGTGGAATAAAATCTTCAAAAGGTAGAGGGTAGGTTTAAATTTAACCCTTTTGCAGAATATCCTGCTGATTAATATTCCGTTGAGAAAACTGGGATAATTTCTTTGTTTTCAAGAAAAAATAAAAAAATCGATTTCCTTTTTTATTTATATCTTTATTATTTGAAGCAATATTTCAATGCACTTTTTTGTATGATCTAATTGATTACACACTCATTTTCATGTTTCGCTACATTTGGACCATCATCAACTTTCTTTCTCGATTTTTTTCTGAAAACAATAATTTAAAATATTATACCTTAAATATAATAAATTATTCGATGTGTTGTGAGTTACGCAAAGAACGGAATACAAAGTGTTTTATTTTTAATTGTTATAATAAATTATGCTTTGACATATTTTCTCTATTATAATTAAAGAAGCACTAGTTTAAGGCAACTAAATAGAAATTATTCCGTCATTCGTTGTCAATATTTAATATTAAGTATAATTTTTATTTAATATATTTAAATATCTGTGATCAAGTGAATGAATACTGTTTTCTATTTATATTAAGTATTACTATTCATTAAATATTTAAATCATTAAATTTATTTTCAGTGTTTAATAAATGTGCATTTTTGTTAAATACAAATATTTCTTTAATGATTTTCTCACCTTTTCATTTGGCAAAATATTTCGAACTATTATTGTGTAATAAAAGCTTGGAAACACCTCGTCAACAACGAGGAGATTTTGAATTCCCCGATCTTAAAATCCCTTATTTCTTGATTATATATAAGCTTGTCAGTTTCTTTTGTAATTGAAACTAGTCGAGTAAATACAGAAAAATTGCGAAACAATCCAAGTTTAATTTAATTTAAACCTTCATCAGCAATGGGAAAAACAAATGTTTGATTTGAGATCCCAATATTCCCTCAGAATAAATATTTCACCAAATGTATATAATTGCATAAAAATGAGTTATTCAAAGATTATAAAGCATTATCGTGGAATTCTAAAGTGTGTACATTTAAGATTATTTCTTAAAAAGTTTCATATTGATCGCCATCATTGAAATGGAAGTACTTGATTTTTTTTTTTTTTCGATTATAACAAACAAGTTTGGGAATAAATTCATGATGATTTGAGAAGTTACAATTAAAACAGTGGCTTAAAAAAAGTCTGTTTTGAGCGAAATACAAAATCCACATTTACTCTTAACAAGATACCATTATTTATTATTAGCATACGCACAAACACACTAAAAAACAATGCAGAAATTTGCGCAGACCAGAAGGTGATTCGCGCGTCTTCTTCCGTGCATGTGCATCTAATATTAAACGAAAATTTAATTACATTACATCTAATAGATTACAAAATGTATTTAAATTTACCCGAGCATCATACTGCACATGAGATGCTTGTACATTCAAAAAGCTCAAGTTAGGAAAATATGTTTCGTATTGAAATATCTGTTTTGATAAATATTGTTGCTTTCATATAATGCAAAAAAGAACAATCGCGTATTTTTATTCAAAAGGTAACTCCCTTTAATATTTACATTCGTAACCACTAATTGTGATTGATATTAACGGTTGGATGTTTACGTGAATCCTGTCAACATTCCACGCGAATGTATTAATTCAGGCGTACGTATGTGTTTGGTTACATTTGACATGTCGGGACGAAGCCATCGTTTAATAATGGCGTTCCGACTATAAATTAACTATTTATTACCGCCCTCAATGTAGAGATCAGCGATCTTACCCCTTTCACCTCCACGCAGTATAACCACACAATTTCCTAGTTTCGACACTATTACCTACAGATTCGGGGCTTGATTGAAATACATTCGAATTAATTATTGACGCAATTCTCAAATTCATTGTGACAGCGATCGCACATAAATCAATTTGAATTTAAATGATACATTCATTATAATTGTAATTAATAATTTAATATTATTATTGATATGTTTTTAATATTAATATATACTTTTCAATGAGTAAACGCTATTTTTTTTAACGGGGCAACATTTCACGATCAATAACCATCCAATCAGTAAATATAATTTAATTGAATGAATAAAAACACATGAAAAATTTTGCATTGAACAAACTTCAAAAGGAACAAAACCGACCGGCGGCCAATAAATATGATATATGTTATCGATTGTAGGGTCCGAATTAATTGGCTATATGCCTGTAAAAGACAACATCGGATAATAAATATATATTTGTCAATGGCGTTTCCATGTATATAAATAAAAAACGATTATTAGCCGCATTAATCAATGATAAAAACGAACGCTCGACGGTGTTTTTTTTTTTCAAATGCGACGCCCACATACACTCGCACTGCATCATATTAACCACTTGTTTGAATCTTGTCTCTCTATAACAATACAGAGACATTTATGAAGCTTGTTTTGTGTCATTTTGTAGATAATAAATAATAACATAATGATAACTTACTGAACTGACTTCTAAATTAAATACATTTTTAATTGCTTCATTAATTATTTTATAGAAAATCATTTTTAACAGCCTTTTTCGCTTAGTTTAATTGTTTTAATTTTATATATTAAATATTTATAACTAAATTCATATTAATCAGGAACATTTTTTTTTTACAAAAAAGAAAAAAATATTAATAGGACAAATATGCAAAAAGAATAGAAGTCTCACAAGGGGCATTGACAGACAATATTTCGTGAGGAGAGAGAACTCCAAGAAAGCCTGAATATATAGAATGAAACACTGCCGTTAGTGTTTCATATAAAATACAGATAAATAAAGCAAAGACGTAGGTAATGAAGATAGGAGACCCTATAGATATGAATATAAAGTGAAGAGAACACGCACAATGAGCAAGTAGACACTTTAAGATATTTAGGATATTTTAAAATCATTTTTATTTAATATCTTCAAACAATTGTGACTAATTAAATGTATGCTTCTTTTTTTGTAACCAATATCGTAATTATTTTGTACTTATCATGACACTAGCGTTAATTATAGCTTTAATTACAAGTTTATTGTTTTCTTATTATTAAAAAATTTGACTTTTGTTTAATCTAATTACACAATTATTAATTATTTAATACGAATACGGTTATGATTGAAAGTCGCGTTTAAAATAATAGCAATGGTGTTATTGAAATAACTCTAAATAGAGAATACGTCATATTATGTGAAATCTTTCAAAAATATAATTAAATTTATTAGCCTTACGACATAACGAGATATGTGCGATAAATGTGCTCTGAGCAAGACTAAAGTGTTTGCTTTGGGCAAAAGAATGTGGTATTATTTCGTGCTGACTGTTGCGCTACATTAATTTTTGTTATTGCCAGCAATTCAGGAGAATCCATTTTATTTAACAGTATCCTACGCATAAATGTGACACTATTACTTTGTCTACGTTGTGATAAATAAACGCAGTTACGTTCTTGAAGTGAAACTACGTAATGAAGCGTGTTATTAACAAAAGTACCAGTGATTTTAGATTAAAGATACGTATGAATTGAAGAAACTTCAATGTACAACATTAAGATATAATTTAAATTAATTAAATATAAGTGAAAAGCAAAAAACATTTCATGCGATTTGAACCCATAATTTTTAGCCGAGTATGTTACCAACTACACCACAGAGACATAATTGTCAAATCTCCACGAATGTCTGTATAAATTGAATATAAGTGAACTTGAAGCACTGAATCGAGATTTGATCGAAGTCGGGGTAGGATTTTTTTACAAGAGTGCAATATTTTATAATAATCCATTTCGTCTATTGAATCGTCAGTTGGGGAAGATAAAGGAGTTTTGTCAAATCTTCGTTTAATTTATATTAATATAAATACATAATTTTAGTATTTATGTTTAAATTGAATTTAATGATTATACAAAAAGATATATTATGGATCCTAGTATGGATATTACGCATTTGTAAAATTGACAAGGAAAAAAAACTGTTAATATTAATAATATCAGCAGAAAGACCGATGGTCGAAGGCCGTTTTCTAAGGACAACGTATAACATATTATAAGAATTATATTGTTAATTTATTGTATATAAAATTGTCTGCAGAAATGAAGATGTAATATATATGTTAATAATATATTCATTGAACACTAAGTGATTTTTTTTTAAATTAAACCTTAGATTGTCATTAATGCGTATTAGAAATTACTTAAATATGAAAAATCAAACGTAATATATAATGTATGTCTTCTTGTACTTTGAAGCATTTTTTAATGACATTAACAAAAAAATAAATAAGCAATTTCGAATAAGTGTAAAGTAATCTTCTACAAAAGATTCAAGCGTTATTTTTCACTTTTCCAGAATCTTTTTTACGCATATTAAGTCATCTTAATTTATGACATATTAATATTTTCACAAACTTTAGTATAATGTGAAAATCAATAGACGAATCGTAAAATATTTTTGAGTAATAAGGCAATCGAATAAAATATATGGAAATATAATTAAGGTTAAGAGAAATGTATTTGATATACAATATAATACATTTGAAAAAATCCGTATAATAATATAAACTAGAATAAGTTCAAATTGTGAATATTTTTTTTTTATTTATTATTTCACATTTTTATCCACTTGGTATAATATTATGAATAATAAAAGACAAACTGTTTAAATTTAATTAAGAAAGTTATTGTCAAAAATACTATGAAAATTTATAAATATTCGATTTAAATACAAGGAGATATTTATGTGCGTGTGTGCAAAAAGCAAATTAATAATAACATCTCTTGTGTGCGGCAATAAGAGTAATCCGGCAAATCCGTGCGCTGGCGTTTCATCCTCTCCAATAATGGAGGACCAGATTTCCAAGTCACGATTTTACCAGGATATAAGGGATCACGGGATCAAGGATGTGACAAAGATTTCAAGAAAACGTCTACAAATTATTACCTCGCCTCCGCTTTCGCAATTTACCAATAAAATACGTCCTTATTTGCGCAGGAAGACGAGCTAAAGGGATGGGAATTAATGCGAGATGCATGCTCCGGATCAATGTTAATTTGGCTATTTAGTGGAAATACCAAGTTGTACAACTATAATGTATAGCGGTGTTAAATGCCCTGTTAATTTATATGCCGTTCTGGGAAACACAAAGCACGACCCGGACTAGCCGGGACAAAAACTAGTTTCAAAAAGTTGTCAACAACAGAGAGTCGACCTGGAAATAATTGTTGTATATACATATATAATGATATATATGTACAGGGTGGCGCAAGATTCCGATGAAGTCCAATATCTCAGTTATTTAGAAATTTACAAAAAGATATTACTGACATAATTTGTAGCTACTGTAAAACTTCACATTTTAAAATTGGTTTCATATATAAAGGGTGTCAAATAATCACGTGACGTATCAAATATATGATTTTTTAAATGGAATGCTATATTTTTTATATCGATTTTAGATTCTACGCTTAAAATTAATCATTTTTGACATAAGGTTTATTAGGTCAGTTTTTAATATTTTAAAAGTTATAAACAATTTAAGGTTGAAATCAATGGAAGATTGGGGCCTTATTTTTTAAAAATGAAAACCGATGTAAACTCTCTGTTAACGCAATTTAATTGAAAAAATGCTTAATAATATAAGAAATAATCGTTTGTTACCATAAAGCAAATGTTGTGTACAGGGTGAAACAATACGCAAAATGATTTTTTTCTTTTTTCACTTAAATGGAACACCCTATATTTTTTACACTATTTCGATAGAAAATTGATTGTTCTTTAATTTTTGTAAAATAAACTATACCTCTATCTGTTACCATTTTTTAACAATTTCAATTCAAAGTACAAAATTATAAGTTTCGCTTATGATCTATAATTTAAGTAGGCTAAAATTAAAACAAATGCAATTTATAATCGTTTTCTGGTATTTAACAACATACTTACTCCCTAACCTAAAAGGATATTCAAATGACAATCGATATTTAAAGGCGCATGCAAAATATAAAGAAAATAGTTGCTCAACGATTATTTAGCGAGTTATAATGGTTATTGGGACATATTTTTTTTTGTAAAATGTTTGAATGCTATTGAATTAAAAAAAATGTGAATGTGTGAAATAAATACATAAAAATGTTAACAAAATATAATGATATAAATATTTTATTATTTCACTTAGTATCTATTTTCGGTATTTCAGTCAACATGAATTGTTTAAATAAATCAATTTAAGAAGCATATAGGAATATTTTAAATATTTTTCGAATAATAACGAAAAAATATAGTTGCTGTTAGTTTTTAACAATTAAATTAATCATTTATTGAAGAAGTATGTTTAACTGCACCAGTGTTACAAAATATAACGTAAAATATACTTTACTTACTAATTATAATATTAAGCGAAACTTTCACAACTAAATAAATTAGTTATTCTGGCGCGGCCTACTTTGGTTAAAAATTCGATACCAAATTATTTAATCAAATGCAATTTTGGAGAATAAATTGATGATAATAATAGGAATCGTAAAATCTGTTTAAAAATAAATTATTAATATTAACATACCTTAATAGAAAAAATAACTTCCAACCCATTCCTGGTGAATCGAAAACCAACTCACCTCCACCACTCACTAATTACCACTTGTTCATAAACAAAAATAAATCGCGTTTTTAATTAATAATAATTTCTAACGTTAAAAATTAAACCGGAATAGTGAACACTGCGCGTTTTCGGACGACTGAATCGAAATACAAGAGCGCAATTATCGCAAATCAAGAAGAAGAAAAAAACGATCGACGACTCACTCCGAGAACGCATTCCTGAGATAAGAAGATTCGTTGTACCTGGATCCTGGCGCACAGCCAAGAACATACCTATTTAAATTGTTGTATTTTCAATATTATCGCGTATTAAAATAATTACAGTTTAATATTTATTTACTTTTTTTATTAAATTCTCATTTATCCCGTGGTAAAAAAATATGTATGAATTATGATGTATTTTAATTAAGGGTGCGGTTTAGAAGAAAGAGATAGCTATACAAATATGGGCAATCACTAATTTGAGTTAGATTGTTGTTGTGATCAATGAACAATATTGTATTACACATTAAAATAATCTTAAAATAAGCAGGAATTTCATCAGATAAATTAAAAATTATTTTAATGTTTAGTTTCAGTGAAAAATAATTATGAAAAACAATGAAAATTGATCAAATTTATAGCAAATTTTAAATTAAATTTTTGCTAATAAAAACTTGTGCCATGAAAATTTAAAGGATTTCACTAAATTCTGCATTCAAATAACTTAGCAGACATGACCTATTAATTTCATTATATCTTACAATTTTCTTTTCTAACTTAAACTAGTAAATTGCCGTAATACACGAAAATTAACGATTTATTTTTTATTTAGACTGATATTTTATACTTGGTAGATAAAAAATGTAAGTACACATTCATATTATGAAATCCAAAAGAATAGCTCTATTTTCAAACGATTATTTCCATTTTACTATATAGCTATCTCTTTCCACTAAACCGCAACCTTAATACACTTGATTATTCGTTTCACTAAATTATTTTATATTTGTGTTCGCGTAACTTTCACAACTAAATAAATTAGTTGTTCTAGCACGGCCTACTTTGATTAAAAATTCTACACCAAATTTGTATTTGAGATTAAATATCTCAAAAACGGTAAACGGTAGCTATTTAATATGTTACATAAAAAATGAAGAGTGATTAATTTTCTATTAAAATAGCATAAAAAATATAGGCTATCCCATTTAAGTAAAAAGAGAAAAAATCATTTTGCTTATTGCTTCACATTGTATATAAAAATTTGTTTTGAGAGAAAAAAAGAACATTTCTTTTATTATTAAGTATTTTTGCATTTGTATGGCGTTGACAGAATGTATATTTCATTTTTCATTATTGAAATATTAAGCTCTAAACATCTATCGATTTCAACATTCATTTGTTTATAACTTTTAAATTATGAAAAATTGACCTATTAAATCTTATATAAAAAGTGATTATTTTTAAACGTAAAATCGAAAATCTTCATAAAAAATATATTATTCCATTAAAAAAAAAACATATGTTTGATACGTTACGTGATTATTGGACAATTTTAAAATGTGAATTTTGACAGTAGCTACTAATAATATAAGTAACATTTTTTTGTATATTTCTTTATAACTGAGATATTGGACTTCATCGTAATCTTGCGCCACCCTGTATATATGAGAATATTACTCTTTTAATAATAAAAAGGCGTTTATTTTGTTTAAGCATGGGAATACGTTTATTTAATATTTGTATAATTGCGGATCATTAAAAAAATCCCTTGCAATCATTGAACATCAAGATACTTAAAAACTGTATAAAGTGTAATTAATTATGGCATAAAATACTTTCAATTACTATTCGATTTAACAATCGTCTAAATACAAATTCAAATGCAATCTGCTCTATTAAGAGGGTCGTCACAATTTAACTTTTAAGTTATCTAATGGGAATCAACAAATAACGGGAGTTCTAGAGAATTTATTGGTGAAAGTAATGGAATAATATTTTAATGCATACTAGAGATCTTTTGTTATTAAAAATAATTAATGAATGCTAAATTTCAAATTATTTTTCAATCTAATTAATGGTTTATTATTTAAACATTGGTAGTTCATATTGTATGAAATAAATATGAATATAATATTAAAAATCAACCAATAAAACACAGATTAGATTGAATAACTTTAAATTCTCGACTAGTTTCGGGTGATTAGCACATTTCAAGAGAAATTTTAAATATTAGTGTTTATAACAGTAATTGAATATTTTAAGGAAAAATAGGTGAATTTCAGGAGGTACTTTTTTAAAGATAGCTTGGGGAATGTTATCGATACCAGAAGTGGAATTTCTATAGATAATTGCACATACTAAAATAATCATTGCATTATGCAATACTAACTCTAATAATTGGTAAAATTTTGTATATATATGGTAATCATACATGTATATTGGATTACAAACGACTTTATTATGAATATCTAAATTATTTTCGTCGCGGAACCCATGAATAAAAACACTGTTTTTTATATGAAATTAAAAAAAAATGTTTATTTGTATTTTAAAATTTATGAAAATATAAATGTGAAACCAAATTTATAGCAATAGAAAAAGGATTTATTCATTTGGTCACAGTTATTTAAATAAATTAAATAAAAATAATGAATATAAATAATTAATTCATTATTTTCCCTATAGCTACTGTGACATTATCACTTATGTTACATAAGTTCTTTAACAAATCTTCAATAATAGATATATACTATTGTGTAATAATGAAATGTTGTATAATGCAAGAATTTTTTAATCGAAAATATTTAATGCAAAAAAAACAATATTTTTTTTTAATTATGTAATATAAGGCTATCTGCAGACACGTGTTTCGGGATTTCATCCCTCATCTTTACAGCTGTGCCTTATATAATTGCAAATTTGTTAATTAAATCAAATAAAAACGCACTGTCACCTCTGAGATCCTCGATGTAAGTGAACGCGGATATTGTTTCTGGGCAGGCGGGTCACGTGATTGTCATGCGCAATTTCGATAAATTGTTTTGTGAAAAAAAATCTTTTCGACTCGAATTTCAATAAGGCTATTATTAATAATAGAAAAAGGATTTATTCACTTGGTCACAGTTTATAAAAATTGAGAATACCTTAATAAAACGGCTTGACTTTATTTTTTATTATTATTTAAAATATTTATAGTAAACACAATTTTAATCAAGTTTATATTTTACAGTTTCACCTATCTAAAATAAATGTATAAAACATTTAATTAAATTTAATAGAGGCACATCGCGCAACAAAGCCGGTTTTGTTAATTAAATGAGACTGCACTGAAAATTGCAAGACATTCCCCGGTTCACGGCCTCCACATGGATCCAATAATAAAATGACAACACATTAATATTATTATTATTACTCTTTCTAGTGTTATCATTGTTATTATTGCGGTTTTGTTTGTGCCGGTTTATGTTAATAAATAAATAAATTTTCGTTTACGGCCCGGCGTGGAATTTATGCGGCACTAAAATGTAATCTGGCCGCAATAAAATTCTTATTTCGCTGCGTTATTTCTATAGGAGGAAATTCGCGATTTTTTGCCCATTGGGTAAATAAAAAAAATGTTCCGATTTTTTTTATTAAATTGGCATATAAAATGTAAGTATTTCTGCGGTTGTGTGAGCTCGGGTCTTTTTTCCCGGCGCCTTCTTCATTGTGTAAACAAGTTTTTATTGACTATAAAGATTTGTTTGTTAAGAATTTATTCAAATTTTTTAAACAATACTTGTTTAAAATCGATGCACCATTAAGATAAACAACAGCTTTATTTACAATTCTATTACACTGTAAACGACTTGATCGCATATCACAATATATTCAATTTTCATGAGTAAATATGAAAAATAAATGCGATCGAGTGAATAAATTCGTTTCTAGTATAATATTGATAAATATAGTGATAAGTTGAGATAATTGAAATTATAAAAAAGAGCGTATACACATTTTTAATATTTATATTCGAACTACAGGAAGTAACAACGTTCCAGATTTATCTGATGTAGCAAAACTATATTAGTTTACATTTAATGAAACGTTCAGTCAGCATTCATCTAGCGTATGGATAACTAGTGATGGCCATTTCGGTTTTTCAAACCTCATCAGACTAGTGTGTTCCATACGCTAGAAGAATGGTGACTGAACGTTTCATTAAATGTGAATTTCGTTTTCCTTGTTTGCTTAAACAAGACAAGTTCGCCTTCCTTTAGTAGGCGAAACAATGATTCTTGGTTGTCTACCTTGTAGACCCAAATCGTTGACGATGCCACTTGAAATTAGGCAAAAGGTGGCGCTTGCGTCGTCTTTAATTTATTATGTATATTAGTTTAGTTTCGCTTTTGTTGCTCAATTCGAATCAATTCAATTTTGCATGGTATATTGTACTTACTTGTTTTTTTTTTTATTAAGTATACAAATAAATAATTTATTATTATTAATATTATTCCAATTAACATAAATAAATAATAAAAATTTAAAAAGACTTTTTCTGTTTTAAAGTTTAAATCATAATTATGAATAAAATTTAATGTTAATTTAATGTTGTCAAATAATATCTTCTCGAATGCATTATATTGCGCACGCTGATTGACTCTTGGGAAGCTAAACACGTTTTTCTAAAAACCATGTTTTTCATTACAATTTAAAGCATATGGATTATACTGATCCGACATAATTTGAGTTTACCTTAAAGAATAAACTTTTTATATGGCTCATATCTAAATTGTATATTTCGACTTTGCTAATATGATTTCTATATTTATATTCAGATAACATCGTTGTAATCTCATTTTCTTTTTATGTTTGAATATCGCATATAATATTTTCGATTCCTGTGGTTGTTGCTAGGGTGCATAGTCATTGTCCGTTATCGTTTGTGCTTTCATGAATTGTACTTTTTCATCCTATATCCTTTATATATTCTCCTTTCCCCATCTGGGCAATTCTTCTGCCACAAAAATTCAAACCTTGTCTTATTTTTAATCAAATTGAAAAAATATATATCTTTTAATGCATTTAATCTTCATATTAATAATAATTAATGTATCGGACACTTTTTTCTCATTAATCACTTGGTGATTAATGAGATATATTGAATGCCAGTACAGCAAATCTCATTACCATGTATCCAATAGTTATCATTCTTGATAATGGCATCAAGCCGAAACTAGTAGAAAATAAAATACAAATAAGTGAAACAAGACCAAGTGAATTTAATTTACAAATAAATAATTAATGTTCCTATATAATTTAAAAGTTTTCAGTATTTGATATTTAGAATATAATACTAACAATTAAAATATTTATTTAATTTAGATTGTGTTTATATTTGTAAAATATTTAGTCAACATTATAAATAAGAATTACGTAGTTTACCACAGAAAACCAAGAGTTTTGCAATATATATCCATAATATTCCAGCGAGTCCATTTGCTAAAAGTTTATAAATTACATCAATGGCAATTTTTAAATTCCGAACATACTGAAATAAATTTTAATTTCGGTTTTAAAAAATAATAATAAAGTTTTTAATAAGGACATGACATTTTATTTATATACACACAGAATAATTGTGATTACCGATATAAATGTATTCCATGTGTTGTATATTACTTTTATGTAAGGATTCGATCTTAGTCATAACACCACCGCGCTCCTTAAGTGTTTTGGTTTGATGGTAACGTAATCTCTTAAGAATACATCTAAAGACGTTAGATATCTTTAGTGGAAAGCCATTCGAGCGAGCCATTTCTTAAGAATATATGATTCCGAACTTTCGAACGTTCAATAGATCAATCAGTAGACTATGACATGTGGCACCATATTGTTCGATTAAATTCGCTCTCGTCATCGACGAGAAAATCATGCATGAAATCTACACCACACGTTCACATTTTGTGTCTGTTACATTACATGTCTATTTGTGCTCTTTAAAAGCGCATATTTTGCGTATTAACAAAACAATTTAAAAAAAGGATTTCATTATTGAAGATGATTTTTTTATTAAATTTAGGAGTTTGGCTCTCCTCTGTAGAACTCAATCGACTGCTTTCATGACTTAAAATTATCTTGTAAGGACGAATGCCAAGTTGCGGACTTATAGATTTTCTATTTCTATGATCGGAGTGGGATTATCTGGTTTGGTTCATCACTTACAGCTGCGATATTTTGGAATTTCGGACGGTGCGTTATCTCACCGATAGATGAGCATCCAATAGTCAATGTTGATTTGTGTATTATAGCACGCACAGCTCCTAAAGTTATTCAATTGTAATTTTCAATAATTTCCAAACGTTCTTGAACTTCGTCATGATAACAATGTAAACATTTATTTAAGTTCGGATAATCGTTATTAAATTACTTCACATTCTATATATATATTATTACAAAAGTTGCTTAGACTGTTATGATAAAAATAACGTACACTTTAAACTTAACATTTACCGTACGGAATAGCCCTGAATGAAAGATCACAGAAACAAATAAAGCGCGTGTTTTTATTAAAATATACAATCGTTTTGTCACTATCGATAAACATTCTGTGTATCAGATTTATTATATTCTTTCAGGCTTTTAATTAATTAAAATTTTGAATGTAAATACATAATTTAAATAAAATGCGAAACAAAAACAAGGTTAATACAAAATGCATAATTTAATTTATACGATCCTGAAAACTTCCCTCGCGCGTGACAATGTTTGAAGGGACGAAACACGTATAAATATAATGGAGTTATTGTCTTGATGTGCATCCATATTGACACGCCGGATCGTTTTTTTTTTTTAAGAGTGAGGGAGGAAAATGGAAGAATTTCGAACATTTGCAGGGCTTAAAATATTTACACCCCAGACAAATATCTACCACGTAACCGATAAATAAGTCTGGGAGGGAAGCTAGTTCCGGCTGAATTATTGATGAAACTAGAGGGCGAGACCTAACTATAAAAATAAATTATTGTTAACCATTCGTTTTCTATTGCTACATGCGGGCTCATTTTAGCAGCTGTTCCATTCAATAATATTATTTTCATGTGCTGGTTTATCCGCTTGTAAAATTATAATAAAATATTTATTCGTATTTTCAATCTTCCATACTGGAGTTATATTATTTTTAATGAATATAATTTGATTAATATTTTATAATAATTAAATTATTGACTTATTATAAATTTATTCAACTATTTTTTAAAATTTCATTAACATTATATAATGGAACTATAAAGGGATGAAAAAGTGAAGCACTTTTTCATTGCGGATAAATTTAAATTTAACCGTTTGATGATTCTAGCCGTGGACGGAAAACGCGAGGCGTGCACAAAGCGTCGCATCCCTCATTCAGATATTTTCGAACTGGGCTGTAGTAAATCGAGTTAATGCGATTCATTTTAATAACTTTCTCATACATATTTAAAACTCCCATTTATATAGTTAACCTACCGTCCAGAGTGGTTGCTTCGATTTGCATTTTCGCCAGCGGCCAACAAATAAAATTCTCGTTTTATTTAAATAAACACATTTCCGCCATTACCACCGTCATTCCGAAACGCTCTCATGTAATTTTTTGTTCCGATTCGCTCTAAATACTCGTACTCGTTTTCTGTTCTGATTAGTTTTTAAATGAGAATCACGGGTGTGTTATAATGAAATGTTGATGTGTTTCTTTTTTGACATGTTATTTAGTGGAATGCAATTTAACAACAGAAAAAGGTCACAGTTGCAATTTTATACACAAAATATAAAAGTTTGCAAATACAACAATCCTTAATTAAATATTTAAGCCGTAAAACGGTTTATGTAGTTTGAAATGAATAAATAAATAAAATTACTATTGCAAAAACATCAGATATATTTGTTTGTTTTAAATAAATTGAAGTTAGTTCAAGTTCACGTCACACAATAGTTTTACATTTCTATCAGAATATAAAATATAAAATTCATTTCATAATAATAATAATAATAAGTCTTTATTGCCCAACTGGAAATATACATCCCAATTACAAGACAATATACATAAATACATAGCCTATCATAAAATTGTTAGATGGAAAATGAAGTCGAGTTGAATCTATTTAGGCTGCTTATAGAGGCTTGGTATAAATAGAAAGATGGCTAAAAAGTCAATCTGTGTTTAATGGTATAAATGTAGAATTTAGCGGAAACGTGAAAATTTTCATTGCACGTATTCTAGTCACTAACAATGAAAAAGTGAAAATATATATAAACCAAATTATTAAATTGATTTTAATTTAATAAAACACTAAACTTTGTTTGTATAACCCTAAATTATATTTATTGTGACTATAGTTTCAACAATTTACATTTACAAACTAAAACTTTTAGTTTGTGTAAATCAATTTACATTTATTTTACATTTACAAACTAAAACTTTTAGTGTGTGTAAATTGTTGAAACTATAGTCACAATAAATATAATTTAGGGTTATACAAACAAAGTTTAAAGTGTTTTATTAAATTGGTAAACAATGTATAACAAAGTTGAAACCTCAGTTATTAATAATTTAAATTGATTTTAAATTCATCCTACGACATTCCTGCATATTTTAAGATTATTTTGATGTTTGATACAATTTTATCAATTTACCAGGACGTCAATGTAACGTGAAACAGGGACTGAAAACAACTACCTTATAATTGCTTTCTTCTTAATCGTAACATTAATTGAAAAAAAAAATCGAATTCTTTCGATAATATCTTCTTTAAATTGACAATATAATTAGTTATGGTACAAATCTATATCATTGCAGACAGATACAAATTTTCACTCTGCACAACCGCTATGAGCTTCATTAATAACACAAATTTAATTGAATCAATTATATACATATTTCATTAAAATTCCAAAGTGAACAAACATGCACTATATTTGATTATCTTCCGTTGCGCTGATTGCAACATGTGGTGTGTTTTTATTCAAATAAATAAATTATCCTGTTGCATTGTACACAATTGCGGTCGAAATTTTGGATAATTGCAGTGTGAATGATAACCGCACACCGCGTAAATATCGGGCGCTAACATATTATTTTAACAGCACAATTCAATTAAACGGCCGACTTTGTCAAAAACGAATATGTAGTGAATTATACGCTCGATTAATATCCTATACAAAATAAGTGTGAATTGTACTATTGTGTATGCATATTGGTACATTGCGTTTAAAAGCATGTATTGCGTTATTATTAACTTACATTAAACTAATAGCCAAAATGAATTGAAACATAATTAAATTTTAATATAATTGGCGCTTTTTGTTAGATACATATAAAATATTTGTAAATAAAACTTATTTAAAATAAAGAAATGAAAATGACGCTAGAATGGAGACGCTTGGAAGAAGTTTTTGAACATATCCTGTGAGAAATAAAAAGTGGCGCAATCAAACAAGTCAGCAGCGAACAGCGGAGCTGAATAGAAATAAATTGTAATTTCAGTGAACGAGTTACGTACGTACATGTATGCCAAATTATTTACGTTATTAATTGATAATAATGTTAAATTAAACGGCGAAAATAATTTACCGTTGAATTATAATAATGAATGTCCTTATAGAACTACAAACGAAAATAATGAGAATATTACCTAAACTGTAGTGGTTTGATAACAAGAAATATTTTTTTGTTTATTAACTGTTATAATAAATACCTACAATTAACTTATCCACTGTATTTTTTTTTTGTTTCATTTACAACGTATTTAGAATAAACAGAACAATTGATGGTAACATTCGATGGAGATTATCTTCATTGCATTGAAAAATCATTAAACTCGTTACTCATTTTATAAAAAAATCCAATTTTATATTGTTGAAATTACAAATATATATTACATTATAGATTTAGTTTATATATGAACTCACCATCAGTTGTTCTGTTTATTCTAAATATGTTGTAATTAAAAAAAGTGAACTATTTCATAACAAAATCATATTTCCATAATAATTCAATATTATAATCGTAAGTATTTATTATAAGAGCTAATAAAAAATATTATTTTTTGTGCTTCCCTGTGCTTCTATAGGAATAACATAAATAGAGGGTGTTCAAAAAGCATGGTACCGATTAAATTTCTTTGTAACTATTTGCCTGATCAGTATTAAATTTGGACCAATTAATATCTAATTATTACAAAATTACTAGCTGTCAAACTTTTCGAGATACAGCGCCAACTTCATTTTTTTTTAAATGGCACTGGTATTTAAAATAATAGTCATTTAACAGCTTATTATTTTTTTTCTGTATGGCAGTGTAATTAACTGTATCAAAATATAGCCCTACTATAGCTAACTAACCTAAAAATATAATCTTTAATATATGTATTTAACACAAGTGAATAGTCTTAATGCCAAATACTGGCTAGATTCTAATCTACAACGAATGGGTGAGGCTGAAACAAAACTTTAATGAAGAAATAATGCTTTACTAGGCACCGCAGGCAAAAATATTATGATTCCAATTTCAATAAAAAATAACCGGAGTGCTGATTTATTTCTCGGAATGTTTCAAGAAATAATGGAATCGATATTAATTTAAGTGTTCTCAAATTATGAAAATTTACATTTAAAGTATGAAATAATTTGGTTTCAGCATTGTGTATTAACAAATCCAACAACTTAGAAAATCGAAAAATAAACAAGGAAAACAACGAGTTTCACTGGAAATTTCTAATAAAATTCATTATAGTTTTCCTGGTTTGTTTTTTCAATAAAATTTATGAAAGAGATTTTTAATATATTGTTTAAAATGGCAAAATAATAAATATTTGACGTTTTTATTTGAAGGTTTTATTTAAAACACTTGCAAATAGAACACTTTTAACTTTTAAAATAAATAGAAAAGAGTATTTATTTTCTTGGTAACAGTTATTTAAATAAATTAAATAAAATTGACTTGAAAACAATTATTAAATTATTTCCACATTTAACTCTGTGACTTACGTTACGTAAGTACGTTAAACAAATGCACATTAAAACAACTACTTCCCGGGCAAATACCCACGCCGGACGTAGAATTATATTGAATTACATAATGTACACCTGGTGGTGTAATTTCGATCCGAGAAAAATTTAATGCAAAAACAACAAGAAGAACCCTAGCGGTACAAAATTGATCTCTAAAGACGCTACTAGTCATTAGTCGGCGTCAACGGCGGGAAAACAACGTACGAGATGTCTCGTAGTTGGCAGTCAACGTGTTAAAATGAAAAAAAAATCGTTTTTTTGTTCATGTTCTATATTCAGATACCAAACAAAGGATTTTAAATTAGATTGTATATAAAAAAGAGGAGGGATTGAAATTTGAAACGGATACTGTGAAGATATAAATAAATAGTAATTATTTTTAAATTGCACATAAACCCTTTATAAGTCGTTTTATAATTTGTTGCTTTACTGACTTTTATTCAATAGAACAAATCAGTGAATCTGGATAATTATCGGAATTGAAAGAACACAGCAGTCCTTTTATATATTTTTAATCAATGTTTTCGTTAATTTGAACAGCATATCACTTCGTGACTATAATATAATCAATGGTTTTCATATTCGGACATTGCTAGTTCATATTGTATGAAATAAATATGAATAAATTATTAAAAATCAACCAATAAAACACAGATTAGATTGAATAACTTTACATTCTCGACTAGTTTCGAGTTATTAGCCCATTTTCAGAGAATTTAAAATTTGTTTTATTAAAATTTTCATGGATATTTACATGAATAGATATATTGATTTTTTAATTTTTATTTTAATTTAATTGCGAGGCAGGCAAAATAATTTCGGTCCCAGCATTTACTCACAAGGTGGAAAAAAACCCACTAAAAACCATCCTGAGGATCATTATTAAATTATTTTGCTAAAATAAAACAAAATTAGTTATTTATAAATAAGTTGGATTGCTAAAATGAAATGGAAATTAATAGAAATATATAGTTTATATATATATATATGGTTTAATAATAGAATAAAGTAAAAAGTAGTATTTATAATAAATTATAAAGTGAAGAATATAATAGATCTACTTGTTCATTTAATATAAGATATAATGAACACTTTAGAGCATTTAGATAAATAAAGATTGTAGTACTTTTTCAAATCATATACTTACAAATACTCACACTTTTCCAAATTTAAATAATACAAAAATCTTACATCATTGTGAAAAAGGTCAAAAATTAGATATATTACAAGCAATCGAAATTTATTTACACAATAAAGACACTAATTCATCTAAACTTCTAAATATTTATTCATATTTATTTCATACTTCGTGACTAGTTAAATTAAATCCTACCTAATCATGTTTATTAGTTTTCATAATTGCACGTTATAATGAAACTACATCAATGGGTCTGTACCAATGTAGATTTTAATTAATAATTTGTTTATTTCGACACATACAAAGGAAATTTACAGTTTGTTATTAATTAAATATTCTGTAACAAAATTATAATGAAAAAACATCTGCTCGGGAAGTAGTTGTTTCAATAGGTGTTTGTTAAAAACTTACAATGTAAGTAATTTTTGCAGTCCGAAAAAAGGGATTGATCGAATTTTATTGATCATTGCCAGAACATTCTCATAGTTTAATTTCATTGTAATGGGAAAATTATTGATTAATAATTCATTATTTTCAAATAATTTTTTGATTTAATTTAGTTTATTACTTCCTTAAAGAGTACATATACATATTATATATTTTAAATTTAAATATAACTAATTTTCATAATAATTATTTTCTCTATCCAGGCGGAAAGACCACCGGTCGATAGCCAATTGGCAAACTCTTACAGCATGTATTGTAATATTTTATGTTATATGTAGGTGTTGTGGTACGTTTGTCAATAAAGATTATGTATAATAATATTTTCTCTTTATTTAATTAATAATAATAGAAACTAATATTATTAGTACGGCTTTAAAAAGGCGGGGTGAATATAAACTTAATCTGATCGTTAATTATGGGAATTTCCGGGATTTTACTAGCTTTATGAATTTACAACGGCTCCAGAAGATTCATCTTACGACCTCTTTCCGCGAAATGTATGATCGGCAGTACATCTTCACCAAAAGTACCAAAAGTATGATCATCTATCAAATGTTTGGCCATTGTATTTTTATATATTATATTTATTTGCAATGCAAAGGTGATTTAGTGCGTACGTGAAGAAACTTTCTCTGTGTTATATCAACTGTTTCAATTATTTTGTTAATTGATAATTGTCGATATGAATAAGTTCATTTTTATTTTCAATAAGGTAGACATTTATGTCTTTTATTTTAACAGTGAGCTGGTAATACAACATACATAAAAAAATTGTATATTACAAAAATATTAAATAATTGTTAAATTAACTAATATTTTTGGTAATATTAAAGCAAAATTATTAAAATATTTCCAAATTAATAAAAGGTTAATATAAAATTAAAAACTAACTGGTAAAAAAATAAAAATCGATTCAGATATAAATCATATATTTCAAAACATACAATTATTCGAAAATCAAACAAAAATTGAGAAACCATAAACCACTTAGCAGGGAATGATTTAACGAAAGCGGACGACATGCCCGAACACGGGGGGCCCATTTGAAATTCAGCGTTCGGTCGGAATCTCTCTTTCAGTGTACGTAACGGCGCGACAGGAAACACTAGAAAACAGACAAATCTCTGGAATTTATTGGGCTGAAGTTTACATGAAGCGGAAAATTTTCAGATAAAACTTGGTCAACTGGAATGACGCTAGTACTGAATAAAAAAGGGAGGAGAAAAAAAAACTTAGCATAATGCGATCTGGATCCGTTCCTGTATTCCGATTGTCTTTATAAACTGGTCCGAAGGAGGGATTCCGGTTCGAGTGTACAAGTAATTACCCTCGTTTCCGAGAGTATACTGAGAGAGACACGTAGAAAAAATTAGAGATTTGAATTCATTGTTTGGAACCGAAGAGGATTACTTTTTAAAATATAAATATATGCATCGCAGAATAGACAAATGTTGAAAATAATCATTACAATTCATGGTCTTAACTTTAGTTGGAAAATGGGGGAAAACCCCCTCTCTGCTTCATTTTATTCGACTTGAGATTTATAACTATAACATATGCTCAATTAATTTTGCCATAATTTAGAATAACGAAAATTTAGCAATGTGAGTATATTTACTTATTACCATTTATATGTTAATAAAAGTGACTATGAGAAAGTGTTGGAAATAAATTTCAAGTTCGTAACTCTTCCAGTAGGGGGCGCAATGAAAAGTTGAAAAATAATATTGCGAATATCTCAAAAAAAAAATCAAATACAGGCTTCATAAAATTACACTCTTTGAAATCATGATGAGCTTATAAAACTAAAATGTTACAGACATTTTTTTCTTGATTTTGAAATAAAGGTTGAAGGAAGGTCCGTATTTATAAAGAGTAAATGTCTAATAACTCTTTTGTTTTTTAACTCATTTTAATGATTTTAATTTCATACGAAAGAACTTATCATACTGATTAAAGTAATTGACAACAATCACAGAAATAAGTAATTCAGTCGCCGTTAGGTGGCGCCAAGTTAAAAAGAATAAAATATTCCCATTTTTCTTACAAGAAAACGCATGAAAATGTAAAAAACTTAATGAAAAACACATCTACCGCAATTTATAAATAAAAAAATCAAATTTCAAATGTAATTGGAAAACTTTTTGATCTTAATAAACTTTATAACAAAAACAACAAAATTAAATCAGTTTTTCACCACAAAGGGGCATTTTCCGAAAGAGTTACGAACTTGAAATTTATTTTTCGGGCATTTTATTATGATTATTTTTATTAACATTTTTTTATTTAAAGGCTCTAGCAGTCGTAGTTCCTGAGACCTTTCTTATTTGGACACCCGGTACATACACATATATAATTTTTTAGAAGCATCTTCGTTATTTCACATTTTTGTAATTTATTATGTATGTTGGTATATCCGCGAATAACAAATTATAATTATTAATTTAAATAAAAAGAATTTGAAAATAATTAATAAATTACGATATCATTTATTAATTATTTTCAATTTTTGTCAATGTGACATTTTGATTTATGTTATATAAGTACTTTAAATCAAATATCCATTAAAACAACTACTTCTCGGGCCTGTACCCATTCAGACATAACGAGTTAAATAATGGACACTTGCTGTTGTATATCAATAATGCTACTTTTTTTTACTACTACAATATCTTTATTCAAAGTTATTTGTTTTACATATATTTACAATATATTATGGTATATTGGTTTCTTTCTTGCTTGCTTGAACAGTACTTTTTTTTATTTAATGTAAATAACAAGGGTTAGGTAATATAAAGCCATCTGTATTTCGGGAACTAACCCTCGCTAGTACAGCTCTGCCTTGTGTATTTTTAAAAATGTTACATTAGAATAATAAAATTCAACTAAATTAACTAAGCGTACCGTCCTGGCTGTGATCTCAGATGTAAATGATCAAGTTCAGCGACGGGAAATAATTTATTAAATATTTTCAAATTCGGTTTATTTAATTTATTTAAATAACTGCGACTTCGTAAATTAATACTGTTTTCTATTTTTATTATTGTTATATTTCAATGGACAAATTCAATAGAAAAGTGATGCTATTTATTAAAATATTGTATTATGTATTCTTATAATTGAGTGTTATTCTCACAATACCGAAATGCGTCGTCTGCATTCGAAGCTTTTCATCCAGACAAAATAAATAAAAACATATATAAAATTGGAAAAGTTTTCTATGGACTTAAAGCTCGTTAATGATTATGTATGGAAACAACACGATAAATTGTGTATTCATAACAAGCGTTCCACTTGAGGCAAACTCTTCAGAAGTCCCTGAAACTTTTTTCCTCCCTTACTCCTTCTTTTCTATTTGTGGTTTATTGCTGCGCAAAGGAAAGCAACTCGGTATGTAAAGTAAAGCAACCCATACCGGTAAATAAATCAAACGTGCCACAGGTTGAATTTGGATACATAAACATAGTTTACCGCAATGTGAAAATTCCATTCCCTCACCGACGATACATTCTTCATACGGCCGGGTGGATTTACAGATGAGACTTCTGGGCGCATTCCAATTATTTTTTTATTCTTTCATTACATTTTCACCACTGTAATCCTTTTATGATAGTTGCTACGTTTTGTGTGTAATTTATTAGCGGAAGCGTCTTAAAATTTTGACACGCATGTAACGAGGGTTAATTTATTCGGCAATTATGGAGGGCTTGTGCGTGTGTGTTCCACCCTTGATATACAATTACTTTTAATTAAAATTAATCTGGAAGATTAATTTAAAATTAATATGATTTATTTTTTAAATATTAAAACAATTGTTGTAGTTGGAATTAATTTAGTAACTTAAGAAATAAATTACGTATTCAGTTATCATTATCTAAATAAATATAAAAATATATTTTCATATTTCGTGTTGAATAAAATCAATTCGTTCTAAAAATCAAATGTTACTAAATAAACAATTTTAAGTAGCTTAAATTAATAAATTATAACAAATTAATATTTAAGTACATTTAAATAAATATCTTCATTATCAAATGTTACATAATTTACATTCTTATTCATTAATTGGAAATGACCTAAGGTTTTACTGCAATGACGTTTATTAATAAATAAGTAGTTACTTATATTAATAAAATCAGTAGCATTAATAAATTCTTCATATATTTAATTAAACAGTAATCAAGTTATCGGAAAATTATTGATTCTATTACTGATCTAGCTGCAATATTAAATTCTCAATTACTTTTCACAAAGCAAATAGAAGTTATATCAAAGTCAGCAAGTATATCCTTACGATTTATTGTGAGAAAATCAAAATCAACAATATTAATTTAACATATAATCGAAAAATATGATAATACATTTAATGAACACAACTTTTAATTATGAACTGTGGAGGCTTCTACTACAACTTTTAATCTTCTTTATGTTGGTTGTTGGTCGTGGAGACTTTAATTATTAAAAATACTTGTCCTTTCTCCTACTTATTTTTTATTTTACTAGATATATTTCGGAAACTATGTTGCCATCTTCAGTAGTTGAAGTTTTATAAATATAAATATGTTGTTATGGTATATAAACACAACTTTAATATTTTTATGGTATTTGGGACACCCTGTATAATAAGAGAATACCCCAGAAATAAAAAAAATAAAAAGTTTTGTACTATGGCTACAATACTCCGTATAACGTGAACAATCCGGTATTTTTTTTTTTTGCAATTCCGATGTTTTCATTTGATGAAATTAAAACTCATCTACAAAACATCAAAGGCAATTCAACTCGTACAGTTATGGCTGACTTTTCCACTCATTAGTGACCGAACAAATCGATTTTTTAAATATTTTCAACGGTAATTACTCATTCAGAAAAAATAAAATAAAAAATCGTTGTATTAATATTTCAATAGAATACTTTTAATATATCAACGTCTAATTTTAATTAATATAAAGTTTATAAATTTCACATTTAATATTTCAATGTTGTTGAATGTGAGAATACTCTATAATATTAACAATTGTCACTTCAATTCAAACAAAATTTAGCAAAATCACATATTGTAAATGGCAGCTCCGCCTTATTGAAACAAAATTATGGTTTCTGTAATACCGCAATGGATTATAAAAAAATATCTATGTAGAATATACAAGAAGGGATAAGCTATAATAAGAAATTAATTTATGAAACAGCAATAAATATCTATCATTTTTACATTCACCAATATCAATCCTACAAAATGATTCAAATCCAATAGTAATAATGTGAAACTGGTAAATTTTGTTTTACAAATATGGTTAAACAAAATTTATCAGTTAAAATAAAACACTTAATGATTTTCAACTATTTTTTATGTATTTCACGACAATTGTTTCGCAACGTTGTTGCTTCTTCAGGTGAAGAACTTATAAGTTCGAAAACGTTGCGAAACAATTGTCGTGAAAAACACAAAAATATTCATAAATTAATGAATAAGAAAATTTTAATGTGATATTGTTGATATTTTGAAATTGAATTTATATATAGACCGAACATATTTCTTTTAAAATGAACATCCAACGAAAGGAAAGCAAATATTGAAAAATTTCAGCTCAATTTAAACTTAAACTCAATTGTGATTTGTGTTTTGTTACGTGTACTTTGTCAAAAATGCCAGAATCGAAAAATTATTTAAGTAAAATTAAAGAACGACAGAAAATAAGAATTTTAGTAAACAGATATAATGTAATTGTACATTGTTATTTTTGATTTATTATAATCAAAAGCATTAATATTACAGGTTTCTACAAATATTTAAGCGATATTAAAGTAGCAATTAAAATTAGCAAATAACCTACGGTCGATAGCCATTTAACCATTAAATCATTTTTGTGTGATACACTTTTAATCAATTATTGATATTATGATGTTGTTGAAAATAAAATCCCTTACTTCACTTTTAAATTTTATTAATAAACCAGATGTGATCATTGATAATGAGTACTTAGTACTTGAAATGTACATCTGGTTTATTAATAAAATTTAAAAGTTTAGTAAGGAATTTTACTTTCAACTACATCATTATACAACACTTCACATTACTCAACCTAAGTTATTCAGTGAATTATTAATATGTTCTTGTATTAGCAAATAAGTGTCTATGAGCTCCATTGAAAGAATTTATTCTCTTCGCAGGATTCTAATCCTTATAGACTTTATTAAACAATTTAAATTATTAGTTTTTTTAATTATAATATGCATCATTCCTGATTAATGTTACAAATCCAAATCATGACCCAATTTGATTCTTACTGTATTTGTTAAAAAATATATCAATTTGCTTCGTTTTACCTCCAATAAAAATCAAATATCGAAACCATATGAAGAAAGAATATGCAATATATTTATGTATTTTAAATTTGAAACGATTATAATATAATTTAGGATCTAATTAAAATAAATACAATGCTTTTTTATGTGGAATTTTAATTTTAAAAAGACAGTACGCTTTAACAGCCTATAACAGCTTAACTGTCATTATTAACTGAAACGAGCATCTGAATAGTGGTGCATTACAGCCCGACCCTCGCATTATTAAAGCGTAATATAATCTAGTAATTACTCTTCTGACTCAGAATACAATAAACTTCACGAGATGTGGTTATGTGTATTTTATATAAGTGCAGGAATTGTTAACGGGGTGCTTAATTATTTATCCTGAAATACGCCGAGGGTATAGATAGAATATGTGTTCATAAAGGGATATGAAGAATAAATTATATTTATGCTTGGATTAGTTACTGCCTACTTGAATTGAATTTATATGTATTATTACGGTATAATGGTTTATTAGAATAACATATTTAATGTGATATTTAGCTTAATTTAAAAAAAAAATATAGTTGTTCTATGAATTCAATGTCGCGTGTTTTAGAATTTGGAAACTCATTAAATAAACAATCATGGTTTAACATATTAGATGTGTCCATTAATTCTCTTAAATTAAGTTTGAAACGTAATATCTAATGATAAAAATAAAACATTGGTGTTATGTATATTCTTATTGAAATTGTAATTAATAAAATTCTTACTGTTATATTTTGTAATGAGTATTATATTCTAATCTATGTTCATTGTGTAATATTGTATATGTATACTTAAATTTTTATAAGTATTGTATTATTTTATGTTAAAACACGTTAGCCGTTAATAAAGGTGTTATTATTATCAATAATAATAATCAAAAGAAACTTTAAACAATATATGTAATATAGAATGTATATATTTGGCCATTTTCTTTATAACATTATTTGTTCGTTTTTCTACTTTAATCGTTATCTATAAATTTATAATGTATGGGTTAGAAACAGTCGTACGTCAATGTTAAAATTTAAGGAGACCCTAGGCGTCATGTGCGCGCGGTGCAAACCAAATGTTATGAGTTAAAGATTACTTAGCACTAAGGAGTACTTAAACAAGGCGGGGCAATCGGGAATTAGGCATTTTCGTAGATTTTGTTTTTGTCTGAAAAATATCTATTTACATATTCGAGGCTATTCCGTATAGAATTTTATTTCAGCTGCTTAGACTGTGGTGATGAACTATAACGTGTACGTTAAACTTAACATTTTCCTTACAAAATAGCCCCGATTATGAGAAATTTGCTCGTATGGCAATTAATGCTTTGTGTAAAATTTCAAGCCGATAATCTAACGTTGAGATTTTTTTAGAATATATTTTTCTTTCCTCATCTATCTCCTTTTTAAACGGCGTTTGGTATCGTTTTCCTTTTATAAACATTTTTTTATTTTTCATTTTCTGTATACTCCTTTGTAAGTAAAAATTCTCTTTGCTAAGTGAAACTTAATTCTACATATCTTAACTACCTTTCCTACTTCTTACATATTTATTCATTTAAATTCGTAACATAAGCATTTTATACATTTTTTATCATGTGTATTATTTTCATTAAAAAAACTGAACGGTGTTTGTTTTCTTAATAAATTATTATGCCTAAGTAACATTAAAAATAAAATCACGTATAATACAGTGTTAATAACATAAAGTGAAGAAAATTGTGCAATGTTTATTTATAATTTGAAAAAAATATCTGATCCCAATTGAAACGTTACACCGAATTAAATATGTTGTTCGATGTTATAAATATTGACGAATCGAATTGTTAATCGAACATGATCGACTGAAATTGGAGTATGATTTGTGCTGGCCCTGTTCTGTCGGTAATTTGTATAATATTAATGGTGAAGTCCGTATATCGAATTGACTACTAATCCGTTATTTATTGTCCGACAATTTCTACAATTTACATTCGTCCCCGTTTTACTTTCCATTCAGATACTGTCAGGCAGATATCATTCATCAAATTTTATATCCAATAAACTAAACCAAAGCACCGAATTCTCTACACGTAAATCGAATTTCGATGCGCGGGCAGTGAATTAATAGTGCGTTTCATCGCAGAAAATATTATTGTTTAAAGCCTCAACATAAAAATTTGATAGTCATCTATTCAAAATAATTTTATAAAATAAGTAAATATCTATTCACAAATTAAATTTATATTGTATAAAATTTGATGCTAAAAATAATTGAAAATGTACAACTCTCTCACTTACTCAAGGAATCTTTTATTAGCATCAGCTTGATATAATTATATGGGGGCTTTTGTTTCATTACAAATTATTAAATTTCTATGAATACATTGAATAAATAATTTAAAAGTTAACTTAAATACAATAACAAGCATTTTTTTAATATAAAAATATAAAATAATATATACAAATTATTTGTTTTTTTTATTTATAAGATAAATAATACTTTCTAATAACCAATTAAATTCATTGAATGTTAATGCTTAAAACAATATTCAACACTTGAATAATCATAAAGTTTTTTTCTATTGAAAGCACTTTATTTTTTATTTATTTTTATTTTACGCTATTGATCCCGGGGTGGGAATTCATAAGTGTATCATTTCCATATTCGTCGTTTCCCCCTTTTCCACTGGAATTCTGGGGGTATCTCATATCCGCACTTAACACATTATAGAGAAATAAGGCCCGGCGTTTGCTGAAACGCTGAAATTCGTCCGTGTTTATTTTTATTGGCTGAAAATTCAGCCGGGTAAATAGTTTCCGATAGAATCCCGCATATATTGGGGGAAGTAACCATACAAGGGAATAGAATTCCCTGTACGTTCATCAACCGTATTGACAGATCTTCTACCGCCCCGTCGATGTATTCTACGACAGTTTTTTTTTATTTAGATGCGTATAGTTTAATTAAATTTAATTCGTTTAAAAACCTATAATTGAATAAATTCTTCCTCTATTTATTATATCTATTTCAATAGTTTAATTTAAATAAGTATTCATATAAATAAATAGGAAACAAATGTTTCTATTATTCGATATGATTTTTGTGGCTCTTGCGTCTCAAAATAATGAAATCTATTAGAGAAATTAAATCGTAGACATTATTTATGTGTGTTGAAAATATAAGGATTTAAGAAGAAACAATTATTTAATATAATTAATGGTTTTAATATTTAGACATTGATGGTTCATATTGTATGAAATAAATATGAATAAATTATTAAAAATCAATCAATAAAACACAGATTAGATTGAATAACATTAAATTCTCGACTAGTTTCGGGTTATTAGCCCATCAAAAGAATTTAAAATTTTAATTTTAAAATCTTGAAAATGTACTAATAACCCGAAACTAGTTGAGAATTTAAAGTTATTCAATCTAATCTGTGTTTTATTGGTTGATTTTTAATAATTTATCCATATTTATTTCATACAATATGAACTA
Source organism: Philonthus spinipes (assembly GCA_963082785.1). Classification (NCBI taxonomy): domain Eukaryota; kingdom Metazoa; phylum Arthropoda; class Insecta; order Coleoptera; family Staphylinidae; genus Philonthus; species Philonthus spinipes. The sequence continues at coordinate 36,220,364 of OY720300.1, forward strand.
CCAATGTCTAAATATTAAAACCATTAATTATATTAAATAATTGTTTCTTCTTAAATCCTTATATTTAATTAATTATTTAATAATAATTTGGGATAAACAAACGACAAAAACACAATATTCGGAGAAAATATTGTTGTTAACAATTACGACAATTTTAAAATAAGTTAGTATTTATTACATTATTAAAAATTGAAATAAATTCAGTATTTGTATCGCTTGGCAGGTTGTTACTAATAAAAAAATAAACGATTTAATCAACAAGAGGCGATGGGATACATGGTGGCTATCTATGTCCGAGAGGGTGGCTTATGAATAACGAAGAGAAGAGAAACCGGAAAGGGCATTTGTATCCTGGTCACACTCCTGCATCTGCATACATATAGAGCCCAAGGATATACAAGGCAAACATTTCTCCACCCTCTTTTCTGATCGATTCCACCCTATACAACACATCATCATGTACAATCAATACTCGATAATTATATTTAAAAATTACAGAATAAATCTGTAAATTGTAATATGTAACATTTTTGTTTCTTTCAGAAATTTTAATTATATATTTAATAGAAAAATGTTAATTCATATAAATTGGACATTTCTTTAATAATTTATATTTAAATGATATATTTTTTAAGCTTGCATAAGCTTGTTGACTATAATTTTAATAATTCACATAATTAAATCTATTAATTAAAAATTTTAATTTAAAATTTTAGTCTCACAATATTTTTTGGTATTTGTAATTATCTTAATATTAGACAGGTTAATATTAGATTTTATTTATAGGTATATATTTATAGAGGTTGTTGAGTCGCTCATAAATTACTGTCAAATAGAAACATTATGGATTTATAGAATTGGTGCTAGAACACACAGTGTTGGGCGTCTTGCTGGGTATTTCCTCCTTCTTGGTTACTTTAGCCTCAGCCTTGGCTTACAGGCGCTTCTTTTCCTGCAGAAGGGTCTTTGGTCTGAATTATTGCAATATTTTGAACAATGTTGTCGCTTTAATACATTTATTAATGATGTTTCAGTCGCACTTAATTATGAACACCTATTATATACTGATGATTTGAAATTATATTCATGAGGATCACATTCCGATCAATGTCCAATTGAAGTACTATAAAAAATTAAGGAAAAATGGTGACATGTGCAAATTTATGACATTTATAAAAAATATTAATATTATATACAGGGTTACTTAAAAATACCGAAACACCTAAATAATTTCATATAAATCATATAATTAGAAAGATAGCGCAAGTACCATCTTTTGTTGGTTTAAAGTGGCATCGTCAATAATTTGAGTCTACAAGAACGCTAAATCGTTGTTTTCTCCACTAAAGGAAGGCGAACTTATCCTGTTTACGAGAACAAGAAACGAAATATGTTCAACTACCATTCATCTAGCGTATGGATGATCATTTCGCAGTTTCGAATCTCGTCAAATTTTCAGGTAACCGGACAAAAAGTTAAGAATGTTTGATAAGTGTGTAAAACCAAGCCTTCCCTGCTAACTTCGTTTTCTTATTAAATTTATGCGGCAGCTTAGGTTTTTCTGCAATATCAAACGCTAACCATCTTACATCTCGAATGCGTATTAACATTAAGAGTAATGTAATATTTTTATATAATACTGTTCTTAAATGGCTATCGGCTAACGTTCTTTCAGCCATGTTTATTATGTTTTTCTATTTTTAAAAACAACGGAGTTACGGGCATCATCGAAAAAATACTACTAGTCAACTGTCTGTTATAACCCAGAAATTGTTAAAGATAGATCTTTTTTTTCTTCGCCATTGCTATTATCATCAAAAATTGGCCTAAGGACGCGAAAACAGTTTTTCCAGTAAATGCGGCCCCTTGGTCTTTTTGAATTGTATATTTTGTTTGTTTTATTTAAGCCAGATTATTCAATTATTTATTACCCTCTTTTTCAAGACTACCTTTTCAAATACTCATTGATTTACTTTGAATTTACTCGTCATTGCACAAATGTGGCATGTAATGCAATAATATGGTAATTCGCAGTTAGAGTCAAGGTAATTATAAGTCGGTAGATTTCAATAATAAATTTGTTAACATAAAAATACAATTTATAAAATAAAACGTGGTTATTAAAGAATTAATTCATTTTAATATTTCAACAATGCCGTAATGCTTATTGCAAAGCCTATCTATATTTCACATGTGCTTAATTATATTTATCTATAATTAATTAGCCAATCAGCGTGGAATTAATTTATTAAAAGCAATCCGGTTCGTTATGCAATTAGGAATGGAATTAATTAAAATCATATTTGGGCCAATTTAATGATGAATAAATAATCATTAATATATATATATAATTATTTGTTTGTTAATTCAGCCTGGTATTTTTTTAAAATTAATGCTAAAAAAATTACTTATTTATTAAATATCACAAATTTAATTTTTAGAAATGATAATAAAATTAATTTATAGGCTGAATGACTTCTTTTGGATAGCTATTTCGCATTATTGTTATACAGAGTGACCCACTTTAATTTATCGAGTGTGTATTGTAAGTAATAATTAATTATTACTTACAATTGCACGTATTACAGGGTGATTTATAATAGGAGTAAAAATCTTTGACATCGTGTGCGATAAGTTTTGTACTGGGTTTGAAAAAAAAATGCCGATGATCCAATATTTTTAACTAGAATAGTTTAAACACACGAGGCCTAATTTACTAGAGATAGTGTTAATGGTATTAATTACTACCATTCATGGGATCTTCTGAATCCACATTTTGTTAAACAATCGCGATTTAAATACCATTTTAGTATGTATAGTAAATCTTTATTTTGTGATTAATTGATATAAAAAAATATGAAATTTCATGAAAATATTGACTCCCTTTATAGTAGATAGATTGATTATGTAATAGCAAAGACCCAGCTTATAACAAATAATGAGTTAAGTATAATGCATATAAACAGATACCAATAAAAAGAGATCAAATTATGTAATGATGATTAATAAATAAATTAGGCTACAATAAAACCTCAAGTTTGACTGGAGATATCACGTGCGGTTTCTCAATATTCATTATATATATATATATATAATCGATGTCCCCTTTTACCAATTGGTGTCGGGGTTCAATATTCATTGGTGATTAAATATTCGTTAATGCGTTTTTAAAATAAATTAATAGTTAAACACACGATAAAAAAATGTTATACTGTAATATCGTTCGCCAGTTTTTGCTTTAGACAAGCTAAAATCTTTGATACGCAAATCTTTTATGTTTCTGGTTTCGTAATCATGATAACAATTGTTACGATCTGATATAGAAAGAAATTTGGCGTACAAGAGACACTCAAGGATAAACATACAAGGACAGTTAGTATTTGAAGATTTTTGTAGGCATTGTGACAATCGTCACGATAACCAGGACCACATACTACTTGAATGCGTTTCCTCTGCAATGTGAAGATATAATTTGGGACTAAATAAAAAAAAATATATCCATATCCCAGCATATACTAGCCTTAAGTAAAAAATTTGCCAATAATTCTGATAATCTACCCCTTCTTAAAAAAATCTGTATTCCCCGTAACCCTAATATCCTTCCTAAATACAAACATCCTACAATCACCATTCATCAATTCATTTGCGCAAATCATCAGGACAGTTCAGCTAGCTAGCATAGATTTTTCTTTAACTTCATCATAAATTCACGACAGGGCAGAAAGACCTTTGGTCGATAGCCCAGACTAACACTTACATGTATTGTTATTATTTATATTGTTATATTGTTAAAATTATCTATATAGTCTTAATAAAGATATATATATATATATATATATATACATAAATTGAATGCAGTTTTGGTTATATGAACTGAAACTGTTTTTATTTTAAAATTTCTTGAAAAATATTTTTGAAATGTTTGCCTTTAAGGTCTATCACATGTATTTCCACGTTAGTTTTGTATCAATAACCAATCCCAGCAATTTTTCAGATTTTACCTGTGGTGGAGAAATGTGTTTCAATCACATTGCCATTTCAATTAATTTTGATATATTTAATACACTACTCCATAGCCACTTCTTTGTCAGCACTAAGTTTGACTGATGCTTGTTCAAGGGTTGCATCTATTGCTATCATCTGCATAGAGCACTGTCGATATGTGCAACATGTTATGTGGGAGATCATTGATATAGATTAGTAACAAAATTGGTCCTAGTGTGGCGCACCAGTGAGCAAATCTTGGATATCTGATAATCCATCGCCCTGATTCGCTACTTGTTTTCTGTGACTTAGATATGATAAAATAATTTTAGCACATGGAGGGAAATTATAAAAATAAAGCTTTCGATAGAGAATGGAGTGTGTCATACTGTCGATAGCTTTACTTAAATCCAGCAAGTTGCAGACAGTCATTTTTTTTTTTTCGAAAGAATCAATGGTGTTATTAACAAACTGGTTAATAACCATAATCGTAGATCGACCAGACATGAAGCCGAATTAAGCATAATTTAATATGTTTTGTTCATCTAAATATACATTTATTTGTTCTAATAATAGGAACAATAGAATTTTGGAGAACACAGGTAATGTTGAAATAGGTCGGTAGTTGGAAGTGTTTTTATATCACCTTTTTTTATGCAGAAGTACACTTTCATATAAATCATATATTATTGCTTATACGAAGGTTTAAAAAATATTAGTCGACCTATTATTACATCAATTACGTATTTTATTATCTTTATGTTCATTTCATACTTGGACTGACATCTTTGGCGGAGTTAGTTGAATTAGTTTTACCAAACAGGCTATTTACATAATTTAACTTTCCCTGATGAAACGCTTTTGGAGGAGATTGAACATATCCCTCTTCTTGTTCAGCAAAAAATGTGGTTTCAATACGATGGCGCTCCACCTCACTAGGGTAGGCAAGTGCTTCAATGGTTCTAAACTCTATCAATTTTTAGGGCCATTTGAAGTAATTGATTTACAGTGTCGAAATTAATACAAGTGAACAATTACTTGACCTAATAGCAAATAGATTTAACGAAATTCGGCAAGATTCTACAACAATAGCACGTGTTTACGACTCAACGGTTTGCAGCTGTCATGCTTGCATTCGTGCTAAAAAGGGGAATTTTGAACAACTGTTTTAGATAATACTTTTCTTTTACAGTCTTTTTTATTATTATCCATTTTTCAAGCTTCAAATTAATTTTCTAATTAATTAAAATTTCACAGAGATGTAGTTCTGTAAATTAACAAAATACGACCAATCTTCATTAAACTATTAACTATTATCTATTATTATAAATCATCCTGTATATATATATATATATATATATATATATATATATACAGAGAGCTTTTCTTTATCAGTATACATTTCCCCTATGTATACATGCAAAATACGCGCGAGTCAAACGCATTGATGTATGTATGTTTAGTTGCATATAATACGGATCTGAACACACATATGCCAAATAATCAACTAAACATACGCACATTAATCGGTTCAATGCGTTTGACTCGCGTTTTTTGCAGGTATACACTTCCCCTAATATATACTGATAAAAAAACCTCTCTGTATATATATATGTGTGTATGTGTGTGTCTGTATATAAATATATTTGGTTCGTGGCCCAACATTCATTAAAAGTTTAAGGTGTTTCTGACATACTAAAATTTAAAAAAAAATCTACATTGCACGTTTCAATGCGATCTCCTCATGGAAAGTATTTTGATGGAACTTCTGGTTGTAACTTTTTTGTTAAGAATTATATTTTCTATCAAATTATAATCAAATATATAGGGCATTCCATTTGAAAAAATGTTTATTTTGTTAATATCTTGAAAACGCGATGTTATTTTGATTCTCTAATTTCGCGGTTATCATCCTCAGAAAATTTCTACTAGTTTGCTAATTTAACTGACACTCTAGGTCGACTTAGAGTTAGAAATGGTGCGCACTTGCTTATTACTATATTATTTTTGTTGGAAACTATATTAACAATTTTATAGAAATATTGTGTACAAGAATAAAAATAATTTCCACATAAAAGTAGAAAAACTTTTGAACTGGAAACGTATGTAGGTGTGTAGTTGTCGTGCAATTTTCAGTGGCCTGCATGTGCAAAGTGCCGTTGTTGGCAGAAATATGGCGACGATCCAGCGACATATTTCCTGTATTCGCCTCAAATGACGTCTCAGTAGATCCGGTAGTGTATTACTTAAGTTAAATTTGGCGGAAAATTGCCGCTTTTGTTCCCCTTTTCAGCGCCGCTCCCCTTCACTGCTTCACCGGCTGAAAGAAGAGGATCAGAGTACCCCGTTATTATCCGACACCCACTTCCACGCTCCGCTCCCAGATGACACCCCCTTGCCGTCGCCAACCCCTTCCAACGTGTTTGTCTCTCGTTCACTGTTTTTGTTTGGCTTGTTTTATTCACGGCTCGCGCCCCGTTTTCCGTTTACTTAAATACTCCGCAATAAAATGTAATTTGTCTCATTCGTTGAGACTCTGGGATTTCTCAAAGTGGTAATGGATTGGGACTCGCAATAGGAAATAAATTATTTATTTCTCACTTATTTTAGTAAAAATAATATCAATAAGCTTCTTTCACATAAAATCATGTTACCTAGGTTTTTATACTTATTAATGGTAGATATAGTAAAATAAATTAAGTAACAATGAATTAAGGAAAAAAAACATTTCCATATTTATTACTTAAAATCCATTGCAATTGGCATTTAAATAGTTCTTAACTGTTTTCTTTCGCAGTATCTTATGTATTTCTATTAATATTTTGCAGGAGGTTACGTTCGAAACCCAACTTGCTGCACCAGTATACGCTTCTGGCCGACCGACAAGCAAGTTTGAACGGATAACGGAATTTTTAATTCCAAGTCGTATCAAGCAAATACTTTTATAAATTTATTCAAAATAAATAAATGATATTCCACCTTCAAGAATTTCAAATATACGAAGAATTTTTACAAAGTGTTATATTGTTAGTGTATAAATGGATTATCTAATAGATTTGAACTTAGGTAAATATATTAACAACAATGTTTTAAAAAAATAATAAACAGTCGAAAAAAAAAAGAAACAATCAGTTTTAAAACAAGCGTGGCGTAAATAATTTTAATGCTACGTAACATATTAGGAAATCCCGAAGATAATTATTAACAGTACATCGGATTTTAATATGTATGAAGCAGAACGAGGCAATAAGGTGTTCAGAACACCGGCAATAATACTAATCCGGTTTAATGCAGTGTAGCAGATCATTAAGCTTAAAGCCCTGTAGAAGCTAAGGCGGACTTATAAGATATTTCCATTCGATCCGCAAGATATGAAGTGGGTATAAATATGCAACGAGACGCTTGTTAGATATCAAGTGGCCTATGGAAATGACAGCCGTCTTTGAAAGTGGGAGCGCGAGCTTCTGACGAGGAAGCTTTCGACGGATATCCAGATATCGTCGATATAAATTTGCGCACAGTCGCTGTATTTATAATGTTTTCTTTTAATATTTACATTATAGGGAAGGCTTCTTCGTGCTACGCACACCGATGTTGAGGGGGGATAATGCAATGGCCGCACACACCGCCTTGAAATTTGAGCACTTAAAATTCCATCTGAGATACACCCTCTTGTGTTTTTTGCCCTCCGAAGACGGATTATAAATATTTGTGTGTTTGCTTGTTAGATTATTCAAACGGTTTAGAATTTGATGAGGCCCTTTGACATGTTTTAACTACAAACGCAAGGAAAGCTTAGCGCTAATAATTTATTTGAGAGAATTGCAAATCAGATCAGAAAGTCATTTATAAATTAATACAAATTAATCATTCACTAAAAAAAATATTCTCATTTGATTTCTGTGTTTCAAGAGTTTTCACTTTGTAAAATATTTTCATTTAAATGGATGAAAAAATAACTTAAAAATAATGGCTTACTATTAAAGTTATTATTACACTTATTTTGACAATATAGTAATCATTATTAAATTATTTGCAATTTATTTTTTGATAAGTATTAATAAGCAATAAAATTTAGTTTAATAGTGATTCCTATTTGAATTATTTTGTTTTTATATATAAGGCCTTCCACCTTCATGTAGAGTGGTGCATTGAATAATTAATAGTAGAAATAAAAAAATGTATTATTGCTGTAATGTATGTACCATTGTAATATGTGGATGTTTCTTTTGTTGTTTTATTATTATTTTATGTCCTTTAATTCCTCTAGTGAAAGTTCATAATATTCCATTAATAGTCATTATATTATATTATATTATATTATATTATATTATATTATATTATATTATATTATATTATATTATATTATATTATATTATATTATATTATATTATATTATATTATATTATATTATATTATATTATATTATATTATATTATGCACGTTCACACTATTTTTAAGACAGATGATTTCTAGACTGCAGGCCGGAAGGTCAGAAAAAATGACAATTTCGAAGTCTAAAGTCATAACTAATTTAATTATAAAACAAACGTATATTATTTAGTTAATAACTTCAGCAATCACACAACCAAAATTGAACTTAAAAACAAAAAGTACATAAAAAGTAACCTTCACGTTACTTATTAAGGAGTTATAAGCAATATGAAGAGACTATTTATAGAAATGTAAATTTGGAAAAGGTGGATCAAACAAATTTTAAAAATAATCATAAGTCTTATAAATCTTGTAAGTGTAAATTTTAAAGTATATATCAAAAGGTTACACATGAAAATACAGATTTTTTACAACTATTTTTATTGAAAAAAGAAATGCTTAAGAAGCTTAAATTTCCAATTTATTTATCAAAGATGTTATTAAATTTCAAATCTATTATTGATTGTAAATTATATTGATTTTTATCTAAAATATACGGAAATAACACAAATTTCCAATCGCGCATTTAACATTTAAATCAGCTGACAAAACATTTAATCGAATCTCACCACCTTATATATATATATATATATAATAGAATACAAAAACAATAGATAGACAATCTAAGCAAAAAGTATGATATTTTCTACTCACAGTAGTTCATTAACGAAACATTGAAAAAAAAGTATTGAAAAAATATGAGATGGAAATATATTTTCTTTTCAAAATCGATTTTCTATAATCTCAACATTAATCAAGGAAGGCCCAAACTATAGATTATAAGGTTTTCGGTTCTGTCAGTTCGAAGGGGGTTTTGTTACGAAAGGGAGGAATCACGTTCCGGAATTTGTGAATTAACGCTAAACACGAAGAAGAAATTGCTTAGACCGAGACTAAACACAGTGGCCGGTTCCTTAACGGAGTTGGAGACTTCGCAAACTCCATAAGTGTATCCAGCAAGTTTTATCATTCCCAGGAAATAATATAGGTCATGCATGGCCTTATACTTTATACGTAGTTCTAACTTAATTCCAAAAGCACGACTTCTGTTTGCTTTTAATGAATCCTGAAAGTTTGACTGTACAATCCCCGCATTGCACGCGCTTTGTTTATTTTGTACTGTTTTATCTTGAATACGTTTCGATTTAATACAATCATTTGATAATGAAACAATTTTTACAGTTTCAAATAAAATACATTCAAAAATTAAACCACTTATTCAGTTATAGACTTTTTAAGTAGCATAGTCATGTCATAGACTATTAATTATCACAAGAACATAAACACGAAAAATCAGCCGGTTTGGCCTCTAGTCAATATTAACGTAAAAGTGCCATTTTATAAAATATTTTTCTAGTAAATAGAGCGCTTATTACTCGTGACTTAAATATTGTATGCAGTATTTTGTCGTAAAATATACAAATTGACTATCGACATTTATTCATTTATATATATATATATATGTTATTTAAGAATATATAAATAAATTAACTAATTTTTCGATTAAATGACTCTTATTTTACAAAGACAAAAAAATGGAATAAAAATTACAACCATTATATAATTGGAATTTAAATGAACTGTATTGGTTTTTATTAAAATAAAAATGCGTTCTAAGATTGTCTAAGAAAAACATAAATACATTTGAAATCCATATTTTTAACTTTTCAATTTAAGTATGTTGTTTCAAATTATTGTGTTGTTTTGTTATATATATATATGTACACACGTGTATGTATATTTTAATATGATTTAATTTGTAAAATGGTTTATCCGTCAAATAAATAAGTAAATTCTGATTTGTGGAATTTGATTGCATATGTAAATTTACGATTCACAATGTATTTTTCCATCTTTAATTATTTTTATTTGTTTAAAAACTCATTAAATTCGTGTATTGAACCTGATAATATTGACTGGCAAAATAACATTTTCCTATTTAATACCACTGTACAAAATCCGCATTACATAGACGTGGCATTTTTTCAACCCCATCGTGCCATTATTCAAATCGCATTTTTTGATAAATGGCTCGATAGGGCACGCATACATTTACAGATTTCACTCGCTAATGGGGAGATTGTATCGTGTATTAACAAAAATGATGCTCTAGATCGATAATGGTTGACGCTGGATTCACTAATAGTATTTTCCCTGACATAATATTTAATAATAATTGTAAAAATAAATATACCGAGCGATTACTATCAAACGAAACATACCGATATATTTAACATTTATATTAGCACAGTCATACATTCATATGTATTTTCATATAAAAAAAAACAATTTATAACTTTGAAATTCATATGTACTTATTATTATAATGTTTTAACTTACAATAATAAGGTAATTATGCAACTGTCACTGTCAAATGACTTTCGGTCGTACCGCTAAAGTTCGTCATTTCTATCGAGCGTCAATCATTAATGAGTTGTTATTGATAATGAGCATTTTGTGTCTCGAAATGTACATCTAACATAAAATAAATTGTGAAGTAAGGAATAAGAGTCTTTCAATTTATGATTAAACACTTCACTTAAACAAATAAATCTGTGTTACTAGTTAAGATAAGAATATCCACGTCTTATTTTGTAATTTGTTGGTTATGTGAAGAAACTTGTGAAGAAATGCAGCGAGAACTTTGTTTTATTGTACAAAGCGCTATGTTCAGTTTACGAAATTAATAAAAGTTTATTGATTATTTGAATCACAATTGAAAAGATTTATTATTTTATTTTTCCCATCCCACAGGCATAGCTATCTTACAAAGGCAATGAAGATAGAGCTATAATCTTTTGTTTTCAACTCACATGAACTTTTTCGAGGAGAATCGATCGATAACAATTTATAGATATTTTCCATCTTCATTAATGAGAAAGATACAAGACTTAGTTAATTTGTTTTTAAAAGAATTCATAATTGGCTGTGCTATTAATAACATGTTTTTTTTTTTCCTTTTCATTGATATACAGAGAGCTTTTTTTATCAGTATACATTTCCCCTATGTATACATGCAAAATACGCGAGTCAAACGCATTGATGTATGTATGTTTAGTTGCATATAACACGGAACTGAACACACACATGCCAAATAGTCAACTAAACATACACACATTAATCGGTTCAATGCGTTTGACTCGCTTTTTTTGCAGGTATACACTTCCCCTAATGTATACTGATAAAAAAAACCTCTCTGTATAACATGTTGATGTTACTGATCCAATTTATTGAGGTATATTTTTACAGTAGGCTTGTGAATAGTATGATGCTCGTTACGCAAAAAAAACAACGTTTTTATTCGATTAGATCTTTTATTAGTGTTTTGTATAACTTAATAATAATAATAATAATCTTTATTCACAAGTTTTCATTACAAATTTAATACATAAATTTGTAATGAAAACCTGTGAATAAAGATTCTTCTTATTATTATTATTAACTAAGTGAATTAAGATGAAGTACGAAAATTATGAAAATTTTGATATGTTAGAATGCTTTATTGAAAGCAACAATAATTCTAATATTGCATTGGGAACATATAATACTCGATATCCGAAGATAATTACATTTTTAATTCTTTCAATTTTATTAAATATTCATATCATTACATACACTAACATACACTAACAATGGATGAAGTAGCGATTATTATTATTTTCTATGCCTTTTTTACATTCTGTTAAATTTATCTCAACGATTCTTTCTATATTCATTATTTCGATGAAATTTTAAATCCTCCTAATACCGTAAGTCGAAATCGCACACAGACGAAAAAACCTCACACACAGAGAAGAGTTTGACAGTAATCCATATTCGCAAGAGAGTTGCGGACAGGTCTGAATTAAAAAGTGATTAAAATCCCGCGGGATGGTCAAAGTCCATCCCGGGTCTGGCGCATGAAACGGGGCCAATATTTATGGGAAATAAAAGTTTGAGTGAACATTTTTCCCGATCTGCCAAACGCAGATTGACAAGTCCCCAGAGGAGCTGCGGCCAATCATGATGATGTATAACATGTTCGTAGTTAGGAAAACATTCTCGGAGGACTCGGCATTACGGGCGCTCCGTGAAAATCCACTTGAAACATTTATTGGAAAATCTATTATATGGATAATATAGTGCGTCCGCCACTCTAACATTCATTTTAAATCTGTTTTGTTTTTTCTCTTCCTTTATTCTATTTGGCTGAAATTACTTTATAAAATATTTTTATAATTTATTTATTTTTTCATAAATTTACTTACACTTCATATATAAGGGAAAGTAAAGAAAGTAAAAGTAGTGCTGGTATGTAAATAAATATAGCAATACAATTTTTTATAAACTTTCGCTTGGTAGAAGAAATGCTCTACGTTTTGAAAATAATAATGATACCATTAGACTGGGACATGTCACATTTTCTATTTTATACTTAGATAAAATTGAAATTGAATTGAATTATAATCAAACTTTAAAGTATACATGATAGGAGCTCAGAATATTTATTGCAAATAAACATTTCAAAATAGTTGAATACATTCCTTAAAATGATAAAGAATATGTGCTATGTGTCGATGAGTTACTTTGAAGATATATTAATTTTGACTTTCTTCAAAAATCTTTAATTTGTACCAGATTCACATGGCGATCGAAATATAATCTGGTACAAATTAAAGATTTTTGAAGAAAGTCAAAATAGTGACTTCTCTTTGACAAGCACGCTTAAGAATACCGACTTTCTATGACATGACTTATCAGAGTATAAAATATATTTATATTTCATAGTTTAACTAGTTTTGTTGAGCATTTACTGCAATGACGGATTTCACACTTTGGCGGTAACATTACAAGCACATGGTTCCAGACTCATGATTTATCTAGATGAATTTAACATATTTTTTTAATATTGCTGCTTACCAATTTATTTTTTTCTAAAATAAAATGTACAAAATATAAGATTGTTTCAATGAGCGTTAATTAATATTTATCTGTTTTCTTTCAAAAATTCGTAAAATTTACAATTTTTCACACTTCCCGCTCATGCCATCAATAAAATAACATACAGTAGTTAGAGCTAATATCAAAATTTGTAAAAGATGCAACGACGCGCGGAAAATATCTAAATGATATGAATTTGAGGTTTATAAATACTATTTATTTAATATTTATAAATAATCATTAAAATTTCTACCTATCAATACATTTCATTTTTTGAAAAAAAAAAACATATATTGATAAGCAAACAATTAACCTAGCTCATATTTAACAAAACACCTGGTACACAAAAGTATTGTGTTGTAAGCATGGCATTATAAAGTGCATTTCAAAATTAATTAATAACATTCCTGAATAACAGATGCTAATTAAAGCAGAGAGCAATCCCTATCAGTGTAGTGTTTCATGAAATTATTCCTGGGAAGATTCAGCGGAAACGAAATACTTACCTTATTAAATTCCGCGCATTGGGTTTTTACATTCTAAACATTCCGATGGTACCCATTTAGGCGCAATTTTATTGTTTATTAGTTTACATGTGGTGAGAAACAATGGGGCTGGCCAATAAAGAATGGCATGCTATTGTAGCACTAAAACTAATATTGGAGCCCGATTCATCATAGATAAGGATGGCGGAAGATGTAATCAAGTAATCCCCCGCCGTGAAAAGTCTTCACTACACAAATGAATTTGCCAGGATACGTCTAGCATGGAACATAACAGGAACGACGTTGTGTTGAATTTATTTGTGTTTTATTTGTGAACATATTGGTAGAAATATTTTATTTATAATACGGATATTTTCGTGAATATTTTTATTGTTTTTTTATTCACTTCATTGCAGTTATATAAATTAAATTAAATAAAAAGAATTGTGAGCACAATTAATTTATAACAATTGGATAATTACTTAATCATTCAATTGTTATAGATTTTTTTAATTTTTTTTTCTATATATATATTGAAAATCTTTATTTCTGAGTATTATATTATATAATTTTATAATACATATAAATACATTTATTTACACATTGTTAGACCTCTGAAAATGGCTATCGAATTTTTTTTCTCTATTTTCATTTAATAAAATATTTCAATATTCATTTTTGAACCGTATGATATGGAAAATCATTTTTTGTAGCAATATTTTTTTATTAAATTTAATTCTTTTGAAATTAGAATTTTGGAATTTTGAAATCTCCCAGACCGTCCGCCAATAAGTTTGACATACATTAAAATAAGCTACAATTGTTTTAACGCTATTGCTATATTGAAAAGTGTATGTCAGGATAGTAATTTAAAAATTAAAATAGACGTATCATAGAATTTTCCTGAAATATTTATATTTACAATTTTATAGAATTTATCCGTTTCTTTTGGGAAGCACTGTATATTTGATATGGGAGAAGGAAACAAGTTGCATTACTGTGAAATATTTATATTAATAATGTCACCTTTGCGAGAGATAACCATACCTTTAAATCGTTTATGCAAAATGTCTTTCTTGTTCGCTGTTTGGCACGTAGCACCGTCCTGCTGACACCACATGTCGTGAACGTCCATATCTTTCATTTCGAATGAATATAAATTGAGTATAATCTTACCATTAACAATGATTATAATCTTACCATTAAAATGGTGATGGTCTGACCAACGTCGTTTTCGAAAAAGGTGTCGCCGGCCCAAAATCCACACATCTCTGGCGAAACTCGTGTGAATATACGGCAATTGTGTTTATTTACACAGCCATTCATCCAAATATGCGCTTTTTTGCCCAAAATTGGAGTCCTCTTTCAAACGCTTAAAAGCCCAGTCAGTGAACAAAACTTTCCGCGCCTGGGACTGTTGTACGGGTGCAGATGTGTTCCTACAAATTTAGGAATAAATGACTATGAAAGTCGACTTTAGAATTTTTCTGAGTTTATATCGAAATAAGACAAACACTCTGCTTGCATGAAAATATTTATATATTGTGATTTTATAACTAATTTGGTATATAATTTAAATATTCTATAGTTGAGGTTGTTATTTGATGAAACTTCATTTAACTTGTTAAATTATTAATAAAAACATAGAATAATAGGTATAATATATTCCATAGTTAATTTACGATCCCGTAGGGGTTATAAAAGCCTTTATTCCCAGTTTATAAAATCATCAATTCCACGAAACGTTAATAAAAAAAAGTCTGGTATACAACCTGTGCTCTTGTCATATTTGATCGTGTTTTGAGGGGAGCCGATGGTGTTTAATACGAGTACGTTATCGTGTAACCGAGGAAAATTATGTGCGAGCCGAAATAAAATTGCGAAAACGGAGGTAAAATGTATATAAAAAATATGGGAGGGGCGACACTGTGAACGGAAGCGTTAAACGAATTGATTTATGCGAGCAATGTTTGGCCGATTCGAAATGTTGCGTGGATCGATGAACTGGCGTACGATTTATTGCGGAATAATTAGGAAATTGCCACTCGGTGATGTGCTACATTTTTGTTTGAATTTAGTGTTTTTCTTTGACATATTTGGCATTTTCTTAATTGTTATCCTCGATTGTTTAAAATGGTTCCTTCAAATAGGTGGTGCATTTGCAGCTGTGTCTATTTAAAGATTCATTACATATATTAAGAATCAGAATTGAAAAACAAAACAAAATGTTATGTATTGTTTTTAATATTAATGAATGTAATAAAACGAGGTATATCAATTCTTTTCGTGCCACCAACCAGTTTCTTTGGAGTTATTACAGATTCACTGGGTAGATTGAAAACATGCTTCGAATTTAATTCCACTTCTGATGCAAAATATACACAGTCAAAGAAAGCAAATCCCCAACAATAATCACTAGCCCCCGTGGTCGCTGGAAAAAGCATGATAACATTATACAAATTTTGAAGGATTACGCCAAGTTTAGTGGATCACCCCCGTCAATTATTTGTTATCATAGTGCGTGGTCGATGAAATGCCCGAAAAGGCCACTTTAAATCAATGTAGGCAATCCTTACGTAAAGATCATCAGCAGTAACAAAAAATTAATATTAACAAGGAGATTTCACTACATAATTGACGTTTACACAACCAAAATCAACGAATCGACAACTCAAGGCAGATATTTTTTTATATCAAACTCCAATTTTATCCGCATCGATACAGATCTCACATTTATTACGTCACACAACCAATCCTCTACTTCAGATTATAGTCACCTATTATATTAGATATCCTGTGAACGACTTAGAATTAATTTATCAATTAAATTCTACCTTGCAACTATTCCGCCAATTCTCATCCTGATCAAAATTATTTATAAATATAAAGATTTCGATACAAAGAAACAGATGAGATGAGTATATTAGAAAAAAAATCCTCCCATTCCGTATCCTTATTTCTATATACCCTAGCAAATTTTATCAAAACAACCCGACTTACTCAAAAAAGTGTTATAAAAATCTCCTAAAGTAGAAAGCGCTTGCGTTGTTTCCAATTATTGCGTTAATAAATTATTGTTATTATTTTAATGAAAAAATGTGATTTTCAACCGTTTTTATATTCAATTTTGCAACAATTCTATCGCTACGCTGTAGCTTCTTGAGGCGAAAAATTAATGGTGTTATTTACTTAGAAATGTACATTATAAATACAGTTTTACTGCGTGGGGTGACTCGACGACGTTTTTTTAGTATGAGTAGCGGGGAATTGGAAAGCTCGATTTGTTCGCTGCGCAACATACCAAATATTCTACACCTAAAGAAATACATAATTGTATTGAAATATACAAAAAGTTATAAATTTAATATATTTTATTTTTCATTAAAGTAATCAAGGATTTTTAATCAATAAATACCTCAGTAATAATGTCAAATTTTGAACAATATTTCTTATGAACACGTATTTAGATTTACTTTTAATATTAAAAGAGATTATTCTAGACATTTTTGGAGACACCCTATATAAAGTCTGTTGTTAAATTACATAAAAAATATCGTTCAACTTGGCTCATTTATAAATGTATCCTTATTATGAGTTTTTTTTTTTTAGAGTTGAAAATAATGAAAGTAATAAAAATAATTAAAATATACAGGTTACTTATCAATCGGCTATCGACCATTGGTTTTTCCGCATGTCTTTTAAATTTTTTTCTGCAAATAATTTCGTCGTTAATCGTTAAACTGTCTTTTGAAATCGTCAATGTCAATTTAACTATGGCTTGGACGGATGTCATGAATTAAAATATTGTTGTGGAGGTATTTTTACGGATGGGTCTTGGGTATGGGCTACGCTTCCTTATTAAAATGCATTTATGCAAAAATCTTTATTCAGACAATTAAATTTTTACAAAAATTGAGTATATTCATAAAAATAAAGATTTCTCTATACTGGGCTATCGACCGGAGGTCTTTCTGTCCATATTGAAATGTATTTTTATAGAATTATTTAATGAAATAAATTGTTTTTTAGACTAAAGTTGATAAAAAATGAAAATAAATTATTTTTTTATATTAAAATCTTAAAATACAAAAATTACGTGGATATTTACTTTATTTTTGTTTAATAAAATCAATTCTGTAAAGGTTAATACTAACTATATAATGTAATGTAAACGTTAGTTGAAACGGTAACAGGATTGAGTCTTATAAAGCCGCAACTAATATTATGTTATAATTAACGAAACACAGTGAGCACAGCATGTTTATGGTTAGTGTTTTGTGGTGAAATGTTGGGGAACAATGGCCATAGATATTCATGGTCATGACGCTGGCTGGGCGCACGGCTTTAGGCTTAATCACGAATACATATTTATAAAATCACGTCAACATCAACGGGGTCGGAACGCAGTGGGTGAGGGTGGTTTAATTTGGATTACATTATTAATTAAAAACAGGACTCGAACCGAGGCTAATTCCCGTTTAATTATTCCGATCGTCCACCGGCCACGTTAGACTGCCGCCCATTTGATATAATTTAATTATAGAAAAATAATGTCCATTAATATACGCCAAGGGACCGATTTCGGCATAATTAAAATTTCTGCCCTCCGCTTTCAATGAGCGAATGGTCCGCGGCTCGGCACCAAACGAATGGAGATGATAATTAATTATTGACGCCAGCATTTCAACGTCAGACTTTTTTACTCAAATTTATCCATTCAGTATCTTTCGTAAATGACGGGTTATAAATGTGTGAAATATTGCGCGATTTTTATTATTCGTATCTTAAAATCAATAGGCGCTGGGAATTTCGCAAATTAATCATTTGCTAATTACCACCGCATGTCTGTCGCCTAATTTGTAAAGATCATTAATTTATTCCGGAGAAATAATTAATATTAAAACAATTCTAGATAAATTGTTACTTGTTATAATATATTTTAATATTTATATATATTTTGCGGATTTTGAAAAAGTAAACCATTTAGCCGTAAAGCTACTCAGCGCGCACGCTGTATAATAATAGATTATACTTTTAAAAAACATATTAAATATCTAGAAAATACTGAATCCGCCCGCACAAAACCATTTGTATTAAATGAGAGATGCAGCGGGTAAGAGAGACGGAGAATAAATGGGGACGTTATGGATTTCGACAAAGGAATTTAAAAAAGCAGGATCATCAATATTTAAGATCAAAGAGGCTGATAAAGAAGCGATTTCACCGGCGTATCCTTTGAATCCCGTGGATCATAATAATTGATATTGACTGAAATGGCACCCGCAATTCGGATCCTTTTTATTTTCCGACCAACCCTTGCAATTAGTGCTAAGCATTTTAGCAAAAGAAAAAAGTAATAATTATGCGAAAAAAATAATAATTATAATTTACAAATATTTAAAACATTTTACTGAATATATAACTTATTTTTTTAGATAATATATATAATACTATTTAAAATATTGTAATTATAAATTTATATTATTATGTCTACAAAAAAAAACGACCACCGAGCGTCAGGCTTTCTGTCTAAATTTTTAGAATCATAAATGTCAATTATTTATTTATTTTAATAAAAAAACAAACGTTGAAAAGAAAGAAAAACAGAGTGCTGTCTTAATATAATATAAATTATTTTTTTATGACAACGAAAAGAAATTACATCAAATTATTAGCGCAAATCCCTAATCAGGAAAATCTGCGCTAAATTTACAGCCATTATTTATCCGCGGAACAACAATGGAATAAAATTTGTCGGTGGTTGCGCGCTCCTGCACGAAACGTTTTTAATAAATAAGGTATCGTGTGATAATACCCATTTCGCATATATTAAACGCCTTATCTAATTTCAAATTACAAATGTAAATTAAAACTAAATTAACCAACTTCTATTTAACAGACTGGCGCGCGGAATGAGCGAATGCTTTATTTTGTAATTCCTTGAAAACACGAAAAAAAAAAAAAGAAAATACCAGCACTACTTTTACTTTCCTTATATATGTAGTGTCGTTTAATTGTGATTACTATTAAATTTAATACTTGTTGCGCTACACTTTTGATGGGAATAGATATACAAGGTGTACAGAAAATGAGTGAAAACCTTCAGGTAACTCAATTCATTCATTAATTTTTAATAGAAAATCAAAATAAAAAAATGTTGTATGGTTCTTCATTGAGGCTCACGAGGTCTTCGGAATTTTAAATATGTGACTATAAATTAGTTTTGTTTTTTAAATATTTTGTAAAAAAACAATAGCATTAAAAATCAATTAGACACGTGTATAATTCCATTGATGTAAATAATTAATAAATCGGATATTTTTACAATTTTATAACTTCATCAGACGCATTCTTTTAATGAAAATAGATCTGGCAACGACGCACGCTCGTTTGTAAAAAAAAGGTGTATACAACACCTCCAGCGGATGATGTAGAAGTTATAAACAGGATAAATGCACACTTGTTTGATCCAGCGTTGCCAAATGTACAGTTCCTTTAAGTGGCCCGTGAGGCTTAAGGAAGGACCGTGGACTTATTTTCGTTAATATTTTTATCTAAAAATTAGTCAAAGAATCACTCTACCTAAAGCTTTTCACTCATTTTCTGTACACCTTGTATTAGGATAGGCTTATTTTGTTAGTATGTCATTACTATTTATTAAAAAAATATATAGTAGAAATAATTCACCAGAAAAAGAGAAGCAATTCAAAATCGGAATTGCTCCTTGTTGATTTTAAACAAGTATTCGCAAAATAGAGAGACTAAACAACCGCAACAGTAAATATATTGCGAACTAATAGAATCTCTCATAATTTCCAAACTATCGTCAAAGGTTGCAAAAATAAAAGCTCTAAAAATTTTTAAAATATCATGGAAGATAATTAAGTTCATAAATTCTTGGATCTTGGAGGCTCTCACTTCGTGGTACATTTTGATATAAAGAAAACACTTAACTTTTTTATACCACTTTTATAATTTTACATACAAATAAAAGTGGTATAAAAAAGTTAAGTGTTTTCTTTATATTAAGTTCATAAAAATGGCAATGAACTGATGAATTCGCAATAAATAAAAGAGTACTACAATGGGATGCGTTGTCAGCTATATTATTATTATTATCACTATATATATAGAGTATATTAATGAGAAACGGTCAAGTCAAATAATTCCCCAAGTCTCTCCTTCTGAGGATATAATATATTGCAATATATGTATAAATGTAAGCGATTAATAATTATTTTCGCACATTTTGTTGCCACGTGTGAAAATGCGAGAGACTTTCGTGTGTATACATCGAATTGGTTTTCTAAAGAACAAACAAATTTGAGAAAAAAACTAGACCTGTGAGAGGTAATTGAGCTTACGACGATGCATTTTAACTATTTACTCACCGCCAGGATCCGCATTTCCCCTCGAAAATCGATCCGAATGCTGGTTCAGGTGAATAGGAAATGCACCCCTCTGTGCCGAAACTTATTGATTTATTAAATATGATGTTGGTGGTGCGGTCTAGATGGGTATGATTTAATAAACAACTGTGGATAAGCTCATGATCCCTGAACTTTATTAAGTCCTCTAGTCTGAACGTCAGATTTAATCATAATCGCATAATTTTACATACAATTAAAACGTGATGGGTTGTTGTATATAAATATCGAATAAAGAAATTAAAATAAATGTAAATTATAACTTAATTACAGGAATATTTTTATAACACTGTCACAAGTTATGTTGTGATGACACTTTCAGCTTTCTACCTTTTATATATTTTTTGAGAAAATGGTTATTTATCCCTCTTTTTCTTTCTTAATAAAACATTTCATAAGAACAGTTATGAATAGATACTTTTAATTGTCGTGGCTCTATAGTAAATAAAATGCCTCAAGTCCAAAAACGTCAATATTGCAGAAGTTATGATTTTTTTAGTTTCGTTAAAATGAAAATGTAAAAAAAATGTAAATGTAAAAATATAATAAATACGCAACTTGAAAATTTTAAATGGGAACCCCTATTTCTTATTGCAAATTCTGAAAGAGCGTTATAAAATATGTAGGGTTTACACGGAGAGTTGTTTTAATTTCCAACAGGTGGGGCTGTAATCGTGAACAAAAAAGAGAACCATTACTTAAAATTATTAATTGTCTTTCTTAGATTAAAATACTTTGCAAAATAATTTAGAGAATCAGAAATACTTCTTAGAATAGACATTGCCACAGCCATTACATACATAAATCGGATGAGGGTGTACAATATCTAAAACTAGACATTCTTACAAGAGAAATCTGAAAATGGCGTGAATAAATTCCATCTTCAGAAAATAAGGAGGCTGATGAAAGTTATGAGTGTAATGACAATGCAGATATATAATTGAATTTAAACATTAATATTTTCAATAATGTCTATATAAAATTTAAATAGACACCTGAAATAGACATCTTTGCTCAATGTTAAATGTTCTTGGTTTCTCTCCTGGTGCAGGGACCTACGGGTATATGAAATTGATACATTCTCCATATAGTCAAAATACTACTTATCTACATTCCCGCCATTTTCAATAATTTTGCGGCCACTGCAAAAACTTTCGACGAAGAGAGAAATTCTTACGGTGCAATAAATTCAGTAAGATTTTCTATCCAATAATAGCAGACGACCCTGAAAAAATAAGATTTCGGGTCGAAATAAATGCCAACCATTATTAAAGATCCCTTTTTCCCACAGATTTTAGAACTTTTTTTTTTTTCTTGTCACGCAACATAGTAATCATTTAGCAAAAGTACGGTCATATAATTATTATTGAACTTCACAGGTAAGTTTGTTTAATCAGTAATTATAAATTAGTAAAAGTTCTTAATAATTTGATCGTTTTATTCTTAATAAATGACTCATTTGTTAAAAACCTTTATAATATATTTTACTCGATTGCAATTAAAATCAATTCCTTTTGTTTTAGAAGCACCAATGGTGGTACAGAGCGATCTGCAGATATTCCAAAAATAATAAAATAAATTAAAAGTAAAGCAAATTGCAATATAGATTTTGAAAATAAAGTAATTATTTATTATTGGCTGTTAAATGTCCTAGTTATTATTTTTTTTAATTTATAATATATACGAATTTCATTTGAATCAACTCCTTTTATTATTTTAGAAATACTAACGATTGTAAAGAACGATCTGCAATTATATCAAGAACAATTAGATAATTTAAAAGGAAACAATTTGCAGGATCGATTTTCCGGGCGATTTGATCCAAATAATAAAATCCGTGAAAAAGTTAACAATAATTCACTCGAATTGAAAGCCCCCTTTGACAAGCGTTCGTTCGGTTGGCGGGAGGAGAATATAGTGGAGTGGTCCATTTTTCTCGGTGATAATTTCACGGTGAAACGGGTCGTCGAATAAAATTTAACAAAGTTTAAAATAGTAGACAATGCATTGTGTGTGTATATAGTTAAAAACTTTTCCACTTCCCGAATCATTTAGAAACTTTCCGGCGGCTGCAGCCCTTTACTATTTTTTTTATTGAAGCGTCGAATAGCATCATTTAGAATTTACATTTACAATTTGCAAAGAGAAGTCGTGCTCTCGATTGAAATATTGTTTCACAGAAAGTTGTTTTAATTTCTGTAAAAACTTATATTTAAATCACGCAATAGCAATTTATTTTTAATTATTGTCAAATATGTATATAAATATTTACTTACTATAAAAATCCAAAACAAAGAATTAAAATAATTACTCATTCAGCCTGTTAGTTAAAATGAGAATTTATAAATATACCCTATTCGAGTACATGTACGCTTTATTTAAGTAAAATTTCTGTTAATAATTATGAAAGTGATCAAACTTAGAAAACTATTTTTTGCAAATACTTTAGGTATAATATATTTATAAGTTAGGTATTTTGTTCTGTTGCCTTTTATTACAACCTTCATTCATTGCTTTTTTTTAGAAAACTTCTTTTTTAGTCCTATTTTGGTGTGGAATAATACATGAACGGAGTATATATATAAATTTAAGGAAACTTGCTAAGCGAATACATTAAATATCAATTGAAGTCGTTCTCCCAAAGGAACTCGAAAGGTGTTATTTTTTTCTCTGCGTGGAATACATGTGTGGCATTTGAAGCCCAATTTTATATGAAACTCATATTTCTCACATTTTCTTACACCTAATTAACTTATATTTCCACCGACAAATACCCATACTTAACGCCCCAAAATCTAAATAACAACATGGCATGTATATTTATAAGTCGGTAATTACTACATATATAAGTACATAATGCGGGATTATTTTTCCCGCCGGCTATTTTTCATGTCATTATTCATGATCGGAGAGAAAAAGGCTTTTAATGTAGTAATTTGGGCCATTAAGACATTAGCCCTCACCTTGACACCGTGAAGTCGCCGCCGGGCATTCGTGTGAGCACCGCGTATTTTTTTATTTTTATCGGCTCGGAAAATAACACATTTTCCGTTTTAATTGTCGAATCGATTTCGTATTAAATTTCTGCCAAGTTTTCGCCCCTATGCCGTTGGATTAATCACTACGTACTGATCTAATCGGCTGTCGTATTAAAGGTCATGAAATGTTTCAGCGGTGTATTTTTTTAATAACATGCGAAAACGTCAGCTAATCCTTTACTTTGTAAAAGTTTACATGTTTCATATTTTTTATATTCCCCTTATTAAATATATGGCGAATGGATTGTGACGGTATAAACTTCAAATAGTTCATACAAAACAATTTTAAGTCCTGTGAGTCTATATAGAAAATAACAAAAGGTATTGACATGGAACAAAGATAAATAAGGTACGGAATAATTCTCTAAATAAGTTCTAAAAATTTTACTTTGAAATTTGCAAATATTAAAAATATATGTAATAATGTAATTGTTGTATTATCTAAACAGATAACCCAATACAGGACAAATTCAGAATTGACTTAAACTCAAATTTTAGTATATTTAAATTGTTACCGGCGATTAATTGTAATCGTTTTGTTGGAGGATTATCGCCCGGCCCTTTGGGATTACAGAATTCACTGGAAATAATTAACGTGTTTACAATATTTATTTTCCAGTGATTTTTTTACCAACGACCACATGTTCCTCGGGAAACATCCCTACTCGAGACAATTTTCGGAAAACATTCACCCAGATCTCCAGTCCACTCACAGCTCAACCTGAGCTGGTTGAAAATCAGCAAACTATTTGTTCAAGTTAAATTTATGTGAAATACACCGGGCAATAAACCGGCGCCTCCACCAAAACTAAATATTATTTAAATCATCATTTTGACAACAATTACAAGATAAATTCAAATAGTTTGCACAATCACTATTTATAACAAGCTTTGCCCTCAAAATTCGATAAGTTGCTTCAATATATCGGGTGTTGACATGATCGGTGTACATATGGATTTTATTTATAAAAACAATTTCATGGAAATTCATGCTTCCCAGTTCATTTTTTGAGAAGTACTGAAAGAATAGAATTGTGTTCAGAGTTTAAATACTTGTCTACAATGATGCTTTAAACAATGTTAAAATCGATGAATAATTAATAAATTAAGTGTAATTAAATTTGCAAATTATAGCATAATTAAATTTTATTTTCTATCACTTTTATTTTCAAACTGTATAAAACCTTTTTACAAAATAATTAATTCGTTCATAAACATACAATTATAGAAATATAATATGAATTTCTTGTAACACACTCAGATTTAACGCATACAAATAACTTTTAACTAAATTATTGATTTATGGTATCTTAAACTACTAAACATGGATATTAGCTTAAGCCTTAATTGATTTAATTTTATATTAAACCTTCTAAACTTCTTCGATCCACGAATCGTTATTCGTGGATCGAAGAAGTATTTGTCCCTGAGTCACGTAACGGAATTATGAAAACAGAAAAGTTTTATGCGTCTCCAAGTAAAAATGCATCTATTAAGAACGGAGAATGATAAATTCTCTAATAATGATGGTAAATCTAAAGATCAATTTACAATTCCATTGAGAGTGCATAAATCAGCTATTTTCCGAATGTTCTGAAGAGATATAATATTAAGGTCTTTCATAATGATTTCATATATTTTAAGATCCGTTATATATCTCCAGAAAAACTTCGGATTCTTAAGAGAATTGTTGACCCTTAATATATAATTATTATGTTTTAACTTAGATAACATCTTACACTGCTTATGAATGTTAGAAAAATGATAATAGTCATTTTGTAGAACACTAGATTTAAATTTCGATTATCCTTAAGGTTGCGGTTTAGTAGAAAGAGATGGCTATATAGTAAAATGGAAATAATCGTTTGAAAAAAGAGCCATTGTGATTTTAGAGCAAAATTAGAAAAAAATCATTACGTATACATTATAATTATTTTTTTTTTTTTGACAATTTGTTTTGAAACATTTAAATTTTCAACGTCATTTATTTATTTTAAATGAAAATCATGAGTGCCTAATAATTGAACATCAAGAAAATAAACAACAGTATTTCGGAAGTCAAAATTCAAGTACGATGGCATTGCGTGTTTTGAATCAAATTTCAAGTATAAAAGTTCCAAAAACTGTAAGTACCCCTATACAATCCTCTAATTACATAAAATATTGTTACCGCTAATGATTTTCGGTTTCTGAATGTATAACCTTATTTTCAAAACGTATTAAAAATACTGAATCTAGTAAAATTGTAATATCTTTAATTAAAAAGTAAATAAATATCACATCTGTAATTGCGCTTTGTTAATTAAATAATTGTGGATTTTATTTCGGTTATTTTAATTGACAGTCCGGTGAAAACTATAAAATGTGGTTTTTATGACGTTTTGTAAAATTAATAAAAAAAATAATTTAGCCTAGAACCACAACATGGCGTCATTGCTATTCGTTGAAAATTGAATTCGTAATTTAAACAACGCAGTGATGTGTTCAAATGGTTACAATTGTTAATTTTATTATTTATCTATATATTTTATACATATACGTAGATTTACATTTATATAAATTCAACCATGACAATTAAATAAAAACAATTTAATCAATAATGAAAATTATGAAATTATTCAGAGATTTTAATGATTAATTCACATTCTTCATACTTATCATAATTTTCTTTTTATTTTCGACTTCTATCACTTAATTATGTCAAATATGTTTTATAAAAATTTGTCTTTAATTTTAAGTTGCAACTCTATATAATAAAACCATCCTTAGTTCGATATTAGTAAATAAAATCGAGTAGTAGAAGTGACAAAGAGAGCAGGTTGGCCCAATTATTTGTTTTATATAATTATTATAAAACAATGTCGAAAAAATGTCAACGGACGTAATGGGAGGTTCTCCACCGAAAATCGATATTTTTTTATAACATATATTCAAAACCTCATTTGTACACAAGAGTGTGCTGAAAGAAATTTGTTGATATATAAATGAGAGATGGGCAAAGTCGATCTTTTCGATTTTTTTGTTACTGCAGATACGATAATTTTATTAATGCAACATATTCCATTAATATCAGTAACTGTTCCCTATTTATTGAAAAATATCAATTTATTGTTACCAATAAACTTTATTTATTTAAAATTGCTCAGTTAGAAATTCTCGATTACTAATATTACTCGATTTTGCCCAACATTAATATAAAGTATTTCACAAGTTACAGCCGGTTGAGTGAAACAAAGAATGACGCAATTTTTGAGATAAACGCATTGAAAGTAATATTGTTTTAGAACAATGCCGCGTTCTAGAATAATTTAACTTTTAACCCGTTTTTCTTAAAACGTATTTGATTATTTATGCTAGAGATAGGAATATCAATTTATTTGGTCTTGCCATTTGCTTTTTCTTTTAAAATTCGGAATAGAAATAATTTTTGAAGGAAAACAAAATCTGCAAAAATATGTTCTTTTTGTCAAATAGCTTCCATTTCTCTTTAATCGAGCCACGGTAAGGCTCATTTTCAATTTATTATGTTAACTGTTGAGTTTTGTCTATTTCTAAAATTCTGCGGGGGCTGAGGAATGCACCGCAAATAATTTTAATTAAAAAATTAAAATAAATTAATTAAAATTCGGATGGAGACTAGAGCCGTCATTTTAGATGTGTGTTTTTTTTTCTATAAAAACTGAAAAATACATCTGATAAAACCGCATTTCAAAATATTCATTCCACTTTGAGAAAAAAAATATCCCAAATTTTACCCATTTTTCTGGCGTCAGGTTCAGAACCTCCTTTTAAATGGGAAATGGAATCGAAAATTTATCTTTTTCAAGTTTACATCTTTGCGGTTCTCTTAGAATTTTATTACTGCTTTCCGACTATAAGGCACAAGAACTATATTAGTTAATAATTTTAAAATAAAATATCTGCTATTTGATTTTTTATCTTTTCATTTCTTTACTTATCGATTTTAGTATTTATTACTAATTGAGGATCAAAAGTAACATGCCCCTTAATTGATGATAGATGAAAACAAAAATTATAATTTCAATATCGATTCTTTTATGAAAATTTAATAATTTTATCACAATCAAATTGCAGTGAAAAATTATATGTCAATTGAAAAGTAATTTGTTTAGACAATGAAAATTTTATGCACAAATAAATATTTGAAGTCTTTAGTCAATTAAATTACTCCTTGAGTTTAAAAAACACACTAAAATTACAGAATAAATATTATATTATTAATTTAGATATATAAATAAGTAATTCAATTATAACAAGATTTAAATTATATTTTGATTGTATGATCAAACATTTAACAGTTTTTGTTGCAGGCGTTCATTTTGTGGTACATTTTAAATACATTTGTAAATAAAAACACTTTTTAACTTTATTTTTCCACTGTAATTTTCTCACTGAAAGTTTTTACTTTGAGAAAGATTACTAGATAGTCGAAACTATAGTCACATAATTAAGTAAGAAAAATACAGTGGTAAAACAACGTTCAAAAGTATTTTTATTTACAAATATTTATCATCTTAGTTCTTACGTTTTTGTCTTTATAAATAAAATAAGAAATATTTTTAAATAATAACTTAAATTTATTTCTGATTCTTTTAAATAATCTATAGTTTAGATTTTCACTTACTGACACTCAATAACACACTATTTGTAAGTAAAACAACAGTTTTTGTTTTAAGTTTCACAAAAATTATTACTGCTACAGTTGTTTCGCCAGCACAGTGGCATCATGATTATTTATTTTAGTTAATAAAATTTATAATATTCATTATTTAAATTTTTACTTTTATTTTCTCGTAATTTTTGTATTTCAAATTATGTTTTGTTTTATATTACGGGTGAAATAGTTAATTGAAGTGAACCATAAGTTTAATTTTTATCCTTCAAAACAAAATATGTAAGTTGCATGAAGTAACTCCCGTATAGACTTGCACGTAATCTTTTGGTATGTTTCCAGAACTTTGAAATACGCTTGCGAATTAAAAACAAAACAAACAACTAAACCCCCAATGAAGAGGAATAATCCCTGTGTACATTTTCAGGGTAGCATAAGAAGCCTAAGCGCGGACAGAACATCGAAACTTCAGAATCGACCGGCTCTTTTGCGACCGATAACTAACGAAGTGAAATACAAAATATTTTCGAACCGGACAAGGAGTCTGTCTTTACCATCGGCTTGCAATTTTTGCAACTTCCCGAAATCCCGCGGTGTGTCGCAGGAAGTTAGTATAGAAGAGAAGGATGAAGAGGAGGATTTAAAGCGGGAGGAATTAAGGAGAGCTGTAAAGAAATCCCATTTGCCTGTCAATTACGAGCAGTTTTCGTACAAGAGGTGTGATGAAATTGAGGATATATCAAGGAAGGCTGAAGAGTGTAACAGAAGGTTTCATTTGAAGAATAAAAACGTTGCTTATTTTTTGAAAGATGCCAAGAGAAGGCATAATTTTGACGGAGAAGAAGAGGCAGCTTTTAAAAAGAAGCACTTACTTGAAGATAATGTAACTACAAATCATCTTCAACCAAGAAATTTGCTACCTTTCGATTCATCGGTTAGTGTAGAGGATGGAAATTACGTTCCCAGTTGTGATTATAAAGTCAGGGGATTTAAAAAGAGGATTTTACAAAAAGGAAAGGTTATATCACAAAAAAGGAGCTACACATCAAATTCAACAGCACAGATTAATAATAATTTGAATATACATGTTCAAAAAACATCTAATATAACAGGTAAATCATACAGTGATCATTTAAAAGAAGCAATTTTAAACGAGGCAATACAACATCAGAGAAGAAAATTTTCAATGGATTCTAATATAAATCGATTATCCAGTAAACCAATCGGGAAACGAAGTAATGTTAAACAATTTTCATCTGCAATCACATACGCAGTCAACAAAACTAATAAATTACCTTCTATTACAAGATTTGAACCCTCCATGACGCATCGGTTGTTTTTATCAAGAATTTCAGGCGATCAATTTTCTATACCAACAACAAGGAACGCATTTCTAAGTAAAAATGATGTAATAATTAATGACGCTCTGAATATTAGAAATAAAAATAACGTGGAACCTAACACTAATCATGAAAATAACTTCCTGCAAACAGATAATACAATTCCTATAATATTTGAACCTGGAACTTCTACAGCTATCCCGATGCCACTAAATAAAATATCAACAAAACAAAGAAGCGTACCCATAAAGGAATCCGCAACTTATACAGTTTTTAATAAAATGTTATTTAGTACACCCATTGAGGAATTACCTAAGAATTTCGAGAAAAAGCAAACTTTTACTGATGGAAATTGTGCTTTTTCGTTAGATAACAAATTTCTAAACAGTGAGAGTAGCGCTAATTGTTTGCAAAGAAGATATTCAACAAGTAGTTCGAATCGTTACGAAGGTGATAAAATACCTAAAAAGGTGTACTCAAAATCAAAACTACCTAAGGAAATTCTGGAAAAGAATAAAATGGATTTATTCGATGGTCTATGTGATCCTCCTGGTAAGAAATACGAGTCGAATAAACCTTGTAAATGCATAGAGCCTCATCAACCAACTACTCTTCCTAAAATGAGAAGACTGAAAAAGAAAAGGATTTTTAATGATTATGAAATGGAGATTAAAAAATGTTCACCAAAGTGTCCCCCTCCTAGAGCAGACGATAATTTAAAGGAAAAGAAGAAAACACTACCGCCGATTCCCTGTAATGCTTGCCCTTGCATAGAACCTCCACCGCTGGATGATTGCAACCCGCTCCCAAGATTAAAAAAGCGATTTGTTATTATGGATAAAATAAAATCGCCAGTCAAGGAATTCTGCCCACCAAGAGCTGATGAAAGTTTAATCGAAAAATCGAAATGCCTCAAACCATTGCCACTCCAACCTACAGGATGCAAATGCGTGGAACCACATCTTCCAACCACTCTGCCAAAAATGCGCCGTTTGCCTAAAAATCCGAACCTTACTGAAGTTCCAGTTATGAAATGTCCCAAAACAGTATGTCATCCCAGAGCCGACGATAGTATTGACTTATACCGCAAAAAAGAGCTTCCGAAAATAGAAATTAACAAATGCCCCTGCATCGAACAAGCGCCATTAGATGATTGCAATCCTTTACCGCGCTTAAACAAAAAAACAATCCTTCAAGATTTGGAGGTTTGCGTTCCAGAACCCTGCCCTTTAAAAGCTGACGATGTGTGTGGGTACGATACACCGAGAAAGAAATTAAAGCAACTACTCCCCGGACCGAGAAACACAGGTGCTTATAAAAACAATTTTTCCACAATGCCCCCATGTTTCATGCAAATTCCACTTGCAGGAACAAAGTTTGAAAATATAGACAATTGTAAAGAAGGCTTCAAAAAGTGTAGAAACGATGAAAAAAATTGGACTGAAGTTATATGTTCAAACTGTGAAGACGAAAAAAGCAAATGGTCCCCAAAACCTCTCCCTCCCTGCCCGTGTAAGCCTTCCCATGAATGCGAGCGTATTTATAAAGAACCTCCCCCGCTTTGTAAACCCAAACCGCCACCAGGATACTTTGCGAAACTAATTAAAGATATAATCAATTATTTCAAAGCACGGCCAAACTGCCCTCCTCCAGATGCATGGAAAAAGAAGTATCTAAGAGAAAAAGCGGAGAAGGCAGCCAAAGCAGCTGGGTTGGGACTCTGCGAACCCGAAAGCAATAAATTTTCTAAAAATAATTGTTCAAACAAAAAGGGCTTTCGTCATTATTCGAGCTCAAGTAATTGGAACAGTGATATGCGAGTGTGTTTTACTAATGATACTAAGTTAGCGAATGAGGTTGAGTTAAAGAGGCTTATTTATCGGATTTTGAGGATGATGCGTCTTGACAGCAAGGAGAATACTAGTAAAACTTGCGATCAGCTTTTGAAAGAATTTATGGAATTATCTGAGGATGAATTCGAATTTATTAAGTTGATTATCGGTGATGCTCATAATTTGATTTCGTGCGGGAATGAATCAAAGGCGAAGCCCTTGGGGAGCAGTGATCGAGAATTAGAAAACAAGATGATTGAGACTCTGGATCTGTTCTGCAAAAAAGCTAGTTATTTGAGAAATATATCTTATTTAGAATATGAAGAATTAGGTGAGCATTTTTCATTATATAATTACGTAGATTATTTCAAAAGTAGATAGAAATTAATATATTTCTTTTTGTTTCAGAAAAAGTCAAGACACGTAATATGCAAAGAAAATTGGATGAAATGTTGCAAAAATACGAAATTCAAGATGAAGATTAACAAATCTGCCTAGTATTATAAGAGCTCGCATGGAATGGATCACTATGATTTTTGTTTATATTTATTAAATTTTAATGCTACCGATGTGAACTTGTACATAATAAAGCTAATCGTATATTGAAATTTGTGTTTTCCATGGGGGCGGGTCACTTTATGCAAACACAAGTGTTTTTAAAAAAATAACTTTATGATTTAATTATAAAGTTATTGTAAATTATAACCAAATTCGTTCAAGAACTTCGCTGCATCTCTTATGAAAATTATAATTTATAGGTGACTTCCAACTGCTCCATTCACTCCATCGCTGCATTCAACAACCATGACACAGCAACTAAAAACCGCATTCAAAATAACAACGAAAACTCAAAACGATTGTCCAATGCCAGCAGCAATTCTAATGAATTTTTAAACGAAAAAAGAACCAGCATTTATTCAAATATCAACAAAATATTCAACAAGGAAATTAGAACACTTATGAGTAAACCAGCAACTCCACAATGTAATCGGTTAATAGGACAAACTTTTGTTCCTAGGGAAATTAATATCTGTAATCAAGCGGCATTTAAATCGGATTTAGAAAATTATTTATATAAGGTAAGTTATGATGAATTAGTTTTGAATAATTGAATAAAGTGTATGAAAAATGAAGTAATAATATGCTCATAAAAATTAAAAACTTGAATATGATAAATAGGAGTTGGTCTTTTAGTCGAATAAATTTTGTTTTGTTGAATTGAAACTACCCATTGATAAAATAAATTGTTGCAATGATTTATTATCAGTTTTATTTAATCAAATGATCTTTTTTTAGGATGAGGATTTACCTCCAATGATCTGGTCCAATACGCCATTGCAGTTGAAACAAATTAAATCTCCCATTTTTGGACGAAATAACCAATTTTGTAATCAAAGAGGTTGCTTATGTGGCTTCGATCAGCAGATAAGACAATTTAGAACAAGTACCGTGACATTATCTGGAAAATCTGACGAGAAATGTAAAGGTCAGGCTGTTAATAGACGTTGCATCAAACTAAAATCCTGCTGTCCGCCACGTGCAAGAAAACATTGCTCAATTGATATGGCACTTCCGAATTGCAAAAAACAAAGATCCCCATATAAATCATTTTCTGAGCTCGATTGCCATGAGGTTCCATTAGGATCCAAAACTGAATGTTCTTCACCAAGATATCTTCAACCACGCTTTCCAATATTAGGAACTACTAACCTTATAGAACCGGCACCCCCAGTCTTCGAACACATTAACCCCGAGTTGGAAGAAGAATGTCTACTGAAGAAGATGTGCAGAGAAAAACCAATGAACGCAATGGGCTGTGACTCGATGTCTACGAGGAACACACTGCGGCAGAAGAGTTTCAAAGAAGAGCTTAAAAAGCCGTGCGATATAAAATCTCCGGATTGCCGCGGTGAAAAACACAAAGTCTGCAATGAGGAAAAATCTTGTGAAGACAAAGGTGAGTGTGAGAATATCGTAAGTTTGTGCATACCACCACCTTCTCCAACAACAACTTGCAGCCCCCCGCCGGTAGAAATCCAATCGCTCTGGGACAAAATCGTCAATTATTTCAAAGCCAGACCAAACTGCCCCGCACCCGACGAATGGAAGAAGCAAGCACTGCGACTAAGAGCCGAGAAAGCTGCAAAAGCCGCTGGATTGGTTCTGTGCGAACCAAAATGTCCTGGAGAAACAAAAATGGCGGTGAGAAATATGTCTACTTTGGCACCCAGAGGATTGTTTAATTATAGAGGCATACGGTTTTACAGCAAACATGCCGGTAAGAGTAAAAAGAGTAAAAAGAGCAAAAAGGGTAAAAGGAAATGCAAAGCTCCGAAAATGTCGTGCAGTGATGACAAACCTCTCCACAAAGATAAGAAATCTGATATAATGAATGATAATCAAGTTGTGGGTCGCTCAAGACCGACTTGCAGCAGCAACCCTGATCCATGCAAATTACCCACTAAAACCCCCTGTCCTGAAAGGGCGAGGGCTTCTTGTGACATACAAGTAAAGGTTCCAACCTGTAACCCAATCGAAGCTCCGTATCCGGCTTTTACAGATATACACCCACCTTTTAAAAGACAGACGCCAAGCGAATGTACCGAACAAAGTAGGAAATATGGCGTACAACGTAAGAAGGGTGCTGTTCGTGCTCAAAAACAATTAAAAAAGAAAAAATGATTGTTTTTATCACCGCCACACGCAATGCCATCCCAAATAATGGAGGTTTGGGGTTTATCAAACAATAATTCCGTACTGTAGAATTTTGAAATGACGAAATAAAATTTAATTTAAGACTGTTTTTTGATTTCTTGTGTTTTAAAATGCGCAAGATTCCAATGAAGTACAAAATCTTCAAATTTGTTACGTTAAATGATTATTAAACACCCTGCATTTATGAAAATGTGGGTATTAATGTGTAGCTACAAATTATGTAAGTATTTTATTTCTTTGTATATTTCTAAATAACTGAGATATTGAACTTTATTGGAATGTTGCGCTTCCCTATATATATATATATATATATATATATATATATATTAATTTAATTTATCCTAAAAAACTCTTTTCATAATTATAAGAATTTTTAACACCACCACTTTCTTAAATATTTTTTTTTTTAATAACTAAAAATTCCTAAACAAAATTTTATCGCTTTAAGAACAAATATATATTTTTTTTAACTAAACCAAACTAAGTAATATTTGATAATTGATGAGATCTAACACCTGCAGTTATGAATAATGATTTAAACATTTTTTTTAAGGAAAAAATAAGATGCATTTTTTCCTGCACAACTCAAACATCAATAAATGTTGTCGGTGTAATTTTAGTGTACATCACGTGACTTTTCACTGCGGATTGCTAACAGAAATTCATACGCGTTCTTTACTTAAAACTTAAAAGCTTATTGGAATTTCTCTTTACGTCAAGTGTTTCCATTTTAGATAATGAAACAATTCATTGTTCTTTTTCGATTCCACTTAAATTAACACCATTTCAGCAGTTAATGTATTACGGATCTGGTGAATAATTTATCTTCGCAGATTTAGGATTTAAAGCATCGCGCAAATATAAATTATCAGATAATTCATGCTTATGGCCTTTCGGCGGAACTTTTTTAATTAAATTAAAAACCGCGTGCAGCGGAAAACACAGGAGCACGCGATATTAATTGCGACTGCAATATGATAAGTCCGGAAACGCCGCGAAATCACTCGTGCAGAATAAAAGTGATAATGATAGATAAGCAAGTGCACACAAGGGGCACTCCTCTCGCTGAATTATTTTTTATTTTATTTTTAATATGGTATCATTAATTAAATACTGCATTTAGATTTAATATTTTGTAATTTACTCATGGTTATTCCTATTATGTTACTGCATAAAGAAAGGAAAAATGTGGAAGCAATTTATAAATAGCATAAAATTAAATTAAGGTGAATTAAAATATCATGGAAAAGAGATGACACAATATGGTTTCAAAGCTAATATAAATAGATATACTAAAGAATATGAATACAAAATATTTAATAATTTATATAAATATCCATTTGAGTTAATTACAACTATTCGATTTTTTGTGACTCCAAAAAAATATTTTTTATGGGAAAAAAAAGAGGAGGTTTTGTAATATTACAATACATCAACGTTCTAATTTATATATTCGACGTTTCAACTGAACGGAATCCTTGGCAGTAACTATAAATAAAAATACTTGTTAGCGATGCCGGGCGCCGATAATAAATTCTCAAACTACGGAAAAAGAAGACGAAAAAATCAGTTTCCCCTCTATATTACAAGATCGGCATTAATCAAAGTAAATTGACTCTGATAGATTTACGATGATACCTAATAATGTGTTATGGATATTTTCCCGTTTTCCCCGTTTCCCGGCTCCTCGCCAGTTCTCCCTAGTTTACTTACTTACATAATATGGTAACCGTATTAAGTTACCAGTGAACCACTTTGGCCACCAGATTGACTACTCGGCGCACACGTATACAACTTGCGAGAGTACACTGGGCCCCACAGTTTACTAAAAGTAGTTGCAACTCCACACATACCAAGAGATTACTTGCATAACTTTGAGTGACAGAATATCCGAATATAAAATATTCGACGTCGAGGGGAAAGGGGATAAAATTTATATAGGTGAATTTTTCTTAAATAAGATTTACTGTTTTCTTAAAAGTTACCATATAATATACAAGGTGTACAGAAATTGAGTGAAAACCTTCAGGTAACTCAATTCATTAATTAATTTTTAATAGAAAATCCAAATAAAAAAATGTAGTATGGTTCTTCATTGAGGCTCACGAGGTCTTCGGATTTTTAAATTAGTATTGTTTTTTAAATATTTTGTAAAAAATCAATAGCATTAACAATCAATTAGACACGTGTATAATTCCATTGATGTAAATGATTAATAAATCGGATATTTTTACAATTTTATAACTTCATCAGAAGCATTCTTTTAATGAAAATAGATCTGGCAACGACGCACGTTCGTTTGTAAAAGAAAAGGTGTATGCAACACCTCCAGCGGATGATGTAGCAATTATAAACAGGATAAATGCACACTTGTTTGATCCAGCGTTGCCAAATGTATAGTTCTTTTAAGTGGCCCGTGAGGCTTAAGGAAGGACCGTCTGACTTATTTTCGTTAATATTTTTATCTAAAAATTAGTCAAAGAGTCACACTACCTAAAGCTTTTCACTCATTTTTTGTACACCTTGTATATAAAATAAATAAAGTCATATTGTTTTATTTCCGTAGGATTACGTATTATAAGATATTTAAAAAACTTAGCGAGGAAAAATCCGGCTGAATGAATTTATTATAAAGTTCTTTTGAATTCTTTTTGAAATAATATTAATTCTTTCCAATTTCATTTACTGAATAATTTTATATACATTTTTATTAATACATTTTTTATTTAAATTTCATTTGTTCGTAAAATATTTCTATATAAGTGATTGAAATAAGGCAACAATTCGTGTAGATCTCGTGAATATTGTAAATTAAATATTAAATGATAAAACGTCGACAGGAGTCAAGTTGGGGCAACATCGCTGTCAAAAGAAGAGAAAGAAATATACACTTTACAGTGAATGTATATTTAATTGGTGCCTTCAGAAATTGTGCTCAGTGGCTGCGATAATTCAAAACACCGGTTTCCCCGCGGGAATACATCAGTCATACTTTTTCAAGCAGCGGCTCATTTTTATTTAAAACCTCTGCGTTTTCTAGAGAGTACCAGCACTGGAGAGTCCTCCGTCTGACATCTTTGCATATTGTGCAACGCCAGCGCGAGTGCTTTTATATCTATTTGCTTTAACTTTACACCGCATGCTTCAGCAATTATTCATCTTACTTTCGTTTCGTCGCGGAAGTTTAATCATCGACGCCAGGCGTCGACAAAACTGGTTCTTTTTTTTTAATTATGTATTCTGTGTATTTGAAATTATTTTACCAAAATATTTTCATAAAAATGAAACTAAAAATATAATATTAATAAAGTAATTATAAATAAAATAATACACGTTTAATAAAATATCATAAATAATTCTTTATGAATTAACAATTGGCTTAGTTAAAAGGAATATTTCTCAAATATTAATAAATACATACTTTCTTTTATTAAAAAAATAAATTAATTACGCACTAAAAGTTCAATCCCATATAATTTAAGCATGTTTTAAGAACAACAACAAAATATTATCTCGTAGAAAAAATGATGAGGGTGTAAACGTCACAGATATAAATCGCGATTTAAATATTTCAGTCCCTCTATCTCCATGCACATAAATATTAATACACGTATTTTTTTTCCTATTGTGCGAAATATGCGTACTTCAACAACTTGTTATCCTTAAATGACAGCACAAATATTATGAAAAATAAGAAGGCGGCATTTATCATCAAAATGCGAAATGTAGACATTTACAAACAAACATAAACACAATTTATGCCTTTGCCTTTTCATGTTAACAATGTTGCAAATTGATTCTTATTCTATATGTGGTAGATTATGAATTATAGAGAGAAGAAAATTTAGTTTCTAAAGATAATTAAAGTTTAGAAATATTTTACACTTTTATGTCAGCGCCAAAAATAATTTAAAACTTTATTATTATTAGTATTTTAAATTTATTAAAAAAATCATCACGGTATTCCTTAGATAAATTAATTGAGGAAAGTTTGCCAAAAATGTTTTCTTTTTATGAAATAAATATGAATAAATTATTAAAAATCAACCAATAAAACACAGATTAGATTGAATAACTTTAAATTCTCGACTAGTTTCGGGTTATTAGCCCATTTTCAAGAGAATTTATTTCATAAAATATGAACTACCAATGTCTAAATATTAAAACCATTAATTATATTAAAGTTTTCTTTTTAATTTCAGAATATTTTAGATTTTTTTAAATTACAAATAATTAAATTCATTGGTTATTTATTTAAAGTTTGTAACAAAATAAAATGCTTTATAACTCACTTCCTTCAACAAATCAACACTGACGAACAAATGATTACAGACATATTTTCGGACTACTTACCGACAGAGGCATATCGTGAATTTGTGGGGCTTAGGCTAATACCACTTGGGAGCCTATTGTACTTTTGCCAAGAAATTGTTTTCTATGGTGATATGGTATAGGAAAAAATGGAAAATTGAAATAAATGTACTTAGATCAAAAATAGAGCATATTTGGAATGAAATTTCTCCTAAAATGAGCAAATCCTTAGTTGAGTCAATGCATAGCTAAATTCAAGCTGTCGTAAAATATAAGGGCGATGTTACTCCTTTTTAGAAATAAAATTCGTGCAAGTTCCAATATTTAATTGCCAAATAAAATAAATATTTTTCTTGTATATTAGAGGTGATAGAATAATAATTTTTTGTGTCGTTTATTAGCCCTAATTGTTGCTAATTAACTAATTATATAGTATTAATTTCAAAAAAATCTAGAAAAAATAAATAAACTGTCCAATACTTAAATTTTATATGCATTATCCCAATATATAGTTGTTAGGGCTTGTATATTGTCCCTCTCGTCACATTTTAAAAGTTATATTTTGTAACCAGTTTGCTATACTTCACAAATTATCATAAAAATGCATTTAAAAAATACACAATTCCAGCAATAATAATACAAAATTTACTACTGAAATGGAAATGAATAATAGCTTAAACTTCCTTGACATAACCATTATTATAAATAATAATAAATTAGAATATAAAATACACAGAAAAAAACATTTACGGACTTAATCATTCTAGCCAATTCCAATAACACACATCAAATAAAATTAAGTCCATTAAATTAAAAAAATGAAAATAATAAATTATTTCCTCTTTTAGCTCTAAAACATTTTGACTTACTTTACACTTTAACCAATGTACAATAAAAACAACTTCTTCTCGTGCAAATACCCCACCAGACATTGAATTACATAAAGCACAATTGCTGTTGCATATCAATAAAATATTGTATCATACAGTCAAGATGTCACACAGCTAAAAGAGGAAATAATTTATTAATTATTTTCTAATTAAATATCTGTGACCAAGCGAAAGAATACTCTTTTCTGTTATTAGTTACCAATTCTGCTTTTTTTGCATAATGTTTAATTTTGTTTGCTAATATTATTTTATACTTTGTTCTGTTTTTCTGTTTAAATTTAACTAACTTTGCTTGTACTCTTCTTATATTATGATTTTGATTGCATATTTTCCCTTGTTGGATTCTTCCGTTGGAAAATAAAAATTATTATTATTATTATTATCATTATAAAACTAAAAAATAATATAAACGAAGCTTTAAGTATTAATAGTTTGCAATTTAATACTAAAGTAAATCAATGAATAAGTTATAATATTAAAATCACTATATATTAGAATAATTTATCCACTGGTTTATTTTTAACATCCGAATGTACAATTTAAACATAAAGTGAAAATTCTTCAATTATTAATCTACAAAAATTAACAATAAAATTCT
The DNA here is from genome assembly GCA_963082785.1 of Philonthus spinipes. Lineage (NCBI taxonomy): Eukaryota > Metazoa > Arthropoda > Insecta > Coleoptera > Staphylinidae > Philonthus > Philonthus spinipes. Next base: position 36,260,971 of record OY720300.1, read on the forward strand.
TGTAGACTATTACTTAAATAATAGATATTTATTATAAATTATTATATTTATTAATTTTAATATTTGTGTGCCGAAATTTTATTGAACTCTTTTTTATTTATTATTATTATTATTGATTTCCTTGTTTGTCCATCTCCGACAGCCGAGAAAATAAATCAACTTAACGTCTGGTTAGGAGTCACGTATTGAACTTAGCAACAAGTTTATGTTTTGTGGAGTATTTGTCTGCACACAAACACCAAAAGAAAAGTGTACAGAGTTCGCTTAAGGTGGTTTAAGAGAATGCCACTTACATAATAAAGTACATTCGGCATGTTTTACACCTTTTATTTTTTATTTATTTTCCCCGGAATCGCCAATTTCAACAATTATGCACGTTTTGAGGTCCCCTGAGTCCATTTCATCGAGTTTTTAAAATGTACGTCTGTCTTTGTATCTGTATTTCCGCAATAGTATATAAACGGCTAAATTTATTAAACCCAAACTTTATATCTAAGCTTTCTATAACAGTTGAATACTCTGAAAAGCTTTTGGTTTGAATCAAAACTCATTACGTGCAACTTTACTCTTAGAGATTTTTCATTTTTTATTTCGGATAGAAAAATGTTTCAAATAAAAGTTGTAGATCTTAAATAATAAATAAAAAAAAACCTTTATTGGCATACACTTAACTAAACAACAACAAAAATAACCAAGTACAAACATAACTTATTTTTCTTCTCAAATAATAATAATAATAATAATAACCAAATACAAACATAACTTATTTTTCTTCTTCTCTTCTTCTTCTTCTTCTTCTTCTTTCTCACCCCAGTCTCGTCAGGATTTTTACGCCAGCTCCATTCTCTCTCATCCATTCATTATTAATAACAATAATAAATAAATAATTTTTGTTAGAAAAGTTTTATTGTAGGACCTTTAGTTTTTATTTTATAAGCAGAAGAATTTTATCTACCTGATAAATTCCCTCAGAACTAAACAATTATTTTTATAATCTTCTTTATGTTGGCTGTGGAAACATTAATTATTTAAATATTTTTATTTTTGTGTCCAATAAAATGACAAACTGCTTTAAAAACAACAATTCATTTTTTCAATTAATACTTTTTTCTTTCCTTTTTTTTCATTCAAAAACGTATTTTACCGAATCCACCGGGGAAAGTACCATGATGGACACATCACCATTTTATTATTGTTGCATTCCCACCAAATAAACATTACATTAAGAAATGGTTTTATAACACAATGCGAGAATAATATTACACTGAAATACAATCTACATCACCCCACAAAACTCGTAAAATGTCTAATTTGAAAGGACACATTAAAATAAAGTAATGCACCCGTCGCACATTAATGCATTCTGTTTTCTATGATAACTTTCTCACTTGATAATTTTATATAAAATAAATTAACAATATAATTCTTATACTATTTTATATTGTCCTTAGAAAACGGCTATCTATTTTCTGTGAATTTTAAGCTAATTAGGTAAATAAGAAAATTAAGTTTTTTTGACTTATTCGACTTATATTTTTACTCAACTGGTTCTGCATTTTACAGCTATCTTTGACTTATTCAACGAGTTCCGATTAATATTTTGTAAAAAGAAAATAATCATATAAAAATACAAATCGAATTGTATTGTTACATGATTTTTTCAAGTGTTCTTATTTATCAATATATCCTTAAATATTTACCATTAATTTCATATGTCACAAAATAGTAATAAAACTAGAAGTTTTAGCAAAATATTTTATTATATTTTGTCTTTCAATATCTGTGATTTTCATTTAAGATATTTTTCCGTATTCGCTATTCATAAGATACACACACCTACATGTTTATTAATCTAAATTAAAAATGAATGTATAAAAAATATACACCATTTATTTAGTAATAAAAATCCAAATGTTGCGATAAGTGCGTAGAAAAAATGCAATAAATAATTATCAAAATGTATTTACATAAAGAATTTACATAGAGCGAAAACACAGTGATAAATCATTTGGAAAAGAAACCCGCAGTGGGGACCTTTATCTGTGCATTCCCATACATTTATGTATAAAAGTACACAATATATTCCAGCTATAAGTCGCATTTATTCGAAATACCGGTCTAGCGGTAGGTTATGGGAATAATGGGAATACTGCACTTTTGTGCATTGTTCGTCTTCGGGTTGATTTGGTATTTTCCGATCGATAATTCTGGACGTGACGTTTATTTCCACTGGCATTGATGATGACAGTTCTATTCACGCGAGTAATTGCTTGAATTTATAATAATTTCATAAAAGCGTTACAATTCAATTTGTGTGGAAATATAGAAATCGTGAAATACAACAGTTGGATTCAAAGAGATAATTAATGATTGTTGATTAAAATAGATTTATATTTAATTTAAATTCTTTGTGAGGAAAGTTAATGAAATTTTATTTACAATTACAAATCCCGGCTTGTTTGCTATTCGAATAAAAAGGATTATAAAGAAAGTATAATTGATTCATATTTGTTCCTCAACTCCTGAAACGGAAAATTGAATCGAGGCCTCTCCTTTGTGGATTCCGTACACATTTTTTTCTAAAACCCCAAAGTATTAAACTTGGATTATAACTGAAAACACGATTGTTTCAACAGAGGGGAAGGTTCTAGTTATCCCGCCCTATAAATTACTTACAATCGCGCTTGAATTTATAAATTGATTCCGTTGAAACAATCGGGGGAGGATTGTGTGTTTGAGCTTGTACACGCGGGGGACCGAGGCAATATTCTGAGTACCTCTCGGATCGGATTTGAGGGACGGGGTGGTTACAATTATTACGTTTTAAAACGAGTGCCTTCGGGGAGGAGGTATACCAGATTATGTGCATCACGCACGTTCTAAGGTCTCCCGAGTTGTTCAATTTATTTAATGAAAACGCCGGTCTATGTTTAGCTTAATTGTGTCGTGTAATATTCCTAGAAAATTCATGGGAAATTTCGAAACACGAAATTGAACGTGATTCTAATTAAATATCCGTTTTGTGTTGTATGCGTTCACTTTGTGGTACATCTTAAATACATTTGTAAATAAATAATATATTGTACAACGAGCATATAATGATGGCTATTAATCACGAGAACGATGTTTGCAAAACGAGCCGTAGGCGAGTGGAGAAAGTCGTTGTTATATATATTATATACAGAGAGCTTTTTTTAACAGTATACATTTCCCCTATGTATACCTGCAAAATACACGAGTTAAACGCATTGATGTATGTGTTTAGTTGCCTATAACACGCAATTGAATACACATATGCCAAATAAGCAACTAAACATACAGACATTGCGTTTTACTCGCGTTTTTTGCAAATATACACTTCCCCTAATGTATACTGATAAAAAAACCTCTCGGTATAATACAATATTTATTATATATATTTATCAAAATGAATGTAGATAATTCTATAACCTTACAATTCATCATTAGAAGTACTAACATCATCTCTATTATTTGCAATATTTACCTTATTTATAAAAATGAATGTCGTGACAATTATTGAGTGTTATACCTGGAACATTTGAAGTTACATTAACATTACCATTAATATTAGCTACAGATACACGTGGCACATTATCTACACTAACGTTTCATAAAAACTAGCATTTTCTATAATAATTTTGTTTTTAGTGTTAATAATTGCACCTGAGATCTCCCTCAGCATCTACAAGAATAGTGGCTGACGATCTTCTGAAGCTGTGTTCTGAATATGTTTCGGCATTCGGGAGTTTTACAAATTTTGCATTATCTTTACCCATTTTAATGAAACTGTTAATTCCCACTCTCTGATTTATATAATTTCATTTTCTGTATTGTAATAACACGAAATCTTGTTAAATATAATTTCTGTTATTAATGTATTGTTAAAAATTATCAATTACTGTGAATATTCTAGTGATTTTCGTTTTTGTATTTGGAATTTTTATAATATATGCTTTTCCTGCGTCTTGAAAATCACTCAATTTCATATTGTAGAGTTCCCCGGAGCGACAGGCACCCTTTACTCCCATTATAAATGCAACCTTTAAAAATAACAATTGTTTAAAAAATTAATATGGAATTTCTTTAGCATATTTCATCTTACCTTTGTAGGAAAATACAGATCATTTGGTGCTGTGTTTATAAACTTTTGATTTTTATCTCGTGTAAAAACACTTGCTTTTTTAGCTTCAAAACCCTCCAATCTTCGTTTTAACAGGGTATGCAGTTTCTCGAATTTTTCGACTTTAACATTCTTGTGTAAACTAACAGTACTTTTAGAGTAGAAATTGTTCGACGGTTTAAATTTTTCAGACAATTCCAAAAAATATGCCAGCAGCACAGATTCGGAAACCGCGGTTACTTTATTTTCACTTTCCCATTTATTAAAGTTTTCATACTCTGTGAGATATGCTTTTCGCGATTTTTCTGGTAGTAAATTAGTGCTGCAGCCTCTCTTAGTAGATGGCAAACTGTCCATTTTACATAGAAAATATGTGAAAACAACACGAGTCAGTTTTACTATAATTAGACAGATGAATTATGACAGATTGCGGTATCATAATTTGAATTTGTAACTGACGTCATCATAAATCGCGGTCTATGAACCAATCAAATCGCGTGGTTTAATAACAATACTAAACACACAAATGCAGGTTTGATGAAATTGACACAATTAACTCTGAAATCTATAACATATTTTGTATGCTTAATTTTATTGCAGAGAAGTGTACACCTTTCTTTTCGAAGCTCTATAAATTGTTTGTAATCATTTCATTTAATTTACTTTTAGTTTGAGAATGTCTACTAGATATTTGAAACTACAGTCACATAATTAAGTTAAAAACAAAGTTTAAAAGTGTTTTATTTACAAGTTTAATTAAATATTATCTAAATTTATTTAAAAATTACTCCTTGATGTTTACAACTTATATCATTTTATCGCGATATTATGTACTTCAAAATATATTAATAGAAAAACATATATTTTCAACCAATCTGATTACAATTCTATTAATATCTTGATTAATTAAATCATTGGATTAATTTTAAATTTCAATGAATAATAACATTAACGATACAATTTATGCTTTTAATTAACTATGCAGTGGAAAAATGAATATTCTGTATAACCGACTGTAACTATCCCAAATGGATATCTAAAGAATTACATTAAGGTTGCGGTTTAGTGGAAAGAGATAGCTATATAGTAAAATGGAAATAATCGTTTGAAAATAGAGCTATTCTTTTGGATTTCATAATATGAATGTGTATTTACATTTTATATCTACCAAGTATAAAGTATCAGTCTAAATAAAAAATAAATAGTTAATTTTCGTGTATTACGTCAATTTACTAGTTTAAGTTAGAAAAGAAAATTGTAAGATATAATGAAATTAATAGGTCATGTCTGCTAAGTTATTTGAATGCAGAATTTAGTGAAATCCTTTAAATTTTCATTGCACAAGTTTTTATTAGCAAAAATTTAATTTAAAATTTGCTATAAATTTGATCAATTTTCATTGTTTTTCATAATTATTTTTCACAGAAACTAAACATTAAAATAATTTTTAATTTATCTGATGAAATTAATGCTTATTTTAATATTGCTTTAATGTATAATAAAATATTGCTCATTGATCACAACAACAATCTAACTCAAATTAGTAATTGCCCATATTTGTATAGCTATCTCTTTCTTCTAAACCGCACCCCTAAACAAACAAAAAGGGCATATGTAAGGTATAATCGATACTGTTCTTTTAATGGTTATTTCATATATTATTATCTTAGAGATAAATGTAAGAATATTTAAAAAGTATGTTGGAGTCAATAATTATCGAAGGCATTAATATTTTAATTTTTATTTTTGTAGAAATATGAGAATAATATATTTAGTCACATCTTTATTCAGACAACATATAATACAAAACGATATTAAACATAATATTTACAATAAATGTAAGTGTTAGTCTGTCTGGGCTATCAACCAGAGGTTTTTCTGTCCTATAGAAGGAATTTTATTAAAATTAGTGGTTATAAAAATACATTATCTTAAATAGAAGTTATTTCATTGTATGTTTAAATAATTCAAAAATATATTCATTTAAATGCATTATGTGAATAATTCTGTATATTTAAATAATTATTATGGTGAAATAGAATTCTTTATTTTAAAATGAAATAAATGATATTTTTATAAAATTAATAATACAATATACAGTTTCAATTGTTAGTTTCAATAAATACACAAACTCAATTTAGCAGGAATAAAATATACATGCATATATATCATATTAAAATTTAATTGAATGAACAAACAACAAATTGAGGTATATGCGCGAATACATAATGGTTCATGGTTGGCAGTTAATCACGGATTAAATTTTCCGAATATTTCCCGAACAGTAAATCGCACAAGTTGAGCGTACCAGTCGTTAGCTCAGATGAGATAATTAGGTGTTGTTTGTAAGTTATCTGAAGGTATAATCAAGTAAATGTAGTTGCGGAACTTACGTGGAAATGCTAATCTACACTTAAAGATTCCGCTTGTCTACAGACACGCCGCTAGTTAATACAACTTTACGGATAATGGAGTGTTACTGGGTGGATTTTGCATTAAATCAACTCTTTGCACTTTGTCCAATTTAATGCATTTTCTTTAAATGGAATGACTTTTTTAAGTAAGATTTTATAAACAAAATTTAATAATATATTTTACATTAATTATTGTTAAAATTTGTGGATTTTGATATTTATAAAACTATTTATTTATTTCATTACAATTTTATTCCAACGCATTCATTACTAAATAACACTTTTCCTATAGAAAAAAAATGTATACATGTGTTTTTATTTACATATATTCACATTCATCATAACCAGCAAGCTCTATAAAATGGAAAATAATACACCTGAATTCAGCGAGCCGCACTATTTTAATGTCTGCCAGTCAGTCAAACATCAAGTAACAAGCATTGTTCGTTGTCCGTGCATTTTTCACGCAGCAGCCCCACCACCAACCATCACCCCTAATATTTCAACATCGTCTCCGGTAGCATTTAACTTTTATCGTCCCTTAGCCCCGGCAAAATCATTATACCCTTTAGCCCCCTCTTGGGCCATTAACGGTACGAATTTTAGGACGTTATTAATGAAGTGGCGGTGTTGAAATTATTAACCACAATATCTTATGCTCGTGCTTTAATCATTGTGATGTAACCGTAATTATGACTTATTAGGCAATTAAACCCTTCCAGCGCCGAGGGCCGATACAAGAACAAGGGTAAACCTTACTATCTGGGACGAGATGTAATGCCTCTCAAAGGACTGCGACGAACACGTTCGCTGATTTTCTTTATAAATTGCTTTGAACCCTATTATGAATCTTGAAATTAATTTTAGGTTTTATTTATAACTACATATAATAACAATATTGTATACAACATTAAATATAATATACAGAGAGGTTTTTTTATCAGTATACATTAGGCGAAATGTATACTTGCAAAAAATGCGAGTCAAACGCAATGAACCGATTAATGTGTGTATGTTTAGTTGCCTATTTGGCATGTGTGTGTTCAGTTGCGTGTTATAAGCAACTAAACACACATACATTAATGCGTTTGACTCGCGTATTTTGCAGGTATACATAGGGGAAATGTATACTGATAAAAAAAAGCTCTCTGTATATTCTTATATATTCAGACTATACAAATAATAGAAAACAATATAACATAAATAATTGCAATACGTGTATATATTAGTGTGTCTGGGCATCATAAAATTATAATAATAAGTAGTTTTAGCATATTTTTTTATAATAGTTTACCCTTCAATAGAATTTTAGACAAAGAAAGTACGTTATATCAATTTTTATAAATATAAAGTGTCCAAATTAAATAGAAAATAGTAATTATTCTTTTGATAACTGTTATTTAAATAAATTAAATAAAATTGATTTCAAAATAATTAATAAATTAATTCAAAATTTTGCTCTGTGACATTTTGACTTAAATTACGTAAGTACTTTAAACAAATGCACATTAGAACAAATATTTCTCGAGTAAATACCCCGCCAGACATTGAATTACATAAAGAACAAAAAAGAAAGTTACTCAATATGACACGTGTTTCGAGATCTGTCGCTCGTCAGTACAACTCTGCTTTACACAATTTAAAAATGTTAAATTAAATTAATTAAATCAATTATACTAAACTAAATCAAGTTAAATTATCACACCAAATTAAATAACCAATTGAATTAAATTGTTTAAATTAAGCAAAACCTCGGTCGTTCGATCTTGGGATCTCGCCAATATTATAAAAATCTTAGATTGGGTTCAATCTATATAGCAGTTTTTAAGCTATCGGATACACACAAGCACATGCATTTTTTTTTTTTTTCAAAAACCGATAGAATGGACTCAGGGGGACCTCGTCTATATCCCCTGAAATTGGCTACTAGATAATGTTCACAATCACACAATCACAATACTTTTACTTGGTCCGGGAAAAATAAAAAAATAACCATTTTCCTACCAATTTAGTTTCCTTAAAAAAACAATAATTCTACCCTTCTGAACTACCAAACCGCGCACATAAAAAAAAACGAAATCCTTTTCCATGATATGCAAAGAACATTCGATTTTGTCTGGCACAAAGGTCTTCCTCTCATTTTTATTTGTAAAATGATATGTCGTTCCCTGCTGAACTACGGTGCAATCTTAATTGAGATGCCTTAGATAGGATTATCACATTTTGTAATTGCTTCGGAAAACTTGTATTATCATATATATCAATCTAAGGCCCAAAATTGTTGATTCCTCTTAATATTCAAAGTGCTGGATATGTGACTTTTTATTTTGGATATAAATTTACTATAGAAGCGTAATTTGCCTTTTTCTATACATATGTTTTGTATCTTTTTAGAGCGTCTCACTTTTCTTATAAAATTTTTAATATGTAATTATAATTGTAATTTGGAAATGGAGATTCCGTTAATAAAATAAATTGAAATAGAAGTAGAGTTTAATTAATATTAATGAATAATGAATTCCATATTTTTCCAAAATCATATCGTGGTTTTTGTCCAAATTTCAGCTAATAGTTTTTTAAAACTTATTTTACTACAGATTAATTTAACGGCTTGGATAAATCGATTAGAGCTATTCTCGTTTCAGCTAATAATTTTTTAAAACTTATTTTACTACAGATTAATTTAACGAGTTTTATGAATTATATTTTAAGTTCTTTAAAATTATATGAATTTTGAGAATTTCAATAAGTTTATTATTTATATTAATTTGAAAAAAAAAAAATATTTAAATATTCATAAAAAATGCTAATGGCTCTGAAATTATTCAAACGATCGGATCTTTTCTAGATAGAATTGATAAAATACATTTTTTGAAGAATTTTATCTTGTAGACTGCGATTTAGTAAATTCTAAAATTTTATTTATTCCATGCTTCATAACTATAGCAGGTATATCATCATATTCTGCATAATAGTTATTTTAATATATTAAATAAAAATGATTTGAAAATAATTAACAAATTATTTCCACATTTAGCTCTGTGACTTTTGACTTACGTTACGTACTTACGTTAAACAAATGCACATTAAAACAACTACTTCCCGGGAAAAAAAAGTCCAGAAATAGACATTCAGGCAAAAAACGAAAGAAATGCATCTTCAATATTTTTTTTAAATCTATTGAATACAATGAAAGGACTTTGATATTTTAAATGAATGCCTATCTTTTTTATTCCAGATTCTGACCATATGTCACCAATTCCATAATTTTTATTAACAATACTTTTGTATTCATGATAGATGACGAATAATCTGAAATTAAGTTCTGTCTAAATTCCGAAAGTATCATACTGTATTATGATCTTTCGAGATATAAACATCACATTGATGAACAAAACAGTTCAGACTTGCATATTTTTTTTTGAAATAAATATGAATAATAACCCGAAACTAGTCGAGAATTTAAAGTTATTCAATCTAATCTGTGTTTTATTGGTTGATTTTTAATAATTTATTCATATTTATTTCATAAAATATGAACTACCAATGTCTAAATATTAAAACTATTAAAAAATTGTTTCTTTAAACATTTTAAATCTTTTAATATATTTTTTTTTATATATACAATCATCTTTATTGTGGTATTTACATATACATATATTATACAAAATATTTGATCTAAACTTATAAATGGCTATCGATCTTAGGTCTTTCAGCCAAATATTTTTTTTTTTTTATTAAATTCTATTTAAGATTATTTGCATCATTTCGTACATTAACTAATGAAAATTAAAAAAAAAATAATAGGAGAAATAAAATAATTTATAGTTTATATATAATCGTAATTAATTAAAGACGACGCAAGCGCCATCTTTTGCCTAATTTCAAGTGGCATCGTCAACGATTTGGGTCTACAAGGTAGACGACCGAGAATCATTGTTTCGTCCACTAAAGGAAGGCGAACTTGTCCTGTTTAAGCAAACAAGGAAACGAAATTCACATTTAATGAAACGTTCAGTCACCATTCATCTAGCGTATGGAGTTATCCATACGCTAGATGAATGGTGACTGAACGTTTCATTAAATGTGAAGTTTATATATAATTATATAAAATATATATGATATTGTTTAAGCTGTATTTAACAAAATAAAAAACGCAAGCCGTATAAATGTAAAACAAATTATAATTATTGGATTAAGCATATTAATTTAATTATTATTATCATCCCATTATCGCAATGCCTCCATACACATTCACGTTTAAGTTAATTATAAGAGAGTGCGGTTATTTAATGGAAATATCGGATTCAAAGGAACGGCAATGGAAAATCTGAGTGGAAAGTCCAACTTAATAATGATAATGGATAAGATGATACTGGATTATTGAGTGCGGTTAGTTTTGATGCTAGTTGTTGCAACTTTACTCCGGCGTCTAATGGGCGGTCATTGGGGCACAATATACCACATTATACGCCGCCAACTTTACGATTATAAACACCGACCTTTACTAAGTTTATAAACTTTATTATTATTATTAATTTTGCATTAATAAATGCTGTGTGTGTGCGGGTGAACGCGCTCGTCCGTAATGGTCTGTTCTATTATTTCGCTAACTTGTTTTCAGATCCCACAAGACCGTTCTCATTAAAAATTCAAGGAAGCTCTTTGTTTGCGTTCCTCACCTCTATGATTTCAGATCGGTCCAGTTTTAGTTTCAACTTTAGTTTTACTTTGACTGCTGTAATTATTCAACGTACGCAGCGAAAACAAAATGTGTGTGTGTGTGACTCCAAATGAGCGTTCGTTAATAATAATGAATTTCTCTGTATGCTGGCACACATTTTAATCGCTTAAACAGTTTATATTAAAATCGCACTCATGGTCTCATAACGACTTCTCGTTTAAGGTTGCGGTTTAGTGGAAAGAGATAGCTATATAGTAAAATGGAAATAATCGTTTGAAAATAGAGGTATTCTTTTGGATTTCATAATATGAATGTGTATTTACATTTTTTATCTACCAAGTATAAAGTATCAGTCTAAATAAAAAATAAATCGTTAATTTTCGTGAATTACGTCAATTTACTAGTTTAAGTTAGAAAAGAAAATTGTAAGATATAATGAAATTAATAAGTCATGTCTGCTAAGTTATTTGAATGCAGAATTTAGTGAAATCCTTTAAATTTTCATTGCACAAGTTTTTATTAGAAAAAATATAATTTAAAATTTGCTATAAATTTGATCAATTTTCATTGTTTTTCATAATTATTTTTCACAGAAACTAAACATTAAAATAATTTTTAATTTATCTGATGAAATTCCTGCTTATTTTAAAATTATTTTAATGTATAATACAATATTGTTCATTGATCAGAACAACAATCTAACTCAAATTAGTGATTGCTCATATTTGTATAGCTATAATCTTTCTTCTAAACCGCACCCTTAAATGAAGTATATTTATCTGTATATTTTTTATTAATTTTTAATCTCTTAATCAGTCGGAATCATTGATCTTTATCGGGTAGAGGCTATCCTTTATTGCACCGTTCGGATTACCAAAATTCCAGCTAATGAGTTTCACTAGAAACGATAAAGAAAAGATTATCCTTTCTCATGAAATTCTTCTTCTCGTTTGAAATTCCGGACGATATCCGAAAAGAAGCAACTGCCGCGATAGATCTATTTCCGTCGAAGACAAGGAACAGAAAACACAAAAAATATCACAGTTTTCTACAATCGCAAAACAGTCAGGGTGTTTAGGGTACCAATAAAGATGTTCTCCTGTGCTAGTTTTTCAAGATGATCAATACATTTTCACCTAACAACTTATTGATGATAAAGGTCTGCTTGAAATAAAAGAAAATATTGCCATAATTGAATATAAACTAAGTAAGAATTTTATAAAAGAACAAAAAATAAAAAATAAAGCAAAATTCAATGAAAGGCAAATATACCAAGCAAGTAGTAGGAAATGGTAAAATCGGAGCTACTCCTAAAAAATTAAAAAATTAAAGAATTGTGAAAGCCACACAGGTCATAGCTTTGGTCGGTCAGCAGTCACATTATTCATAGAAAATGGAGGGATTTGCTTATCCTAAAATCATAGCTGAACAATATATAGAGGATTTTTTTAACAAAAAGATTAAAATATCAAATCAACTTTTTGTTCAAATGGATGACCAAGATAACCGAGGAGAAAATTCTAATCAACATTCTAATTTTGAAAATCCATTAAATTTTGATCTCTTCTTAAATGAAAGACAAACAAATACAGATAAGAAAGAAGTTATGTCAATTTATTGAAACACTAAGTATGTGTTTAATTTTTATATTTATTCCAATACAAACAAACAATAGAATGTTATTATTAGAATTGTATTTATTAGTTTAATTTTATTATTAAAATTAATACTTGTTTCTTAATTTGTAAATGTATTTTGTTAATTCATAATATCTCATAAGGTATCACTAAAACTAACTATAAAATAATATACGGCCGATAAATCGTGTATCATTCTCGGATAAATAAACAAACAATTATCATCGAATATTAAACAACTTAATATCGCCCTAGAACCGTTATATATTTTATGTGCGTTCAATCTATACAGATATATATATATATTTTTTTTTTCGTTGATTATATCTAATAAATAAATAAAAATGGTGTAGTTACCTACAACTGTGAGCTATCTACAAATGTCTCTGGATTAGACTTAAGTTAATTACGGAATGTATTTTCTTCCTATTGTTTTTACTGTTTATATTTGTAAATTCTTATATTAATTTACCAAAATTTCCTTTGTAATTAGACTATATCTGTTAAGGAAATAAATATTATTATTATTATTATATACTATAATAGTTGAAAATTGTAATTCGCCCGATATTTCAAAGATAATTTATTATTATTACTTTTTTTCATTTATAGTAGGTTAAGTGGAAGAGCAAGGACGGGCGTTAGCCTGCCTGAACTTCGCTCAACTCATAATTATTTATGTTTCTATTGTACAATTGTTGATTAAATAAAGACATTTATTATAATTATTAATAACAATATATTTGACATATACTGAATTTCATTTGATAAATATTAAAATGCAATTGAAAAGCTTTATTAATTAATAACATATTTCTCTTTAGGCAGAACGACGTCTAGTCTATTGCCCAAACAGACTAACATCCACATGTGTTGTAATTATTTATGTTATATATAAATAATTAGGCAATAGACTAGACGTCGTTCTGCCTAAATAGAAATATGTTGTTTATTTTGTATAATTTGTATAGTCAGAAAAATATGTGTATTTCTATTTTATCAATTTACAACATTTTTTCAAAAAATTGTTTCTTATTTTAAATCAACAGATTTGTATTGATTTTCGTTGATAATGTGTACGTTTCATACTGGTATACGTCAGGAATAACATTTATGATACGATTACATCTGCTCGTTAGATAATCACATCTCCTGCAATATAACTGTCTGGCGATGGAAAGAGGGCAGGAGGGAGGAAAAGAGGCAGAGGTTGAAGTAGCGCTCGTTTCCGACTGACGGTAGCAGTTTTAATATCGCTGTTTTTGGTGAACATTATGACATCGACTTGACATAATCCCATCCCACCTATAAATATCATTTATCTTTAAAGCAATTGCTCCAATTCCCCCCGTATGTCATATAAAAAAAAACGGATAATGATAAAAGTTATTTCGAGTATTTCGCGAAATTAATTCAATCTATCAAATTTGAACGGGGAATTCAGCAGGATATAAATAATTATGAAGAATTGAGGCTGAAATTGATAGTATGTATTATTATTAAATTCTACAAATTGGCATTCTATTAAAATAGTGATGTATTAATTAAAGCAAAAATACTTTACAATTATTATTTATTTTTTTTTACAATTTATTATTTAAAATTTATTGTGTTGCTTCCAAAATAAAGCTTTGCAAATTTTTACATTTAGCGTTTTTATATAATTTAATGATATACTAATAATTGTATGCGATACCTTTCTTATAACTCTACATGCATATAATTTAGAAACTAGTAAAATCAGGAGTTTATCTCTGCATATTTCTAAATCTATAAAACCATTAATTTATTTCATAAATTTCATTAAGTTAATTCAATTCACAAATTAAATTGTAGGCTTCATTTGTACAAGAGGGACATGGCAAGTATTTTCAGTCATATAAAGTCATATTCGTTACTTATTTTATACTCAAATGCTCTTGTATTTAAAATTATAGGTTACGTATGTGCATTTAGTAACTAACGTTTTAATTTATCAAAATAGTGTCATTAAAATTAATGATATTAGAAGCTAACAGAGCATTAAATTATTTATGAAATCGACCCTAAGTTGAAAAAAAAACAAATGTAACTATTTTCGATTTATCGCTTTGTCTATTCAACATTAATGTGGTTTTGTGCAAGTGATTATCAACCAAAATCAAAAGATTACTGATGTCCGCAATGAAATAAATCAAAAATATAATTACGACGTACGTAGTTGTTATTGATAATGAGCACTTTGTGTCTCGAAATGTACATCTAACATAAAAATAAATTTTGAAGTAAGGAATAACAGCATTTCAATTTGTGAAAATAATTACGGTCGAGGTTTGAGGAAAATAATCAGAACAAAAGCATAAAGACCTATGGTCGATTGCCATTTAAGAATCTTTTTTTTATGTGATATACTTAATCAATTTTTGTAATGTTCTTGTAATCAGCACTAAGTAATATATTACCGTTTCAATTATCTATATTTACATAAACTTCTTTTAATATGGAGCTTATGCTCAAATATTCGTGGGAGGGATAAATTTAATTTATTCAAATATATGAAAATTACATCCATTACAAAATATGAAAAATAATATTGATGATATTTATATATACACTTATATAAATATCATCAATATTATTTAATATATATATTATAATTAATTTGATTAATGTAAAATTTCATAACCTAAAAATAATAAAATAAGACAAATATAAAATATACATAATTAATAACAAACTAAACTAAGTATGAAAATGACGCATTCATATCGTCGACACTATAGTAACTAAAAAAAATCCAGTCATACAAACAAAGTAAAATTGTTTTATTATTGTAACTGTAAAAGTTTACTTGTACACTCACTATCACCCATTATATAAATTAATTCAACTTATTTTTTCCTTTTGTAATTGACTTATTATCATAATTAAATTCAACGTTCCCAGAAGAAAAATAAATCCAGAACAAGTATTATAACGTCACCAAGCGCGATTTATTAAACCACACCTCTTAAACATTCGCATTCCAACATGAGGCTGGTTCGGTTATCGCCTTGATTAATTAACTTTGCACATACAAGTAGTTGTGATAAGAAAATTATTCATTAAATTTCAACCGCGTTATCTTTACTGCTCAATCAAGTTTAATGGGGGAGCGTTATCTACAAACATTGATTTTAATATCAAGTATTAGTGTAAATCACAAGTGATTTCCTATTATTAGAAGATTGTTTTTGGAAGTTTGAACGTCAATCTAAATAAACGAAAAAAATTGAAAATATTTGCTACATCCAAGTGTTTAAATAGATTTTAGTCCATATTTTTAATTAATTTCTCTCAATACCGGTTAGGAAATATTTTGAACTACAAACTACTGATAAAAAACACAATACCAAGTGTTTTTTAATCAGTAGTTAATAGATATTAGTCATATACATGACAAATAATTGCGTAATGCATGCAACAAGTTTTAATTGAAGAATATTTAATATAATATCTGCATTTCGAGTATTTCGAGATGTACAGCTTTGCATTATAAACCATTGAAGTCGAAAATTATGTTATGTTAGTACGTTATATTTTAAAATAAACAACTATTTATTTATTTTATTAATTATTTTTAGAACTCTTTTTATTAAATCTTCCGTATTGTATATTTATTGAAACTGTATTTTTTGTACGTAGTAGATATATCAAGCCAGTAATATTAAATTAATAATTTGTGTTTCTTTATTTCTTATATGTGTTTACTGTTAGAAATTGTATTCTTTTTTTTTTCATATAAATTTATTGATAAATAAAATTATTATATGGTTTATTAATTTATAATATATAATGAAAAAGGGTCTAATTATAGCGACAGGGGTGTATGTAAAGCAATCCCACAGCAAATTAATGAAATAAACTAATTATATTTGCGGGTAGTTTCCGTAACAGAAACTAATGATAAATATTTCACCCCAAGACATAATACGATACACGCTTCACGAAATTACTAATAGCATTTAAGTCCGAGAGCAATTAATATTTTACGAGCGGGATAACCAGACAGAAATTTGTCTCTATTAAAATGCCACCCCTCGGAATGATGCAGGCCCAATACAACAAATCACTATCCGCTCCTTGAAACCCCTCCCGGATTCCTCCATGCGCACCTGAAACAATTAATTCCCCGCGTAAACATCAAGTAGAGACGAAACGAAAATGCTTATAATTACTCCCCTGGTCCATTTAATTTATTACGGTGGCAATTAAACGGATGAATAACTCCCGTGTATATTCTCTTAACTTTTTGAGGGTGAATTAAAGGTAAGGTTTTAATTTTTAAGGGTGGGCGAAATCCAGTATGGCAGGCCGACGTGACCTGAATATAAATAATGCACGCTGTTTTATATCTCTAAAATGTGAAGTTGTCAGAATATAATTTAGATAATTTCTAAGTAAATTTATTAATTATTCATGCGTCATTTTTAATTATATTTGTGTTTTACTTTGGCTGTTGCAGCAACATAAATAATATTTGGCACGAATATCGCTATTAATTTAAATAGTTCTCATTGAACGATATGTATTTTTGATACATAATTAACAGTTATATATAGTTACAATTAGTTAACTTATAGATATTTATGTATTTTTAATTTTCAATATTCAAGCAACAATGAATAAAAATATGAATAGAACAGGTTTTAAATAGCTACAGAATTTTGAAAATTAATAAACATTACTTTTTTTAATAGTAAATTACAAAAATGTTCCTATTAATCAAATTGAATTTATTTTATCTCAAATATATTTCAGGTAGACATATATATATATATATATATATATATATATATATATATATATCAAATGATTTATAGGAGGTGTTAGATAAAGGGAAACATATTTTATATAATGTGCATCCGTAATTAAATAATTATAATTAATAATCAAAGAAATTAAATTAAAGAAGAAAAAAATATAATTATTTAACTCACGTCAATACTTAAGTATATATCTACTGAAACAACTACTCCTGGTTCAGAGTCAATAAGGTTTTTTTTTTTTGTTTAACTTATGGATTATTGAGGCTTCTACTTTGATATGCATCGTGATTCACAATAATAAAACACATTTACTTTGTTTGTATAATTAACTTTTTTATTAATGACTATACTTTCGACTAATTTAACGTATCAACAACCTTCAGTTACGCGTCAATCACTATTAGTTTGATAATGATGTGTTAATATCGTCGAAATGATAATCACTTATAAAAAGTTTGGTTACGCAAACAAAGTAAAAGTGTTTCTTTATTGTGTTTTATTTTAAATTTGATTGTATTGTAAAAAATAGCAGAACTACCTGTTTTACCATTTTTTTATATTAAATATTTCTTTACGAATTTAACATCTCATTTTAAATAATAAATTTTATTTTAAATTTAATTCTATTGTGAAAAATAGCAGAACTACCTGTTCTGCCATTTTTTAATATTAAATATTTCTTTACGAATTTAACATCTCATTTTAAATAATAAATTTTATTTTAAATTTGATTCTATTGTGAAAAAATAGCAGAACTACCTGTTCTACCATTTTTTAATATTAAATTTTTCTTTACGAATTTAACGTCTCATTTTGAATAATAAAATATTTTTTTTATATAATTTGTAAAACTTATATATTAAAAAAATAATAATGATTTAAATTTAATAAATCTTATGGAAGAAAATTTATTATATAAATTGTGCGCTAAAGAAAGCAATCAATTTTTTTATTGATTTTTATTATTTCAGTTGTCTGAAAAAAACCATAATAACCTTTCAACATAAAAGAATATTTAATATATCCTCATACTTTGAAATCCATTACCCCATTGTTTTTACAATCCATTAAATAAAATATACGTATTTATACTTACATTGCGAATATTTTAATTTTAAAATTGCATTTTTTTGTAAAGTAAAACAAGTGAATAATAAATAAAATAATTCAATGTTAATTACTTTCGCCTTTAATTAGAATAAATTTCGACTTTTATACTAAAAGGCTACTAAGTGCTCAATTTATTAGTGCCGTTTTGGTTGTATAAATTTAGCTAATTGTCTTCACGGCAATTAAAGCATATATTAAGGGAGTGAAATGTTCGCGCGGGCTGTTTATTTAAAAATTATACTCTACTTTAGTTCACAGGGCTTGTCATGGAATTGATATAATAATCGTTATAAACGATACAAAAGTTGTTTATTAATTTAATTTCCATTTTCATAATATCATATATTTTTTATTCTTTTAAAAAAAAAATTAATTTTATGAATTCAATTTTTTTTAATATTCTAAATTGTAATAAAATAATAAGTTGTAAAGTTTATTAATTTAATTTCTATTTTCATAATATCATATTTTTTTATTCTTTTGAAAAAAAAATGAATTTTATGAATTCAAATGTTTTTTAATATTCTAAATTGTAATAAAATAATAAGTTGTAAATTTTATTAATTTAATTTCTATTTTCATAATATCATATTTTTTTATTCTTTTGAAAAAAAAATGAATTTTATGAATTCAATTTCTTTTAATATTCTGAATGGGAGCTATGGATGTATGATTGTAAGAATCTATGTGACCGTTTTAACCGGATCGAAGTGGTAATGACTCTAATGAAACATAGACCAGGGAAATCTAGCCAGTTGGACGTGAAAAGTAACGTAGGCAGAGTGATTTTGTTTATTTAGTTTTTTTATTTAGTTTTTGTATGGTGTTATTTGGATAGAAAATTTGTTTCTCTATTATGTTTTGTTAATTAACTTTTATTTCCGGGAAGGAAACGGTAGTGGTATAATTGTAGCAGATGTTATTTTGGATTAGTTTTGTTTATGAACGTATAAAAAAAACATTGATGCCAAATCAAGGTTGTTTATATACAGAGAGGTTTTTTTTATCAATATACATTATGGGAATTGTATAACTGCAAAAAAACGCGAGTCAAACGCAATGTGTGTTAGTTGCTTATTTGTCATATATGTGTTCAATTGCGTGTTATAGGCAACTAAAGACACACACATCAATGCGTTTGACTCGTGTATTTTGCAGGTATACATAGGGGAAATGTATACTGTTAAAAAAAGCTCTCTGTATATTATAATAAACATCTTTATTACTATTTTGATACAATATTAATAAAATAACATAAATCATTTCAAATTTACGGGATTTAAAATCAAATAAAACAGGAATCGACTAACGGACAGAAACTTTTCTCTCACATTTAATGTGAATTTTTAACAATTAATTAATTAGGATAAATTCGGATGGGTAATATTGTAAATTTGAACAACTCAATTAAAATTAAGTCAAGATTTATAATTTTATATTATTCACGATAATGATTTATGATGTACTCCTGCGGCTTGCTGTTAAAATAAAAACAATTTCATCTCGTCGTTGTATAATATTCGTATGAGTATGTTCATGTTTATGTTAAATTGTATAAAAATTACTGAGGATATAATTGTTTTCGGCCAGAAAACAAATAATGTTCACTGAGAAAATTATTAACCCTAAAATTTTATGAGAATTATGAAACCACATGTGATTTATTCATATGTAACTAAGAGTTTAAAAAAAAACATCTTCATATGAAACTCGTGATCATGGGCCATAAATAATTCGAACGATTTAAATATGGGTATCATATTGCATTGATAACATGTATCTAAACGTTATCAACGCCTCGCTAATTTCCTGATAATTATAATTATAGGGATATTTAAATTCTTAAACAATAATTATTAAAATAATTATAAAAATATATAAATAATGGCTAGGTTTTAATAATGCATGTCTAATAATAGTTGTTCGGGTAGCAATAAAGTAATCCGAGCAGCGTATTACTAAAGCAATATTAGATTAAAAGAATTGATTCGCCGATTAAATATTTACATTATAAATTAGATAGAGCAAATGGTGGCTGCGCCGAGCACGGTTCGTTAAAATCAATGAAAGACAAAAGTCCGCGTGTTTTCCTTTATCCCAGAAGGCCTAGAGTAGGCCCCTTTATCTCCACGGCGAATAAGAAAGCACACGATTGTAAACTTGGTTAAATTATCTGAATAACCCGAGGGTTGGGCGTAACGAAACCTCCAAATTACCACCCACCTACCTCCCCCCATTCACAAGAGTGGAAAGTTAGCTCGGAACCGATCGCGAAATATTAATAACAACCGAAAAGTGGGAAATTACAATAAATCTCCGCGCCGATAAGAAATAATTATCGGAAAAACCTGCAAGCCGGAGGAAAAACAATCCCCAGCGAGCATTAATTATCGGCAGCAGTTTTAATCCTCCTATAAACCCCTATCGCGCTAGATTACTTTATTTTATAGTTGTAGTAAAAATAATCTCTTTCCCCCAGTAATTTTGTTTGGGCCGTATAACTTTTATGTTATGATAAATATCGATGAGGGAATGGCTTGTTAATTAAACGGACGTACATTTTATTGCTTTTACCCTAACGGGGGAAAAAGTTTCAATCAAATAGGAAGCAAAAACGCGCGCGCGGGGGGAAAGTAATGAAAATCATCTAGGCCCTATGCAAGGGCGGATGAGTTATATCTCCCCTTCTCGGATGATAAGGTAAAACCTAAGCAATATATCTTGAGGAGGCCAGAAATGTAGAACAATTTAAAAACTTTTATGATTGTTTGAGTTGAAGTGTTTGAGACGTGCTTTTTCAAGTTTAGTTTCGGCCCCCAACTTTTATAAGTTGTTAGTACAACTTTTATACGAATTGAAGATTATGTTTATTTTCGCGCGTTACATAAATTGTTTCATTTTTCATCATCTTATTTTTTTCCTTCTTTTATTTATGCTATTCCCTTTTTTAATAAATTGAATAATTATAAACTGCTTATTTATTTATGTTAAATATTAAAACAGAAAAATTCAATTTATTATAACACAATAGAAAACAGTAAATAAAATAAATTAATACATTATTTCCTCTTTAGCTACTGCGATACAGTATTTTTTCGTGGACATAGTAATCTTTTAAAATTAGTTTGAAATGTTTGAAATTATTTCTTTAAGATTAATTCGCACAAGTAATGTTCGTGTGAGCCGTAGCAATACAGTCGAGTTCTCTGTTTCATATTGCCATTTGTGTGCATCACCTTTCCTGTGTCCGTGTTTTTGTCGATTATTATTTATTTATTTTCTTTCACGTTTAATTGAGGATTGTTTCTTTCATCTTCATCATTGCAAGTTCGTATGTAAAATTTATATTTTTATTAATAGTACTAATTTCGTGAATAAATTGGTCAATTTTAAAATTCTATTATATCTAGTAAAATAAAAAATAAGTAGGAGAAAAGACAAGTATTTTTATTTAAATAATTAAGGTCTCCACGACCAACAACCAACATAAAGAAGATTAGAAGATATTTCTGCATTAATTATTTTAACGTTCTTTATCGCGGACAACAAAATAAACAAATAAAAGGTAGCTATTTAAACTCTCGTGAATTACAAATCAATTAAGCCGTTGTACATTTTCCTTCACTCACTCTCTGTTCTCTTGTGTTTTACATCCATAGTCTGCTCGCCATAGTTTGTATAAAAGATGTCGTCATTGCAGACATAGTGGCGTGAAGTATGTCCAATGGTAATTTAGATCCTCAGTCTAAGGTTTTAAAATACAACATAATCCATCTATCAGGTGGAACACCCTTGCGAATAAAATTAACGTTTCCATTTCATTGATCACAAACGCATATATTACAGGTCATAATTGCGCAAATTGTTTTTTCACGCTTGAAATTTATTATAGGAATTAAATCTATTTGTGCGACTTGTAACGCTATTTGTAACGATGTTCTTTAAAGTCAAGGAATAAGAAATTAACTTTTATTAAGTATCCTTTCATCTTTAAGTATCAAGAAAGTAATTATCAATTTAATAACTTTAAATATCTCGACTAATTTTTCGGGTTATCAGCCAATTTTCAAGAGAAGTAATTATTTTACTGGCCTGTATTGAATAAAACTACTCTAAAATATGAGATTAAGGAAATAAATACACGAAACAAATGCAATAAAAGTCGAAATAGCGAATCGTGAAACCGAGTTTTGAATTGATTGATATATTAAAACAAACGTGATTGTGGTTGCGCAAACAAAATTTCACCGCTTTGACACTGCAATATTAAATTATATTCTTAATTGCAAGTTTTCGCATAATTTTTTTGGGCGTATTAACAATAGTTGGTGTTGACTTCATTCCATTTTACGAATGCTAAGAGTGTGTGACTAATTTTAGCAATACGAATACAGTATTTTATAAACTCAGTCATGATATTTAACCTGATGAAGGTGACTAGATACCTAGTACCGCCGATCTCGCCCTTATCAATCTTCTTGTTTTGTTAATTTATCAATCTATGAATGGAAAAAATGATAAAAGCGATATTACTCCAAAATGGCCGACATTCGATTTTTTTTTTAAATCAACTGCTAGAGTAACAAAAAACTTCAAAGACGAACTCAAATCATTTTTGATGAATCTATACTCATCTATCTCTGACATTATTATAAAGAGGAACAGGAAAATAAGAATGAATTTCATTTTTGTGCCATTCTGTCATATAACATTTGATAATTGCGATTGTTTCATGTTTGTTGTCTACTATCCTTTCCATTAATGACATGATTGCTTTTGCGTGGTGAGCATTATAGTGTTTATTTTCACCACGAAACCAAGCAATATAAAAGTGATAAAAGCTTATTACAAAAAAGTAAAAGTTCCACGACAACCGTTCGTGAATATGATATTCTGATGCAAATCCAACTGAATCCACCGTTGGAAGTTGATCCGGAAGTTTGAGGCCGCGAGTTCTCTTACAAAAATTAACAAATCAAGAAGACCGCGGTATGTTTATTGATTATTTTAATGCATAATACAATATTGTTCATTGATCACAACAGCAATCCAACTCAAATTAGTGATTGCTAATATTTATATAGCTATCTCTTTCGTCTAAACTGCACGCTTAATGTATTTAGATTGTTTTCAATAATTACGAGGCTTGTTCAATTAAAACGCATCTTTGGTAAGGTTCGCTTTGGAAACACTTCTGCAGGCAAGATCATGTTAACAATTTTTTTTTTTTCGAGCATGCTCATAGAGTTTACAGAACCTAGAATGCATAGAAACAAAAACCTGTACAATTAAACTTTGAACAAGCTTCATCTAGCATTAAAACGAAAACGTCCAGGGAAGCTCTAACGTGATGTCATTCTGATGCACTACAATGCTCGGCCTCATGTTGCCAAAGTAGTGAAAAAAAATCTACAACGAAAGAAATGAAGGATATTAGAGCATCCACCTTATAGTCCAATTAATTGCGATTTTCACTGGAAAAGGCGTTAACAGGTAATTGTTTTCGGTCACACGAAGAAGTACAAATAGCCATAAATACATACATCGGTTGGTGAAATAATAGGATATATGCCTTAGTTTTAAAGGTATATTAGCCAATTTTTTTCTGGACCAAAAAAGGGTTTTAATTGAATAAGCCTTATATTATAATATTATATAATATTTTGTATATTCTACAATATTCATCCTTAATTTCCGGTCACCCTTTGTTTGTGGAAATTTTGCTGGATAATACTGTTTTGAATACTGAGCTAGCCCTTTCCAACTTTAGTGTATACAAAGCCCACAGAAATAATGTCAACAGTACAAAATCCAGAAGTAGTATCTTTCGTATTGCAGTTACGAACAAACCCACCGGTAATTACTTGAAATGCAGTATATGGAGTATATATATATTAAAGTTTGAGACAAATATCCAATAGGTTCAGTATATATTCCTCCTGCTTCCGATTTAAGTAATTATGTCATCAATGCAAACGTAATCGAGTAAATGTGTTTTAATAATCCTAATTGCGATTATATCATATGTACGGAGTCTAACATCCCCGATGTAATATAGATCGATTCAAATAGCATATTGAGCAATCCGATGCACAGTGGAAAATCTGGTGGGATTAGACGGTTAATAATACTGAACCTCCCGACAATGATTACAATTCTGCTCAAAATTAGTACTAATGTGATGAATTTCGTTCAAATTATTGTGTTCTATGATCTTGTTTAAGTTGTATCGTTCTTCGAGTTAGCGCAACGCGCTTTTTTATTAAAACTTGCAATGGGCGGTTTGGAGCAGGCGTAGTAGCAAAAAACTCTAGTTTACGATTTTATGAAGTTTATTCCAATATATTCGAAGAAACAATACATGTTCGTAATTATCAAGTTAATAAATAATTATCAAGTTAATAAATAGTCAAAGTAATCGATTCACCAGAACGTTCATGAATACGCCTAGGCATACTTCATTTGATGTTAAAAGTAGCTCTAGCAATATGTGGCCGGGCATTATCTTGTTGAAAAAGTGGACTTCGTAGTGTTGCAAGAAGGGATCGCACAATTTGTTATATGTAGCGGAGAATTGTCATGCTGCATCTAATAAAGGTAAGGTTATAAGGTAAATGCAAACAGGATTTTAATAGTATTTTATACTTAAAATAAATAAATTTCTTTATTGAGGAAAACTTTAATACACAACATTTTTGATATAAAATTTATTTAATAACTGGCTATCGATCTTTGGTTTTCATTCATAAAGGCCTTTTCTTATGGTAATTTGTTCTGCAGTCGTGATTTGTGACTTTTTTGATTTAAAAATTATTTCCAATATACAGTGTTCATAAAAAATAATTCACTTATCTTAATAATAAAAAAAGCAGTCATTAAAATAATACCACAAAAATGTGAACCTAATTTATATCAAATCTGTCTCTTTCACAATCTTGACGCGCACGTTTTAATAATATTGGATTTACGACCATTTATTTACCTACAGGTCCGAAAATTTCGAGTCATAAATCATTGCATACGCGTCACCGCAATGCAGCAAATGAGAATCTGGTTTGCGGGCGACGGACGGCCATAATTCAACAAATCCAGTAACGTTGAAAATCACGTGAATAAACACCCGCTTACACACACCCTCCCTCTTATTCAAAATAAAAAAGAAGAGCTGAGAGGAAGACATAAGTCTTTTTGGGAGGATTTATCCGAGCGTACACTGGCAAATCATGAATGGCTTTTATAAACTTTTGTTTTCAGTTCTTGAGCACAGCTGGACCAAGTGCGCTCTTTCCACTCTCTTAAGCACGAAACTTTACAAATAAATATATATTTCGGTGGGGACCGCAAACAACTATAAACGGTGTATTTATGTCCAGCTTTTTTAAGTAAAGCAGGAAAGAATCTCTGTTGAAAATATAAAAAATGGATTTGTAATACTTGGTTAGCAACTAAATGCCTTACGCAATTTTAGTTAATACTTCATGTATTAAAATAGTCGAAACGTAATGTTTCACCAACAACTATTGCAACTATTGATGCCTTGGAAGCAAACATAACTCAAATAATTGCGAACAAAAGACCTCAATTGCTTGAAAAAGTGTTGGGAAATTGGATTGACACAATTGGAAATTTGGAAATTGGAAATTGGATTTGTCAGACGTAGCCGCGGCGGACATTTGTTCAAAATTTCTTTCAAACATTAATGCTATTGTATAATCCTTCAATTAAAATTAAAAAAAAATATCTTATTTGGTTGTTGTTAAATATAAATTTCGGACGCACTAAAAATTCACCCTCGCAAAGTAATTATTTAATTCAGTAATTTACTATATTGCTACGTTGGATCGAAGTAAAAAGTTCATGAAATGCAACTAAATAATATTGGATTCAGATAAAAAATTACAATATCGAAATGTTGTAACTGACATGCTATCTTTTCAATATCTATGTAATGTTTGTAATACAATTTTATATTAAATTAATTTTCTCGACAATTATATAACGTTAAACATGCAATGTTTTCATTTGTAATATTTTATAACTATGTCTCATTTTTAACATTAAGGGTGCGGTTTAGACGGAAGAGATAGCTATATAAATATTGGCAATCACTAATTCGAGTTAGATAGCTGTTGTGATCAATGAACGATATTGTATTATACATTAAAGTAATCTTAAAATAAGCAGAAATTTCATCAGATGAATTAAAAATTATTTTAATGCTTAGTTAGTGTGAAAATCAATTATGAAAAACAATGAAAATTCATCAAATTTATAGCAAATTTCAAATTATATTTTTGCTAATAAAAACATCTGCAATGAAAATTTAAAGGATTTCATTAAATTCTGCATTCAAATAACTTAGCAGACATGACCTATTAATTACATTATATCTTACCATTTTCTTTTCTAACTTGAACTAGTAAGTTGAGGTAATACACGAACATTTACTATTTATTTTTTATTTAGACTGATACTTTATACTTGGTAGATAAAAATGTAAATACATATTAATATTATTAAATCCAAACGAATGGCTCTTTTTTCAAATGATTATTTCCATTTTACTATATAGCTATCTCTTTCTACTAAATCGCAACCTTGATTTAATATGAATAGATCAAAATTACAGAAAGAAACGTTTAAACAATATTATTAAAAATACTACAATATTGCCGTAATTAATTGAATATATTTTTTAGTATCAGTGGACAATATTTATTTAACATTTTTAATGTTTCTTGCTCAGTGAGTTAGATACTGTTCTTAATTTAAGACTTTTTATGTTTGTTTTTTTTTTAATTTG
This sequence comes from Philonthus spinipes, assembly GCA_963082785.1. Taxonomy (NCBI): domain Eukaryota; kingdom Metazoa; phylum Arthropoda; class Insecta; order Coleoptera; family Staphylinidae; genus Philonthus; species Philonthus spinipes. The sequence goes on from OY720300.1 coordinate 36,288,547, forward strand.
CCTTTTTTATACATATGTTTTGTAATCTTTTTAGAGCGTGACGCTTTTCTTATAAAATTTTTAATATGTAATTATAATTGTAATTTGGAAATGGAGATTCCGTTAATAAAGTAAATTGAAAAATTTGCTTTTAATAAAAAATATACCACGAAGTGAAACAAATTTGTATAGTAAGACGATTAAAGTATTTTAATGCCTAATTATGTATGGAACATACACATATTTACATAAATATTGTTGCCAAAATGTATATAAATTTATGAATTTAAATATTATTATGTTAATCGTGTTTTGTCGTGATTACATGATTCAAACAAACTTCGAAAAGGTAACATATTGCGACATCTATTTGCACTGCTTTTTACTATGAATTCAGTAGCTTTTTACGAATTTAACGAATTCTATTTTTCTTTATTTTTTATTCAATGTGCATTTGTTTAAAATATTTACGTAACGTAAGTCAAAATGTCACAGAGCTAAATGTGGAAATAATTTATTAATTATTGACAAAATTACTACTAACAAATCTTTATTACTTAAGAATTTACATGTAATTATATTATACACATCTTATGATATGTATGTACAATCTTTACTTTACTTAAGTAAGGGCTATCGACTAATAGTCTTTCTGCCCATGACAAAATTAATTTGATTTATTTATATTATTTTGTTTAAATAAAACTTTGGATATCATTTTTATTTTTGAAATTTTAAAATCGTTTACAATTTGTTATACAGAAAGCTACGTTCGTTATTAGAAAATATTGAATTTATTTCAGAAATTGTAGGTATCTAATTTTGAAACGGCGAGATATCGTTTTCATTTAATCTGTACGATTTTCTCTCTTCGTTGACTAAAGTATTGATCCATTAGGAAATACAGATTTCTGTAGCTTTCAGCTCGATCGTTCATTCGCATACAGAAATCTAGTGTTATCACATAACTTTGTTACTATCTAATATCAACTTCGAAATAGAGGGAGTCCCTTGTAATCATGGATCTGCGTGCAAAGGGGACTGCCATTTATTTATGCGAAATAATTGGAACCGCATTTAAAATTAAGCACTCTCAATTTACGCGAAGTCTTTCGCGTGACGTTGAGATACCCTTCTGAAAGTATACACCATTTAAAAACGAGCGGCTCAATTATAATATAATAATATTTGGATAAAAAAACTAACAACTACTAACAGCACTTGTCTCTAATTGAAATATGTAAATGAGGTTATGTTTCCAGGGTGTAAACAACGCCCACAATAGTTACAAATACTACTGCAAAAAGTAGTACTAGTTTCACATACTTATCCTGCCCCGCGACCAATGGCCCAACATTGGCTAAGTCAAATGTGTAAATGAGGCATAGACGTAGTGTGTAAATAAAGGATGGGTCTTTAATTAGTACGATGCGATAAAATGAGCTCGCATTGATATTTTTATTTGTTTTTTTTTACATTGTAAATCTGAAACTCTTCCATTTGTAAATGGAAAACGATTTTGTTCAAGCTGGCCTTACATTCGGTCAGCAAAATTATTGATGACATTTTCGATCACCCCGGCTCCTATCTCACTCAAAGCAGTTGTAATGTTGTTTTACAAAGCTGGAACTGTCTCTGATTATCCGCATAGCATCGGTCTTTAAGTGTACCCGAAAAAAAAGTCCAACAGTGTCAAATCGCATCTGCACGGCGGCCAATTGACATCTCTAAAACGGATGATTATGAGGATATCAAAATTCGTGCGCAAAAGTTCGATCGTAAGTTGGCTTGTATGGCATGTGGCCCCATCTTGTTAAAACCCAAGGTTGTCCACATCCATTGCATTGATTTGAGGCCATAAAAAGTTGGCCAATATGGCTCTGTAGCGGTCGCCATTACCGGTGACAGCTTTTCCGAGATCATTTTCGAAGAAAAAATGGGCCAATTATGCCACCATTCCAAAATCCACACCAATCTGTGAATCTTGATGGATAGATTTGCCTCTGTACGATTGCGTGTGGCTGTTCTGAGCCTCAAATCCGGCAATTCTGCTTGTTTACATATCCGCCCAATATACGTTTTAAATAAATATGTCAACTTAACATTTTCTAACCTAAAAAGGGGGTCCTTAATTACAAAATGCACTTAACACTTAATGAGTATCTGATAATGCACAAAAGAATACGCCCGCACTAGACGGGTTTCCAACAGTTGTATTTGTTCAGTAGAAATAATTATGAATAGCATAAATTATATTGTGTAATTTAACAATAAACACTTGTTGAAAGAGTAAATAAAATTGTTAAAAGAGAGATTAATTTAATTCAGAATAAATTAATAAGTGATCAGTTTCAATTGGTTAAAAGCCTTATAGCTACGAAAACAAAACCTGAATTTTATTTTAACTATTAATAATGAAGCTATTGTTCCACAAAATAATAATTGCAGTTATCGATTTTTTTATAAATCAAATTAATGAAATAACAAATGTGTGATAAGTGAAAGAAAGACTTACTAGAATTTATCTCCCTATGTGATTTTAATTCAAATACAATAGTATTTGAAGTGAAGTGAGTAAACAGGCCGATAAGATTATACAAATTTTGTTTGCATATCCACAATATCTCGCCACTGTAACATTGTTTTCCATATCAGTTTAGTCTGTATCTTCTCATTAACACATTACTAATTTTAATTAACAAATATGTTTATTCATTATTTAATACCCACATTCAAACGCTAAGATCTGTTAATAATATTTAGTTTATAATCATGACAGAAATTGACGAGAAATGTGAAAAGGAAGGAGGTAAGTTTAATTATTATATTTTTTAAGTAAATTGCATATAAACAGCTTTACTCTATTTAATTTTTTACAAGAAAAAAATTAACATTAACATTATTTATCAAAATGTGTCATAACCAGTGTGATTATTAGAGTTGATTTCCGGGCTATTGAGCCGTGATCTGTTGGAGTTTAATTCATTAAATGTAATGATTTTCATTATTCGTTTAAATGTATAATAATATTCAATCTTAGATTGGAAAATTCATATTTAGATTTTATAATACATCTTTGTAAATGGATATACATATAACGAAATGTTTAACCGCCATTCATCTACGGTATGTGATGGCCATTTCAATCTTTCGGACACCAATGTGTTCTCTGTGCAATGGCTTGATGAAGGCGGTTGAACATGGAACACACTGGTCTAACGAGGTGCGAAAGACCGAAATGGCCATCACCAGTTACCCATATGCTAGATGAATGGTGATTGAACATTTTATTAAATTAATTCCGTTGCCTTTTCTCATTAACAATACCAGTATGTCTAACTTCATTGGATGAAAGAACGATTTTACATATATGTATTTACATGAATATATAGGTTTTGTTTGTTATTAGATGTACCAACCAGATTTAATTTTATTTAAGTAATACCTATTGCAATATATTTTTCAGTAACTATGTGATATAATAATTCGATAAATTTTGAGTGTAATACCTATTGCAATATATTTTCCACGAACTATGTGATATAATAATACGATAAATTTTAAAATATATGTTCCATAATTGTTTAAAATTAATAATTTCATGGATTTACTTTTTCATATAAATTACTTTGAACGAAACAGTTTAAAAGTAAGTTGTAATAATATTACCTTCACATAATTTAAAGCTAATACTGTCACTATTAATAATACAGTAAAATGATTTAATCGCTTCGTGTGCAGATATATATATATAATTAAATAGGAGATGACAATGACAATAAATTTTAAATAATTATTTACTTTAGCCATTGCGACTATGTTTTTATTAATTGTTTTTAAAAATCATATTTAATTATAAAAAAATATTTTGATTTACGTCACGTAAATATTTTAAAACAAATGCACATTAAAACAACTACTTCTCGGGCATGTACCCCGCCATTAAGCACCATTTTTTAATTCGAGAATATTTAATACAAAGAACAAAAAAAAACCGTTACGTAATATAAGGCTATCTGCAGACACGTGTTTGACGTGACGTAAGTAAAAATGTCACAGTAGCTAAAGAGGAAATAATTTATTAATTAATTATTTTCAAATTATTTTATTTAAATAACTATGACGAAGTGTATAAATCCTTAATGACTGTAGCAAAGTGAGTACTATTCTCTATTGTTTAAGATTGTTATTCCTAAATTCAGGAACTGCAGGATGTTCATCTTCTGACCCTTTTCGGCAAAATTTATAATTGAAAGTACATCCTTCCCAAAAGTATGTTTGATTATACGAATATACTGACAACCGTTTGAAAGATCCTGCCCTTAAATGTTTTGCAAAGGATGACTTATCAACTTAACCTTGCCGAAAAGAACGGGTATATTCCTGGCATCTAATATTTAAACTACGACCAGTTTACTCAACATCAGTAAATAATCAAAAGAAATAATAAATAAATTAACCTCGCTTTAATTTCCTTCTAATCATAAATTAATATCCATCAAGGTACCTCACCCTCGTATTCAACTCGTAAAAATGTTATTCGATAAATCAAATATGGACGTTTCAATAAAAACAGAATTTTTGAATAAAATAAGGTCCAGCAAAGTGTCAATTGCTTTCCATGGGTAAGTACATTTATAACCTACAAATGAACATGGGTTTTTATTTATAAATAAGCCCATTGTACAATGATATTCTATTCTATAACAGATTATTTGAATGCTGTGTAACAAATAACGTTGAATTATAAAAATGTGACTGATATATTATGAATAATTAATAATTCACTACATTTTAAATTTACCGCCAATTGTCGCTGGGTAAAATGGCGGGCCCCCTATATAATTCGCTTCAATTGTTTATGCAAATTACTTTTAGTTTGATAATGATGCTCCATCCTTCACTAAAATAAAATAACAAGTTATACAAAAAAGAAAAAAGTATTAATTTAATAATATCCTTTACTTTATTAATGAGACGAAACGCCACCTGTATACATTCAAAGATATGTATTTGAATATACATTAATTTTCCCATTTCATTTCAGCTATCAAACATTAACAAGGATAATATCAATTATATTTAATGGGTCACGATTATTTTTTGTTTTGTTTGATTAGTGGTTGGGTAAAGTCAGTTTTAAAGATTTCTGTTTGATCACCAATTTCCTATTAATTTATGATAATATATGAAATAATTCAAACATTTCCTGAAACTATACATATTATTGTATTTATTTTTGGTATAATTAAACCTACAAATACTTTTAAAACATCATTTTAATTAGATTAAGCAATTATTGGTTATTATTAAAAAAAATCATTTTTTTCATAGAATTTCTAATCCTATTCCTAAAGATAATATAGTAAAAACAATATTAATAACAACGATAATATATCTTGTTAAATTAAAATAATATAAATGTATATTATTTATATTATTTTAATTATGGTAAGTAAATCGATAAGATATTTAATGATCGAAATGGATTTTTTTTTTCTCGATTCGATGTGTTTTGAAGTCGATGATCTAGATATTCCTTATCAATTGATTCCCTCAATACATGCAATTATTTGGATTCATGCAATTAACGATTTATCTTGAAAGATAAGATCACTATAGATTTTGTATTTATATATTTTTTGAAAATTGTACCGGCTGTACTATTTTCAATGATTTCTTCAAGTGAAGTACCATTAATAATAAAGATAGAGAAAAACAATATATGATTTCAGGGGTCAATTTTAGTAATACCATATACTTTATCAAAATTTGTCTTCAATTTTTTTCGAGTTATACATCAAAAGTCAAATTTTGACAATTTAGAAATATTAAAATAACGTCTGGTTAATATTAATGGTACTTTACTTGATAGAACACCCTGTACAATTTTAAAAAAATATATAAATAAAAAATGTATAGTGATGTTATTTTTCAAGATAAATCTTTGGTTATTATAATAAATGTACATAAGGAAAAATCTTTATAAAGATAAAAATATTGATGAAATATGGATTAATTAAATTATACGAAAATAATGAATTTCATGAAACAAAATGAATAATTAAATCTTAAGTGAAAATTATATAGAATTAAATAAATTCACAGGGTATGCGTTAACAATAATTTCCGCATATTATAATATTCTTTTAAAAATGATTGTATGTTTCTTTTTTTAGACAAAGAAGGATGTTTAAGGTCAAGAGATGTATTATGGATCCTAGTCTTTCTGGGCTTTGGAATCAACTATATGGTTCGAATCAATATAAACATAGCCATTGTGTCAATGGTGAAACATCGGCCACGGACAAACACATCAATCAGTAGTGAATGCATAGAAATGGAATTGCTGAAGAAATCATTAATTGAAAACACGACGGTATTTTATATTTACTTTTTATAAATTATGGTTCATTCACTTAATACAGATCATTTCATTTATTATTATATTGAGGGTTGCCAAACGACCGACAAAATCTAAAAAATATGAAAAATTACTACTTTTACATACTCCGTAACTCTGGAACCGTTCACTTTAGCAAGATTATGTACAAAACTGTTTTTGTTTGCAATTTTATGTAGATTGTTGTTATTTAGTTGTTTGCACTATACTGCATATTTTTCGAAATATTTAAGAAAAACTGATAAAACCTAATGATTTGGTAACTTCTATCCAACCCACCCGCCTTCCAAATCCGACGCTCAAAATGGTGTAACTTTTTACCAAACAATATGTTGACAGTATAGAACAATTTAAAGCTGAAGGGAAATTTTTACTTCGGATATTAAGATTTGGGTCTAATTGCACCATATTATTTATAAAGTTATTGGCTTCATTTAAGAATTTAAACAAGTTGTTTTCAAAAAAGTATTGCTTGAATCTATTACATCACACTTATTAAATATCAAAAAAGGATCATGATATTCATTTCTCGATTTTCATGTAAAAATTATTTTATTTTATAAAATTATACTAACATAGATCCAATTGCAGATAACGAGCATTTCATCACCCACACCCCATGAAGGTGTATTCGATTGGGACGAACGTCAACAAGGCTTGATCCTCGGGTCATTTTATTACCTCCACTGGCTCACACAAATTCCCGGTGGAATTTTGGCACAAAAGTACGGCGCCAAACTGGTTTTCGGGCTGTCAAATCTTTTCGCAGTTCTATGCTGTTTCATAACTCCTATGGTCTCATACATGGGATACCAGTACTTGATTGTTTTAAGAGTAGTCCAAGGATTAATTGTTGTAAGTTTGAGTAATTAAATAATAGAGTAAATGCTATTTTTAAAATTATCCATTTATTGGGGAGCTATACGATGCTAGATGCTAACTGTATCATATCTTGAAAGAGGCTAATTTTTGGTTTTGATTGCATACATGCGTTTAGATAGACTTATTATGCCTTGACGAAACAACGGTTGCAAATTTTGCAACGGTTGCAAACCTTCAGCACACAAAGATTAAATAACCGCACGCTAATTGTTTTTGTACAAATTATTAACAATAAACGCCATTTTTAAATTACAATCCTTAAAATTGCTTTCAAATACAAAGGATAAAAACTGATCATTGTGACATTTAGAAACACAACTAATATTGCCTTACATCAATTGAGTGATTACAAGTGATTCCAAAGCTAACTTGACCAAAGATGGGTATTAATTGAACAATCATCGTACAATGGCGTGACTCATATTATCATATATAAAAAAATAATTACGAATTTATTATAAATTAAAGACGACGCAAGCGCCACCTTTTGCCTAATTTCAAGTGACATCGTCGACGAATTTATATACAGTTGTTAATCATAATAAATTAAAGACGACGCAAGCGCCACCTTTTGCCTAATTTCAAGTGGCATCGTCAACGATTTGGGTTTACAAGGTAGACGACCCAGAATCATTTTATTAAATGTGAATTACGAATTTATTGTTTATGTCATCAATATTTAATTGTCATCTCTTTTTTATAAATCAGTTGTGTTGTAACAATACAACTACGCTCACCCCATTTCCAGCACATATTGATATTATAAAAAAACGTCGCGATGCTTCCTCTAAATACACAACCTCTTTGTGGGCGGTTTACAAATTTGCTTCAGTAAAAGTATGGTGCTGGAAATCTAGCATCGATCCACCCCACTATAAATACGACCTTATACAGAAATGTGTTAAAAGTACTGAACAGTTACTTTTTTTATTATTTGCCTCTAATTATCCCCTAAAGTATTCACTCAGTATATTGCATATTTTTTTAAGATATATTAATATGAAATACAAATCTCGCGTACGTATGCGAAAGTAAATCCCAGAGCAGAGATTAAATGTAAGCGAATTTAATTGTGTACACACGGACACCGGAAAATCCTGAAACAAATTCCCAACAGTGCTTTATGTAAATCTGACTTTATTGTTTTTAGGGCTTTTCGTGGCCAGCGATGCACAACATGACCGCCAGATGGATCCCGCCTAATGAGCGAAGCAAATTCGTAACTGCTTATTTGGGTAAATACAATAACAACGAATAACTTAAATTGCTTCAATTGTTTATTTTATACAGATTTTGTTTAAATGATTTACTTATCTTTGACCCCGTCCATATTATGAATATTTATTAGAAACATAAATATTTGACTCAATTAAAATTTAACTGGATTATCGATAACGGAAGCATCAACTTTGTGTATAATTAAAATTAAAAAATGAATTAAGTGGAACATTGCACAACACGCCATATTGTGCATAATTTTGAACATTTTATTAAATAAATTATTTTTGTTGATATCAAAATAAAACAATAATGATTATTGGGCAGAAAGACCTCTGCTTGTAGGCCATTAATTTGTGAGTCAGGCAGATTGAAATTGATTGTAATCGAACTATTTAATTGTTTGAATAAATAATGTCGTATATATACAGAGCAGCGTAGGATTACCATGAAGTCCAATGGCTTAGTAATTCGAAAACTACTTTTAAACTTTACATTCTAAATCACTTGATGTTGCAAACATATGTTTTTAGACTTTATCGATTTTATATTCTACTATTAAAATCAAATAGTTCTGATTTACCATATAAAATTATTTGGTGGATTTTTGATACCTTATATTTTATAAACAATGTTTGGGGCATTATATTTCAAAATTCATAAAGGAATTAAATTTTCTGTTAACGCAATGTAACTGCAAAAATGCTTAACGATCTAAGGAATAGTCGTTTATTATTTTAAAGCAAATTTTTTATACAGAGTAAAACATTATGCAAAAAATGTTTTTTTCTTTTTTATTGAATGGAACACCCTATATTTTTTTATTCTATTTCGATTGAAAATTGGTTATTTTTTCATTTTTTACAATATACTATACCCCCTTTTTAAGAATTTCAATTATAATCTATTAATTATTAAGTAGGCTACTATTAAAACAAATACAATTCCAAATTGTTTTATGGCATTTAGTAACACATTTTATTCATAACCTAAAAGAAAATTCAAATGCCGCAATATAATATATTACGATTACAGAACACATTAAAAAATTAATACATTTTGATAAATATATCAAATATACATTTAAGATATATGAATTTTTGGGAAAAAGAAATGCTGCTATGTCATAAATACTATATTTATCTTATGATTTTGATATCATAAAAATAGATTTTTACTTCCGTTTGCAAAAATTAAATAATCCAAAAAAGACGGAAAAAGAAAACAAATAACCGATATAATTGCTGTCTAAATTAAACTGTTTTCATTTCTAAATAACAGGCAGCGTGTGGAATTGTTACTGAAGTTGGAAAATCCAATTAAATAATAAATTAATCCGGGGACCACACTCGTTATTTATCCCGGTTAAATAATATATGTCACGTTTTTAAAACTAGACGTGTAATGGGAGACTGTATGTTTAAGGTAATGTTACCTATTTATCACAAGACGCAATGGGTTTTGAGAACGTATAAAAGTCGTAAATCAGTCACTGAATATCCCGTGTTAAGGCCGAGATATCGAAGGAAATATTTACGATCGGCGATGTATTCTGAATTGTCGATGTTTTATACTGATAAAATTTATATTTAATTAAAATATTTGTAGGAAAAAAAATAAACACTCGATATGACTAACTAAACAATTATTAATATCATCAATTATATTATAATTATCATCCCCATTGAAAACGTTATGTTTAACAGCACCTTATTTTTCAATGTTACATTATATGGCGAATATATTCCGCATTAGTCTAAACCGTTGTCGCAGTTAATGTTCAGTGCCACCAATTTTGTACAAGTTATCATAACATTTTACAATTTTTCGAGATTATTTTCAAGTAAACAGTTTTTTAACATTTCTTACAAGATGGGGCTATTAGATATAAGGTATGTCATTTAAAATAAGCACGAAATTCGACTTTGAATGTGTTTCTGGAGTTACGTTAAATTATCAAAACATCTTAATATTTTAAATTCTTGTAAATAGCCTAAAATATTCATCCATTAGTCTAGTATACTGACACATAATTTAATTTGTTTTCATTTACCGAACCATACCTGCATATCTTTTCTGTTTGAAGTCTTTACTAGATTTTTTCTAATTTGCAACTATGGTATAACCTAGGAGGAGTTCAACATTCCGTCCGTAAATGCTCTTTCCTTTTCCCCTTCTAAAAAATAATAAATTTAATTTACTAATTTATTATGAAAGTATGAAAATGTATTAGACATATTTTTATAGTAACGTGCATAATTATTTTTTAGGAAATTCATTTGGGTCGGCTTTGACTTTTATAATGTGCGGTTTCATCATAACAAGCTGGGGATGGGAGCCAGTGTTCCACGCATGCGGTTTAATTGGCTGCTTGTGGTATGCAGCATGGTATATCATGGTATTTGATTCACCCGCTGAACACCCAAGGATTACATCCGCCGAAAGGAATTACATTCAGAAAAGTCTTGGCAGAAGTATATCCAGAGAAAGGGTTAGTATTTTATCGAATTCGAAAATCTTTTTGGCCTTTCCCAAAATATTTAAATAACAATAAAAATAGAGATTTATAAAACTTTATTATATATTTCAAACACCAAGATGGATTTTATAACAAATTATTAGAATTAAGAACAAAAATATAATATTTTTTCTAATCAACATTTAGCAATAGGGGGAGCGATTAAACCACGAACCCATCTCCTCCGTTACGCCTATTATTAAAATATTACCATCAATAAAATATCCATATTCAATAGTATTATATTACATGAAGTTTTCCAGTTATTCTTTCTTTTTTAAAATTAATTAATAAATTGTATTACATTAAGCTTTTGATTTATTAATTCTCTTTTTTATTCACATATTCATTCTAAAGAGATTAATATTTTTAATTAACTAATTATTTTTGGAATTCATTCATTCAATCTTCTTTTATATATTCACGTTTTTTTTATAAAATTTATTTTTTAATCATTTTCATTCACTGAGTTAATCAATTATATAAATTAAGGAAAATATATTAATTAATTAAATAAAAAAGTATTTAATTAATTGATTAGTTCCTTCCACTTTAGCTTCTATTACTTACGTTATGTAGGTACTTTAAAACAAGTGTTAATGTACGAATAGTTCTCGGGCCTGTACCCCGCCAGACAATGAATTACATAATTGGCATTTGCTCTTGTATTTTAATAACATATTGTATTATATAATGCAACAATTTTTGATTCGAGAATATTTAATGCAAAGAACAACAAACAAAAATTACGTAGTATGAGGTTGCAGACACGTATTTATAGATTTCATCCCTTGTCAGTACAGCTCTGCCTTATATAATTACAAGGTTGTTAAAGTAAATTAATCCGTCTGGGATCTACCGTGGAAATGATCGAGTCCGAATTCTTAGTTGTTCTCAACAAAAAAACATTCTATATTCAAATTTAAATAAGCATCGCTGGGTGTTAATATTAATGAAAAAAAAAATATTCACACGTTTACAGTTATTTAAAATAAATGAAATAAAAGAAATTAGAGATAATTATAGAAATCAATAAATATTATTTTGTAAAAAAAATGTTTACGCTAATATGAATGTATATTCAAATATGAGTAATATAAATAGAAAACAGTATTTATTCTACTTGGTCACAGTTATTTAAATATATTAAATAAAAATGATTTGAAAATAATTAATAATATATGAGTAATATATGATAATGTAATTATATGCATTCAGTATTTATCATACGCAGCTGTTGGAGATATTCAAATTAACAAATTATTGATGTATAATATTCATGTATATCGCATCATTCATATTTAGTGTATAAATACAACACATACACACATTTGTTGTAATTATTACAATATCTAAATATTTTTAAAGTGTTTAATGTTTCATTTTATTTTTTATCAAAATTGTCTTTCCATTATGGTAATTTTAAAAAATACCTAAAAATATATCCTAATAAATATTTTGGCTTCCCGAAAATAATTCTTGAAATCCACGGTAATCCGCGTTAATTCCAACTAAAAATATAATGTAATAAAAACATTATGCCTGATAGAAAATTTTCTTCTACTACAAACCACGAATTATTCCCATAACTTCATAACACCAATAGACAAGAACAAGACATTACGATAGTAAGAGTCAGACAGTAGTCAAGAAATAAAATTATACAAATAACGACAAAAACAGAACGTAACAAAACTATGCGAAAATACCAACGGTTTATTGGCAGAATTATTTATTTATTTTTAATTGTCAATTAGTTTATTTTTCTAAATACAATTCTATCGTTAAAGATATTATTATCGAATATTTTTAGAAACCAACTCCCTGGCGATCGATCCTAACATCACTTCCGGTTTGGTTAAACGTGGCGGTGCAGTTTGGCGGCATTTGGGGCCTGATTACGGCTCTCACGCACGCACCGATGTACTTCAAAGTGATCCACGGATGGAACATGAGAGACGTAAATTGAAATTAATTACATTTTTAAACCAAAAAGCCCTAGCGCGGACTAAATATCCATGTACATTTTTTTTATTCCAGACGGGCTTCCTATCCGGTCTACCGCACTTCGTGAGGGTCGTATTCGCCTATTTTTTCTCCCAGTTCGGAGACCGAATGCTGACGCAGGATAAGCTGTCAAGGACCAACGTGAGGAAGCTGGCCACGTTTTTCTGTAAGTAAATGTTATTTGGGAAAACGGTTAAGGTGAAATTATTTGAACGCGTTGGTGCGTGTAATAATACACTTTATAAAAACATTACAAACAAATCTTCGTAATATATTTAACTGAAATTTTATTTATCATTGGTAAAATACAAAAAGGTCTTACATTTCTAATCCATTCAAAAGGATTGCTACTAATAAACACACAGCTTTTAATAATTATGAAACACCTTTTTAAACAAAATACTACTACAAAACCAATTTTCATATAACAAACCTGAAAGTACTATAAGTGAAAATGAAAATAATGAAATATTATTATACAACACTTCACATTACTCAACTTAATTTATTCAGTGAAGCCTCAAAGTTATAGATTAATTCATGTGTGTATAAAAATAGTAATTTTCATAAATTAAATAGAAATAAATTAATTTATAAAAAATTAAATATTTATGCAATTTCCAACAATGTTCGTCATTTTTAAATGTTTGACATTAAAACAAATATGAAAATACTACTACTAAACAATCATTTTCTCTTTAGCTACTACAACTTTTGACTTACATAACGTCAAGCAATAGAAAAATGGATAAATGGATTTATTCACTTCATCACAGCTATTTAAAATTAATTAAATAAAAAGAATTTGAAAATTATTTTTAAAAAATGTATATTAAAACAACTACTTCTCGAACCTATACCTGATTTAATTGGTTGATATACATTTTATTCATTACATTTTATAATTATTTTAGGAGTATGTAGGTAAGCATAAAAGGTATCTATTTTATGCTTACCTACATGCTCCTAAAATTTTATTGAAATTGGTTCAGAAATAGAAAAAAAATAAAAAGAAAAAAGTAGGTTTTGCGACATAGGCTTAAACAAATAATTAAAAATAAAATAAGATTTTATGAATTAAATTAGTCAAGGTCTTAATTATATAAATCCTAAGTCTTACAAAAATCATTCCTATTAGCTCAGTTCGATTGAATTCATTATCAAAAAAAAATATATTGATTATAAAGATGAATTATATTCTCACAAAATTCTTCGCAATCTAATAATATGTGTGTTTAAATTTTAAGAAAGTTTAAAACTTATTTAGCAAGTTATAATTATCACAACTGTATAACGTCTCAAAAATTCGACGATAAAAATCCCCTACTCTTGCAAACTGTTGTATTGCAGCGAAGAAAAAGGATTGTTTCGAATAAAAAATATTATTTCAGCTTGCGTTTTCAACGGTTTTTGTATCTTGGCCCTGGCATATTCTGGTTGTAATTACACAGCAGGGATAATATTTCTCACGTTGGCCGTAGGAAGTCATGGTGCCGTCTCTTCGGGATCTTTAGCAAGTTTTGTTGACCTAAGCCCGAATTACGCAAGTGAGTTACGCATTTAATAATAAAATAATTTTTGATTAAATATTCACAAATTTTCTAACAATTAGTTGTTGCAAGATATAATATACAAATAGATATTTCTGAATAAGGGTGTTATAGTTAATTTTTAAAATTCGTAATGATAAAGTCTTAAGATTTAGAATTCGATGGAAGCCTCCGTTTTGGGATGCTTTACTAAAAGCTACGGTCTTTTATTGATTGATTTTAAAAATGTAATCATATGTTAAATTAGTACTTTTTTATCATTTATCCACTAAGTATAATATAATACGTTGTAGAACTTTTCTTCTCTAGAATACTTTGATTTTTATAACAACGTTTGTACAAAGAGTGTGGAGAGCAGATCTCGAATATAAAATCAAAAATACTCCGTTGAAATTAATTTTCACCCCGAAAGTGCTTAACTAGACTGCTTACAACAGCCCGCGGTGTAATTGATGGAAATAATCCCATAATTACCCCAACAATATCTTTTTAATAAAAAAAATCAAAGCATTCTAGAGGAAAAATGATATAGCGAGTAATTTAAATGTTCAGTTATAATATTTAATAATTAAATTAAACAACTCAAGCAAATTACATATAAAATCGCCAACAACGTTAATTTGCTTCAGCACATTCACAACAGTAAGGGGGCGTAAAAGCGAATTGAAGTCATTAATCAAACTCATTAAACGCGAAATTCACAGTCGAATATCCAAAACAACGACTCGCCGGCCGAAACCCATTCACGAATGGCTCATAATTGCGGCTTATGGAACACCAATTAAACAAATCAAATATTACAATCCGCACTCATTTGGCAACTAGCGATCGCATATTTGAATATTGCCAATTTATCCAATCGCCGGTCCGCGAAATTTCATTTTCATCCGAAATTAGTTTCGACCGTTCGAACAAGGGCAGCTAATTTCAGTCACTAATTATTTGAGGAGCGTGGGAATGACTTCGATTGGTTTCCCTTTTATTGTATTCATGCATTTTTATTGCAGGCATCCAATTAGGGATATCCGGAATGATTTCTGTTCTACCCGGTTTCTTTTCTCCCGCCATCGTCGGATATTTAACATATAATAACGTAAGTAGAAATTAATATTTATGAATTGAAGAATTTTTTAATGTACAACACTGAGACATCTCCGATGGGATTTGAAGCCCTGTCCCTCGATATCAAGCCGAGTGCGTTACCACTTACACCACAGTGACAGGTGATATAATATCTCCATTCAGTTCTTCAAGCTCACTTACATCCAATTTATACAGAAATTCATGATGAGCCCTAGGATGATCCACAGCGCTAACCTGTTCCCATATGAAGTCGAATAGTGGAGTGAAAATTCAAATTTCACATTTTTAATTAGTTAATTAAACTGATATTCCTTTGGTGTAGTTGGTAACGCTTTCGGCTAGAAATCGAGGGACTTGGGTTCAAATCCCATCGGAAATGTTCCTTTTCCACATATTTAATTAATTTAAATTATATGTCAGTGTTGTACATTGAACTTTTCTTCAATTTATAGATATAAATATAATTTGAAAGGAATATCAATTCAATTAATTAATTAATATTAAATTAAATATTTATTATTATTAAAATATATTATTACTATACGGGATATTCCCAATTCGAATTTTAGCATGGGAATCTCACTTATAATAAGAGATAGAGAAAGTTTAAATTTAGCGCAGTTTTTTCAACGGAATATTAATCCGCATGAAATACCGTGTCAAATTTAAACCTCGCCCCTATCTTTTATAAAAAGCGAGATACCCATGGTGAGACTCAAATTTGAAACACCCCGTATATTAGGTTGAGGTAAGTATTAGTTATTTATTATGAAAATATAAATAATGCACGGATAATTAATCGAAGTAATGAAAAAAAAATGAAATTATGAGTGATAAAATTTTGAATTAATATGGATTTTATAATAAATGTTTTAATTATAGCATTATTGTAAAAATACGGTCCAATTATACTTCCATCATGACATCTAAACCATACGGTCACTTTTTATGGATAAAATAATGGTTTTGTTGCTGTCAAATAACACATATATAGGCATCAATTCAAAAATATACTTCGCCTACCAAGATGATTTTTTTAGTAAATTTCAGGACTTTTAGTAACCTTTTCGGATCCCATTCAGAGAAGTTTCTGCGCTTCAAATGATAAAAAAAGTACAGTTCCTCATTTAAGTTTATCTTGTGTAAGCGCACGCCAAGATATTTATGCAAAATTTGCCGCAATGTGGTCTGAGAGCTTTTCAAGACATGCTAATATAATTTGCTCGAATAATAAATTATAGAAGAATTTCTCAATTAATTTTAATTTCATAATAAATATTGTAATCGATAGCCGATTCATCATCTACAGAATATAATTCTAATTCTTGTATATTATTGTACATACATATACACATTTGAATAAAGATGGTTAGTTAGTTCTTGTAATTATATTATAATTATAAAATGTGAAATCTATTAAAAGATGAAAAAAAAAACGAGATAATGTTTTATATATATATATAAAAGATTTTCAAACAAAGATCGCGTCGCATCATCAATTCGTTTCAATTTCTATGTATTTCAAGGGTGAATTAAGTGACGTGTTTTATTTGAGAAACAGTTTTCCCGTTGATGAATGTTCCCCTTCTTGCTCTACACAATTAAGTGACAGTTTGCGGATGCATCCATTGTCTCACTTTATTCTCACCGTGATATATTATCCTTGCACTTGATTCCATTCTACACAGATCGTATTAGTCGCTTAATGGTTTAACCGTGAATAATAGTATTTGCACGAAGTAACTTCTCGTGTTAATGTTATTGAGGAACGAACAGCGAAATAATACGATAAAACATTAATTAGGTGATTAATATACTTAAATTATACAAACACTGTTAAAAATGGTTTTAACTGTTCATTCAAATTTTATAACAAAGTAGAAGCCACATTTATTAAATAAACTAAAATACATTTCTTAAATATTTTTAAATTGACTAATATTTAATATCAATTGTATTTTTAATAATTGCAAGCTGAATTTCCCGAAACTGTAGTGATAAGTGAAAATAAAGTGTTATTTTGTATAACACTTTATTTTACAAAGTTTATATATACAAAGTTTATATATGTTTTAATATTAATATGCCGATATTGGCCGATGGTCGCTAGCCATTTTGGAAATAATAAAATAAGTTGTATTGTAATTAACAATGTGCAAACACTTCAATAAAGATGATTGTAGATATATGTCAGTATTAGTTTTATACAAACATCTTCATTCAGACAGCATAATTACAATTCTTTACAAATATTTATATTTACAATACATATTGTTGAGTTAGTAGTCTGTCGTGGGCTATCGACTTTCTGCCCTCAATATTTTATTTCATTAGTCTTTATGACAAGCTCTACTTAAAAGTGATAACTTAGACACAATAGTTTCTATTGTAGTAATAATAATGATAGAAAAAAATGTATTCTTAAATATTAGAAATTATTTGTATTTATTGCTAAATAAAAGGTTGCATATTTTATTTCCAATGCTGAAATATTATCTCGCATGAAATTTAGTAAACGATTGGTTGATACAATCAATATTAATTACAAATTTAAAGCACATTTTGTCACTTTAATTTTTAATACATTACAAACAGTTTAATAAAGTGCATATTATTATATTCACTTTGTAAATATAATGGTGATATTTAGAGCGTAAATAATGTATCTATTTGTTGAACGAATTTTCCATATATATAATAATGTATTCATGATTTCAACCTGATTCTGGACATTATTTAGACATAAAAATCAATACACACTAAAAGCTCTTTCGTGAAAATCACGTTAATTCTATAAAAGTGAAAATGATTCAAGTATAAAGAATAGTATTTGATAAATAATTACGCAGTTCGTTTTATTTAAATAAATGCATAATTCTAATAATTTTAATTATGAATCGTTTAATAAAATTATCACGAGAGAATAATTTCATATCATAAGCGTGAAAATTATATTAATAACTATAATTAGTGTTAATTCATTCGTATAAAATTAACACACATTGAAATTTAATGCAGTTTGATAAATGTTAAACTGTTCATAATTATACCGAATATAATAATATTTTTAACAATATTACCTTTCTTATTAGATGACAAATAAAAAAAGAATTATAAATATGTATAAATTATTATATTAAAAATCTGCTAATGAAATAACTTAAAACACATATTAAATTGATTTATTTTAAATTCTCGACTTGTATCGAAATGATGTTTTTAGTAGATAGTTGATATTTTTTATATATTGGTTGGACGCTAATATATAAAAAATATCAACTATCTTTGATCTCAATTTGAATACTTTTTTAATTAATTTAATATAATATAAGTGTTGAAAACACTTAAATTTAATTTAAATTTATTTTAATTTCTCGACTTGTATCGAAATGATGTTTTTAGTAGATAGTTGATATTTTTTATATATTAGCGTCCAACCAATATATAAAAAATATCAACTATCTACTAAAAACATCATTTCGATACAAGTCGAGAAATTAAAATAAATTTAAATTAAATTTAAGTGTTTTCAACACTTATATTATATTAAATTAATTAAAAAAGTATTCAAATTCACTTGAATTAAAAAAAATAGACATTAACTTAGATTAGGTTTGGTTAAAGTGTTGCATCGATTCTAGATATTTTAAATGTTAATGTTATTTTTTTGATAAAATATATTAATATGGACACAAGACACTATTCCTTCAATACTCAATCATCTTATCCTTAAAACACGCTGTACATATACGCCATAGAAAAAAGAAATCGAGACAAAACAAAATGACTCCCCCTTGCTTACGTGTATCACATACTAAATAACACAACTACACCTCATTCCCTTTTGTGTATCTTCCTGCTCCACTTGAACCATTCACGCGTGTGAAACAAAATTTATGTTCAATTACGCCTTCGTAAATTTTTCGTATTTTCAGCAATCCGTCGGGCAGTGGCAGAAGGTCTTTTGGCTGTGTGCTTTTATGCTGATAACACCGGGTCTATTTTACACGGTCTTCGCCAAATCGGAATTGCAGCCATGGAACGATCCCCCCACTAAAGGCGACGTCGCGGTCGAAGAGGAGCTCGTGGATCTTAAGAGGGATGAGAAAAAAGCCGTCAAGGAATCTGGCGATGATTTAAAGTGATTTATAACTATAAATAATACTCGAGCACTGCGTTATTTTATATCATTCATATTTATAAAAAAATAATACAAAGCATTTTTGTATTACATAATATAATATATTAACCATACAATTATGTTTTATTATATAATATAAGTAATATGATTTCCAGTATTTTTTCCAGATTGAACTATTGTCAATTGTGTTATTGTATGTAAAAACAAAAACAATTTGATGACATTAACGTGATGACTTAAGGTTGCGGTTTAGTGGAAAGAGATAGCTATATAGTAAAATGGAAATAATCGTTTGAAAATAGAGCTATTCTTTTGGATTTCATAATATGAATGTGTATTTAAATTTTTTATCTACCAAGTATAAAGTATCAGTCTAAATAAAAAATAAATCGTTAATTTTAATGTATTACGTCAATTTACTAGTTTAAGTTAGAAAAGAAAATTGTAAGATATAATGAAATTAATAGGTCTTGTCTGCTAAGTTATTTGAATGCAGAATTTAGTGAAACGCTTTAAATTTTTATTGCACAAGTTTTTATTAGCAAAAATTTAATTTAAAATTTGCTATAAATTTGGTCAATTTTCATTGTTTTTCATAATTATTTTTCACAGTAACTAAACATTAAAATAATTTTTGATTCATCTGATGAAATTCCTGCTTATTTTAAGATTATTTTAATGTATAATACAATATTGTTCATTGACATTTAATGATACGTTCAGTCACCATTCATCTAGCGAAACAATGATTCTCGGTCGTCTACCTTGTAGACCCAAATCGTTGACGATGCCACTTGAAATTAGGCAAAAGGTGGCGCTTGCGTCGTCTTTAATTAATTATGATTGTTCATTGATCACAACAACAATGTAACTCAAATTAGTGATTGCCCATATTTGTATAGCTATCTATTTCTTCTAAACCGCACCCTTAATAGTGAGAAATTTTAGAAATTTTCTATATTCATCTGCTTTAATTTTTATTAACCGGGTAGATATGGAAAGAGCACTCGAAACAAAATTCCGTCCACCGGCTATAAAATATAAAAATCCATATTTTGAATTAATTTCTCACTTATCCCGTGGTTAAACATGTTTATGTTATAATCAGTATGTATTTTAATTAAGACACTTTGTTATTCGTTTCACAATTATAATATTTAAGTTCCAGCTAGGATCGGCAAGTGGTCATTATCAAAGAACTAACTAAAAGTACAAAAATCCCTTTATATATGCAGAGAAAATTGTTAATGACATTAATGACAGGTAGTGTCAGGTCTCAAAGGCGGTCGCAATGGAGGAGCTCCAAATTTTGTCCATATTATTAAGTATTGTTCTTCCTTGTTTAATAGCTTTATTTATTTCTTGACCCTTGTTACTTGTGTTCAATATTTTCACGTCGTTATAATTATTTTCTATGCAATGTTTAGTTCATCCTGTAGACTTATTTTATAATAAAACACTTTAGCAAACAATTTAGCTTGTCATTATCAAACATGTACAAAATAATGGAGATTAAGGGAGGTCGAGGCCGAGTAGAGCAGTAGCTCCATGGGAAAAAGAAGATTTAGCAAATATTTCACGCAATTACTAATGTTGCTATTAAAATAATATATTATTAAGATAATTCATAAAAAAGTGATAGAAAATTATCTAAAAACAAAAAAACAAATGTTTTTAGATAATTTTCTATCACTTTTTTATGAATTATCGGGGTCGTATAGCATCACGTTCAATAACAAGAATACAATTAAAATAATGTTATTATCAATTATTTTAAACAAAAAAAAAACAAAGTTCCAAATTCCTGATAGTCCGAAACAACACACTTAACGTCATTAACCCTAATTGCCCCATTTCCAGCCTAATTAATTTTAATTACCAGTGCAGCCCCGCGCGGAGATACTAACGACACACGGGGCGAGAAAGTTTTCGAGGTCGCAAAAAATTGCCATTACACGTACGCAAAAGGGCGAAAGATAAATTATCATCGACCTTTTTTTTGGTGTGCTGAATGGGATTGCTTTCAACTCGAAAGCCGATGAGCACGAAAAAAATCTGACAGCCGTGATGAATTAAACAAACACAACACGAAGTGATTTGTTGGGGGTGGATGACGCGTAAATGGTGAATGCGCCCGACTTTGCGGAACTAAATGTATTGTTATTTGATGATTTATAAGTATGAAACATAGTTGTATGAAAAATAAAATGAATTTATTATTCAGTTTAAGATTTTTGCTTTCATATTAAGATTAATATAGTTTAAATTAATGTCTAAAATCAATAAAATGAAGTGAATTGTAAAATATTACACTGTAATCGTAAATTTTAAGTGAAAGGAAGCTACAAGCACAATGATAGGCAACCGAATATCATCAACGAGTAGACTTTCACCGTTCCAGTGGGAACCAGGGCGGATTTAAGGTGCAATATCGCAAACAGTGGTGAGATAAAATAACAAAAAAATTAACCTATTGTTTATTGTTCAAGAAATTTCAATAGACAATATTTACTAATTCATAAAATAATGATGATTTAGTTGCTAAACAATATTCTAGTATAAATAATCAGTGTATGAATTACATTTATCTTAAACAATATATACAAATGTTGTATGAATTACATTTATCTTAAACAATATATACAAATGTTTCTGGTAATTCTATTCGATTTGTCCGACGAGCTCGGAATATCGAGTATAACAATCAAGCTAAAATTAGTTCTGCACAGGAAATTAACCAGCAGAATAATCGATGAAACCGCAAGAATTAACTTCAATATTACGCCTCGGCTAATACTAGTTTGTACACAGAAGGAATTGATCCAGGAAGGATTATACACCACCGTAAATTGCCACGAACGGCGTCTGCCGCTGACTTTTCACGACTCGATACAAGCAAATTCCGGCGTATCATTAATATTCACGTCGATTGCGTTTGACGGATTTGTCAAGGACAGCGAGGGGATGCCGCCGAGAGATGTCTTGTTGTGATAATAGCCTCCTCCGAGAAAGTGACGAAGCGGAATCGGGTGATGAAACAGTGTCAGGAATTTTGTGCTATTCGGAGTTTCATTAAAGTTTGTTTTCGTGGACACCGGAGATTATCGAAAGTTTTCAGACTAAATAATTGTTTGTTTTCCCGACTAAGGAAAGTTTCCACATTCATTGTCTACTACAATTACTTGCGAAATAATGAATTTATCTATCATCCGTTGAAGGAGATAAACTAATTTCTACCGGTGGTTTTGTATCCAATATACAAATTCACTTAATTATTACAATTTTGTATTTTTATTTAATTTTCATTATTAAGGCCAACTGAATTTTGTATGCTGCAACTTTAATTTCAACATTGTTATAATATTCTTCAAATTTTTCTTCTACAGAGATGTGTATTTAACCTTTCGTTTCACAACAACGTAAATCGTTAGTTTTAACGGCGAAATAATTTTTGTTGGACAGCCTATTTCGGAATATAATAATAATATTTGTTTGAAAATATAATCAATACTATTTTGTAGAATAATGAAAGGTCAAAAATATAACTGATGGGAGCAATAAACTTCTTGAATTAAATATTGTTTTCTATACACACTGTGTTAATTTAAATGTTGCACATCTTATATGGCGTCTTGAACTTATTTATAAATAAAAAAATGTAAAAATTATACATTTGTTTTAGAGTACTTACATAACGTAAGTCAAAATGTCGCAGTAATTAAAGAGGAAACAACTTATTAATTATTTTAAAAATCTTATTATTTATGACATAAATATGAATAAATTATTAAAAATCAACCAATAAAACACAGATTAGATTGAATAAATTTAAATTCTCGACTAGTTTCCGGTTATTATTAAAAAAAATGATCATGCGAATAATTTTTTTTCTATTATCGAAGACTTATATAAGCACATAATTATATTTATTTCAATATTATCCTCTAAAATTCAGAACTAATTGAGCATTAGGTATACTTAATGAAACAATAGTACTTAAGATGTATTATTGCTGCAATAAATAGCACAAAGTTAATGTTAAATATTATTATTTAATAAACACTGAAAATTACAATTATATTAAATATATTTTATAAATTTTTAGTTTCAGGATTAATGCACTTGAGTTTAGTATGGTAAATGCGAACCTGTTTCATGCGGCATGAACCCCAAATCAACATTTGTTCAACGTGTCATCCTTAAATCAACATTTTCTTTCGGGACTGCGCACGGTTTCGAAACGGATCACTACACAAGACGAAAAACATAGCGGAATGAAAATGTTTTGATTGAAAATGTCACATCCTGATAACTTAACATATTCGTATAAATTAACTGGGAATAATAAAATACGTTTCAACTGTATATTACACAAAAAATGTGTTGGTTTTGTTCTTACTGCAGAATATATGATTTTTTTTTTTTTCAAAATTACGTTTGATAATAGCAAGATGATTTAATGAAGTCGTAGAGCTGAAAATTATTAATTGTGTTTTATGCAAATATAAAGTGTTTTTTTTTTGTACATATAATAATTAAATAATGTATATTTATAAAATTAGATCAAAGTGCGAACAAAATACACAAACATCTTTATTAAGGCCATTTTTTGCGGAAGTATTTATTTGTATAATTGGCTACCGAAATTCGGTCTATCAGTATAAACACCCTATCGTATGATCAGTTCCTTTTGTAAAAGATAGAATTAATTAATAAATGATAGATTATACGTGTGGACATTTAAGTTTCAACAATTGTATTGACTCCAATTTAGGTGCATCATATGAATAGGATGCTCATAAATAAAAATAAAGTGTCACAGCACTCAATTTAATAATTATAAATAATAACCCCCCGACACCAATTGGTAAAAGGGGACATCGATTATATATATATATATAATAACCCATATCACATGAATTTCACAGGCCAACAAAAAAAATCTTGTGATATTGATTTGTCCATTTATTAAGTTTTGGTGGCTAAACTAATAGAGAATCAACTTTTTAAAAAATAGTATAGAGGATTAATTGACTAGGTCACAGTTATTTAAATAAATTGTCACTTAATTTTTATTAGAAATATTAAAAAAAACGGTAAGATGGTAACAAAAAATGTTAATTAAGAAGAATTTCAAAATAATTAATAAATCATTTCCTCTTTAGCTTCTGAGACATTTTGATTTATATTAAATTTGAAAATAATTAATAAATTATTTCCACATTTAACTGATTTATGTTACATAAGTACTTTAAGCAAATGTTCAATAATGGACATTTGCTGTTGCGTAATAATATGTTGTATTATGCAACAATTTTGCATTAAATATTTTCGATTCAAAAATTGTTGCATGTTATTGTTATGCAACAGCAAATGTCCATTATTGAACATTTGTTTAAAGTACTTATGTAACATAAATCAGTTAAATGTGGAAATAATTTATTAATTATTTTCAAATCATTTTTATTTAATATAAATCAAAATGTCTCAGAAGCTAAAGAGGAAATGATTTATTAATTGCTTTTTTTTTATTTAATGTTTTTTGTTTCCATCGACCACAATCTTTTAATAAACTTACTGTTTTTTTTTTTTAATATTTGAAAATTACGAGAAAAATTTAGATTCAAACTATATTTATAGCAATTTTTTTCAAAAACAAACCACTATCCGAGGCCTGTTTGTGACTTATGTTTTTTTTTTGTTGTGCAAATAATTATTATTTTATTGCTTGTGTACATTACTGCACTTGAATAAATAACGATGGATATATCTTCACTTTAATATAGTACAACGGGAGATATTATCCAAGCAGCAACTGTCAATCTCTCCAGCGAGCACTCTAACACATTACTATTTACCTTTATCATCATTATTCTCGTTACATTTGCCTCGCTAAAATGCATGCATTTGTCTAGAACATTCATTGATTTTCTGTATAACTGAAAATATTTATAATTAATAAAAAATATTACAATTAATAACATTAATATTACTTAATTTGAATTAAATATTTTTATTGTAGAAAAAACTAATAATAATGAATTCCCATATGTTAATGTAGGGAATTTTATTGAATATAATTCTTTATTAGAAGATAAAATATTCTAATCTTCTTTATGTTGGTTGTTGGTCGTGGAGACTTTAATTATTTAAATAAAAATACTACTACATAAGGAGAAATGACAAGTATTTTTATTTAAATAGATAAAATATTATTTAAAATAAAGTTTTTCTTAGTCATTATTTATATTTACTGATGAAACTAGAGTCAAATTTCAAATTATAATAGAATTTTCAAAAAATATTTTCAAAAATATATAAAATAAATTAGTCACAGTACTCTGCATTATTCACAATTATCGATTAATATTTATTATTTGTGTACGCTTAGGGAATGCAATTTCTCATATATGTATGTACAAAATAAATCAGGATGAACAGTATAGCGTGCACTGCTCTTCAATAAAACATTCAACGATAATTTACAACAATTTTATCCTAAGTAAAACATGACCCCGCGCATTACACAGCGATGTAATGCAAGCTGATTTATAACTTTGTAGAAGAAGTGAAATATGTGTATATGCGGCGTGTTTTTCTCACGCTTGCAGTTTAATTAAGTTATTTTTTATGGAATAAAGAAATTTCTACATGAGGCAATTACTCAGGGATAATTAAGTTTACGAGTATAATACACGGTAATTTATTTTATAAAGAATGTGGAAGAAATTTATAGAAAAACCAACTGAATTATATATATAATATTTATTATTATTATATAGTATCAGAAGGCCGAATCCTTAAATGGTTCAAATATAAAAAATTAAATAAAGGATTCGCAAAATATTATTTGAATATAGTTTCATTTGTAGCTGTTTAAATGTGAAAATTAAGTATAATTAATATTATAGTTAATTAATTTATGCAATTATTTTACCTTTAGCTAGTACAACTTTTTGACTTATATAATGTAATTAATTTAAAAAAGGAAAAAAAACATCGATTGTAACAACTAATTACGGAGAAAATACCCCAACGGGTTATTTAATTAATTCATATGAATAATTTTTAATTGTGCAATTATTTCTTGTGCAAAAATGTCCATTATTACACCAGAAATAATTGCAAAAATGTCCATTATTGCACCAGAAATAATTGCACAATTAAAAATTATTCATATGAATTAATTAAATAATTTCGCGAAAAAATATTTTATTTCGCGAAATATTTTAATTAAATTATAGAAATCATCAAAATTCTTCATGGATTATTAGTATTTTTTAAGTAAATTCAATATATGAATAAGCCTTTGGCAAATTTTTCTCATCCAGCACTCGAGTAAAGATTTTATTCAATGTATTTATTTTTATATAAATGGTGATTAAAACTAGTTGGAATATATAAAAAAAATAAACAATACCAAGTATTTTTCTACAAACATTGTATATGCAGGGTGTTTCAAAAGTAAAATCATAAATAAACATATTTTAGAATAATACTCTGACACTTCGATTTTAATTTTTAAAATGCTATTTAATCTATGATTATAACACTTGATTGCGAACAGTACAAAAAAAAAATTAGGTAGACGAAATTCATCTGCTTATAGAACAAACTAGGACCTTTAGCTACTATAATAAGTTGAATAACAAAACGTATTTAGTTTTTGAAGATTTAAAAAATTGAAACATTTTTCTTTCCGAATCAAAAAATGATTAATCGCTAAAGGTATGACTAAAGAACTGAAGATGATACAACAAACAGTTAATAAAAGAAAAAACTTATTTCTTCATTACATACAAGTTTTATTTAGAATATTCTTAGATGCGATCAAGATTTGTCTAACAATCATGGAAAATTAAAAAAAAACACTAAAGGAATTTTAAATGTGGCCAAAAGCTTTTCGGATCTTTTCACTCTAATAAAAAAAACTTGGATATAACGTTTGGGTTCCGTTTTGTGCTTTAACAGCTTGCAGACACACACAGACTTTTTTCAAAACTCGGCGGAATAGACTGAGGGGACCTCAAAACGCATATCCGTTGAAATTAGCGATTCAAACATTTTTACGATCACAATACTTTTCTTTGGCCAAGCATCCAAGGAATATACAAACGAACCGCTGAATTTTCGCATTCAGAGTTCTGTGCAACGCGTATAAAATTATTAAACTTCCCGTTACTCAATCGCCTGAATTTAATTCAAGTTTTCATCGAATTAGGTTTGAACATAATTTATAATTACAACTTATACAAAATATAACCAATATCGAGTTTTCAATGTTGCAAATACTTAATTACGCCTAAGAGAATTCGAAGGGACGGACAAACTTCTATTATAAATCAATATTTAATTTTCCGACCGGGAATTAATTTTCCTGCAGATGTAGTTGCAGAGTTACGGATAATTTTCTTAGAAAAAGATTAATCTTGATTTTAATTTATAAATCAATTCAATGTGTGCTGCTTGGAAATTATATAATGAATTTTTTTTTTTTTTTAGTGAAATAAATATTGAAGTCGTATTACATTAAAAAAATCGAATTCAATTCATCTGCGTTAAAAAGGCAATAACTAAGATATTAAGAAAATTTTATTCTAGAAGAAATTACTACATTACCTATTATTTAGATATAAAGTGTAATCAATAATGAATGTGAATTGTTAGGTAAGCAACCAAATACGCAAGGCGTAGCAAATATTTTTTCCCAAAATACATTAAATATCTAATCATAACTATATGCGTAAGTTTTACTATTTCAATTAAATATACAATGTATGTTGAAGTATATAAAGGTTTTGGATATTTGAAGATAATAAACGTGTGGTTGGTAGCGCACTCGACGTGCAATCGGAGGACATGGGTTCAAATTCCCTCGGAGATGTTTCTTTTCTAGGTTATTTTTAATTAATTTAAATTATACGTCAAAAATATGATTACCTCATTGAAAATTTCTACAATATAAATAAGCTAAATAAGCAAATGTTAACTATACGTCTATTATATTCAAATACACGTTGAAGCTATTCCGGGATTATGTTTTTTACCTCTTTTTCAATAGCTACTTTAAGTTCGATTAGGGTATGCATTCGATTTTTAAAAACGTAGTGGCAAAATCCAATGTACGTATCGAATGTGGTTACTTTTTATTCATTTTTCCTTCGCATGAACTTGGAGCAATAAAACTGCCCAAATTTTTCAGAAATTTAACTTGTCTGCAATCATTGTTGATCGCTCTGTACTATATAATTTTCAATAAAGTACATTTTAAAAATAATAAATAATATAAGAGATTACGACTAGATCAATTCATCATAAATCTCAATACTAACTCATATAATGTTCTAATAATTACTTATCTAAAATATAAAATTATTTTGAGTCAGTCACATTGTATCAATATCACAAAATGTTCCTGTTTATTAATGTAGTCAATCCTACTGACGAAAATCGAGGTTATTCGTAGTTAAAGCAACTGTTAGATGGTAATACTGGTGATGGCATTTATTTCCGGTAATATATTAATAAATGGCTAACAGTCTATATTTTATCTGCAATGATAGGTAGAAAGATCTATTGTCGCTAGTCTAAGCAGACTAACACACATTTTAATAACGTATTTTTTGTATTAGTATTATGTCTGTATGTTCGTATATGTAATAAATAATTCCGTATATTTTTGTAATAATACATAAATGATTTAAATCGCTGAAAATTGAACGTAAACAGGAAACGTGCGAATCTGTAAAGCTCGCTGCAGAAATCGTAAATTAATCACGTACGGCTTTAGATCCGCCTAAATAAATTCATTTGCACTTGTTAGCGCCGTTTGCTCGCAATTTGGTTAATTCAAAACGAATTAACCCTTCAGCAAATGCCGACAATCAATAACTGGAAAATTCAAAATTTAATTTGAATTATGTATTTATTTCGAACAAAAAATGACATAAAACCAATGTTACATCGATATTTAATGTTGTTTTAATTCTGATGCAACTTTGTTTGCGAACATTTTGCTAAGAAATTGGTATCCTTATCAATTAAAAAATGAAATAAAATTGTTTTAAATTACATTCGATTAAAAATAATTAATTATTTGTCTGTCTGTTAATCCATTGATAATGGTCGCTTTGTGACCGAAATGTACATTTGGTAATCCAAATAAAAGTGCGAAGAAAGGTTATTAGTGCTTTATTCGTCGAATTAATAAACACCTATTTATTAAATCCCTAAATCTCAAATAAAATTCGACTCAAACACACGCAAACATTTGCGTTCATATAATTTCAAAAAAAGTCACCTGTAAACATACATTCGGCTTAAACTCGAAACCAGGGGGAGTTTGCGTAACAGGAATGAGCGCTCCTGAAAATCCTTCCCTGAAACGGGACGCACAGTGACGTCCTGGTCTCACGTGAGTACGGACGTCTGAAAGTAAGGCCACTTTCGCACGCAACAATAGCGATTCAATCAGCCGAATTGGGAGAAAGTTTTTTCTTTTGGCTCGGACAAAAAGTTTATTTTCTCAATTGGATAAAATCACCTGCTAGTTTCATAGCCAGTGAAAAAAAAAAAAACACGAGCGCAGAACTTCAGCGCGAGTTTTTTTGTCAAACGTAAGTAATTGTTTGTGAATGCGTGTATGAGAAAGATGATGAAGATTTTAAATAAATGATAATCTTAATAAAATGAATAATTTAATGACAAGTAGAAACAAATAAAAATTATATCTGTTGCACCGGTTGAACCCAACATATTTAGTACTGATATAAGTAACTCTATACTTTTATTATTTTACAATTAGACTTGAAATCATAGATTGATAAATATATAAGTAATCTGGATCAATGAGAACTATTTTTTAATGTGATAAATTATTTGTATTTGTATCATTTATTATTTGTAGACGCTATAAGTTACACATAGAGATTTTACACGTAATTTTTTTTTTACATGTTCCTACTTTCCTGTTCATTTTATAGAAAATCTAAAAGAATTAAATTTGTTCAGAATTTTCAAATTTGTCTCAAATCTGTCTAGCTTTGTTCAATTTTATAATAGATGAATAATTAATAAAAAATTAATAATAAATTATATGTAATTAAATTTGAAAAATTTCGCATTAAATTTGAAAATTTTTGCATTAAATTACATTAGCTATGACTTTCATATAAAAGATTCAATTAAAATAAATATTACTTTTGAGATATTTCCATAATTACAATTAAACTTTTTTTTTTCATAAGTCCTAGCTATGACTTACACGTGATATTTTTCAAATATGATTAATTTTTATTAAATATTTATTAATTATACATCGCTTTTTAAAATTAACGAAATATAGTTTTTCATTTATGTTTAATTTCTAAACATATTTCAATTCTTGTAGTTTTTTTTTTTTTTCAAAATGAACAGGGAAGCGGGAATTTGCATGAAATTATTTTTTCATTGTAAAATCCCTATTTATATCTGATCGCGTCTACACTCAGTATATAAACATCTTTATTTATTAATTCCAGTACATTATACAATAAATATAATATTTCTCAATACGTTTTAATAGAATTCAAACTTCAATTATTTTAACTGGCTATCGACTAGCGGTCCTCAGCCTAATTAGTATTATTTTATAGGATTATCGTTCTTAAATAAATTGCTTTTCTTGTTATAATGCCCATTATAATGGTTTCTTTAATTACTACGTATTTATAGACATTAAATTAAATGAGAACTAAGTATTTGGTATTAT
This sequence comes from Philonthus spinipes, assembly GCA_963082785.1. Classification (NCBI taxonomy): domain Eukaryota; kingdom Metazoa; phylum Arthropoda; class Insecta; order Coleoptera; family Staphylinidae; genus Philonthus; species Philonthus spinipes. Next base: position 36,320,077 of record OY720300.1, read on the forward strand.
AAAACTAAATCAATATTTGTTATAATAATACATTCGACAAATAATGCGATAAAATAATTAAATTATTGGCTATTTAAATATTTCGTCGAATGTATTTTTATAAGAACACTTTTATAAGCACTTGTGTATTGAAATTATAAAACACACACAAACTTTGGTGGATTCGCCGGGCGAATGTAAACATATAATTATGCAAGGGATTATTGGATATTTAAATGTCGATTTACTGAAACAGTATTTATTAGTTAACCATAATCATTTGATCGAATAAACAATTTCAATACATTTAATATTTATAAACCTTGGCGTTATATTACAACGCAAACAACTTTTTTTTAATCATATATTAATATCTAATATTCTCTAAGTGTTGCCAGCGCTTGGAAATGTAATTAGTTTAATATTTACCGAAGCAATTTATCTTCGATAATTAAACACGTTTATTACTGTAACAACTTAATATTATTATAATTATATTCAATAATGTTATACAAACATAATTAATAAAAATGTATTTAGAGATAAAATAAATTATATACATATATTTGCAATTATTTAATAATATTTATATACAATATATAATATTACAGCTTGTTTTCTAACAATTTAATCACAACGTGATGATTTGATGAAAATTATATCCTTCATTTTTTATTATTTATTTACTCAATCAACGGATAAATCTAGTTACAGATTGATTTACAACACATTATTAAAAAAAAAAAGAAACGTTTTCGGGATCTATTCCTCGTCAGTACAGCTCTGCCTCTTTTTCTATTAATATTGAAAGTGAATCTAGAAACTAGTATTATTATAAATAGAAAACAGTATTCACTCAATTGGTCACTTGATTTAAATTGAATTAATTTGGTTTAATTTAATTTAAATTGATTTAGTTTAATTTAATTAATTTATATAATTGATTTACTTTTTCTGATTGTATTCGAATTAATTTAATTGATTTATTTTAACATCTTTAAATTATGTAAGGCATAGCTGTACTGACGAGGGATAGATCCCGAAACACGTGTCTGCAGATGGCCTTATATTATGTAACGTTCCTTTTGTTATTTTTGCATGAAATTTTTATCGGATCAAAATTTGTTGCATTATGCAATATTTTATTGATGTGCAACAGCAGGTGTACATTATGTAATTCAATGTCCGGCGTGGGTATTCGCCCGGGAAGTAGTTGTTTTAATGTGCATTTGTTTAACGTACTTACGTAACGTAAGTCAAAAGTCACAGAGCTAAATGTGGAAATAATTTATTAATTATTTTCAAATCATTTTTATTTAATATAACTACTATTATTCCTTATTTATTTTCGATATAAATCAATTGAAATTACAATTAAATACCCACTTCTAAAATTTATGTGGGTATACTTGTAAGTTATATATAAATAGAAAATGTCAACATTTTTATAAACAAATATTTATACTTCTATCTAATCTTAGTATATGTTACTTCAATTCAACTCAACAGACGAGTTGTTTTATATAAATTATTATGATTATAAGTTAACAGATTTGCCGACTGGTTATTAGAACATTTACTTTATATATTTATTATTATTATTATTATTTATTCAAGCATGTAATCATGTGGTATTATAAGCAGATACACAAAAATATTTTACTTAAATTTGCTTACTTAAAATATTGCATGAACTATTCTATTTGAATAATTTCTGACCAAAGTTAAACATGTATTTATGATAATAATATTTTCCATTAAATTAATTTAAAAGTATTTATATTGCCTCCACAATTAAAGATTGAATTTTTACAATATTTATTTATTAAAACAGTTTGTCAATGCCTCGAATTTTAAAACATTAATGATTTTATCACTCTCTTTCGTTGTGCAAATTATAGACTGTGGTTGTACACATAAATCAAATTCCAGGGCCACTTCAGACCTTTTCCCATTTTGCGAAAGCAAAAAATCTTTGCGGCACAACGAGGCTCGAGGAAAATCAGTTTATTAAAATTTACAAGCGAATCATGATGGATAATGGATGAGAGGAATGCCATATTGATTATCAGCGATTTTTTGCAATGCTATTATAATCGTGAAATTATTTTTAACGGTATTTATTGATTGTTCAAAATTTAAATATTTAGAGCCATATGTCCACTAATTGTGTTTAACTAACCGCTACTATTTTTTCTTTGCCTTTTTTTTCAAAACCAACAAATTTACTTAGTCTTCAGTAGGTCACGATTAGTAGACCATGGCTGACAAACTTTAAATTTAAGTTTATCAACAATAGTGAGTAAATATGGCTGATAAAATTACTGATATTTATATGAGTACTTGCCCGGAAAGTAGTTGTTTTAATGTGCATTTGTTTAACGTACTTACGTAGTGTAAGTCAAAAGTCGCAGAGCTAAATGTGAAAATAATTTATTAATTATTTTCAAATCATTTTTATTTAACATATTTTTATTTTTCCACAATACGCCCATAACACCTATAAATATGAGTTTCGTGAAGATTTGAAAGATATATGAAAATATTTTGTACACACTTTTTCGCTTATTTTATTTATTAACAAATGTACATTTCGATCAATGTGATCATTAACAATGTTTTTGTAAACATTGATAATGATCTTATGGTGATCGAAATGTTCATCTGTTAATAAATAAAATACGTGAAGAAAGTGAACAAAGTGTTTTCTTATATTGTACAAACGTTTGATAATAATATTTACTAAACCAAAGATTCATAATAAATGTTCTGATAATTCTAACTATATGAAATTTCCATTTCCTTTACTTCTGTCCACATGGACCTTTCTTTCAATGTTCTAATTATGTTGTAAATAATTTAAATGAAAGCTCTTAGCACGCAAATCAATGCATAACAGCAATTACTTGTTCATTTTACATTCTTCTGAGAATATAAATAAAAAAGGCACTAAATCACAATTTCGAATTCACGAGATATGTGCTGTTTATGACATTCATAAATTCACCAATTATTTTAATATGCATCCAATGCATGCGTTTTATTAAATTAATCGTCACTATATATAGAGGTTCTAATAAATAAATATTTAAAATATTTTATGAACTACATAAAAGTCGTGGGCAATTTCAATTAATATATGGAAGTGCTGGATGTGAAGGTTAATTACTCTAAAAAAAATTCCAATCGTTATATATCGTTATTAAAGACATAAATATATAAATTACGTTATATCAATTAATTGCTTAATTTATTACGTAATTGTATGCTAATATGATTAATTAATTTCGTTTGCTTTGGCTTTATTTAAATTAAATTTAAAACTTGTAAGGTTCTTCTTTTAAGAAATCACTCGGTACTGTTTGAATCAATTATTTTTAATTATATTAAATAATTAGGGATACAAATATTAGTGAAAAGTTAAAATTATTTATTTTATTAGTAATATATTTTTTAAAATTTCTTATCGTTCTATGGAAAAATCTATATGTTCCATAGAACGATAAGAAATTTAAAAAAATATATTACTAATAATATAAATAATTTTAACTTTTCACTAATATTTGTATCCCTAATTATGTAATATAATTATATTGAAGCAATAGAGCCTATACAAGTTGGAATAAAGTAGATTTAACGAAAAATTTCAATATGATTTCTTAAAAAAACATACATATTAATATGTTTCAGGCAGAAAGACCTCAGGTCGATAGCCCAGGACAGACCAACACCTTCATACAAACTTATAATTGTATTATACAACTGTATATTATATAAAGTTATTGTCTGAATAAAGATGTATATATATATATATATGTAATATGTTTAACTAAATGAAAAAAAAATGCCAAAAACAAGATTTCAGTTTCATAAAATTATAAATAACGTAAAAGGACCTGCAATTTTTTAAAACGTAACGAAATAGAGATTCCAAAAAACAAAGTTTCACAAAAGCCCATCTAAATTTATTCATAGAAGCTAATTGTGAATAATGTTAAATTAATTGAATAAAATTCTTGTCTATGTTTCTGAAATATATATTTAATAAAATAAAACAAGTATTAGAATGGACGAGAATTTTAATTAATTAAATAATAACTTCGGGTGAACTTCAAGCTAATCGATTTAAAATAAGAGGTATAATCACAGTAGGAATTACGTTTTGTTAAAAACAACAAAAGAGTATTAGACGCGATTGCTGGTGTTACAATAATCCTACCTATTTTTACATACTTTTGAAACCTACGAAATCGTTCAAAATTTCAAACCAACATATTTGTTTTAAAGTAATACAACTGTTAAATATTAACAAAATTCTATATAGAAAAATATTTTAAACCAAAATTATCAAACGCCAGGTGGGCTGCCTTATTATTTTTATTTTTTCAAAGTTTAAATGCGTCAGGTTTTCGAGAAGGAAAACGTAAACTGAAATACCTTGCACAAATTTAATAATAATCGATTTATACATTTATTTTGTGTTAGTTGTTTAATTTTGTGCAATGATTGAATTATTGATACATTATACTAAAAACTTAATAAAAAGAAAATCAGTGTATGAAACTTATATTTATATATATATATATATATATAAGTATCTTTATTTATGAATTTTGTACAATGAGGTGTGTGTTTACATTTTAACATATGTTATAATACTGTCTGTTATAATAAATCAAAATTCACAAACTGGCTATCGACCTGAGATCTTTCAGCCTGTCTTTGTCCTGTTCATGTCAATTTTTTAAACGTCATGATTGCTAACGTCGTTGTCTGAGTCAGTGTGATTAGATAAGATGAATTGATGGATCGTTTTATATTTGTTTCATTTTAACTTGTTACAAAAACATCGTGCTATTAGAAATGTAGTCATAAAACATTTTAAATGACCAGAAAACATTGTCTGTCAAATTGAAACTACATCGTATAAAATATTTCAGGAGCCTTATGAGAAAGCAAACATCCACACAATGGAGGTGTATAATAACTTCGCGAGACAAGAAATATGTTTTCCTGCTACCTCGCATTCTGTCCACAGTATGAGAATAAACAACATTTAAAGTGGAAAATAAAAAATGGCTCAATTATTTCCAAATCTAGGGCAAATACTTTAAAATCGTGGCTCGAATCCTTCCACGACTATTAGTGCGCCGGATTGTATTTATTATAATGGGATAAAGAAGGGCAAGCTAAATTCTACATTCTTCAAATCTGTTTTAATTAAATTTGCAGCCTTACTCTTGCAATTCTTGTGTTGTGTAAAAAAACAGATGTATTTGATTGAATTAATTGATTATTTCGACAAATTACTGTCAAATCTGAAATTGATTCATAGGACTAGCGAAAACTCCTTTAAAACTAAATAAAATGAAACAAAGATGATTCACACATTTGCAGTTATTTAAATTACAATGACATTAAACAAGGAAAATTTCTGGCAATGATCAATAAAATTCGATAAAGTAGTTGTTTCAATAGATGTTTGTAAAACTTACAGTGTAAGTATTTTTTGCAGTTGGAAAAAGGGATTGATCGAATTTTATTGGTCATTGCCAGAAATTTTGCTTGTTTAATTTCATTGTAATTCTTTAAAACTGTTTGATTTTTCGTGTCTAATATTTCGTGTATAGTTTGCACCGAATTTATACTAATTTCAAATCTCAACGGATATCGTTTAATGATAAATTAAATTGTGCGTAAAAATATACTTTATTAATTCATACGGATGATTTGATTATATCTAAATTTCGAATGCGTAACGTTTATATCAAACACATCACATCGGCGGACACAAGTTATTCGGGTCGGAATTAAGTTGGTTAGAGAGTTGGCTCGAGTCTTTCGCCGCGATCTGTGCCAACAAATATTTCCTTTACGAGCACCGAATACATTACGGCGACACGACCACAGGAAAATGTTTTTGGCAAAATTCTCAACCCAATTACGAATTTACAGAGAAATTCAATTTTGCACTTTCAAACTTCCCCTCGATATGCACCACCTGCTTTGTACGCCGACGATACATTCGTTTTTTTTTTTCTCGATAATATAAATTCGATATCACAAGAAGAATATTACGCGAAGGTTATTGAAGTGAATACAATTTTAACGGGTGGAAGTTTCATAAGGGATTAGGGGGGAGGGTTATAAAAGCTTTGTAAAGTACTTTTATTAAAAGTACTTTGATATTTTTATATTTAAAGCACGTTTCTACTGCAATTATTTTAATAATTGTGAATTATCATCGATTCAAAAGATTTTTACATAATTCACATGGCAGTATAAATGTGAATTATGTAAGTTATTAGATTTATTTATACGGATACAGCTTTTTACCAAAATAAAAAGTAATATTTTACAAGACAATGGACGACATTAGCGATCAAAACCTTTTTGACACAGCAACTGACAAGGACAGACGCCTACAAAATCAAACGGAAAGACCAACGGTCGATAGCCAATTGGCAGAAGAATTTATTTTTATGTTCGTTATTTATTGTATTTATTTATTATTATTACTTTGTTAAAAATAATCTGCCAATAAAGATTTATATATATATATATATAAAAAGTAATACAGTATTCAATACGATAGAAAATTTAAACACTAAATTAATCATTTATGTATGATTAATTTAGTGATTAAATTAAAGTAAAAGAGATTATACGAAACAAATACATATAATTTAAAATAAATTCCAATGAAATTAAACAAGGAAAATGTCTGGCAATGATCAACAAAATTCGATCAACCCCTTTTTCCAACTGCAAAAAATTATTTACATTGTAAGTTTTACAAACATCTATTGAAACAACTACTTCCCGAGCATTTACCCCGCCGGTCATTGGATTACACAATAGATATTTGTTTGTTGCACAGCAGCACTACTGCGAATTGCAACGGTTTGAGTCGAATTTTTTTAATGAAAGGAAACAACAAATAATTGTTACAATGCTATCTGCGGACACGTGTTTCGGAATTTTATCCCTCATCAGTACAGCTCTGTCTTGTGTTAAACATTTTTTAATTAATTTTTACGTGCCGTCTTCAACGAGATCGCGGATGAAAGTGATCGTGGAGAAGGACGCGCTCATTGAATTTATAAAAGTTTTATAAAATTATAAAAAGTAAAATTTATATCTAAATTTTCCTTTTTATATCTATATCTAACAAAATTCATCAAAAATTCATTTTGTTCTACAAAGGGCTGAAACCCTCTAAAGGGATAGATTAAAGTCTACCGAACTCAAATATGTGCGCCAAAAGTCTTTATTTCGTTCAGAAATATTTTTTATGAATTTTTAAAGTCAGGCGAAAAAGATCAAATATGTACCCCTTCCAACAAAATTCTTTAAAAATTCATTTTGTGCTACAAAGGGCTGAAACCCTCTAGAGGAATAGATTAAAGTCTACTGAACTCAAATATGTGCGCCAAAAGTCTTTATTTCGTTCAGAAATATTTTTTATGAATTTTTAAAGTCAGGCGAAAATGATCAAATATGTACCCCTTCCAACAAAATTCATCAAAAATTCATTTTGTGCTACAAAGGGCTGAAACAAGCTACAGTTTCTTCTCTAAAGTTGACAAAATAGAAAAGTGAGTCTCTAGTAACTCCAAAGGTCTTTCAGTTATATTATTATTATACACACATCTTTATTCCGACTGTACAGATAATACAGGAGAATATAAAATAAATAATTACTATACATGTATTTGTTAGTCTGTCTGGGCTATCGACCCGAGGTCTTTCTGCCCTATTATTATTATTATTATTTGCATAAATTTAATACAAAGACAGAATATTATTATACAATTTAATTATTCTTTACAGAACAGGCCCTTGAAAAAATATTAACCAGTCAATTAATGATAAATGGATACTTTTTCTAGTCTATGTAAACTGATAAATAACATTACTGTTAAACAAAATCAACAACAAAAAATATGTCGCTAAATATTTTGCGTGAAACTTTTCAGCCACCATCAGCTTAATTAAATCAAATGCTGTTAATCACCACGATACTTGTCCCGTATAATCCCTAATGTAGTTAGTCCAGCCGGGGGATGAAAATCCGTTATTTCGCGCCGAAAATATTAATTTAATTGGCGGAATTCTAGTCCACGGTTACTGCATTGCATTCCGCCGGGACTCAAGTTCATGCACGACTTGCTCTTCCCTTTTATGATGAAAATGCATCAAGTGAAATGAACATTTTCTGCTGAGGGCAACAAAAGAGATACAATCGTAATGTTTAAATGTACGTAATAAACGCTACGAATTCCGACAGGGTTTTGTTTTATGGAGTATATGATGGACGATGAAAAATATTTTATACTGTTAAAGCGAGTAAAATATATGTAGGGTGTGTAAAATGTATCGCACCAAATGGGATTAAATGGAAACAATTTGATAATTATGTATCATATTTATTCCCAATGGGTAAGAAGTAAACACACGTTGAATGTATTAATTATGTTATTACAGTAAATACTTTGCTCACTGCGGTCTTGATGAAACAAAATTATAATATTAGGTAGTGTTGGGCAAAATCGAATAATATTAGTAATCGAGTATCCTTTTAAGTATTTAAAACGAAAATGTGATTTCAAATATGTGTTTATTAATAAATGGAGAGTTATTCTTGACATTTTTATAATAAATAATATTCATAAAATTATAATATACTTAATTTAGCAGCAATAAAAGATCGACTTTGCCCATCACTAATATTAGGTAAACATTTGTTTAGTTTCATATTATTATATATCAGTCTCCTGACACGTGCTTCAGTCAATCATGAACACTCTCAAAGGATTACAAAAATAAAATAATAAATATTTTTCTAATCCCTTTGAAAATGGTCGTCACTGATAGAAACACGCATCAGAAAACTGAATATATAATAATATGAAACTAAACAAGTGTTTTAATTTGAAATCATCTAAAGCTATGTTACTGTGTATTTACGTTTTAGTGTATTCAGTAATTGTGCTTGTGCAAAAAATGGATAGTACATATCGATAAATGGATAGTACATATCGATAAAATAATAAATAGTACATTCGATAAAATACTATTCTTCGCTTAGCATGTTGTGAAATAACACCTCATGAAAAATCATGCATTTCTCTCCCTCAGTATATCATTTATTTTCCTATTTAATTTATCTAAAATTAAGTTTAATCAGTGAAATAAATACTTTTATAAGAACTCAATGAATTACTGTTGAAACAAATACTCGGCATTAATTATCAAGAGGTTTTATTTCCTCTCTTGAAATATATTTTCTTTTTTGTCTTAATGAAGGTTGCTCGTTTTTGAAACGAAATTCGAAATCAATTAAAGAATTTATTAGTTTCCATATTTCGTCCTGAACCGCTTCGAACTTCACTCCCAACGAGATTCTTCGTCTTAAAAATGCAATTAACAATTCATTAAAAACATAAATGGATGAATTCCCTTGAACTAAAACACAACTCGTCGCGACACAGTTATTCCGTAAATTAACACCCAAATACAAAATGAAAAATCTTATTAAGAAAGCTAATTACATTATTTTCTGCTGCAGAACGAAATCTATAAGGCGCTCAATGCTTTGATCGTGAAAATATAGAGTTAATCAAGTTTCTGTATTGATTTAGGGGTGACAGGAAATTCCTGTTCGAGAGAATAATTGCGAATTTCGTGGGGCGATTCCTTGCGCGTTAAACCATTTCACTCCCAGGATTTGATTAATTCGTTCTCGTTTTTTTTTTGTATCGACATTTAATTAAATTATTTTGCACCTTTTATATTGGTTCAATTACTAAGTGAAAAGAGTTTTAAAGAAGTAATAACTTTTTTAACACGAAAAAAACGTCTTCAAATAAATGAATATATTTTATAAAAGCACCGATATACTTTAAAATCAGTTAGGAAATTCTATTAATCCAAGTAAGCCTTTCCAGATTTTTTTCTTTTCAAGAAAATGAAACCATTTTACGAGTTAAGAGGCTTGCAAGTAGTAAAAAATGTAATTAATTAATTTTCTTGAATAACTTTCCCACCTAATCGTGGCGATGTAATCTTCGTGAAATATTTAACTGAGGAATGAAATGTGAAAATGATTTATTAATTATTTTCAAATCATTTTTATTTAATATAGAATGAAATGCTTGTTTATATTATTTCAATGTTGCAACTTTTTGGCATTTTATACAATGGGATATTAAGAACGTTTATTTAAAATACAAATACATTGATCATAGTTACAGTTAGAAATTAATTATTTTTTATTAATTATTTTCAAACCCCCTATTTAATATAAACTATTAGACTAGCTAAACGAATTTTATTTCCTGCTAATAATATCAATAACAACTACACCTGCCTCTAAAAGACGCATCTCTGAGGTAGCAGATTAGGGAAAGCCATCGCAAAGTTTGTGGTGATGGAAGAATGTTTTTAATACTCATCTGCGGACCGAAAGGGTAAGGAGGGATGGTTGTTGGTGATACCTCGGTATCTCTGACCACTCCTCCCTCAAAATACGTCTATTATATCGAATCTAAAGAAAAATCTTGAAAAAATAAATAAATAAATGCAGGGTGTGAGACAAATAATAATTTCAGTAGATTTTTTTAGTAAACATGAGGAATAGAAGAAATCAATTAATTAAAACTCTTATAACAACCCTTTTCTTCGAGTAACTTCATTATTTCATAATATAAATTTTAACAAAAAAATTCTGAATTTCCATTCAATTGGAGACTTTTCGTTGAATTCATTCCATTTATGCAATTAATCACATCGCTGATTTTTTTCCATCCATATGACTCTAAAGCTTTGCGTTCTATTGAAATGCAACGGAATATTTTCCAATGATGTACTGATACTTTATTGATTAAATTTTGTCTGTTATTTCTGGTTTAATAATTAAAATTTGTGATTATATGTTTTAATATCAACAAGCGCTAAACAATAGATGATGCCAATCAATGTGTTTCATTAACTAATAATACTTAATTAAAATGTGAGCCTATAATTAATATTTCAAAAAAAACTCATTATATTTCAAGCATTACGAGAAAATACGAACGACTAAAGGTTTAATTTAATGAAACATGAATTTTCCTATAATTAATGGTTTTAATATTTAGACATTAAAGTTATTCAATTTAATCTGTGTTTTATTGGTTGATTTTTAATAATTTATTCATATTTATTTCATGAATTTTCCTAGTTAATGTGTATTTACGGTGAAGAAAAACAGATTTCAGCATGAATAAAGCTCGCTGTGTACGTAGCACCATCACAGATAGATTCTGTACGTTAATATTAAGTACATTGAAATTATTATTAATACACGCTTACAATTAGTATGCTTCTAAAAAGGGTTGTAATAGTTGAAATTAAATTCTCTTTAATTAAGACAAGCGAGACATCATTACTGTATTAGTTAGCAATGAACAGGAGAGTCGAAGGGAAATAAATAATATGAAATCAATAATACAGGGTGTTTCAAATTCGAGTCTCACGATGGGGATCTCAACATCGGTGCCATGAGTCACTAATGCATAATGTTACTCGATTTTATCTCACTAAAAAACGGTACAATCGTGTGGACTCTATTCTCAGTGAGCGATCTCACTGATGCATTTTGGCACTGAAATGATCCGGCAACGTTGTAGTTTCGTTTATTGGCGCAAGAAATTCGAGTAATTCTAATCTTGTATTCCTATAAAATTAATTAACATATAAGATTAAATACTTTTAAGAATCATTGCATCTGTAATGGCAAAACTAAATGCAAATATAACATTTTATAACGATTTCATAAGTCTTATTATAAATTAAATTAAATAGATATTTAATTTATAATAAGACTTACGAACTGTTTTAGGTTATATATTTAAAATGCGTTATTTTCAAATTTCTAAAATTGTAGTTCGTAGCGATCGCACTGTTATTTTAAGTTTATTAATATAAACTAAATTAGTTTTTAATTTCAAAAAATCTTAATAATATAGTAATTTATGACTCATATAATGAGGAAATAAATATCATAAAATATTTCCTAATCCAATAATAGACATTAAACAACTATAAAAGATTTTCGCTATCGTCATTAATTTTACTCACCTTAAGAATACTTTAATCACAAAAATTACTCGCTAGCCGGTAATTCCAATAAGTTTCACTTTTATGCGGTAATTCGCAAACTTTGTAAGATTGTTAGAGATAACCGAGTTAATTTTACGAGAAGATTATATCTTCGAACATTTCCGCCCATCTGCAGCGTTGGCGTGAAATGCAAACTAACCTTGCTCTTTTGAAATCAACTTATTAAAAAAATAAATCAAATTATTTTGCTTCAATTTTTTTACTATAAATTCCTATGATTTAAAATAATCAACAACAAAACGAATTATATTTAGTGATTCCTTTATACATTAATAACTCTTGTTTTAACGAACCTTCATATTATTCTTTATCATTTATATTTTTTTTTTTACTTTTTTGCATCCACCACTTAATTTTTTTTTCTTCGATAAACCCTTAAAGAATCCAGTTCATCCTTATTTAACCACACTTGGTATTCCATCCCGTAACTGTGCAAGACATATGATAAAGCGCCTTTTCCTTTTACTCGGAATTTCCAATCAATTTATTCAGCAATTTATTAAAACGATGATCGCTCGGAAATTGTAGAGAATGGAACAGATGAAATACCTGAACGTTAGTGGGCGAAGTATTTTATCGAATTGAAAAAATAAGTAAATGGATGAATATATACAGCAAATACCCGGTAATTATCCCGCGTTATAAACACACCACTGAATCTGATGGGTTCATTAATTAATTTCGAACATGGAACTAATTGTTTGGCAATTACATTTATTTTAATAATTAAACAATATTTAATTAAATGTCGATATTATTTCAGATGGAGTTTCTTTCATGTTATTACACTCTGCTGGACGTTAATTATGTTAATTACTCTGTTTTGTTTAAATTACCATACAATTATCCTTTTTATACAATCGGAGATACAATAAAGCTCACATAACAAGATTAATTAATACAAACTTTAATGAAAGCATGTAATTAATTTTATAGAATATAATATTAGTTGTATGTTTTAATTAAAATATATGTTTTTAAATATCTAATAATCAGCAAATTATCAATCAAATTTAATTTTAAATATATTAAATAAAAATGATTTGAAAATAATTAATAAATTATTTCCACATTCAATAATACTGTTTTCTATTTATATTAATTTTAAATATTTCATATATTTTACAAACACGCCGAATTCAATGAAAATGAAATAATTGTGTATTTTGTGTAATGAACATTTTCCATCACTTCTTTCCAAGCGTGAAGAACTCATTGCTCCAATTAGTTCCTTCCAGCATATGCTTCGTGTCGCAATGTGTTTACAAAATTTCGTGTTGAAAACATTTCGATTTATTTAGCGAATTCTTGCTGCATGAAAACTTTCTTTTTCAATGATTTTATACCTATACTGGCTTTAAATATGCTTAAAAAATCGCAGCATATCTACTAAAGTTGTTGTAAAAATACATAAAATCATCTATATTGAGACAAATGCATGGTAAATTCGCACAATTTGATATGCAATACATTTTGATATAGTTAGGGATGCCTAACTATATGTTCTATTTAAAAAAAGCTATTTAGTAGAATAAAAGAGTTATTATATTATAAAATAGAAATGTTCGACAAAAAAGTCTGTCTCTGCGATTTAATAATATGACTTATCTGTTAAGTAGAAAAATATCAGTAAGATATTTTTTAAATGGCTAATTGTGACGTATGACATTGTTGTTTGAAAAAGAAATTGTAATATATAATTTATAGAAAATGATTGTGAACATATTTAGATATACAATTTATATGTTTTCTTAGTTTTAAGCTAAATTGTAAATGGTCTGCCGTATATATTGAATAAATAAATAAATAAATATAATACTGTAATAATATAGATTAAAAACTGATATAAATACATTTTTTTTTTATTTTTCATAAAAGTTTTTCACAAAATATAATTAAAAATACAGACAGATACAAGCAGTGCATTATATTTGTAACAAAATACTTTAAAAGTGAGGAACATTGACTTGTTTAATTATAAATTTGTAATATTTCATAATTGATATAATTCCATTTTATGTGCGTCAATTTATTGAACTGCACAAATTCCCGATATTAAATCCTGAATTTAAATACTGTAACAGAAATTAATCAAGAACTATATTTGAATTATAACTAAATAAAACTTACCTCGATTGTTTCATCTTTTCTTATCTTATAAAAGTAAGCTTCATAGTTGAAATCATCAAGAATAATCATGGAAAAACCAATAATTGTTTGTGAAATACCTTTTATTTTCCAAAATTTTGTGTAATATCTGTGTATGATAATGCCCGTACGTGCCATCTGAAAACATGAAATTCTAAGGATATATTGTTTTTTGTTTTAATTACTTTGGAAAGAACAAAACCTCATTGTCTAAATGATCTATTGCCATTATGAATACAATGTATGCTGCGGTGATCAGTATCATGTATATAATTGAGAATGAAGCATGTATTCCATAAGAAGGGCTTCGTAAAACCGGCATTGATAAAAAATTATTTAATTCTATTCCCAACTCCCCAATAACTGTAGAAAGAAATATTACAAATTGTCTCTTGAAAATAGAAAATACATCAGATAAATTTTTTCTCAGTGCAGTATATATCAATTCAGCAGATCTAAAAATAGAAGAAAAGAACATTTGTTATACATTTAGAATATTATAATTACAATTATTCTAAATATTAAAACAATCAAAACATTTCACTTACTATAAAAAATAAAGTATTATTGTATTTTTTCAATTTTGTTAAAAAATCACTTCTTTTTCATCGTCAGTTTTGATTTAAAAAATTGATTATACTGTGTGTTTCACAATGAAAAGAACAAATTTATTTTAACTTTGATAATTGCTTTCTGAAAAACTAATACAATAAATATAATTTATATGTATTCATGAAGCTTAATAAGTGAATATCTTTCGGATCAATATGAAATTTTAAGCAGTTCATAGTCCGGCAAAAAGTTTCAAAAATACTCAACCGGATCTATACTTTTTATGCTCTATATTTTAGACCTCGTACAAACAATATACCGGGATTAAACAAATCATTTTACCCTCATTTTATTTCAGACTACTTTGACGTCATTATATATAAAAAAATAACATCTACACATTAAACTGAAAGCCTTTTGCATGAAAAAATGTGTGAATAAATTTAATCAATAATTGATTACCGTAATTTATGAAGAGGACACAACTTTCCAAAGTTAACAATCCGCATTGGATCACAACACTTTCCGCAGTACAATTTCTGAGAATTCATACCATTTTCCAGTGCACTATTCAAAGAAAAACATCTCTCATAAATCAAAAGTATTATCAATTTTTGTGATGACAAAAACGAGTAACAAATAAGAAATAGTAGTTTAATTTTAATAAGTACCCGTATTTCGCTTAAACAAAAAAGCAGCCCACTGACCAAAACAGGCGCAATTAAACACATAAAACAAATTACAGTATCGTGCAATACATTAATTTTGTGGAAGACACCCCTTATTATTTTTATTTCCAAAAGGTGAAATTCCTCGTCCAAATTACATAAATTACGAATAATAGAATCAATCAATTTATCACTAACATAATATAAATACAAAACTAATAATAATATACCAAACACCATAAAATGTTCATAGAAAGCAAGCATATCGTCAGAAAGCGAAGCAGTTGGTTTTGGATAGGAAATATAAGCCAGTAAAATAAAAACGAGACACCAGATACTCAGTCCAATTTTAGATATTTTTAATCCACGTAAATTAGTTCTAGGATAAATGAATCCCAGAAATATAATGTTATATACGATAAAATGTAATCGAAATTCATTATAAATATTAGTCATTATTTTACAAAACTATTGTTAGACGGATTCTGAAACAAATATGCGTGATCGCTTAGCGAAAGGAAATGTACTTTATGATAAATTACATCATCGTTGAATTAAAAATCGTTATTGAATAATGATTGCGATTTGTTTTTAATACAATTACAATTTTAAATATTTAAACCAGCTTTATTTAATATTTATATAATAATGTGATTTTTATTTCTTATCAATTATTATTTTTACTTCAAAAATACTTGCAATCGAAAATCAATTTTGAATCATTTAAATGACATTATTTTAATATTAATAGAAAAACGGATTGTTTAAGTACTGATCTTACGTTTCGTTATCATTACATTGCTCAAATAATAATTCATTTTGTTATATTCAATATTCTTTTCCTAAATTGTCACTATTATTTTTTTGTTTAGTATTACATTTGTTGCAATAATATTTCTTGAACATTTAATGCATACGCGGTAAAATTACTGCCTTTTCATAACACCACTTTTCATTTATTTATATCCAAACCCCGCTGTTATCACTTTATCGACAGCCATAATTTTGCCCATTAAATTGCATCTCGTAACCTGTTTCGGTCATATTGCATCGACCATGTGAAATATGAGTTTAATATAGAGCTTTATTGAGTTAGAAATTTTAATAAAATAAACTACGATACTAGTTTACGTCAACAATGATCAATTACTGTTTGCATTTATTAATATATTTTTTATTTATTTAATACATATTTGGATCTTTTATTAAAATATATCGATTTTATCAATTTGTTACACATCTGCATAAATATAGATTCTAATATTTCTTAAATATTACAAAAAAAAATGAAACTAATATTAATTAATTCCATACTTCCACTCTTACACAACATTTACTGTTAAATAAAACAAGATACATATAAGCTAATTTGTATATATTGTAAAGGAATGTACACCATGCAATCGAGTAGTTAATTTCAAGAGAGGTTGAATGAACACAAAATATCTTTCAAACTAAAGCACACAAACTCCACGTTTGCTAACAAAAGAAAAACATAATTTCGGCGAGGATGTATTTTCAATAATCCATTTTTCTGAAAGCGGTAAAAAATGGATCTACTAGAAGCCCTCGAAATATTTAAAGCACGAATAGATCGTAGAATTTCCATCCACTCAACGACCAGGTTGATCTGATGTACACCACACTATTTGAAATATATTTAAACAAATGTAATCCGCATTTATCTGCGTATTTAATGATTACCGTGTAGTGACAAAAAGTGTAAAATAATAGTAGTATAAAAAAGTGTTTTCAATTTAATAAATTGAAAATGTACAGCGAAGTAAATGATTCTAATATACACAATATTAAGTATTGATAATTAATAATTACAAACAATCTTGCATTTGCATTTGTGCATTTCTGAAATACCGATATTCAACAGCAGCTATTTCTATTTAATCTAATTTTTGTATTTTTTGTCAATTGCCATTATTTTAAATATAAATGTTAAGTGATTAATGAAAAGTAAATAAAAGAAATATCCATCATTTTCCATTCATTTCATATGTGTGAATCATCGTTGTTTCATTTTATTTAAATGATTTTTAATTAGTTTATATAACTAATTACTTAGAATACAAGGTAAAATGATTTTGTCCATTGTATTTCAAACAAACCGTATTTGTTTTCACGCAAAAAAGCTGTTATAGTTTCCAGGGTGTACGATTTATTCGACGGGTCGACAATATCATTATACTAAATCACCGAAAACAGATGAGGAAAAAGTTAATAACATCCACTAAGCCCGCCTGGGATTTCTTGTCCGTTGTGTTAAGTCCACATCTCAATTATAAATAACAATACCCTATTAACAAGAACGTTAATCTTTTGTATATTGTGTTAGAGTGGATTTAGGTGAAAACCGGAATAGTTATTAAAATAGTGTGTAAGTGGAAACTGTTTTTTGATATGCTCAGATTTTTTTTAACATGCTTTAATAGTGGAATGGAGATCAGGTTTACAATATAATTTAAAAAAATAATGCAAATATTTATTGATTACAATTACAATGATTTTAAATAAAAGCAATTTTAATTAGTAGGTTTATTTATGAGGAAGGACATCAATAACTTCATTTGTCCTTTGAGGGCACTGAACAATGATCCACTTCCCTATTTTCCGCAAGCAATTAAACGAAATTATTAATCAGAACACAAACACGAAAATACCAAGAAATTTTCTCTTATAGCATTAATTACAATCAGTCCAAGGCCTCTTCACATCGTTCACTAGCCTTTTCACAATTAACATCAAAGCTAATTATCAATACAACTTCTATTAATACCACGCAGAACAATGGCACTCTACGTTAACCTTACACAAACGAAACTGTTTACCGGGTAGCAACATTGCAAACTCTCGTATCTGCCCGCGTCGCGTTGTTGGAACTAAATTCATTTCATGCAGACAATTTATGTACCCGCGTTAGTCAATTACTATCGGGATGCAGTAATGAACGTCAGCTGAATTTACTGCACAGATATCGGCTTCAATCTGTGAGTAACAAATTTATTTGCTGGAACAACAAAGATCGCTTACAAGCAAAGATGTTTTTATGAATTTCAAAGAAAAAAAACCCTTGAAAATATTAAGGGAAACGTATTTTATGATAATAAACAAATTGAATTATTGTTTATTATTCATGAAGCTTTTAAAGATAAATATACAGAGAGCTTTTTTATCGGTATACATTTCCCCTATGTATACCTGCAAAATAGGCGAGTCAAACGCAATGATGTATGTGTGTTTAGTTGCCTATAATACGCAACTGAACACACTTATGCCAAATAATCAACTAAACATACACACATTAATCGGTTCAATGCGTTTGACTCGCATTTTTGCAGGTATACACTTCTCCTAATGTATACTGATAATAAAACCGTCCTGTATATCATGCTATAGTTATATACATGCCAAACTAATATGTACTATGTAGTATATAAAGTTCATATTGGGAACCTATATCATTTTTACTATTTTTTAATTAAACAGGAACGAATTTTAAAATAACAAAATTGAATATACATTTTTGAATTCCTTGAAAAATTAAATAAAATAAATATATTTTATTTAAAAGGCACCGCCTGGGAGACATTTGAATTTGTATAAATATATTTTCAGTTTAATTGAAAACATCAATTATTCAATTTACAATAATATGTTTTATTATTTCAATAATTTATGCTTAACCATACATATATATTTATTTAAAAAAATATCATAATAATATTTTAATATGAAATAAATATGAATAAATTATTAAAAATCAACCAATAAAACACAGATTAGATTGAATAACCCGAAACTAGTCGAGAATTTAAAGTTATTCAATCTAATCTGTGTTTTATTGGTTGATTTTTAATAATTTATTCATATTTATTTCATACATACCAATGTTTAAATATTAAAACCATTAATATTTTAATATTATAAAATATTTAATTATGAAAGTTTTGTTTAATAAAATGAACGGTGATTATTGAGGCGATTTCATTTATTATATTAAAACACATTTTATAATAATAATGATGAAATATTTTATATTTGAATATGTCATCATTATTTTTTAAAAACCAAAAATACCATATAAACGAAAAATAATCATAACATTTTTATTATAATGAAGAACAGTTTATTTTATACTTTTTTATATGCCTAAATAAAAAATGTTTAATATTTTTGAGTGAGGTAAAGTTAAAGAGAAGATGTAAAATTTGTATATTTTTTTCTTCAAACGCCCATAATTTTGTTATTTTTTATTTATTCTAGTTTTATTTCATAATGATAATTTTTGTAAAAACAGCAAATTACCACAACTAACGCTTATTAGAAGAAATACAATTATTATAAAAGATTAGTTTTCTGAAAAAAAATTGGGAAAAACTTTGCATGTCCAAGAATGCACACATTTTTTTTAAGAAATTAATAGCCAGTTAATAGAAAGACGTATCTATAAATTAGACATTTTTTTTAAAAAACAATTCGATTAATAAAACTCATACATGGCATCTGTTGACTTCTGCTGAACCTTGTCGTATTGGAAAATAAACGTATTTTATTATCGATTGAATTATAGATTATTATTTTATTATACAATTAATCTGTTGTCCTTATGACAACTGTAATTATTCTCTATTCATGGCATAAAGGATTAAAGAACTGTTTTAGTGCCAACAAATGGCGCTAATAGCGTCTATTATATAAAATATATAAATTTTTAAATTTCATTATATCAATTCATTTTCTAATAATAATTATCTTTATTAATAGATATACAGCAAAAAAAATGTAAAAAAAAATAATTAAAATTAGAAAATCAAATGTATACTTTATTTCAGTTAATATGCATTGTTATGAAAGAGATATGATGATATCTGTCTGTGTCAGAAGTCAATGTCGGGTATGTTCGTAATTTAACTGTCATTAATATGATGAAATGCTACAATGATCATAAAGAGTTTCGATTTTATATTTGTATATGTTTGTCGGATTTGAGGCAAATTTGTGGATCATTTTCTATTTTAATGGTCATTACAAAAATGCATATATTTTAATATAGAAAATTGCAAAGATAAAATGCACTACTTTACAGCTAGTTAGTGAAAGTGTATCTATATTGATCGATTCAAATGGTTTATTAATGTCAAATTGAAATCTTAGCAAGATTCTTATAATTCATATAATCTCTTAATTTTGTTCCACATAAATCTATCCTCTATCACCGTATGTCGTATTCTGGTTTATTAAAAACTGTAAAGTATTAATGCCTTTAGATGGTGTAAAATTATATCGTACTGTATCCTTCTGCAGTAACAACTTACTTATTGGACACGATCTTTGAATGATTAAGGTAATAGATAGTGTAACATAAATAAACTCCATCTCAATATTGATAAATGTTAATATATACATATTTTCGTTGGGGTAAATATTTACCCTATGAAATATCTATTCCATAAATGATGATAATTTATATTTATGTCAACTAGAATATGCTTGATTCATTTGGTCGCCGTATTATACTTGAACTGGTGAATTACCACCATATGTAACTGTAATACGAACAACAAATTGCATTGTTAAACTTTTAAAGTAGGTGTTATCAATAATAAATAAGGAAATTTCCAGTACGTTAAATTTTGTAAATGGAATAATAATTAAATGAAAAAATTGACAAACTTACAATCCTGTAAATTAAGCATTCAATAGAAACTAAATATTATTCGTTAGTGAAATCTTTAGTAAAAGGTATAAGTTTCATTGATTAAAGTTAAGATTTATATAAATATTCTTATTTCTGTCAATTGGGAAACGCTATTAATGACTAGAAAACTTGTATGGTGCTTAGCTGTATTTTTAAAATTCTCTATAAAAAGAGATTTAGGAATTCTAAATGTTTCGACTATTTTATACAAAGTAATGTTCAACGGTACATGAGATTTTTTTTTTAATTTTTTTCTTTTAATCCAGCGTCGTTTTTATAGGGCTTTATTAGAACCCCAAATTATATTATAAATATAAATAGAAAACAGTATTCATTCACTTGGTCACAGCTATTTAAATATATTAATGATTTGAAAATAATTAATAAATTATTTCCACATTTTGCTCTGTGACTTATGACTTACGTTACGTAAGTGCATTAAACAAATGCACATTAAAACAACTACTTCCCGGGCAAATACCCACGCCGGACATTGAATTACATAATGTACACCTGCTGTTGCACATCAATGTCACAGAGCTAAATGTGGAAATAATTTATTAATTATTTTCAAATCATTTTATTTAATATATGGTATATTATAAATAATTTCAATTACAGGTTGGTCGTTTAGGAAAATATACTACAAATAAATTATGCAGTTAGTTCTGATAACAGTTTATGGCGTTAATGATATTTCACCACGTTAAATAATAATATTTTAATTTTTATACCTCCAATTAGTTGACGTGAATTTAATTAAATTTAATGTAGGGCAAAATAAAACCCTTACCGCATATAAAAATATTATTATTGATTAACAGTATCAATTTGTAGATCGCCGATATGTAACAATAAAGTTTCACGTGGAGTGACCCCTGCGGAATTGCAAAGTCGGAGGTTAAAAGTTTTAAATGAAATCCTCGCTGGTGGACGACGAGGATCCCATTTCATGTAAATCACACCCGGCTCAAAGTCGTAGCTTGTCCACCGAGCTCACGATGTTTGCTTGACTCGAAAGAAGTTTTGACGTGTAATTTTTTGATAAAATAAAGAAAGTTTGCGTATGAAGGTTTTTTCATTGTAAAATCAATAAAAAAAATAGTATGAATAAAAACGTAATGACTTTATTCAATCATCATTATTTGAAACAGAAAAGCGTTTAACGAATCCCCAACAGTTTGTATTTATTTTCCCTCTTTTTAATATTTGTTATTTTGTAATCATTTAGTTTATAGATTTACCGACAAGATGTTACTCCACGGTTTCTAACGCACGGTTTTGTGCCCAACATCATGGCGGAGGTGCCGGGATGCCTCTATTAATAACTAACTAACCATCTTTATTCAGATGTGTATATGTATGTACAATAATATACAAAAATTAGATTTATATTCTGTAGATGATGAATCGGCTATCGACCGGAGGTCTTTCAGCCCCTCTATTAATATTTTCTATATTTCTAACAATAAATTAAAAACTGCATATTATATTCAAACGAAATCCTGTCACATTTCAGTTTCCACAGTGGATTTTTTAAATAAACATTAAATTTTATGTTTTCTGACAGTCTAAATTGTGTAATGGTTAAGACTCCACCTTTGTGATTCTTTTTAACAAATTCGTTATTTATGCGAATGTGTTTATTGATATTTTGAATTAATAAATCTGTGCACGACCCATTACAACAGGCACATATCAGGTAATTTTAATCAATATACAAGATGTTTTATATATATTTATATATATATATATATATATAAATCTTTATTGGCAGATTATTTTTAACAAAGTAATAATAATAAATAAATACAATAAATAACTAACATAAAAATAAATTCTTCTGCCAATTGGCTATCGACCGTTGGTCTTTCCGCCTGATTTTGTCAGTTGCTGTGTCAAAAAGGTTTTGATCGCTAATGTCGTCCATTGTCTTGTAAATTGAATTTACTCGTCGTGATCACTAAAGTCATGAAATGAAATCATGAATGATGATGGTGAAAGGAATTGTTCCGTGAATGAATTATCTGAAAAATTGTACGCGCAACTTAATTATGAAGCAGCTAAATTACGCTGAGTAATCAAATTCGGTATTCACGGTAGAATACCGATATCAACTTATTTTTATAGGACTTTCATACTATTTGTTACAGTAATAATATTACAGTATAAATTTTAGTTTGTTAATAACTACATGATTTTAATAATCAATTTCTCACACAATCTGTGTTTATATCATGAATAATAATCTAGAATAAAATCTTACTTTCTTTCCCATAATTATTTCTGCAACTATTGGAACCAGATTCCCCAACGAAAAATAACCGAATCTGCTGAAGAAGGATGAACAAAAGAAGGAGTTCCGCTGACCGGGAATACCGTACACGTGCAACTGGGACTGGGAATAAATTTGTAAATTGTGGAAGGCCCTTTCAGCTATATTCGCATGCAAACTCATGAATAAAAGCCATAACACGATAGCGCTGATGTAAATTTCAATCGGGTTGAGGTCGGCGCTGCAAATAGAAAAAAGGAACGTGAATGGAGGTGATTCGAATTGAATCAGGATTAGTTGTTAATTTAGGGGACAGCGGTACAGTTAATATCAACTACGTTGTATATTTTATCGTGAGCTGCATTGTAAACCAAGAAAATTGTAAAAGTATTTAAATAATTTAAAATAAGATAAAAAGACTGATGGTAGATAGCCACTTTCTGAGCCTCAACTAGTTGCAAATGATTGTAATAGCAGAGCTGTACTGATGAGGGATGAAATCCCTACACACGTGTCTGCATATAGCCTTACATTACGTAACTTTTCTTTTTTTTGTTATTAAATATTTTAGATTCAAAAATTGTTGCATTATACAGTATATTATTGTTATGCAACAGTAAATATCCATTATTGGACATTTGTTAAAGTAGTTTCCATTTGAGGAAATAATTTAATAACAAATAAATACAATTCTAACAAAACTTAATCTCGTTTTCGCATTAATTTAATGTAAATCTCAGAAATGAAGATTTTCTATATACAACGGATGCCCCGTTAATGTTGGGAAATGGCTTGAACTTAGGTATAAGTATTTTTTTTTTGTTGTCAATAAAATAAATATTATTTTGTTTAAATTTGAAGATAAATTCCGGCTTATCGGTTAACTTTTGTATACGATTTAGACCCGAGGTTAGCCAACATTAACGGGACACCCTGTATATAATTTAAAATAAATTACAATATCAGAAAGTTAAAACAATGTAACATTAAAAGTGAAGTGAAATAACTTGAATTCTTGAATACAGTTAAATTCCCTACTTCGCTGGTTTATTTCAAAACAGGATGTTCATTTCGAACACAATATATTTATATTTCAATAGATAATTGGTATTTATTTATAGGTATGTTGATAATATTCAGGCTGGGGCAGTGCAGGCGAATGTTTTTGAAACGGCTAGTACTCAACCCATTTTATCAATGTGGATTAAATCTAGTTGGGGAATATTTGAAGAAGTTTTTTTTATCTGTATCGCTTTTGAGATATTCAATTTGTTACTGCTGATTCTGCATATTCTATGTTTAACATGTCCTGCTTTTACAATGTGATGGACAAAAGCAACTTTGTCGGGGTTCATGTTTTTTTGTGACAGCAATGCTGTTTAAATCTTATATAAACATATCTCTACGTTTATCTTATACACATTTTACATGTTAATCATTTTAAATGGTAGATGCCAGACTCAAGTAATTTTTATGAGCGCCGAAAGTGTTACGTAAATACTATTTTAATTTACTGTTGGTATAGAATGCGAAAACAAGATTAAACTTCGTTAGAATTGTATTTATTTGTTATTAAATTATTTCCTCAAATGGAAACTACTTTAACAAATGTCCAATATATTTGCTGTTGCATAACAATAATATACTGTATAATGCAACAATTTTTGAATCGAAAATATTTAATAACAAAAAAAAAGTTACGTAATATAAGGCTATCTGCAGACACGCGTTTCGGGATTTCATTCCTCATCAGTACAGCTGTGCCTTACATAATTGCAAAATTGTTAATTAAAGTAAATTAAAAAAACGCACCGTCACCTCGGGGATCTCTTTTTACTCGATTTAATAACAATTTTAGTAACTTTCATTTAATTTATTTAATATTAAAATTTTCTCCCCACAGACAATACGTGACTTATCAAACAATCTTGTGTTCATTGCTCAGTATCAGACGTAAATCTTCACGACACGCCTTTATCGCAATTCCGTTAATAACTCCTGCCGGCATTAAGTTCATACACGCTCGACGCCGAGTTACATGAGCTCCCTCGAAACGTACATAATAACATTGATGAATGTCCCATTCAGTTTTGCACCCCCTACACACGTTTCAATTCTACACAACTTTCATCACAAGAACCAAACACTTTCCGTCCAATTAAGCAGAGACGTCGCCGCAAATAAGCAGTAAACATTAATCCAAAACTGATGAGGGTTTAATTTTCCTTCCATCGCGACAACGGCGTTTTGGATTAGTTGATGAATATTAATAACGGATGTTGCTTAAATATTTAGCAAATTGTGATTTATTGTAGTGTTATTTCACTAATTGTATTATTTATTTAAAAATTATATTACGAAACATGACGAGTAATAAACATCTTGGTTGTTAAATTTCAATTTTATAAAGGCATTATTTTTTATACTAGAAACAATAATATTTATTTCACAACCGTAATTATCAGTACCGTTGTGAAATAAAATAATAAAGTAAAAATATAACAACCCAGATGTTTATTATTCGTTATTTTTAATTAACTTAAAAATATTGAATTTAATTTATGAAAACAATATTGAAAACGATTAAAGAATTAAATGAGACTTAAGCTATGCAAAATCAGCGCAATTATTTGAAATCTTACACCTTTATTTATTGAAAATGATTAAAGACTTAAATGAAACTTAATCTATGCAAAATCAGCGCAATTGTTTGAAATCTTACTCCTTTATAAATAATGCAAGACCCTGTCTGATTAAAGTCCCTCGACTGGAAGAATTTTCATTTCAGATGAAGGGAAAGTTTTGCCTTCGAATCCTTTAAAACGGCAGACGACGCTAATATCTTTGAATCGCTGCTAAAATATTTGTTTTTATACAAATTTAAGCAATTTGAAAAAAAAAATATTTCCTAGAATTCTAAATACTGAGCGATTTCTATATATATAAAAGCACACCCATATTCGTCTACATCCGTTAACTAATTCGAAATATTTCAATGCTCGAATATGTCTACAAATTCTTATCGCAATATTAATAATAATGATTTCAATATTAATCAATATAATAATAGAAACACTCCGGTCAATAGCCGTTTCTCTTAAGAATATATATTTGTTTTAAATTGTTTCATGTATTATATATTAAATTAAATATGTATGTATTCTTTGGGAATAAAGATGTTTGTATATATATAATAGAAATATTTCACTAGTTATTAATTAAATACAAATTATTACCTATTAAAATTATTTGTTACTATTGATTTATGTAAAAAAAAGGGATAACTAAAAAAAATAGATTTGAGGAACATAAGCAGATCACGTTCGGGTAACGTTACGAGATAAATCTGAACAGTCATTTTTATATGATAATAAAAAAAGGGAAAGAACGGTAGCAATAAGAAAAATGTTTTTATATCTCGACATAAAAAAGTCGCCAAAAAAACATAAAATATATGCTTACGAAGTTTGCGTTTGTCACCCTTCCAAACTTGAATTAAAATAATTTCATATAATTCTGTACTAACTGATTAAATCATTCTATTATTATTATAATGAAATAAAATATTCAAACAAAATCCAATCCGACAATTTTCCAACAAAGTGAACCCTAATTAAACATAATCCAGTCACGGGCTTTTAATCTCGGCTTATTCACGCGGATTATTAAAAGGTAAATTTGCATTGAATAATTGCCATCGGTTTCGTAAAAATGCAATAAAGCTCAGAGTGCGCCTCTCACGTGGCAAATTCATTTAAACTTTAATGAGCCTTTCCGGGAAGTCTCGTAGTTTTGCATACTGGAGAATTTCTAGCATTTATGATCGGATCGATTTAATTAAAACGAAGTCTCGTGCCCGTTCGATTGTGTTATAACCAGACGTTTTTTTTCCAAAATTAAATTGAGTGTAAAGTCTGCTCGAGTAGTAATTACATTCTTTTATTATTATATTTAAGTTGTTAAGTACACAGTGACTATTGTTCACGTTTGAAAATCTGCATTGTTTGTGGAAATTTATAACAACAGTTTGTTGCGAAAAATAAAATTAAACAGAAATTAGATAGTATTAAAAATTATGAACCAACTTTATATTAAATTTATCTCAATAAATAAATGTTGAACATTAAGGAGAATTATATATATATACAAGGTGTACAGAAAATGAGTGAAAAGCTTTAGGTAGCGTGACACTTTGACTAATTTTTAGATAAAAATATTAACGAAAATAAGACACACGCTCCTTCCTTAAGAGTCACGGGCCACTTAAAAGAACTATACATTTGGCAACGCTGGAACAAACAAGTGTGCATTTATCCTGTTTATAACTGCTACATCATGCGCTGGAGGTGTTGCATACACCTTTTCTTTTACAAACGAGCGTGCTTCGTTGCCAGATCTATTTTCATTAAAAGAATGCTTCTGATGAAGTTATAAAATTGTAAAAATATCCGATTTATTAATCATTTACATCAATGGAATTATACACATGTCTAATTGATTGTTAATGCTATTGATTTTTTACAAAATATTTAAAAAACAATACTAATTTATAGTCACATATTTAAAATTCCGAAGACCTCGTGAGCCTCAATGAAGAACCATACAACATTTTTTTATTTGGATTTTCTATTAAAAATTAATTAATGAATTGAGTTACCTGAAGGTTTTCATTTTCTGTACACCTTGTATACAATCATCTTTATTGAGGTTTTTTTACATACATTATTAAATACAATATAATTTATTTATGGACCATCTGTCTTTCAGGCAAAAGTAATTGTCTTATATGTCATGTCTGTCTTTTATGAATAATGGATTCTGCATGGCGAATTTTTGGAGGGATATTTAGGTTTCGCTTTATGCAGAGTTGGTTTAAAATGTCTTGGTTTGCGGGGTTTGTGGCAAATTTTTGGGATAGTTGGGATAATCTTTGGGAATTTGGGATTATGCCAGTTTTATCTTATAGGAGTGTAATGGATGGGTTATGTAAAGGATTGTTTGGGTTGCGGATTTTGGTGAGCGTTCGAAGGGCTGATCGCTCAGCCACCACGATATTGTTTAAGGTAGGGGGTGTTGGAGGTGGAGGAGGATTGCACCATAATCCAGAAGAGGACGACAAATCATTTTATAAATGTGAGTAGCTGTTTTGATCGAGATGCCTTTATTGGCATAAGTCAGTGATCTAAAATGGATTTGATTAGTTGGGCGTGTGATTTGAAGGAAAGTTTTGGATACCAAGATATTTACACGTAGCGAATGGGAAGATTGAGGAGTTGTTGATATTTATTTCAAATGGAGATTTGAGAGGATTGTGATAAGGAATGAAAAGTTGTGATTTGTTAGGGTTGATGGAGATTCTCCATTTGGCGAACCAAAGGGGTAAGGTGGAGAGGGCTTTGGGAAGAGTGGATTGGTGGACTATTACGGCGGTGTCGTAGGCAAATTGAAGAAGATAAGAGGATGGATTTAGGTATTGTATATGTCGTGGACGTGGACGTATATGTTGTAAAGGAGTGGAGAGAGGGGGACGCCTTGTTGGGGTGTAAAGGGTTGGGAAAGTGTGTTGTGGACGCGCACTTTCATGGATCTATTTTTTAGGAAATTGTCAATGAGGCGTAGGAGATGGTGTGGCAAGTTTAAGGAGCGGCATTTGTATAGGAGGCCCTTTTTCCATACGGAATCAAAGGTTTTTTGGATGTCAAGGAAAAGGATTGCGGATTTTTTGTATTCAATATGGCAAGTTTGGCAGTTGGATGTTAGGATTAAGGAGAATTATTTAAATGTAAATTTTGATTAAAATCTAAACAATATGAAGTGAAGTGGAGTAAATTTGATTTTAACAAGTTGATTATCAATAATTGACAGATGCAAATAAATAAATTATTCTTTAATTTCAAATTTCTAATTGATTCTGTATAAAAATACAAAAAAAAATATAATATAAAAACTATTGTTTCATTTACAAATAGTATATTATGGAGTTACATCGAGTAAAAACCTCAACCATCGATTAAACTGTTGTTTTTAATGAGTAAAGTATAAATAATTAGGAATTACTTTAGTACAATTCTTTAAGCATTTATAAATAAACTCCAAGTGCGACAGAATATATATTTCGCAACAGGCTATATCGTTCGCTAAACTAAACAGCATTTTATAAACGGAAGAAGCGACGAGCTTAATATATTTGTTCGCGTAATCAGCTTGTATAAATATATACGAGCACCCGGCGCAACTTCTATTATTTTCCAGGGCAAAATTATGTAACGATTTCCGTGCACCAAGATGCTAAAGGGTTAATGTCCCCATAACATTATATCGCCACATTGACCTACTTGGTCGCATCCTTTGTTCATATAAAAGCCATAAATATCCAGCAAAGGCCTCTCGATTCATAATTTATTTTGCGCAACAGGTACCCCGCCACACATCCCGGCGCATCCACCGAAACTTTAAAAGTTGCACGAATTTGTAGTTAGAATAATATATGCTTAGCGTTGAAAATGTATTTTTTATTTATAATGAATTATAAAAGATAAAAGTATTTTATTGAAGAAATATATTTTAACTTGAATTTATTTGTGATTGTAAGATTACAATGTTCGTGTATCAATGTGGTAATGGCCTTCATTGATCGTCCGTGCTCAAAGGTTGATGTTCCAATTAATCTTGCAGAGTATCATTATACTCTGGCATAATACTTGTAACTACTATCAAACAAATCGCCGTATAATTGATTATCGCATCATATCTAAACTGACATAGGGTTATGACCCAGACTCCAGAATTTAGTGATGATGGATTATAAAATGATAAGTTTTGAACAATAAATATTACTACCATATCATACATAATAACAGTGTATAAATTATAAATTAATAACCGTATATAAATAACAATATATTTTTTATTCACTTCAGAATTAAAGTAATTATTAAAAAAACTATTGCATTATTTTTTACAATTATTTGAGAGCGTTTTTAGTATATTTTGTTGTTGAAATTTCTTCTAAAAATGCGAACAATAGTAAGTGTTGCATATCATATCAAATTATTATTATTAATATTTATTTTTTAACAGATATATACAGTAAAAAATGGTGATGTGATCATCATGGCTCTATCCCCGGTGAATTCGATCAATTATGTTTTTAAATAAACAGTTAATAGTAAAAGAAAAATTATTAATTGAAAAAATTAATCGTTGCCTTTTAAAGTTAAATCTGAGTATTTGGAAAAATAAGAATATCCCCGAATAATTGAATTTAAAAACACATGAAAATTCTTTATGTCTTCAAACATGATTTACGCTATCAGTTCAATTTGTATTGCTTCTCTTGTATTTAAAATTATGTATATCTTGAATAACAATTAAAATTATTGATTCTCTTTGCTACAATTTAATTTAATTTATCAACAATTTACGCGATTGTATAATGATTTCATTCGTAAAGAAATTAGAGTATAAACTAATATAAAGTACAATATCAATCAATTAAGATATTTTGTGTATACAGCAAATTGACGATGGTAGTTTTATGTGATGGATTTGATTAAAACGACACAGATACGTGCATTGTGCCGGTACTTTGCTAAATTAACACGGGATCGTTCACTTACACAATTACGTTTACACAGAGGTCGAAAAACCAATTAATTGCCCGAACTAAATTGAATTATTGATCAGAAGATGGATAAAGTTTCATAACGACTGTGGTTAGCTTAAGGTGGTTATGCTTTAATTCAATTATGATAAATGTGATATTAAATTAATTCGGGAATTGTTTCTTGTCACGACTGTACTTTAATAAAGAAACTGTTTACTTTTTAATGTCATTATTGAAATTAGAAATCGAAAAAAATAATCTTATTTTCAATCGTTTTATTATCAATATTAATTTGTAAATTAAATTCACTTGGTTTTGTTTCACTTATTTGTATTTTATTTTCTACTAGTTTCGGCTTGATGCCATTATCAAGGATGATGTGTATTATCGCTAAATTAAGTATTTAATAATTCTAATAATATTATTTCTTCTGACAAAATCACTATATATTTCCTGATTATTAAACATCAAATTATTCTTATTTATTAACTTTAATTACTTAGGTCTGAATTCATTAGTTTGTTTCTAAAGTCATATCAACAAATGGGCAATAAAATATATTTTTTATTATATTGATATAACTAACAATTCAAAACTTTTGGAACGTTTGTATAAAGAGTAATTTCTATATTTTTCATAAATAATTTAATCAATTGAATTTAAGAAGAATATTTGAAATATTGCGAAAGAATGTAAAAATATATATGATATATTCCAAAAAATAGAGAAATAATAGAAATTATAGAATTTAAAATAATTAACAATGCATCACATGCAATGGAAAAAGTAAATAGAAAATAAACTTTATAATTTTAAGCCCATTTCTTTGTTTTCTAAAAATTACAATTTCATGAAATGGATCTTATTTTCTGATACATATATATTTTGTTTTTCAAAACTCCGCATTACAGCTTCTTTTGTATAATTTTTTTCTAAATATATAATCTATATTTTTTATTTACGTATATATCCTTTTTACAAAAGTAGAACAAATAATTTGTATAAAAATAACATAAGATGAAATAAATAAAATGAAAAGTGGAGTGTGCCATTTTAAAAATGGATGAAATTTTTTGTCTCTCTTAGGCTTATGCCCAGGACTTCAAATTGTTACAGGAACTTTCTTAGCAATACATTACACTGCAAATGTGTATATCTAAAACATCTTCCAACTATGTACACATTTTTATATTTTAAGAGAAATCAATAAAATATCATTTTTAACTATAGTCAAATTCAATAAATAGAAGTCTGAGGAAAGAACTGAAAAACTGAAAAAAGATAAATAAAATGTGATAACATATTCAAAGTCAGTATAAAATGTTGCTTAACGAATTTACAGGCAATCTCGAAAAATGGCTCGTTGACAACTACCGGTTATAACCCAAATAGATATTTTTTTTTTCTTCGCGATTGTTTTTATCATTAAAAATTACTCACGTACAAAAATAAAGGAATTTCTGCAAAACTAGCAGTACAAATATATAAGATGATGCGTCGACCCCTGCTTGAATACGCGGGTATCCTGTACCACAATCCTCATCCTAACGTACTAAAAAACTTCGAAGAAGGTGAACGCACAGCCCTTAGAACAAAAATTAGACACGCTAATAATCCTCTTCACAATCCTTCCAATACTTTAATCTGCGAAGCATGCAAAATTCCCACTATTAAACACAGTCTTGAAATCCTTTTCTTAAACTTCGCCACCAATCCTCACATAGCTGCAATTATAAGACACCCTCGTATTCCTAACATTAATTTTAAACATGCCCATCCTTTACTGACAATTCATCTCAACTAATTAGACAGTGACGTTAGCAATCATGACGAATGAATAAAACAACAAGAACTTGTCAGAGACAGTCAGAAAGACCGAAATATTGTGATGTAATTTAATGTATCTCTCAGAAATAAAGATTTTCCATATATATATGTATTAAATATAAATTATTTATCAATGTCTTTGTGAACGTGTTTTCCTATTATTACCATTTTTCCTATGAAAGATTGCCAGATTACGAAAAAGGTTATTTTGTTGTCGGATTTTGCAAGGATTCTGAGGGCCCATCGTTCACAGGCTCGAATATTATTTGGTGTGTGAGGACGAGGGTTATGAGAGAGGATTCAACCGTAATCTAATAAAGGCCGTCAGTTCATTTTATACACGGATGTTGACAGCTGATTTATATTTTCACAGTTATGAGCTGAGCGTTCTGCGTGCGAAATCGATGTCTTAAACACGAATTATAACGTCAAATATTAATGATGATATATACACTGTAAAAGTCAAAAGGTTGAGGGATTATGAAAAAAATCTGAAGTTTCGTTTAATTAATGTGTAAATCATGATTTAAAAGTAAGAAGAAAAAAAATATCAAAAGCATTATAATTTTTCAATCGGCGGAAAGACCGTTGATCGATAACCAATTTACAGAACTGCGTTGATTATATTATATATTGATTATTATATAAATATGTAAATTTAGGCTGAAAGACCTAAGGTCGATAGCCATTTATAAGTTTAGATCAAATATATTGTATAATATATGTATATATATATCATAGCGTGCAACACAATGCCGATGTTTTTGGTGATTCACTCAGCGCATTTACCAGACAGATAAACGAATGTTTTATTGAATAACTGCGGCTACTTTATTTTTGTTCGTGTTATTATTTTGTTTATCTAATATATACCAATGTTGTGTTATTGTTAAACTGATGTTACCCTTTTATTGGATGTACCGTATCTGTTGGGTAATAAATAAATAAATAAATAAATAAATAAATATGTAAATACCACAATAAAAATGATTGTATATATATGTAAATTTATATGTTCTTTAAATAAATATTGTTTCTATGTTTTTGCATTTTATACATTTTAATTTAATTTTCATTCAAATAGACAAAATTCAATCATTCATAGTTTAGAAAACAGCTACAGTATAAATTTCACAATTTAATACATATATATTACTTCCCTTTCTTACTCCCATGGCCAAATAACATATAAATTTCCCGCGATTTATTTTTGCTGGTTCGAAAATTTCAAATAACAGCTATAAAATAATCAATTGATTTATGGTATGTATATAGAAAGCGAAGTTTTGCTTATATTTTATATTAATTTTATTATAATTTATATAATTTAATATGAAAATTGCTAATTTAATCATTATTCTATCATATTTTTTGTGGTTAAAATGCATGTTTAGATATGATTCTGTTGAATGTCGCCGTTGCCTGATAACAAACTATCGATCTCTACTTTCCCGCTGATGAATGGGTACAATCAACTACATAGATCGATTTGCTATTAATCCACTCTTTTTACCAAAAAGGGTCCCACGGTGTGATTTATTGCTAATATATATATTTATGCGTCGAAAATATATAGGAAACATTCTCTATTGAATATTTTTTCATTGATTTATTATAAATATTTTTCTAAAAAAAAATGTGGAAATAATTTATTAATTATTTTCAAATCATTTTTATTTAAAATATTTTTCTATGCTACATTTCCACTTAGATGATGTTACATATGTTTTGGTCTTTACCACTCCTATATAATGATTTCTACGAGCGCTTATGTGTAATATATTCCAATGAAACTTTATCCGCAGGCGAATGGAAGGTTAAAAGTCGACGAAAAGAATAAACTGGGCTTAAAGTCGGTCTCATGCTTGATGTATTTGGGCGTTAAGACTTTCAAAAAGTATTTACATAATAATAAGCTTTGCCGGAATTGAATGGTTTTACCTACTGCGGAGGAAATTGTATAACTATGTTACTTGAGTGTTATATTATTTTTGTGTTATTTTTGAATAAACAAGTGTTCATTTATAAAATTAATTCGCCGTTCGTGTTCAATAAACAAAGTAATTTATTAAACTGCAGGAAATTTATTAAAATATTTAAAAATATAGTAAACACCAAAATGTAATTTTATATTTCATCGATTCAACGCATCCGCCTTTACCGGCGACTTTCTTTCGAGCTGAAAAATTGGCCGGAAATAAACGCCAAAGTGAATTTTGCAACATACATTTTAAAACATCGAACGGGAATCTGATTTTAAGTTACTCATCAAAACGCAGTCCGCTTTGGTATCAATAATTCAATTCCAGCAAGCGGATCCGCTCGTCGCATCGACTTATGATGTGGAAAAAACGTAATTTATCACCACTGAAAAAGATTGCCCGAAGTTTATTTTAAATACTATTTCATTTATTATACTCATAATAAATTCTATTTTAAAATCTGTAATTATTTATTTACAGTCTTCGTTTACCCAATCACATATTGTTATTTCTGTTACTCCGATATTATTTGTTTTAGATGGATATTCTCTTATTTAACCCTTTCTCCTGTTCTTTTGTATTTTTCTGATTGTGTTACCTTTTATACCAAATTCTTCGTTTAGTATTATACAGGACAAGTTCGCCTTCCTTTAATGGGCGAAACAATGATTCTCGGTCGACTACCTTGTAGACCCAAATCGTTGACGATGCCACTTGAAATTAGGCAAAAGGTGGCGCTTGCGTCGTCTTTCATTTATTATGAATGGTATTATACTGCTTATTCTATCGTGCATTCTGCGGATAACTAATACTTAAATACAATACATACAAAAATTATCTACAATTCTTTAAAGAATCGAAATGTAATAATAAATATAGTGTTATATTAAAAAAAAAAACATAACTTTGTATCGGCACTTGTTTATTGGTTTTTATATTTTTCATTGATGAGTTTCAATGTCATGTCCAATAATAAACATTAAAACTAATAAAAACAAATATTACAATTAATTGTCGACAAGTTTGGGGCCCATTGTCAAAAGAACTTAATTTTTTTGTCTTGATCACCCAAAAATACATTCTGTGAAGACTTATGTATCCATCGTATACAATATATTTCAATAAAAAAAAACTGGTCGAAAATTCTGTGTATTTATTTATTTATTTATTTCGTAGATGTTTAATAATTTATTAATATGTATTATGAACTACAAATATGTAAAAATTAGAAATATATATATATATATATATATATATATATACAGAAATCTTTATTAACAGACACATAATACAATACGTATATCAAAACATTTTATATATATATATAAACATATAATTCTTCGCCTGTTAATCGGCTAGAAATATTAACAATTCTATACTGAAAACGAATCGTAATCTATGAAAATAATGACTATTATTATTATTATTTTCATATTTGACCTAAGATCTTACAATTATTTTAGCTTATTAATAAATATTGATAAACAAGTACAATACAATTTCAATTTTTTATTTTCATAAATAATTATATACAAATATGTAATAATTTTATTAAATAAAATTTACTTAAATATTATGCAGAAGGCTGAAAGACCACTGGTCGATAGCCAGTTTCAGAGTTGGAATTATATTGTGAACGTTAGTGTATTGTTAAATATTGTATTGTAATTGTATATTCCAATCTCAGAAATAAAGATGTTTATGTATCTATGTATTATGCAGAGAGGGTTTTATTTAATTGAACATATAGTTTTAGGAGAACCTATTGTACATATTTATTCTAGTAATCTCAAATAAATTACATATTTTATATGTACTGTATTTCAATAATTGTTTTAATTCTCCGTTGTTTTGTTTTTAATTTAAAATAACATACATTTATTACAGCTTCAATCTAATAAAATCCTCACGGTATATTAAAATTACTGAAATGTAAAAGCATTATTGAAGTTAACGTAATATTAAGAGCTTTAAAATTATCTGAAATATATCTTAATAGGATGAAAAAGTAAATATTTAAACGGAATAATTCCTATTAAAAAAAACGAATTGCCGATAATTGTATCTAACTAAAAACAAAGATTATCTTATCTACAATTTATCTTTCTGATTTCCTAAACGTCATATTCTGAGCTATATTTACAAAAAAAGAAGAAATTACTCAATTGTAAAACTATAATTTAAATTAACGTAATATTAGAGGCTTTACAATTATCTAGAATATATACGAATTGTCGATATTTGTAGCTAATTAAAAACAAAGCTTGTCTTATCTACAATTTATCTGATTTCCTGAACTGCATATTCTGAGCTATATTTAAGAAAAAGACTAAGTGAACAAATATATATACATATATGTAATTACGTTATAACATATATATAATATATATACATGTATATAATTAATATAATAATTATAATATTATTCAATATGTTTTGGTATAATGTTTATATATTATTTTGTTAAATGGCGAATTTCCGTTAATTATTATTATATATATATATATATATATATAATTTTAAAATTGAATTAATGACAAGTTCGATTAATACTTATTTACTGAATCTACCTACTAAGATGAGTCGGTCTTAAAGTAAAACACATACTAGCAGTTGATTAACTCGAACTGTCGTTATTTAACACCGAAACTCCGTTGGATAGGATTTATATAAAGTCCTTGACGAGCTTCTTCGCAAACAAACCAAAGGCAACAATACCGGCTGAAATTAAAACGGAAAACCAAATAAATACAGCAACATCAGCTTTCTAACGATTTTCATATTATTCGTTTATATAATATAAATTTTTATGATATATAACGATATTTATAGGTTTCTCTGAATTATTGTTACTGATTATAATATACAAAATATACGTACTTTATTTAAAAAAAATAATATTAAAAAACGACTGTTTTCACCGTATACAAATAATTTTATGATTGTCAATAAATCTTTATTAAGCATACCTTTTAGATAGGAACTGTAATTCGGTTAAAGCAGGATGCGTCAATTACTAAAATAAATTAATCAGTAATTTACTGCATATCGGAATGTTTGATTAGTTTGCCGGTATTAATTAATTAATGGTTAATTTGGTTTATTTCCAACACGTCGGTTTTATAAGTTAATTAATAACGAAAATGCATTTTATATAAAATCCATATATTTGTGTAGAAGATATATTTAAAGTATTAAATATTCTTTATATAACCATTACTAGAATTAAAATATTAATTAAAAAATGGAGTCTTATCACAAGTTAAATAAATTAATTATTAGGAAGAATTTAAAAATACTCGCCGTTCGTGAATGAGAAGTTGACGCCGACGCAAAATATTGAATTCTATAAAATCGTGGAGTTGATAAAGTTTCACAGAGCTAAATGTGTGAAAATAATTTATTAATTATTTTCAAATCATTTTTATTTAATATATTTAAATGGCTGTGACCAAGTGGAATGAATAATACTCTTTTCTATTTATATTTCACAGATCTTTACGATAGTTACGATTTTATATTTACAAAAATTGTATATAATTTTGTTATTAAAAATAGAAAATTATTACAGCACATTCTAAGTATTTTCTGCAATTGGTATCAATTTGATTTTCAGCCCAATCAATTAATATTTCTCTATTCGAATTATTCTAATACATAT
This sequence comes from Philonthus spinipes, assembly GCA_963082785.1. Classification (NCBI taxonomy): domain Eukaryota; kingdom Metazoa; phylum Arthropoda; class Insecta; order Coleoptera; family Staphylinidae; genus Philonthus; species Philonthus spinipes. Next base: position 36,358,650 of record OY720300.1, read on the forward strand.
AAACTTAGTTAAAAAAATACAGTATTGTTTTCACAATATAACAATTACGTTAAGCATTTAGCAACTGTTCCAAGGTTAACAAACACAATCACCATAATTTCCAATATTTGATCAGTACGTATAAAATTACAAGTCAAACAATATCTAATGAATTTTCTGTGCCGGTATGAGCATCCATTAATCTAATGAGTACAAGTACAGACATAAATATAAGCGGCACATAATCAATCCGATGATAAGGGGCACTTTAAATGAATAAACACGAAACAGATAATACGTATTATTGTTATAATAAATACGATTTGTTGTTTTTTTATCGCGGTCGATAGTTTATTGGGATTAACTTGTACGGCTTTGTTCGGCGCGCGTGTACTTTGATTGAATTTAATAATTCCACGGATGCAGTGATTTGTTTGTATTTTCCAGAGTATGGATTTATTTAGCGATTAAGGTAAGATTAGAATTAAAATTTATGAATACTTACAATTCTGAATTCATTACAATTTCATTTTTTACATAATATTTATTAAGAAATGTAAATACCAGCAATATAAAATATTATATATTTGAGCATCGTCAATATGATTGATTGAAGTAAAGACATATCACGTGAAATAATTGGCGCTGAACCGACTAGAATTTTTTTTAACTTTCGAGAAATTACAAGAGCCCGCGCGACTCTGTAAATGGCTCTACATACGATGTACGTTGATGAGGTGGTCGTACTGAACCGTGCAATGTTGATTTTTTTTTCATTTTTTTTCCCGGTGAGAAACCCTGAAAACTTTTAATGGTCACCCTGTACAGTGTATAAATAAATAATTAGTTTAATTTACTTTCCAAATTAATTATCGAACTGCCATTACGTAGAAATAAATGACAATTATATTATAAAAACGATATATCATTTTTATTTGCTAAATATGAAATGAAAATAGAAGTTATGTAACAATGTGATTTAAGCAAATATTTCAGGTGAGCGTTCAATTTATCAATTTATTTGAAATAGTTGATTTTTATTGCTTTTGATTTGAGGCTGAACGCATTACATTCGTATTCCACCTGATATCGCTCTTTAAAACGCGAATTCCTAATTTGCAATTACAATTTTCTGAACGATTGGCAAATATTCAAGAAATATCCGGCGCTCGGAAAACAAGCGTCCAATCAAAAATTCATTTAGCCAAAGTTTACCCATGTAAGGAAATACTCGGGGGAGTCTCGGGAGAGTTTAATTTGAATTTGTGAATGTCATCGAACCAATTAACCCTTAAATAAAGTTATAGACGGGAAAAGGGTGGACGTTGTTCACTGCATTTTTAATTAATTTTAAGATATTCATATTAATATTCATCTATAGGTTTTTATAATCACTTTTGTAAAACGGCTTAGTTGATTATTATACATTTTCATCGTTAATTTAACCTTATTACCCCTACACCACCATTATGGTAGATAGGGATTTTAGATTATATATATATATATATATAATTTAACCTTATTGCATTTTATTTAGTCTTTTATTTTACCTGTACTATTGTCTCCCATGAAAAATACTATTTTTTGTAGAAGAATAACCCCACGAAATTTAAAATAAAACAATATTTTACTTGTTAGAAGTTACAAGCAGTAGAATTCAAACAAGTAATTTTTTTCTTATAAATTACATGGATTTATACTCCTATATAAAAACGTGCTTTTTAATGCGAGGAAAAATGTACAGCTTAGAAGATACAATTAGACACAAACTTGTTATAACACACTATCATTATAAAATGCTCTGTTTTAAATAATTTTCAACATTTATAGCACAAAAACTATATCAAACAACTCTGTCTCAATCCTTAAACTAATACAATTTATAAATGATCCAAGCAAACAAACAAATCAAGATGTATTTCAAGCCAACATGTAAGAACCTAAACATAATCCTCCTCCTTTTGTATATAGGCTCATTTTTCGGGTCTTCCTTTAATATCAACAATTTCGCCATTCGGGCCATCGTAAAGAAATACTCTCTATAATCAACATTTTCCAGTTCATTGCAAAATATTTTTCTATCAGCATCCGATAGATATTCATCCAATTCTAAACACTTGTCGTTTTTAAATATCCAGGTATTGTTCAGGAAATATTCATAGACTTGGATTGCCGTATACACTTTACGCTGTAACCTTACAAATCTAAAAATAATAAAAAGACAATGTTCAATTTCAATAAATTTGCTTTCTTTTGCACCAGGTCTAGCTGTTTTTCTTTTTTTTGAGATAACTAACCACAACGTAACTGTCACATAAATGTATATCATTGCATTAAATTATTTCTGCAGTGCAAAACATTTGATTTTTTTTCCTACCACATTAATTAACTTATATCCTTAACTAGAACTGTTGCAAACGGGTGTCAGTAAATAAGATTTTACATATTTCATTATTATTAAAAAAAAATATCGTTGGTTAGAAATTTTTTCGAATAATAATTCCATAATATAATTAGATATTTTTTCAGATCAATACTAATTTTAGGGTCATTTTTGTGAAATAATGAATTATTTCATTATATAACTAAATAATTTTAACTTACTTTGTTTTATGATTAGTTAATTTGCGGAATAAATCCACCAAAACTAATGGAAAGAGATGAAATAATATAACATGAAGATAAACTATAAACCGGCTGGAGCTAATGTATAAATTAGCATGCCAAAATGGTTTAAATATGATGCTGTCCATTGAATCTTTCCCGACGTTCATCAATAATTCGTCATTTACACTATAAACGTTGTTATTAGATGAATTATATACAGATATATCATTACTTAAATATTGCTGCATCCAAACCGCTTTAATCATTGAATTTATTGTTTCATCAACTGGAATTAAATCATACTGCATCTCAGATTTTAAATAAAGTGCGCGTATTACACCTACGTTCATGCCTATTAACACAGCTAAAGGTGCATTTATATTATCTGTCCAACCTGGAAGCGGACCTTTATAAGCAGGCATCACGATTGTAGGTCTTAGTATAATGGTTTGTACTTTACCCTCGCAAATGTCCATCACTAAATTCTCAGCAACGGATTTAGTGAAAGTATATGAATTGGGTAAATTTCCAATAATTTTCATTTGAAGCACATTTAATAAGTCTTGATCGAAATCTTCTGCTATTTCTATAATCTTCCTCCAATGTACATTATTAGGATACACTTTTTCCTCAATTACTTTCTTATCAGAATGACAATAACCAGTTGATACATGCAAAAACGCGTTCACGTTTTTTATTTCCAAAACCAAATTACAGACTTCCCTTGTTCCTCGTACATTCAAAATGATAGCCTCGTATAAAGGCATGTTGAATCTAACAGAAGCAGCCACGTGATAGACAATATTAACATTCTCTATTATTTCCCTCTTGTCGTTTGCGGATAGTCCCAACTGAATCTTCGTCAAGTCTCCTTCGACTATACGCAGTTTATTAAACGCCTGCGGGTTGGATTTCTTCAGATGATCAAATAATACGTTTTCTAAAACCCGTTTCAATTTCTCTTGTGCAGTGTATTTTTTACTGTTGCTAATCAGCAGATATAATGTTCCGACATCCGGGCAATCACTAAGTAATTTTTGTAGCAGTACTTTACCCATAAATCCGGTCGAGCCGGTGATGAGGACATTTTTCTTGGCAAAAAATTGTGGTATGCTCTCGGTTATACGTCGATTATTTTTGTTTAACATTTTTGAGAACGTTTTATTGTTAGTAGAATGGTATTTTTTGAACAACTACTATCTTATATATCCTTAATTAATGCTGGTTTTATATTAGAATGGGTATAATTTACATAGCGGTTGAATTAAAACGCACTTTTAATTTTTGATTCGAAGGAAGCAATTTAGGCCTTTTGAATATATTTATATGTGATTGTTTTTATTTTCTATACAAATGTCATCAACACGATAATTTACATAATTAAAGAAAAAATAATGTTGAATGACTCTGTAAAAACTGAATCAATTAAAACTCCATCAAACAAAATCTTCAGAATAATCCCATTTAGTTTTAATAAATAAATTTTATTGCCCAATAGGACAACATAAATATAAAATGAAGTTAAGTTATTTAATTTGTTTCTAAACATAATAAAACACTAAACATTTATATTATTTAATTATTAAATAATTAATAATGTCATAGATTTCTTATAATAATCCATTTATAATAAATACGTTTCTAAAGATTTACGATTAGTTGAATATTAGCGCAATAACACCATCTGAATGGTAATTGCTTAATCGGCGGATAATCCGTTTTCCTCCCCAAGTGCTTTTGGGTGGATCAGATCAACCAGATTGTGTATTGCCAACAAGAACAACGAACCCGTTTAATTATAATTCGGTTTAAGGGTATGATATTCACCCCCAGGCTACGCTGGCTCATTGTTATCACCCAGACGACTTCAGAGGAATACTAAATAATCGCACATACAATTAATCATAATATGTTTTATTGTTGTGTATGGAACCCAAAGCGAAATAAATTAAATTAACATCAGCAATTAACAGCAACCAAATCTTTTTAGCCTAAATTTTTACACGTATTTTAATCATGTTTAACGAAATAATTAAAAGCATTATAATATTTATGGGAAAAATATGTAGTGTAGAAAAGATTAATACTATATATATATATATATATATATATATATATATATATATATACAGCGTGGCGCAAGATTCCGATGAAGTCCAATATCTCAGTTATTTAGAAATTTACAAAAAGATATTACTGACATAATTTGTAGCTACTATAAAACTTCACATTTTAAAATTGGTTTCATATATACAGGGTGTCCAATATGATACGTCACGTGATTATATGATTTTTAAATGGAATATGATTTTTTAAATGGAATGCTATATTTTTTATGTCGATTTTAGATTCTACGCTTAAAATTAATCATTTTTGACATAAGGTTTATTAGGTCAGTTTTTAATATTTTAAAAGTAAACAATTTAAGGTTGAAATCAATGGAAGATTGGGGCCTTATTTTTCAAAAATGAAAAACGATGTAAACTTTCTGTTAGCGCAATTTAATTGAAAAAATGCTACTAAACTAGCGTAAAAAATATAGGGTGTCCCATTTAAGTAATTATGGAATAGGATAGAAGCGTATTCGAGCAACGGACGGCACATTTTCCATTTATTATAACATGTTGTAAGAAAAAAACAAGTGTTAGTTTTTTGGAAAATTTCAAAGATTATTCAAAAATATTTCACCGCGGGTTAAGTGATGAAAATGATTAAAAATTTACGAAAAAAAATGTTTTCTTTGTTGCAAAATTAATTTATTGTTAAACATAATTTTTGCGATGTGCATGATATAAAAGAATAGGAATCGCAAAACAAACTAGCAAATCTTCATTAATGAATTTAGAACTAATGTATACCTACTTTAGTCTTGCGAAAATCGCATTTGTTTATTGCGAAAGTAATTTATTGATAAATGCAATTTTGGAGAATAAATTGATGATAATAATAGGAATCGTAAAATCTGTTTAAAAATAAATTATTAATATTAACATACCTTAATAGAAAAAATAACTTCCAACCCATTCCTGGTGAATCGAAAACCAACTCACCTCCACCACTCACTAATTACCATTTGTTCATAAACAAAAATAAATCGCGTTTTTAATTATTAATAATTTCTAACGTTAAAAATTAAACCGGAATAGTGAACACTGCGCGTTTTCGGACGACTGAATCGAAATACAAGAGCGCAATTATCGCAAATCAAGAAGAAAAAAACGATCGATGACTCACTCCGAGAACGCATTCCTGAGATAAGAAGGTTCGTTGTACCTGGATCCTGGCGCACAGCCAAGAACATACCTATTTAAATTGTTGTATTTTCAATATTATCGTGTATTAAAATAATTACAGCTTAATATTTATTTACTTTTTTTATTAAATTCTCATCTAAGCAGTGCTTTACATCATATGAAGATACTAAAAATGTCGATTCGTAGATAGCCACAAAAGATAAAGAGCTCTTCCGACGTAGTATCCGAATGCTGCCAGAAATATGGGAAAAAGTAGTTGCTAGTGATGGACAATACTTTGAATAATATGTAATGAACCGTTCTTTCACAATAAATTCCTAATTTTTGATAGAAAATGGCGGAAACTTATTTGTACTCCTGATAGGATAATAGGTATCATGAGGTACCTTCTTCGTATTTAGCTTTGGACAGATATGTCATTTAGAAAACTATGAATTCAGGATGATTTAATTGAAATTAAATCATCCTGAATTAATTCAAAAATGTTTCATCACGGGTTAAGTGAGAAATTAATTAATCATATAGAAAACTATGTATTTCAAGAGGCAGGTGAAATCTTAAGGCAAACGCACTTAAACAGCAGATCTCGGTTAAGTCAACGTTTTTTTTTTTATTTAAAGAAACATTTTCGCTGATTTTTGTCTTTCGAGGCTTGCTGTTTGACAATTGGAGGTAAGTATTGACAGAAAGTGTGAGTGGAATGATGAAGGAAATCAAAATGATATAATATCGGAAATCGAGTAATTTTTAATAATTTAATTTAAAATATTACCGGAAATTAGAAAATATGTATATTAAATATTTTTTTAATTTCAGGTAATATTTCGACAGCAAATATTAATGGAATATGGTAGAATTTTATATTATACTAATTTTCTTACTCCTGTAATTTTTCAAAGAAATAATTAGGGAAGCCGTATTTGCGATTTTACATATTAAACCGCTATGTTCGCGCTCGTATCATACACACTTAAGTTCTAAGTGCACGTTATAAAGTGTATAGAAATAATAAGAAAATATTTGTAAGGGTTATAACAGCAAAACGGGTTGTTATATGTGGGAAGTGTGTTTTCTTTCCTCTAGCTTGCGAAAAAATGGTATTGAAAAGCATTTTTCATCTAAGCGAATTACCATCGTTGCTGCGTTGAAAAAAAACACGCCCTCGTAATGAAGACGAACAGCTAAAGCTCTTGTAAATCTCAACGCATAAATGAACGTCACTCAAACCGTAAACACCTCAATAATAATTTACATAATAAAAATTCGCATAGACTTAATTTCAAATTAAAGTGAATGAAATATTATTTCAGTCATTTGTAAACTTATTGGAATATATTTAGTGCAAGTATAGTGATATTTAGTAAAAGTAAAGCTTTCTTTGTCACACATTTTAAATAACATTACGAGGCGATAGGCCTACCTGTTATAAAAATAATAATAATTCATTAATTATTTTCAAATTCTTTTTATTTAATTTATTTAAATAACTGTGACCAAGTGAATAATCCATTTTTTTTCTATTATTAAAAAATAAATGTTTTCATAATATATTCTCAATTAATGGCTATCGATCATAATTTTTTCTGCCCCGTGAAATATATTTAGCATATAATAAAAGAATAAATATTTGATTAATATAAAAATGCAATTAAAAAAATCTGAGTCATACATACAATTGCCCGTGAATTGGATAAATAAATATCGTGAGGCGTTTATAAATGTAATTATATTTATAAAATCGGTTAATATAGAATTTATCGAAAATTAATTATGTAAAGAGAAAACAATTACTCTTGAGAGAGGTAACGAAAAAAACAGGAATATCTTTTTTGGTAAGAATAACAGTATTGGAGTAATATTCAATTTATTTACAAAAAAAAAATGCTAAAATATCTGTATCGACTTTAATGATTCACATTATTCGAAACAAGAAAGCCATAATAAATATCTTACACCCATACGCATAGATTGCTAGTCGTGTGGACTAAATTTGTTGCCACAGAAAAGCGCCATACGCATAGACTGCTAGTCGTGAGTGGAGACTAACTAAATTTGTTGTCACAGAAAAGCATACGACAATAATTGAGTAGCGAATGCTTAATCGTAATAAGTGGACTATGCTTAATATTTATGCCTCTTAATAAACCACACATTATATTCACTACTCAACAATACACTGACAGTTCAATCTATTTGAATTACAGGATAAACTGAAGGGCTAAGGAACTGTTATGGGGGCGATGGATTCATCGCTGCTACAAGACCAGATTCGGGGTATCGAGGAGGCACGGTTGACCTGTCTCCGAAATTACGGAGAAGAATCCCTTCTGAACTCGTTCAAGCCTTACGTGAACGACACACACGGTAAGATCTCATTTATGTTTCCATGATCCCCAAGAAAACATCCGCATTTTCTTAAGGAGGCCACTCCGGGAAAATATCTTACAATTTTAAGCTGATGGGATTATGTAATTCATTTAATGGATGCAGTTTGTTTTTTTATTCCATTTGCTTTCGTTGACTCGCTTTTTTGTAATTGTATTGTAAAGAAGATTAAATGAGCACACGAGAATTTTATTTCTTGAGAATATATTTAAATTTTATAGCAAAATACATTTATTGCACATTTATTATCATAAACTTTTTTTTTTCATTTTGTAATACAGGAATATATATTAAAGAAAATTCAATAATATTATGCGATATATTATTTTATTTGTACTAATGTATCTTAATAATTACATAATCTAATTTAAAAGCTGTAGAAATTTTAAGAAACAAAAATGTATTATTTCTCACGAAACAATTTTAAACGAATTATAATTTGGCAATATTCGGTGAAACAACTATTAAAAAATAATCATAGATCCAGTAAGTTTTTTAATTTATAATTAATTTATAATTTATAACTAAATATAGTAAGTTTTAAATTGAATAAAATACTGTTGCCTTTAAAAAATAATATATTGAAACGCGTTTCGCCACACTGTGGCTTCTTCAGGGGAAAAAGAGTATTTCTTTTATTATTAAGTATTTTTGCATTTGTATGGCGTTGACAGAATATTTATTTAATTTTTCGTTATTGAAATATTAGGCTCTAAACATCTATCGATTTCAACATTCATTTGTTTATAACTTTTAAAATATAAAAACTTGACCTATTAAATCTTATATAAAAAAAATATTATTTTTAAACGTGGAATCGAAAATCTTCATAAAAAATATATAATTCCATTAAAAAAAAACATATGTTTGATACGTCACGTGATTATTGAACACCCTGTACATATGAAACTAATTTTAAAATGTGAAGTTTATCAGTAGCTACAAATAATGTAAGTAACTTTTTTTGTATATTTCTTAATAACAATTAGACTTCATCGGAATTTTGCGCCACCCTGTATATATACAGAGATGTTTTTTAACAGTATATATATCCCCTATGTATACACGTAAAATACCCAATTCAATTGATGTATGTGTGTTTTGTTGCCTATAATACGCAACCCGAACGATCTATTCCTTCAACTAGGATAATTCAAAAAATAATTAAACAATTTTCTTTTACTGTTTATGACAATATCGAAATGCACAAAGTGAAAAATTTTCACTATCGTTTGAGTTACTCTCTTGCAGTTTCTGGTGGTCATTTCTAGCACTTATTCTAATTATTTATTTCAAGTTTATTATTCTTCACTGGCTGAAAGACCTAAGGTCGATAGCCATTTATAAGTTTAGATCAAATATTTCGTATAATATATGTATATGTAAATACCACAATAAAGATGATTGTATATATTATTCACTGTTACTTTCTTTTTTTTATATTAAATGTCTCACAATGAAAACTGCTCGAAGTCTAACCGAATTACCATTACAAAGGAATCGGTCGAAATATTCAATCTATCAATTGCAGATGTTCTCCAATAAGAAGTAGTATTTTTTATCGCAAATACTTCAGCGTTTCCTGTCCCTGGATCCTTTTAATAGAATGCAGCGTCAATGTGTAGGATTCTGGATTACGATTACACGACTCCAAATGCACTTTGTTCCCTCAAATCGAACCCACTTTAGTCGCCTTTCATGTAGCGAAAGGGAGGATTTATTGAATCTCCCCAGGAAAAAAAAATCCGGCGACTCTTGAACGGTGATAACACACCGGATTTCGCTCAAAGCCCACTATTTGCCCACTCCATGAGATTTATGATTGTCGGAATAAATATAGGAATAAATAAATATTTATGATGAGACATCGGTGGATATTTTTGTATTTATGAGATTCTTTCTCTCCTTTTTATTTTCGTTTCGTTTATATTTTCACGGTAATATTAAATTTCTCCAAATATTGAATGAATTATTCCAACTTCATTTTTTTATAAAAAAAAAATGTAGATGTTTGCGTCTGCACTTAATAAAATAAAAATAATTTCTGCAGATTTTCACTACAAATATATGTACAGGATGATGCATTTTGACATATGGAACAATTTTTATTTTAAGAAATATCGAAAAGCCGTTTCGCGACCCTATGCTAATTATTAAAGGTAAAAGGCGAAGAAAAAATCTACCTATCTTTAACCGTGTCCGGGTTATAACCGGAAGTTGCCGATGAATTATTTTTCCATGATGCTTGTAACTCCATTATTATTAAAAATAGAAGAATATATGAAACACTTTCTCAAAGAAACATTTTATTCTGACTTCAAATATATTATTATTTTAAGTTATATCTATGCAGTTTAATAAAATTGTTTATTACTTTCTAAAAATACACAAAACAAATGTGGATATTTTGTTTCTTTGAATTGTATTATTAATTATGTTCCTATTGTTATTTTAATAATAATAATAATAATATCTTTATTGTTCAACAGGTTAACCCAATTACAGAACAAATAAAATTAGAATATAAATTCATACAAACAAACAAAAATATATATGTATATATATAAATACAACAGAGGAAATTATTAAATATTAATAGATATAATACTAAAAAATATAAAATCAATGAGAAAATGAATTATTGTACTATAAAAAGATATCACTGAAAAATTTGTCGCAGCAGTTGCACATGATGAACACCGGAGAACGACGCAAGATATTCGAGTTGGCCTTAGGGATCCTAAAAGTATTGGAGAGCCTGGTAATCCTTTGAGGAACATTAATTGGCATTTTAGCTAAGATTTCGGAGCAGTCAATTATACCATGCAACAGGTTCCAAGTAAATTTCGCACAACGAAGGTCTCTTCTGTGAGCAAGGGAGTCAAAGTCATGTCGTAGAAGCAGCTCTTCCTGAGAAATTCCAACCTCCGGGTATGATTGATCAATTTTAAATGAAAGAAACTTTAAAAACTTTCTATGAACTCTATCCAGCATGAGCGACTGATAGGTATAAATAGGAGACCAGATTATGCTATTATATTCAAGTTTACTTAAAACAAATGCGAAATATAAAGCTTTTATACAATCAGTATTTTCAAAGTTCCGAGTAGCTCTCATTATAAAACCTAATGCCGTGGATGCGCTAGAAGTCACAGCTGCAAATTGATGCTTGAAAGTAAACTCAGAATCAAAGATTACTCCCAAATCAGTGAACGTATCTACTTTAGAGAGCATACTGTCCGTAATATAATAAAGAGAATTTATAGGCGCCCGAGTGCGAGAGTAACTCACAACACAGCACTTGCTTACATTGAGTGTAAGGTTTACTCGCGTGCACCAGTCCACAAGGACATCTAAGTTATGTTGGAGAATACGGACATCATCAGTTGAGTTGATACTATGATAGATCTTCATGTCGTCAGCATAAGCGAGCACAGGGCAAGTTAATATATTTAAGAGATCATTAATAAAGATGTTAAAAAGTAAAGGACCGAGACATGAACCTTGAGGCACACCAGAGGTTGGACTAAATTCGTAAGATTTAAATCCGTTATAGAACACGTAACATATTCGCTCGGATAGGTACGAGCGAATAAGGTTGGTGACAGATGGTACAGCACCAAAGACCCCAAGTTGATGAAGCAGAATTTCATGATCAATGACATCAAATGCACGTGAGAAATCTGTATATATCACATCGACTTGACCACGGGAGTCAAGAGTCTCAGCTATATACTGAGTAATTGATGCTAAGTTCGTCGTTGTAGACCTTTTGGGTATAAAGCCATGCTGGAACGGTGAGATAAAGCTGCGCACGGAATTAAATATATTTCTGTGTAATACAATCTCAAATACCTTAGCAAAATTGGGCAGTATAGAAATAGGACGATAATTGTTAAATAGTGATTTATTGCCCTTTTTGTGTACTGGACAGAGCCTAGCGCGCTTCCACAAAGTAGGGAAAATTGACGAAGAGATAGACTGGTTAATAATAATGCTTAGTGGTTTAGCCAAAATATATCTACAGTCACGAATTAAAAAGCTTGGAATTTCATCATCCCCAGCGGTGAGCTTGTTTTTAAAAGAGGACATGATGGCAATCAATTCAGACTCAGTAACTCTATTTATTTTAAATGGTGGATGAACAACATCCCGAAATAGTGTTCCAATGGAATTGAAATTAAACTTAACATTGAATGTATCAGCAAAGCCATTGGCAATAACACGTGGATCATTAAAATACTGTGAATCATTACCTACCACCGGTGGAATACGACTAGATCCTCGTTTACTATGTATAAATTTCCAAAGATCACCCGGATTTTGTTTTAAATTAACTTCGGTGCTTTGTATGTGCATTGCATAAGCATCAGAAATTTGACGTTTAATTAATGCTCGCAGTCTCCGGAATTCATGTAGGAAGAGAATGTTTTTAGTTCTAAGCCACTTTTTTCGGTAATATTTCTTTGTATTTAGGTTCCTTTTGATTTCAGGAGTAAACCAATATGGATAGTTATTTTTATTATTATTTGAAGTGTAGGGAACATGTTTGTGAAGAACTGAGTAAAGTAACTTATAGAAATTGGAGACCGTATCATCAACTGTACTAAATTTGTCAAGAGTACTCCAATCAAGATTAAATAGGTCATCGTATAAAGAATTATAGTTAACTTTCCGGAAATTGAAACGTTTGTTATCATTGCTGGGAAATGAGAAATCTGTGTTATTGACTTGGATAGAGAATTGAATGTCAAGCGTTGGATGATATTTATCCTCTTTGACAAGGGGACACTCCGCATGGGAAACAGATAAGTCAGCTTGACAGTTGCTTAAAACTAGGTCTAACAACGTATTACATTTATTATATATTGTATTATACTGTATTAAATGAAGTACATCGGAAAAATTTTGAAAGCAATGAATTTTAGCGTTTGTATGTAAGCGATCGGCACGAGTAAAAGGTAAATTAAAGTCGCCAGCGAGAATAAGTTTTTTATCTAGTAAATGAACTTCAAGTAGTGAGGTCAGAGTCTCAAGATCAACACAGGATAAGTCAGGTGGAATATATACAACACCAATCACTACAGTGCCGACTGTCAATTGACATTTACATAAAATACAATCAACTAGAGGTACAGCTTCTGAAATGTCAGCGGTATCTATCAAAGTAAGAGAAAGAAAGTGCTTTGAAGCAATTAAAACACCCCCACCCTTAGAACGATTAACTTTAACAAAGTCTCTATCAGAGCGAAAAACATTGAATTCCATGGGAAATAATTCGGTGCTGAAAACTGAATCATTTAACCAGGTCTCTGATAATAGAATAATATCAGCATCCTGATTGCAACAATTGTTGTAAAATAGGTGTGTTTTTGAATTTAAGCCTCTTACATTCTGATATATAATACTAATGGGAGTAGAGAACCTGTTGAACTGCATTAGTTTCCCTTATGAATAAACGGCAACCCGTTCTTGTAACGGATAGTTAGGTTTGTTTCTCCATTCCTTGTGCGTTCGTCTAACTCACTCTTAATACTTTTATAGAAAGCGACCTGCTTAGGAGTACGATCAAACGAATCAAATATAATCAATTACGTTTTTACATATTACTTATACTATTAAGCCTTCTTTGCATAACTAATTTTAACGCGTTTTTTTTAAGGGAAAATCCCACACCGTAAAGATAAATTATAATAAATTTGAATAAACGTATTTCCTCTATGGATCAAATCAACGTGAAAAAAAAGTGCTAAGCCCGAACGGAGCGTTGCCGTAAATTCATTTCCCGCCATTATCATTTAAATTCCTTATCATTTTTATTTCGCGTGCCTTATGAAAAATTCTGCGTGAATTCAACGATCCGCACCGTAATTTGTAAATTGTACTCGGAAAGTAACAAACAGTTGCTCGAGATACTATGTAAATGAGTCTGCACGTTAAAAGGTCGCAGCAAAAAAATCCAATGCGAGCTTTTTTTTTTCGCATTCAAAAACGTCGTATTATTCGCATTTTATTCAACGTTGTGGAAAAATATATGAATAGGTTGATTTTTTTATTTATTCATTTAATTGATTACTTTTAATTATTTAAACAAGTGAAAGGTAATATAAATATTTTATTAATTAAATGGCTGTAAATTTATATTTTTTTATTATATTAATTAACTTTTCCCAACTCTTAGAGATCTGTGTGCAACTAGATCAAAGAAATTCTGAATAAAAACCCTATGGCAATGAATAAAATTAAATTTTGTAACCGTTCCTTCTATTTTGCCGGTGTGTATTTAATAATAATAAAAGTATACGTACATTAAAATATAAGAACTATTTAGAAGGGGTTGGTGTGGGGTTCAGTAATTATTCAATTGTAAATATTATAATGAACATACTAATAATAATTTCAAAATCGTTTATAAAAATAATTCAATTGAAGTTTTCCATTTATAAACAAACCTAACTAACAAAACCAAGCTAATAAAATTTTTAACATACTTCAACTAGAATTAAAACTAATATAGATTTTCCTAAATGTTCTTGATAACACTTTTATGTTTGTTTCGATACTTGAGAAGAATTCTTATATTTAATATTCATAAAGTTTACTTCAATAGTATTTACAAATAAATGATGTTTTCAAAATCGCCCGCGGGCATTTGAGTCGTATTAGATTACGCAGTTAGAAACTTTGTCGACATCAGTTAAACTGGGGTAGTTAAACACGAACGCCGGTGTATATAATTCACCATAAACTACACCCCACAGTCCCGCCAACTAAACGACACTTCACAAAGTCAACAAAATTTTTGCAAGCACACAATTTAAAAAAATATATTTATCTTCCCCCGTAGATAAAACCGCAGCAATCGATCTGGGTATTTCAGACACACATCAAGTCTCTCCGAAACGGATTCCATCTTTGATGTGTTGTGCGGGTTTTAATGGGACTGTTGTATTTAATCAGAAAACCGCTAAAGGGAAAGGGTGCCACGCGTAAGATATATATTAGGGACCCGGTTTTGTGTAATAATGGGGGTGTAACGTTTATCTAGTATCTAGATTTGATTACCCCTCTAACTGCTGCCGAGTAAACTGTGGGGGTGTGTTTATGTTTTCATCTAGGAGAATGTATATTACTCTTGTTTAATATTTTGAACAATATAAGAGGATTATCATTGAAATAATCATAATATCAAAGATTTTTTAATATGCATTTTAATTACATACTAATGATGGATAAAATCGATTATGAAGATAAGAAAAAATACAAAATTTAAAATAACTCAATTCCACAAAAAAATTAGTAATTATGATGACTGATTTTTTTTGTTTTAAATAATGCATGATTATAGAAACTATTCAATCCAATTATATATATATATATATATATACAGAGAGGTTTTTTTATCAGTATACATTAGGGGAAGTGTATACCTTCAAAAAATGCGAGTCAAACGCATTGGACCGATTAAATGTGTATGTTTAGTTGACTATTTGGCATATGTGTGTTCAGTTACGTGTTATAGGCAACTAAACACACATACATTAATACAATTAACTCGCGTATTTTACAGGTATACATAGGGGAAATGTATACTGATAAAAAAAGCTCTCTGTATATATATATATATATATATATATATAAACTAAAATCCCCATCTACCATAATGGTGGTGTAGGGGTAAATCCAATTATGATTATCGAAAATAATCTATTATTTCGTATTCGATTATTAAAATAATTGATTTTGTCCTTCACTATTATACACACATTCATTCATTACGTTTTAAATTCATTAATTTATTTATTTATTCAATATCATTCAATACAAACTCATGCTTAAGAATAATTTACAACACAATGAAATACTTTAGGTGGAAGCTATTCCACATTATTTGCAAGTTTTTCTTTCGCGTCCAGAATTTATTAAAGAAATATTCACCCATGAGCAGTTGTTTTATTCATAATTCAGGACAACGCAGTGCTTTATTTGCAAATGACAGTGCGAAGAATCCGTCACGCGTTCCTCTTAAGGTTCAATTTAAAATTTTATATCCTGAGTGGGGGGGCGGATCCTTAATTGGGGCATCGCTATTATGCCCATATTAGGGGCATTCATTTCGTACAGACAGGCTGAAATGTAAGACAATGGCTTGAGCTTATTAAATTTGCCTGGGGAGGGGTGATGAATTTACGAAAGAAAGTTTTTTGTAATGAGATAAGTTAAGACTGCGGCATGGATGTCTGCACTTAGGTGTCATTTTAATACGTTTACGAGTAAGAAGATAAACGGTGTCTGTAGTTTAGTGATCTGATATGGGGCTCTGCTTTATTTATGAAAGTAAAACATATATTAGTGAGAAAGATGAGGATCATTTTTGTATTTAAGAATGAATAGGCTTTTTACTACTTGAAATAATGCCTTTTTTCTTCTTACACCTATTTCTTAAGGTGTAAGTCCAGTTAAAACGGATAATATTACAATACATTCTAAACCCCCACGGAGTATTTGGAAAATTTTTTGATAAAATTAATGTTATAGTCATGAAAATAAATAGAGTATGAATTAATACTCTATTTATTTTCATGACTATAACATTAATTTAAATTAATATCAATCTAAACTACATTTTCTTTTGTATTTCAGGAACACTTTGTCCAGCTTATTTCGACGAAATCATGTGTTGGCCACCAACTCCTGCCAATACAACAGCCAGTTTCCAATGTCCAAAATATCTTATAGGCTTCAATGTGGTGAGAAATTTAATATAATTATAATAATAATAAATGTCTTTATAACATGAAAACACACAATTATAATGTATTAGTGTAGGCGAAGTTTAGTCATTTAACCTACAAATTGAAACATGATATATTAGAAAAAAATGTATTGCGAAATAGTTATTCATTAAACATATACAATATCAAAAGTTCCACCACTTTCATCAATTTATTAATCTTAAGCTTTCCAAGCAATAAACCAACACTTACATTTCTTTTTTTAAACAAAATAAATTCATTGATTTAAGGGTTTTGGTGAGTTTGTTATATAACTTGTAGACGTTAAATTTAAAGCATCCTGCAAATGTAGCAGTTTTATGTATTGGTGGAGATATCAAATATTATTTTTATACCTAATTAATAAAATAGTTAATGATAAAATTAAATCTAGAATTGTCAATAAACCAGACAAATTATTGCTTTTGTAGATTGCACAATCCGCCATAAATATTTCGAATGAAAACTTTTAATGTAACATTAAAACAAACATACATGCACAATAAAAATAACCTTTATTTAAATAAATTAAATAAAAAGAATTTAAAATTAATTAATAAATTAGCTACTGTGACATTTTGACTTGCGTTACGTAAGTAATTTAAAGCAAATATAAAAATGCACACTTTCTGTTGCATATCAATAATACAATAATAATACAATAATACATTTATTTACGGGAGACCCCTTTTGTACAAAAATAATACAATGAACAATATAATTACAAAAAATAAACTATAATTAATATTATTTATATGAATTAATATATATATATATATATATATATATATACATATAATAAAAATATTAGAAACAATCAATAACATATTGCAACATATTTTTTTATTCGAGAATATCTAATGCAAAGAACAAAAACGTTACGTAATATAAGACCACACTGGATAGAGTGTAGGTGATAAATTAAATTAATTAAGCGGCTGTAATCTCAAATAATCTTTATTTAAACGTTTTTACCCCATTCTAAGTAACAAAAAGAAAATGCAAAAACGCGCTCATCCAACATTGCATTTAGAGGTACAATGAGTGAATGTTATTGGGAGTTATAATTAATTTTATACTTAGGAGACATTAATTACAACTAAAATCACTTACCGTTTTAAAATTTACAACTTAAAATCAGTAAATCCATGCACTTACTGTGAAAGTTTAGCAAAAACAAATGGATTCAATTAGATAAATTAAACATTTGGCCATAAATCTACTCAATAAAAAACAACTATCAGCATGCTTAATCTTTTTGTCGAGCAATATATTTCTGCCACTTTAATTGTATGCAAAGCTGTTAAATAAATTGGGTCCCGTTCTGTAATTCCCATTTGGAATTTAACACCCTAATTAGAGCTTTTATGTTTACTTTACTATAAAATTCATCACTTATTCTCTCTCTCTAATGACATGTAGCATTTACCTTGAATTATTTATGATGTCACCTGTGAAAATGCTTTATAAATTAATTACAGATTGTGCACCGGTGTAATCGGCACTTATTGTTTATTGCTACTCGGAATTTTTTATGGTCAAGCTTTTTTCAGGTTGTTTTAACGCCCTTTTATGTAACTTTTACGCGCCTTGGCGTTTTTAATACACGATCTTTCATTTTTCTATGAGATATTTTTTATTACATCATAATGCAAGCTAAAAACATGGATATAATAATAATAAGAAATATATATACTGTGAGATTGTCTTCGCCAGATTGAAATATTTCTTCAAATAACGAAAAAAAAAAAAAACACTTTTTCAATTGTTTTTTTTTTAATTTTCTCAGTAACTTTAATCAGCTAAAAACATAGATATAATAATAATAAGAAATATATATACTGTAAGATTGTCTTCGCCAGATTGAAATATTTCTTCAAATAAATAAAAAAAAAATTTTTTTAAATTGTTTTTTTTTTTAATTTTCTCAGTAACTTTAATCAGTTTTTTAACAAGCTACCAGCATTAATGTTTAGTTTGAAATTTAATAAATGTTAGAGACAAAAGTAATGCCAGGAGCAAAGCAAGATCCCAACCATAGAAAACTTATTCCCATTGATCCCAATGGCGAAATTAAAATTTGAAATTCCCTATATAGAACTCATAAAATCTGATGATTTAGCTTGTCAATCAATACAGTGATTGACAACATGCAAAACAGCAGATGTTTTCTGTAAATTCTAAGGAGTATAGGTTAAAAGAATCGCCAATTGGTTGTTTTGATTATAAGTCAGACCAATTACACAAAAGTATTTCATGTTCAAAGGAAAATAATAATAAATGCCACTTATAACTTGGCGATTCTTTTAACCTATACTCCTTAGAATTTACAGAAAACATCTGCTTTTTTGCATGTTGTCAGTCACTGTAATGATTGACAAGTTAAATCATCAGACTTATCAGTGCCTCAAATCGATTATTTCAATAAACGAATACGAAATAATCGATTATTTTTTGTATTTGTTTAAGACGTTTTCAAATTAAATATTCTTTGTAGTTTTGAATAAGTCGATTATTTAAATAATAGATTTTGCCCATCACTACTTTCTGTGAATATTCAATATAATCTAAAACAATTTCTTCAACTTGTTGATGTAAATCACCAAAAACTTATATATTTTCCATTTTATGTTAACCTTTTCATAGAAATATACAATAATTCTTACATTTTCATCATTTCTTAAAATAAAGACAACAATACTGACTTTAAAGAAATAATTAAGTAAACATAATGACATACAGTTATTTTAAAGTCACACTCTAGCAAATACAGTGACTTAAATTTACAAAATAATGATATAAAGTAACTGTAAGCCAATTTCTAACGAAAATAGTAATATGACTTCAAAGTCACAATTAGACAATAGTGGTTACTTCATAATAATTTCAGTGGAAAAGTAGTAATGTGATTTCAAAGTCAATTTATCGCGAAATTAGTGGTATAAAGTAATTTTAAAGACATTATTAGGCAATAATAGTAACATATAGTTATTTTAATGCACCAATATGCAAAATAGTGATATACAGTTTCTTTAAAGTCAACTTCTAGCGAACGTAAAATAACTTTAAAGTCAATTTATGACGAAATTAGTGACGTTCAGTATCTTTAAAGCCATAATTAAGCAATATTAGTTATGTACATTGACTTTAATAGGAATTTATAGTGAAAATACTGACGTAAAATTACTTCAATTTAATTTTTAGGAAAAATGTTGTCATGAAGTCGTTTTATTATCAATTTCTAACAAAATTAGTGACATACAATAACTAAAATCAATTTATACTCAAAATAATGTCGTAGTAAGTAACTTCAAAATCATTATTAGACAATAATGATGACGTAAAATGCATTAAAGAATATTTATAGTAAAAAGTATTATTTATTTTAAAGTAACAATTAAGCAATAATAGTGTCGTTTTAAAGTCATAATTAGTAAAAGTAGTGACGTTATATTAGTGTAAACATAGTGTGTGACACATAGTTACTTTAAAGTCAATTTCAGGTAAACTTGGTATCGTGCAATGACTCTAAAGCCAGTTTATAGAGAAAATAGTAATGTAAAGTGAATTTAAAGTTATAATTAGAAAAAAAAAAATAGATGTATGTGAAATATTTATAGCAAAAACCCGGCGACTCTTCCGTGACAAAAAAAAATAAAAATTCTTTAACATAATCGGAGCATTTACGAGCAGAAATACATACTTGTTTCCAATGCTTTTACTAAATAGACTGATACTGATTAATATATAGCGGAAAACTCATAGATTTTATTACTCTGTGCTTAGAATAAATTCCACGATTCGAACAAAGACTGACAAATTTCGATTTTGCCGGAAAACTCAAGTAATGAAAGCGCTGGTTTTCTCAATTACTTTTTATTGCCAATTATGGATTATTCCAAGATTTGAACACAAAATGAGAAAAAGTCGATTTTGTGAGAAAACTAGATTATGAAATCCCCTGTTTTCACAGCTGTTTTTTTTGTAGCCAATTGTATCAATATTATAATTGCATCCTAACCAAATTGATGGTGAATTAAAAAATCTGAAAAGTCAAAATTTTTAAATGTTTTTCTTCCAAGTGCCATTCCCTTTTCTTTCGCTAAATGTCTATTCAATCATTAGACAATACATTTTTAAAGTCAAAATATTTACCTTTTATTAGTTTATTTTCTATGGCGCAAATTGCCCTCTCCCAATTTTTCCTAATATGGGCAAATTTTCAAATAATAACATTTCAATTTTGATAATTTCGGAATTATTTTACTTTATGTTGCTTTTGACAAGTCTAAAGAAAGATAATATTGATTTCGTTGCTATAAACAACTGCAATTGTTTTACTTTTGTCATTTTCATGGCTAACTATTTTTTGGTGTATGGTAAAATTAAAAACGACTGTAACTTATTTTATTTTAAAAATAACTATGGCATATGCGATATCGGATTAAAGGGAAAAAAATAGCCCTTTTAATAAAGTCATAGCCAACTATTGTTTCCATTTAAAAAAAGGTAAGTTTGTGTTATTAATCTGTGTAAAATTTTCTACAACTTTGTCCTTTACAACTCATAGTGAGGCAAAAAAATAGTCACATTCAGTTGCTATCTTTCTGAAATTCACAGTCATGCCATAAATTAAGCACATTTGTAATACAGAACAATTTTGAAAAAGCAAAATAATAAATTATCTTTGATTAATATAGAATTGATCTAGATAAATGGGATTTGACTATACACAAACTACTAACCATTTTTTTAATATATCTTTATTACTAAAATAATTATTTAAACACCACAGTTGATCTTAATGTGTAAGGTCATTGCATATAATTAAACAAAATTTTAACTCTCTTCTTCTTCGTCATCTTCATCCATCTCGACATCCTCAGCATCTTCAGTCTCAAACTGTTTGAACCCTTTTCCCTTGATCCAGCATGCCTTCAAAGTTAGTTTAAATTCAGCTAACCTGTATTCCATTAACTCTAAAATTTTCGCTTGTTCCGGTGTCAGAATTGTACCCTTTTTACACACTTCATAATCCTTTATTAACGTAACAACACCTAGAATGAAAATTATATAGGCAATTAATTAATTATTAATTATACATAATAATTATATACACTTGTTTAAACAAGTAAAAGATCGAGTAATGTTCATACACCTAGATTCAATCAATCCATTGAAACATTTCAATCCATTAAAACAAACAGTTTAATATGATTGGCTATTACTTATAATTTTACACCATTATATACTTTTCAGAAATAAAATTAATTAAATAAAAAAGTTTAGTTTGAACAGTTTATTGATCAAACTATTCAAACTAAACTTTCTATTTAATGACATTCAACAGTTTGAACTGTTCAATCATTTGGATTGGTTTTATATAATAGACTGTAACATTTCAACAATTGGAGCAATTAAAACAATTCCTGTTGTGCGAACAGTTTGAAGATAAAACACTGATCAACCAATATTGATCTAGCTAGAGCCTAAATATACAGACCAGAATATTAGAGTGGGAAAGACTTGGAGATGTGTATACATTGCCTTGGAGTGCCTGCCTGTCTCATGGACTGATCGAATGCAAGCAAGTTAAAGAAATATTTTCCCAAGTAGTTGAAATGATAATTAAATTTTCCATTAACAAATTAATAAGTGTAAGTAATGGATATCTCGACACCCAATACGGGTAAAAGAGGATAAGATTAAGAAAGAAAGAATTAATGGATATTAAATGTAATAATTATTTTATTTACATGAAAATAAAATTCTAAATTAGGTATTAAAATGAATGCAAGCAGAATATGTTTTTATCACCATGGTCTCTCTTCCGACCTGTATATTTAGTAGGATCTGATCTAGCCCTTGGAATTATTAATTTACTCTTTTTAAATCAGGCTTTAACTGTGTTGTTTTACATAAAATATTTAAATCATAAATCCTCCTTAAACATAGGAAGACCTACCTTTTTCTAATTTAGTAGGCATACCCAACTGCCTCAAATATGGCTCCATTGCATGTGAAAATTGCTTTAGAGGACCTTCCTTTAATTCGATCCTTTCTGTAGCTTTAAAACCTGACCGAGCAAATCCTTCATACGAGAATGATTCAAACCATTCCACCACTTCTTTTTCTGTACAATCTGTGAATAACAGACCACATTGTCCTTTTAATGTATTAGAAATCTAAAAAATAAATTTATTATTATTTTAATAATAAAAGGAAATTAAATTAATTTCACTTTTAAACTTTGCTTGGTATAAGAAATAAAATTACTTTATGTAAATCTTCCTCAACTTCTTCTTCTTGTGTTCTACCCAAACCAACTCCTAGCACTCTGTTTTTGCCAAAGAAAAACCTGCTTGGTTTCCATTCCACCCGGACTTCCTTCATTTTTTCATTCCTCATGTTTTTGTATGTGAATACATATAGGCTGTTGTATTTTTCCACACAACTCCGTAAATCGTCTACTATCTTTTGTTTGAGTGCCAAGCCTTTCTTATCCGTCTTTGTCAAGGAAACTAAAAATACATATTGTAAAATATTTGTTCACGATACTCATAGATTAAGTCAATTATTTTATGCATTAATACTCATCGATCTGAGAATTAATACTCAATTCTGGATCAATCTCTGACTATTAGTACAGGCAATAGAGGATTAATACTCCACAAAAGTAGAATAAACATGTTAAATAAAATATTTCATAATAATGCATTATCTAATTACAATTACATTAGAATTATCTAGACCGTGTATACAATGGAATTATATGTTTAATTTGTAATTTGTGCCAAAATAATTGTCTGTGAAAACAGAAAACATGCATAAAAAGTGAGGTTATAAAACTCACGTGTTTAAATTCAAAACAATATCTGAAATTTACTTACTTTTCTTATCGCGCTTTGACTTAGGCATCTTTGTGTTTGTTTAAATAATTTGATATTTTTACAAATTATACTAAATTCACTAAAATTATGCGATTATTTATTTAAATTGTACGCGGATAACCTCAATACGACATGTCCGGATGGTGATTTGTTTTCAAAGTGAAGTTGGCAACAAACATAATTATATTGGAATTGAAGTTTGGCAACAACGCAATCATAGATAATTCATAGTAGCCGCCAACTTAATGAAATAAAAATTGTGATATGCAAGCAAATATACACAACAAAATAGTTTTTCTTAAATCCTAATGTATTGTAATGAATTTATAATCTATAATATATATTAAATAAACAGTTATCTTAAACAAATTGAAAAATAAATCAGTTCAGAAATACACGTTAAATACTGATAATTTTAAATACAAAATATTCCCATTTTTACTGACACGAAAGATACAAAATTATTTAATTATTGTTTATTTTTCAGACACAAAATGCAACGAGGAAATGTATGCAAGATGGGCTCTGGTACAAAAATAACGAGTCTCTCTCATGGACAAATTATACTAGCTGTATAATTAGCGAAGAAACGCTAATTCCTGTAGCAATTGACCTAAACAACTCCATTCATTATATTGAGGTATGCGAAGAACGTTTATAATTATAAACTAGAAAAACAACAAGTGAATGAATCGAGTTTTACATTAACACATATAAATTGGCTGCCATAATATTTTTAAATGTTTATCGACAACATTTTTATATTATATGATATATATTAACGAAATTCTATATAATCATCATAGATTTAATTATATTTTCAGAGGTATATCCCAACCATAAAAATAATTTCAAGGACTGGATATTCCGTTTCCCTCTTCACTCTCGTTATAGCGTTCATGATAATGTTTTCTATTAAGTAAGTCGTTGAAATTCAAGCACTTGAAGCTGGAATTTAAATGTAATACCTAATTGTAGGAAGCTACATTGCCCGAGGAATAAACTCCATATGCACCTATTCGCTTCTTTTATATTTAGGGCCTTCATATTCCTACTGAAAGATTTGATATTTGTAGAAGGTGTCGGACTCAATTCTGATATTAAGTTTCAAAACGGCAACAAGTATTTTTTTGAAGATAAAAATGTAAGTATGTGTTTCTATTATGTTTGAAAATTAGTATAAACTTTAATGAAACGAAAATATATGGAATCAAAATTTATTTTAACATCTAATAAGCTTGTTTGCGAAAATCAAGCTAAAGTATTATTAATTTAATAAGTTATAAGGGAATCCATTTATTTCCTTTTATTAATAAAACTAAACTTAACAAAAAAGGATTTGTATATTTATATTAACATCAATAAAACAAATACCTTTTATAACAAAATATGCATATCATGTGTTCAATGCTTTCATGTAAAATAAATTTCAAAAATACAAAATATTATATTAAATTTTTAAAAGTGATAAAACATTCACCTTGGAAAAATTTAAAGAGAATACATTTTTCA
The DNA here is from genome assembly GCA_963082785.1 of Philonthus spinipes. NCBI lineage: Eukaryota > Metazoa > Arthropoda > Insecta > Coleoptera > Staphylinidae > Philonthus > Philonthus spinipes. The sequence continues at coordinate 36,384,051 of OY720300.1, forward strand.
AAAAAACTGTTTGTATAATTTATACAATTATTAATAATATTTTTAACGGAATAGAAATTAAATTAAACTTTTCGCTCCCACTTTTTATAACAACATCAAAATCTATTAAGGTTTTAGGCAACATCTGGAACAGAACGTAAAAAAGCCCCGAGAATAAATTCCAACTTCCCTCGAATTTTATACGACACGAAAACAGACGACTTTTTTATGATAAAAGAATCAAATGTAATAAATGTCAAAATCTAAAAATAATTGATTATATGCAAGCTGTGGTATGAAATATCGATCACATTTTTACTTCAATATATTGTTATATAGAAATGTTATCCTTTGTAAATGTTTAGTACACAGATATTTTAAAATAAACATTTCAGTCTGGAAATTGGTGTTGCAAAATGGTAACCAGCTTATTCCAGTTTTTCATCACAGCAAATTATTCGTGGATTTTAATGGAAGGCTTGTATCTGCACAATCTCATCTTTCATTCGATGTTCGTGGATTCTAATAAGAGTATTGTACATTACATAATATTGGGATGGGGTAAGTACTCCAAGCAATTCCTATACAACACACTTGTACCAATTTATATATCGCAGATATCAAATTTGAGATATATTAGATTTGAAATTTTACAAATATATTGTATGATTGATAATCGAAATTCACTAAGATTGCAATTTAGTGGAAGGAGAAACAATCGGTTAAAAAAAAGTCGTATTTAATATTTAGTAACATAAATATGTTTTTTTTTTATCTGTATAGAAAAATATCAATTTAAGTTAAATAGTATATGGCTAATTAATGTGTATTGTGCGAATTCGCTAGATTTTGTTAGAAATGAAATTAATATATCTTGTTAATTGTTGAGGATTCTACTTTGTTATACATTGTAATTCAATTGTAACAATATTATACAAACAAAGTAAAAAAGTGTTTCATTTATTACAATTAAATTAATATATATTCAACATGAAATTATTTTAATGAAGAATTTAGTAAAATATTCGAAATTTTTCTTACACGCATTTTTATTACCAAAAATAAATATTTAAGATCGACAAAAATATTTCCTATTTTTGTTATTTTTCATAATTGTTTATTAGATAACGTAATTATTAAAACAATTTTCAATTCATCTGACAAAATTTCTGAATGTTTTTAAAATTACTATAATACAACATTGTCCATTGACGAGGACATCAGTGGAACACGAATTAGTTATTTTCATTAAAAATATAGCTATCTAGTAAACCGCACCCTTAAAGATATCCTTTTTAAATTTATTTTGTGTATAACAAATCACTTAAAATCTGTAATAATCAGTGTTTAAATAAAAAAATAGATAAACGTTCAATTACATTTTACAATCTAGCGATAAAATTAATGTTGATTATATATTCTTAACGATATGTAAGTTTTTAAAATGAAAAAAAAATATATTTATTATACTAAAATTATTTATAAAACTTATTTATATGTTTTAATAGGAATGCCCTTGTTGGTAACAACGATTTGGATAATAGCAAGGATTCTTATTGAAGATACTTTATGTTGGACCACACATGACAACAACTTGATTTTTTTAATCGTCAGAATACCAACAGCAATTTCTATATTGGTAATGTATTGTTTTAAATTATGTCAAAAATACATAAATAAAAAAAAACTTTATTAAGGTAAGTAGGAGTATTATTATCGAAAAACAAAATGCTCTATTCGAAAACAAATACAATAAGACATTTCAATTAATAATTGTTCAAATCTCCAATGCAGCTAAATTTAATCCTATTTGTGAGAATCGCCGTAGTAATCTACAGCAAACTTCAAGCTCCGGTTTACGAAGAAGCAAAACGGTATCAAAAATGGGCCCGGAGCACTCTGGTCCTGGCACCTTTATTCGGAATACACTACGCGCTCTTGATCGGAATGTCTTCATGGATGAACAAGAACGAAATGATCGAGTTAATTTGGTTAATTGCAGATCAGCTTTTCGCAAGTTTTCAAGTATAGTTCAAAAAATAAAAAAAAAAGTATCAAGCTTATATTAATAAATAACTTCAATCTGTAGGGATTTTTCGTTGCGATATTATATTGCTTCATGAATAGTGAAGTGAGGGCCGAATTGAAACCGCAAATGCAAGCTTTTTTTACATTCGTCGCAACGAATAATTGTCTTAAATACTGCTTTCCATGTCGGCACAGCTATTTAAGGTAATGCACAATCATAAAATGATATTGATTATTAAATAAAAATTAATTCAGCGCGTAATATTAATCACGTTTTTTTTTAAATTGACACATTTTAATTTGAGATTAAATTAGTTATAAAAATCCAGACTTTTATAAAAAAAAAAAATATTTTAAATTCTCTTGAAAATGGGGTAATAACCCGAAATTAATCAAGAATTTTAAGTTATTCACAATCTAATCTGTGTTTAATTGTTTTATTGATTGATTTTTAATAATCTATTCATATTTATTTTATACAATATGAACCACCAATGTTTAAATATTAAAACCATTAATTATCACAACTTTTAGATCGTCTGCAGGCAGACCATCAGTATGCACTACTATGTCGTGTAGTTCCTTGTTTAACAATGGCATTAATCATCACAGGAATAGCAGAAGCAGGTGGGATTTTTTTTTTCAATCATGTTATATGCATTACAACAAATTCTTTAATATTTTAGACAGTCCAACATTTTTCCACCATTAGACAAAAACAGAGAATCTACCTACAGATCGAGCGTTATTAGTTGGCATGAAACAGCACCATCTAGGTGGAGTGGTGGAAGATTTAGTGCGGAATCGAAAAGTATAAAAAATTGTAATTTCAATTCTAACGGAAGCATTCCCGTAAGTTTTGTAATAAGAATATTTTTATTTTGTATAAACATTTTTTTATATTAAGTGTGAAACTAAGTTCTCGCTGTTTTTATGAAACTGCAAATGAATGATTCAAAACATTTCCCATCGCTAGCAACAACTTTTTCCTATCTTTATGGCACAGCTCGAATACCGTCACGGTAGAGAAATATTGGTCTTTTGAGGCTATCCACGAATCAAGTCATTTTGAGATGTCTTCATATGAGCGGAACTGCTGATTAACCAGACTATGTGCCATCGAACGGAACAAGTAATAATCGGACGGCGCAATATCTGGGGAATATGGCGGGTGGGGTAGAAATTCCCATTTGAGCGTTTCTATGTAGGTTTTAACGGGTTTGGTAACATGAGGCCGAGCGTTGTCATGTTGTATAATCACTTTTTCGCATGTAATCGCTTGGAAATGGCTTGGCGGGTAACTCCTAATGCTGAAGCAAGCTTCTTTTTGCTTTTGGCACGGATTCATCGAGCAACGCCTCCAATTCAGCGTCTTAGAAGCGTTTTGGCTTTCTTTCACACGAACGGTCATCAACATAGAAATCACCGTTTTGAAGCAACGGAACTAATCACGGCACGTTGTTTACTTAGAGCAGCATCTCCGTAAACTTTTTGGGGTTACGATGCGCTTCGAATGAAAGAAGAAAAGTATCACTTTCCGCAAATGACGATTATTTGGCACAAAATCAGAAATTTTCAAACAACCTAAAGTATATGACGCAACAACAAAATCACTAATGTATCAAAGCTGTTTGTTTACTATATGTCTAAACTTAGTTTATGATGTTTTGGTTATGTCACAATAGCTCTTAAAAAACAGCGGGAACTTATTTGCACACTAGTTGCTGCCATCATATTAATCATAATAATTAACATTATTAAATATATTATTAATATTTTTAGAACGAAAGGATGGCGTGTTTAATCATTGAAGATAAAAACAGACCTGATTCTTCTCAGCTTCTTGTGGGCGAAAGCATTTGCATGTTGCCCAGGAACGCGGGTGCTTGATGGACCGCCGTTTAAGGAGCGAAAATTTCGACCGAAAATCAACAGGGTATTGATATTCACACAAGCGAACGAATTATTTCCGCATAAAATGATCTCATAACATTATTTATGTATTTATTATGAATGTGTACCTAAATGTATATACAGAGGAGGGAAGGGCCATATTTTTATATAATTTTTTGACATATCAAGTTGCGTCCCACTGAAACGACAACGAGTGTGATACGAGCGGGTCGTCGAAAAGTTTAGTGATGTAGTTCTCGTACCTTTTTTCTATGTGATGTAGCTGTAAGAAAGAAATTTTAATATTTAGATGATTTGAAGTATTATATATTTTATGTAAAATGTGTATAAATAAATAAATATTTTAAATGTGTCCAATACATTACTATTTAAACGAACAAATATTCTTTCGAAGCCACTGTTAGTATTTTTATTTCTGAATATTTCCATAGGATTTCTTTTAAGTAGCACCAATTGGTAGTTATTATATATATATATATAATCTAAAATCCCCATCTACCATAATGGTGGTGTACTATTCTTATTTAAATAAAACCATTCTTCAAGGTTTATGTATACTTTTTACCACAGAGGATACATATTTATATATTATTTACTAAATGATTTTACGCTTTAATGTTAAAGAAAACTTCTTGATTGTTAGAGTCATCTTCCATTAACCTTTACATTTATACAATCAACAAATTACTCTCTAATTTATTGTTTAATAAACGTCTCAACTAACCATGTTTTTATGTATGTAATTTATATACATATAAAAGATGTAATAAACTCCAAGTTGCGTAGTTCGTTTATTAATTAAATAATCTAAACAAAAAATGGATTCTTCGTAACGTCTCACGAAATCGTTGAAATAAGAAATGTTTGTAATATTCAGTAAACAAAATGGTGATGTGTCCATCGTAGTACTTTTTCCTGTGGTAGTTTCGCTCAAATAAATTATTGTTTCCATTATGTAATTATATACCCGTAGATGTTAGTTTGTGAAGTCATAACACAACACTGAATCAATTCTTTGAACCGTTTGGGAATGCACTTATCTTACTTATTAATTATTAATAGTTTAGGAATACTCACCTGATTATATACAAATATGTAAATTATTGTATAATGTAATCAATTATAATGGAGAATTCCGTAAAATAAAGTTAAAGTTAAATAAGTTTTTGAATGAACATTTAATAGTAATGAAAAAATATTAAATAAAAAATGGAATGTTGTTTTTTAAAGTTAGAGAAAATTATTTTTAAGAATGTTACAATTTATTTTGTTAGTTCTTACCTTATAATGGCTTCACAAAGTTTCCCCACACTGTTATTCTTTTCTTGAGTATTTTGAAGCGTGCGCGATAGATGTATTGAATAACCAAAATATGACAACATTTAGTCGTTTCATTTGACATAAAAAATATTAATAGAAAACAGTATTCATTCACTTGGTCACAGTCTTTAAATTATGTAAGGCATAGCTGTACTGACGAGGGATAGATCCCGAAACACGTGTCTGCAGATGGCCTTATATTATGTAACGTTCCTTTTATTGTTTTTGCATGAAATTTTTCTCGGATCAAAATTTGTTGCATTACGCAATATTTTATTGATGTGCAACAGCAGGTGTACATTATGTAATTCAATGTCCGGCGTGGGTATTTGCCCGGGAAGTAGTTGTTTTAATGTGCATTTGTTTAACGTACTTACGTAGCCTAAGTCAAAAGTCACAGAGCTAAATGTGGAAATAATTTATTAATTATTTTCAAATCATTTTTATTTAATATACAAAAAATATTGTTTATTTATAAGGGAGTTTGTCAGGTAGATGAAATTCTTCCGTTTATAACATGAAAACTAATGGTCCTACAATATAAACGTATATAATAAAAAGTATTTATTAACATTTTTTTAATTAAACAAACTTTCAAAATATAAATTTGTCCTTTATTCGGAATAATTGTTTCACACGCGTTTGTGGCGAAGATTGATAATTAAAATACAATCTTACAAATCTATATATACAGTGTGGGGGGTTGTTGATTACATTAGTGGGAGTAAGTTAAATAAATTTTGTAACGGTGATCGTTCAATAATGTTTTAGTAATTTTGCTTTATTAATCGATCAAAAAAACCTATCAAATTAAGCAAATATTGATCGCATTGAAGAATGTTTCAAATAAACGTCTATTAACTTTTTATTGTATCATCTTCACCGTTACTAAATTTATTTAACTTACCCCCAATATTGTAAACCAACTGAAGATGATACAATAAAAAGTTAATAGACGTTTATTTGAAACATTCTTCGATGCGATCAATATTTGCCTAACAATTGTGGACAATCAAAAGAAACGCTAAGAGTGAAGTTTCACTTAATGTCTTTTGATTGTAATCAAATGCTTTTCAGATCATTCAACTGTTATAAAAAGCTTGGGTATAACGCTTGGGTTCGATCCATTTAGCTGTTTGTGTGCTATTGCGTTAAACACACAGACATTTTCAAAACACGATTGAATGGACTCACGGGACCTCAAAACGTGCGTATCCGTTGAAATTGGCGGTTCGAAAATGTTTATGATCACAATACTTTCCCTTGGATAAGGGTCCAGGGAAAGTTATAAACATAACTTATAATTAATTACACATTTTAAAATATTCACGTAGTATAGTGGAATTTTCAACAATTTTATGATTTCATCAGTAGATTTTTTTTTTCAATTAAAATAAATATATTTGACAACCATGCATTTTCTTATATAAACTTTTGATATATATTTCAAATATGACACTTACTAAAATTATTAGTTTTTTATTACTTTTATAATTAGTTTTTAATGTTTGTTTAATTCGCAGGTGCCAAATTTTACATTTTTCTTAATTAGCTCATGAGAAGTTATTAAACAACAACATAATGTTTTGTTTTCTTTCATACACACTTCATCATACTTTTCTGTCCACACTGTATATAAAATAGATATTTATGTATTTGCCTGAGTTATCGACCAAATTTCTTTTTACCTTTCTTTTGAATTGTAAACTAATTAATTATTATCATTAAATTACTTAATATTATATATATATATGTATTAACAATTAAGTTTACAAAACATAACAATAATTGATTAAGTATATCACACAAAATTTAATTAATTGTATCGACCATAGGTCTTTCTGTCTGTCTGACTGAATATTATTTTCTGAAAAAATATTATATTTTCATTAAATAAAATGAAACAAAGATGATTCACACATTTTCAGTTATTTAAATTACAATGAAATTAAACAAGGAAAATTTCTGGCAATGATCAATAAAATTCGATCAATCCCAATCTCCGGACATTGGATTACACAATAATCCAATGTCCGGCGGGGTAAATGCCCGGGAAGTAGTTGTTTCAATAGATGTTTGTAAAACTTACAGAGTATTTTTTTGCAGTTTGAAAAAGGGATTGATCGAATTTTATTGATCATTGCCAGAAAATTTCCTTGTTTAATTTCATTGTAATTATATTTTCAATTTCATATATTATGTAAAATAATTTACTTCAAACGACTTGTCTTCAGTAAAACAAATCTTGGTAATAGTTTTCAGCCATTCGTGACCGACTGTACACGGATGTGTACACAACGTGATTTAGCCGCATTTTTCTTTCGATCGACGTTCCTCAACGCTATTGTCGAAGATGGACATTTCAGTAAACGGGACGAGGCTGTTGTAACTGTTCAAAAATCTATAAAGAACTCCGCGTTTGAAAAGTTATCGCGCGATTCTGGAAACAAATATATATGTAAGAGCTGAACTTGAAGCCATTAAACGGTACAGGTTTTTTCTGTTGTGTTCATTTTTCTTCCGCGTCACTGCAAGAAACCCAGACATATTATTATAGCGGTAGAATCAAAATGTTAACAATCGTAAATATTACATACACTTTTTTGAGGTAGCATATTAACTAATATCTGAAGCGAAAACAAAAGGGAAATTGAAATAATATGAACATGTAAAACACAAATTGCAACAAACAACATTTTTCAATATTTTCACGTTTGAATTGCTTACAACAAATATTATTTTAAATTCACAAACATTTTTTTATGGAACACCCTATATATTATATCATAATTTTATAGAGAAGATAATTCTTAAAAAAAATATAATACACGATTATAAAAAATAGTGAAAAGTTATTAAATAAAAATTTAAATTGTTGTCTTTTAAAGTTAAAACCAAATATTTAGAAGTTATTTAGTTATTCCTCACCTTACAATGACTACAAATTTTCCCACACTATATAACATTTTTAGAACATTTTTTTTAAATATGCCGGCATTTGACGTTTTATTTTACATAAAAATAATTATTTCAATAATTAAAGTCTCGACAACCGACATAAACTAGATTAGAGTATTTATTAGGTAAAAAGGTCAACAAATCAATTTGATTAATTTATTTTCAACATAATTCATGCATTCTTCAGAAATAATATTTTTGGTTATAGAATTATTTAATAGTAATTTGTAATGTATTTATTTATTTAACAGTGACAATAATTAAAAATGTCTTTATCTCGTCTTCATAAAAATTACGGATAGTTTATCAATCTGTCTTTATCACCAACCATTGCTATTTATACAAGCGAGCAGGGTCAACATCTCTGCAACCGTCGAGACTACTTGAGTCAATTCAGTTGGCCAGCAGCAGTTAACCAAGACGGAGCCCACCAGATGAAATAATAAGGTAGGTTCTGTGATACGCACACCAACACAAATATTTATTGTGATCGTTATTAGCAATCAAATAGTATTAAATTAGATATAATAGTTTAGTGTAATTGTCAGTGAGTTTGTTTTGTCGTAACAAAACGTTCATAATTGTAAGTACATCGTATGCTGAATAATTTATCAACAATTAAATAATGGACTTTTTTTTAATACTATCTATAAATAATTGAAAAAAATATAATATTACAAAACAAATAATTCAATCTCATCTTTAATACCAAAGGTCTTTCCGCCCGTTCATGAATTTATGATGATGTCAAAGATATTTTGTATCATATCTTTACTTATTTGAATAATAAGAATTTCATACGGTTATGACTATTAACTTTATTTTATTGGAATTATTGAAACTATTTCGAATAATATGTTAAATATGAGAATAATTAATTAATACTTTTAAACAATTTGCAGAGAGTAGCCAAGTTAATAAAATAATTTCAAGAATTAGTTTCCTGTCCAATACTTTAATCGATAATATTTGTTGATATTATGCAATCAAATGAAATGCTTCAAAAAATTCCATATAAGAAATTAATTCAATAATCAATATTCTTTGAAAAATACAATAAAATTCTTATCATAGAAAGTATAACGTATGTGATAAGGTTTTGCAATTAACAAAATTCGAACGGATAAATTGTTTGTCAACTCAGTAGTTTGTATGATAAGGAACAAATTAATTGAATGTGAATTATCTACAATATCCCCATAACATACAGGAGCTTCTTTTACATAAACAAGCTATCATATAAAATAAATATTTTGAAATTGTAGTTTTTTTAATTAAAATAATATTCTATTTGAAAAAATGAAGTTTACCAATTTTTCATTGCAAATTGAATACCCTGCATATTTAAATTTTGGAGATCTCTTTTATTTTTCGAAAGAAATTAACACATTAATTTCCAAAAGTACTTTCCCACAATTTGTTGCAAAAATTGGATTCGATATTTAATTCTTAAAATTTATTAAATCAATTATTTACTTAAAAATCATAGATTTTATAATAAAAATATTCTTACAAAATATTCTTAAAATTAATCTCAGAATTTAAATATTTAAAAATATATAAAAAAAAATGTTAAAACATTTGAAACAACAACCCATTTGTTTATTTTCACACTTTGAAAATATTTTAAATATAAACAATCTCAAAAATCAACCAATAAAACACAGATTAGATTGAATAACTTTAAATTCTCGTTATTCTCGAATAACTTTAAAGTTATTCAATCTAATCTGTGTTTTATTGGTTGATTTTTTAATAATTTATTCATATTTATTTCATACAATATGAACTACCAATGTCTAAATATTAAAACCATTAATTATAAACAATCTCTATTGCAAGAGGAAATAGAAAATTAGATGTTGTTGTTTTGACGGTTTATTGGTGAGTGTTCTCTTGCTTCTCTGAGATGATGTTAGGAGTAGCACTTTTCTCTTCTTCCAGCATTTCCGAGAAAAGAGGTTGAATGCGTTTTGCCTCTAAATTCGTCCACGCTGTCGCCAAATGTTTAGTTGACCATCTTCGCTGTTTATTTTCCCCTTTTTCTGCATAACAAATGCCCCTCGGGCAACGGGATCCTTTTGGGTCCGTCCAAGAGCAAATCCATCTCACACAAAAGCACAAAATACGCAATATATTTTCTTTCCGTTTCGACAAAGAATGTCTGCGTTTTTTTGGGGGGATGACAGAAAACGCATTAAAGTAAGGGGTTCCTGGGTCCGTGGATAATTCGGGCCTGTCCCTTTAACAAACTCGGGTCTGTCGCGAGATTTTTGATCGGAATTGAATTAGCGGCAAGAGTTACTGTTCAAGAATTATTAAATTTTGACTAACCCTGTATAATAAACATTATATATGTTTTCAAATACATTTTTACATTGTCTTTTATTTGCAAAATATGTGTAATTAATTTCAATTATGAATAAGTTTGTCAAATTGTTAACATTTTACTGAATTTTACGGCAATTGATATTACTTTCAGAATATGTAAAGATGGCAACGCTTTTAAAAGTATGCATAACTTTACTAATTTCCTTTAATGGTTTATCAAATGCAGTTCCATTGACAGAGACGCCAGAGAAACAATGTGGATATGAGGTATAGCTTTTTTCTATAACTAGGAAAAATAAATTCAATTAGTATTTATTTGTATGTTTATAATATTATAGTTTGCTACAAATCAAACACATTTGAATTAGTTGTGTTTATCATTATTATTTGTAGCTTTGTCCAAAACCAAAAGACGGCTTTATCAACGTCCATCTTATTCCCCACACTCACGACGATGTTGGTTGGCTTAAAACGGTGGATCAATACTTTTACGGAAGTAGGATATTTAATGCACATTCTGATAGATTCGATCTAAAATTTATTTGCTCTTATTATATTTTAGGTAAAACGAATATTCAAAAAGCGGGGGTCCAATACATTTTGGACTCCGTAATAGACGCACTCAGAAAAGATGCAAACAGAAGATTTATTTATGTGGAGACCTCGTACTTCTGGAAATGGTGGATGAAACAGCACGATTTCATGAAACACCAAGTTAAGAAGTTTGTGAAGAACGGCCAACTTGAATTCATCGGAGGTGGTTGGAGTATGAACGACGAGGCAACAACACACTATCAATCGATTATTGATCAATTTACTTGGGGATTGAGGTAGCTGTTGTGTTAAGTACTGTTTATCTGTATGTGTGTGGTCAATAATATTTTAGGAAGTTAAATGACACATTTGGAAGTTGCGCTAGACCAAAAGTTGGCTGGCAAATTGATCCGTTTGGGCACAGTAGGGAGATGGCTTCGTTGTTTGCACAGATGGGCTACGACGGATTGCTTTTGGGCAGAATTGATCACGAAGATAAGGCTTTTAGATTCTTATCTAAATCACCGGAAATGATATGGAAAGGAAGTCAAAATTTGGGTATATATATTCGCATAATTATTAAAAAAAACATAATAATAGAAGATTAATTTTAAATTATTTTAGACTTCATTTCTTTGATCTTAAGTACTTTTCAGGAGATTCATCAAATTTATTTACCAGCGTTATGTTCAACACCTACAGTCCCCCGGCAGGTTTCTGTTTCGATGTCCTTTGCAACGACGATCCCATAATCGATGACAAAAAAAGCCCCGACTACAACGTCCATATCAAGGTAATTTTTTCAGCTTTGAACAAACCCGCAGATTCCTATCCGTTCGCCTTGCTTGCTTTTTAGTATACCCAATTCACAAAATACCTAGACCTTCAAGCGGCCATCTACAACACAAACAATCTGATCGTAACCATGGGAGGCGATTTCACCTACATGGACGCGAACATGTGGTATACAAATTTAGACAAACTAATAAGGTGGGTATTTCTTTGTCGTCTCCTAGGTTAAGCAATTCTTCGATTACCTCCAAAACGTCACCGCCGTGTACAAAACCGATAACCTCATCATCACCATGGGGGAGGACTTCATGTATCAGGAAGCGAACGCTTGGTTCAAAAATTTAGACAAACTCATCCTGTAAGTAGCTGGACGTTTCGTAATGGAATATTAATGAATGTTTTCAGGTATGGAAATCAATTACAACCATCGGGATCCAAGTTCAATTTGTTTTATTCGACTCCCTCTTGTTACTTGAAAGCAGTGAGAGATGCTGGCGTTAAGAATAAAATTGATTGGAATGTTAAGGAGGATGATTTCTTTCCGTATTCATCTGATCCTAATGCATTTTGGACTGGTTATTTCACATCAAGACCGACAATCAAGCGTTTCGAACGCCTTGGAAATAATTTCTTGCAGGTAAATTGGTGAAACTAAAAAAATAATTAGAAAAGTAAATATTCGTTGCTTTTTTTAGGTTTGTAAGCAATTGTATGCATTGACTGATTTGGGACCTGAAGATTGGGCTGATTTGAATGTGTTGAGGGAGGCAATGGGCGTTATGCAGCACCACGATGCCGTTACTGGAACCGAAAAACAGCATGTTGCTGATGATTATGCAAGGATTTTGACAAAAGGTTTCGACGAGTGTAATTTTGTAGCAGCCACAGCACTTAGGTAGATATTTTTCATACAACCTTCAGAAACCTTATTCTTTGTTTTTATTATGTTTGTAGCAAAATCGCAACCGGAAAAAAAATTACTGACGATCCAAAGCCGGCCATACCTTTCGAATCATGTTTACTGACCAACGTCAGCCAATGCGCTATTACTGAAACTTCAAACAGTTTCATAGTAACTGTATATAATCCATTGAGTCGGCCCATGAATCACCATGTAAGATTACCTGTTTCCGGAACGGCTTACAGCGTCTTAGATCCTGATGGCAAAGATGTCCTGGTACAATTAATGCCAATACATCCGGCAATTTTGAAAATACCCGGAAGGTTGAGTGAAGCCAAATATGATCTGGTCTTCGAAGCTAAAGCTATTCCTCCGCTAGGATTTAACACGTACTATGTGACCAAGTTGCCGGAAAATAAAGTTACCCAACCCGAACTTGTTGATAGTCTAAAAACTGATACGGTATGAGAATAAATTTAAATAATCTTACTATATATATATATATTCAATGACCCCTTTCTACCCACATGGGTGTAGGGTAATCTTACTAAATACAAAATTTAAATTTATAACGTATTTTATATAAGTATCCTTAGAATAGTAAATAGTTTATTTATATTACACAAACAATTTCTAGTACAAGTAAAATATCCTTTAACTAAGCATTTTTTGTGTCCATAGGGTTTAGCAATTTGGCTAGATCCATCTACTGGCTTATTATCAGAAGTAGACATGAATGGCAAGAAAATACCACTGACTCAAGATTTCCTCTATTACCGAGGAACTGTCGGTGACAATAAGTCTTTCCAAAATCGCTCGTCTGGAGCGTATATTTTCAGACCGAACGGTACATTCGCCCATCGCATCACTCCCAAAACGCAATGGCAAGTGTTCAAAGGACAATACATTAGCGAAGTTCACCAAATATTCAGCCCGTGGGTAAGCCAAATCATCAGGATTTTTAATTCGGAAGAATACATTGAGTTTGATTGGGTTATAGGGCCAATTCCAGATGAGTAAGTAAATAATATTAAATATAAATATTTTGATAGGTTATGTGATAAAGTTTTAAATTTCAAAACAAAATAACAAACAATTCTAATTGTTATAAATATTCAAATGCTGAGTTACATGTATAATTCCAAGTCGTATTTAATATATTTATTAATATGTAGTAATATATTATATTACCCCTACACCACCATTATGGTAGATGGGGATTTTAGATTATATATACCTGACCACTCTTAATTTTGAATTGTAAAATCACTTGGGATAAAGATGTTCAAAGTTTATGTTGAATAGTTGACTTATTTGTGTATTATTATTTATGATGATTTATGTAAATGTTTACAGTTTTTGTAGAAAGGAGATTTCCGTAAATAAATGAATTAATTAATTAATTATAATATATTGCTTTCTTCTTATTCATCACTTGGTAAAACATATCTAATATAAAATTGATTTAAAAATATTAAAACACTTGTATAAAACAAATAAAACAAATCGAAGTATTTGAATATTTTTCAATTTCGTATTTATATGCTTTAAATTTCTTTTTACGTTATTACTTCTAACTAAAAAAAACGAACACAAACAATAGAATGGGATTTATAATTTTTTTTTTAAATAATGTTGATATTTTTTAGCGATGTCAATGGTAAAGAAGTAATCACAAAATATATGACTAATCTGAAAACAGAATCTACTTTCTACACGGACTCCAATGGAAGGGAAATGCTGAAACGCGTAAGGAATTTCAGACCCACGTGGAAACTGCGCTTGAATGAGCCGATTTCTGGAAATTATTATCCTGTCACTTCGAAAATTTTAATTAGAGATCCTACCAGTGATGTTGAGATGGCCATTTTGAACGACAGAGCTCAGGGTGGCTCGAGTTTAAGTGATGGAGAAATCGAATTAATGGTTTGTTGACAGTTTAATCACGCAATTTATTAAATGATAATATTTTTGTAAAGTGAAACAAAATAATTGTCTTGAAAATGGGCTAGTCGAGAATTTAAAGTTCTTCATTTCAATCTGTGTTTTATTTATTTTATTGGTCGATTTTTAATATATTCATATTTATTATTACAATATGAACTGTTTACATATTAAAAGTATCAATTACAAAATAATCATACATTTTTTTTTCAATTCTAGTTACATAGAAGATGCCTCCATGATGATGCATTTGGAGTAGATGAAGCTTTAATGGAGAATGCTTTCGGAAAAGGTTTAGTCGCAAGAGGATCACATTATCTAGTCCTTGGCCCTTACATTAATCAAAAAGGTATTGAGTTTTATTTGTTTCAAACTAATATTGCGTTGAAAAATTGTGTACTGCCATGACATCAAAAACATCAAAATAAGATACTAAAGCCACTCAATATGAATGTTATTCAAAAAGTATGAAACTGAATTAAAATCTTCAAAACTATTTGGGAAACTTTTTGTTACATATAAACAAACAGTGCTATTTGAAAAAAATCAAGATAACAATTTACTCTTCTCATAAATGGATATTAATTGGTCAAATAGATGTTCCAAATGTATAATGTTCCAACAAACAGTTTTGAAGAGATTAAACCGGTTCCATACTTTTGATACATGATAATTTCGAGAATCAAACGGATATATTGATTCCGGAAATACTTTAATATTATTATTATAAATTCAGAATTTATTTTCTAACAATTAAAACAAATGAAAATATTTTAGGTCTAGCAGCATACGAACGACAGTTAGCCCAAAGGAAAATTTTGCAAGCCTGGACGTTCTTATCTCCTACAAACGGTTTATCATATGCTGATTATAAAAATAAATACAAACTGCAGGTATCAATTCTTATTAGTTAAGTTTATAAAACTTGCTCAGATAGACTGAGATGATACTTATCGAATTAAACATCAAACATTTTAAAAATGATTATTAAATTTATTCATAATATTAAGTAACTTTAAAAGCTGACTTTAACTGAAATTTCAGTTCTCTGGATTAAAATCTGCTCTACCCAGCAATGTACAAATCCTAACACTTGAGCCATGGAAAGGAATGGGATTCCTGTTAAGGTTGGAGCATATTATGGAAAAGGACGAAGATGATTTTATGTCAAAACCAGTTGTAATTGATTTAAAGGTCAGAAATTCTTTTTAATTCAATTACTTTAACAGAAACGTATTGTAATATAATTAAATAGGGCAGAAAGACTTCTCGTAGATAGCCCAGACAGACTAACATCTACATGTATTGTAATTATTTGTTATATTGTTTTGTAATAACTGTAGAATCTGAATATCAAGATAACCAAATAACCAAATAAAATTAAAATAAATATATGGATTCTAAGTGAATATGTAAATGAATAAAATTATTAATATTTATTATAACAGAATTGTTAATACTGCAATTTTTTTTTTTTTTTCAGGATCTATTTGCTCCATTTAAAATCGATTCATACAGAGAAACGACTTTGGCGGCGAATCAATGGCTCGACGAGTTAGACAGGCCGATTTTAAGCCAAGGCGAGAAATTGGAAGATCTGGTGGAAAAGTTCGATTTTTACATTCCAGCCAGTGCAAGGACCCAGCGAGATTGGATCTCTGGCAAACAAAATTATCAAGAAAGCCAGCTCGAGACGAACGAAATACGTTCGAGAGTGAACAGACGAGCAAATAATATTCAAGCCGTATCAGCTGACGAAGACTTCAAGATAACATTAAATCCAATGCAAATAAGGACGTTCCTTATTGAAATCGAAAAGAATTAATACTAGTTTTTAGAAAGAGCTCATGGATTCGAATATTTGTGTTTGCATTTTTTAAACTTATTAATGATAAGTGTAAATTAAATAAATAAAAGTCTCATTTCTGTACCTGTGTTTTCACTAAATTATTGTATATGTAAAGTACCATCAATTATTCTATTACAGCAAGCAAAGTTGATTTTCAAATATTGTAATACAATTTAAATTTTCTGTTTAGTTAAGAATTTTTACTTGTTATGTATACATATTTTTTTTCTAATAGTATTTACATGCCCAATCACGTTAGCACTCCAGAAATTAAGAATTAATAGAAATGCGTTTACAGAGTATTTAATTAACAGCTGAAGTGATTACGTGCTTAGTGGTCGAAAACAAATTGATAATCAGCAAGTGAATTAATCTGTATGCATAAATAGTATGATAAGATTTTTTTTCACCGCAATACGACGCCGTCCAAACGTGTGCAATTGATAATTATCGATCCATTTCCAATTTTCTGGGTCAAATGCACTTGAGATGGAAATGTACGGATATTGTTCTTTGTAAATATTTCGAGAGTACTTGTTGATAAACATTGTTTGTCGCGTGTGATTTTGGTACAGTAATCGTGGAAAGCGTCAGTTGTGTGTAGAACACGGAAGAAGGATGAGGCGTGTCATACTCTTGGCCGCGATTGCAGCCTGTGTTTTAGGAATTCCTATTAATCCGAGGAGTACATGTGGATATAATGTAAGACGTGTTATTTTTAATTTAACAAGATCTGAAGCTAATTATTTTCAATTAACTTAAGAAGATAGCTTATCAATTAAAATCATAAGATACAGGAAAACTTATTGTTATATACATTTTATAGTATTGCCAATAAATTACCTGTTTTTTTTTCAAACCACAATAGTGGTTATTTAATATTATATTAATTTACAACAAGACAGTAACAGAAATTATAAAAAAAAAACATAATAAAAATGAAATTTCTTGTACATATATTTAATATATATATATATTTTTAAATATATGACAAAATAGTAATATTAAAATGAATAATTCCAAATAAATTGACATTGACCTTATCACCATGTTTTGATATCACAGAATAATTGTAATTATATTACATTTTTAGTCGTGCAAACCCGTATCAGATGACACTCTTAATGTACACATCGTACCGCACTCACATGACGATGTTGGATGGTTGAAAACTGTTGACCAATACTATTACGGAGGTTATTTACACTCAACATAATAGTATTCTTTAAAACTTCAATGAAATTCATATTTTAGGTTCAACTAATATTCAAAGAGCGGGCGTGCAATATATTATAGATTCTGTCGTTCGTGCTTTGGATGAAGATGAAGATAGAAGGTAGATACACAATACAAATTTTTGATTAAATCTGATTTAAAAAAATATAAAATTATCTTTATATTCATGTGACAACTTTATAATAATAAATAAACTTTTAATTGATTTCTTTAAAATCAATTCAATTATAGATTCATACAAGTTGAAACCGCCTTCTTCTACAAATGGTTCGAAGAGCAGTCACCGAAAATGCAAGCAATTGTGAGAAAATTAGTGCAAAATGGTCAACTTGAATTCATTGGAGGAGCATGGAGTATGAACGATGAAGCTGCATCTCACTACCATTCCTTGATAGATCAATTTTCGTTAGGATTGATGTAATTCACTTTTTACTACCTGTATATAATTATTTGGTGATGTCACATTGTATATTTAACTTGTAGATATTTGAACGAGACATTTGGGGAATGCGGCAGGCCGAAAATCGGTTGGCAAATTGATCCGTTCGGTCACAGCAAAGAAATGGCAACAATTTTCGCGCAACTTAAGTACGACGGGCTTTTCTTTGCGAGATTGGATTGGAGAGATAAAGGCACAAGAATGAAAACTAGGACGCCCGAAATGATATGGAGGGGCAGCGAGAGCCTTGGTAAAATAATATAGTTTTTATTTTATACAACCGAAAATAACTAAAAAAAGAAATAATTTTCTAAAATGTCCATTTATATTTTTCCAGGAAACGACTCTAATATATTCACATCAGTTTTGTACAACCACTATAGTGCGCCGCCCGGTTTTTGTTTCGATGTCCTCTGTCAAGACGATCCCATCGTCGCAGAAAATAAAAGCCGCGAATACAACTACAAATTAAAGGTTGAACAATTCGCAGAGTTTATTAGGAATCAAGCTTCTAATTACATCACCAATAATATCATCATAACAATGGGCGACGACTTTAATTACCAAGACGCTTTTTACTATTTCAAAAATTTGGATTTACTCGTAAAGTATGTTTTTAGTTTTACATATTGATTTCGTGAACTATTTCAAATCAGAAATTAAAACTCTAAGTCTATCAAGATCATTTCTGAAAACAAATTGTGATTATTTTTAAATACTTCTTGAGGCGAAATATGTAGATTTCTGTATTATAAAATTAATTATTAGGTGACTGGTGGATTGGTTTGAGTACCAGTATCCAGGAAAAAAAAATAATTATATTATATTCCACTGTTTTATTTATTAGCCAGATGTATATCACACATTAAGTGGATTTTCGAGTATACAATTAATAAAATGATCGACAAAGAAATAAGAATTTAAGATAGATAAATAAATAAAAAGGTGCTTAGAATTTAATAATTATTCCTTAGCCTACCATTTTATTAATTTTACACTATTGAAAAATAGTGTGAAATAAATCTGGCTAATCAGTAAAATAGTGGAGAAAAAGTAACAATTAATTACTTTTATAATACACAACTCTACACATGCATCACCAATAATATCACCCTGAACCACCCTATTCTCCAGATTTAGCCTGATGCGATTTCTTTTTGTTAATAATAAATAGTGTGAAATAAATCTGACTAATTAGTAAAATAGTGGTGAAAAAGTAACAATTAATTACTTTTATAATACACAACTCTACACATACATACATTTTAAAAAGTATTAAAAAAATAATCATTTAAATTCCTTCATTGAAATTATTTAAATGTATGTAATTGATGATTAAATACATTTGTTTAATTATTTATATAACTTCTCGTTGTTTAAATTTGATGAATTTACAAAAATAATGACTAATTTATTTTTCAGAGGATTCAAAAAATTCCCCCAAACATACAATAATAAGAACATAAACGTTTTCTACTCAACACCCTCATGTTATGTGAAAGCTGTGAACGAAGAAGCCAACAAAAAGAAGATTGCCTTCCCGGTAAAAACTGACGACTTCTTCCCGTACGCTTCGGATCACCATTCATATTGGTCCGGATATTTTACCTCAAGGCCTACTTCGAAGCGACTCGAAAGACAAGCTAATAATTTCTTGCAAGTGAGTAAAATGTTTCTAAATTATCATTATTTTACAAAAACGTCAAATTCAAAATAGTATTTACTACTGTATTCAATTTATTGTTTATTGTTTATTAACGGTAAGTCCATTTTAATACATATTGCTTTATTGTATATTTTGAAATTCTTGGAAGTTTTTTCACGATCATAAACTAAGTAGTTTCAAAATTCTATTATATGCACTCTTATTTTATGAAATTCCATATATAAGTAGTTCTACAATATGTAGTTTATAATAGGCAATAATCTCTTCCAAATTTTGTAGCTTTTCTGACAGCCAAAACATCCATACCATCCACCTTTGAAAATAACATATATATAATAAAACGTAATTATTAGGAATCAAAATAATCTGTATAAACAGAAATGTTACATTTTTACAATTAATTTCATTTTTTTTATATAAATCAGTGTAAATGCATTTTTTTATTGTAGAATTCCTTCTACAATTAGTGCACTACAAAGAGTAAAACTAATTAAGTAATTCTGTGTTTGATTTAAAAATATTACTGTTTTTAACATTCATTTAAGTCTAGCTAAATTTCAAAAAATATGTATGTTTCTTTCCTAATTACTCTTTCATTTAATCTATTTAAGATTCAATTAAATTTCAGGTACATAAACAATTATCTTCTCAAAACGACACTTCGAAAAACACGTTCTTCCAATTACAAGACGCCGTTGGCATAATGCAACATCACGACGCTATTACAGGAACTGAGAAACAACACGTAGCTGATGATTACGCTACAATTGTAGATGAAGCAATTGCTGATAGCCAGTTTCACGTTAACGAAATGCTTTCGTGAGTTTTCAACTAGATCACATTGTACAACAAGATTTAAATCTCGTTATACAATTGTTTAATAATATCAAAAGACGATATCATAATTTAAAATCTTATTGGTTTTTAGGAAATTATTATCGAAAAATAAATACATAGATTTGGAATTGAAGAACTGTTTACTGGCAAACATCAGTGTGTGCGAGGAAAGCAATAGTAAAGATTTCATTGTCGCCGTTTACAATCCAATGAGCCAGCCAATTGATTACTATGTCAAATTACCTGTTAATGGAAAAGATTTCTTAATTACTGGTCCAATTGGTAATATTTTTAACGTATTTTATTAACGATTTAAAAAAAATGTATAAGAAGTTTTTTTTATATGTCCAAATTAAACAATAACTTTAATTACAAGGGTTGTATAATAAGTACACGTGTTTACCCACTGATGGCACCACTAACGCAAATTGTGTATACCCTTATTTGGCGACTGTCAATTTTAGACAGATTTATCGAGTAGTTTTATTTTGACAGCATCATCAAATTCGTGTTTATTTACAATCATGCAGAAAGAGCAATATCAAACAGTGATTTGAGGACCATGTGCCTTCGATGAATGGTAGTCATCGAAAGTACATGGTGCAGATATTGATTTAATGAATTGAAGCTTGGTCGAATATCCTTTTTCGATGAAGAGTCGCCCAACTGAGGTGGAAAATCCATGATGTCGTGTTAACAGATCGTCGGGTGAAGGTCAGAGAGATTGCTGACATCAATTGAAGGTTCGTATGCCTTTAATTGAGGTGTGTACAATCTCTCTGACTTTCACCCGACAATCTGCTAACACTTATGCGAAAATTTAGACATGAGAAAGCTATTGGCAAGATATGGGCACCACGTTTACTAACAGTAAAACAAAAACGGAATCGCATAACAACTTCGGAGCATTGTTTCAAAATATTTAAGAGCAATCTGCAAGGCTACGGCGTTTCGTGTTTATTGACATAACATGGATCCATCACAAACTCCAGAAATGAAATAACAGTCTAAATAGTGGATATCATCCGGTGAAACTGCTCCAAAAAGGCAAAAACGGTTCCGTCGGTCGGAATAGTCATGACGTCTTTGGAATAGTCATGACGTCTCTGGAGAAAGGAAAGACAATCACGGGGCAGTACTATGCTGATTTATTGGATTAATTCAATACTGAATTGATCAAACAACGACCACATTTGGCTAAAAGAAGGTCATTTTTTTCCATGAAAATCTCTCACACATCCGCAAACGCTACAATAGCGAATTAAGTTACGAATTACTGCCTGAACCACCACTGATTTAACCTCATGCGATTTCTTTTTGTTTCCAAACATGAAAAAAAATGGCTAAGCGGAAAGCGATTCTCGTCAAACGAAAAAATCATCGCCGAAACATTAGCCTATTTTACATGGTTCGGCAAATCATATTTCTTGAATGGCTTGAAAAAGTTAGAATATCACTAGACTAAATGCATCGAGCTGAAAGGAGACTATATTGAGAAACAAATAAAAAATATATATGCATTTTCTTGTCTAACACTGGTACTTATCATGCATCCCTTGTAAAGACAAATTACGATTTTTTGTTTTATTTTTCTGTATTTCAGGAGAAACCTTGCAATATCAAATTTCAAACCCCATCACTGAATTCAATACCGGTTTATATACACACAGCAAATACGAATTGGTATTCCTTGTGAAAAATTTGCAACCGTTATCTGTAAAAATAATTAGAGTCAGTCGGCTAGATTTCAAAGAATATGGTTATGATACACATGAAGATAAAAGTGATGGAAGATACAAGCTTGGAGATGAAGTAAGGAACACAAAACTATTTCAAGTTTCACAAGGAAAAAAATGATTTAGCGAAAGACTAAACAATATTGTTCATGTTAATATTTATTGTTTTAGGCTAATGGCATGGAAGTAGATGCAAGTACTGGCCTTCTGAAGAAGTTGCGCTATAAAAATCGCGAAATGGACGTGAAACAAGAATTGATGTATTACAACGCTTCCGTGGGAGATAACACTGCGTTCGAGCGGAGATCTTCCGGGGCTTACATTTTCAGACCTCAGAATGGAACTGAGGCAATCCCAATTGCAAACTCATCGAAAGTCACCAGTTTCAAAGGGCCACTCTACGATGAAATCTACCAGAATATTTCCGATTGGGCGAAACAAGTCATTAGATTCTACAAAGATACTAACACCTACGAATTCGAGTGGCTTGTTGGACCAATTCCAATCGAGTACGTGTCAGATAACAATTTCCACTGCGTGACGAATGTTGTTGATAAAAATTAAAAAATGTCTCGTTTTTAAATTAACATTTTAGTGACGGTAGAGGAAAAGAAGTAATTTCCCGCTTCTCATTTCCGATAAATTCTTCAAATATCTTCTACACGGATTCAAATGGAAAAGAGATGATTGAAAGAATTAGAAGCCATAGAAATACATTCCCACTCTCACATGAGGAACCAATTGCCGAAAATTATTACCCCGTTGTTTCAAAAATTTCATTGAAACAAGACGATTTTGAAGTCAGTTTAATCAACGATAGAGCTCAAGGCGGAACTAGTTTGAAATCAGGTGAAATGGAACTAATGGTAATCTTTTGCTTAATATTTTATAATAACTAATTTATTCACTTGACTTTTTTATAGTTGCACAGAAGATTGCTAAGAGACGATGCTTTTGGAGTCGGAGAAGCATTAAATGAATACGAATTCGGCAGGGGATTACTTGTTAGAGGTTCACATAATCTTGTTGTTGATGAAGGTAAATTGTTTAAATTATATTATTTTCATTTTTTTTAAATTGTGTATAAACGAAACAAAATACTAAATGGATTATATTAACAGCATTGGAATCGAAACAACAAGAAAAACTATTAAGAATACAAAAGAACATTTCACCGTGGGTTCTTGTATCGAGCATTACATCAGAAAAAGATATTAAAGAGAATTTAGGAAACTACATTAACTTCGAAGTAAGTAAATAATTTAATTTAATTGAACTAAAATAATGTATAACATCACCCGAATGGTTCTATCGTATTTAAAACTATTTTTATTATTTTAGTACTCCGGTCTTAAAAAATCAATCCCTGAAAACGTACAAATCTTAACATTAGAACCTCATCCAGTCAAAAGAAATACACTCATCATCCGCTTGGAACACATCTACGATGCCGATGAACATCCAATACTGTCTCAAAATGCAATTATTGATTTGAATGGCATGTTTACCAAGTTTAATATTTTATCAATGCGTGAGACTAATTTGGCAGGAAATCAATTTTTGGAAGATAGCGAATCTTTCGATTGGTATTTAGGCAAAAACCTAGAAGAAGCTAATTATCAAGATGCGATCGATGTCGATGGAACCAAGACTGGATATTCTAAAGCCAATTACGTGGAGGGTTCATTGGTCGTTAATTTGAAAGCGGCGGAAATACGATCGTTCATTGCCAAAATTGAACATATTTATGAATAATTAAAAATAATTATAATTGATTATAATAATATAGTAAATATAACATTTTCAATATTTTCACAGTAAATGTAATTGTAATTACTTCTTAAAGAACAAATTAGTATAAATAATAATAAATGGCAACTCTGGTCGATAACCGTTTAGCAATTAATTAATATTTGTGCTTTACACAATCAATTTTTGTTTTGTTTTTGTAATAATAAATCTATAATATTCAAATTTACTCAATTAAAAATTGAGTTACACATAATAATTTTCAATCAAATTTATTATTATTCTCTTATTTGCTAATTCTACTGTCTAATGGTCAACATTTTAAGTACAAACACTTGTTTCACTTTTGAAAACAATCAACACGTAATAATTTTATATAAAATAAATTAAAATGTTGATTAAAAAAATTCAAATTTTATTTCCGTGATTAATTATTTTTTAAATATTGTAAAAATTACACTTAAAAAGGAAACACATATTTTTATATTCATATTAAATGAGTTCCGATATACAAGACGTAAATGAAATTACGGAAATTGTTGTATATTTCGAAATTAAATTAACGATTCATTTTTATTGTTGTGCAAATTGTTTATTTTAGCATAAATAAATTTTGTTTTTTTATTGTTAACGTATTGTTTTGGTTAGAAATCTATTGTATATGATTATCCCGATGATGTATTTTTATTACTGTGCAAATTGAGTTGCCTATGTTAACATTAAAAATATATGTTTAATTAATTTCTTTAATGGTAAAACATTTTTGAATTAATTCAGGATGATTTAATTGAAACAGACCAAGTGTTTTAATTTCAATTAAATCATCCTGAATTAATTAAAAATATATTTTGTAATGTTGACGAAATGTTTGAGTTCCTATTCTATTCTCAATTGTTTTTTTCTATGGAAGCCTATATCTATGAATATAACCTAAAAAAATTAACCTATAAAAACACATATTCTTACTGATATTTACATTTCTAATTAAACTTTGTACAACAATGTCTGAGAACGAAGATGATGATGTGCCCCAATTATCACTAGAGACTTTCGCTGCTTTGCAAGAATTTTATAAAGAACAAGAAGAAAAAGAACGGAATGTTACGGCTGTTGTGAATGGTGCTGATTTTCAGGAAGATTGGGTATTTAAATACTATTAATAATGTCCAAACAATGAATATCTGTTATTTTTTTTAATATTTCAGCAACTCAGTCAGTTTTGGTATGATGACAAAACTATTGATGCACTTTCAAAGATAGCTCAAATGAGCATAGGAGATGGAGGAAAGGTAGCTTTAATTTCATGTCCTTCGTTATATAATACACTTAAAGAAAAAGTTAAGGAAAATTGTGAAGGTAACTAAATATACACTATACATTAAAATAATATTTCAATCGTAAAGTGTTATTATTTCATAACATTTGGTTGCATCCATCAAATGCCACCGTTCTTACTTGTTGAACAGGTATAGTATTGGTTTGACTTATTAAATTAATGTCTTTTTTAGTTCATGTTTATGAATATGATAAAAGGTTTGCGTCATTCGGTGTAGATTTCCATTTGTATGATTATAAAAGTCCCTTGGATATACCCAGAGACAGGAACAGTTACTATGACTTAGTAATAGCCGATCCTCCTTTCCTATCTGATGAATGTTTAACAAAGACTGCTATCACAATAAAATTTCTCACAAAGAAAAATATAATTTTATGTACAGGTAATAATTTTGTACTTAATTTATTCTAATTATGGAAAGTTGATTTGTAGAAGACGCAAATTAATGTATATAAATATTTAGTGTTTTATATAAAAGCCATGTGATATTTATTTGTTATTTTAGGAGCTGTAATGGCGGATATGGCAAAGAGACTTTTGGATTTGAATAAAGCGAAATTTGAACCACATCATAAGAATAATTTAGCCAATGAATTTTGGTGCTATTCAAATTACAATATCGATGATTTATTGTAAATGTACAGCTATTTTTTTTATATATATAATACCTTTTTTTTTTTTTAACTAAAATTATATATAAACTTTAATGATGTGGCTGTTTTATATTTTAAAAGAAAACATTGTTTTCATATAACCTTTATTTTATTTTATTTTACAGTTATTGGTTCATTTCTATTACCACTGTTTTACGTAACCCGACAATAGACTCTGACGTTATTTAAACTCCTATCAAAGAATAACGTCCATATCTGACTTAATTTTTTCTTCATTCTATGTTTATACTACATGTTCTACTACCATCAGGCTGATGAAAACTAAGAAAGGAAAGTAAAATAAAACATTCCAATGCTGAGACTGGTCGACATTGCTTCAAAGCCATGGGCATTTTTTTTGCAGAAGAAATTATTTTCCAGTAACAAACTTTTTAATTTAAAAAAATCATTGAAAACATGTTTTCAGCTTAAAGCCTTAAGAATAAGGGTGAGTTCTGTATTAGGTATGGGCATTTCGAAATGAATATTTGCGATGAGGAATTCTCCTATACTACATTATGTTCACTTGAGTGGGGGTACTATACATTATTTTTTCATCTCTACAAGAAATTGATAAATGTAACTAATGTTGTCTCAATACTACCACTAAAATATTCAATATAAATAATTATTTATATTGAATATATATAAAATATTCAATATAAATAATTATTTAATTATTATTTATATTGAATATTTTAGTGGTAGAATTGAGACAACATTAGTTACATTTATCAACAACTTGAAAAATGTAACTAAAGTTGTACAGCAATTGCTGTAGGACTGCTTTCAATATTTTATTTCTCGCATACTGTCTGACCCTGATTTACCCTCATTTCTGTATAAATAGCAAGTGTGTAAACTGTTTTAAAAATCTTATTAATGAACATTATTGCAAAAAGCAGTTTTTCATCACATGAAGACGAAATTATAAATTAAATAAAAACAGACAAATGAGATTTGTTGATAAAAATTGATATTTTCTAGAACATTGTCACTTAAGTTTTACTACTATAGGCTATATTTGTTAAATTTACGTGTGTTCAAATGTTTCTTTTCAATGCTTTAGTGACACATTGTGCATGCCTGCATAATTCGGCAACAGAAAAAAAATATTTAAGATTTTTCAAATTGCCCTTCACAAAATTGAATTATTTAATAAATCACATGATTATAGCTAACAGTGTCTTTGGATACTGTCAATTAAAAATGAGTGCTAAAAAATGCAAGTCAGGAATTGCATTTTTTAGCACTCATTTTTAATCTCTAAGGTAGCCGAACCCTTTACAAACCTATATTAAATTAAAATAATTATTTTTTAAATACAAAAATAGGTTTTATTTTCAATTTTATCAAACATTTTATTTACTTTTTAAGTGCAAAGTACAGTAAAATTATCACAAATAAATAATTAAATACTTAAATTTGTTTTTTCAATTTACATATTTTTTTTATTGAACAAATTCTTATGAATACAAATTAATATTAATTATTTCCTTAACAGAAACAAAAATTAAAATGTTTAAAGATACACGTATCTCAATAATTAATATCAAATCATACATTCTGATATGGCTCAAAATTTATTTCACTAGTATGAAAAACTAAGAAGTAAATATGTACAAGCTTAAAATATTTAATTGCTATTAATAAAACTCAACATTTTATTCACAGAGTATTTAACACTTAAGTAATACGATTTAATTCCTCAATAATAATTAATATATTTCAAAAATATGTGTACTTTAATAGTTTGAAACACTTATGGTATCCAATACAACAATCTTATTACAAAATGTAGAAATAAATTTAAACTTGTTAATTGTTAAGGCTTCCACTTGGTTGTACATGGTTTATTATAACTCAATAAAACACTTTTAACAAAGTTAAAAGTGTTTTTTTAACAAAGTTAAAAGTGTTTTATTGAGTTATAATAAATTTAAAAGTGATAAACTGAAACTGGGGACAATTTCAATTTATTAGTTGAAATGTAAGCATGAAAGTTCTAATACGAAAATTCGAAATTAGATTATCTTTTGGAATTATGCTCAGGCTGTAGCAACTTCAATGAGTATTTGTTGTGATTAATTAATTAGCCATTGCAGAAGCAAAGTGATTTATCTAAATCGAAATTTCTTATTTAAATTCATTTTAATCATAAGAACATTAGCAATGCAGCAATATACACTCTTTAAATAACAATAAAATCATTGGTTTAATCCAATACATGCTCGATAATTTGTTCTTTCATAATTAATAAAGAGTAGTAGTAGGTGACTACTATGTTGTTGAAATGGTAAATGCATTTTGATTAATTTAAAACATTTTTTTGGTCAAAATAAAATTATTTATTAATATCTAATTCTTGCAAATCGGATATTAATAATAGCCGCATATGCGAATAAAAGCCAAGCGCTGAGAGATGCCAGCAAACCGATGATTAAATCAGCGGCGGTGTTGATGAATCCATCCCGAAATGCATGACCTGTATCCGGTTGAATGTAATCCATGAAATCGTATATTGCATTACAAGCCAGCCTATTGTGCACGACTGGAATGACGGTGCCCAGCACCTTCAATTGTTTGATTATGGTCTTGCGGTATTCGTTGCACGTGGAGAGATATCCGTCGAGGTATACAGAAAAGTGCACCAGAGCATACACCGTAAAAATGCTGGCGAATACAGCTCCTGAAATCCAGTATGCTCGTGGTAGCAGGGAAGTGTTGTCTGTTTGTACGGCTTGCATTACTATGGTTTCACCAGCACTAATTAGAGAAGAAGATGTATTAATGCTTTCCACAAATACTTCAATAAACATACTCATTTTTTGTAGTTATAGTCCTAGTAGTAGTCCCATTCGAACCAAACAATACTCTATATCCGTGGAAGCACGAAAATCCTATGCAGAATAAAACGTACAGCAGAGGACCGAAAGTTATCCAAACACATGGTGGAAGATTGCCTCCTGAGTTTTTATAAATAATTAAAAATAAATATATTAAAATACAATTGTAGCAATTAGTAATCATTGTTAATGCCGAAATTATGGATTTGAAGAAAGACGACCCACTGAACAAAATATTCACAAATAACGTTAATGTAACATTTAAGCAACGTTAGAAGTCCGTTTTGCTCAGTGGGTAGCGACGTTCTATGAATTGATTCTTAACTCACCTAAGAAATGAACCGGTGTGTCTATCGCATAAAAAATACAGCTGCAATTTCTATCCACGCATTGATCGAGGGTCGGTTTCCAGTGTCCCCATGCAATACCAGCCGTGATGCTGGATATTGCTCCCATTGCAATGCATAATAGGTATATTATGCTTAAACGGCTTTCGGCAATTCGTTGGTGCATCTCGATATAACACTGCTTACTAAGTAAAAATCAAATATATTTTTTTATAGGGCGAAATATATTAACTTAGTATTGTGTGTAAAATGTTCGTATCATGAAAAGATGCATTTGTTCTTGAAGAAAATATATTTAGAACTTATGTTTTTTTATTTTAAAAATTGCTTACCGCTAACTACTTGGTAAGTTTAAACAAAACTTGCTACTCTGACTGTGTCGCGAAAACGGCTATTGATCACTGAGCGAAGGGACAAAGAATTGTGTTATTACTAGGAACAGATAATTAGTTATTGGCATGGGAAATACCACATGCACATCATAGGGGAAGAATACCTCATGAAATATTCACTAACAATTTTACTACAATCCTTTGTTTATATGCCGCCTTTTTTCATATATCCATAAACATTCCGTAACAGATATTCATTAATATCAACATAAACGTTAATGCTGCATAGTTACTTTTGTGGATGCAAACACAGACATGTCTGCATTCGATTTTATGATTACGTTTATAGATCAATTAACCTACTTATGTATTGCATTCACGCAAGAAGAAATATATAAATGTATATTGTATCATACATACAACAAACGTATATAGTTTATACAAAAAAGTACGAGATAAATTTCTAAATGTAATCTTATTTATTTTTTCTATTTCATAATGTATTGACTATATCATCGATGTAAATATGTTAATAATATATTTCAAAACAATGAATTGGAAATGTTATGAGAGAATCATTTATTTTGTTGAAACTTTTTTGATATTTACAAAGAGCAACAAAATTATTATATATAATTGCATATTTTAATAATTTTAACGAAAGAAAACAATTCAATTTGAATTTTTGAATGAAATAAACATTTGATGCTAATAAAACTGTAAGTTTAGTGAAAAAAAATAACTTTAATATGATTAATGGATTAAATCAAACAAATTTGAAAATAATTCATAAATCATTTCCTATTTAGCTACTAAGATTTTTTTGACTTACGCAACACAAATACTTTAAAACAAATATCCATAAAAACAACTACTTCTCGGGCCTACACCCTTTCAGACATTGAATTACATAACACTTGCTGTTGCATTGCAACAACTTTTTTTATTAATAAATATCCCGTTTGATCAATTAAAAGTCCATGTAATTTCTTAAAATTCAATTTTTATCTTTATTACTCAATTCTCACCCCTACACCACCATTATGGTAGATGGGGATTTTAGATTATATATATATATTACTCAACTTTGATAACCAAAACCAAATTAATACGTATGCGTTATTTTTCCCCAGTATTTACACAAGTTTTGAGTATTTCAAATTCAGTTTCAGATGGAATATCTCGTAACAGTACTAAAGAAAAATGCGTGTAAATACATAGTTGTATGGTATTAATTAATAGAGATAAAACTATTTTAAACAAATACATGGGAAATCCCTATAATTCACTTTCAAACAGGACATACGATATAAAAAAACAATATTAGAATATATAGAATACATTATTTAATTTGATTAATAATTCAAAACACTTTTGAAAATAATACTTAATTGAGTTTCTCCTTTACTATTACAGTGACCCAAAATAAAACCCACTGAGCAAAACGGACATAATAATGTTGCACCAATGTTACATTAACGTTTAATGTTGTTTTTAATGTTGATGCAACGTTATTTGTGAACATTTTGTTCAGTGGGAAGTAAAACTAAGAAGAAATAATAAAAACTCGCGCTTGTTAAAAACGTTATTCTAATAATATCAGCCCCGTATATTGAATAAAAATTATAAACAAAAACAAACAGACCCTACTATTATTAATCATAGTGTAAACAACAGCTATAGATTAAACATACAATCGATAAAATCGAAATGAAAGATGATTTTATTTATCCTAACGAACACATTTAAGCTTAAAGAAGAGTAAGGATTTATAAATTATAATTGCGTTTGTGTAAGTAAAGTGTAATTAACCTCCGTTTGTTTACAAACAAGTTGACTTACCTGGCTGAACACACCTGTTTTGTTGGGTACTTTTAAGTGGCCGAGTTTGGCGTCTCCTATCGTTTTCACTTGAGCGGGAAATACGAATTCCAAGGACGCCTCATCTTACGTGCCCGGTCAGTAATTAGTCACTCTAGCTAGTTAACGATGCAAATTAGTGTAATGAGGTTATTAAAACTATATTAGAGAAATGTGCATTATATTTAGTAATACTCCACAAACTAATTTTAAAGAACATAAGTATGTAGAAAATGTATTCTGTATATTAAATAAATATTAAAGACTTTATAAATGTAAAAGAGTTTTATTTACTTAATAAACTCAATTTATTAAAGTAAACACTAAAGTTGAAAACAAACTTTATTTCATGTTATAGCTTTAATCATTTTGCTAGAAAGCGCGCGCACAGAGACTTTTTTTTTCAGAAATTGCCAAAATGGACTACCAGGAGGTGTATCAATTATTATTAGCGATTTTTTTTACAATCACAGTATCTTCCCTATATTAGTGGAAAGTAAAAAATCAGCTAACTTTCATTCCTTAAGTTTAACAAATTTGTTATTAAGGGGTATAATGCACATACACAGATAAATAGAGATTAAATTTATTTCAATGAAACACAACAAAAATGTAACAATAACAATAATATCAAACCGTTCTGCCCTTTTTCTATATATATAAAAACACAAACAAAAAAGAAACTCGAAACTACAAAAGGGAAAAAAACGAACGGCGACGACGTGAAAAAAATGAATACGAAATAAAGTGCAAATCCATCGTTAAATACATTTTAAAAAGCGGAATGTATACTTTCTCTCTCTCTATATATATATATATATATATTTATATATAATATATAATTAACAACGTTACATAGTTAACAGATAAATATATTCATCTCTATTTTCATATATAAATACTCATGAAAATTGTACGGGACGCTTTTTTTTAAATTATTATTTCTTTCGCGTAAAAATCATGTTTTCAGCACCTACTTGAGAAATACTTTGGTATATAAACTATATATATTATTTAGATTGTTTTTCCCTGGAATTACTTTTTTTCGTGTGTATTGTTTAAAGGCACCTATCTTACATTGACTATTTTTTTAATGATACATAACTCGGATACCACATTTAAAAAAAAAGAGTAATTATTGATTTTAAAACTGCAATTACATTTATTCAGAAACACGCTGGACCATAACTACCAATAAATAATAAACCTTTTACATTCCTGTTGAAGTATTTATATTCAAAACGTCGTCTTATCGTCGATAAATTTAATCAAATTACTAACAAAATAAATATTGCATCAATTAGTTAAATTTGTCATTTTTTAACTTTTCAGACAATTATAGTCGAGTGATGTATAAAGCCCTTCCCATTCACGAAAGCTTGTAGTAGTTATAGCCACACATACAAAACATCATTTAATTTTGAATACAATTTTTTTTAAAATCACACATTTATCATGGTGTTTTCAAAATCATGATAATTGTAGACTATTATTTGATAATTATTAAAAACCAAATGTTTACACAAAAATAATTTAAAAACTATCAATTTTCGTTTTCTCAAATTGTTAGATTCCCCACTCAGAATTAATTAACACAATACTTAAGTGAAACAAACCAAGTATGTTCAATTATTTATGACGTAATTATATTTAAATACCCAAGTTTTTCACTTAATTATAATTAAGATTTTTATAATTTTGATGTAATTTCTAAAAGAATTTTCTACTCTTCCTGTATTTTACTATCCTTTTTTTAAATATGGTATGCAATTGAAAAAAATAGTCTAGGAAATTGTTAGCACCATACATTATTTGATTCCGGATTCGGGAAATAATAAATTAGGTTATCACATAGATTAAGATATAAATATACTCTTTTATATACTTAAATGCGGGTACGAATGTCTTATTACTTTTTTCAACTCTTAATTACATAATTAACATTATTTTAAATAGAAGTAATGCATGCGGGGCGTCGAAAAAACACGTAACAAATAATTTAATAATAAAAATAATGCTGCTGCAACCATATAATTTAAACGATAATACTAATCCATTCCGTATTGGTTTTGAGGATTATGTAAAATTAATGCTGCGGCATTTAGTTACGATTAATATAAATCATATATTTTTTTTAATTTATTGGAGTTAATACCTCGATTTCTATTTGCGGCATTTATTTGCTAGAATTGAAATAAAATTTATGACGCAGAAATTGATTTACATTACAAATGCAGGATAATTAAAAATTCGTGTAAATAATTCGCAAATTTAAATAGAAAAAAAAAATGTTGCAACATTCGTTCACCATTAATTTAAATAAAAATTATTCTACGGCATTCGCTTATCAATTAATTAAATAAAAATAATGCTGCGGCAATTGTGAATACTGAACCAAAAGCTGCCTATAATTCTTAGGAATAGTTTTAATCCATAGTTTAAATTGCGAATTGATTCGTTGTGTTTTTTTTTTTGTTCGATGAAAACCATAATCAATTTGCAATCACATTCACAAGAACGGGTCCGTCATATTCTTATAATTAAACCTGTCTCAGGAAAAAGGATTGCTCATACGCTTCAAACTGCCGAATTTTGTTGATTCATCAACATCCCTGAGCACCTCGAAAGGCATCACAGTGTTGTTCCCGCCCCGTTCCCCCTCATCCGAAGGAAAATCCTCGAAGCTCATGTTGCTGAATCCTACCTGGACTTTCGCCTTCTTTGAACTTTTCTTCTGCTTGTTCTTGCCCTTTTTATTATCCACATTTCCGTTATCGACGATCCTATCATCGATTAATTCGTACTTTAGTTTAGCCTCCTTTTTCTTATCTTTTTTTGGGATTGTAGGAACCTCGTAGTTTTGAAAATCAGGAGCCGCGACGCGCCGATCTAAAGAGAGTGTTTTCAGTTGGGCGAATTGGTCTCTTGAGAATGTAAACTCGGCCGTTGTATATTTTTCGTTGATATTTGAATAAAACTTATCGCCGGATCCAAATACTTCTTTTCTAGCTGGCAGTTCTACGTTTTCATAAATCTTTTCCTTAACTTCCAAATTTCTAAAATGTCTGTTGAAATTCGGTGCGGGGAAATAGTTGCTTTGATCAGTTGCCTTAGCTGGGATTTCAATATTAACTATATTTGAATTAACTGTAACTGTTCCGTAATTAGAAGTGCTTTGAATTACATCGTTCGCAGGGGTAAAGTCTTCACTTAAAAACGGGTTTAAGTTTGTTGTGGATTTAAACGTGGATTCTTCTACGTTATTAACGATTTCCGTGGAGATTTCTTGTGGAATAGATTGAACCTTTTTCACCCTGACGTTATTAAAAGGAGCCATAGCAAAGACATCCTTTTCGTCGTAACTACTAGAAGGCTCGATCCAAGTAACCGCAGTGGGTTTCTTTTCAACAAACCATTGCCTGTTATTAAATTTAATCTCGCAATCAGAATCAAGCTCGTCGTCCAAAAGCAACGGCTTCTCTCCATATTGATGGCCCACAAAAAGCATATCTTCATCCTGTTCATCAACCGCTTTGTTGTTATTCTTAAGCTTAACCCTAATCATCCTACTAGTCGCGTCGTCCTCGTGGGTCGCCATGCTCTCGCACTCTGCGTGATACACAGACGACCCACACGTCCTCACATCGCTAATGGTTTCGTCATTCTTAATAACATCAACGTCCTCAACCTCCCTTAAATCACTCGCCGAACCGATCGAATCATCCGAATCGATCTCCGGCCTTTTTCTCTCCCCGCGCAAATTCTTCACAATCGGCAACTCCGCCACAGCCTTGTTATAAACCTTCAACTTCCGCCTCTTCTTGATTTTATCCAATTTTGAATTAGCCTCCGACTCGTCGTGTGATGAATTCTCGGAACTTATGTCGTACGTGTTTTGCGTCAGCTTTTCATACTTGGAGCGGTCCTCCAGGGGCGCTTTCACGAAAGGCGGTGATGTCGGCGCGATGGGTTCCTCCTCAGTTTCGGTGTTGAGCAGGGGCGCTTCCCCTTCGGAGAACGCTGAGGTTGAGGCGGCGTGTTCGGGTGATGATTCGAATATGTTTTGGACCGGCGGTTTGTAGATGCTATTCGCCGTCGTCGGTGTGACTACTGAAATCGTAAGTGAACGTAACAACAAAAAATGCATCGGGAAATGAAACCCCTCACCGAATATTATAGTCAAGAAATTATTGTTATGAATATAAGCAATTGGCGAGTTTATGAACTTTGCAGCGTTTTAATTAAATGAATGACTTCATTTATATTCTAGCACCCAGGATTTTGCATTAGCTTAATGCTTCAATTAAAACATTTTTTCCGTTATGGCTTTCAACAAAATGTAAGCTTATGCTAGTGGCGACTCGAAGGTCAACTTCAAGCAAATCTATGCAACCAAGGGTTGATATACTGATATACAATCAGTTCGCCCATGCAAAACATTTTTTATCTTAGTCAATGCAAAATAAAATAGTCACTTTATTGTTCATTCCAACTTCGCCCTAAATGTTATATGAACATAATTTTATTCTTAACTATAATGCTGCAGTATTAGTAATAAAAACTTAAACATAAAACACTCATTAAATCTCGTTTTAAACAATTACCTAAAACACATAAAATCCTCAACCAATAAAGGATTGGGCAATTTTATATATATGTAATATTTTAAATATAAGAATAATAATTCAAAATTATACAGAATTTAATGATTGTTAAAAGAGAAAAAATAAAATCAATTAAATCACATTATTCCAGCTTTTTTTGAATATATACTGAAAAACATAAATATTCTTTGGTAACAAACATTTTAATGTTTTTCTTATAATTAACAAAAATCTTTTTATAGACAAGCATTTTCTTTTTTTTATTCTTAAAATTGCTTTTTATAATATATAAATTATCTTCAGATAAAATAATATCGATTAAGTTTTCAAAAAAATATATATTCTCAAACTATGTAAAGTAAAAACACTATTTATTAGTGGTGGCAAAAAGTATCGAGCCGTTTGAAAAAACGAGTTGATCAGAAATATCAAGCTGCTCGAAAAGATTGATTCAAACGAAGAAATTGAGCTGATCAGAAAGATCGAACTGATGGCGCAGATCAGAGGAGTCAAACAGTTCGAGTTGATCAGAAAACCCCTAAAAAATCTTACTAGAAAATCACTTTCTTTAGAAAACTATGTCGTGAAAGATATCAGGAAAAAAACAACAACAAAACCATTTGTGGAAAATCACCCCACCCCTGAAGTACCACCAACCGAGGGGTAAATTTTACGAATTTGTGGTCGAAATGTACATCTAACGTGTTAAATAAAAAGTGAAGTAAGGAAAAAACTCGTGTGTTATTATTAATTGTATCACTTTACATAAAATCAATCCACTTCAAAAAGCTGTCTGAAAAGATCGACCCCTTTGAACGGGTCGATCTGGTCACTTGCAAGGATCAAAAAGTAGATCTTTTTGAATCAATCTAGGATTCCACTCAACACTAGTGAGATTTAAAAGTGAGAATAAAAATAAGGATTCAGATTAAATGAAATAATAATAATAAGTGAGATTTAAAAGGGAGAATCAAAATAAGGATTCAGATTAAATGAAATAACTGTGACCAAATGAATACATTTGTTTCTATTATGCTGAGGATTCAGTGTTATTCTTCACAAAATATGGAAATCTACAATTTATAAATTTGTTTCCCTTTTAGAATAAAACCATATAAAGATATTTTTATTTAATTTTATTATACTTTAAAAAAAATATATTTCAATATTTTTGTATAGAAATATTTTGCAACTGCCCAACCCTAAATACCAAATTTCTAAAAAGGCTGTAACAACACACACATAGATGTGGAAATAATCAAATGATAATAAGCTAGATGATATGATGTGTATTATAAACCAATGAAAAAAAATCCACAATACAATAAAACCGCATACACATAAACAAGCGTTTCAAGAACTTACAATTAGTACAAAACCACCACCTACGGTTTGGAACAGCCATTTTTAGATTAGTCCGATTTTTTTTTTTTAGGGATTTGGGGGGATTCAGGAATCAGGATGTGTGTGTAGAGATAGTAATAGATATACAGAAAATAAGTGTGTGGTAACATGAAGCAACTTTATTGCTGGGTAAACTTACAATTACATGTAATTCACATTACAGATTTGTTCTTAAAGAGAGAAGGAGATAGTTCAAGAGAAAAAGCGAACATGTTACAAATAAGTCTTTTTCTCTAAAGATGATTAAAAATATAATGTTATTGTTTACTTAATTTTATTTCACTTTGATGTAAATTATCAGCGTATATAACCGTTATTTTAAGTAATTAAAGAAAAATAAAAAATACTACCTACAATTCTGTAATTTTATTATTCAGGATTTAGGGTAGGTAATAAACCTAAATGAGCATATAATTCGAGGCTCATTTTCAGTAAATAAACATTAAAACAATATAATTGAATCAAATTAGTTTAATTTGAACAACTTTATTATTAAATAGTAAAATCTATTTAGTTTCATACTAAATACATAGTTTTCAATTAGTTAATTCATAGAATTGTAAGATATTGAATTCAATTTGTATAAGTAAACTAATACCACCTTTAAAATCATAGCCGTATTACTTAACCAATACAAAATTATTTATAATACTGTTTGAGCCTCGTGCTACTCATTTATAGGCCAAAATTTAACATCCCTCAATACAACATTAAATAAATCATAATAAAATAAAACGTTGTAAATATACAATTTGTGTATTTTTTATTTTCCTTAATATCAATTATCTTTTATATAATAGAAAATAAATATAGTAAGTAGGATATTAGAGCAGCGTTTATAAGCAGAAAAAAAAAATAGTCATGCATTCTTTTAAAGTATACGCGTGGGGGCGTGTAGTATCAATTGATTATGCAGTTTTTCAAAATTTGTGTAAAAAAATCACCCTTCAAGTGTGCATATTATTGTCATGTGTAATCGAATGATTGGTGATTTCTCGGAGGAGGGGTTTTAACTAAGAAAACAGTTGTAACAACAATGTAATAATAAGGTGGTTAAAACAGTTTAGTTGATTAATATAATTTAGAATAATGTTTAAGTGGAAGTAGATATTACCAATGTTTCAATTGCAATATTATTGAATATGTAGTGCACCTGTGTGATTTCACAAATGTTGCCACTTGGTGCTAAATACGTTCAGAATATCTACCTGTAACTACTGACTGATCGCTTGTAATAATTTAATATTTTCAGGAACATTTATTTCTTTCAATTAAATAGTTTTTATAATAATTTTTATTTCCCCCCATGAAAAATGAGACAGATTTTAACACCAGAGCAAAGATTCAGTAGCTCCCTTTTTATATTTATAGGAAATTAAAAAAATGTACACTTTTAGTTGTTTTAATGGATTGTCTGAATATAACAATTTTTTTTTCATATATGTAACAAGTTGACACGTTGACCCCATTGGAATACTTCTGTGTCAGTCACCGGTGACATCAGTCACTGATGATTGACAGTGAGTACCTACTTTAAACTTACTTTTCGTCTAAAAAATGCATAAAAATGAATTAAATAAGTATATTCTTACTCATTTTATAAAATAAAACTAACTATTTTGACATTTCACAGAAAAACTAATTGGCAGCCAATGTGTTAAGAAAACTATCTGACCATTAGTAATAAATCTGTTAAAATCCATAACAAATTAACATAATTGAATGTACACCAAAATTGAAACAGTGAAAGTATCTGCAAAAGTTTACTGAATTCCCTGTTATCAATAATAACCTCTGTAGAAACTCATTACTGCATTTATTTCTATAGTCAGTTGATAAAGAGTGATTTTCTTTTCAAAATCTTTGGTCATTAAAGTCTTCATGAGTTTCATTACAAAAAAATATTAAGTCGAGAAATACCAAACAAATTATTAGTTATATCGTTTACTTTAAAGAAAACATTATAGAATATCAAGTTTTGTTGTTACAAAATAAAAGTCCATACATAAATAGCAGTCATAATTTTGTATAAATTATTAAACTGTGTTTGGTGAAACTCTTCATAAAATTTCAAAATAAACCCCACATAACTAAAAACTAATTAGATACCCATGTAGGCCCAAATGTCTAACTTAATAATAACATTAACGGTAGAATATCTAAAAAAAGCTGTTCCAATAAAAATAAAATGAAACCAAAAATAATATCATGTACTATTTGTATCGTTCCAACTAAAATAATAAAGAATAAACCTCGCATGTGCTGATGATTTTGAAAACATATGTAACTTATATTAATTATAAGAGTACATTAATTCTTGCATTATCAAATTAACAGTATTGATGAATTCAAGTCTTAATATGCTTCCATAATGATTAGCACATATGATTTTAATACTCAAGAAAAAAAAATTATAAAGAAACATTATTCACAAAGAAAATTAAAGCACCTTTATAATAACCCTTATACTAATTATTATAGTATATCATCATTTAAAATAGTTGATTGATAGAAATTGGCAGAATAATTAGTGTGTTTTTCGGTCTATTCAAAAAATAGATCTACTCTCTATTAACAAAATAGATTTTATAGTTTTCTGGTTATTTTGCTAATTTCTTTGTTTGCTTTCTTTTTTAATCTCTCATTGAGCACACAACAAATACACATATCCGTCCTTAGTTTAATACACATCATATCACAAGCACTTTTTTTTCTTCTATCAGTGAACGTTCCTTTTTTCACATAGGTTTAAAAGCTACAGAGCTTTAAAAACGCTTTTCTTTGACTAGGTAAAAATAATTTGTCTTTTAATATCGTTTGTAATTAATTGTTAATAAGTTGAATTTTTAGTTTTGGAATGATTTGCTAATTTACATATTTATTAATTATACGTGTTTCAAGCACTGTTGATATTAAAAAAAAGTCTCACTTTAAAAAAATTATTAGTTACACTGGTTTTTATTCATAGAAGAATATTTGCTAAGATTCTCACATTTCCGAGTATTAAATTTTGATTTTCTGTAAAATATCGATTACTTTATTAAAAATTAATGTTGGAATAAATTAATCTTATTTATAAACTACATAAACCGACATATCCAATGGATATCCACCATAAAGCCCAAATTTGCAAATACATTCGGCAACATACAATGGATATTCAATGTATATTTTCTAATGATTGATGAATATTCATTAGAAAATATACATCAGTACAATCAGTGGATATCATTTCATGAATTAAATATGGATATTTATTTTACCATATCCCATGCATATCAATAAAATATTTATTCCGTACATTTTAAAAATTGGACGCTCAATGGATATTTGTGGATATTCCAATATTCATTGGACGTTGTGGGAATTAAAATAATTATTTTTTTATTTCAATTTAATAAAACTGTTTTCCTTTACGTTACTTTTATATTTATACTAAATATATTTCGGAAAGGAATATGATATAGCGATAAATTTAAAAAAATCCATATTACAAATATGTATGTATATAAACATAAAAATAAATAAAAAGTGTATTAAAATTTATGACTTAATTACATCTATATGATGATTTTTTAATGAACTGAAATCAGAATTTAAAAGATTTAATAAATTCAACAAACAAATATATGATTTCCTCAATGCCAACAGTGCTTGATACAAATACAAACATTTAATTTTATGTGTTAGGTATGTATTACTAATATTTACACAAAAAAAGTATATAAATATTATGTTTTTATATAAGACGACTGTTATAAAAAAAAATTAAGCCGCCTTTATTTATTTCATTTTCCCATTATTTTTGTTGTTTTGTTCATTGTATCAGGGTTTTAAGCTAAAGCATGCACTTTACAGTTAATACAGACTAAAAAGCTACTCGTTAACTAAGTTAATATCATATTTTGTTGAAACTTTCGCTACATAAAAGTGAGGACCTGCCGTGTTTCCTTGTGTTTAAATTGCTATTTGTTTTGAGGTTAGTTTTAGGAGAGTTGATTACGAGTCGTTACCTGCACTCTGGAGGCCAGCGTTTTTGTTCCTCGACTTGACTGGAAGACTGAAAGGCGCACAGCCGAAAGGATCTTCCGACACCGACATTACCAGACTCTCACGGGACTTGACGCCCTGTATACCTGCCGAGGTTATAAATGTAATTGTTTTGTGGATATAATAAATGTAAAATGAGGCGCCTATGTCGTGGAAAATAGATGATTTTCTCCATTATTAATTAATAATATAACTATTATAATTAATATTTTTGATAGTTTACAGTTTTACAGATGACTTATATGTAAAACAAATTTAATTCGAGTTTTATGAAATAATATTATCAACCATATAATATTTGTATTTAAATAAAAATAATTGTCCTTTCTCCTACTTATTTTTATCGAACTAAATATTTTTCGGAAACTATGTTTCAATCTGCAATTGTTTCTGAAATATATTTAGTTCGATAAAAATAGGTAGGAGAAAGGACAACCATTTTTATTTAAATAAATGAAAAATCTGCACAACCAACATAAAGAAAATTGCATTTTATATTTGATAATTTTCAATGTAATGCACATTTGCTATTTATTAATGTTTTTCATTAATTTACTTCAACCACCAGAAAGAAACGCCGTGTATATATTTTTTAATTTCTTAAATTATTATAACTTACTACTTTGGCTTCCCCTTCTGATTTTATCAAACTCAGCACCAAAAATATGGTCCTCGGTCATCTGGCTAAAAGGAGGTTCCTCAAAAGGATTCCAATCAGCGACATCTGCGGAAAGTGACCGGCTGTCGGGACCTATTGCATGGCTAACATCAGTGCTGGAAGCGGAAGCACCAGGTGGCGCCATTGGGCCCTTGCACATCTCCCCTGGCGGCGACTCCACACTCCTCACCTTGATAGACGACTCGTAAGGAGCTAGAAATTGTGACGTTTCACTTGCGTATACCCTAGAATATCCAGAAAAACTATAAAGAATCGTCCTACCAACCTTCATCAAACGAAACGGAAACGGTTTTTAATACTGACTTATTGAACGCTGTGGTGTCGCTCATATTCCTTCTATGTCCTTTCGGGATACCCAGAGTTGGAGACGGGGGCGGAGTGTTTGTGGAACCCACGATGCACTGACTAGAAGACTCCGCCAGGCCCTTCGTCTGTCCCAACAGCGACTGTTTCCCGCTACCCGTTTGCTCAGGGCTAACCGGTGAGGTTTTCTCTTCAGTGTTATCCCGGAAGGGATCAGGGTATCCGGAAGTGGCAAACAAGTTATCGAAACCCTTCTCTTGGGGTTCTTGACTAGGGAAAAAGTTTTGGTTAGGTTGGAATGCTGGTGAAAAACTTTGGCTATTTTGTTGGAAGTTTGGAGTGAAAGGCACCGGCGCCGCAGTCGGTGGCGGTTGTGGTTGCTTAGTAGTGGTGTATGTTTGGAAATCAGTTGATGTTACCGGGCTTTGCGATTTTTTCACAGTCGTTGGGCTTGGGCTCAGTGTTAGAGGAATCGAGGAGAGGGTCAGAGGTTGTGTGGTATTTCCTTTAGGCCTCTGCCGCGGCATCACACTTGTACCTTCCACCACCGGTGCCACTATTTGCTTTGTAGTGGACGCTTTTGTTATCATCGTTTTTTTGGTCTCGGACTCAAATGGCGGAACCAACAAATCATCAAAAACGGGTGTTGGTGTTTTCTATATATGGAATAAATAACTTCAATTAACTTCAGCTGCTAACATAAGAGACTTACCAACCATTAAATTATTCACAGGATTATCTTTTCCGAATAATTGAAAAGCTATACAGGAAACTTGATAGATATCAGGCCGTTTCTCAGGGTCGACCTCAAGCATATATCCTAAAAAAATAATAATTTTCATCAAAATTAATTATTATCCAAATCCCAATTGTAATGGTTATAATATTAAATTATTCACAATTTAGTTCAATATAAAGATAAGTAGGAGAAAGAACAACCATTTTTATTTAAACTTACTAATTAATTGATGCATCCCTTTCGAATACTTAGAACCATCTGGGATGAAAAAGCTTCCATTTTGTATAGCCAGTGTGCTTTCACCAAAAGGCAAGGTGAAAAAGCACAATTTGTATAGGAGACAACCCAATGCCTGAAAAAATTTAAATGGATTATAAAATGATTTACATTACAAGTAAATGTATCCAATGTTAATTGTAACAAATAAATAAAAAAAAATTAAACAAAGTTGCCACATTTAGAAATTTGAAAATTTTTCTGTTCTTATTTTCATTATTAAAAAAAGTATAAGGAATAACATTATTACTCACCCAAATGTCAGCTTTTGTGGTGATTGGCTTGCCGCAATACATGTCCACCATTTCTGGGGAACGATAGCTCAAAGTGGTGTATCTTTTAATCTCCTCTTCTACATTAGCAGCACCCTGAATGGAGGGATTCAGGATACGACCAGTGGCCGAGCCAAAATCACAGATGACGTAGTTTCCATTGTCACCGACCAATATGTTTTCAACCTAAAAACAATATTCACATTATATACTATGATGAAATTAAATCGAATAATATTTACATAATCAAATATGGAAAATCAAATTAGTTAATTATCTGAAAATTTTGTCACAAATATTACACTAATGCCCTGAGGAGGTTGCATCAATGTTAGCTGTTTTTAAATAAAGGGTGCGGCAAAACAGAAAGTGCAGTTTTGAAGGGCTATTAAAAAAAAAACGGAATAAATTAAAGAAATGGGGTTTTATTTTATCTTAATCGGTACATCATGATGTTTTATTTTATGTCCTGAAGATGGCATCAGAAAGATGATGATATTGATGACTTCTGAAATTTTTGGCCGCATTTTGGCACATCTCTATTCCTCCCGAATTCGATCCCAGAGTTCTTCCACAGTGCAAGGTAGCTGCTTAAAAACCTTTTCCTTCAGGTAGCCCTACAGGGAGATGTCACAAATGCTTAGATCAGGGGAGCAACTCTCAGAGAAATAAAGAGCCCAGGGAACACCTATTGCAGTTTCATCATTGAAACTCGAGCAGTATGGGTTGTAGCCCCGCCCTGCTGAAACCAGATGTCTCCCAGATCTGCTTCCTCCATCAGTTCTTCCGGCACGACCCCCCCGACACAATGAGATCCCTCCC
The DNA here is from genome assembly GCA_963082785.1 of Philonthus spinipes. Lineage (NCBI taxonomy): Eukaryota > Metazoa > Arthropoda > Insecta > Coleoptera > Staphylinidae > Philonthus > Philonthus spinipes. The sequence continues at coordinate 36,428,787 of OY720300.1, forward strand.
AGGTAGGTACCCCCACCACACGGGATGTACTGGGTGTTCCAAACTGCACTGTCTATATTGCCGCATCCTGTACATGTATGCTTGGATTCAACCAAATGGGGTTTATTTGAAATCACTTGTAAAAATTTGCATGCGAACATTTGCACATACTACGAATCGCATACAAAAATTTATGAAGGTTGGTTTATTTGAAGTCATGTGAATATTTTTATGTCGATAATTTCTTTTAAATCTTTTGCTTGTTTTCATTCATTGTTTCGATTTTCAACCTCCAGATGAGTTCTATCTCTAGTGAACTAGACATTATTAATCTGGGAATTAGTGATAATTATTAAATTTATCAATATTAAATTTTTGTAATTAAAAATAACAAAAGACTTAATTGGCATTATAATTTTTAATAACAAATGGTGTGTACCAATATCAGCTAATAGTTTATCAACTTTATTTAATATAATTACAAATGTAATCTGTAAGAAAAACACTTCAATAAAAATCAAGTGTAATTAATTTAATCAGTTATTATATACAAGTTGATAACAAAAACCGACTGAACAACCTGATGAAAAAATTAATCGAGGCTGTACAACACATTCTGTTTTGTGTACTTTGTGCATACACAAGTGCTTTTAGTTTGCACATTAAAACGCTGATTTCATTCTAGTATAAATGGAATATTTGCATGCCCGAATGAAAACAATCAATTCACCTGAAAGGGGTTTCGAGAAAGGCTTTATTGATTGATTACAGTGGAGATTTTATCAAATTATGAAAATGGCTATTTCAGGAGACCAATGAATAAATCATTGTTTTACTCAACAATAGTTCAGAAATAGCAGCATTATATAGAATAAGCATACAAATTTCAACTATTTTATTAGTAATTTGTAACTAATTTTAACAGAGATATTAAAAAAATAAATAGAATAGTAATATCTCATCCATAAATTACTCTATGATATAATTTAAAATAGCATAGCCTGTATATCATATAACACGGATGACAACTAACATTTTTTTTTGAATCAGTGGACAGTTCAATCACTGGATTGACAATCAATGTCATATGTAATTGACATTTGGAGGAAAATACTAAATTTACAAAATGAGTAGCAAACCAGTTCAGACCTCTCTCACTAAGTAATAGTGTTTAGACTATGAGTCAGTGTAAGATTTTTATTAATTAAGTATTTTCAGATTATCCGAAAAGCCAAAGAAAAAGAATAAGTTGAAAGGAAAACGTAAAGGTTAGTAAAAATGTTTATATGATTACAACAATAAACAATTAATAATTAATTAATGGTTTTAATATTTAGACATTGATAGTTCATATTGAATGAAATAAATATGAATAAATTATTAAAAATCAACAAATAAAACACAGATTAGATTGAATAACTTTAAATTCTCGACTAGTTTCGGGTTATTAGCCCATTTTCAAGAGAATTTAATTTTTTTTTTTTTTAATAATTATATGAAATAATAGCGAAACCAAAAATTACAATTATGTTTAACTGTAATTACTAAATTAAATAAAAACTGAAATTTATCCATTATAACTAACTGTTATATATAATTTTAGATAAGAAGAAATTAAAAAATAAATCAAAAAACGCTGCACTGAACGAATTAATAAAAAAAGAATTAGAGAACACAAAGCGTAGACAGAAGAAGCTACTACAAATATTCACAAGTAATAAACAATTATTGGAGTTGAAAATAAATGAATCATCACCGACTTACAAAAATGTAAAGGGTAAAACCCGGGATAAGCCATTAATCCAGGATAATATCACGATTTTATGTAAAAATAAAAGTAAATATCCCAATAACAAAGAAAATTTGACAGAAAAAGCAAACTTCGGGAAAACTAAAAAACGAATTCCAAAAGAGAGTATGCATGCATGCAATTCAAGCGGCAGAAAAAATAGAGCCGATACAAAAATAAATGTGCAAGAAAGAACATTGTACACACAAGCGATGAAATTATGTGAGAAACTTAAAGTAATTCAAGCGATTGCTGCCAAAGGTTTCGGATCGAAATATTTAAAAATGCATGAAAACAAGAAACTGTCTGGAAAACGGTTGACACTGCATGAAAGTGGAAATAAAAGTGAAGTGAAAAAGGTATTGTATTATTTTTCTTTAGGTTGAGAAAAAAATTATTGATTAACTAAACATTTTTTTTTAATAAACCTTAATTTTTATTTAAACATATTTCATCAAAACATCCAATTAAAACACTTAAAAATGATGTATACATAATGCTACTTTCCCCCGTGATTTTGGTCATATATGTTTTTTAATGAACATTTAACAGAAAAGGAAAAATTATTAATTCAAAAAATGTATTGTTGTCTTTTAAAGTTAAAACCGAGTATGAAATAAGACATTTTATTTGACATAAAAATAATTATTTAAATAATTAAAGTCTCCATACCCAACATAAAGAAGATTATAATAATAATTCTAAGCGAATTTATCAGGTCTTTGTGTTGATAAAATGAAAACTGAAGGTCCTACAAAAAAGGCTTCATAACAAATATTATTTTTTATTTCTTCATGATCTACAAGTTTATTTGAAACATTTTTCAATTCGAGTTTAAAAATAAAAAATCACCAAGAGTAAAGTTGCATTTAAATATAACTTTCGAGCTCAATCCATTTGGCCGTTTATGCGCTATCGGGGAAACGCACAGACATTTTTCAAAACTCGATGGACCTCAAAATGTGCATTATCGTTGATATTGGCGATTTGAAAATTTTTATGATCACAATACTTTACCTTGGACGGGGGTTATTTTAATTGTTCATTTCAATGTATTTTCACTAACATTACAATTTGTATATCCTTAGATAAACAACCGAATTAAATTTGGTGAATCTTCCCAGTTGGTTCAACCGCACGATTCTGAAATGAAATTTGAAATCAATGTTGTCAGTGTCAATAAAAGCATGAATACGGACTCTATTGAAGAAAGCAGCGAACAATTTTTGAAAAAAATGGATTTACAGACATGTTCCTTGTGTGAGATTTCTGTTATTCCAGAGAATCTGTCTGTTTATAACATGAAAAATGAACGGAAATTGTCTCCATATAAGGATTTCTTGGAAAGCATCAACAAACTTTCAGAGGTAATATTTACTAAACTCAGCAATGACTCGACGAATAAGATAAAGATAGTTACCGTGGAAGAGAAATTTGAGTCGAATAATAATCTGGATAACGGAGAAATGAGCACAGATTGCAAGGATTTAACTGAGGAAATGGTATGTAAGTTACAATTAATTCTCTTGTACTATATTCATTTGATAAGATTTGATAATTAAAAAATGCACTTTATGTTGTCATTCTGTGCAAATTAGGTTGCCTAAGCTATTAATCTTAGTGTAAGCAATTTATTTAAAATTTTTTTTTTCTTTAGAAAACTGAAGAATATGCTAATTTGGGGAGTATTGTAGAAATATTTTCTAAAACAAACCAAGTTAACTTAAACAATGAAAGTTGCTCACAAAAGGAAAGCCATACTGAAAGTATTGATGATACTGAGGTTAAAAACAAGAAGTCAAAAGAAGAAAACAATATTACAGACTTCCAAATAATGCAAGGTTGGTTTTAATCGAATTTCAATTCTTTATATTCAGCGATATTTTAGTTATTTAAAAAAATCAATAAGAGTAACATCTTTTCCTTTTTTCTTTTTTTTTAGTTGGAGATACAAATATTAATAGTTCTGCCAAAATATTTTACATTGACGTTGATAAAGCAAATAACATTATAATAGAAAAAACTAGTAATAACGATTTAAAATCAGATGACAAAAAATCATTAACTTCTGCTCAAGATAATCCTGATGACAAGTCTGAACAATTGAAACCAAATGATAATGCAGATATTAAAGTAGATTCTATCAAAATTGAAACAAACGATGCTGTAATAAATGAAAATGTAAATTCATTGGAAGAATCTTTGGATTTAAAAATAATGGATATTAATATCGAAGATAACACAAATTCATCAAATTCACCTACTGTTCACAATCCAGTGCAATTAAAACGGAATAATAATGCAGGTGTTAATGTTGATTCAATTGAATTGGAAATAATCGGTGTTGAAAAAATTGAAGATGTAAATTCGTTCGAACTCAATTTGGATTTTAATGAAATCAAAGAAAACAAAAATATTAGTGAAGATTATTTATCGAATTCAAAATTAAACGAACAAAACATGGAGACAGAATCCGCAGGGTTGGATTTATCGGAATATTCAAAAATTAATATAGAAAACAACACAGAAAATGAATCGATAAATACTATTTCTCTCGATGATTTTGATTTCGGCGAAAAGAAAAGTGTAGGAAACAAATTCACATTGAGTTCAATCTTCCACTGCACAAAAATGCATGAAATCAACAGCACAGATGAAGAATCCATGAGTGATTACCTAACTGATATGGATACCCAAGAAAATATAACAGGAATAGATTTTGCAAAAAATAAACAATCACTGATGAATAGCAAGAAACAAATAATAAATGAATATGAAAAAATTTCATCTCAACTTGAGAAAAGGTCGAAAACATTTGATGAGATTGAAGAGAAAATAAGGGAAATTGAAGAGAGATTGTGTGAAACCGGGAGGAGGATAGACAGCTCTTCGTATTTGAAAGATATGGAAAATTCAAGATGTTTTAATGAAACCGAAAATGCAGTTTTATGGGAGCTAAATGAAGACGCAGAGGAGGATTTAGAAAATCAAAATTCTGAATTACCAGCAGGAAGCACGGACCCTGTTAAACAGACAACACAGACTTTAATGAAATTATCTGCACATTTAAATAATTTTTTAATAAAAATGAATTAATTCGTTTTATGGCTCAAAATGATAAAATAATAATAATAATAAAATAAAAGAAAATGTTAGCTACTCGGCTGTATAAAGGACTTAATGATTATGTTGATTAATTTGGATGAAAATAAATGTAATTTAGGATTTTTAAAATATTTTCTATTTTACTATAAATCATTAAAAAAACATTGTATCTTCAAAAATCAATAACTTATATTCTTATACTTTTGTTAATTGCTACATTTATTTTATTTAGTCATATAACATCATTATACTACTTCTTAGTGTGAAAGGTAATTGCAGTTTTAAATCTATAACTCTTATGAAAAGATTTCCCTTATACATAAATACTTATTTTAGTTCAATAATTTACACAATTCTGTGAAAAATTAATACGATGACCAAAATTGTTTTATATAACAATTAAATGCTGCATTTTAATTTTTCATTCTGCATGAACATTTTCTTACCTTCAGATCTCGATGTAGAATTGGTGTTTGGCAGTGGTGAAGCCTTGAAACAGCCTCACATGTATCGCAGAAAATGGACAGAACTTCCTGCTCAGTGAAAGTAGCTTTACCCCGCGCCTTCATGAGCCCCAATACACTGTTCTGACAGTAGGGCATGAGGAGTAGGACTTCATATACCCCACCGCCAGTAGCTGTTAAATTTGAATCAACATAGCCTATGATATTTTTATGCCCACTCAAGTTACTCTGTAAAATAAAAAAAATATAATTATCGATTTACTTTACAGATTTAACGGAGCTGAATATTTTTTCTCATTAATATTCAGTAGCCGTATAAGCAATTTAAATTGGATTAGTGTGTTGTTGTAAACATAAAGGTATATAATTAACCACTTACGGCAATTTGTATCTCACGTTTAGCAACGTTGAGATCCTGCTCGTTGTTGACGTACATCCTCTTGAGGGCGTATTTACTGCCATTGTTGGCCTTAACCAGATAGACGATTGCGAAACCACCTGAAACCCACGGAACAATGATTCAACGCTCGATGTCCCACCGTTCTCCCATGAACCGTTGTCTCACCTTCGGCCAAAATTTCCTCGACGGTCACAGTCAGCCTACCGATGGTGAACACTTTCCCAATGTAGCTACTAACCTCCTTGGACGTGTTATCAATTTTAGAAAATAACTTCTTCATCTTGATGGCCTAATTGGAGACGGCTTATTGGGCATTTAACGCGACCAGACGAGCGGCTTCTCCGTTGTTTCGGTTAGATACGCGTCCGAAACGCTCGCGTTTACATGTTAATTAAGGGTCCCGAACGCGGATCGTGATTTTTTCATCCAATTTAGAGGAGAAATCACTATTTACTGCATTTTAATGACGTTTAACCACTCGACTGACATATGTGACAGGTGACGGATGACAGCAGAGTCATTTGAATCATTACTAACAGATGGCGACTCGTCACAAAATTATAGATACATTCAAATAGAAAACATATGGATCAACAATCACTCATAATTCTTATATGTTATACAACAAATTATTTAATCTGCAATTATACGCATCAAATGTGCAAATTAAACGTTTTATTATTATTGTATTATAGTATTTATGGAATAAAGAATGAAAAAATATAATTATGAAAACCGCAACCCAATTTACACATCCTAGCTTAATGGTGGCGCCCTCTTTTTGAGTAATCACCAGCTAATAAAATAATCAATTTTAAAAAATCCATCATAATAGAAATGTTTAATTCCAATAAAATAAGATAAAAAAATCGTTACTTTTAAATTGTAGTTGTGAATATATAAAACTAAAATTGAACATTACCTGAAAATAAGAACATTTCTGCGTCAAGGTAGTCCACAAAAAATATTCTTTTCAAAAATTCCAATTTATTTTCGATTTCAACAACAGTCATTTCTAAAACCTATTTCTTCAGAAAAATTCCAAACTTATTGATGTATTACTAATGAAATAAAACAAAAGAAACACAGTATGTACAAATTCTCAAATGACTTCGAGTGCTGTCAATGTGAGAAATTTCTGTAAAATTCAAAAATAATTTTTCCGGGGTGGGAGAGTGTACTATGTTCCCGAAATGGAGAACGAGTGCAGGCGACAGAAATTCGAAGCGCAGGACGCCTTCTGGAAATCGATTGTCCAGAAGTACGAGTCGCGAAACCAGGAACTTGAGAAGGAATACCTGGAACTGCAATGCAGGATCGACCAGATGGACGCCAACATGCCGGCCGTGATGGCGTTCAATATGGCTAAACTGGCCCAAGGCCAGCCCGATGCGGACGTGGGATCTCTGGTGAAAATGCCCTGTAATTGCGCCGATTATACGCCTAAAGAAAGGCTCAAAATACCGGACATGTCTGGCGTGTCAGTGTTTTCCATTGAAGACGCTGATGTCCGTTACATGGATCGCATAAAAGAGCTGACCGATCAGGAGAAGAAGTTAATTGATGATGTGAATAAATTGCGGAGCAAAGAGAAGGCGATCAAGGACGCGAAGAAAAAGGTGGAGAAAATTTGCGGACAAGATAAAAAAGGGAAAGGGAAATGCGCGGTGGGTGGGGGTGAGTTGCAGAAGATGAACGAGAAACTATTGGAAGAAAACAGGTTGTTGAGTTATGAAATAGCCGATCTTAAATTGGAGATGAAACACATCAGGGAGACCATTGAGGGGCCGCTGGCGAGGGAATTGGACAGGGAGAGGAGGAGGGCGTTGAAATTGGAAGGGGAATTGAAGGATAAGATGTGCCAGGAGAATGCGAATATGTCGACGACGGAACGCGAGACTGAATTCTTGAGGGAACAGTTGAAAGCTTCGGATAAGAATTTGAGGGATTTGATGGAAATTAATAGCCAATTGAAAGTTGAGAGGGAGATTATTGAACGGAGAATGACGGAATTACAGAACGATTTGATTAATCAGAAAATTAGCGAGGCATCTTGTTTGGCTATATTAAAATCACAACTTAATAAACGTGGAGATTGTGGATGCGGAGGGGAAGGAGGAGGTGGAGGAGGCGGAGGAGGCGGAGGAGGCGGAGGAGGCGGAGGAAGCGGAGGAGGTGGTGGAGGCGGAGGAAGCGGAGGAGGTGGAGGAAGCGATGGAGGTGGAGGAGGAGGTGGAGTTGTAAGTGGAAGTGGAGCAGAAGGCGTAGAAGATAATGGAGGAGGTGGAGGTGGAGCAAGAGGCCAAAAAGATATTAAAGGAGGTACTGATGGGGGTGGAGGATTGCCCGATTGCGATTGCTCTAAAAGAACACCTTGCGCAAAATTTGGAAGCCTTTACAATATAGCTAGAGATTTGAGTGGTGAACTAAAAGAAGCTGAAAATATTAAAGGAATCCCAAAAGAACTAAAAGAAACGGTTAGTCAAATTAAAAGTTTATGCGATTTATTAGATAAAAACATTTGCGCCGAGGGTCAGGAAATAGCTCAGCCTGAAGTACCTGCCGAAGTTGTCATTGCAGTTGCTGAATTAGATGAAGCGAATATAGTATCTCATCAAGAACCGGTAGTAGAAGAAGTGCAAGAAACTCAAAAAGAACAAGCACAAGAAGTAGCTCAAGAAATACAAGAAGAATCGGTATCGCCAGAAACTGAAAAATGTCCCGAGGCTCCTGAAGAAGATTTAGACCAAGTTCCAGAACGCGAATTGAAAGAAGACGTTCCCGTTAAAGATCTAACAACGAAAGTAGACTCGGAATATGTGGAACAAATTGAAGCAGTTACAGAACTGCAAGGTCAGCCCACAGAGGATGTCCAGGTGAAGAAAATCTCCGACGGATTAAACGTAACGACGACTGTAACACGATCTGGAATGCTTGAAGTAACTACCGAGGGTCCGGCCGGAGTTATAGAAACTACTTTAACAGTCACTGACTCCGGTAATGTCGAAGTCGTCACGGAATATACAGAAGGATTGACTAAACCTGATGTCGAAAAGAAAGTAGTCATTGAGGATAAAAGTGAAAATTCAAATGCTGATGTAGCTTGTAAGGACTGTGGGTTTTTTCGGGAGGAACACGCGGGTGTAAATAAAGATACGGATGTCTTCAGCTGCAATAAAAGTGATACTAAGAAATCAAGTCGATCGGGAGAAGATTCCAGATGTGAAAGTGATGTCATAGAAGAAATTATAATTGAAGAAGAGATAGATGAGGAGGAAATCTGCAAATGTTCGGTTTCTGAAGTTCCAGATGAAACAATTGCTGATACAGAAGTACCAGTTGAAATAATACGTGAAGTAGTCAGTGTAGCAACAACGGCTGAAGATACAAGAGCACAGGAAATTGTGGATGGCGGCGCGCAAGGAGATATACCATTACCTGTGATTGTAGAGGATCATGAATTGAGAGAAGAAGTAATTCGCGATACTATAGACTATACTGTAGATGATCCACATACATTAGTTCAAACCCAAAGTGAAGAACCTGAAGTTATTACACAAACAGATGATGTTGCAGATAAAAAAGTTGATATTACGTGCGATGCGGTGAAAACAGAAAGTTCGTCAATATTATCTATGAACGATGTAGAATGTAGATGCGATGCGGAGTGTGATGAATCTTCAATAAGTGATATCAATGATGAAAAAATTAAATCCGGAGAAAAAATAGATGATAATTCAATAGGACTTGAGGAAAGCATTGTCTGTGCTGGATGCACGGAAGGTATTGAAAACAAAGAAGCCATACTTGATGTAGAAGCTGCTTCAACCCAAGAATGTGAATGCGATAGAGTAACAGATATTAATAAAGAAGTCGTACCAGAATGTAATGTAATCACTGACGTTGGTGAATCGGTTAAGACTATCAAGGATGCTACAGAAGTATGTGAAGAATGCATCCCTGAATGCGATGCTGATGAGATAAAAAATAGTGGAGAAAAAGTTAAATTTGAAGAAGTATTAATTGTTGAAGAAGCTGAGGAAACTATACCCGAAAGTAATGCAATTACGGTAGTAGGGCAAATAATTAAGGAAATCACGGATGAAGCAGAAAATTTGCCTAATGATTTAATTGTTGAAGACGCTACAGAAGTTGATAAAGCTAATAATAAAATGACTAATGAAGTTGAAGAAAGCGTATCACAAGGTAATTCAGTAACGGACGAATCACTCAAAATAGTTACGGATATTACGGAAGTTGTTTTTGAAAAAACTGTTATTATTGAAGACGCCGCGTTGACTGATGAAACCGCACTTGAATGCGATACAATGGCCGAAATTGATGAATCGATTAAAGGAATTACCGCTGGAGCGGAAGTTTCAATGGAAGAAACGTTGGTCAATGAGATAGTTTTAGAAAATGAATCTTTGGAAGATATTTGCGAAAATGTATTGGTTGACGCCGATGAAGATGTTGATACGACTAATGTGAAACCAGAAGAAATTGTAAAATCCGCTTCTGGGGCTTTATCTATTATAAATGAAGAGACGGAAGAGGATACAACAAAAACAGCCGAACTGGGTATTGGTGCTGAACCTGAAAATAAATGTATTTGTGTAACGATAAAAACGGAACAGCCTGTTAATATTATTTCAACTGACGGAAGGCGTAATGATCTAGACGGTTTAGGTGAAGAAGCAAACATTGATGATTCTTTAACCAAAAACAAAACAGAAATTAGTGAGTACGCTGCCGAAAATGTAGCAGTAATTGATGATAGTACTACAGATAAAAAAGATGAAATTGATGAAAATGTCACGGAAAAAGAAATCGATAAAAGCGTAGGGGAAAAGAAAGCAGAAATTCATGACAATGTTTTGGAAAAAGAAGCAGAAATTTGTCAATGTGTGGCAATAAAGGAAACCGAAATTAATGAAAAGCCTACCAACGAGGAAACAAAAGAGGACGACGGACTTAAACAATTCCCTCCAGCAATTGAGGAATCTGGAGAGAATGAAATGAGTGGTGCTCATAAACAAGCTCAAATAGTTATTTATGAAGCTAATATTACACAAGCAGCACCTGAAGCAACCGGTTTTAATGAATGCATTTCTGAAATTGTTTCTTTGGATGATCAAGCAGTTTCTGAGGAAGCATTAACCCCTGTTCCTGTTGATAATAATGAATCGAATGATTTAGTTGCTGATGATGCTTCAGAAGCCAGTGTTTCCGGTGGTATACGACCAACGGAAACAGATGATGATGTATGGCATGACGCAAGTGACACTTTCGTCATGGATGAAAAAGGAGATTACGAAAAGACATCAATATCTACAACTTCGCAATGCATATCAACGCCTGGAGATGCCGACAATTCGTTATCAAATATCTGCGAAGGATGCCAACAATCCATAGACTCATTTTGTAAATGCTCGTCTCACGTAGTAATAAGCGCCCCGAAAGTTAAACAAATTGAGCTTCCTCCATGCGATTGTCACCTCCGGCATTCAACAGGTTGCATGTGCATCGACTGTATAAGCGAACCGGTAAAAGCATCAATGAAAGACGACGAACCGACAAGGGAAGAAAATTCTCTTAGCACTCATTTATCGGACACCTCGAAAATCTGCGATTGCACTGGCTTGTGTGATTGTAAGTGTGATTTGAATGATGATATCTGCCACTGTAAAAGCGCGTGCATGTGCAATACTTGCCCTTTTAGGGTAAGAGAATCTCCGCAAGCTGGTGACACTCAAGCGTGTTCCTGCAAAGACGGCTGCGCGTGCGATAACTGCAAATTCAAGGAGAAACCTCAGTATTGTGATTGCAAGATTTGTAAATGTGAAAATTGTTCTCCGGAAAAGCCGAACGACGAATTGTTTTGCGGATGCGAGGTGTGTAATTGCGAGGAGTGTAAATTTTTGCGCTTGCAGCTGGGTGACAATTTCACATGTGATTGCGACGTGCCTTGTGATTGCGAGGATTGTTTGTTTTTAGAAAAACAAAAGGTAGCGTTAGTCGATGATGATGGACTTATTCCAAAAGAGGAGAATATAATTGCTGCGGGGGATTCAGAAATATCAGCGATACAAGAAATGGCGGAATGTAGATGTGATGGTCCGTCTAACAATTTGAAGGAGGAAGAAATTATAGAAATTCACAATACAATAAAAAATAACCCGGAAAACATTGTACATCCACAGGAAGAAAGCCCGAAAAGTATCGGGTCTTCTCAGAAAAAGAGTCCGAAAGGTGTTGATCACAAAAATGATGGTTTGCTCGCGGAAACTGCTATATCTCAGATATGTCCTGATAATATTCCTTGTGGTAAAGAGCGTGAAGGAAACAACAACAAATTAGAAGAACCTAAAAAATCTCACATGTGTCCTGATAATATTCCTTGTCGTAAAGAGTGTGAAGGAAACAACAAGAAAATAAAAGAACCTAAAAAATCTCACACGTGTCCTGATAATATTCCTTGCCGTAAAGAGTGTGAAGGAAACAGCAACAAAATAAAAGAACCTAAAAAATCTCACACGTGTCCTGATGATATTCCTTGTCGTAAAGAGTGTGATGGGAACAACAAAAAACCTAAAATATCTGCGGATATTAACAAACCTAATATGAACTCGACAAGTAGAAATGAATATAGCAAAGACGTCGCCGAGCTTCACGATTTAATGGAGCAAATAAAATGCGCGTGTCAAGAAGCAGAAATCGTTGCAAAACCGCCGTTGATTAAACAAGCTTCTGATATGACAGACACCCTATCGAATTTAGAAATAGCTTTAGAATCCTTGCAGCAAAAATCGGAAACAAAGGATATCCTCATCGACGCTCTTAAGGAGGAGCTTAAGTTGCGTGCCAAAGGTGTCGCCATTCAAAACGTAATGGATGGTTTATTTATGGATAAAGATGAAGTATGTGATTACGATAGATACGCTTTGACCGAATCATTACCGAAGCCTCACGATCCTGGTTTAATGCGATTCGGAAAGTTGCCCGTTAGTTGTATTTGTGGTAGTAAAAGTAATTTGAATGAAATTTGTGAGTGTAAAATTAATCCAACTCCTCTTAAAATCGTGGATATTAGAAGGATAGGTCCGGGAAGTATTTTGTTGAAGTGGATTGCCTCAAAAAGTAACGAAGTTATGGGTTATGAAATTTGCATCGACGACGTGATCAAATCCAGGGTTTTCAGTCCGAAAAGAACCAGTGCTATTATTGATGGTTTGAATATGAGAAATAATTTAAATATTGCTGTTTACGCGACTTGTTATACTGGGAGGTGCAATCCGCCAGCATATGCTGTTTACAAAATTTGATGTAGGAGTGAAGTTTTGTCTATTATAACTTTAAATAAGTAAAATTCTAAATATAAATTCATTCTATTTATTTGGATGTTAATTACTATATTTACTGTCAATATTAATATATTTGCCAAACTAATCACCAATATTGCACCATCTTCTACTATCTTTTAATACCTTTCTAATAATAATAATACTTTATATAATTAAAAAAAAACATTGTTATTAGAACCACAATTCGTGGTCTAAAATTGTTCTAGTAACTTTGTTTTTTAATTTTTAAATCAACCATTTTTTAGTTTACATCAATGATTCTAGAACCTCCTCGTGACTTTTAAGGTCAGAGGAGGTTCTAGAATCGGCTAGTTCCCTCTACTGATATAATAGCTTACACTAAAGGAGCCGGATCCGAAAAAAATGAAAGCCATAGACTTTTTGCTTTAAAGAAAACGAAATTATTTTATAGAAACTTTTGCATCAAGAAAACACGAAGATTTTTATGAGGGTATCCAATATGATTTAAGTTTTTAAATAAGCTTTGTATACTTTAATTTACGAGCTATATAAATGGATTTTTTTTATGGTGGCATCACTTCATGTCGCTAAAGACAATCCAGTCAATTTTGACGGCTTCAAAATTTTAAAATGAATCCCATTCCATTGAAAAAGAACATTTCTGCAACTCCAAAACGGAGCACGAAGAAACGCGCGAAATCCATCAAAATAAAATGCACGTGCAGACAGTCACCTCGAGTAAGTTTCAAATGCCCTAAGGACAAATTAAACGAAATGATCCAAAAGATCGTCGTGAGAAAATCCTACGTCGTGGAAAAGAACCTAGAAAGGGATCCGTTATTTAGTTATAACATAGCCAAAATGGAAAGAGAGCTTAAGAGTTTCTACGAAGATTGCAAGAAATCAAACGATATACAGTGTGTGCAATATAAAACTAAAAAAGATAAACTTGATAAATTTAAAAATACGTTCACGGAAAGAAAGAAGAGGTATAATTATGTGCTTGCTGATAATAAGGTACGAAAAGATTCGATCGTTACTAAAAAGAAAATTAAGGAGAAAATGGTTATTGCCAAGGATGTTGAATTAATTCAGAAAAAATCTCAGAATATACCTTCAAAAGTTAATAATATGAGAAATGACGCAGCTGCTAAAACAAACTCACCGTCTCCTGGAAATAAAATAGCCTTATCTCCTAGTATACATTTATCTTCTGAAGGAAACTACATAAACAAGGATGTACCATCGATGGAAGATATTTCACTCAAAGAAGATATAATACAGGTTAATTTGCCAACCAAGGAAGTTAAATCTAAAGAAGATTTAACTTTTCAAGGATATAAACTATACCCAGATGTATCTCCAGAAAAAATATTACCTACTGCAAGAAATAACGTGGGCACGAATATACCTTCAAATGAAATTGTTCCTTGCAAAGAAGATACAATGAATGTTCCCTTATCTACTAAAGGAAATACAGTTAATAACAAAAGAGATTTACTTCCTAAAGGGAATAAAATAAAGACAAATTTAGGTTCAAAAAAGGATCTTGCTTGTCAAGAAAATAAAATAAAAAAAATGTTACCTCCTACGGGAGACTCGCTTTTTAGAGGAATCAGGGATGAAACAAGAATGGATTTACCTACGGCAAAAGATGTATCTTGTAAACAAAATAAAATGCGCACAAAGGAACCTTCCAAAAGTGAATTACATTCTAAAAGGAATAAGATAAATCAATGCACATGTTTAGAGGATTCACCTTATACATTAAATGAAATCATGTTGCCTTCTAAACGACCTAAAACAAGACGCAGTACTCTTACGAAAAGGTCTTCCTTGGAAAATAAAGCAAGACCGATATTAACTTCTGAGATAAATACGAATTCAAAAAGTAGTAGTCTAAAATGCGGAAGAAATGATAAATCCGTAATGAGTGTTAATCCTGAGCAAGGATATAGGTTTAGTGATGAAATCAGTGCTAATAAAAAAAAATCAGTTTGTGATTTGTATGCTGTCTGTAGTTGCGATGAATGTGAGGAATTAATCAAAAGCGATCCGAAATATAGTTTGGAAATTGATACTACTTCAGAAGAAAAGTATTATAATGTAATCAATACTGAAGAAATGTATACAGAATGCGATTGCGACTCTTCTGGTGAGTTGTCGAAAGTTAAGCTTTCAGACGGTGATTATGAATCAAATCCTGGTTATTGCCAATGCAGTGAAAGCTTACTCGAGCAATTAAATAATTCAATATCTGTTGAGTTAGAGTCTACTTTTGAAGATACAAAATGCACGTGTGTGGATTCAAATTCATTTTTAGTTGGTGATCGTATGATGGATGAGAAATATTTTGGGAGGGATCTACAGATCAATTCTGAGACTCTAGAAACGTTTTCTGATGAAACCAACAACACCCTCGAAGGAGTTGTTAAAGAAGAATATATACAATTACAAAATGAGAATGATTGTTATTGCAGTCCGAATTTTAACCATAGAATTGTAGATAATGCTAACGAAACACCTGTTAATAAATCTGAATCTTCGATTGAAAAAGAAACAACGTTAATGCATCTGAAAAGCACGTTTGAGGCTTTAAAAAGGTGGCTATCCAGTGGCTCCATTAAAGCGCCTGAAAAGGACGCAAATACCACAAAATGCGAATGCGTAACAAATGAGGCTATTTCTGATAATAATTTGAACAGCACGGAGAGTTTTTCATGCGATTACGGGTTGCAGCCAATATACTATAATCCCAAGAATTACTCAACCGACGATAATACATCCAGAACCTATCCCGGTAGAGAGTCGTTAGATGAATGTGAGTGTTTACCAAAAGAGGATTCGATTATGAGGAATTTTCGGAGCAGCTGCGAAGCTTTAAAAATGTGGTTCTTCGGTGAAACCAACAAGGAAATTCAACAAAATAAATGCGATAATAACAAAATTCTGTTTTGCAATTGGGAGTTTTATTCATCAAATTCTGAGGTAGTGGACTGCGCTCAGGAAAGGAGAAGAAATTCATCGAAATCCACTGGGAATATACTCCAGTCTTTTTGCAATAGCGAATCGATGAAATGCGATCTGTCAGAATATAATTCGCGTATTTTTCCAACTGAGAGCAATACATCTTTCGGAGACAGCGTTGGCAATACTGGGAATTCTTGGTGTAGGGATGACTTTTTGAAATTGAGACAGACGGTGAGTTGTTGCGAGAGTTATTACTTGAGGGGGAAAGGGGTGCATAGGGAAAATGATAAGTTTAATTTGAGGAAAAAATGTTATGAAAGGAAGAACCGTGAAGACAGTTGGGAGAGGAAGGATAATTGGGATGGGAAAAGGAATTATTGCGAAAGGAGAAGTAAATATAACTGCGCTGACCATGAAAAGATGCTGAATTATAATTTAAAAGAAAATTATTGCGAGAAGAACTATTACGAAAGAAAACAAAGATACGATTTCGAAAATAATTATTATGAAAATATATGCGCTAAGAATAAATTGAATTACAACACCACAGATAAAAAACTCTCAATTAAAAAGACAGAATACCGTAATTGCGCTTATTTAGAAGTTTTAGAACTTTCAAATCTTCAAGATGAGTTAAGTTGTAATTATTTGAACCCCATTAAAGCCGAACTCAATATAAAATTCAACGAAGAATTGAGCCGATTAGAAGAAATTATGAGGGAAATTAAACAATCGTGTGAAGTTTCACAATCATCAACCTTTGTATCAGTGGTGGAACAATGCAAACAACTGCGTTTAGGGCTTTGTAAACTGAAAGACATTTCAAAACACTTTGAAGAAAAGTACAAGGTCAAACTCCCAGCGCTGGATATCTTCAAAGAGGAAATTAAAAAGCGGGCCAGAAGTAAGATGTTTGAAGTCATGCTCAACATAGGTGATTACGAGAGGGAGGAAGCAACGGAAGCCGGTTTGTTGAAGCTGAATTCCGATGTTGAAGGTGTTACTGTTAGGATTACCGATTTGAGGAGGATTGCGGCGAAAAGTGTGCTCTTGAAGTGGACCGTTGAGGGTATTAGCAACGTTTTCGGTTATGAAATTGTGGTGAATGGATTTGTGAAGTCAAAAGTGTTTAGTCGTTCGCGGACCACGGCAATTTTAGATTTTTATAATGAAAGGGGTTGCGTTCAGGTTGCTGTTTACGCTATTGGTTGTAATGGAAGATACACCCCCGGTGCCGTTGCATGTTGTAAAGTTTAATTCTTTTGTTTCTTTAGTAATAATAAATCTCTAAATATATATTCAAATTGATAATACTTTATGTTTTTTTGTGGTTGTTAACATTAATCAATTTTGTTTTTTCACGCATTTGTAGTTGAGAAGGATGATTAAATTTTTCACGAATTAGCAAACTCCCAGCCGTCTCCTTTTTTTTCTCGCATTCTTCGGTACATATTTCTTCACATACAAGATTCAGTAAAATTTTGAACCGATAGATGGCGCTTACGTTATTTCCCAATTATTATCTTATATATGAACTGATGTATTTTTTTATATTATTTTGGTATTACTGATTTTTTGACATTAACACAGTTGGGTGCGTTGTGGGGACATGAGAAATTTCAAGTGAGTGAAAATTTCATGGCGGAAGATGATCCAAACCAGAAGGTCTCGAACGAGGCCCAAAACGCCAAGAAGCCTTCCAAAATCCCAGTGAGAATCAACAGCAGCACGAAAAAACCTTCCAATTCCTCTGTGAAAGTAATCGTCGTAGACACAAGCCATCCGTCCACATCCGTATCAAAAATCCCGATACGTCTATCGAAGTCCGGCAGCGCGGTTGGTCAATTCAAGATCAAGGTGGTCAACAGCAACAAAAGCTCTGCCGACTTGAAAGCTTGCACATGCATAGACCAAGAAAATGAAAACGAAGAAGCCGAAGTTAAAGAAAACAAGCAACCCAAAATATGCGCGGTCTGCGATTGCTATTCAGGTATCTGCAATCAGGAATGTCTGGCAGCCAAAAAGGAACGCACGCGGAAATTCATGGATGACAGCTTAAACAAGACGGTTAAAGACAAGAATTTACAGGACAGTAAAGTGAACAAAAAATCAAACAATATATGTCCAATTTGTAAATGTGAAACACCGTGCAATCCATGTTGCAAGGGTTACAATAATGAGAAACCTGATTTGTGTCCCATTTGCAAATGCCCGAAACCGTGTGATTTAAACTGTGAGGAAAATAAGAAAAAGAAACTCGCCGAAGAAGAGGCTAAACAAGCAAAGGATAAAAATACAGAAGAAATATGCCCCATTTGTAAATGCAAGAAACCATGTAAACTAAACTGTCAGGAGAACAAGAATAAAACGGCCGAAAAAGAACCCATTTGTAAGTGTACACAACCGTGTATATCAGACTGTAAAGAATCGGAGAAAAATAAAGCAGAAAGCTCAGGGATAATTTGCAAAGAATGTAAATGTAAAAATCCCTGTAATAAAAATTGCGAAGCTAACAAGAAAAATATCACAGCGGAATCTGAAAAGGTATGCGGATTCTGCAGATGCAAGAAACCTTGCAATGAATCATGCGAAGCCAACAAGAGAAAGATTCTAGCCGGCGAGGAGAAAAAGTCCAACATCTGCGAGGTGTGTAAATGTACGGGACCATGTAATGAAGAATGTGAGAATAAGATGAATTTAGAAAAAGCTAAAGGGGTGTGTAAGGACTGTAAGTGTACGTTAACTTGTAACAAAAGTTGCGAGGAAAAGAAGAAGCTGGAGAAGTCGAAAAGTGTGTGTGATGCCTGCAAGTGTACGACTGGTACTGAAGAATATGGGGAAAAAAAGAAGCCGGAGAAAGCTAAAAGCCTATGTGACATTTGCAAGTGTAAGACGATTTGTAATAAAGAGTGTGAGGAAAAGAAGAAGCTGGAGAAGGAAAAAAGCATATGTGATATTTGCAAGTGCAAGACGATTTGTACTAAAGAGTGTGAGGAAAAGAAGAAGTTGGAGAAGGAAAAAAGCATATGTGATATTTGCAAGTGTAAGACGACTTGTACTAAAGAGTGTGAGGAAAAGAAGAAATTGGAAAAGGCTAAAAACGTGTGTGACGTTTGTGAATGTGAAGAAACATGCACCAAAGAATGCGAGGAAAAGAAAAAAATGGAAGCGGCTGGGAATGTGTGCGAGGTTTGCCAATGCGTGGAAAAATGTAACAAACACTGCGAGGAAAAAATGAAGCTGGAAAAAGCAAAGAGTCTATGTGATATTTGCAAGTGCAAGGCAACTTGTGAGAAAGATTGTGAGGATAAGAAAAATATGGGAAAGAGTAAAAATTTGAGTGCTATGTGTAAATGCGTGGTGAATTATAAAATAGATAAAGAGAATTTGGAGAATGGTAGAACGCATGCGAACACGAATAATGAGTTGTTGCAAAAAGTCGAAGTTGAGGAAATTTGTAAGTGCATCAAGGCTTGTTTAGAAGCAGTGGAAGCCAACAAAGTAGTCGATAATGCAAAATCAGGTACCTCCTGATTTAATTAATTGAAGTTAGGTGCATTCTTATAATTAATTTTGTTCAAACACTATCACCTAGTGTTTGGATAATTGTTGATGGCCATTTCAATCTTTCGAATCTCATCAGACATTAATAATTCGCTTACTTTACAGATGTTGAAACTAAAGAAGTTTTTTGTGCAATCTGCAAATGTGCCGGACCCTGCAGCCAAGAATGCGAAACAAATATGAAACCATCTTCTCCATCGAAACTTGAAGCTATATGCGAAGACCCAGAAGGTATGACAATTCTATCAGACAGATAATCAATAAGAAACTGAATACAATAATTATCTAAAGCAAGAATTAATAAGTAAGAATGTTTAGTAGAGCTCACTCCATTTGTAAATACTATCCATTGTAAATCATGTACAACACAGTTTTTTTTTTGTATTCACATTTTGCATTCTATAGGGAATTCCTAAGGTTTCTTGTTTAATTATCATTAATTCCTTAATTCTTAAAGATGTCAGAAATTTTGTTTAAATTGTGTTTATAATATATTAAACCGATTGATATTTTTATTTTTTAGAAACTTGTGTTCATGCAGAAATAGTGGAAGAAGACAAAAAGAAAGTATGCGAAACGTGCACATGCGCAGTCAACGCTTGTCACGTACAGTGCGACACTAAGAAAAAGTTTCATGAAGAAATTAGAAAGCCTTTAGATAAAGCCTGTGATGTATGCATATGCTTACCAGGTATGTGCAACGATAAATGCATAGAGGCAAAACTGACAAAATCAGCAGAAACGTGTACAGCCGTGAAATCTAACGATGTGGAGTGCGGAACAGTCAATCTCACAACTACTGTTGACGTTGCAAACAATGAAATTGCAAAAACTTTGGATTCTGGTGAGAGCAAAACCTGCGAGCCTTCCGAGTTGGTTAATGAATTAGCTTCGGTAATTGATGACATCAACAGTTCTTGCAAAAAGGCAGAGACGATTACGCAAAAACGTTGCAAGGAAAGCAGCTCGGAATTGAAATTGATTATAAAGCACTTGCAGCAAAAGTGTAAGATGAAGGATATTTTTATAGACGCGATGATTTCTGATATATCGGAACGTAAAACCAGCAAGATTTTCGATGGGTTGTTGCATAAAATAGCTAATAACACAGTAAGTGTGTGCGATTTTGACCGAGCTGCAATTGCTGAAGCGCTACCAAAACCAAGTTTTATTAAATCCTGTAAAATTAAGAAGAAACAAATTGGCGACTGCATGTGTGGCAAAAAAGCGCCAGATTGTTTCGAAATTACAGTTGTTAAAGTCATAGGGCCTAGCCTTTTAATCCGTTGGAATTCCTCTCCGAATACTTCCGTAACCGGATACCACGTTCTGGTGAATGGTAAAGTGCGAGGTAGGGTTTTCAGCAGATTGCGGACCAGCGTTCTTTTAGATTGTGTGGATTTGAAACAGTCGATGACAATCGAGGTGTACCCGATAACAAGGGATGGAAAAAAAGAGCAGCCGGCTGTCAAAAAATTTACGTCCTGTGCATATTAATTTTGGCAGTTCATTAACAAAATTTTTGTTTTTCAAAAATAAAAAAAGCATGCAACACCCACACGACTGCTGTTGCGTGGATTGCATTACTGGCACTCCGAGAAAAAGTTTAGAATGTGAATTACCCAGATCGAGGAAAAGCCTTGAATGCGAATTAGCTAAAGTAAAGTGGGAAAAATTGGAGAACTACGTACCGAGGAACCCGCGAAATTCCGGGGATTGCAGGAGGAGATCGAAACGCGTCATTTTCTGTGAGCATAAAGTGTTGGTTTCGTGTAACCAAATATTAAATGATTTAATTAATAAAATTGCGAAGATAATCGGAAAATGCGATGCAGTTACAAATGATGGCGAATTAAAAAGTGAAATGAATGTGATATGTATTGAAAAAGAACGCGATACCTTAGAACCAAGAAATAGAATACATTCAATTAATTTAGAAGATAAGATTGTTATGAATAAGATAAAATCGGATCATCATAATCAAGAATGTTGTTGTATTGATTGTATTACAAAATAAAAGAGTGTTTATGAAAATAAATTACAAATAAGGGAATAAAATTGTATATTATATCAACAAAAATTAAAGAAGTATTTAATATATTAATACATTTTTTTGTTTCTTAACAAAAATATTAATACAAATACGTCCAGTAGACCAATAAACTATTTGAAATTTCCACTCAACAGGCAAAGACCAATTCCATTTGTTTCTGCCTTTTCCGCACAAAGTGTAGTTAAATAAATTTACAACAATAAACCGTATTTTTATACGTTTCTCATTTCATGTCACTCATCTAACGTCAAAAATCACAAAACATCTGTAATTAAATCCAACGTATTTTCATTTTTTTCATAATCACACAAATGCCATCAAATGCGCCGGTGGAAATGAGAAAATGCACTTGCAACAAGAAAGTCTGCAAGGATAAATGTTCCAGCAAGCCTTGTCACGAAGACACCAACCTTGATGGAGTGCTCGAAAAGCAGACGCCGGAAATATTAGATAACGGATGCGATGAGAAGACTTGTTCACGGGGGAAACTGAATGATAACATTTTAACAGATTCGAAATGCCCGTGCGAAATTTCAGATTCTAAAGAAAAACCACCGTTGCTGGAAGACACCATTAAGAATAATGACCCAAACAGCGAAGAAATGAAATCTCCGAAAACTTCTAAAATCCCCATACGAATCAACTCCAAGCAGCGGGAAATTGGAGTGGAAACCGAACCAGAAAAATTAGTCAGTGTTATAAAAAATGTTGAGACTCCATGCGAATGCTCAAAAGAAGCTCATTTAAAGAAAAAGCGTAAAGATGGGAAAACAAAGAAGGGCTGCAGTGGCAATAAAGCAAAATGCAAAGATACGTGTCAGTACAAACCTGGCAATAACGGAACCTGCGGTTGCAAGCAAGAGGTTTGTATCGATGCTTGCTCTAAGAAGCCATGTTTTCAAAAAGATGATTTAATAAAAATCGAAAAAACTAATGGTAAAACAGAAGAAGGAAAATTGATAAAACTTCCACGTGGCGAGGAAGGTCAAGTGGAGAATACTTGCGGTTGTAAAAGCGAGAATTGCAAAGATACTTGTTCTAAGAAACCTTGCAATAAAAAAAGAGATAAACAAATCAATTTGTCGAAAGGAGAGGGAAATCAAGAAAGGATAACGTGTGGTTGTAACAGAGAAGATTGTAAGGAGACTTGTTCGAAAAAGCCTTGTTTTCAAAAGGCCGCAGAAACAGAGATAAATAATAATTTACAAAATCAGCCGAAAGTCGAGAGAATTCAAGAAAGGGAAACGTGCGGTTGTAACAAAGAAGATTGTAAGGAGACTTGTTCGAAAAAGCCTTGTTTTCAAAATGATGAGAAGACTCCCGTAAAAATGGAGAAAATCCCGCTAAAAGGAGAAGAAATTCAAGAGAAGGAAACAAACGACAGCAATGATGATTATAAAGATACTTGTTCTAGAAAACAAAATGATGCGAAGACGCCAGTGGAAATAGGAAAAGATAATCGTTGTAAATGCATGGAACAAAAAGCTAAAGCACAAAATCAGCCAAAAGGAGAGGGTATTCAAGAAAAGGAAACAGTGGAAGAAAATTGTCAGCTTTCAACAAATTGTGATTGCGGTTTAGAGGTTTGCAAAGGGGCTTGCACGCAGAAACCCTGCAATAGCGAGGGGTCGAAATATAGCTCGTCCCCGAAATATGTCAAGAACTTGATAGATGAAATAAGCTGCCTCTGCAATAAACCACCATTGGGGGCGAAGTTTAAGAAAACCGAATCCCAATACAGACCCACTATCTCCACTTTAAGGATCGGTTTAGAGACTCTGAGGGAGAAGTGCAAGAATAAGGATTTGATCATCGACTGTCTGCGGAAGGAAATTCAGAATCACGGCGGGAGCAACGTGTTTTCGGATTTGCTATCGCGTATAGTGCAAAAGAACGGTGGAAAGCCTGATTTTGATAGGTTGATGGTCGCGAGGGATCTGCCCGGGAATTATAAACCTGAGGTTTGTGGGTGCGTGCAGGGTTTTGATGGATGCTGCAAAACGGATCCGTCACCATTGGCGATTTTCGATGTCATAAGGATTGGGCGTAGGTGTGTTTTGGTGAGGTGGTTGGGGGCTGAAAACAAGGATGTAGTTGGGTATGAGGTTTGTGTAAAAGGCGCAGTCGTAACTAGGGTGCTGGGCCGTGAAAAAACTTCAGCAGTTTTGGCTTGGGATAAAGCGGAGAATGGGAAAGATGTTGAAATTAGCGTATTTGCGTTCACGGAAAATGGACGATGTTTTCCTCCGGCACTAGCAGAGTATAAGACATTCATAGATAGATAAAATAAAGAAATGAAATTAGTAAAGTCTGTTTTTTTTTTAATGTGACCTTTCAAGAATTTAATGTCCGCATTTTAGGTTAGGGCAATATTATTCAAGTATTTTGTAATTCGTGTTTTAATTTATTGGTTTTATTAAAGGTAATTTCACAGAAATATAATTATTCAATGGCACTTTTTTAGAAATAATTACTAATTAAATGCTTTCGCACAAAATCTTCACTATTTGCTTGATCGTGTGTTCATATTTTCAGAAATGTTATGAATTTACTTGAAAGTGGCCGGATTCTAATTTAATCTATAGCTAATAAATTAAAAACGACGCAAGCGCCACCTTTTGCCTAATTTCAAGTGGCATCGTCAACAATTTGGGTCTACAAGGTAGACGACCGAGAATCATTGTTTCGTCCACTAAAGGAAGGCGAACTTGTCCTGTTTAAGCAAACAAGGAAAACGAAATTCACATTTAATGAAACGTTCAGCCAGCATTCATCTAGGGTATGGATAACTAGTGATCTATAGCTACTCAAAACGAAGATGGAGCGATTGCAAATAACGGTTGATATAGAGATTACTCCAATTCGCTGTCGCAATATCATTTCATTTAGAATCCCATAGCAAGTTAGGATTTTTATGTTACTTTACCAAAGCCTGAAAAATTCAGTAATAAAAATCCGTTTCCTACAATTGTATACAATTATTTGCAGAAAATACTGCCTAAATTTAGTTACTTTAGATACTTGTATTTTATATTTCAGGAAGAAAATAAAAAAAATGTTGTGAAGAAATCTTTACTTTTTTATAATTTTAGAATGGAGAAATTATAATCGGGCCAATTTGTCTTTCCTCCTTGGCAAGAAGCCACATTAAACAAAACAAACGAATCATTAAATATGTCCTCTGTTCAATAGCTAGAAATTAGTAGAAAAACACGTTTACAAAAATACATTTAAATTTACAAAACAAAATTACGATTTGAACCAGATAATACATTTCGGATGTTTCCCTAATTTTATGTTTTCTTCATATCTAGCAGTAATCATTTCTGGATTCGCGCAGACGATTTTTAAACTGGCTTCCACTCTTACGTGATAACATAGTTGGCTTATATATTCATATTCATATCTTCCTTTTCCCTCCAACTGTTTTTTTTACTACTGATACAATCACTTATATTGACGCACAGCCATTAATTTCATGAAATTTACGAGAAATTGTTGAACTTTTAATCGATTCCAACTTATCAATAGATTTTTTAAAATCACGTATCAACTCTTTGTTTAAAATAAATTCCTTAGCAATTTTCGCTCTATTGGAATCAATTTGCTTATTAAGCTCCCCAATTATTTGCGTTTCTACACTCGAAAGTCTCCTACCACTCGCATCAAATTTCTTCAACTGCTTTTCCAAATGATGATTCACCTCCAATTGCTCTTCAATCGATTTAATCAAACTAAATTGCACTTCCTTCAACTGTTCCATAGTACAAACCCTCACCTCCCCGAGCTCTTCCTTAAGAAGCGCATTTTCACACAGTAACCCCTCATACATACGGAGCATCAACTCTTTTGAAACCCCCGGATTCGCACTTCCTCCTGACACTAACGACTCAACGTTCCTATGAACCTCCCTTAAAGCCAATTCCTTCTCGCGCAACCTCTGAATATTCTCTAACAATTCCTTCTCCTGTTTCCTCAATTGCTGTATGTACTTCATTAAGCTCAGATCGCTGTCTTGCATCGTGAAAACGGAGATTGCGGATAGATCGGGGATTTTTAAACTCTCCGCACTGCAGCATGATCTTCTGCGCACTTCAATCGTCTCAAGCTTATATAAGTCAATGATATCAGCGTTTGGATTATTACGGAATAACGTGTTCATGCGGAATGATAAATATCCGTTTAGTGTAGTTCCCAAATCGTCGATCGTCTGCCTCCTCCTGCATATTTCTTCCTTCAATTCTGCTATTGATGTTTCGCAATTTTCAATTATGTTAAACCAAAAAGTGTCTTGGGTTTTCAACTGGGCTTCGCTCGCGCTTTCTTCCTGCATGATTAAACTGAGAATTTAGTTTTTTTTTTTAACTTCAAAAAGTATCACAAATGATCGATGACATTTGCAAACAATTCACACGAGCGTGTAGTGTTTCACAGTGGGTGGATTACACTTTTTCCCATTTTTCGTCGCGTAGATGACAATCTGATTAGAGGCGTTCGTTTTAAGGCCATCCACAACGCAACTGGATCTCGTGTTGCTAAACACACGGGATTTTAATAGGCCATCCACGAAGATGACGCAGCCATCGTGTTCCAAGTCGGGGGAATTCAGCCATTTGATCAAAACACTCGTCGGTCCAATTTTTCGGATATCAGTTATTTCCAAATGGTGCAACGCGTCGGTTTCTTTAACGGGATCTATGTCCTCGTAAATCACAGCGTATTTTAGCTCTTGCAGAGGTTCGGCCACTAAATAACGTACTGGACAGTTCTCCATTGCACTTGGAATTTTGTGCGGGCTTTGGCAGCAAAATTTGTCAAATTATGAAATGATCCTTCATTGATTTATTTTGTTTTTATTTTTTGACAAGCTACACCATCACCTTATTTTCAGGGGTTGATTTCTAAATTATGGATAATATTCTACTGCGGAGAATTTAAGGTTTTCTTTTTGTACACGCACCTGTGGCATAAGATATAATTGAAACTCTCGCACACTTTGTATTATTTATAAACCATCCCTTTAAAGTATATTGTGCGTGACAATATAGGATAAAATGAAAATCAAAATATTGCTCCATAGACTTAATAAAATATATTTCAATCAAAAAGTACATAAAAAAAATCAATTACAAAACAAACATACTTCATTTCTGTAAATAGTACATTGTAAAGAGAATATTCATGTGTAAAACATTATACAAAAAACAACATCTATATTGATTTCACAAAAATAAAGCAATAACTGCATCCCAATTTCATACCATAAATAAACATCAACAATCACTACGTGATTAAATTATAAGCGTATGTATATAAAAGTGTAACAACAACCGTTAATTACGATTAGTAGATGGGTATATATATAGATAGAGAGAGAGAGAGAAGAAAGAGAGTAAAGAAAAAGGGGAAGGATATTTTTGTATGTTAATGTTTTAATTTTTTTTACAAAAACATGGACTTTCAGTGATATTTGAATATTTTTTTGTTTTTATTGTACACACACATTTATTAAAGTTGTCTTGCTTGCAGAGCTGTTGCGCCATTGTTTTTTTTTTTTTATGTGAGTAAGTGGGTTTATTTGATTTTCGTGGTGGTAGTAATAAGTGCGCAGCCAGCTGTGAACATTGACCACAGCAGTAAGGATGCTTCCAGGTGACTGGTGGCAAACCTGATGTTGTCAAGGATTTGTTTCCATAGAGGATGTGCTGGCTGTTTGTTTGGCGTGGGTAATAAGTTTCTAGCCTTCAGGTAATCTACCAAACCTGGGGAGTCTTTGGTATACACTGGGAAATATTCACTCACCCTTTCTCGTTTCCACCAGGTTTGTGATCTAAATATAAACATTAAAATTTGTTAATTATAATATTAATATTAGGAAGTGCTACCTATTTATTAATAAACTAAAATTTATTATTATTTATTAACTTTAGCTACTTAAAATTGGTGGAACGTTGAATGAGGGAAAAGTTTAGCACGATACGGAATATAAAACCGCTATATAACATAACCTTGAAGAATATCATCCTGTCAAACATAACATTTTTGATAGGGAATAGGGCCCATTATCTCTTAACCAAAACATTTGAAAATTATTCTTTGATTCTTCAAGCACTTGGCGAAATATGGTTAACAAAGTATATCCAGTTTACATTAACTTTTTTATAAAACACAGAATTTATTAAGAGGGCTGTGTATATGTAGGCGCCTATGGATAATTCAATGTGAAATGTTAACACAAATTAAAATGAAGTTATTCAATATTTTTTTAATTATCTTCGCATAAGGAGAGTGTTCATGGTTAGGACCATTTTTTATTCATTTATTTCGGCCATTGTGGTTTTTGCGATACAATAAAATACAAAACTATTCACCGGAAATGCTTCCTCTAATTTATACCTGAATAGCTTCATAAATAATTCGAATTTTGTATTTATCAAGTAATGATAATTACAACATCTTGATTGAAATCTGTCTTATGTAAATCAGTAAAAAAAAATGATATTTTAAATAAATCTATAAGCGATAAAAATTCAGACAAGCACTCTAAATTATTTGAATTAAATAAAACTAAGTAGCGCAATAATAAGCATATTAAAATTTCAAAATGACAAGAATTAAATGTAAAAATAATAAGGATGCAAATTCGAATTACAGGCTTAATATAAATAAAATTGCGTAATTGCAGGAAGATCAACAAAATATTAAAGAACCTTTTTTAAATAAAGAAAGTGATTAACTGTTTAAAATTGCAGCAATCTACTCTTCGTAATAAAGTAGCTAATGAATTATTTTATTTATTTTTTTGACAAAAGATTCTCTCCAATCAGCGAGTAACGAAAACTCAATAAAATGTTGTTATTAATTTGTTCTAAAAATATCAACTAACCTTTCCGTCCATGGAGTGTATTTATAGTTGTACAAAATTCCTCTAATGTATTTTGGTGGCTTATCCCTGAAAGTTGTTGGTGCAAGAAGTGATAACACTTCCTTCCTGCCTTCCAATAACCTATGCACCAGAGATAAAAGCCATGGTTCCTTATCATATTTACTCGATGCTGCCCACCACATCTGCCAATCCAATCTCGGTGAATATGGTGCTGCAAATAATGAATATGTAAAAATATTTTAACAGCAAGATTATACTTCAAATCTTACTCTTTTCTATTTATACTTCAACTTTTGCATATGTATTTATAGAGAAGTGTATTAAAAACAATTTTTTTTTGCTTCCACTCACACCTAGGTTCGGTATATTTTAACCATTTAACCTTTGTAAATTTGTAATTTCAAATTGAGGGTCAATCACACTATACATACTACTACCAGTCTGGCCACGCTCTAGAACTAGAGACCCCTAGATGCTTAACCTACGCGCCACCGGGCCTACATAACAAATATTGATATAATCTTTGAATTGCAATATTGGATAAGATAAACGGGAAAAAAATCACCAGTATTTTGTGGTGCTAACACTCATCAAAGAATATAAATTAACATGTTTAAATGTGGTAAGAGAATATGTTTTTACTTTCATTAATTATTTGAAGTGTAAATATAATATTTTTGATTTTATATTTGTTTTCCCATATTACTGAAAATCATAGGCTTGTCCAGTAAATGGAAAAAAATAGATAAGTGTGGCAAAGAAATTTTGTTTTTAATTTGGAAATTAAAAAAACTGGCAATTAATCAATTATGAGAATATTTCCCTTTTCAGAAGTTATTGTATTTAACTTGTTGATTCATATCCCATGCAATAGATGCTAGCAACTGTAAAATGGGTCGCTTTAATTCACAGAACTGTCCATCTTTTACAATACTTCAATTAATGATATAATCAAAGAATATCCATAGAATTGTAAATATTAATTCTCATATTCTAAAATTGTATCAATTTTAAATTATTTTTTTTAAGGAATAGAATAGTAGAGTACATAACTATCAAATATCCATGCTGTAAAGTTGACAACTTTCGAGCGTGTTTTTATTTTTTTATTTTTGAAATATATAGTTTTATTAATATTGTTTCACTACTTACCAACAAATGGCAAAGAATGATTAACATTTCCAGGTTTGTACAGAAACTGATACTCTTGCCAAGGTCCTTCAATGTTATTTGATCCTTCAAGAACTATTTCCAGACGTCCATTCACACCAGGCATCTTCTTGAAAAGCACATAATCATTAACAGCATGTAATTTGTGCAACCTGTTGTAGACAGTCCTGTACACTGGTTCAACGGTGGTGTTAGTTGCTTTATGCAAAGAATACAAAGGTACCTGTAAAAAATGCAAATATTTATCATTGAGTTATATATACAGAAATCTTCATTAACGGACAATAATTTTACATGCATTAATTTTACATACAAAAATATGCATAGTTACAATTTACAATTGTGTGTTGGGATTAATTTCCAATTTTGTGTAAGGTTAAATATACGTTTGGATATGGGAGTAACTCGAATAGATTCATAAATCTGTTCATTCAGTGGATTGTGAAGAGGATTGTTAGGATGTCTAATTTTTGTGAGGATTCTTAAGTTTGATTTATAAGAAAAGGAAACATCCATAATCAAACAAGGGCCGGCATATTCATTTATAAATATATGTGGTGATTTTAATGCTTATGCCTTCCAACTTGAAGGTAAGCGCGACCTGATATGGTGGGGTCCTTACTTGGATTTTATTGATGGGATGTGAGGATTGAAGAAAAGCTTGCGATCAAACACGATGCCTAGGTATTTACAAGTACGGGAGGTAGACATTGAGGTATTGTTAATAGTGATTGTGGGAGATTGAGGTGTGATTTTGAGGTATGGGATGAAGAGTTGAGATTTATTTTGATTCACCAGGCTTGCACGGAATCAAAGGATTTTTGGGCTATCTGGAGGGACGTGTCATTAGTGACTAGGGCTGTGTCATCGGCAAATAAAAAGGCATAATTAGAAATATTAAAATATGTGGGATCATGGTGGTAGTAATAAATATTATATAGTAGTGGGGATAAGGGAGAACCTTGAGAAACTTCTTAAAATATTGGGAAGAGTGTTTATCGTATTCTTACTTCTTTGGATATCATTGAGTAGACAAAAGTTAAATTCATACTTTTGTAATAATTTTTGTCTTAATTTTAGAAATTAATTCATAATGAAATGTAGCCTATTTGTTATATAATACATTTTAATATGAAGTTAATACTTACAGTACTTCCAACGAATAGTAAAAGTGCCAACACTCCATAAAGCATGGTTGTTAGGTAACCTAAAGCTTTCGATACACTGGTTGGTGAGTCGTAAACTGATGAGACCAGAGCTTTGGTGATAGTTAACAAAAGAGAAATGAGTCCCATGTATATTGCTACTAAAATTCCTTGTTTTAAGGCTAAGTCGAATTGGTCCTTGGTGAAACCTGCATACAGATAATTGTATTTAAAAAATGTAATACGATTTATTTCAATCATCAAGGGGATACAAAAATTACTACTAGAATTGAATGCATCAAAAATAATGTGCTACTATCAAAAAAAATAAATAAGATTTTTACATTGTAAAATATACACAACTTTTGTTATTATATTTGTTTGTTACACTTTGTTTTGTCATTAGAGCTATTTTTTGGTAAAATTGCTCCATTTTTCAATAATATTATTATTACTAATACTTACCAATTTTAGCATCCAATTGTTGTCCATTTACTTTGATATTATAAAGGTAGAATGCTGCATAGAAAAGCGCAGCATGAATAACAACATTGATGACCACCGATAAAATTCTGATTAAAAGCCTGGACTGCTGCTTCCTTGGCCGGCCATAGAAGAATTGGTCGTCTAACAGGGAGATCAGCATAGCCACAATCAACCAGTTGAGGAAATTGAAATTTCCAGTAAGTACGATGAATATTTGCAAGAATATCTACAAATAAAATAATATATAAATACTGTATATTTGTTAATTTTCACTTAGCGCAGAAATTATTTAAATTAACAATAAAATAAATAACAATTGATATAAAACAAAAAATAAAAGTTTAAATTATCATCATGAACATAAAAAAAATACATGTCTTTAAACATGTTTAATTAAATCAAGTCAAAAATCATTTCATTTGAAAGACATTTAAGAAATGTAAAACAATCATTACAAATTGTATAGTGTGAATTATAAAGAAATAATATAAACATAGAATATTATTGTTAAACAAAAGTCTCCACAATACAAATAAGTCGTATTTACAGCTGCATAAATTTATTTTACAAAATTCTACACAGTTACTAATTTATATATTTATAGACTTACTTGAAAAATAAATCCAGTGATCCTGACACTTCTGACGGGAACAAAGAACAAGAATGGCAATGCCAATTCAGCCACTTGTACAAACACTGCTGTGATTTTCAAGAACCATCCAGGAATATGATGAGCGTACCAAGAGAGTGGTGAAGGTAGTACCATCGATTGGAAATGGTAACTTAAAGCTGCAATAATCAATTATTTTGTTAACATTTGTAAAAGATAAAAAAAGATTGAGAAGTAATATTGAAATATTAATTAAAATGATTATAGAAAAACATAAATATGAACAACTAATTGCATACATAATTGAGTAACTTTTCTTTAAACTTGTTTTACCTGTCAAATCCCACCATTTTGGGCAAGCACTGCTCAGTTTGACCAATCCGCAGGTGAGTATGAATCTGAACAACAGCCATTTTACCAGCCAAAAACTAATACGATCTGTGGGAGAATTTTTGGAGCCTCGACTCCTTCCAGGAAGTAAAGGTGCGACCAGCAGGCATAGAAACCCTACTTCGAGTAGCAGATCATCCCTATATAATTTAAATCAAAAGTAATATTTTTTATATCAATCCCAAGAAAATTGTCGCAGATTTCCAAAACACAAAATTTTAGGACTATTACATTTATATTTTTTATGTAGTTTTTTTTAAAAAGTTAACAAAATTGTAGAAATGATATAATTAAATTAAATTAATCATTAAATCACTTATAATGACAAATATGAATAAAACATTAAACATCTACCAATAAATCAAATAAAAATATTTATTTTATTTAACTTTAATTTAATAACTTTAAATTGTCAACTGTTTTGTATTATTAGCACGTTTTCAAGAGAATTTAAAATTTAATTTTATGTGTTATAATAATATAATTTTAAATTTTCTCCAGAAAAGGCTAATAACTCAAAACAGATCGAGAATGTAAAGTTATTCAATTTAATGTTTGTTTTTATTTACTTTATTAGCAGATTTTTTTAAATGAACATATTATTATAATATAAACTATCCATGTCTACATACTAGAAATATTAATTAATCTACGTTATAACATTAATTATATATATATATATAATCCCCATTTACCATAATGGTGGTGTAGGGGTAATATTAATTATTATAATTTTAAATATTGAATTATTGATAATTATTTAATGATTAAATAATTAACCATGTTGAAATAAAATTTGCATCTAAAAGTATCACATAAACAGATAAAATGTTTGTGTATCTCTTAATACATAACTAATTAAACATAATTTAGTGATAATAATTAAAATTTAATGTATTATTCATTTTTGCAATGTTTTAATGAAAATTAGTTTAATTTACTGTTGATAAAATAAATTATGAAATCCACATTAATATTTAAGAATACAATTAATTTTATATTAAATAAAAATGATTTGAAAATAATTAATAAATTATTTTCACATTTAGTTCTGTGACTTTTGACTTACGTTACGTAAGTACGTTAAACAAATTCACATTAAAACAACTACTTCTCGGGCAAATACCCACACCGGACATTGAATTACATAATGTACACCTGCTGTTGCACATCAATAAAATATTGCATAATGCAACAATTAATTTTAGTAATTTTGTAATTAAATATTTTATCCATTTTCTTTGAACACTTGCAGAAAGAGGTCATAATATGTAATAAGCTGCAAGAGTGAAAACAAACAGTGTGAAGTAACACTATATCAAAATATTTATTTCAATGTATCCTGTAACATGTTTTCAGGACGGGTTTTGCATTGCATTGCATGTCTTGGCAACAGGCCGGCTCTATATGCACGCACAATTAGGATAATTAATGCACAATTTTTATCTCACTGATTAAAAAGTTGTTTTGCAATTGATAACTTAAAAATAAATTTCAAAAACTCACCACTGAGAGGTCACGAAAACTTGGCCCACTTGATACAGGGAGAAGTACAACGACCACAGGCCGGCGAATAACGGGATTGTGCATAGTTTTTGAGAAACAAACCTATAATTAAAAAGAAAAACATGTATACTTTTTTTTAAATTGCCTATTCTTATAAATTATTTACTTATTGATCTTTAAGAATTAAAAATAAAAACATATATACTTTTTTTTAATTCCCTATTCTTATAAATTATTTACTTATTCATCTTTAAGTATTCATGCTTATAATTTTCACAACATATTTAATAAATACCATAAAGTTTGTATAATTGAACTATTTATACAAACATCAATATTCAGATAAATACGTCATACTTATCACAAACTTTGGGGATTTTATTTCTCATGGTAAATATTTTTTTCATTTCTTGTACTGGAAATGGCTACCAACTTTGTTATTTCAAATGGAACACCCTATATTTTATTTCATTTTATTTTTTTTCAGATTACCCGTTCAATTTCCTAACCACTCATATCGAGTTATGTCTACATAACTCATACAGTTTTTGAGATAAAAATTTATTTATCAAATTTTAACCTCAAATTGACATTTCGAAAAATGCATATAACTTCTAGTAGGAACAAGATAGACATACGAGTGCTATCTTAAATTGTTAGTAATAGATCCATCTAGAATCAATATCTATCTTACTTGGCTGAAAGGCTTCCGGCTGATAACCAATTCCTACAAGAACATTGTTTAAAATTTAAATAAATTGTCAAAAAGGTAAAAAAAAAATGTAAACCACACTTGTAAGGAATAAAGTTGACGAATATAATATATCTATCTTATTCAACTAATAATAACAGTCTATGTAAGCTTTTAATTCAAATCAATCGAATTATGCTAATAGCAGTTTTTTTTTTCACTAGAAATTTGTTTATGCACACATCTACCAAAATCTACATAAATTTGTTCGAATGATTACTTATCAATGTTTTAAGGTTATCAGCTTTAGAAAAAGCACAATGAAAATTCAAATTGTTTAATTTTAACCCATTACCATACGTTGCATCCAATTTAGTTTACAAAACGAACAAAAACAGGTTAAATATGCCAACATTTTCTTGCTTTCACAAATATGCTATTTATTTTCAGTAAAAATGTGCCCGTCTAAGGAATTTATGCAAATTCTGCGGCTAGAAAATTGTATCAAGTAAAATATAATCCAACTACAAGTTAAAAAAAAATTGAATTATATACCGGGTGTTGATGTGATCAATATATATTACATATAAGAACAATTTTATAACCCCGACACCAATTGGTAAAAGGGGACATCGATTATATATATATATATATATATATTTCTGCTTCTCTGTTCATTTTAGAGAAAAACTGTGAGAATTACTTCATATAATCAATGTATAATTAATAGATATATAAATATTTAATAAATTTTGATTATTGAGGATAAGACCCATGAATTTAAATATTGTTCTTTCTGGAAGTTAATAAATTGAAATTGAAATATATTTGCTAAATATCACAAGTTTAAATTGCATTATAAATAATGATTTATAAAAAAATCTATGTTAAATTGCAATCTTAGAAATATGTCAAAAGTGATGTTATTAATTTTAATTAGATCTTTTATATGAATGTCAAGGTTAATTCAATTTAATAATGTGATAATTGGGCAAATTTAATTCCATTTAATTCGTTTTTTCTAAAATTGTACAAAGCATTATTTTAGACAGATTTAAATTCTGAACATATTTAAGTTTTTTTCAGTTTTTCTCTAAAATAAGCAAGGAAAGTTTATAAACAAAATTATACTTTCCTTGCTTATTTTAGAGAAAAACTGAAAAAATTTAAATATGTTCAGAATTTA
Source organism: Philonthus spinipes (assembly GCA_963082785.1). Lineage (NCBI taxonomy): Eukaryota > Metazoa > Arthropoda > Insecta > Coleoptera > Staphylinidae > Philonthus > Philonthus spinipes. The sequence goes on from OY720300.1 coordinate 36,464,506, forward strand.
AAAATCTGTCTAAAATAATGCTTTGTTCATTTTTAAATGTTACTTCACAGTGAATTATGATTATAGTTTAACAAATTCGCAGATTGGTTGTTTTGAACGTTTACTCTTTCTTTATTAGTAATTTTGACTTATACTTCAAACATCCGTGCGTAGTTACAAGCAACAATACAAATTTGTGAAGATTCTCGCACCTTTTCAGGCCACATTGTATACTTAACCTAATCCTGGGATTTCGACTCGTGAATTTTTAACTGGACAATATTGCACGGGCAAGCATTTGCATTTATTGAATATCCTTGTAAAATTTACAATTAACAAAAGTGTGGAGAAATATATAGCCCACTTGATGCACATAAAAACCTCGACACCCAATACGGGTAAAAGAGGATAAGATTAAGATAGAAAGAAAGATACACATAAAATTTATTCAAAAAACTTTGATCACACATGAAAAATTAATTAAATATAAAAAGTTTTCTGAATAATCATTTTTTTTTTATTTCTTTGACCAATGAATAATTAATGAATAAATTATACGCAAGGTTTAACATACGATGATGTCATCACAGATCTCATCATTGTGGGCAGAGAAGTCATTCACACTCAGGTAAATTGAGATTTTTTTAATACATTATACAGGAATAAAAAAAATAATATACAGCTATAAATAAATAATTATATTATAGTCAGGATAATTATGTTTTTCTTTATATAGACACATTTTAAATAATATTTTTTTTTTATTTCAGAATTGAATTACAAATTTAGCTCACAGCAAATTACAGTTAGAATTATTAAAACTATACATAGGTTTTGAGAAATAAAATCAGACGTTACTGATGGATTATTTTAATTAAAATAGAGTTAATTTATGTATGTAAATAAAAATACAGAATAAAATCAATTATAAAATTGGCAATATTTTTAATTATTTTTATTTTATTTGCCTATCAATGTTCTAATTTTCAGGTTTATATATTTTTTTCTTTCATAACATATCAAAATGTTTAGTTTTTTTTTATTTTCCTCAAATCCTTATACCCTTCCAGGTGTCAGATGGAGCTTCTGATTTTTTTATTTACTAAATTACTATTTTTAATAGATTTATTGTATATTTATATTGAAGTTAAAAAATCATTATTTTTACAATAAAAATGAATTTATTGTAAAATTAATACTCACCCTGTAAACGCAAGGAACGTTCCCAAAAGGGCTAAAACATCAAGTGCATAATTTGTATCTAAGCCGACATAAGGAGCGAGCCACAAGAGTGTGGGCTGATAATGAACCTTTGCCGACAAAGTGTTGTGCTTGCTGTTCTCGAGCAACGATTTTGCCGGCAGGATACCATTATCGCCGTAAAGACCTGCGACAAAGAACGCAATGTAAAAGGAGCGTACAAAAAGGGTCTCGCTCAAAATCAATGGGGCGGAAAAGACGTGGTAGCGTACTCACCAGGAATTTGCACGTAAAAGGAAACGAAGGCGAATAAATACACGACGCAGATGGAGCGGAGGAACAGATTGCGTGCGTAGCGAATCTGTGTCATCTTTATAAATAATAACGGATTTACGCTAACATCGGCATATGTATACGCGGAATTTGGCGATAAAGCGGTTTGTAATTGTGTGAAGAACGCCGTGTTAAAAAAATCGTGTAGATGTGCAAGTTTTAGATTAAGGTTACTTAATGGATGTTAATTCCGCTAGGAGCGCTGGTGTTTGTGTAAAGCGCGAAATTTAAACAATAATAATAACATATATTGCCAGTGTAAGAGTGTACAAAAATATACTATACAATACATACATGGTAATTCGTCTACGATATATGTATATATATGTATAGAAAAAGCAGTACGTAATCAAACAGAAAAATTAACACTCGAAAAATGATAAATCAATATTGTAAGTCAAAAATCACAGAGCTAAATGTGAAAATAATTTATTAATTATTTTCAAATCATTTTTATTTAATATATTTAAATAACTGTGATCAAGTGAATGAATACTCTTTTTTATTTGAATATTGTAAAGTTCTAACATAATATTAAAAGAAGTGTTTAAAACTTTCATACGAAACACCTTAAACATTTTTTTATTTGATTATATTTCTATTACGAAAATATTATTGAATAAAATAAAGAAATTGCAAGAGCAGAAAGTGATTTAAAATTAATTCGAATTATAATTTCCACTTGCCCGGAAATGTTCACCGTGCTTCAGCGCCATCTAGCGGTCGCTTAGTTGAAACAGGTTCATTTTTCAGTTCATAGTATATCTGCAACGATGGCGCTAGTGTGCAGTAGTCAATTAGCGGGATTATTTTGAAAAGGTGTTTATTGTAACCTCTATTCGACAGATTTTTGTTATCAACATTAATATAATGTAAAGCATTTTAGAATGTTTGACTTTTTTTTGCTTTTGAAAAAAAATCCTATACCTCATCTATGAAAGGGACATTAAATTATCAAATATAATCGGTTAAGGAGCAAATATGCATTTAACAAATGTTTTATTGAAGTAAATACTCGTATCAAATATAATTAAATCGCCATTCAACCACAAAACAAAACAATTATTTACCTTTTAATAAAGTTAAGTGCGGATTCAAGCGCCTAGTTGAATCATAGAATATGTAACGTATACATATTCTATGATATATATCAAAAATGCCTATACAGTTGAATCATAACAATTGTTTTATTTTTTTTAACAAAATCACTGTCTTCAATTAAATGATCAAATTACTATTTAAATTAATCAACATGTTTCAGATAATGGTTGTAATATAGTGTATTTAAAGTTGAATTATAACAATTGTTTTGTTTTTTTAACAAACTCACTTTCTTCAATTAAATGATCAAATTACTATTTAAATTAATCAACATTTTTCAGATAATGGTTGTAATATAGTGTATTTAAAGTTAAAGTTTTCCTACCCAAATAATATATCTATGATATCTATAGTTCTCAAGCCTTACTTACATCCAATAAATTATTAAGTTCGATTTACAATAGCGAAGATTTTCAACCAACTTCAAGTGAGTAGGTAACGTTTTGTATTATTTGATTGTAATATTTCATATATTCGCGACATAAATGTTATAAACTAACAATTTTAGTTATTTGCGTAAAAATATTGCATTTATAAATTCAAAATGCATATTAAAATTTAAAAAAAATCAAATGCTCTGACGTCATTAAGTACTGTCCAATAAATAGGCGTTTTTGATCACGTGAACATTTTTAAATAAAATCACCCCTTTTATACACAATAATCTTTTATAATTAGTTTTTTGAATATCTATTTATCAAGGACTGAATTATCATTATTTTCTTCAAATCTAAAATTCATTTAAGGACCCCAACCCTAAATAAAAATACATAGATTATAAATAGTTGGGATTAATTTAATTGAATTTTTTTCATTCTACAATATTTAATTTGAAATTATAAAGACAAAACTTATTTAAATAAAATTAACACTCATTTCACACCACTGCAATTCAATTTGAATTTACAAAAATTATACAGAAAACGTCATCCGTAAGTTGACATTCGGCGAAAACCACCAAGATGGCCGTTTGAGTTTTTCCAACCTGCGAGTGAGAGGGGAAATTTGTCGCAGTAAAAAATTCATCGGGAAACATGGGTTCGTCCGGCAGCAGACCAAGGAAAATCACCATCGAGAACGACAATCCGATGAGTGTCATCAAGGTCTCCGAAGACGTCGTGCAGCGGATGAAGGGACAAGAAGGTTATCCTCGACATAACCTTAAAGTAGTATATACATAGTTTTTCGCAAATTTTCACTGAAAATTCCGGCAATTACGTTCTGAAAACACCGGGACGGTGTATGAAACGCCGTACACTCTGAATATTTATTTTTGATTAATGTTTTTGGCGTTATGTAATTATTTATTGGTTGTCAAAATTGTTAGGGTTTTCACTTTGGTCTGTTTTTATTTTAAAGGACGAATCATGGGAATTTAAAAATAAGTTACAATAACTTATTAATTTCTTTATTTGTTTTATAAGAATGGTTTTTTCTTGTGTCTGCAAAATAATAATAAAGGTTATATAGTTTTCCAATAATTGTAATTGGATTTCAGCCAAGTGTTGCATTACTTGTATGTAATAAACTGTAAAGTTGGATCGTTCTTTATGTGAAATTTTATAATTGATGTACATATTATTTGTTAAAATGTAACGGTAATGATACTAATAATTGTGTAGCCTAATTCTTGAATACATGATTAAGAAATCTTAGGGGGTCGGGATAGCTGAGTGAGTAAAGGTCTTGCTCATGAGGCGGGTTCAAGTCCCGTACCGGATGAAATTTGTTTGAAAAGACAAATTTCATTCGGAGTCCATGGATGTATTGTGACGTCTTAAATTAATATTAAAAATAATAATAATTATTAATAACAGTGACTGGTCGAAAGGGTCCTAGTAGCCAAGGCCAATAAAAAAAAAAAAGAAATCTTAGATTTGCAAATATTAATTGACCCAAGGATTATTTACAATATAATTCAGGATTATACTTTTTGATGTGATTTGTGAATTAAAACTAAATTCCCGACTACTAGTATGGGCTTAAGTGAGTTTTGTAATTTATACAATTTTGTAATTGTGAGGTTATTATTAATATTTACATTACATTTAACATTTCTTATAGACTTGCCTTTATTATCTGAATTAAAAGCCTATGCTATTCTCAAAATATAAATGACTAAAATTATTTAAATATTAAATAACTATAATTTATATTGCAAATTGATTTACGTCGATTTCCAGTTGTTAAAAAACCTGAATATGATGCGCAAGGATTGACCCCATCTCATGCACCCTTTTTATATGAACCCAGTTTGACATCAATTCAATTAAGACAAGCAAACGTCGAAGCACTCGCAGAGAATGATAAATACTGGAATAAGAGGGTGGAAACTTTGCAAAAGAGGCACCAACAAATGCAATCCATCATGGAGGATGAATATAAGAAAGCGGTAAGTATTTTTGCCTGGAATTGGTATGCCGCTTCATTTTTCATTTGTTATTCAAAAATCCCTATAAAGGCGTGTTTATGATGATATGGAAGTATTTTCTGCACTTAATTATACAACAACAAACATGTGGTGAGGTGTAGCAGCAGCACATGTTTGTTGTTCAAACGGCATTTAATAAGCGAAATTATTTTTCTCAAAAATACTTCATTCATTGAGTGTTATGTGCGACGGTCAACTTGTGTTAGTTCTTAATATGCACCAACGGCCTGTATAGTGCTGTACATTTTCTTTCTCTCTCACTTAATTTAAACTGTTCAGTAACTAAATTTCTTTTATTTAAGAAAATTTCCATTTTCTTTCATTTAATCTATGCAAAACCTAGACATAACCTAACCATCACTACTGCCGTCTAATGGTTGTACTTTATGGTACTTACAGTTGCAGTCCTGAAGTCCTGTTTTAACACAATTATTATTATTTTATTAACACATCACTCAATAATTGTTGTTTTCTTGTTATTTTCCACAGCCAACTTTATTATAATTTTAAAAATGCGGTATCCATTTATTTCAAATATAAATGTCATAGTTATATATTATTGTAAATAACAAAGAATAAATATTTTGTTTAGGCCTTAGGTAACTATGATGTCCACATATAAAAGTATAACTACATTATTTCTCAAAAAAGTGATATGTAGAAAAAATCGAAGTATACCATTGGATTTTGCTTGAAATGATCGTTTCTACAGAAATACATTTTGGCAAACAGTAAAGTTACAGCAGTTTTTAAAAATGAGAGAAAATCAAAAAACGCTCAGTATCTCCAGCAATTATTCAAGATTTGCGATGTAGTTTTTATCAGTAAACATTTCTAAGGAATCGATCTCCTCACACCTAAGTCGGTTTTTCTCTATCTAGTTTGGAAATATGTTTTTTCTATTAAAAATTGCACCACCTATTCATTCTTGTGGAAGACATGAATTGATGCCCTTCAACATTTTGGAGTTTTATAAATCCAGCTATTTTTAAAAACATATGTGACTGGCGATAAAATGTTCGCTGGTAACAATCGGCCCCGTGAAATGAGTATTCCAGAAGATGAGTCGTGAAGTTCTCTTGGGTTGAAGTTGACTGGTGCCTTTCTGCCAGTAAACTAAAGTTTTAAAAAGTCATTTAATAAAACATGCGATTTGGTTTATTAAATTAAGTTATTAATATAAAAACTATAATGATACATGAGTTAATAATTATTACCTTAAAATTATATTTAATCCTTTTTATTATTATTTTTTAGTTGAAAGAGGCCAAAGGGCAAAAGACGGAACCCGTAGTACAAAAGGTGCCATGTCTTGATGGCAGGAAGGAGATAATAGCTTGTTACCAAAAGTACAGGGAAGAACCGATGAGATGCGCGAAGGAGGTGCAAGAGTTTACAAAATGTGTGGACCAGAGCAGGGCCGCTTTGATTGCAAACAAGTGCTAATCGGTGTGTGGTTCAGTAGACCTTGATTTGCGAAATTTTTTAGTATACTGCTGAGGGAGTTAACCAACTCTTAACCCGTCATCTGTACATATTTGTATGATTTAAAAAATAAATTGTTAATTTATGCAACTTGAGTATTTTTTATATTCACTTTTAGTGTCAATTACAGTTTTCTGACATCATGGTGGATGACTTAGAAGATAGCTCAATATAAATTGACTGCAACTTTGGAGATTAAGGCTGCTTGATGGAATCTTCATGTGGCATTTATTGATTAGTTCCGATGTGAATTCTATTTTCCAAATTTGGCCAGTGAAATATTCGAGGTAGGTAATTCATTGATTAATTTTTTAATTTCAATGAACGAAAACACTTTAAAATTTCAAATATTTATTGTAATCAGGAAAATGAATTAAATTAAACGTACTTACGTAACGTAAGTCAAGGGTCACACAGCTAAATGTGAAAATGATTTATTAATTATTTTCAAATCATTTTTATTTAATATAAATAAAAAGAATTTGAAAATAATTGATAATTTTAGCTCTGTGACATTTTTGACTTATGTTTGCCCAAGAAGTAGTTGTTTTAAAGTACTTTCGTAAATGTTTTCGTTCATTAAAATTGAAAAATGTAATCAATGAATTAATTATCTACCACAACTGTGACTAAGTTACAATAAATATTTGATATTTTTTGTGTTTTAATTAAACTTTCAACTTTTAGTCTCATCAATCAGTTACTCGTTTTTCATTCAAATAGAACAAATTGATTTATCACAAATCTCATCTTGAAGATGTTCCGTTTAATAATCTTCATGGAGGTAGGAAAAAAAAAAGTATATTTTTTTCAATATCGTTACTTCAGAGCATGATTGTCACAACTCAAAAAACATTGAATTTATATTAAACTTATAGAACGGTAATAATATCAATATATACTGGTGTGAGTTACGTGAAGATTAATGAATATAATAAGAACACTGTAAACTTTTCTTCACTAAATTTATTTTAGTCCAGATGACATTTCGAACACGATGTGTTCATTCTCAATGGAGAAACAGTTGAAATGTCATCTGGATTAAAATAAAATTAGTGAAGAACAGTTTACAGTGTTCTTATTATATGGTAATAATATCGTTTGTCTTGTCTACCATTCGGTGTAAGACTTAAAAGAATAGTAATACTTTGTAATAAAAGAGGTTTTCGTAGTAAGTGCTATTAAGCATGTAAAATAGATTTTCTAAATCTTTACTGAAAGCTATTAAACATATTGATTTGAAACCAAAATAATTAGGCTTATTAATATTTGTCAAACTCCTATACCGCCATTATAGTAGATGGGAATTTTAGATTATATATATATATACAGAGAGCTTTTTTTATCGGTATACATTTCCCCTATGTATACCTGCAAAATACGCGAGTCAAGCACATTAATGTATGTGTGTTTGGTTGCCTATAACACGCAACTGAACACACATGCCAAATAATCAACTAAACATACACGCATTAATCGGTTCAATGCATTTGACTCGCATTTTTGCAAGTATACACTTCCCTTAATGTATACTGATAAAAAAACCTCCCTGTATATATATAATATTTGTCAAAGATCTGAAAAGGTTTTGCGTAAAATTTGCAAACAGGAAGTGTTACATTACTTTTTGCCTGTTAATATTGATTTTATTGGAAAACATTTTAAATGAAAGTTGTGAATATTGAAACAGTAATTATTATTTTTTATAAAATTCCATTTTTCAATAAAACCCTCCGTTTTCTCACAAATTTTAAATGCAGAATCTACATTTGATACATAATAATAATATTAATAAATGATGTACACACATACACCACCATTTTTTGAATTGCGACAGTTTCACTCTGACCTGGCGATCCTTTTAATACACAGTCTTAATACAAAATTTGTTACAATCTATTGAAAGAATTATAGGGTTTGCAGTCTTTCTTTAAATTAAAACAGTCAGCATAAAGCTTTAATTTTGGCATGCAGTCTCAACGGAGGGAGGTTCCTGTTTCACCCACAGAGTATGCTTTTTTCGGTGCACCACCATGGTCGATTTGGACACAAATCTCTTCCCACAATCATCACATTTATAGGGACGTTCACCAGTGTGCAGTCGTCTGTGTATCGCCATTGGAGTGTACTGAGTGAAAGTTTGTCCGCAAATATTACAGCTAAAAAAAGCAATACATCATAATCACCATAATTCCTCCTATTAAATTTTTAATAATTCACCTATATGGGCGTTCTCCCGTGTGTGATCTGCCATGGCACCTTAATGCATCCCTTCGTGCAAACGCTTTACCGCAAACCTCACACACGTAAGCCTTCTCCCCAGTGTGCATAGTGGAATGTATTTTCAAGTCGACTCTCGTCAAAAAACCTTTCCCACAAACTTCGCATATAAATGGTTTCTCTCCAGTGTGTATTCTAATATGCGTCTGCAAGTAACTCTTTGAGACAAACTTTTTATTACACACTTTACATGAATACTTTCGGTTATCCTGTCCTGAATGGACTTTCTGGTGAGCTTTGCACATTGCTGCAAAAATTGAAAATATATAATAGAGACTATTAATAATAAAATATTTCAATTGAATAAAACTTCTTTGTAATTGACAATGATGCTATACTGAAAACTAGTCTATGTACATTTATATATATATATATATAATCTAAAATCCCCATCTACCATAATGGTGGGTTGTCTTGGTTAATTATTATTCCTATGTACATTAATGATGGACAAAATCGATTATATCTGTAATATGTAATAATTATTTTCAATAACGAAATGTTGATTCAATTGCGTCTATTACATCATTAAAAATTAGTTATTATATTTGTTTCTACAACAAATTGAAGTATTATCTTCTGAAATTTTCAAATAAACAATTATTTCAATAATTGATTTTGCCTATTGCTAGATACTTAGATCATGGAAGATGATTGAAGAAGATGCTATTCAATTTGTTAACAATTTTAGTAAACAAAATAGTTATTTCAATGAATTTCAATAAATGGAAAAAACATTTTTGAATTGAAAATATTATTGCAAAAAAAATAAATAATTTTAAATGATATCAGTCTTAATTGACTTAAAATTCATTCATAGTAAAATCGCAGTATAAAAATATTTAATTGGCAATATTTCGAAAATTTCTGTATACAAACTTTGCTTTATTTTTCACACAACCCCAAAGTGGGGTGTAGTGGCTATAACGTAATGTTAGTTTTATTTAATGGTAAATTTCACCATTTCAAAAATAATTAAGTTTAATCTGCTCCATTGACATGGTAATTTACCAAAATGTAAAAACAATTTTAATATCTACTTTTCGAGATATTGATAGCCACCGTTCGTCTCAGGACTCCCTATATATATAGTTTGAGAGCAATAAGAATATACCATTTGTGATGAAGCCACGTCCACACACATCGCAGATGTAGGGCTTAACACCTAGATGTCGGTTGGTGTGATCCAGGAGAGATTGCTTTGTTTTAAAGCCTTGTCCACAAGTGTCACATTTGAAGGGTTTTAAGTCTGAGTGCACTCTTTGGTGAACCATTAAGTAGCTCCTGCATTGAAATCCCTTTCCACATGTAATACACGAGAAAAGAAATGATCCTGTATACAAAAAATAATCAATAAGATAAATTGAATTAAAAAAGAATAAGACATTGTTATAAATTAAATATAGATACAATGATGAAGAAATACCACTAGTATATTTAAAAAATATATAGTATATACAGGGTGGACCATTTAATGTGTTTTCAGAAAATAACTCCGAAACAAGAAACTTAAAAAAAAATGATCCAAACAAAAAATAGATGGCGCTGTTGTCGCTAAATCGAGGTCAACTTAGTTTTTTTAAATGGAAACCCCTACTTTTTATTAAAAAATCATATTCCTTGTTACAAAATGAGAAGAATTCACTCAGCTCACTTTTTCGTCAAAGTGATAGATTGACTGCAACTCCACCTAAAATATCAACTTCGGCATTCTCCTGGGTTACAGTGCATCTTCGATGTCCGGTTCGTTTTAGGCTGCCAGTATCCACAAATGAGTTGACGATACGAAGAAAAGTCATGTGACTCGGATGATCTCGATCAGGATACCTCTCCGCGTACAAGCCACACGCATCAAGTGCATTGCGTCTAGCTTCACCATACACGAAAATCACGTCGACCTTTTCCGCGATAGTATACCTCACCATTTTAACGTCATGTTTTGACAACATAAGGATACCTATTTGAATCGTTCACAAGATGGCAGACATTACAAAAATTAAGATCCAAAATGAAAGGCTAGTTATTAAATTTACGTCACATTTTTTTTTTGCATCAAACGTAAATAATCACGAAAAATCCTTTACAACAAAAGCAACAACTTCTTTTCGCGATTACAGCTCCACCTATCACTCTGGCGAAAAAATGAGCTGAGCGAATTCTTCTCATTTTTTAACAATGAATCTGATTTTTTTAATAAAAAGTAGGGGTTTCCATTTAAAAAAAACTAAGTTGACCTCGATTTAGCGACAACAGCGCCATCTATGGAAAAACCAATATTATGTTATTATGGCCCCCTTCGATACAATCAGTTTTTGTTTGGGTCATTTTTTTTTAAAGTTTCTTGTTTCGGAGATATTTTCTGAAAACACATTAAATGGTCCACCCTGTATATATAATCGATGTCCCCTTTTACCAATTGGTGTCGGGGTAAAATATATAGTTTAAATCATAAACATAACTACAGTATATTCAGTGTAGAATTTAAGTAACAGATAAACTCAGTAACTTCCGTAATATACAGGATGTCTCAGCGTGCGTGCCGAGTAGCTTTGTGGCTAAATGGTTTATTTTTTCAAAATCGGCTTTTGCAAGCGTATGAAGATCTATTAGGACCACATTTTAAAATTAGTTTCAAATATACAGGGTGTCCCACAAAATAATGGTGTATCATAATTATATTATTTCAAATCGAAACATCAATTTTTCCAAAAATATTTAATTATTTCAAAAATTATTAGGTTTAGGCATATGAACATATTATGAAAGTGATCCTTATTTTTGATGTAAAATCTGAAAACAATAAAATATTTTATTCTGAAAAAAATAAAATAAAATATTTTACTTTTTTCAGATTCTACATTAAAAATAAGGACAACTTTCATATGTTCATATGCCTAAACCTAATAATTTTTGAAATAATTAAATATTTTTGGAAAAATTGACGTTTCGAAAAAAAAAAAAACTTTCAAATGGGTGAATGATTTTTTTGTTCTTAACCCTATAATTTTTTTTTACAAATTTGCTTATATTAGTATCATAAAACTCTCTCCATACTTTCATATGCAATATTATTTCATATTGAAAAATAGCATTCAAATTTCTGGGAAAACTAGAGGTGTTATTTTTTACAAACAAAAAATGATTACTTTTTCAATATCTAGAACTTCCTTTTGAAATATTTTTTGATAAAATTAATAAAAATAGATCTTTTTTTACACATCTAACCTGTGCAAAATTTATAGGTTAACACAGATTAAAAAAAAAAACAATTGATGACTTCACAACTGTCATATCTTTTGTTTGAAAACATCTTTTTCATATGTGCATTAAAATCACTTTATACCTTTAAATTGTTTCTCTATTGTACATATTAACGGAGTTAACAAATTTATCCAGTACTTAATTTCTATCCTTATTATACCTATGGATTTAAACGTGAACTGGTGTATGAACTTTTTTTTTGCAAATCTTTTAAAGTTTCAAAATAGACCGGTTCAGTCGAACCTTTTTTTTGCTGAACTGATTCAACACAAATGTTTCAATATATATATATATAATCTAAAATCCCCATCTACCATAATGATGGTGTAGGGGTATACGTTTCAAAAACTGTTCGAATAAATGGATAGTTTTTGGAACTGAACTGCTGTGGGAAAGGTTCGCGAACCGATTAAATAATATGGTTTGCAACGTTGGTTAAAATAGCCGTCATTTGGAACAAAAAGGTAATGAAGAGTTTGAAGGTAGCGAGTTAAATAAATTTAGAATGTGATTATTTAAGTTGTTATTATATGATTTATATATTGTTTGCTTAATTTTTTGACAACCATCAGGTCTAGCAATAATTAGTGTTCATTTAGAATACTGCTAACTCCTACACCACCATTATGGTAGATGGGGATTTTAGATTATATATATATATATATATATATAATCCTGCTAGCCGCTAATTTTTGGTTAGAAATCCTCAAGTAATGCTTGCGACAGCTTTAAACTTTTCACAAAAAACTATTTGCAATCAATTGTCGTCACTTGGTAAGTACCAAAAGTTTAGAAAGTGTTCCACGTGAATTAATCGAAAACAATCCCAATCAAAGAGTTACAATCTGCAGTTTGCTTTTCTCTCATCAAATTTGATTACCGTCTTTAGAGAAAATTGTTACAGGAGATGATAAATGGGTGCTTTATGTTAATTTGAAGAGACAAAAGATAAGTGCCAAAGCCCGACTTTAAAAAAAAAAGGTGTTGTGTTGTAAAGGAATTCTTCATAATGAACTCTTACCACTATGAATTGTAGAAATTTACAACAATGAGCTAGAATTTAAATTAATTAAATATAAAGTGGCCTCGACACCCAATACGGGTAAAAGAGGATAAGATTAAGAAAGAAAGAAATATAAAGTGGAAAAGAAACACCTCTGATGGGATTTGAACCCATGTCCCCCGATTACCGGTCGAGTGCACTACCAACTAAACTATAAAGACCCAACTAACCAAACAATTACAAGTGCACAGTTTGAAAGGTTAGGTCGAGCTTCGAGAGAGAAAACACTCGCGCCGATTAATCGGAAAGGCGTAGTTCTTCATCACATTGTGCACAAGTAGTTGAAAACAACGACGACTATATTGTTCATGATAAATTAAAGACGACGCAAACGCATGGAAAACACTAGTCTGATGAGGTTCGAAAAACCGAAATGGCCATCACTAATCCATACGCTAGATGAATGCTGACTGAACGTTTCATTAAATGTGACTATATTGTTGATGAAATTGTTTTGTTTAAATAAATTAGTATTAAAAAAGTATTGGAAAACAACATTAATTATTACTAGACCTGATATTAATTCAACGTTTCATTAAATGTGAATTTCATTTCCTTGTTTGCTTAAACAGGACAAGTTCGCCTTCCTTTAGTGGACGAAACAATGATTCTCGGTCGTCTACCTTGTAGACCCAAATCGTTGACGATGCCACTTGAAATTAGGCAAAAGGTGGCGCTTGCGTCGTCTTTAATTAATTATGATTAATATTTGCTTTATCTATTTTATCTTTAAATATAAATCAATTACCTGTGTGGTTTGCTTCGTGTTGAGCTAAACCGATTTTCGACTTGAAAGCCTTATCACATTTGGAGCACTTGTAGGGATGCTCCCCGGAGTGTTTTCTCATATGCTCCTTTAGCTTGTAATTTGTCTTAAAAACTTTTCCACACTCTTTACAATCCAAACTGATTGGTTGCTCATTATTCTGCTTCTCTGGAATATCTTCAACTTTTTTTTCAATCTCTTTTTCTTTCTCAATAACATTTTCCTGGAACATATATAAATATTAAATAATTTTAACTTAGCAATGTAATATACAGTGTCTTAGCGATAAAGGGTTACACTGGTTTATATCAAGTTTTAGCCATCCTATGAAGAAGAATTAAGTGGGAACCATGAATTTTTACAGCTAATTCAGATTTTATATTAAAAAATAATAATGTTTTATTTAAAACATTTTTTTAGTATTAATAATTGATGGCGCTGTTATTGACAAATTTGAATTTTTATATGCAACTATAATGCATATTATTTAATAGTCATAGAGAATAACATTTACAGAAAAAAAAAATCATAATAAAAAAAAACATAAGCAAACAATATGTTTTTGTTTTTTATTATGATAATAAAAAAAAACATAAGCAAATAATATGTTTTTGTTTTTTATTATGATTTTTTTTTTGTTAATGTTATTCTCTATGACTATTAAATAATATGCATTATAGTTGCATATAAAATTACATAGTGAATTCAGAATTCACGCTAATATGAACCAACCACATTGTGTAGAAAATAAGCAACCCAGTTACTTTCAACCTTTAAGATTAACATTTTTGATAAGATTATTTTTAATAATTTATACATACATTGTCATTACTGCTTCCATGAGATTCTTTCCTGTGCATCTCTAGTAAATCTTTATCACCAAAAACGACACCGCATTCAATACATTTTTGCAAATGTTCAACAGTGTGCATTTCGAATTCTCCCTTATCCCGGAACGATTTGCCACACTTATCACAGTAAATTAAGTCCTTCTCGACCGCCTTGATTTGCTCCCCTTTAAAATAGTATTCATCTTCTTCCGTAATCAACAGCTGTCCGCTTTCGTTGCTGCTTTCTTGTTCTTTCACAACACCCTTCTCATTCAATACGGCCGTATCCTGAATTAAGACCTTCTCGTGCTGGCTTTCCAATTCTTCACTCAATTGAATATCTCCCAAAATGTACTCTTCACCCAAAATCTGTTGCTCCTGAAAATGCATTCCGCTGAACCGGGCATTTTGAATGTGCTCGTCTAAGATAATATCCTGCGCCTGCATGCTCTGATTCGAGAGGTCCTGATTGAATTCCTGCGTGTTAATTTCAATATTTTCAAGGGGTATATTTTGCGCTAATATTATTTCCTGGTCTCTCTGCAGAAGGAGGTCGTTTACGTTGGGCAATTGCTGGTAGTTAAGGGAATCCGGCTGGTTGACCAAATACACTTGATGTTCCAGTTTGGCGATGCTGATTTTTTGCAACCTGTTGGCGTTGATTTCTTTGAAGAGGTCTTGCAGCAGGTTTTCGGTACGGATTGTTCGTTGTCGGAAATCGAACAATACTTCCAGCTTGTAGAGGCAATTTTGACAAATCATTTTCGGCAAATCATCAGACTTATTTATCTAAAAAGTGTTATATTTAAGATGAATACTTTAAATAGGTTTAAAAATAAATGGTCAATAGTTGTTAACATATATTTTTCTGATGAAAAAAATCGATCAAACTTATGATCGGCTGGTTGAATCCGTAGAAAATAATTTAAATGTATTTACATTTAGTGAGATCCCTAATTATTGTACAACATATTAGCAATTAAATAGAATTAAAAAATACACAATATGATTTTCTACAGATTCATAACATGAAATATTATATTGTTATATTTATATATAATCGATGTCCCCTTTTACCAATTGGTGTCGGGGTATATTATATTGTTATATAAATATAATTTACAATTGTTATCACTGATAGAGGAGTAATTTTAAATAATAATCTTCATTCAATAATAAGTTGAAAAGGCATTTTTTGAGTGTTCGCATAAACCTTATAAGTAAACGACATACTTGTATAGGAAGGCAAGTCTCGATTTTCTTGTAAACCTCCCTGACTGTCGCCTCCTCTTCGAATATATTTATACCCAATATATTCACATTGGTCTTCGTCGCGCATAATCTGCACAAGTCATTGTATCTCATATCCAAATCGGCCATTTTGCTATGTTAAATTAATTTTTCTCAAGTCGATTGCTGAATTAAAAGTCGCTCACATTCCCAAGGGCGTGCTTTACGTTAGGCTCGTCCGTCCACCACATGTTACTGAAATTCGGAAAGAGTTTTACCCGATGGATTCACGAAAACATGGATAAAGTCGCGAATGATTTTTTTGGATTGTGATGTTTACGTCTGGGTCTTGAGATCAATTTAACTGATTGAATGTGCGCAAGCGCGTATATTTATATTTTGCCAATTTATATAAAAAATGGCACGAAAAACATTGCTTCAATAATAAATGAGAATTTAAATTTTAAAAAATGTTTAAACTTTAGATACATTAGGTTTAGTGAAAACTTTTAAATATATGTAAACTAAGGTGGACTACCATTATAAATACAAAAAAGAATTCAATAAAAGAAACACAGATTATATTCGATAAATATTAAATATTATTTTCTTATAAAACGCATTATTAATTTATAATTATAAATATGTCAATTGTCAACAAAATGATTGTTAATTAAACAATTTAAAAAAAATATACTGTTCTTAATTTAAAACAAACAATTATTGGTAAATGTTGTACTTAAGGCAATCTGTTATTACTTTCTGCATTTTCTTCCTGTTAAAATATTTTAATTAAATTTAAATAAATCTAAATTGACATTAAAAAATACGCAGTGCCATCTAGTATTATTTTCTTACTTATATTAATGATTTAACATAATAAAATATAAAATAACGTCATACTGTTTATTATTGTTTGTTAAAATTATTTATGTTTCTAATTATCAGGGTTATTCTATAAGTGAAATGTTAAATTTAAGGTTTACATTATTTTTAATATCACAATCTAAGCAATAGACACATAATCACATAGATTGTGAGGTAAATTAATAACATACACGTTATACTTAACATTTCTCGTACGGAATAGCTCCTATATCGCTTCAAAACGTGTGTTATTACAGGATATTATCTTTATTATATATATTTTCTAAAAATAATATTTTCATGGAAACAAATTATGTATTGGCAATATTCTTAAATATATCATCTATGAATTTCTTAAACAGATAACTTCAAGTCAATTGATTTAATATTTGTTTAACCTCAAAATTCTGATGGGTATTATTTTATAATTATCAATAAATAAAATGAGTGATGATGCCAGATTCTTAGTAAGCGGATGGGAGGACGATTTAAATGATATTGATGTAGAAAGATCACCACATGGTAAGTAAACAAAATCTGTACATATTTTTGTATGTTCGGAATGAAATTGGATGTAAATAATAAAAGATGATGGTTATAATACAAGTAAATTATTCATTAGTTCAATATTGGTTGTTTTTCAATAAATACAAATTGTAGAATTGTGAAAATTAAAAAAAATATATTATAAATTTAGTATAGACAATATATTATACATGTATATTGGGTTGTATATGATACAATTTCAATCATAGATGCAGTATAAATTAACATCTATGATTTCAATTAAAATATTTTCAAATTATTTACTCTAAATATTATATAGAGGCTGAAAGACCTCCGGTCGATAGCCTATTCATCATTATCATCTACAGAATATAATTCTAATTTTTGAATATTATTGTACATACATATTATATAGAATTGTGTACTTTTATATAAATCAAATAACTTAATATAAAGTCAGATAATTTTATAGTGATGTACAACTGCAACATAGTACACTGTTTACCTTGATAAATTCAAATTTTCTAATGGATTAAAACTCTTTTTCAATATAATAAAACACTTTTCGTTTTATATAACATAATTTTTTTTGCGACTGCAATTCATAAAACTATTTTTGCTATTTATTATATTTTAGAATTTCCACAAAAGGAAATATTATGGGCAGCGGAAAACGGCGAACTGGATACAGTGAAAGAAATAATTGAGTCAAATCCAGATTTAATGAATGTTAAAGATAAAGATGGTTACACTCCATTGCATAGAGCTTGCTCGAATGATCATCCGGAGGTAGTTGATTTTTTGTTAAACAATGGAGCAGACTTTTCCACAAAATCTGATCTTTTATGGCAGCCTTTACACTCTTCTTGCCAATGGAACCACAAAGAAATCACTTTGAAGCTTATACAGAGGGGCGCTGATGTTAATGCTATGTCTGAAGGAAGTAAGTAATAATGATAAAATAGTTTGTATTTTCATTTATGAAATATTTATGTATGGAAAGAGCAAAATCTTATATGTTTAATACTTTGATAAAGTAGTGAAAACACTCTTTTTTATAATAGATCACTGTTTGATATGGCATTCATTGTTTCAACACACAATGGTTTTATCTTAGTGTAATCTTAAAAAAATGCAAAGAGATTTTTTATTCGAAGGATTTAAATGGAATTATTTATTATTATTTCAAAACACAATGGTTTTATCTTAGTGTAATCTTAAAAAAATGCAAAGAGAATTTTTATTCGAAGGATTAAAATGGAGTGTAATCATGTAACGGGTTTAAATATTAAATGTTTTTTAAAGCTGCATTTTTAAGTTATGTTTATTATTTATAGTTTCAGTGTTTGATTTCATAATGTATTGTTTCTAGAACAAACTCCATTGCATATCGCAGCTAGTCATGGAATGGTTTATGATTCAGTTCAATTGCTTTTGATGCAGCCATACATAAAGCCAGAACTGCGTAATAACAGTGGAGATAGAGCAGCCGATATTGCAAAGAGGAGTTCAAAGTATTATAATGTATTTGAAATGGCAGACCCGGCAATACAGGGGATTCAAGATTAATTTGATTATTTGAAAAGAGGGTTTAAATGAGTTGCTCTTAATACTTGTGTACAGGGTGTTATAAATTAAGTTGAGCACTATTAATATATATATATATATATATACAGAGAGATTTTTTTATTAGTATACATTTCCCCTATGTATACCTGCAAAATACGCGAGTCAAATGCATTAATGTATGTGTGTTTAGTTGCCTATAACACGCAACTGAACATACATATGGCAAATAGACATCTAAACATACACACATTAATTGGTTCAATGCGTTTGACGTTTTTTGCAGATATACACTTCCTCTAATGTATACTGATAAAAAACCTCTCTGTATATATATAATCTAAAATCCCCATCTACCATAATGGTGGTGTAGGGGTTGAGCACTATTAATAACTTAATAATTAGAGTTTCAATATCAACTAGTATGCACTTTTTCTTTTCATTGAAAATATTACTTATTATTAATTTCTCATTATTAATTTTCAGTACCAATTTCCCATGTTTTTTTTTTCAATTTTATTAATGTATTACACTTTTTCAAATGGAAAAATTTATCTTTTTTATTTAATATATCAATAAAAACGACCAATTGAATTTTTGAAATAAACTTTCTTATCATTATTTTATTTTTACAGTAACTTGATTTTATTGAAAATATGATATTGTAATGCAAATAACTTCTTTACTTGTGATTTATTGTAATGATATTTTGTAACTTTTCTTTATATATATATATATTCAATTACCCCTTTCTACCCACATGGGTGTAGGGTAACTTTTCTTTATAAAAAATGTTTATTTTTCAAGTGTCTTTGAAATGTGTTCCTTTTTTATTTTTCTGATTAAAAATCAGCTCAGTAATCAGAAAGTTAGCAATACTGCGCACTTACTTTAGAAAGCCCTGTATATTTTTATATGATTGATTTGTAAACTAGCTTCTTTACCAAGTAATTCGAATAATCTCCTGGATTGATGCAATTTTAATAGATGGATGTATTATGGTGAGAATTTATATTTTGCAAACAAAATTTGGCATGACTTCCATTGCCATCCTGAAAAAGTATGAAATTCTGCAAAAGTGCCAAGTTTAAACCTAATCTCTATCACTTATAATAAGCGAGAGCTCATTTTTTGTTTTGTTTTCAAACATAAATTCTCATTTTGAATAAATTTTGAATAAAAATTGCATCAATCAGGAGATTATTCGCTAGCAATATCACGCGGGAGCTATAGTTACAGCACTATTTAATCTAAAATATAAAGGGTTCACAATGGATTATTTTAGATAATATTTAGTCTATAATTGCAAAATAATTCTGAATGATATTTAGATTTTATACAATCAATCGAAACAGAAGAGAACGCTTCCTCTTCTCTTTCGTTAATTGAAAAGACTGTTAAATGTTAGATATTATTGTAAAAAATTAAGATGTATTTTTCATTATATTTCAAATAAATTAAATTAACTGTAATTCTTTTGTTCTTTATTCATTTTTGTATTGTTGCGGGGTGTGGAGTGATCATTTCCCACAATAAAAGTTAACGTCTGCGAAGGGCACGACTCGCAATAAAAGTGAAACGGAATCGCCACAAGCGCGGAACTTATTAAAATCCCAAGCTAATGAATATTTCCCGTTGAAATGCAAATTTGAGTAGGAAAAAAAAAGAATACGGCGGCCGCGTGCTTTTAAATAGTGCAACAAAAGGGCCCCACGCGGAATTATCATCATAAACAGCCAGTCGTATCGTTCGATGAATAATGATGAGCACATTTTTTTCGCGCCCCCGCGCGGTTTGTAATTGGATTTCTCAGTGTTCGCCTCTTATGTGTAATTTAACCACCCTTACCTAACCCACACTTTGCTCTGTTGCTTCCCGCTTGCATGATAACCTCGTTAGTAACAATTAGGTTTCTCATATACACACACATGCTCGTTCACTCTGGTGCGGTAATTAAAATCTACTTTGGACTCATTCAATCAACACTAACACCAATTTGCTGTTGATATTTTAAGTTCTGTTACAGTAGCGTTTTAGTCTGTACATTATAGGACATTTCATGATAACTTTGTTATTGATGTTTCTATATATATAAATATAAAATATTTTAAAAATATCATTATCTCTAACAAAATATAGATGTTTACTTATCTTAATCATGTAATTTTCACCTGTTCAATCTGTGGCTAAATAGCATTGCAATAGAAATCATTCGCATTTTCATCAGTATTGGATATTTAATTAAAGTAATTGCTACTAACTTATTTTATAGTTATCATACTGATGATTTGTTTAAAAAGTATTTAAAAAAATGCATTCTAGAATTTTGCAGCATTTTATTTTCAATATCAAAGAGTGATTAGTTAATGAGAATTCATTGGAGAATTTAAGTTGTATATACTAATTGATGGAGTTTGAAAGGGTTGTGTTATAGTGGTACAGAATGAATAAAAGCCACTAATAGTTTGTATTCGAATTCTAGTTTAATAACTTTTGGAAAACAAATTCGTATTTAATTACTTAAATGCTAATTAAACTGTTTAATTGTTAATGCAATCAGTGATTTTTGTATTACTCTTAACTTCTTTTCGGCTGTTTTCTACTGACTGATTGAACTACCTCAACATTGAGGAGTTCCATGTCTCACATGAATTTAAAGGAATTGAGGAATTCCAGAAACGCCGCGGCGTTTCTATCCTCGCAGCAATCTTATTCGTTACAGTAATCTGTCTTTTGAAAAATTAGCTAATCTCAATTTACATGAAATAAATAAAATTTAACCCAGAAGTCAATTTTCGAACAAATGTGGAATTTAATGAACATAACGTATTCAAATAATTTGCAAATAGAATTTATGCGTTGAACTTCCTCCTCTTGCATACAAGCGAAATTGTTATTTATTTGTCAGACGAACAAGCGGCGCTTTATTATATACCAACTGAAGATATGATATATGTTCATGTATAAGTCGTGATATCAACTCGAATAAATCACCGGGCTTTATTAAATAACGCTCTGTACGAGTATATACTTCTTTCTTATACGACGCAGTGGGTTATATTTAAACAGCGTCGATATTTCTTTGCAATTTTTAGATATTTGTACACGATATGTAAAAATATATAGATAACATTTAAAAAACATAAGTATTTATTTATTACTAATTAATTAAATTTGTATTTATTTACAAACAAACATCTTTATTCAGACAGCAGAATTACAATTCTTTATAAATATTTATATTTACAATACATGTTGGTGGGTCTGTCATGGGCTATCGACTGGAAATCTTTCTGCCCCGTATTCATTTATTTATTTATAATTAATTATTCTCATTCGGCTCTGTTGCTCGCTGCCGATTACTCAACTGCTAAGCGGTTTTATCTAAGCTCTAGACTTTTCGTCACAATACAGATTTTGTTTTACTTTAATAGTATATTAATTCAATTAAAAGGAACACTGTATTTGTTTTGTGAAAATTTTTAAATACCCCAACACATGAATTTTATTTTCCTTCTCATAACTAGCATTCTTCTGTTGATAACGAAAAGGATAGAATCGAGAAATAATCGTTGATGGATGCACATATAAAAGTTTTGAAGAGCCATTTTGGATTTTTGTGGATACGTGGTGAGTGCTCCCTTCTTATTCTCCCTACTTTGATACAACGATAATGTTTGCAGACTATATATTTTTAATAAATGTATCACTTTTTAAAAAAATATACCTAGTCTTCTAAACACGTTTGCGTCCTGTAGAAGAAGCGCACATGCAGTATTATTGCAGTTGTATTACAAATGTTGCGACATAATCAACCTCTTTTCTTGATATTATTTTACTATAGTAAAAAATGTTCAATTATGTCAATTCACAATCAACGTTCGTCTTATATATAAAATCTATAGGTAATTATAGAAGCTACAAGAATTTAGTTGAAGTATACTAAGTGACATAGAAATTCGAACACCCAGTATAAATCATTTTATTTTCATAATATTTTGTACAATTGTAAAGAAAACATAGTAAAAAATGGTGATGTATCCATCATGACATTTTCCCCGGTGAATTCGGTAAATTCGGTCAATTCGTTTTTGAATGAACATTTAATAGTAAATGAAAAGTTTTTAATTGAAAAAATGAATTGTTGTGTTTGTTATATCTTACCTTACAATGGCTCCATAAAATTTCCATACACTATATATTTGTTTACCCATTTTGATTCGTTGGCGCCTACATATTCAGTGTTGTTGAAATCATTTTGAGGTTTTATTTGTCATTAAAATAATTATTAAAATAATTAAATGCTCCACAGCCAAAAATAATTGTTTATTTCTAAGGGAATTTATCAGGTAGATGAAATTCTATCGCTTATTTAATGAAAAACTGAAGGTCCTAGTATAAAACATTTTTAACAATAATTATTTACTTTTTCTACCCTACACTCATGTGTGTAGAAAGGGGTCATTGAATATATATGTATATATATATATATATATATATATATATATATTTACTTTTTCAAGGTCTACAACTTTTATTTGAAAAAATTGTCTATCCAAATTAAAAAACGAATTTATCCTCCGACTAATAAAATACAAGAGACAACTTTACCGGGACACTTAGAGGACGAACAAATTAAAATGGCATTCAACAGACTAAATAAAGAAATAAAAACTTATAATTGAATGTAATAAATGGCTGGAAATGTGCAGTAATATCAAGGACATTCAAGGTAAAAAATATTGGACTGACTATAAGAAACTCAATAAATATATAACATACAATACTATCTCTGAAATTATAGACAACAAATGACAAACGATCAACAGACAAAGACATTTCAGAAATGTTTGCAGACAATTTCAAAAACGTATACAAAATGACAGTCGACGCTTTGACAATGACTTTTTTGATACCGTAAACAGTTGGTATGAAAACCGCATCTTCCCAGAACCCCCATCTCCCCCTCCTCCAGACTATAGACTAGACAATACTTTACAATATTCCACAAGACAAAAAAATACAGCACCTTGACATGACAAAGTTCACCGATGAATTTTGAAAGTTGAAAATTCATTCATATATCCTAAAAATCCTAAATTTCATTTATACCTAAAACCGATCCTATACATTCAACTCGAAATCGGGAAACTTTATGAATTCCTCCTTAAGTAGAAAATACTCAACCATGTTTTACTCATATTTCTATCTACCAATATGCTCCACAACTATCCTTACATTCAACTACCAAACAACTTGAAGATAAAAAAACTGCCATTCTATTCATAGATATATTTAAGGCCTTTGATTGGATTTGACATCGAGACCTTTTATTTATTTATTTATTTATTTATTTATTTCAATCAACGGACGAGTCCAGTTACAGATTGATTACAAGATCCTTTTATATAAATGCAGTGTTCTTGACTTCTTCTTGGCTGGAATTTTAGGATAAAGTTTGTTGTATGCTAATTTGTAGTATGCGATTAGGCTGATGAGATGGCTGGGTATCCATCTCATCAGCCTAATCGCATACTACAAATTAGCATACAACAAACTTTATCCTAAAATTCCAGCCCGAACAAGATGTTCTTCAACGTTCCCCATACGTTGAAGAACATCTTGTTCGGGCTGGAATTTTAGGATAAAGTTTGTTTCCCATATTATATAACATATACTATTCTGATCTATACCATCCAAATCCTAGTTTCATTAATCCATTCTGTTATCCGCTACAGTTTGCGGACGATACCGATCTAATTACCCATTCACCAACCCTAGCCTCAGGACTTAATTTCCTTCAAGAATTTATAAACCAATCCGCCACTTCCTTTACTAAGTGCATACCGAAAATCATTCCTAATAAATCCCAACAATTTTTACCATATCATCGTATTTCAAATATTTTTTTACCATATCCATTAATGGGTCCACTATACTCTCTTCTCCATTTTGCAAATACCTGGGCATCCTTTTAGACCCAAAACTATTCTTCAAAAATCATACTTCCTTTTTTTTTATTATATTCAAATTGTTTTGTTCTGTAATTGGGTTTATCCTGTTGGACAAATAAAGATTATTATTATTATTATTATTATTATAATTATTATTATACTTCCGAAGTAAAAAAGAAACATCGGGAAGCATGCAAATCATTTTGTATATTTTGTACAGATTTGTACGTCAGGCAAGGGACGTCTGACGTACAAACACCAACGCCTGTACAAAATATACAAAATGATTAATGGTTTTAATATTTAGACATTGGTAGTTCATATTGTATGAAATAAATATGAATAAATTATTAAAAATCAACCAATAAAACACAGATTAGAGTGAATAACTTTAAATTCTCGACTAGTTTCGGGTTATTAGCCCATTTTCAAGAGAATTTAAAGTTATTCAATCTAATCTGTGTTTTATTGCTTGATTTTTAATAATTTATTCATATTTACATACAAAATGATTTGCCGCCCCATCCTAGACTACAGTTCCATTCTTTTTGTCAACCCATGTACCGCCACCATTAACAACCTCGAAGTAGCTCAAAGATCCTCTTTCCGTGCCTTTACTAAACTTCGACACCCCCAAAATCCTCTTCATAATCCTTCATATGTACTCCTCTGCCAAATAACCCAAATTATCGCTATTAAAGATAGACTTCGATTTCTCGCAGAACGATTTGCATGTATCGAATTACGAACATCTTAAATAACTATGCATCACTAGAAATCCCAACATAATCTCTAAATACAAAAACCCGCTGATAAGGATATATATTTTTATCCTACTTTCCCTCCTTGATACCGAAACAAACGCAGTTCCATATCAAACCCCGGACAGAAAGATAGCTATTTGTGAAAAAGAAACAATTTATTAGTTTTATTAAAAATATGTTATTTATTGTATTCATTTTTTCAATAAATATATGATAGTAGTATTATACAATTACTCGCAAATGGTTACATTGAGTCTGGTTTAATTAAAAAAAAAAACTTTTAAATTGAAATTTATAAAAACCGCTATTAAATTAGCAGAAATTCATAATAATATATCGAAAATATTGTTGATGTGGTCTAAATGTGATAAAATTAATTCGGTAGAAAGAACATTAACATTACGTAATGATTTTCCGGGGTAAAATCCTTATAAGGGGGCTAAATAATATCCTGTTTATTTATTTATAATTTAGTGAAAATACATATGTTTATATTACCATTATCGATGTTTATTTTATTTATTTATTTCATACACGAGGGAATCGATGATTTCATGGATTGAAAATATGTATACTAGATGGGAAAAAATTGTACGCCCCAGAGCGATGCGTTGTTTTTATTTTCTACTTTCTTTTCAAGAGTACATATTTCACAATTTCCACGAGCCGAGCTCTCATCCCGCAGGCAGTTTAAATATTATCCTTAGACCCGTAGGTGTACAAAAATCGATCGTAGTTTATGCTCCTATATCGTCTGGAATTTGCAACGCTTTGTATGCGAGTGGACAAATGCTCCACGGATATGCTATTTCGACTTTATAAACATTAACGTTGGTATTAGAAAACTATTTTGATTACACTTGCCAAAAATACATTTTGGATTATGACTGTTATATATTAATATTATATATACAAATATCTTTATTTATGGATCTACAGCAGAGTATTTACATATTAATTGTATAATATAAAACATATTGGCTCAAAGACCTCTGGTCGATAGCCAGTTTGTGAATTTTGATTTATTATAACAGACAGTATTATAACATATGTTAAAATGTAAACACACAACTCATTGTACAAAATTCATAAATAAAGATATTTATATATATATATATATTAATATTATAAAACATATTTAATTTACAATTCACAAATTGGTTATCGACCAAAGATCTTTCAACCTATTAATATTATTAGTGTAAGAATATTTTCTATGTACACTTGAATACTACATAATTATTTTGAATATAGGTAAACCAATAACAATTGTGTAAATATACAGAGAGGTTTTTTTTATCAGTATACATTGCAGGTATACACTATCCCTTAGTGTATACCTGCAAAAACGCGAGTCAAACGCATTGGACCGATTAATGTGTGTATGTTTAGTTGCTTATTTGGTATATGTGTGTTCAGTTGCGTGTTATAGGCAACTA
This sequence comes from Philonthus spinipes, assembly GCA_963082785.1. NCBI lineage: Eukaryota > Metazoa > Arthropoda > Insecta > Coleoptera > Staphylinidae > Philonthus > Philonthus spinipes. The sequence goes on from OY720300.1 coordinate 36,491,562, forward strand.
AACACACACACACTAATGCATTTGATTCGCGTATTTTGCAGGTATATATAGGGGAAATGTATACTGATAAAAAAAGCTCTCTGTATATTCACAGAGCAATTTAGCCTGAGGTAAATATGTTATTCATAAAACAAACATTGATTAGCAAATTTAGTAATTATTGAAATAATAATAGATTTGCCTTAAAGAAATATTTTATATATTTTACTGTAATTAAAATTACATACTTTATTTGTGTCAATTAAGTCGAAAAGTCTGAACATTACAACAAAACTAGCGTAACGTGTGTAAACAATTTATTTAATCGAATTCAAGAACTACTTTACAGTCCTTTTGTTGATATTGTCCATATTATAGATCCGGAAATGAACAAGAATCTCATATTCTTCTTCTTCAGCAATTGCTGCGCTAACAACAATATAATCACTTTTAAATTGAATAAAACAACTGTTCTTCAGGCGAAGAAATAGTTTCTTCGCCCGAAGAAGCCACAGTGTGGCGAAACACGTGTAGCGTTTCAATATAATATTTTGAAAGTTAAATAGTTGTTTTATAGAATTTAAAAGTGAATATGAACTTTCAACAATTAACAGCCAATTCAATTAATTATTTGAAACAATATAATCTTATGAATTACGTTACAAAATTGCGTAGAACAAACTTAGAGATATTAGTAAAATATATTTTTTGTTTCGCGAATAACTGGATACTAACTAAATTTGTTGCGATAGGAAGGCATAGAAAAATTTAGCAGCTTTTAGTTAATATTAATTAATTCATTTTTTAGTTAATATTATTATATCCGTACTAATAACTTCGGAATGATCCAGAATGGAGTATTAATTTTCGGTTCTTACCAAAATGTATGAAATAGCCGACATAATTCTGGATTATATTGTGATTAATCTTTATATACAAAAATAATATTCGTGAATCCGGGATTCATTAATCCTAGATTTATTCATTATTTAAGCTTATTGTAGTAGTAGAATGGCGCTTAATATGGCAAACAATTTTGTTTTGTTGTATTTTTCTTGTAAATAAATTTAATATATAATCGATGTGCAAATAGAATTAGCTTTAAAAAAATGTTATAAAAATCAAATATTAATTTTTATTACTACTACTACAATATCTTTATTCAAAGTTATTTGTTTTAAATATATTTACAATATATTATGGTATATTGGTTTCTTTCTTGCTTGCTTCTACAGGCTATCGACCTATGGTCTTTCCGCCAATATTAATTTTTATTTTATTTATAAATTATATAATTGAGTTATTCGAACTATAGCAATAATTTTTGATTCTTAGTTTGTATCGCATATAAAAATTGATATATAGGAAAATAACTTTTCCCATTCGAATGAAATATGTTAACATTACGGCAACGGCAATGCAATGCTTTTTAGTTAAACCAACCCACACTCAATACCCTTTATAGCCCTTCATTCGCCTTTTATTCCTACCCCTACTAAAAACGTGGAATAGTACAACCCCCAACACCATCCCCGAGGACTAGTCCGTGCAAAAGATGAACTCGCTCCTCGATAACGAAAAAAAAGTAACACGTCCAATTTTTACGCCCGCGCCACTCAGTTTAATTACAAACCGTTATTGTTGCTATTATTATTACCATCATTTCATTTTGGGGAGCAATCATACTGTTTATTTATTTTGTTTGCTTATTCGAAATCATTAATTCGGCGCGGGGATTCAAGGATCAAAAACTCATAATTTAAAACGTTCGGAGCGATAAAATAAATATTAACGAAGTTGCGAATTCGATAAGCGAACAGTAAAGCGCTGTAAACGCGAACCGTTTATATTTGTTTTGTTTTGTTGGGGTGTTAATCGCTAGCGAAAAAAAAAATATATAACTCGGGGAGCAATTTGAATTCGTTATCTCGATGACGTTTCTTACTGTCTATGTGTGTGTGTTTTTAAATTACTTTATTGTTTTATTGTCGTTAAGTTTTGTGTGGAAATGAATGTTTTATTTTTGGTATTATGGAAGAAGTTGATTAATATTTATTTGATGCTTATTCTATTCTTAGTATTAATATGGAATTATACATCTTTTAATACAAAAAGAAATATCTCGCTTTTTGACAGCAAACAGTAATACGAGAAAAGGAAAACATATCCAGTTTATTGCATTTATTAAAAATTAAATAAATGTATTGAATAAAAATGATTTGAAAATAATTAACAAATTATTTCCACATTTTGCTCTGTGACTCATGACTTATGCCACGTAAGTACGTTAAACAAATGCACATTAAAACAACTACTTCCCGGGCAAAGCCACGTGTTGTAAGTCATGAGTCACAGAATAAACTTTCCCCTTTAATATTCCAATAAAAATTGAATTAGCATTTAAGTTTTTCTTTTTATATTGTCATAACAGAACTATCTAGAAATATATGTTTGTTCAGTATTAATACTAAAAATGTAAGTTTATATCTTGTACATCAGCGTTCAGTTGTTTCGACGTTTGATCCCTTTCATCCGACATCCAATCAAGCAAAAAGACGACGATTCCATCTCTAAAAAAAAAATAGAGCGCCGACCGTCGGATGAAAAGAAGTGGAAACATTCGCAACCAGCATTTGGGTGAAATAAGTCGGAAAATCCCGTTTCCCCGCGTTAAAAGCCCAAGATGTAAAATATAAATATAAGAAAATTGGAAGCCGGTACGGAAGGGACGTTACGCGAGTGTAAGTGGTGGGCTGCGTCGGGCTGATAAAATTACCTCCCGTTTCCATTCGCACGGAGCTCGGTCCAGGGTGGCGAAACGGAGAGGTAATTAAATTCGCAAAAATTCCGACTTAATCCAATATTTGATAGCGATACCTCCCCCTCTGGATTGACGTGGAATTGGATAGGGCATGTATACTAGGTTTTTATTTTGTTAGGAAGTCCATAAAATGAATTTCCGCTTCCAGTATTAACGGCGCTTCTAGTTAAAGGAGTTTCTGATGGATCAACACCATGATTCAGTTTTATTGAGATTTTTATTATTGCTAATTAAAGTTTCCTTAAATACCAAGCTTTGTGTGGTTCATTATTATTATAGGATTATATCCTAGGGAAGGACGCTGTATAATTGTTATTACTATTACTACAATTTACTAGACCATTTTGTAAGTATGTTGAGGATTACCTAAGTAGTTTTAAAACAATAAAAAATAATTGTTAGTTCAACATTTAATTAATCCTACAAAATATCAGAATTTATATTCGTATCCTATTTCTATTCTTCATCATTTTATCATTTAAGGAAATTATCTTGTATAAGGCAGAAAGACCTCCGGTGGATAGCCCATGACAGACTACTAACCCATCAATATGTATTGTAAATATAAATATTTGCAAAGAATTGTAATTGTCTGTCTGATTAAAGATATATATATATATATATATATATATATATATATATAGTATATATATATATATATATATATATATATAGTATATATATATATATATATATATATATATATTCAATGATCCTTTTCTACCCACATGGGTGTAGGGTGTAGGGTACTGAATAAAGATGTTTGTATAATTTAATGAAACAAGTTCCGCTAGTATATTAAAATATTTATTAAATTTGTCTGAAATTACTAAAACGAAATTGCATTACATTCACAACAGAATCCCCCTCCCCTACACACACATGCATATTGATAATCTACGTGGCTTTCAAACATGAGAGCCAAGGTGTATACACGTGTATAGGATGGAGGAAAGCGTGCCCATAATATATAAGCAACTGCATGTGTGCGTGGAATTGCATATGTTGCACTTCGGCATCATGCATTGTGTTTAGAGGAAGCCGAGATTCGTGGTTTCTCCCTAAAAAGGTCACTCTTTCCACTGGCGAGACCGCATTCATGAGTCGCCTTTGTTGCCACTTAGAACGGACGTGAGTTTATTCATAACAAAACGACATTTACGTTGTGCTACACGTAATTCCATTCCGTGTTAGAAATTTTCTTTTATAATGGTACACGTACAGGCGTATTTTGTTGGATTCACATCTTATTTATGTAAATTCTTTATTTAATTATATTTTGCTTAATTTTCAAAAGTAATCTAATTATTGTTTATTTATTATTAATTTCAATAATATTTTATCATGAGAATAATTGAAAATTAAATAATAATATCTTATTTATATCATACCTTATCGATTTTTGTTCTCGTTGGATTAATGGATACAGCCATTTCATATAAAACAGGAAATTTAATAAACAGGGGAAATACGGCAATATGAGTGTAATAAAACTTTCCATCAAAACATAATAACGTTTTAGAAAACAATTATATTAAAAATAACTTTTTCATTAACTTTTATTTTTTTAATAATAATTATTTTATTTTACAGCGTAACACGTAGTTAAATTTAAAAGGAATATAACAAAGAATAATTAGATATAGTTAAAACAAACGACATTAATAAATATTTACAAAAAAATTAAAGATATTATTTTTTTGTAAATATTTATTATTGTATGTACGCATATAATACATTTTGTTTTTTTTACCGAATATATGCGTTAAGGGATCTTTACTCATTATATACGTCTCAGCAACGGGTATAATAAAGGTGTTACAATATCTGGACGATAATCTAATTAATTAAATTAACTAAAAAGTTAATTCCGTTTAATAAATTCGTATAGTCTGACACATTTTTTTATTACTTAAATAAAAATAATCCACTGGCTTCTTCACGGCGTCAGGAAAATGACCCAAATCGTGCCTCAGTAATAATTCATTGCATCAATATTACGTTCAGGGTATGTGCTGTCGATTATAAAAGACAAACGTTTTAGGAAACGCTTCTGAACTCGCTCGATTTTCAGTGAGCTATTCGTGTTATTTAGAGTAATATTATTAAAGTATTTTGAAGTACGCATAATAAAATCCAGCACTTTTATAGCTGATTTAGTGACATTGTTAACGTGGTCTGTCAATTTTAAGTGACTATCAAAAGTAACACTCAGATCTATAATAGATGAGTTGTGTGAAATAGAAGTATCATTAATATAGTAATTATATATATTTTAGTCTTTCTTAAGGCAATATGTTATAACACAAAATTGATCTATATATATATACAGAGAGCTTTTTTTATCAGTATACATTTCCCCTATGTATACCTGCAAAATAGGCGAGTAAAACGCATTGATGTGTGTATGTTTGGTTGCCTATAACACGCAACTTAACACACATATGCCAAATAATCAACTAAACATACACACATTAATCGGTTCAATGCGTTTGACTCGCATTTTTGCAGGTATACACTCCCCCTAATGTATACTGATAAAAAACCTCCCTGTATATATATATACGTATATATATTCAATGATCCCTTTCTACCCACATGGGTGTAGGGTAAATATTGATCTATATTAAGGTTTAATTTTTTTAAGGTGCATCACTGAGAAAACATATATAAATTTTGCTGAAGTAAAATGGAGTCTTCTTTGGATTCAATAATTTTTTTTGATTATTTATGTTATCAGCATATGCCAATACAGGGCATGATATAGATGCAATTAAATCATTAAAAAAATAAACGTGTAAATAATTTATACGCGAAAAGATATTAGTTAATAGCTAAATAAATGGCGAATGCGCCGGGACACAAGACTACACTTAGCTTCTGCAGAAATAGTGGTTCCCCTGGGTATTAGATTAATTAGCAATTTGCGTCTAGCATTGTGTTATCTAATTAGTGGCAAGCAACAGAGCAGAATAATACAACCCTAATTAAACTCTATTATACCTTTAAAATAATCGCCTTATTATTATTTTCACAGGCGTCAACATATCATTTTCTGTATTCCCGTCATCTCTCCACCATTTTTCGGAAAAAATTGAAGGGCTTAAGTAAAACAGCGACATATCTCCTCGGCCCGCATTTTCCCCTCCACTACTATATATTTTTTTTTATCAAGGGGTGAATATGCGGGTCACGTAGGTTTCATATAATCAACCCCAATACTCGTGTTCGGTGTGAATGTCTTCATATCGGGGACAGGCATACCTTTCGGGTATATATTGAAAAACTCGTAGAATTTTATGTCGGTGGGATGTCTGTATTAGAATGGGCTTTATTATTGTAATGTAATTTAATTGGTATCTGGACGAGGTCTGAGGGATATCCGGCGCGCTCGTTTCCGGTGTCGTTTGCGCCTAATTTTTATATATGAATTCCGAACGGCTAAGAGAGTGCCATGAAAACGGGCGACGTTTGCTTTGCTGATCAGTTTGATATTGAAACCAGGAATGTCGTTTGTGGGTAGCAATTTAATTGTATTATTTGAGATGAGTTCAATTATAATCTTAAAACATTTCATATTAAAAAAGTGTTAAAAATAATTTTGATAACAAATAAGTAATAAAAAAAATAATAATTATTTTCTTTTTGAAATTCTGATTTACATAACGGAAGTACTTAAAATAAAAGCAAATAAATATTAAAAAAAAAACTACTTCCCGAGAAAATATCCTGCTAGACATTGAGACATTTAATGTTGCACGATAAATGATTGTCATCTTGATATTCAAGGTTTGTCAAGGCCATTTATATTAGTGGTTGAAAAAATTAAATTAATTTAATAAACAGAAAGTTCGTTTTTGTTTTAGTGGACGAATCAAGAATCGAAAAATACATTAAGGACAATTCCCAACACAAAATTGCAGAATTTGGGTAATTGAATTCATTAATTATTTAATTTATGGCTTAAAATTTATATATTTCATAAAAATCATATACATACAAAATGCTCAGAATTAATATTAGAATTAAAAAATCTAAATATTTAAGTAAATTGAACAACCTCTATATTTAAAATATATTTAAATGATACCTTGTATATCCATGAAACCATTATTTTTGAAATTATTACTGTTTGAGAATTATTTAGATTTTCCGCTAATTTTGACTGACCCTGTATAGTAGTGATATATTAATTTGCTACTTATCGTTAAATGTATTGAATATCTGGTAACTGTTTACAAGTGTTTAACAAAGTTAAGTGAACATTTCAAGTTGATTGAGAATTATTTGTTCCGTTTTATTCATATACATTTTCTATAGGGATTTTGCATATGTAATTACTATAGGGGGTGTATATGGATAAAACGGAAAAAATAAGTCAATAACCTAAACAAATATGAAATTATTAATATTTGTGTTTTTAAAATTCTGTAAAAATAATCAATTATTTTCTGAAAGTTAAATTTGGGATCTGAATATCCATAAAAGTAAAACTTTTAGTTCAGTTATGGATTATAATTAAAAATATTATTTCACGCGAAATAAAATACGGTTTTGTTTTCATTTATCGAAAAAAGAAAACAAAAACGATCATGTACCGCGCCGTCGAGTTATTTTTGCAGTGAGTGTACAAAAGCTTGAACGAAGGCTAGATCCGCCAGGCGGCAGCATTTTACTAGACTATATATTTACAAACCCCTACACCACCATTATGGTAGATGGGGATTTTAGATTATATATACAAAACTAATTTCAACTACATTTCGACATGTGTTGTCATATCTTGATGAAACGTTTACGTTATATCTAGAATAGAATTGTCTTGAATAATATGAGAGTACTTTTTTGATTTTCAAAAATGTAAGTAATATTTTTTTATATCTACGAATCATTTTTTAAAGTAAGCCCATATTTTTAATTAAAATTATGATTAATATAAGATGTATAGATCAATTCTCTAGAACTCATAGCTTCAAACAAAATGAACGTCACATTTTATATACGTGCTATACTCGCCTTAAATCAAATAATTTTACCTTTCTTAGGAGGAGGAGGATATACACGAATTAATGAACACTTTTGAAAGATAAATTAAAGCATTTCTACTTAGCTACAAGAAGACAAGAAAGAAATTAATAATCAGACAAATTTTGTAAAATATGAAATATGACTGTAAATGATACAATTGCTAAAGATACTTTAGATAACGTAATATTATTTTTTATATTTCAAAATCAGATCCTTGAAATGTTGATCAGAGAAAATTTAAGAAATAAACCACATTTTGCAGAATAGTGGATAATTTCATAGCCCAAAAGTATATTTCATCTGTGAAGAATAACCAGTGCTGGAAAATTCGATATTATACAATTTTTTTTCTTTTTCAATATCTATAAATTTTATTTGAAATGTTTTTCGATAAAATAAATATTTACAACGAACGAGAAAATGAGTGTTTTAACTTTAAGATAATTTTTATTGATATTTCTTATGTAATCGACTCAAAATTTTATTTGTTTTAAAACATAATAAAATACTTCAAAAATTAGAAACGAAATATACAGTATAAATAGAAAACAGTATTCATTCACTTGGTCACAGTTATTTAAATATATTAAATAAAAATGATTTGAAAATAATTAATAAATTATTTTCACATTTATCTCTGTGACTATAGACTTACCTACGTAAGTACGTTAAACAGCGAGGCATTTATTCAAATCCGAACCGAGAGAAGTTTTTTGTGAATTTACGATAACAACAATACACGAGCGCACGTCCTCCTTCGCCGGTCATTACTATCTCAGCGCGCGGCAGGTGAGGGTCGCTCTTTTTAATTAATTTGATTCAATTCTTTTCGTTTAATTTTATTCGGTTTTGATTTAAATTGAATTAATTTGGTTTAATTTGGTTTAAATTGATTTAGTTTAATTTGATTTAATATAACTGATTTAATTATGCTGATTGTATTTGAATTAATTTAATTGATTTATTTTAACATCTTTAAATTATGTAAGGCATAGCTGTACTGACGAGGGATAGATCCCGAAACACGTGTCTGCAGATGGCCTTATATTATGTAACGTTCCTTTTGTTGTTTTTACATAAAATTTTTCTCGGATCAAAAAAAAAAAAAAAAAAAAAAAATTGTTGCATTATTCAATATTTGATATGCAGCAGCAGGTGTACATTATGTAATTCAATGTCCGGCGTGGGTATTTGCCCGGGAAGTAGTTGTTTTAATGTGCATTTGTTTAACGTACTTACGTAGGTAAGTCTATAGTCACAGAGATAAATGTGAAAATAATTTATTAATTATTTTCAAATCATTTTTATTTAATATATCGAAATATACAGTTTGTCATTAAAAAAAAAAAAAAATCGAAGAAGCCATAACTGTTAATTTTTTTTGACAATAGAAAACAGGTTTTATATGTATAGTAATTCAAATTGCTTTACGCGTTTTAGATTTTTTTTCTCCATTGTACTTATTACTGGGGTTACCGAATTTATTCGTAAGTACCTTAAATAAATGCACACTAAAACAACCACTTCTCGGGCAAATACCCCGCCAGACATTGAATTACATAATGTACACCTGCTGTTGCATATTAATTAAATATTGCATCATTCAACAATTTTTTGATCAGAGAAAAATCCAATCTAAACCACCACAATTTTTCATTTACTATAAATTGTTCATTCAAAAATGTATTTAACCGATCTCTCCGGGGAAAGTTCAATGATGGACGCATGACTATTTATTATTCCTGCTTCCAAAAATAAAAAAAATAATAAAAAACGTCACTTCATATCTGTGCTCTTGGCTTACTATTAATTTATATAAATTTCTCGGTTCAATTTTTTGCACCAACACAATTAATCGCGTTATCGCTGTCGATATTGCTAACTCTTCCACGCAAAGTAGCAATAAAAGAGTCAGATGTTAAGCTACTTATTAGTTTTAAATGAACAGCTTTTGTATAAAAAAAAATGTACAAGTTTTACGTGGTTTTGAATTTCTACATACTTCCTTAATTAAAAAGGGACAGCAAAGATAACACCTATTTTTATTTACTAGAGCATTTTATTCGATTTTTGCCGTAATAAGCCAGTAGTTTACTCGTTCAGCAGCAAGTGTGCTTAACTTATTAAATACGCTATTTCCACTTCCTGCAGTTTCATTCAAATTTTATTGAAGTAAATGTACATAACTTTCTATGCATCCCATCTTTTTTCGTCCTCCCTCAACCCGCAACAAAGTACAACATAAACTATAACAGAAGCCAATAAAAAAATCTTATGCATATAAATGCTCGACTCGGGCAAATAAAGCAGCGATGTGCACTCGACCACCTGATGTATGCGTACCTTTATAAACACGCCGGTCTTATTTCCCTTCCCCCTACTTTTTTGTTGGGCACTTTGACTAAAATATTTGACAAGTCACGCGAGCAATACGCGTATCCAAATCTTATTTGCATATTGAGAGGCGAAATGAATAAAATATAAAAGGGAAACAAGCCTTCGTCTTCATGCCGACAAATATTTGATAATATCTCGAATTTTATTAAAAAAATTGAGATCTCGCCCCCGAAAAGATTTATTATTAAACGTAAATTCTCATGTTTTATATAACAATTCCTTAATATTTAATGAATATCCGGATTATGAATTAATAAAAAGAAATGTTTTGAAATGATTTTATTGAAATACAGTCATTTCACAAAAAAACATTTTTTTAAAGTGATATAGCAACTTCCGTAAATTGACTATATTTTTGTTTTATTTTTTTCATACATATTCTATTTACGCCTTGTGGACGGTTTGGGTTTAATTATACTAAACTCATAAATTAAACAAAGAAAATTAAGAAATTAGGATGAACAAATAAGAAAATATCAAAAGAAAGATACAAATATTGCAAGTTGCAAAATAATGTATGACTTACTCGATCGATGTCTTGAATAAGAGTGATTATTTTTGACAATTGTTTCTGATAAGTCTTTTATATAAGTTTAAATAAGAGGGAGGCTTTGGAATAACGTGAAAGGAATGAAGTTATAAAAGAAATGTGAAAAGGATAACAAGAAATTAGTTCTGAACTTTCGAATATATTGTATATAATAATTGTTTATGATGTATGTTGTGTATTGTTCGATTTCGATTTTTATTTAATATATTTAAATAACTGTGACCAAGTGAATGAATAATACTCTTTTCTATTTATATATTTTAATTATTCAGAATCTTTGATATTTGATTAAATTTAAACAACACATTTGAAATGCACTGAATGAAGATGTCGTATGATTGAGTGATTATCCATTTTTTTTATGATAAATCATGTATTTCATTTTAATTCAATTATATCTTTTGATACGATTATATATTTATATTTCTTTTTACATGTACAATCAGAAAAACGAATATAAAATATGTTTAGTTTTAATAGTAAAAATTGACCTTCGGATAACCTTGAAGCGGTCCTATTTGAACGTTTTAGCTGGCAAGGGCCGGGAATGCATCAAAATGGAAATTCATATATTTTAAATAAATCTGTTAATTATAAGATTTTCTCCTTCTTACTGAGGAGAATAAAACAATTGTAGTGATGCTAAATATACAGAGAGGTTTTTTTTTATCAGTATACATTAGAGGAAGTGTATACCTGTAAAAAACGCGAGTCAAATGCATTGAACCGATTAAAGTGTATATGTTTAGTTGACTATTTGGCATACGTGTGTTCAGTTACGTTCCATAGGCAACTAAACATACATACATTAATGCATTTGACTCGCGTATTTTGCAGGTACACATAGGGGAAATGTATACTGATAAAAAAGACCCTCTGTATATGTATATATATATATGCTGGGTGATGCTAAATATAAAAATAAAAATTGAAAATATTTTGTTGAATTTAAATCACTCATGGACATATCTCTCCAGGTACATATTACCCGGATAATGAAAAAAAAATTTTTTTTGGTGTTTTTTTTAGTTATACCTTTTTTTATTAATATCATTATTCGAACAGAGATTGTTCTTTTTTTTGTGCTCTTTCAGTGGAAATGTATTAAATGAGCGGGATTCAAGCGCGCGATCAGCACGTGCTTTTTTAAGCGACACGAAATAATTACATTCAGTGCTGCTCCTCGTAAGTATATTATCTTCATAAATCACCGGGACGGAGGCAATGTATTTTATATAAAATATGAATTTCCATTTTGATGCATCCCTGGTCCTCATCAGATAAAACGCTCAGAGAGGGCCGCCAGGCCCAAGTTTCGTCACTTTTTGCAGGCGGTGCAGATTCTCTTCATAAACTGCAATTGCTAAGATTATGTTAGATTTAAGAATTACATGTAAGTTGTACCCATTTTAACATTATAAGTATTTTATTTAAATATTGTATATTACGTGTATTTGTTTGCTTACATATATGCAATATAGGAACATACTGAAATTGTTTCATAATTCAAATGCCGTAAAAAAGAGCTGTATTTACCACACTCAGCAGATCCTATTCTGGTAATTTTCTTTATAAAGGAAAAATATTATAAATTTAATTTTCATTGACGATGAAACTTACAAATTAAGCAACATATGGCGCTTTGTGTGCAATAAAACATCCGTTAAATCACCTTTAACAGGGTACATGTAACACACTTGACTGATGAGGATCGATGGAACGAAATGGCCAACACCAGTTATCTAAACGCCAGATGAATGGTGGTTGAGTTCAATTAATGAATTAATGGTTTTAATATTTAGACATTGGTAGTTCATATTGTATGAAATAAATATGAATAAATTATTAAAAATCAACCAATAAAACACAGATTATATTGAATAATTTTAAATTCTCGACTAGTTTCGAGAATTTAAAGTTATTCAATCTAATCTGTGTTTTATTGGTTGATTTTAATAATTTATTTATATTTATTTCATTCAATTAATGAAATTTGTTTCCTTGTTTCATAAACAGGGCAGATTCTCATTTTTTAGTGGAGGAAATAACCCTAGTTTGGATATATACACTACATTAGTTTGCGAATTAGAAATTTGGAAATTGTGCTATTGTTGAATTTAATTGTTAAACATCCTTTAAATGTCCAATTAATCGACATACAGTAATGCGGAGTATACGTTCCATTAAATTAGAGCGTTGTACGAAATAGCGTTAAACGAGGTCATTTCATCATGTAAATAACGGGTTTAGAGGAAAACGGATAGAAAATTAAAGAAAAGTCAGGTATGTTGTCACTTATTAATAAATATGTTTTCTATAAGAAATTCAACAAAAAACTAATCTCTTACATATTTAGAAAGATAACAAATGGATATATAAAATTAGATAATATTCTAAGTCATCATAAATGTTTCAGATCGTTCAGATTCTTCTGCATTCCAAATTGTCTGTTTTTTTATCAAGAAGCTCAGGCGAAAAACTAATATCTTTTGATGTAGAATCGCTTTTTTTCCAGCATTCCAATAAAAGGTTCATTAATAAACCTCGAAAAGGTATTAATTAACTTACTGAAATTGACATGGAATGTAACATTTTTGAATTCAATAGCATTTTTTACTGACAAACTTTTGGAAACACTTTTTTAGCGAATTTATTTTTAAATCATCTGGAAAATAAAGCGAAAGAATCCATCAATAATTTCCCAAAAACGTTGATGACGTTTTTGCCATCACTAAAAATAGCACTAACATCGATGATTTATAAGCAGAATTAAATAACCCTAATAACATTTCACATATGAAATAGAAAATAACGGACAGCTCGCCATTCTCGATATTCTTTTAACTAGAAGTAATAGAAGAAGTTGGATTTTAATATACATAGAAAATCTACCCATACATTTAATTATATTCATGCATCATCCTCGATATCATTTAAATATGAACTTTCTGCATTCAAAAGCATAATACATAGGGCAATCAAGTTACTACTTTCAGAAGTAAATAGCGAAATACAATTTAAGTTAATATGTTAATATTAGACATAGCAAAATTTTTTTAATTAAAAAAAAAACAAATACCATTAAAAGACTATTTAATAAAAATATAACTGCCCATAAAATCAAATCAAAAACAAATCTAGAGTCAAAAGAAAAACAGCCTAATAGATATGCTCGAGTCATAGCCTTATATTACGGTTATCTGCAGATACATGTTTCGGGATGTCATCCCTCATAATACGATAAGTACAAGAATTAATTGTTTAGAGACAGGAAATATTTAAAAAAAAACGACTAGTCTTTATATAATAAAAAAATACACACATATTTGATTAATGGTGTAAATAACTTACAAAAATCACCAATTCCTAATATTAATATGAGGAATCAATCAGTTTCCTCGAGTAGTACATTTATCAAAAGAATTAAACATTCGCTCCGGGCCGTTAGGTGATTTATTACGGGACTAAATTGAGTAAATTTCGTCCGTACTCATTTATAAAAAGGGCGTAGGAGGGGAGGGTATCATAATATGCACATTATTTGAACTACATAAATCACCGCGGTGATGTAATTCAATATAGCGCTTTTCGAAAAGTACAACAACGCGGTGAAATATCGCCCAGGTATAATCAGAAACACGTGAATTTCGAACGTTGAAATATTATTTGGTTTTTTTTTGCATGTTGAGTTAATTAATCGTGTGGTAAATATATGCGATGTTAATTCAACAAATATTTTTATTCGCATAAATTTATTTAATTATGCTTTCACTATATATTTAAAAATCTATGCGAATATTTACATTATATTTGTAGTAATTAATAAAAGTGTATGTTTCTTATAATAATGTGAAAGTAAAAAAAAAAAATAAACGACTGCGGTAATAAAGACAATAGGAACCTGAATCTCTGTGGTATTCAAAGCTGCATATTGTGTTGAGATTTAATGTTATTTCGTTGTACGGTAATGCAGCCATTTTCATGACACATTAATAACGTGGCACATTAAAGCCACTGTCTTTATAAATTTAATTAAATTTTGCAGGATTTTCAGAGACGGGCGCTTACAAAAATTTTACGACCAATTAAGACGGGAGAAGGTTATTTATCGTTAATTTACTCAACATCACTTATAAAATGTGACGCTGGAGTTGATACCGTAACGCCGAAATGATACAAATCAAAATGTTAGGGGTGAATTTATTTTGTGTTGGTGTTGCGGAATGCGCTGTTATTTACAAAATTAGTTCACTGAATTATTAACATGGAATTAAAAACATATAAATGGTTTCTGTTATATAATATATTTATACAATTTGTAATCACCATTTATGCTAACCACTTTGTGGCTGAAATATGCTTCCGATATATACAAATATACAATAGAAAGGTTAATCAAATGTGTATTAGTACAATATGAAATCAATACAGAATAATTGTTTTATATTATGAAGCAGTATTTTTAAGTAAATTTAAAACAATTTTCATATTTTTATTTATACAATTATTGTATAATGCTTTTAATTACATTTTAAGTACGATGCAATTTTCCATATTTACATAACTTACATTTATAAATAAATTACAATTTAAGTGAATACATTGAAATATCTCGAAAACTACACATCGAATAAATAAAATTATAATTAAAATTTGTTCGCCTCGGAGGCTGACATCTAATGATACGAAACTTGATCCACTGCCCTCAACTCCCTAGGGGTTAGGGGGTGAGAAATAGAAAAGTTAAATAGGAACCCCCATTTTTTGTGCGGATTTGAATACTCCAGGAAAAAAAATAAGAAAATTTTATCTGAAATATTTTTTATATTCGTGACAGATAACGCTATAATTGACAAAATTCAAAATTGGCAAAAATCGTTGAAAAATGGGGATTTCCTGAGAAATACGCATGAAATCAAAGAAATAAAAGTACACAAAAGTGTGAGTCCTTATGCCTTTCACATATAATAGTTTTCTAATTAAAGCAAGTGTTTAAAAATTCGACCTTCAAGCGTAGAAACTCGTCATAAAACGACAATGAGTCGACTCACATGCGCATCTCTCATAAAAAAAAAGGTTTGGATAGTATTTATTTTCTGCAGAATTAATTTTATTTATATTAAATAAAAATGATTTGAAAATAATTAATAAATTATTTTCACATTTAGCTTTGTGACTTTTGACTTACGTTACGTAAGTACGTTAAACAAATGCACATTAAAACAACTACTTCCCGGGCATTTGTGCATTTGTTTAACGTACTTACGTAACGTAAGTCAAAAGTCACAGAGTTAAATGTGAAAATAATTTATTAATTATTTTCGAATCATTTTTATTTAATATATTTAAATAACTGTGACCAAGTAATACTCTTTTCCATTCATTTTATTTCATGAATGAAGCCTCATGCAAGCGTAGATGAAAAATGAAATGATTCTGATTTATGGCGAATGTAGGAGAAATATTGACGAGGCTGTTGTCTTATACGCTGAGAGTTTTCCGGATAATGTTCGATTTTTACAATATTGTTAGAACATTTTTATCACATGGTAGTGTACAACCTAAACAAAGAAAACGAGCAAAGATTGTTACAGGAGTTTGCAATGAAATATCTGTGCTAGCCGATGTTCAGCAAAAGCCACAAATAAGTACTTGACAATTACAACGCGATTCCGGAATTTCCCTAGGTATATATGTACTTATATCATCCGTATAAAATTAATTTCATTGCACCAAGAATTTCATGGAGATGATTTTTTTAATAGATTTTGTGAAATTAAATGTTGCTTTCAATTTCGCTTATTTTATTATTGAAATATTTTTCTTAACTATAGGAGTGTTTTTATTATATTAAATAAAAATGATTTGAAAATAATTAATAAATTATTTTCACATTTAGCTCTGTGACTTTTGACTTACGTTACGTAAGTATGTTAAACAAATGCACATTATTATTAATTAATCAATATAGGAAACATAGTAGAAGTGTTATCAAAACGAAGTATTTTTGAATTAACACGTAGAAGAAAGTAGGAGATATTTTATATAAAAATACTATTATTTGGGTTAGAGTAGACCATATATAAAATATAAATTTATGACATGGAGAAAAATGATTTGTAGATTGCGGACCGGCTTTATATCCCCTACTTTTTTGGACACGAATAAAAACAAGATTCTTATCGGGATGGAATCGAGAAACACGATGTTCTCTTTTTGTGTTAGGGATACGGAAGGGATCGGAATAAGGGATCAAACATATGCTGGAATTGACGATTGTTTACCATGTTTATTTAATACATACTTATTGAATAAAAATATAAAAATCATTTTAATTTTGTTAGTACATATTTTAATTTAAATACTTATATAAAATTTTATTGTAAATTTTATGTATTCGAAATAATCTTTGTTTATAATTCACTTTTATCATTTCTAGATGTTATTATTAAGCCATTATTAAACCAAAAGTTTACCAGGAAAAAATAACAGTTACAAAACGTAGATTAAATGTTTTGATTTAAATATTTTGTTTATTATGAATAATAATTAATTATTTGATCCAAGTATTGTTTAACTTTTTAATGTGAAGTTATACACTCCATATTCAACGATTTATCTTACCTTAAATTGCACAAATTTTTGACGGCAAATGGTGGGCAAATTTTTACTTTATTAAATTTTCATTCAGAAACTTATTTGACCATATTCACCGGGGAAGTACCATGATGGACACATCACCATTTATTTAAAACCGTATGGTAAGAAATAACAAAATAAAAAAATAAAAATTTTAAAGACAAGAATCTATTTTTTATTTCAAAGTAGTTTTGGAAAGTACCATGATGGACACATCACCATTTTTTTTCTGCTGTGTTTCCGTGATAGCGCATAAATGGATTAAGCGCAAACTTTATATCTAAGATTTTTATAACTTTTCAGATCATTCTGAAAAGCTTTTGGTTAGAATCAAAACCCATTAAGTGCAACTTCTGAAAAGCTTTTGGTTAGAATCAAAACCCATTAAGTGCAACTTTACTCTTAGCGATTTTTCATTTTTTTTAATTCGGATAGAAAAATATTTAAAATAAAAGTTGTAGATCAAAAAAAATCACCAGAGAAAGTGCCATGATGGATTTTTTTTCATAAAACTTCCAAATCTTTATTGCATCACGCAGTTTTGGTAAAATTAATTTATATTAATATTATTTAATGAAAGAGTTGGCGTTTTAGTGCGGCGATAGGAAAAGTAAATTTTAATAAATCCCACACGGCGTGGAAATTGTCGAGACAAACAAGATTCTGGCGATATTCAAATTCAATGATATTAAAATTTCTTGCGAGCAAATCGTTTTTTCCCCTCCATGTAAGCCGGGGTAAGTATGATAGTCGGCCAGCGCGGCATTTGCATAATTTAATAATATAATACATCCCATCTAGGGTGGAGCAAGCCGCATAATATGCAAATACGTCCAAGTGTGGCTCGAGACTCTTTCGCAAATTTTTAATACCGACGCGTTATGAATTAATAATACTGACGTTAAATCAATAACGTGTGTGCTTTTTTTAAACCAGTATTATTTTGAACAAATCAGATAAATACAATTTGCTTAATTTATACAAGGTGTATATAAAAAACCCCGCTACGGTCAAGTAGTTAGAAAAATACATATCCAATCAAATTTTTGTATTTCTCAATTATTTATAAAAATGTATTAAATGTTAATACAAACGTTTTATTATTAAAAACTCTTGGGAATTTTTAACACTGAGGTATATATCGTATAAATTGAAAATGCAAAAATTTGGATTTTAAAATTATATCGGGTGTGTTAAAATCGACGGACAAGCACTTACATGAAGGTTAGCTATAGTACATATAATATTAAGGTATAAAGATAGTGATGAGTTCATCATGGTGAATTCGGTCAAATAAGTTTTTGAAAGAAAGTTTAATAAAAAAAATTATGAAGGTGCTATCCATGAAGAATTATATGAAATGGATACTGAAAATAATTAATTAATAAAAAATAAATAACTGCTACAAATATCTTCAATTTGGTTCTCATTAATCACTTGATGAAACATGTTTACAATATTAATAATTAAATAAAAGTCACTTGGCATGAACTATTTTTTATTCTCTCGGAGAGAATAAAAAATAGTAGTGAAACAAACCAAGTGACTTTTATTTAATTATCAATATAACTGCTACTGTAGGTTTGACTTACAAAAATAAATTTCCAGCTATAAAGTGCGAATTTAGTGTGCCGGATAATTAGTTAATTTATTTAAATTACTGTCAATATAAACACGTTAATGTATCAAATGTGTAAATTTTATGGAAAGTAAAATTTTGGCCAAGAAAAATTTTTTTTAAAAACATCGAAGCTTATTTGTCGTGAAAATGATGAAAGTGAGATTACTAATGAGACTAATAGAAAATGAGGCTCTCAAAACGAAGGTAAGTCTACTATACCTATTAATGAATGATATCAATGACAAACATAATTCTCAAGGAAAATATCGATTATTAAAGAACAAAATAAAAACCCTAGAGGGAATTAGTAAATTATACTAAAACGATATCTCTAAAAATGTAAAACCAACTGGGATTCCGAAGATCCGTATCCTCTCAGAATCAGCATCATTACAAGAAAGTTACAAAATAAGTGAATCAGTAAAAGTTATTCAGCAATCTTCTTCAAAAAATACGCCATCCTATTAGAATTAGTTCGAATCATCAGCAGAACATACACAGCCCAAGGTGATCTAACCTCCCGACGAGGATACAAAGTGCGGTAACGTATTTAAAGAAGTTGTAGTAAGAGCTGATTTTTGGTCTACTGGTATATTGCGTAAACAGTTTCATGAATCGCTCGTTAGAACAAATAAAATAAGTTCATCATCAAAATCAACTTAGAATTTTAAAATAAGAAATAATGAAATTCTATTTTTAGAACGTTAGAACAAATAAAATAAGTTCATTATCAAAATCAACTTCGAATTTCAAAATAAGAAATAATGAAATTCTATTTTGAATATGTCTAATTTTAATCTTATAGGTTTTAATTATCTGTCAATTAGAAGCAACGTACTGGAAATCGAAGCTCTATGTGCAGGTAATTAGTATTTTATAACATTATCTCATTTCTGAAGAAACTAGAGCAATTAATAAAGGTGGATTCAGTTTAGCTGGCCATTTTTCTTGAAACTTTTTGAAAATTTTTTGACGTATTCGCTTTAGTTAATAATAATTCATATTAATAAAAAAAAACATTATTTTGCATAATACCTTATTTTCACCAGTTTCGGAAAAATTCAGCTTACCATTATCGAGCATGAAGTTGGCATCAATTCACATTCAAACAATGTTTCTATAAAATACATTTAAAAACAAAACTCATTCTGTAATACAAAATGGTTCATTGATAAAATACTAAATATAAGAGAGATACTAAATATAATTAAAGAATTGTGTGAAAATTCATTGTTGAAAATGAAAAAAATAATTAAGCAAACCATACAAACATGCTATTAAGGACGCTAAGATTCATATGATTCCCTTATAAAAGTAGTTGCAAATTTAACAAAAGTTTTATGGAATTTTATTAATAAAATTAAAAAAAATATACTTTCGAAAAATTATAATATTTATATATCACCAAGTGATTTTAATTTATTTTTTATATCTATAGTTATCGAAAAAGATAAATATTTGTGATATAAATTCTGCGATTTAATGTGTTAATTATTTCATTTTTAAATGAATCTGATTTAGATGTTTTAAATGTCATTCAATCTATTAAATCAAATACGAGCTTTGTTTACGAATTTTATATGAGTCTATTAAAAAACGTCTCTGATGTTATAATAAAATTGCTGACTATACTAATTAACCAAGTATTAGCAACGAGCTTGAATTAATTTAGATATTAATCTGAAGTAATCTTGTTTTTTTAAAATGGTCAATTTTTCTATAAAAAAAATGTCTATCAACTTATGATCGGCATAATACATTACATTTTCACTATAGGATCAACATCTGGAGACATTCGTTCAGCAGTTACAGATTGATTTACAACGTAGAACAATTACAGTTATTGCAACTTTTGCCCTTATAGATGAATGTAAATTTGAAAAATTAATGTTTTGAAAAATAAATCACTTGGTTTTGTTTTACTCATTAATTGCCTGTAAAGTTTGTATAAGTACCGATACATTTGTACATATCTCTTTGACCTAAAGTCGAAACTAGACGGAAACAGACCAAGTGTCTTAATCAAAGTGTATAATATTAATTTGTTTATATTATTCGACTAGTTTCGGCGTACATGCCAGTATCAAAAGTGTTTATAGAAATCAATAAGTAAAACAAAATCAAATGATTTATTTTTCAAAACTTTCATTTCTTTAAACTTATTATTGAAAATAATTTACTAAGTAATTATTGAGATCAGAATTAAAGAACGCAAATGTATTTATAAAGTATGAAATATTAACATTACCATCGATTTTCACTTGGAATTTTTTATTTATGAAGATAAATATATAAATATGTGTAAGTTTACGATACTATTATAATACAAGTAGCCGGTTAAATTTGTATCAAAAGCATTGTGTTAATCGATGCCAAGATGGCACTAATTATTAAATTTGCTTTTGCTAAGGTAAATAGACCTGGTTAAATATTTAACATCCAATGAAATTATAGAACTTTATTATAAGTTTTATTAATATACAATAATAATTAATCTTGAGTTAACCGTTTGTTATAATGAAATCACTTGGTTTTGTTTTTAAAACGGTTATTAAATATGTTTTACCAAGTGATAAATGAGAAAAAACTATACAATCTTATACTCAAGATTGTATAGTTTTTCTCATTTATAAATCTTATACTCAAGATTGTATAGTTTTTTCTCATTTATCACTTAGTAAAACATATTTAATAACCGTTTTAAAAACAAAACCAAGTGATTCGTACACTTTTTAAAATGATCACATTAGAGAAATGAACATGCAATTTATTTCACTTAATAAGAATGCTAATTGGTTGTTGTGGAAGATAGCAAATAATTTAAGCACAGCATCCGTATAATTTCGCGCACTAATGCGAATCGAAATCCGAATCCGACGCGCATGTATATTCATTAAAAGCAAATGCCGGAATGAAAGTGCATGGTAATTATGGTGAAGGAGCCGGGTATGCAGATCACCGACTCCGGACGAATTGACGTTATCAATGATTTAGGGACGCAAATCGGGCGTTTGCTTCCGCTTCCCCCCGTTGTGCTGGCGACCGTGTCCGTATCAACTATTCAACAAAGTGTAATAAATGAGACGGAAATGGCTAAGCCCGAACACATGAAACAATTACTCAAGTGCGACCACAAAGGTACTGTTACAATTATTCGGGCGAATATCGGGACCGTAAATTAAACAAACCGAATTAAAAGTATGGAATGCAATCCTGTGATTGCGAAACGTTAATCCCATTGCTAATCCTTTTTACAGTCAAAGTGGGATTTTGTTTGCTTTGGTTTTATTTATAATTCATTGTAAATGAAATTAAATGTTTTCATTTCAAAATGATCATATTTATTATGTATATAATGGCTATCGACCAGAGGTATAATTATATTCAATTTATCTTATTGAAGTGTAGTATCTTTTTTTAAATTAAAATACTCATCTTAATGAAAATAAATCACGTGATAAAAATACCTATAATGTTGTGCCGGGTAGTAAACCTCGAAGGCATAATCACACGCGTATTTGATAAATGATCGCGAAATGAGAAAAGACGGGCGTTTCTTAGCCGGAAAAGAAATATGACGTGGAATTTGCATAAGCCATTTGTTTCCTTTGAAAGTTTACAAGTATGCATTCGGAATACGGAATGGCCGACTCCGAATAATCTCTACATAAAAGACGATGTACAAAACTGCGCGACCCAGGCAAATAAAAAATAAATAAATAAACACAATAAAAAAAGGAACTTCTCGTCCCCGAAACTTATTTACGGCGGCGAAACGCAATCAATGGTGGCTGAATGGATTTCGTTTCGCCGCACAAAAATTGTATTCACTACTTTGGCCAGCCTGAACAGAATACGTAATGCCATTTAAGAAATTATTTTAGATAAACATACTTTTTTTAAAAGCAATTTTCTTAATCACATGAAATATATCCATTGTATAATAAAAATAATTACTTATTTAATATTCTATGAAATAAATATGAATAAATTATTAAAAATCAACCAATAAAACACAGATTAGATTGAATAACTTTAAATTCTCGACTAGTTTCGGGTTATTAGCCCATTTTCAAGAGAAAAAAAAAAAAATTTTAAATTCTTTTGAAATTGGGCTAATAACCCGAAACTAGTCGAGAATTTAAAGTTATTCAATCCAATCTGTGTTTTATTGGTTGTTTTTTAATAATTTATTCATTTTATTTCATACAATATGAACTACCAATGTCTAAATATTAAAACCATTAATTATATTTAATATTCATATTAATTTATTTTATGAAAAAACAAACAAAAAAAAGCGAAAGTTCATCAATTTTTGTTATTTTTTTTAATAAACTTATTGTTTTTGAAATATATAATAAAAATACAGAACTTAATGGATATGGTTAAGACAATAGCCAAAAATAAAAGTCACTTTATTTATTTTAGAAAAGCCAGAACTTATTTGTTCTAGAAATATATTACGATGTATAGAAGATGGCATAATGGGAAGAGATATTGATCGTATTAAATATATAGTGAAATTTTAATTAAAACATTTTTCTAGTCAATCATTGAAATACAAATTACACTGCTTTTAAAATCAACAACAACACATTTCTATAAACTCCAGTTAAATTTCCGTGTTATTATCGTACAAACACGTCCTTTATAATATCAATTATTTCTCAAACATGATGTTAGTAATACAATAATTTGCAATAAATTACAAATTATCCGCTTGCAAACTCATTGTACGACCACGTATGAATTTAAATAAATTACATGAGGGATTTGCCGGCTAAATCCACCCCAGACGCGAATGTTAATTTCTGCCTAAAGGGGGTTAACAGCTATATATCCAAATTCACGTTACTCGAGTCCCATTCGTCCGCACTACTTTGACTTGCATGAGGCTTTCCACCCTCACGCGAGCCACTCTTACGGAATTGAGTAGTTTCTCCGCTAATTCGTTACTAATCTACAACGAATTCACTTTACGTGATCTAAATAACACTTAATCACAAACTTTTAATGGGATTTATTTTTCGTATTTAAATCTATCAAATTATAGAAAATATCAGCTTCTTAATTTTAAAAATATGTATTTGAAACACATTATTTATTTATTAATGGCACAGCTACAGAAATAAAGTAAATACATTTCTATATATTTTATATGTACACTATTAATTTAAAGGAGAAAAAGTAAATTGTAAAATAGCACTAATTAATTAAGATTGTTGCAAGGTTTGCATCATTCTTTTAAAACAACATTTTGCATTTAAAATATCAAAAATATCGAGTGATGTATCTGTTAATAGTAATTCATTATAAATATCGCATATGGAAAATATAAGTGAATTAATTAATATATTGGTTTTGGGAATAGGAAGAAAGAAGAGTCTTTTTTCGAAGTGAATGGGGTATTTGCAAGTTAATTAGTGAATGAAAGGTATAAATATCAAAACTTCCAGTACGGGAATTGTTCGGACAATTCATTAATTATTTAAATTATTTGGAATTTTTTTGTCTATTACTGGATAATCCGTAGAATATCAGAAATATGTAATAATAAATGTAAAATCAAATAAAAAAAAACAGAACACTTTACTTCAAACAGTTAGTTAATAACTGCCAGAACATTTCCCGCGCCTATATCAGATGTCAACAACACAAAAATGGGTCGCTTTTCCCCGAATAGCTATGCATTTTAATGCTTCATACAATGCTGAAATTGAATAGATATTTAAGTAAAATATTGAATAAAAATAATAAATTTTATTCTGGTAAACACTGGATATTTCCGTATTTTTAAAATATAATTTCCACGTGATTTCATATATTTCATCAAGACTTCACCACAAATTTAACAAATTTCATATAAAACCACGATATTTCGCAATTTTCACACACTATCGTAAACTCTCAAAACTTCGTCGTAAAATTTATCAACAACTGACGTTGTAAAACTTAGAAACTTCCACGCGGCACTCCGTTTGAGGCGTTTATATAAGACATAATTAAATCCCGCAAAACCCATAAAAATCTCTTCACGTATAATTTAACCGAACGTCGTAAGTTGCAGCAGAGTGTGAAATAAATTTATAAAAAAAAAATAATATAAAATCACCTAGGAATACACGAACGACCGTTTTTCGTTGCCTCCCTATGGCGGATGGGAATTTATAATCCCCCACCGCAACACTGACAAGTTATATTAAATCGGGTAATTATTCATAAGGACCGCAAACACGACGCACTTTGGTTTAATTAAACCGCACGTGTGTGCATATTTCAATTAGCAAATTTGTTTTGTATGATAATTTTCGAAATTAATTTTGTTTGATTACTATTTCAGCGCGTTGCAGAACCGAATAGATTAAACGTTTTTATTTTGAGGTTGCGTAAAATGAAACAAGGTATTTTAATCGAAATAATTATATTATTAATAATTATTTCTTAATTAGGAGTATTAGGACTACAAATAGCATTACAGTTAATTATTTAATATAATCCATATACATAGTGTTTAATTTGTATTTCACCACTCGTAAAATTAAAAATAAAACACACACATGTGAAAATAATTTATTAATTATTTTCAAATCATTTTTATTTAATATAAAACACACAAGTGAAGAAAGAAATTCAAAGTGTTTTATTTTTAATTGTTCGAATCTCTTCACGTTCAACACATTACTTGTAAAATTATTCTAAAACTAGGTATATGTTCTAATATATTAAACGAATTTTATTATATTTCAATTACTTTTTCTTTAACATTTTTTTGTGCCTGAATTCGTTCTCCACTTATTAAGTGCTTTTAAGTTTATTACTAACATTAATATTTTTATGATTGTAAATTTTTCAATTAAATGTGAAATAAAATTGTCGAAACGTAAAATATTTTTGACAAATAGAAATTCTATTGACATATGCGTGATTTATATGTAATTTAGAATCAGAAAATATAATAGAGATAAAGGGAAACATTTTAGATGTATAATGAAATTCAATCGAAAAAACCCTTTAAAATATAATATTTTATATGAACGTTTAAAGTAATGAATGTTAATATCAAATTGTCTATATATGCAATGCTTTCCATTGAATCGGAAAAATAAAAAAAAAAAAAAAATGCGAAGTCACTTCATTAATCACCGCCTTTTTCCAATTAACACAAAAGTGTTATTTGTTTGCTTTTAATTACTTTTATCATGAGTCGATGAGGTCCCGTAATGAAACGGCGCTCTTACGAATCCGCAGAGCGCCTGAAATTAATGAAGCGATAACCTATTCTGAATTTACAACGTTCCCCTTTTCCCGGGGTGGCGTTTTTAAGGGATTAAGTCCGATTTATGGCCTCTGTCCTGCAACCAACAGCCGCACCATACCGAATTCTCCGACAAACAAAAAATCCTGGATATTTATTTCACGAAAATTTGACGACGGGTAATTATTTTCGCAAGGGTTGAAAACCGGCGTTGTTTATTACCTTTTTTTAAAAAATATCTTGTTTTTATTACTTCGAAATATTTGATCAATATATAACTTTTGTATTAAAATTAGTTTTAATTTATTACATTTTTTTTGGAGAGTAGGGAGAAGGCTCGTTATAAATTATAAAATAAATTCGAATAATAATATTGGGCTGAAAGACCTTTGATGTATTTTGCTGTGCGCAACACGAAAAATTATCTTATTTCTACAATTAAAACAAATGCAAGTTTCTAAGTTTTAGGATATCCGGGCAGTCAATATGGTTACTAAGAAGTTTATATAAAAATGCGATACTGGACTATTTACGCAAATGTTCAAGCGATTTAACATTAAATTTCTGCA
Organism: Philonthus spinipes; assembly: GCA_963082785.1. Taxonomy (NCBI): domain Eukaryota; kingdom Metazoa; phylum Arthropoda; class Insecta; order Coleoptera; family Staphylinidae; genus Philonthus; species Philonthus spinipes. The sequence continues at coordinate 36,518,424 of OY720300.1, forward strand.
GCGTTCCATTTTAAAATATAAATATTTGAGAAACCTGCGTTGAACGCTCTCAATTAAATATATTTGATATTGCGTCTGTAGATACCAAATTGAAGAAGCATATTCCAACTTTGAACGGACAAAAATGTTAAATAAGGACTTCAGCGCATTAGGAATATGAAAACTTAAAGAATTACGATGTATAAATCCCAGCGCCCTGAATGAATCACCAATAAACCCTTACACATGGGGATTAAATGTATGATAAGTTTACAAGATAAATACAACGCCCAAACCTTTCGAAACATTAACAACATGCTAATGGAGACTTTATAATCATATTGAAACGGACAATGTTTATTTCTAAATGACATAAATTTTCACTTAAGACTATTTAGAGTAAGGCTATTAGTACTACACCAATTAGCAATTTTATCAATTTGATATTGTAAATGTTGACAATCAGCAAGTGATGAAATATTTGCATATATCCGAGTAGAGAAGGTGTTTACAAGTTAGACGATAGAATAAGTCATTAATAAACAAATTTAAGTACAATGGGCCCAAGATAGAGCCTTGGGGGAACACCAGTGCATGGATAATAAGAAATTATTGACTGACACATATGTTTCACGTCCAATCATATATGAAGCTATCAAAAATAGAGAATTCGAACAGACGCCTAAGTCACCCAATTTATGCAGAAGTAGCTTGTGGTCGACTTTGTCAAACGCCAGTATAGATCACATCAATTTATCCAGAACAATCCAAAGTCCTAGAGCGCTCTGGCATAAAGCCATGCTGATAAGTAGATGCAATTATAAATGATTGGTAATGGATAGGAAAGAATAGGTGCACAATCCTTTTATAATAAGGCTGGTAAATTATCATGCCCTGATGAAAGTTTATTAGGAAGCGACTTTAAGTATTTCAGGACACTTTCAGTAGGAATTTCAGAGAAAGAAAAAAAAAAACCAAACCAGAACGCACCAAAAAATCACGAGTGTGGTGCCGGCAAGATGGAAGTAGATGCGATAGTTAAGATGTTTCGTCTATCCTACGAACAATGTAATTTTTTAAAGCCATTCTCGAGGAGGAACCGTACGATGATGTTCTAATCTAGAAGAAATAATGCGTCGGTGACGTGTAAACATGCATGGGATCCCGACTGCGCGCCGTAAAGAACACAAACGGGATTTGAGGAAAAAATGCCGGGAAATTGACAGATAGGCTCATAAAAGATTTAACTGTATGTTACGATTTGTCTATAAGAAATATAAATCTTTATTAGGGCTAATAACATGAAGTCTTACACACGTAAAATACAGTTAATATTTTCTATAATACTTTTTAAATAATGAGCAGTTAAATATAGTTATACCAAAATATATTCTTGAAATTATAGCCAAATATTAAATATAGAAAACCCGAATGTACCAACTCTAATAGATTAAAAAAATGTAAAAGTACCCTTCTTTTCAGCTTTAATTAGCGAAAAAAAAACATTAAGAATTAATATTAAATAATATAATCACTTACCTTTTTTGTAAAAAGTGATACTCCATGCTTTTATAAAATTTAAGTGAACAAAAACGATGTTTATAATAAACATATCGTACTTATAATGAAATATATCAAATAAACACATTTTTTTCATTTTCTGATTTATTAAAAATTTATTTATACATTTCAACACCAATAATCATTCAATAAAAGGATTTTTTTTTTGATTAAAATTTACAGATCATGATAATATAATAATCAAATAACAACAACCAGAACGCAACTAATTACTGGAAATGCGCCGGAATCGCTGCCGCCTGAAAACTTTCGTAATTCGCTCCCAATATTTTATTTTTGCTTGGAATTGCCGTGCGGTGCGGACTTCATTCATTAGAAACATGTTTACTTAAAGTGTAGAAGTATTGCTCGAAACTTTATAACAAACTTATTTATTAATAATAATAACACATCGTTAATTTCATTAAAACATTTAATATTCTGCATTTGAATTAAGATCGTGTCCCGCTACACGATTTATTTATTTACGATAAAGTCCTTTATGCAAATAATATAAAATGTGTGTATAATACAAGATTAAAAATGAACAATTATTGTAAACATATAATGTAAAATATAAGAATAAGTGGTGTAAAGTGGCTTTCTATACCTGCTTGGTTATTATAGAGATTAAAATGATTATATACAGGGTGAGTTTTTTTTTTCGATGTTCTCTATAGGGATCTCGGAAACAATAAGAGATAGAAAAACAGTTAAATTGGGAAAGAAGTGTAGTTTTATAAGACGAATAAAGTGTCACTTTCAAAATATTTGAAAAAGTGAAGGGTAACTAGATATTTTGAAAAAAGTAAAATGTGTCAATTTTTTGAAATCAATATATCTCTATTATTATCATAAATAGAAAAAAAACTGTAAAGGATAAAGTTGTAGAAAATTTTACACAGATTAATAACAAAAAACAAAAACAAAATTCGCCCATATTTTGGGAGATATGACACAAACTTACCTTTTTTTTAAATGGAAACAATAGTTGGCTATGACTTTATTAAAAGTATTTTAAAAATGATTTAAAATAAATATATTTTTTTTAAATAAAAGTAATTAAATTCAATTGAATTATTTCTCAACGATGATATTATTTAATACATCAAAATTAAGAATACATTTATACTTTACATTAATATCTAATAAATTAATTACTATTGTTATTGATGGTTTGTAAATAAATAAATGCCAATAAATATTTAAAAATGCTGAATGAATTATTACATGTAGCCATATTTATTATTTAGGTTTATTGATTTATTGTTTTTGTGCAGAACCAATTTTCAATAAAATTTTATTAGTCTTGGCAGAGTTTATTTAATATTCTTTTGTATTTTTATGTTAAACCACTTTTTAAAAGTTCTGTTTTAAATTGCTCCCTTTATTTCTTTCCCTGAAGTATATTATTAATAATAATAATATATTGATTGTTGCTAATAAATACACCACATTAATGAAAATAATACATATTAACAAGTTAAATAATTACAGTAATAGTATTTAAAAGAAAATAATTATTTTATTCGTTTGTTTCAAAATAAAACAATTATTGTGAAACAAACCACTTATTTAATTTTTACCTAATTGTTTAAATATGTTTCACCAAATGTTAACTGAGAAATTAATTCAAGAGTTATTAATATAATATTTTAATAATATAATAATTTGTTGATTTTTAATGCTTTCACTTGGTTATACATTTTGAGTTTATTAAATAAAACACTTTTTCACTTTGTATACAAACAAAGTGAAAAAAAATATAATAATGTATATATTTCAAAGTGTTATTACAATAATATTATTAAATAGTTTATTCACGTGGTCACATTTTGAGTTTACGTATACAATCAAAGTGAAAAAGTGTTTTATTTAATAAACTCAAAATGTATAACCAAGTGAAAGCCTTAACAATCAACAAATTATTATATTCTGTAACTAATAAACTCATTATTTCGCAAAGAAGCGTTATAACAAAACATAAATCACAATTATTAAAGAACGGAATGAAAAAGAAATCACTGAAAACAATGTTTTGTTATAATTATTATGAATGGCTAGCAAAGTATTACGAGAATTATATTAAAATGAAACAATATTCTCCTTACACCTAACGGTAGAAAGGAAAAAGATTAAAAAAAAGGAACAATATTTCTAATATATTTTAGATAATAACAAAAGTTGAAAATAGTCGAATATATATATATATATATATATATACAAGATACAAGAAACTATCGTTTAATAGTAGAATATATATATATATATATACGAATTTATTCAACATTTATTACAATTTTATATATATATTACACCATTTATCACATTTTTTTTCTTTCGTAATATTTCATAATGCGTATTTCTGTGGTGAATAATAGATAAACTAAATCGAATGTGTATTCCCAGCCACAGGAGAAATAAGGATGCGGAGTAAAAAATAATATGAGCGTATCCTGCATGGCCCTTAAATTACAACCTAAGATCCTTTTCAATTTACAGGCCGAAAAGTGCGGTCAAAGTGGTAAGGGACCCAACGCTGTCCCTTGTGAATAAACAGATTCTGGAATTTTTTGCGGATTTCCCTTTATTCCATTTGCAGGTCACACCGTGAAATTGGCCTTTTCCTGTGCGGGGCAATAATTCGTGTTTATGAGCAAATAGGTACTAAATTGAAAAAAAAAAAAAATGGGAACGTGCTGTTGATAGTAAAGTCGTAGCTAGATTTGTATATTTTTATTATTATTTTTAATTATCACGACAACTTGTAAAAAAAAAAAAATATTCTACACTTCTTTTTAAAAATAATTTGAGGTAGTTAATTGAATTGGTCTTAATTACTAAAAATTATTATAATTATTATGATATTTATAAAAATTTGCAGTAATTTCACATGATGAATAATGTTGCAGCAAATATTGCATTGGTTCCACAAATTCGAAAATATATCATCTCGGCCATAATTTTCTTTTCGGATCCTTAGATTACTAAATTTCTAATTTTTATAAAGAAAATATGAAATACGACGTGAATCACCTGGGAAATTGTTTGTTTGAAATTATTCTTTAAAAAATTTGGCCGCAAAAATTACTTCTCGGTCGGTTTGCTTAACGGATAGTCGACGAAGAAATTCAATTGAATGAATGTTAAGAGTTTACAAAATAACTTCTTTGCTAGTTTTTAGTTGCATGAAAGATATAGCATTCATTTATTAATAACCACTACTGAAGGAGCATAATGTAAAATTATTTTCATTTATGCAGGATGTTCGTTTTTCCCGGAATTTTTATGAACTTTGGAATTTTAAATGGAACACGATATATATTATTTTTATATTTGATCCCCCTTTAAATTGTCTTTAAAAAAATTATTAGTACTTTTGAATAGTCGCTACTGAAGATAAGTAATTTCTAAAAACAATTGACAGTTGCAGAGGTTTACGTAAAAAAACATTTTGTTTTTATTTTTGGTGGTGGAGGAATTATTTTTTGTATATATACCAAGAAAATACCGTTCTATTTAATGATTTTTTAGTAAACCACTCGATTTTTTTTATTATATTCAAATTGTTTTGTTCTGTAATTGGGTTTATCATGTTGGACAAGTAAAGATTATTATTATTATTATTATTATTATTATTATTATTATTATTATTTATCAACATTATTAGATGTAGTAACAATATATTGTTGTAAAAATAATTTTAAAAGAAATCTAATAAAAAATAATATATAGGATATTCTATTTAAAATAACAAAGTCGATATAAGTGTCGGTAAAATGGGATACTATGTACAAATGAAAATTATTTAAAATTATGCGTCATCAGTATTTCGAACAAATTTTATTAATGCGAAGATGGGCAGTTCGATGAATCACTGTATAATTTAGTATTGGTTTAATCGTGCATACACACAATTATAAAATTCAATAAACCATTTAACTTATAATTTATATATTATTACATTAAATAATAATTATATATCTTGTTGATAAAATAATGTTTATTCCTTTTAATCTATTATAATTATTCATGGGATATATCCAATAAAATTGATTATATTTTGCAAAATATATATTATTGACTTTACCAAATATAAATCATCAAATAATATCTGAACAAAGTACACATTGAACGTAATTATCTGATTATTAAGCGCATTATACCCACGCGAATAATTAAAATTTCAATTTAAACACGTTCATAAATTTTATAAACGAATTTTGTTTCATAATCAGAGTTTGTGTTACTATTATTAATTTCTTAAAAAGAAAACACATGTGAATATCACCGTACATTTTCTAATAGTTTAAGTTCCTTTATGATCTAACCGCGAAAATATCTAACAAGATAAAATTTGTTAAAAATCTTTTTAACACAATGTTTAATACAACGAAGTAAATTCCCAATTTATAATTTGGAGTTTAAATTACTTCAAGTTTGTATTAATACAAAAAATGAAATAAATTTGGTAATTATAAATAACGTGAATAATCAATAAATTTCAGGTTGAGTAATTTTAAGATTATTTAAGTAAGTATAAATAACGTGAATAATCAATAAATTTCAGGTTGAGTAATTTTAAGATTATTTAAGTTATGATCAACGAAATACACAATTATTTATCTTACATAAATAAATACTCTTACTTTTATTTAAATATATCATAAAAACTGATGGAAAAGTAGCATAGACATGCTCAGTTTGTCATTTTCCCACAACATACAGCATGGTCGTTGATTGTACAGTTGGGCGATGTTTTACTTTGACGAGTGAACTCGTCCAGCTGTACGCTCGGCGACCTCACCTTATATTGCAGACAATTTACGAATTGGCGTAAGTTAAGTATTTTGTTCACTATTATATCTTCCTTCTGCTTATGAACTTAAAAGAAAAACAAACAGCATTATAATTTTTATAAGCAACCTTGAAACTTTCTATTTATTTGTAAGCTATCTTGTATATAATTCGTTTTAAAATAACAACAAGGTTTGTTTGTAATAAAAAAAATTGTACAAAGTGTTTTCATATTTCTTTCAAATCTTCACGAAACTCACATTTAATTAAGTGTTTAAAATAAATTATGTTTATCATTTACATTACGAGTATTGATTATATTGTATTTATTATTTGTACACTGAATGATCAGAATTAAATTTCGGCAACGCCATCGGCGTTATGTTAATTTTATTAAATATCCCAAGTTTTCGTTACGTGAGCGAAGCATGAAAGTTTTCAGGCAATTCAGTAAACATGTATATATTTTGTGTATACGTTATTTTTTGGGGAAAGTGGACGGAATTAAAGTAAACACCACTGAAAATTCATTGAAATAATTTTACGATAGTTTTGAACTAATTCGATTTCTGTTTAAGTCAAATGATATTGAGATTTAAATTGGTTGTAGGAAAAATAGCATTTCGTTTAAGATGGGGGCAATTTTTATTCTTAAATATTGATAACAATAATAGAAAAATGTTTAAAACTTAAAAAAAGATAGTAATTAGTGTATGTACATGTTTATATTAAAAACTGTTTGTAAATAATTTTCAACATAATTTTGAATACAATATTATTTCAGTAATTATTGTAAATAAATTCAAGAGTTCATTATAATTATTGAATTGTTTCATTTCAATCATTATTGAAACAATCAATAATTTATTTTGGGCACAGTGGAAATATTTCAAATAATATTTTAATAGATTAGCCTATTTCCGATTTTTATGGTAATAATACATTTACTAGAAGATGACACGCTATTGCCTATGTGAAACATCATGTATAAACATCAATAAAGTTACATGTAGTTGGATTTGAGTCGGCTTAATCCCTTGGAATAAATATCAATATATAAGAATTAAATTGCTTAACAGTTAAACATATAACACTTTATATATAAGACACCGAATGCTATTTTTTCTAAAACATTGAATAATCGTGACTTGATGTCCCGTTCCGAAATAAAATTACGTCATTATTATTTTTTCTTTTTGTTAATTCATATAAACATCAGTCCAATTTTGTTTTTATACAATTCATTAAAATCTAAATATCACAAAGTGGTGGTCCTACTCACGATAGCATCCGGCAGTGTTCTATTAACTACGTCTGGGTTGTTCGGACTACCAATATCACAATCGAACTTCCACAAGATTTTGTCCTGGATGTCCGAATTTTTCAGTCCACTCTGGACGACATCGCATGTGTTGGACGACGCGTTCCTGCCCAGCGTGGCGCATTTCGGGATATAGGGGGGATGATAGGGCGTCGCCTTGTAGCTGAGAGTCGCCGCTTTCTGGTTCCTGGTGTTGGACGGTCCTCCGCAGCAGTCCCGTATGGCGTTGGACGAGCACGCGAACGTCGAACCGCCCGAGAACAGTTTCCGCTAGGTGTCCACGTCGTATGTTATTGGAGATTTTTTCATTTCCAACATTGGAAGAATTACTCCTTCCTGTTTAACGAATTAATCAAAATAAACAAAATTAATAACACTTCATAGATTTAAATAGATTATTACAGGTTTAAATAAATACATTTCAGATGTTAGTGAGATTCAAGAGAATCCCTATAAAATTGAATAACAAAATTATTAATGTAGACATAATTCAAGGTATTTAGAGCATAATAAATGGTCATGTTTATTATTAAGAAAGCTGAACTTAGAGCTTTCTTAATAAGGATTAATAAATTTAAAGTCTTGTGTAAATTGAGAGGTACAAAGATTACATTTTTTTTACAAGTCTAGAAAATTTAGCTTTTGAAGGCGGCGAATGAGTTATTGTGTTTTTTAATATTCCGCTTTTTTAGAAATGATCGAAGGCTATTCGCATCCGAAAATTGTATATTTTATTTAACCGTCCTAACTAAAAGTGACCGTAGAAGCCTTGCAAGATTCGTATTTTTTTTTCATGTTAAGAATCCGCACGTATTTTTCGATATCCGAAATCGTCTAGATTTCGGATAGCGATAGTTACTGATAGTCACTGATAGTTTAGAGACAATAAAGAGTTACCCTTAAGTTTGGATTCGTGCATAGCACGTGTGGATAATGTTTCCTGAGACTGGCGTTTTCACCTTTTCAGTTTGGAACGGTTACTATAAGAGTTGGCTGATTTTTAACATGAATGAGAAAAGGGAGAAGAGAGATAGTGAAAACAAGTTTTGAGATGGACGATGAAAGTATAGAGTTTTCCATTTAGATTGGATCGATGTTGTTTTAGCGGCGTCTAACCTGTTTTTTATTCTGTCACTGATGTCGAACCACCATGTATAGCTCCACGATTGAGTAACACCTCTAAATGATAATATTTTATAGAAAATGAGATGGATTATAATAAAACAAAAATATGTTTCTCAAATAATAATATTAATAATGGTGGAAGGAGTCCCATACACCGTCCGTAATTGGATATCACCTTTCATTGCCCAATAATAATAATAATAATAGTTTAGTCATTGTGGTTAGTAACTGACAAGCATATATTAAATCGAAGAAATTTCAATGTAAAACACTGAGAATAATATATAATTTAGAAGAAATATCATTGTAATTAATATGTTAAGTCAAAAACATGACGTATGAATTTACAGGATTTACTTGATAAGAAAATCATGTATTTATAAAAATTTGCTTACCTAGTAAATCCAATTGCCAGTAAAGTAAACAATATTCAAAATGAAAAAAAAAAAAAAGAATACGTTAAGGGACGTTATCTCGTTCGGAAAATAACACTGTTAGAACTTCTAACTCCATTTTCCCATGGAAAAGGGAGGTAAACTCCGTTAAGATGATTTCAAAGCGGGCCCTACTTCAAAAAGTCCAAAGTCTAGACCGACACCGAGGGTAAATATTTTAAAATCTTTCGCCTGACTCCATGCACGAAAGCCGCCATAGTTTTCAAGTCGGAAACTTTCGTTATTTTCTGTCGCGAACTTCGCCGACGGAATACATACTTCCGCGAAAAGTGTTTAAGTAATATGCTGCCATACATTTAAATACAAAAAAATATTAAAGAAAAGTTTAAATTAATTAAATCAATTTATAAAATCATTTGAAAAACTGTTGAACTTAACATTAAAAAATGAAAATATAAAACGTGATTATAATTAATCACACATTAGAAGATTATTTAATTATTTAAATGAAAATTATTATTCTTTCTCCTACTATTTTTTATTGAACTACTTCAGAAACTATTTGGCCATATTTAGTAGAGTATGCAGTTTTTTTTTATAAATATGAGATTACAGAAGATAATTTATTTCAAGAAATTAATATTATTATGTGAAATTATTACAAACAAAGTGACCATTATCAATGGATTTAAGTTAAATCCATTGATAATGGTCCGAAATGTACATTTGGTAAAACAAATAAAGTGCGAAGAAAGGTTATTAGTGCTTTATTTATCAATTCAATTTGATCTTCACGTAACTCAATCAATCAATTTATTACAATCAAATAATTATTAACTTTCAGATGATGTAACCGTGAATGTAAGTTACAACGTCAGGTTATGATTATATCTGTAATTGAGTAGGAATTGCTCTGGAAATAATCATATTCCAAGAATTTTCCGGATTAACGACCAGATTAAACTAATCATTACCCCTATTTGAAGTTTTCTACATAAGTATCAAACAATGTAAATCGTAAGATAAGTACTCAGTTTGACAATGAACACCGTGTAATCGAAACTAGTTATAGTGAAATAAATATTTTCTTAAAAGTTTTCTCGAATCTACTATGTTTCACATTAAAAAAATACAAAAAATAGTAGAAGATTAGTAGATTAGTAGTAGTAGATTAGTAACTTTTGAATCAATAAATATGAAAAAAAAGCTCTGCACATTCTTCCTTAAGGCAAATCAGTATTTTATTATGCAAGACCATGTATACTCTATTCTTTTACGTAATAGATAAAGGTAAAACAATTTAAGAAACCAGCAAAAAAAAGAGGATATCTCTTCGCTAGCGTTCGCTTTTATTTCCATGGGTTATTAAGTTTAGTTCGTTTTTGGAATACAAATATGGGTATAATTTAAATTTGCGATACGCACGAAGAAACTCACCCCATTCAGATGTGGGAGATCGAGGGCTGCGGGCACGTACGTCGTCGCTGGACTACACCTGGTGCACGTCCTCCTGAGCGCCGGACGTTGCCGCGACCCGTGGCACCTCACGGCGAAGCGCAGTTCCTCGGCCATTTCCGAGCACAGGGATTGTCTGTCCGTTTGCGCGTTTTTCTTGCTATTCCAGCAGAATTCCAGTATGGCCACAAGAATGGCCAAAGCTAAGCCGCATAATAGGACCACGAAGACACCACCTGAAATATGTATAAATATATCCATACTTATAATTATCCAATTAGAACTTATTTATTTAAATCTACATTAAAATGACGCTGTAATTACATTACACGTTATTTTTACGTAAATGAAACATTACTCAAATGTATGTTCAGTTGTTTTTTTTTTAGTTGTTTTTTAAATTTTATTTCATTTGTATTACATTATTAACAGTAGGAAGGCATAATCTCAATCGAAAATTATTTCTATCTACGCGCCTGTTCTTGCAATCTTCCTTTCGACTACTGCAGTCTAGAGTAAATCTCTATTAATCTTGTGTAATCCAATGTCCGGCGGGGTAAATGCTCGGGAAGTAGTTGTTTCAATAGATGTTTGTAAAACTTACAGTGTAAGTAACTTTTGCAGTTGGATTGATCGAATTTTATTGATCATTGCCAAAAACTGTTCCTTGTTTAATTTCATTGCAACTCTATTAATCCCATTAAACAGATCCGAAAGATAGTAGGAATTACAGTGGAGTATGATCTTTGAATGTCCTAGTTAACATGTTTAGTATCAAATCATATATTGGATGTGAAAAATTGTAGTAGATTTAATGAAAAAATATTTATGACACGAATGATTGATTAATTGAATTTCAAGAAGCGCAAAACAAATTCTTCTACAAAATGTTTTTTTTTTCGAACAATTCGTATAAATATTTATAAAAAAGGAAAACTAGAATTGATCATTATAAAAACCAATCGCTTGATTGTCCCCATACGCGATTGTCGTGTCGTTTAAGTGGTGGAAACTGAAACCCGGCAGAGGGTTGCACATCTGATCCTCCGTTCGAAAAATAAAAGCAATCCTCTTACTACTGGCTGGCAGTCGCAGAAACTATTTCCATATCCGCGAAGTTTGGGTGCCATTCGTAACTATTAGAGGTCGATATTCCGGCTTTAAGTTTCAGTCGCGTATTATTCACCTCGCGGTTATTTTCTGATGCCCGCTCTCCAGGATTTACGATCGCCGGAGAAAAATTATGCGGCCGCATAAATCCGAAATGTGCCCGAAACACTTGGCTTGCTTGCTTGCTTTATCTTCGGCCGATATTTCAATTAAATTTATTCCATGACGTATGAAATTATATTACATAAAACGACTATGCATTGAAATAAACTTATTCATAATTTTAATAAAATAATGTTTTAAATTTTAAATAATATTATAATAGGGGCAGAAAGACCTTCGATCGATAACCCATGACAGACTACTAACTTATCAATATGTATTGTAAATATATATTTCCACAAAATGCATTATTTTTAAGTTATAAGTAATATACAAATATATATCATTTGTTCGATCATATAGTTTAGTTATTTAATTATTTTGTAATTTATTTATGATTTTGTTCATTTTGTATCAGCTTTGTTGAAATAAATTTATTTGTTTAAAACTGTGTAAAACGTAAAAAAAGTTCTACAAAAAGCTCTTAGTAATATTAGAAATATAAAAAATGTCACTGGGTGATTTATTTGAATAAAAAACTTTACAATTTTTATATTTTAAATTGAACACCCAGAGCATTCAAATTTAAACAACTTCAAAAAATCAGTCTCAACAAATTTTTATGGATTTTTCTTAAACATGAATGGTTTTGGTCATGTTCATTACTTCAACCAGCATCGAAGATGGGGAAATAAACGAAAAGAAACAATGAAAAGTTATAGATACTTTAACGATTGAATCTATAGCAAAATATATTCAAAATCTAAGATTTTTAATCGAGTATTTGTAGTCAAGAGGCAAATCTTTTGAATTGTTATAAATGTTTCCTTATGAACTTGTATACTCGAAAAATGTAATCAAATTTTTCGTTTTCGATTATACGTCTTAACACCTATATCAATATGCCTGTCGATTAGAATTAAAGCAGGGGATTCTTTTAAATTCTGAAAAGAATTCTATATAATTAAATGTTATATTTCCGTTTAGTAAAATTTGTGTTAAAATAAAAACAAATATCTAGGAAAAAAGAATAAAATAATAATGAATTCTTTGATTAATCAAATACTTTTTAACTTTGTTTAACTAAAATTGTTTGTTTTGTTTTATTTAAAAAAAAATGGTATTTCACAGACGGTTGCTCCGAGAGCCTACTAAATCTACAGGTATTAATGTCGGAGTAGGAAGGACTCCGAGATGCATACGTAACCTGGCCTTGGAGAGCCTGCTCGTCTCGCGCATTAGTTTCGCAGTCAATAATGTATGTAGAATACTTAACAATTAGTTATCCACTAGCTAGCTTATCCACCACTTTGTTTAAATGACTTTTGACAACCAAAAAAGTAATTATTTTTTTACATCTTGTAAAATCATAAATAATAGAAGTCGGCGAATTCTCCTTCTTCTTTTTATGTTTTTGTAGTATTCGTTTATTCTATATATTTCACAGCCTTTTTAATAGCAAAAAATGTTGAATGCAGTATCTAATTCTAAAAATTTAATAAACCAATTATTTATTTATTTTATAACTACAAATTATGTATTAAACAATATTCCTACATAATGTCCTTAGAATTGATCTTATAAATGAAATAAAATAAAATATATCCAGGGAAATTGAAATTCACATTTAAAGGATATTCAAATGACAATCGATATTTAAAGGCGCATGCAAAATATAAAGAACATAGATGCTCGACGATTATTTAGCGAGTTATAATGGTTATTGTGACACATTTTTTTTACTTACTAAATATGATATTAAGCATAAATTTCACAACTAAATCAATTAGTTATTTCGGCGCGGCCTACTTTAGTTAAAAATTCTATACCAAATTTGTATTTGAGATTAAATATCTCAAAAACGGTAAATGGTAGCTATTTAATATGTTATATAAAAAATGAAAAGTGATCAATTTTCTATTAAAATAGCATAAAAATATAGGGAGTTCCATTTAAGTAAAAAGAGAAAAAAATAATTTTGCGTATTGCTTTATATCATATCTTGTATATAAAAATTTGTTTTAAGAGAAAAAAATGAGTATTTCTTTTATTATTAAGTATTTTTGCATTTGTATGGCGTTGATAGAATGTTTATTTCATTTTTCATTATTGAAATATATCTTTAATTCTCTATTTGAAAAACTTAAGATAATTAAATTAAAATAATATATTAAACATGTATTTAAATGATAACTTGTTTATATCCATGCAACTTTTATTTGAAACATATTTTTTTTACTGTTTGAGAATAATTTAGGTGTAATTTTGAATAATCTAGTGTAGTATTTTTTTAGGTAATTTTAAAACCTTGTATACTATTACGTTTTTTTTTTAATAAAAAAGTACATGAAAATAATTTACCTATATTTTCAACACCGAGTGCATTGGCTTTCGACTCCTTGCTCTTATCATCTCTATTACACACGTCCCCAGTATTCTTCCACCACTTGTCATAGAGTATCTGTATGACGCCCTTTTCCTGCAGTTCCAGAATCGCCAGCGATATCTTGTCCCTCCAAGGGCTGCCTTTCGGGGTCGCGATGCCGTATCCCTTCGAATCCAACAGTCCCCCGATTTGGGTTAAATTACAGTCCCTTTGAACTGCATAATCCAGCATCGTCGATTCCATCAGGAAGGCGTAGTTACCTTCCAGGACTCTCTGGACGCCCTCCTCGTACGTCGAGACAAACACGGGCGGCCGCTTGCTTTCCATGAAGCGCCACATCTTCTGGTAAATGCCGATTTTTGAGTCCTGAAAATGTAAAGGAGAAGCGAACAGGGTTATTGAATTACAGAAAGGAGGTGGATTGGATTTGAATTCCCTTGCGGATCGAAGACCGTCACACTGGGGAGGTTTGGCCATTGCAGGTGAGCCCTTTTATGTTGGAATTAGGTTAATAGACATTCATATTAAATATCTTACTAGACTTAATAATTTTAACATTTCATTATAAACGTTTAGTTTTCCTATGTATTAAATTGTATTTTATTATTTTTTAAGTAAAAGCATATATTGCATTTATAAATCATTGCCAGTTGAAGTTTTTTATTTTTATTTTACAGACCCTTTAAATTTTAATTAAATATTTAATGATTATAATTAATGGTTTTAATATTTAGACATTGGTAGTTCATATTGTATGAAATAAATATGAATAAATTATTAAAAACTAATTTTAAATTCTCTTGAAAATGGGCCAATAACCCGAAACTAGTCGAGAATTTAAAGTTATTCAATCTAATCTGTGTTTTATTGGTTGATTTTTAATAATTTATTCATATTTATTTCATTTAATGATTAATTTGTTAGTATGATCATTTAGATCCTGTATTGTCAAATACCAAAAATCTTGTTATATAAATAAAATCATACTTATTTATAATATTTAGCATATTAGGTGACATATGGTTGTATATTATGCTTAATTATAATCATGTAACTAATTTTTCTTATTACATCTATATTATATTTATTCTTATTACATTTATATTATATATATTATTATTATTACATCTATATTTCAAAATATTTGTTGGTACATGAAGTTTGCTGCCACATTTTGCTAAATCATTAATTTTGTTAAATGTATCTTCTAATACAAATTTAGTTTTGAATAAAATGCTGGTGTTAGGTTTTTTTTAATTATTTAATTACTCTATAATTTAGATTCACGAATAATTTCAATTTCAATTTACTTTATTAACGGAATCTCAATTTCCAAATTACAATTATAATTACATATTAAAAATTTTATAAGAAAAGTGTGACGCTCTAAAAAGATTACAAAACATAAACAAATTAAAGATTATTAATGTAATCGAGCGTTTTGGAGTGATTAAATCTGTGCATATTTTTAAAAGTATTAAAAGCTTAACAAGAAAAATGTCGACCTTTTGTAGCTTTAACTACAGAAATATGTGCGTCGGTACAAATGGTACTTATTTATTACAAATCTACTGGCACGTAAAAATGGAAAATTATATTTCGTTGGATCAAATTAATATATGTATGTATTTTTGAATTCAATCTAAAATTAATTACACTAATTGCGGAATTGAATTAAACGGCTTCCAATTAAATTAGCCTATCCACTAGAACATACGTTATACGAACAGGATATATGGGAATGGAAATTATGTTTTGTGCAAATCAGCTTTGTTATTAAGGACGCATTGTTTAATAATAAATTTACTTTATTCGGCTCGGCGAGCTTCTATGCAACTTTTTGATATTTATACAAGATAACCAGAAAATATGTCATTTTTTTTAAATTGATTAATGCATAATTTAAATTTCATTAATGCATGATTTCGCAATGCTATTTTATGAGTCAGCTGAATATTATTCACCGTATACCCCTCGCCAATAAAATACGTGAGATGCTGTCTTCCGTAATTTCGCGGAGAAGATTTGAATTATTCTCTTCTCTATGGAAATTATTTTTTTGTGGCTCTCTCGCGTAGTTCATCGAAAAGCTGATTCCTTTGAAATTGAAAATTAGTGCGTTTTTAATTGTAACAAGGAAACAAGTGCATATTATTATTTTTTATATAATTAGGAAGATAGCGCCATGTTTTGTCTAATTTTTATGAGTAGCATAGTCAAAAATTTGAGTCTACCGAAAATCGTTGTTTCGTTCACTAAAGGAATACAAACTTGTCTTGTTTATGTGACCAGGAAACGATCATTTCATAAAATGTTCAACTGCCATTCATTATATTTAAATAAAAATTATTGTCGTTTCTTATTGGAAAAGTTATTGGACTAAATATATATTTGGAAAACTATGTTTGCATCTTCAGTAGTGTATGATTTTTTTTTAAATGAGTTGTTATGACTTTATACAGAAGATTACCGACGTATGGATAACTGTTGATGTTCATTTTGCTCGTTCAGACAACGATTCTCGGTCGTTTACCTTGACACAAATCGTTGATGATCTGAAGGTCTATTGGAAAGTTCTGTTCGTTTTTGGAATAAAAAGAAATACACATTTTTCTTACCGCCAAATTTTTATCTAATAATATAATTTCCATTATTATTAATGACTTCTTGCCAGCACGAGGGCAATTTATTTATACCCATTTATGACAAATATTTCAAACTTTGATGTGAAAAATTGAATCAGTGCTTGTTTAATATCTTCTTCATTGATAGTCGGAGGGTGTTATATCCGGGGAATTCAATAGAAGATCCTAGGGTAATTCTGCATTTTTTTATGAATCCTCAAAGCAGCATCTGGCCTGGCATTAATAATTGATCTAATTTCACTGAGTATAGTTGGATTAACTTAATTGATTTATTATTTGTCCGGGAAGTAGTTGTTTTAATGTGCATTTGTTTAACGTACTTACGTAACGTAAGTCAAAAGTCACAGAGCTTAATGTGGAAATAATTTATTAATTATTTTCAAATCATTTTCATTTAATTTACGTAATATAAGGCCATCTGCATACATGTGTTTCGGGATTTGATCCCTCGTCAGTACAGCTGTGCCTTATATAATTGCATTGTTAAATTAAATTAATTAAAAATTAAAAACGCCCTGTTATATCTGAGATCCTCGATTGAAGTGAACGCAGATGTCGTATCTGGACAGGCAGGTCGCGCCATTGTCATGTGCTATAAATTAACCTTAACATAAAAAAACAACGACAAACCCTAAATTCGCTTTAATAAATTATTATTATTGTCATGATTGGATTCTTTTGTTGAGAATGGGAACCAACATTAACATAAACTCTATTTAGACCATTATTTACGTTTGGTTTTATTTTATCTATTTGTTTTTGATGCTTTAGGCTAATACCATTTATTTTCTCTTATTTACCTCTTCGCGAAATACATGAAATTTTATATGCTCGATGGTTTTAATCTGAATACTATTAAATAAATCGTTCCGATCTCTATTATAATTTTACTACATAAGTTGTTGCCAGCAATTGGACAAACAGTATGATCAGACAAATAGCATTCACTTCCCAATTATGAATTATTTTTAACATCAGATAATTTCCCAACAATTAGTAATAAACTCCTAACTGAGGCCGGATTCCGAATTAGTCTATTCCGTCTTTTATAGCTAAAAACGAAATTGGAGCGATAATGAATCACTGTTCATACAGAGAGAACTGCCAGTTACAATCGCAAAAGTATCTTGTTCAGAATCCCCTAGCTGTTGTCTGGTGAATGCGCCTATTTAATTCACACATCACTTCCTGACTAATTAAATGAATATTTAGGAAAGTTATAAAGATATTACATTTTAAAATTAAGTATTGAAATAACGAAAATTACGATTGGAAACCCATTTGCAATATTGTAAAAATTTGATTAATTAATTAATAATAAATATTAAATTATTTTTAAATAATCTTCACTGACATAAAAAAGTTTCAACAGAAATATATTTCAAAAGATATTTGTCTAAATAATTATTTTTTTATTTAGACAAATATCTTTTGAAATTTTTACAAACGATTTAATATCGATAAAGTGTTAAATAAATGCAATATAATTAATCAAATTCTAACAAATTAACACCAGTTATCCTTGTGTGTAATACTCGTATATGAATATCTCATTTTATTAATGCATTCATTCATTACTACTAATTAATGAACTTTCCTATAGTATCTAGGTGTGCACATCCAAAACTAATTAATATCAGATAATGCAACGGCGAACTTGCAGAACTAAATAGGTATGTGCATAACGATGGATTGGGGCTAGTCGTTACATATGTGATTCTAGTAAGTTGACTACTATCGATTTTAATTACATAAATATACATTCTGCGATTAACTAGAGAATCGCCTAGAGTGATGTTGTTTCATAGGCTTAATTAATAATGATGATAGGATATATTATTAATAAAATGTAGTGATTAAGACATTATAATATTGACATAAACTTTGATAAGCTCTTCATTACAAGCCTTTGTAATTGTAATTAATATTGTAATAAGCACTTATTATTGTATGTGTTGAGTATTAATTAATTACATTCGTCCGTTTAGTTGGTAAAACAATTAAGAAAATCTTACTCTGAAAAAAGTCATGGTGCTCCCACCCTCAAGCGTCCCGTACGAAATTTCCGTTTGATCGGCCAAATCCTGAGCGGATTCTATGGGTGTGATCATCCTCTCAACCGTTAAGAACGCCGCCAAATTCGCAGTGTACGATGAAATGATGATTAATGTGAAAAACCACCAAATTCCACCGACGATTCTCGTGGAGGTCGCCTGCAAAATATCGTTTACTTAAATCCAGTTGATACAGTCGGGCATTAAAGATAAGAGGGGTAATTTATGCGGGCGACACCTTTCGCACTCGATTTCTCAAAGCGTTTAATTAATTTTTAAATTATGCCTCGCCTCACTTTTCTACTAGGATCTTTGTATCTGGCTCACGTATTCCATTATTTGCAGTTGTTTTAAGAAAGCTCGGGCGGCTTTTATTTGTTTCCATTGCTACATTATATACTATGGTGGATTATGCAATGGAGATTTAATTAAGTATGAGCGTAATTTATTTAGATGAACATAAAAAAATAATTGAAATATTATTTGTTTCTTATTACTATTCAGTACATATTTTATGAATTATAGGAATATAATTCTATTAATTACATTGTGATTTTGCCTGATTTTTTTTATTAGCATTGGTAATAATAACTCAATAATAATGTAAATGAAAACAAATATGTATACCTTATGTGTATATTTTCGATAAATTCTTATTTTGCAACATACATGTTTTATTATGTGTAAGATGAATCAACAATATAATATGCACCTATGGTATTAATTAGTTTTACAATAAAAGTATTTTTCAGCAAGCAATGAATACAACTTAAAATATAAAATACTTCTAAAATAAAATCCAACAACATGGCTTGAACAACAACAAAAAATGACTCTCAAGTTTCACATGTATGAATATAAGTTTTTTGATATGCAACATAATTTTTTAAATTATTTAATATTATACAGTATTTTTTACAATAATAATAATGACTGATTAACATTTAAATAAGGTTTTGAATATAGAGATTTTCAATTATATTTCACTATTCTTCAAATGAGATTCACTATTTATAAAATATTTTGTCTTTTTTGTTTCTTATATATTATTGTTTCACATAAGGAAACCGTTTTAAATATGATAGATTTTAAACAGGGCAAACAGTGAACTGATTTAATCTACGAGCCTTTTCCTCCCATCCGTTATATTTTTGTACTACTTATGACAAATCCATTCTCCGTGTATCAAATTCGCTTTGTTTTTTGCTAATAATAATATTTTAAGAAGTGTAGAAATTTAAATTAAATTAATGTAAAATATAATTTACGAATCCAGACATAGTTTTAACAAATAAATTTATTGACATATAGGAGAAAATTTAATTAAAAGTTTGGATATATATTTGTAGATAAATTTCATATATAGTGAAATACAATTGAACCCACTGTAAATGAAATGAAACAGGAAATAATGCAAAAAAATGAAACGATATACATTCCTTAAATAGGTGAATAATAAAATTCAATGCATGAATCAAGCAAATCAATTCAACATTTACAATACAATATCAAAGTTTATCCTCGCCACACCCATTCAGGAATCTTCAGGGCGCTTTCACCTTTAACTATTTACAAACATTCGTGTTTTAAAGCGATGAGGGGGCTATTTTACTACCTTCGGATTGAGATCGGATCCTTGCTGCATGAGGGTGCCGATCGCGAACCAGAAACTGTTCGCCAAAGTAAAGTCGTTTTCGAGGATGTCTAAAGTGGCCATGTCGTCGTGACCGTGTTCGCGGACGAGACAAGGATCCGACGACACGAATTGAATGTCGTCGTCGTCGTCGTTCATAACCATGGATTTCGCATGTTCACGTCTCCATTCGGTCTCGCTTCCTATTCCTGACCCAAATCGATAACACACTCTCACAATATCCACCGTCTCATTTTTTTCTTTCTTATAAATTCAAATCAAATATTTAATACCAATTATAGTTTAATTTAATAATATTGATAATTGATACTAAATATATTTACATAACTTCTCATTTAATGTGGTTATTTAGTAGAAAAAATAAGAAATTATTGAACGCATCAATTTCACAATATTTTCTTCTTTATATAAATTGTTTAATTCCATCCATATATTTAATGGTTTTAATATTTAGACATTGGTAGTTCATATTGTATGAAATAAATATGAATAAAGTATTAAAAATTAACCCGAAACTAGTTGAGAATTTAAAGTTATTCAATCTAATCTGTGTTTTATTGGTTGATTTTTAATACTTTATTCATATTTATTCCATCCATATATTTTTATTATGAATTTTACGAATGGATTGTTATTGTTAAGTAAATAATTCGCACATAAAATAAACATCGGGGGCTATTCCGCATGAAAGATGTTAATTTTAACGTATACACTATTAATTAAATCCACATATCAATTACAAAATTCGTTTAGACTGTGGTGATAATTTTAACGTATACGTCAACTTTAACATATCTCGTACGTAATAGCCTCGATTATTTATTTCCCAACAGCAATACTTTTTCACTACTTTATTTTGTTGTTGTGATATTCTATCTTATAGCAAATTCTAATCTTAAATTATACCTGAAGAGTCGTCGTGAGAATGTATTTCGCAATATTCTTCCTCGCTGCAACTGCTTTCATCGGCGATTTTTTTCATGAGGCATTCATCGCATAATTCTGGCTCGTGCCATTCACAGGGTGAAAACCTCGCCACCACCCAAATAGTGATCGACACAAAAATATAAGCAAATGCCATGTAAAACCAAATTTCGATCGCTAGTGGATTCAGGAATGAAAACAGGCGTTCTGGTACTCTTTCTGAAACCTAGTAGAATGGAAATAATCATAATAATAATGTTTTTGTTGGCAGACAATTTCATTATTATAAAATTTAAAAAAAAAACAAAGGTTATATTTTTTATTCAAATTATACATATGATGAATTAATTTAAAAGCAATAACTGGAAGCTTTGAAAAATTCCCATTATGCTTGAAAATAATGTTTAAAAAGTAAATTATTTATTTTCAGTTATATTTTACTATATATCAAATACGTTTCCTTTTTTTCTAATTTTCTTTTAGCAATGGTTTATACAATGTTTCTAGAAACAATATAAATTTAAATTCTTAAGCCATATTTGTTATCGGATCATTACAAATAGTGCTAGCTTTCGGATAAAGGGTTTGTATTATTGTTTATTATACAATGTTTTCGGAAGTATAAAAACCTTCAACAAAGCTGACAATATTTTAAATTATTCTAAAATTGCGACTTAAAAAAAATATATCAAAATATAATTAATTTATTAATTAATTTCTATTAAATATTTTGAAATTATTTTTATTTGATTTAATTTAACAATAGAAAAAAATATGAAAACACTTTGTACACTTTTCTTCACTTTTTTCTTCATAACTGAAGAAAAGTGTACAAAGTGTTTTCATATTTATTTCAAATCTTCACGAAACTCACATTTAATTAAGTGAATAGAATAAAAATTTAGAAAAAATTGCTAAATGAAAAAAAAAAAATTATTCAGTTTCACACAATTGAATAATTAATTAATTAATTTCAAATTCTTTTTGTTACATTGAATTTAAAAATATCTTTTTATTTAAATTAATTCAAATAAAATGAATCATCGCTATTACTAGTTATCCATACGCTAGATGAACGGTGGTTGAACATTTTATTAAATTTGAAAGTATTTTTTAAGTGTTTAATCAAGTTGTATAATGAACTTAAACCACCATGTGCCTCATCAATCGATATGTTAAGACTCTGTTTATTTATCAGAATATAAGGTGATACGCGGCATCATTGTAGTCAGAAAAATAAAATCCTCTAAAATAAGAAATCAATAAGACGTCCGTAAGAAATAAAAACGTTGGCGATGGTCCAAATAAAACAAAAATGTTATTAATAAAATGATCACGCCATCGATTAAATCATAAAAATGTTTTCACTGCTTTAATATTAATACAAATAAGAATAATACAATACATAAGAAAGCATATTATTGCATAAGTGGTACAAAAATATTAAAGCAAAACATATTTGATATATTTATAGCGAAGCTCATTTGATGAATAGTAAAATATAATTTAAAAAATCTGTAAAATGAAAAAAAAAAAAAACTTGCAGTACAATAATAGAGTGGACTATACACGAAATTAATAAATTGTTTATATCAAATCAATCAATTTTGTTTATTTAATGTATAATCTAATGTTATTTTTTCTTTAGATTTGGTTATGATAATAATTAATCCCTCACAATAAGGTGCTACATGCTTGCTTACAAATATATAATCAATAAACATAACTATAAATTGGCTTGAGTTTACGTGAAGTGTTTTATATTAATAAATTAAAACTTGGTTTATTCTTTTATTCACTTTTTATTTACAAGCTTGATGTACATTTCGTTCACAACGTGGACATTATCGATAACAACTCTTGAATTAATTTCTCACTTAACACTAGGGGAAACATGTTTAAACAATTAGGTAAAAATTAAACACGTGGTTTGTTTCACAATAATAATTTTTACCTAATTGATTATCATTAACATGTTATTGATAATGTCCACATTGTGAACGAAATGTACATCGAACGAGTAAATAAAAAGTGAAGAATGGAATAATCCAGTTTTAATTTAGTTAATAAATATAATTTATTTCATATAAATTTTTTATATATATATTTTTATATATTATATATATATATATATATATATTTTATATACAGAGAGGTTTTTTTATCAGTATACATTTCCTCTATGTATACTGCAAAAAACGCGAGTCAAACGCATTGAACCGATTGATATGTGTATGTTTAGTTGACTATTTGGCATATGTGTGTTCGGTCCGTATTATAGGCAACTAAACACACATATATTAATGCATTTGACTTGTGTATTTTGTAGGTATACATAGAGGAAATGTATACTGATAAAAAAAGGTCTCTGTATATATATATATATATATATATATATATGTTTTTTTATAAAAAAAGACTAGTCTCAATGATTACCATGTAAATCATTAAACTAAGGTTGATAATATTTACACAGTAGTCGAAACAAATCATAGTTAAAGAAATGCCGTAAAAAAGTTACGCGACAGAAAAACACAAATATGTTGCACACCAATAAATAGAAAATTTATTACTCATTATTGACACTTTATTAAATTTAAAACGCTTCTACAATATAAGAACAATGTTAATCATTTAAGAATATAAAGAATGCCTGACGCAAAGGAAAACAATCGTAGTTGTATTACAAGAATACGAAGTAATTATCGGTATAAAGAGAAGAAAGCTACAATATCTAGGATCAATATCTAAAGGGTAATGAGAGGAAAGAAGAATGAGATGCAGAAAATGATCATGCAGGATAAAATAAAAAAAAATTGTAGAAGGAGAATTTCGTGATTACGGAATTTGAGGGACTTTAAATGCAGTTCCATTGAACTTTTCCAAACATATTTCTTAAGTAAAATGAAACAAAGGGATTGATCGAATTTTATTGATCATTGCCAGAAATTTTCCTTGTTTAATTTCATTGTAAACATATTTCTTTAAAGTACGCATTTCAATGTATCTCAAAGGGTATAAATTAACCATTTGATTGTGTTTCATATGTGTACGTAGAGTTTATCTAAAAGCGAATTCAAAGAGCGTCTTCTCATTTTTATAAAGAACCAGAATCCAATATACGCACGTCAATATTTTATAAACGATGAAGATTGATACAGCAACTGAACAATTTATGGCGTTTTCGCTGTGTTTGTAGTCCGTTCAATGTGTATATATTTTTTACACGATTCCCTTTTCCACCACTTTTCTTACTTTATCCCCAGCGCCACGGTGTTTATCTTTATCGTTAGTCTGGAGACGTTTACACAAAAATCTACTGATATGTACACTATAAAATAAATAACATCTGACAAGGAGCTGGGAGTGGGGAGCCGACGACAGGGTTCTCTTCGAATAAATAAATAAAAAAATAACGCTAGAAAAATAAAGGGCGTGGTAAATATTTTACTAGATCCCATTTTTGTTTCAATTTTCGCCGATTGCTTATCAAATAAATTATTAAATGAATCGATCGGATCGATGGGAGCAAAGTAAAAGCGTTATCAATTATTCCACTCGAGCGCAGCCCTTCTCCAATAACAAAAACCAAACAGAAGTTTTCTCATGTCCGATGCTCTCGTTTTACTAAAATAACATATAATAATTGCCAGGCAAGTTACTTCCGGACTTCGACCTACTTTATAACTTTTATATATTCAAAAAATAATGGTCTTGTTAGGATAGTTTAAAGTTTCAACTTTTTTATTTATTTTTACCAATAAATAGCGTAATATTTGGTAATTTTATATTGTAACTATTGATTACGATTTTAAAGCGTTTGCCCAACAGAATTATTTATTTGTACTTATTATCATAATTTCAATAAACTGAATTTGTTGTCGCCAAACAAAATTTAATATTCAATTTTAAATAAACAATAAATTATATTCGGGGTATAAAAGAAAACAATGCTGGTTTGTATGAATTATTAAAATTAAAAATGATATGATATTGTAAATCAAGAGATTATTTCTTTAAATTCAAATATGTTCCTAGTTCTATAAAACGTAAAAATATTTGTCGTGATATCTGAAAAATCAACGGTTCGCAAATTATTATATAAATAATGTGTATGATAAATATGTTTATATATATATATAATCTAAAATCCCCATCTACCATAATGGTGGTGTAGGGGTATGTTTATATATATAACAATTAAAATGTGTTTTAAAAATTAAAAAAAATAATTTCAGAGCGCTCGTCGCATTTGCAAAATACAGATAATCCTCATTTTCACTATCGTGTTTCCTGTTGCAATAATATTATTGTTAAATTTAAATACATAATATTTATTTATTTACATATATATATTTCTGTATTCCGGGTGGTTGATGAACTTATATTTGCAGGAAGAACCGAGGAAAAGAACATTGCATGGGCGGAGAATTTAATTAGAGCCTTCGGCTGTAACCGTCCTTTCTTTCGAGTTTAATTATCGGCTTCTCCCTTAATCCACTCAGCTCCAATTTTATCACCTCGTACGCCAAGAATTAAACCCCGGACCTCTTTAACTGCGTTTCGCTCTTTATTTATTTATCTATATGCCATTACACACAACTACTGAACTACTGTATTAATGGAAAGATCTTAAGGATTATAGATTGTTATACGAGAAAGCTAGCTGCTTTTAGCATAAACAAATAATGTGAGTCATACTAACATTACTTTAAATGAGGGGCATCTACCCTTTATATTTAAAGACAGAATTATATATATATATATATATATATATATATATATATATATATATAATATAAAATCCCCATCTACCATAATGGTGGTGTAGGGGTTAAAACAGGATTACTTTTTGCTATTTTATGAAAGTAGATTCGAAGAACACTAATCATACAATGTATTTGATATCTATACACTAATTTGTCGTGAATGAACAGTATTTTATTATATTATTCTTAAAAGAAAAGATTGT
Organism: Philonthus spinipes; assembly: GCA_963082785.1. Lineage (NCBI taxonomy): Eukaryota > Metazoa > Arthropoda > Insecta > Coleoptera > Staphylinidae > Philonthus > Philonthus spinipes. Next base: position 36,544,903 of record OY720300.1, read on the forward strand.
CATGTTTTTTTAATATACGTATATATTAAAATAAACATGAATTTTCAGAAAAACTTTACACAATTTTAATCAAGATTCACACAATAATTGCTATTAACGTAGTGATTGGTTTGTGGCTAAGAAACGGACGATTTTTACTTTCATAATAAAAAATAATCTATTTTCTTTGTCACGAAACACGAAACACGTGTTTGCAGATGGTCTTATATTATGTATTTTATATATATTTTTTATTTTCTTGCGTTAAATAATTTCGATTCAAAAATTGTTGCATAATACACTATATTATTGTTATGCAACAGCACATGTATCTTATTGAACATTTGTTTTAATGTACTTATGTAACATAAGTCAAAATGTCACAGTAGCTAAAGAGGGAATAATTTATTAATTATTTTGAAATTATTTTTACTTAATTTTACTTTCACGTAAACATCTTTAGAAAGACGTATTACATCTTTTCGCCTATTTTGCCGTGAAACGTAAAACGATGTGGAAAAATGTCTACGAGTAAACTTTGTTTTAAGATACAGGACGATTTAATACTCTTAAGAGAACTTCTCGGTTGTAATCGTTTCGAAAATTACAACAAATGACATAATAATCATTTGAATATAGTAAGAGCAACTGAGAATAATGTTTCTTTAAGAACATGCTGAGCATCTCATCAGTTTGATCAGGTAAAAAAAATCTGAGAAAGTAAGTTAACTTTTTATTAATCTTTTTTATTAATGAAGTAAATTTATGTCTGTAAATAATTTATTTAATCGAATTCAAAAACTACTTTACAGTCATTTGTTGATATTGTCCATATTATAGATCCGGAAATGAACAAGAATCTCATATTCTTCTTTAGCAATTGCTGCAGCGAGCAGTTGATCTTGAAAGAGAATTAAGCACCAACACCAGACGAAAGAAAACAGCGAGTGACAATAAATCATTATATCCCTTTGCTAAATAATCAACTAAACACGAATCGTACTCAGCTGATAGCCATACGAAAAAAGGATTTTCCCGCCCTTCTACTAGTCGAGTAACTGGTGGAAATTATTTCTTTCGGTCAAAAATCAGAAGTAATAGTTATAACAAAATTTTTTATATTATATTTTGTAACAAGTACGGATGATCGTAAAGTATAGGAAGATTAATAAATATGACCATATATTTATTTATTGAAAATTTTTCTAGATTTGTTGTTGACTTAAAAATGTAATATTCATTTAAAATAAACAATAAAATATATACAGCGAATAAAATAAAACATTATTGGGTTGTATTAAATAATAAAATTAAAATTGAAATAATATTGTACATCGGGAGATATATTTATTAAATTTTAATATATTCATTATTTTGTAAAAATTAAAAATATTTTTTGTTCGATGGTAAATATACACCACGGTTCAAAAATTATTGTAAAAATAATTATTTATAATGATTTTTTTTTTCATTATTTCGTTCAATAAAGAATTATTATTATTGTTTGAATTTATAAAAAATATATTTTAAAACTTCAAAATGAGTTCAGAATGCACGGCGCATACAGAGTATTCTTAATTTCACTCTCGCTTTCTGTAGTAGTAATATTATTGTTGAATTTAAATATAATACTTTTATATTTATTTCTATGTTCAAGATCGTTCATGAATTTATGTTTAAGGAAGAATCGAATAGCCTTTAATATTGATCTGTCTGGCTAACCTTACGAAAGCAAAAATGTTTTTCGTACAACCGTAACTTATATGCATTTAATTCTTAAAGTAATTTAAATCAATTCAATTTAGAGAATTTGTAATTTGATTTTTTTTGTAAATGTAGATATTTAATACATAAGTGCATATTATTTTGCTAAATTATAAAATGCTGAGTTCGAGTTATTTTATTATCTATTATTTTTTTATGTTCAATATATCTAAATATTGTATTTCCGTGCCGGTATTCATAAACACACATGCAAATGTATCGCAGCAAACCTTCGGATTCAATCCTGATCCCTGTCGCAGGAACGTCCCAGTTATGAACCAGAAACTGTTCGACACAGAGAACTGGTTCTCGACAATATCGGATTCTTGGTGGCAGGGATGCGGGTTGTTCCACTCATAGGGGGAAAACCGCGCCATTACGAACAGGGTGAACGATACTAGCATGTAGGCGGCCAACACGTACAGCCATATCTCGACCGCCAGCGGATTCATGAAACTGAACAGGCGAGTCGGCTGACTCGTCGGCACCTGCAAACACATTTACTTTTATTACGCATTTTTATGCCCTCCTTTTTATTCATACCGTCATGCGATTTCTTTAAATAATAAAATAACATGCAATATTATGTTATGTACTCAATTACGTTTTATTCTGTATAATTTTATCGATTTGCATGCAAGCATGCAGTGTATTCAATTATATTTCAGAGTTTATACATTTATATTAGAAGTGAAATATTTTCATGTTTTATAATTTTTACACATACATTGTATTTCATTGTATTGTAATCGATTCATTCAATCTAGGTAATATATTAACGAAAAATATATAGAAAACATTTTCATTATGGAATATTATTACGAAAATGTTACAATTATACGCAGGTAAAACCATACAAAACTCCAATTGTTTAGCCAGTAGTTACCAGCATTTAAAGTGTATGTTTTATTTACTCTGTTTAATTTTGCATGAGATTAATTAAAAATGAGTTTCATTATGATTTATTTGAGCAATAATAATACACACAGAACTTATCAACAATGCATATACAATCTACTGGTATATACAGGGTGGCACAAGATTCCGACGAAGTCCAATATCTCAGTTATTTAGAAATATACAAAAAAATGTTTACTGACATAATTTGTAACTACTGTTAAACTTAATATTTTGAAATTAGTTTCATATATACAGGGTGTCCAATAATCACGCGATGTAAATATAAGGTAAGATATAAGGTTTATTAGGTCAATTTTTAATATTTTAAAAGTTATAAACAATTGAATGTTGAAATCAATGAAAGTTTGGCGCCTTATTTTTCAAAATTGAAAAACGATATAAACTTTCTGTTAACGCAATTTCATTTAAAAAATGTTTAATAATATAAGGAAACCCCAACACCAATTGGTAAAAGGGGACATCGATTATATATATATATATATATATATATATGTATATATAATATAAGGAATAGTCTTTTTTTTTATGTTAAAGCCAATGTTGTATACAGGGTGAAACAATACGCAAAATGATTTTTTGTTTCATTTAAATGGAACACCCTATATTTATATACTATTTCGAAAGAAAATTAGTTTTTTAATAATTTTTGTATAGTAAACTATATCTCTGTCTGTTGCAGTTTTTTTTAATTTATTAAATTTAATTCAAAGTACAAAATTATAAGTTTCGCTATTTAAGTAGTCTATAATTGAAACAAATACAATTCATAATCGACTTCTGACATTTAATAACACATTTAATTCTTAAACTAAAAGTATATTCAAATGACAATCGATATTTAATGGGGCATGCAAAATATGAAGAAAATAGTTGGCCGACAATTATTTAGGGAGCTATAATGGTTGTTGGGACACATTTTTTAAGAACAAAATTGTAAAATGTTTGAATGCTATTGAATTAGAAAGAAATGATATGAATGCTTGAAATAAATACATAAAAATTTGAATACTAACAAAATATAATGAAAAACGTTTTTAATTATTTCACTTAACATCTATTTTCGGTTTTTCAAATTACATGAATTCTTTAAATAAATCAATAAATATTTTAAATATGTTTGCTATTTTACGAAAAATGATTAGTGTTCCGTTAGCTCGCTTGCAAAGTGGGTTTACGTAAAATAGCAAAAAAATGTATTAATTTTTGAAATTATTTTCTGGCTGCCTCAAAGGAGTTAGGAATGTAATTTTTGAAAATAAATGTAGCTGGATTCTTAAGAATCACTTTCTAATAAGCCCTTACTTCTAAGTTGTCTGTGCACTTGGTAATTTTTGTGTAACCGCAGATGCGGTGAAAACATTATTCTTATTCTACAATCTATGGTATAAATATTTCAATAATATTTTAAAATAGTCTATATAAATTGATTGATTAAGTTACACGAAGACAATTTTTTTTTTTTTACGAAGAAAGCATTAATAACCTTTCATCATACTTTTATTTGAATTATCAAATGTAACACATTTCGGACACAAAGTAACCATTATCAATGGATTAACATTAAATACAAAAGATACATTTTTAATATATATGCAAACCGACAGATGCGGTGCGGTTGAAAATAAATAAAAAAAAAAAAAACTGATGAGCCGAAAGAATTAGGTTGGCGGTATAAACCAGGTTGTATACCATAACAACATATTTATATTTAAAAAACTTCAACTACTGAAGATGGAAACATAGTTTCCGAAAATATCTAGTAAAATAAAAAATAAGTAGGAGAAAGGACAAGTATTTTTATTTTAATAATTAAAATCTCCACAATCAACAACCAACATAAAGAAGATTACAGGTAAAGGGGATTAGGGAAACGACAAATTATGGTGATGCAATTAAATCTAAACGATAATTTGATGTAATAATTGGCATTATGACGATTTAATTGTTAATAGGTTAAAAAATACACTTGATTTATTTCACTACTTAACTTATGACTAGTTTCGACTCTTGTCATTATCAGGGAGTGTACAGAAAATTATTTTTACATGAATATATACACAGTATTAATTAATTATTCAGGCTATAAGGGATTTAAGAATTGGGGAGTTTCAGATGTCGTCGAACTCATTTACTAGGTGTTTTCCCCGTTTTATTGCCCTACTGATTTCTTAAATTCAATTCTTGTCCTCTTTAACACGTGTACAATATTTCAAAATCATCCGGATTGAAAAAATGATTGGAATCGATACAATGTCTCGCAAACCCCGTTGTTATTTTATTATCTATTATAGACTTTTTATGTTCTTTGATCCGTTTTTCGAAGCTTTGACCGGTTTGTCCAAAATACAATAAATTAAGTAGTGAAAAAAAAAAAAAAATCAAGTGTATTTTTCAGCCTATTAATATTGTGATCATGTTTCATCAAGTGATTAATGAAAACGAGATTACATTATTTAATTATATTAAATACAAGTGTAAAACATAATAATTTTTAGTTATTTAGCTATTATAAGGAAATATTTTGATACAAATAATTATACTATAAAATGTACAAAATAATAAGCTTTTGAATACTCTTATCGTTTAAAACATCATTTGTTTCCTACAAAGTTTGAGAGATATCGATTTCAACCATAAATATATATTAATTAGTCAAGTAAATGTTCCAAATGTTATATTGATTTGGCAAATAGTTCCAAAGGCATTCTACCGGTTACATACTCATTGAACCCCCTACAAATGAGGAGTTTGTTAGGAATTTAATATCAACATTTAAGTAATTTTAAAGAATTGCATCATAAATTCATGCAAGAAGGGACAAGCATGCATTCCCTATATACAACTTTTATATATATATATATATTATAAGCAAGCATACAACCCTCCCCGGTTTCTTAAAGTAATAACGTTCCGGGCGACATGCCGTAATTACATTCGGGTAAATAATTTTAAGTTGGGAACGAAGTAAATTGGGCTCGGGGGGTCTCTCACCTTGAAGAGGATCCCGATTCCCAAGTTCATGAAAGGCTTCGTGAAATCAATGACGCTCTCCCTCGCATAGTTTATCGTCATCGAGGCCACAGCCAGATCAGCCCTCTGTAAACAAAACAAACGCTTAATTAAATTAATCAAGTTTTGCGGAAACCGGGAGTGTAGTTTTCGGGTAATATTGAATTACTTATAGTTCGCGTTGAGGAAATGTTGGATTCGCCGGTCTTATATTATTTGTTATTGTGTTGTAACAATAATTTGTTTGGTAACTATATCGAGAAAACAAATTCTTTCGTTCATTCACAGATGATTATTTATCTTTAATTATGTAAATTTTTATAGTACTCTTGTATACAGTAACGCACAGATTTTTCTCTTACTAATACCAAATGCTTTATTGAATTTATTGTTAGTTAATACGATTTTTATCAATATTTGTTATGTAATATCACAGATGTTGTTATTATTCATCACATACTATATGTAGTTTATAGTATCATTGTATTCCCCGTAATTCCACCGCAAATATGCCTCAGGCTCCAAGTGGTTGCTTCGGTAAACTAGAACTGAACATTAACATAGAGTTGAGTCCCATATGAGTGGTCAATTTAATTTAATCCATGCCAATTACTATTTTAGGGATCTTTAAATGCACATGTTCATATTCTACAAGAGATATTTCGTTAAAAACTGAACACAATATACACTTAATACTTTTAAGAAGTGAATATAATGAAGCATTCGCTATAGTTTGCTTGTAGTCATATAATTTAACAAGTAGATTGTCACATCTTCCTAAAAAGCGGTACATATAGTAAATTCTTAATGTGAACGCATCATATTTTTATTAATATTAAAAATTTACTAATGGTAATATGATGACAAAACGTACATGTCATTTCTTATATTTGCTCTTTGCATGCATTGAAATAAAGAATTAATAAACCATTTATTAATTCATTTTGTTAGAAGTAAAATAATACAAATAAATTTTAATTAAATTGTTTGTGTACCTTTTCCATTAATTCTCTAACAATCCCGTTCCATTGTTTAGTCTCAGGATCGTAAACTCCATACATGTGATCTGGCACTAATCTGATGGTGTATTGAAATCCGACTTGGCCCGCTATCCACTTGAGAAGGTCGATGCAGAATCCCTCGTATCTAGCGTTGCCTGTCAGGTTCTTCTCGTCCTTCACCATCACGTAAGGTCGTTCCTGCGGGATTAATATTCATAACTCATTATTGACTTGTAAATATGCGCCCGGCTTTTAGGTACGAATTATTGAAGGAAATTACAGGCACTCGGATAAATCTTCGGCGTAATGAACTTCACAGGTTATTCGGGCTGCCTGAATGGAGGATCGGGAGAATTAGAGGGAGGAGTATAGAATTTCGAAGGGAATGCTGGTCGTGTGTTCGCACAGAAAGAGAAATGTATGGAATGGCAGTGAATGGGAATTTTTATAATACGAAAGTAGTATTGAAGTATTTTCACGAAATTAACGTAATATATTTCGCTGTAATAATGAGTTTTAATTATATTATATTAGCTTGTGAGCAATATTAGATCATTAGAGGATATAAATGTGCTAATATTTCTTCTCACCAAACTTATATTTTAATATATTTCACTAAATAATACAAGTAGTTTTATTTAATGCTAAAATTAATATTGAAATGTTATTTCTTTTGTAAATTTACAAATATTGCATTTTTTATTGTAATATTTATTTCAATTAGTAAAAAATAAACAAAAATATAATGAATATATATTGCACAATGTAAATATATATTCATTATATTTTTGTTTATTTTTTACTAATTGAAATAAATATTACAATAAAAAATGCAGACTTAATTTTATCAAGGCTTAGGAAATAAGAAATGATAAGTTGTTATATTTAATTATTTTTATACAATATATATAATGGTGTAAAGTAATACAATCCACTTCGCATAAATATTATGAATTATATTGTAGATTTATAAAAAGGTAAATCCGTTAAATAAATAAATAAATAATTAATAAATATGAATAGAATAAACCAAAATGTTCGAACACTAATAGATGTTGTAATTGTTCGATCGTATCATTGATTAGTTATAGTAGATAATTAAACACAACAGCAAGCTTTCAACATATTAATTTTAATTAGAAAATCTATATATTTTGATGAAGATATTCGGGACTATTATGTAAGAAAAATGTTAAGTTTAACGTGTACGTTAATTAGTATAATCACATTCTAAACAGCTTATATAATAGATAAATATTCGTAGAATGTGAAAAGAATTAATAACGTATACGTTTAACTTAACATTGTCCGTACGGAATAGTCCCGAATATTGTAAAAGTCTATTTCAAATTTGTAATAGCTCCAATCAGAACCTTTTCAAAATATAAGACTTATAATAACATTTCCGACTTAGAAAAAACGGAATATAAAAAATACTGAATTAATTAATACTAATCCTAAATAAGACCAATTGTTATTTTCGGTGGGGTTTTCATATTATTTATTACCGTCGCACCAACCAACACTTTGTGGTACACATTCTGTTTAATTTGCCCGTTTTGTTCAATACTTTTATTTAAACTAATAATTTCATTTTTAATGCATTCTATACCTCACATGTTTGTTTTATTTTTCGTTCACAAATAGTATTGCATTTAAAACTATTTATATATATTACGAAATTTGACTCAAACAACGAACAAGGTCGGTATACAAATTAAAGTATAAATTATAAATTTGTACAATACCGGGATCTAGCCATTACAAATTGAAGGAAATTTGTAATGAAATTATTCTGAGATCATGAGGTGCACGAGAAGTTAATGTTTCCTGAATAAAGTTACATAAAATTAATTTTTGATTTTACTAAAAGAAAATTAATTTATTTAAATTCTATAAATAGAAAAGAGTATTTATTCACTTGGTCACAGTTTTAATTTCAATTTACTTTATTAACGGAATCTCCATTTCCAAATTACAATTATAATTACATATCAAAAATTTTATAAGAAAAGTGTGACGCTCTAAAAAGATTACAAAACATATGTATATTATATTTAAATATATCAAATAAAAATGATTTGAAAATAATTAATAAATTATTTTCACATTTAGCTCTGTGACTTTTGACTTACGTTGTGTACGTTAAACAAATGCACATTAAAAAAACTACTTCCCGGGCAAATACTCCGTTTTATATGTTATTTAATTGTAACATTATTTTCGTGCTAAAAAGTTTACTAATCAAAAAATCATCGCTAGTAAATTGGCCATTGACGTGTTAGGCTCGTACTGTGTAAAGAAATGAAGGAGTCATTGTTAGAGCGCATTGATATGTTTGCATTGATCTGATTTTTTTTAGTTAATATTACACATCATATCACGTGTTAGGGTCGTGCCATGTAAGAAAACTAAGAAGTTTTCCCATTATTTAATCTGTTATTGATATGTTAGGTTTGTCTCAAGTTAGTATTGTAGAATATTGTTCCCGCTGGGCAAGGTCCATTACAAGATATTTTGTCCTTAAAATTAAGATTGAAAACGTCAAATTATTAATCAATTATGTTTTCAGTGGAAGCATCGTTAGTTCCACAAGTTAAAGAGCATGATTTGAATGTGGGAAAGAAATGATTATCAGTTTTTTTCTTTTTTTCATTAGCTCTACATGCTAAAAAGTGTGCTTTTAAATGTGGGATTAATTTACAATGAAATGCGATGATTTCTGAGCATACATGGCACAGGATTTAATGAGGAAGAATGATCCGTATTTCATTATCCACATCAACAATTGCTCTGAGAAAGTTGTTTTTCTGTTTTTTTCTTTTTTTTTCATCATGGATACGAATGCGGACCAAAAGTTGCGTAGTCCCATATACAATTTTTAAATTCTTGTTCAATTGAAATCTATCTTTCGTAAAAAAAAGTTGGCAAATTTATTTACAAATAATTACCACTACAGTTAAGGCACATATCTCATTGTTTCACCAACCTTAAAGAATTCTTGTGTCTGCTACTCGAAGAATTATTTTATGGAATCTTGTACTTCTTCGTCCGATCGAAAACGAATACATTTCAACCCCTTTTTCAGTGACTCAAAATATCCTCAATTTCATTCGTTGTAGATTTTCTTTAACTACTCTGGTTACTTGAGGCCGAACCTTGCCGTGCATCAGAATGATACCATCTGAAAGCTTCCATGGACGTTTACGTTTTATTGCTTGATGGAGCCTTTTCAAGTTTTCATTATACAGATTTGATATGCATTCTAGGTTCTGTAAACTCCGTGAGCAAGAATCCTTTATGAGCGAAATAAAAAAAATGTTAACATGACTATGCCTGCAGAAGGTTTAAGGAGAATTTGCGTGTTTCCATTGGATCGATGACAGCTTACTGGATGATTCAAAATAATGACACCGAGAATCGTTACCCCCAATTATTGACGAAAGAAAGTCCTTGCCATTTTGCTTGTATTCCCTGAGATGTTGCAAACCCATTGAGCACAAACTATGCTGTAACCCAGTTTGTATACGATCGTATGGACAGATCCTTTAGATACACCAACACTTTCTGAAATTTATCTGATTGAAATTCGACGATTTTCTCTAATCACGCCTTTCACATATGTCACATTCCTATTTGTTGATGTAGTAATCAATGCACCTGGCTGCCACTTATCACTAGTCTCCATTATTCCACTCTTAAATTTTCGACACCATTCCGTGACAGTTGGACACGCAACACACGCATTTCCATACTCTGCTTGTATTCGCGTATGAATTTGCAATGGTTCAGCACATAAAAATTGAATGACCGCACACTGATTGTGACTTTAACAATACTTAAATCACTGTCATAAGCAAATGGTAAGAACCACCAAAATCAGTGTGACTTTTACAAATAAAGCTAATATTGCAAAACATCAGTTAAGTGATTACAAGTGTTTGCAAATCTATGGGTTTTAATTGAACAAGCTTCGTATAAGGATGGAAGGGTGATCGAATTGTAATTGGTAACGTATTTAAATATCATAATTGCCATTTTAAATAAATGATGAATTCTAGTTCAACGAATTCTTGAGTTTTATTTACTGTCCATATCACTTTTATCATAAAGAATAACAACACAGTAAATACCTATATCGCATATAAACGCAAACAACTAACAACTAACATTTGATATAAATCAAAACGTGATAGTTTATTTTATTTATTTTGCATAATATCGGGATCCGAACTGCAATAAAAAATATTATTAAATTTCTAAATTGTAAACATATGTATTTTGATATTAAATAATAAATAAATAAATATTTACAATGAAAGTATTTATTTAAACAATTACCATTAATTAATTAATAAGTAATAAGCAGAAAAGTAGTTTTCGTATATGTTGGTTTCTTTCAACTTAAATAAGGTCTCTAAACAATCTTTCTTGGATGATTAATTAATAACGCGAAATTCTTATATACGATTTCCGGAATCTGTTTAAATATCCTGCGCAATTCATCAAAAAACGCTCTGAAACTAAATCCGTCAGTAATAATTAGCCCCGCGTATAATCTGATTTATTATTTCATTCTTTCCCAGGAGGGTCGCGAACAGGCGGATAAATTACTTTCTTGTTACTTAACAGTTCTCTTTTTCAGTTTACGCGGTGTTGGCGTCGTGATTTATAACCTTGCGTGCTTTTATCATTTCAGTTATATTTTTTCAACGATCCTGCGTTTTGAAATTCGTTTCACGCAGATCCGGTTTAATTTATATTGTTTACATTGGAAGTTCATTTGCGTCCGCAATAATTGGAATGCGATATCTCATCACGGAAATGTACACCATTAAATAATACGCATATTTGTATTTCCAATATGTATTATCGTCGAGCTTGTATGAATTTAATGTTAAAAATATAGCATTTATTAAAAATACTGAAAATATAATAATTATGCTTTGCTTTTATTTAACAGTTTTGCTATCCTTTTCTGAAACATCAAGACTTTTAATAGTTATAAAGTTTCACGCACTCTCTCCTAACTCGTATTTTTTTCATTGGGGTGGATTTATCCCAAATTTCAAGTTTATTCTAACGTAGTTTAGTTATTAGATATATTTGTTTCAACTATAAACTAGTTAAAAATTTTGCAATGAATAGTTTTTCGAGTCAAAATAATTGACTTGTGTTATGGATTTCCACCATAATCCAAATTTTATTCCTTGCAAAACCACACAATCGCCATATTCAATCTAAAATTCAAACGGGCGCGTGTAAGCCTATTAAAAACAGCACATTCCTGAAATAAATCCGCTTATGTCTTTTTCATCCTAATCGAAATTTTATTCGCGCCCGCGGTGATCCACAAACCACACACGCACACATACAGTGGCGATTACCAGACAATTTCAGAATTTCAAATATTCGACTGGCGAAAGTTTGAATGCGCTTTTAATGTGTATATTTTCGGGGGGCGTCTTGCAATAACGAGGTCCGCGATAACGTGGTTGCGCCACGGGGGACCCAGATAAGACGGTGTCGGCGTCGCGATGGCCTCACTCTGCAGAATTTTGCTGATCGCGACTCGTGGAGCCAGGCATCAGTGTCTATTATCCTGCGAGATAGGAACTGTTGTAACGAACGCGAGGGAAACATCGGGAAATGTAGATTTTGTATTTAGGTGATTTTTAATTATGTTTTTGTTTTTATAATAACATAACATGCAATAAATGTGTGAATTAATATTTTCGTATCAAGTTATTACCAAAAGATGTTACCAAGTAATTAATGAGACAAAATGTATCCTATGAAATAACATTGTATTTATTATTTTAAATAAAATCTTTTGTTTGCTGACGCAGTTGAGCATATGCTTAATGTTTAAGGCTGGCGTTTACTAGAAAAGGAATGATGCGATGACAGAGATAGTTGCCAATCGTCAAGGAGGTGATGGCCTCTCGATTTTAATAGCGAACTATTTGAGAAATATGTAGAACACCGCAGTTTGGTTTCCTTATCTATGTGTGTGTCTGTGTATTCGACAACCGACGCTGACGCGATCGATTTTTTTATTAATGAATATATTATTTATTATTTAGACAGTGTATAAATATATTTGATGAATTTTGTCGAATCATCGAAAGAATTACTCAATGCATGCTATTATATTTTTATTCTCATTTTTAAGAAAAAATCATTTTCACTGTAAGTTTGGATTCTTCGTGTGATGTTATTAAAAAAAAGCGGTAAAAAGTCGTTATACTTATACCTAACCGTTTTTATTAATATTTGAATATTCATAAAAATTACCTTTTACGCAGAATTGATCCTCAAATTATATTTCGCGAGATAAAATGCATTTTGAAATAATAAAAATAGTAAGATAATATATACATCAAATTAAAGGTGTAATTTAGTGAAATAAAATGGATAAAATTATGTATACAGGGTGGGCCACTAATAACGGCCATTAAAAGTTTACGGGGTTCTTGACAGATTATATCGGAAATGGCTACCAATTTTGTTATTTTAAATAGAACACTACATATTATTATTTTTTGGATTCCCCATTTAATTGTCCATCCACTTATATGAATTTATATCCACATAATTGTTACAGTTTTTGAGTTAAAAATTTATTTTTCGAATATTAACACCAAATAGACCTTTCGAAAAATGTCTATAAATTCTAGTAGAATCAAAATATACTGATGAACGGCATCTTCAATTTTTACTAATAGATCCCTCTAGTATTAAAAAAACATTTGTCAATTTTGACAATAGGTATTTCCATAAGATCCATATTTCAATGCCCAATTAAAAACAGCATAATTCATTTTTTTTTAATGGAATGCTCAATATTTTATCTCACAAATCGATTAGCAAATTAATTTGCAACATCAAAATATTATATATCTATATATCCAGAGCAAGTAGTTTTTGAGTTATTTCTAAATTTCTTTCCTCACATTTTTTTTTTTCATAATTGAGTAATTCGTGTTCTATTTACGCGTGCATCAATATTCTTTAGGAAAGATGTGGAAATCTAGCAGGCCAATTCTACAGACCTAAATTTCGAATCCATCTATCTTTATCGTTTTTAATGCTAATATGAATCGATAGAGAATTTGATTGCATAAAAATCTACACAGGTTCCACTAAAAAACAGTTGAAACCTTACAAAGTTATGATATTTTTTATAGATAAATTGGTTTATTAAAAGAATATTAAAATAACACTCTTAATGGCGAATAACATTCCGTCGAAATAAAATATAATAAAAAATCGCAGCATTTCTTTTTGTTTTAAATTTTCCTATGTTACATTATATATAATATGAAAAAGAAAATATGATTTGCGCTTTACTCACTCATTTATCTTGAAGGAATTTACTTATTTTCCCTCATTAACCATTTGTTTTAGTATTGTCAGTTCTTGGATTATACTTTTTTGGGATAGACAAATATTTTAAATAGAAGTGTAGAACTTGAATAACTAAATATTTTTGTATAGCATTATCAAACGTCCTATTCTCTTTTAAATTTCTTTAAAAAATGGTGATGTGTCCGTCATGGTACTTTCCCCGGTGAATTCGGTCAAATAAGTTTCTGATTGAAAATTTAATAGGAAATCAAAAATGATTAATTGAAAAAATGGATTGTTGTCTTTTAAAGTTAAAGGCGAGTACTTGGAAGGAGATTATAATTTAGTGTGATATTTATTACCTTACAATGGATTAAAGACATTTCTCTACACCCTTTTTCTTTTCAAACTGGAGGCGTTTGTGAATGATATGTTGAATATGAGGGAACTTTGACGTTTTATTTGTCATTAAAATAACTATTTCAATAAATAATATCTCCACAGCCAACACAAAGAAGATTATAAAAATAATTGTTTATTTCTAAGGGAATTTATTAGGTAGATGAAATTCTTCCGCTTATAAAATGAAAACTGAAAGTCCTACAATAAAAGTTTGGTAACAAAAATTACTTATTTTTTAAGATACTCAACTTTTATTTGAAACATTTTTCTATCTGAAATAAAAATGAACCTTCCCTGGCCGGGATTCCATTTTATTTTAAATTGTAATTATAAAAAAATTGACATCAATGTTAATAATCATATGTCATAAGTATGCCAAAATTTAAAATTCTCTATTTGGGATGAATAACCCCACACATAGTGTAGAACTAGATACATTTTTGGAAAGTATAATTTCTGCTTACATTACAATCATTCTATAATTTTTTTTATTAATTTTTGTATCCGTAAATATAATAAAATAAAAGTGAAATTAAAAATGGCCTATCGGGAAATATGAAGGCAAACATTTATATATATTTTGTGAAATATGACGAAAACTGCTACCCCATAACAAGTGTTTGGTTTGAAGTGTATACTTCAAAAATAAAAAAAATAGAACATACAGTTCAAAAGAACCTATGAAACAGTAAGTGAAGTAACAACTTGATACAATTTATTAATTTTTAATAATAATTTTAATTTTACAATTATATTGACCTATTTTAGATCATTAGCCTTTTATTATAATCCTAAGGCTCAAATAAAATTATTTGAAAACATTACATTTTTTATAAAATAAAAAAGAAATCCATAATAATAATTTTTCACCGTGCAAACATTGGCAAAAAAAGATTCATTCATATTTGTATGCTGCTTACTGAACGTTATTTAAAATGTTTATTATTTTAGAATGGCATGTGCATCGTCGGTGTTTTAAAAACGCGACGCGCAGAGATAACTATAAAAGATATTTTTGTCTTTCTCATATTCATTGAATGTGAAACAGCAATAAGCGTACATACACAACATTATCAAGAAGAGGGGAGAAACATCTATTGAGTACTCTTGAAAATTAATTAAAAATCTTTGTTTGTGTTTTTCCACAGTATTAATTATTTAAGTTATTACTCATAACATTAATTTTATAAATAACTTAAAGATGATAAACGCAAATAACATTTATTAAAATATAGTACACTATTTCCCGCTATCTATATGAGACTTAATGAACTAATATTTGTCTAGTCAAATGCAGAAAACTATATGCAACTTGCCGGTTTTATTCAATATGGCCGAATTTCACGGGAATTGATGATATTTTCGGAACGACCTTCCTCAGTAAACAGCATTGTTTTCTGACGAAAAAATGTATTGAACTATAACTACATTCAATGTAGATTATTACGACATATTTCATTTTCTTTCAAAAATTATATTAATAAGTAAAAATATAGCACATTCTTTGCATAAAATGTGCTAACTTTGGACGTAATTTTCTTCTAAACTATTAATCAGATTAATTTTTAAATAACTCGTTCGAAATCTGTGGAGTTTTAGGATTATTTTGATATATAATATGATGAAATTCATTATTCAGGGTTTGTTTATTAGAGGAATTCAATTGGTACAAAATCGCTTCATTTTACATACGATAAACGCCAGCCTTAATAAATTTAACTGATATCTTATTATTTGTTTATATAATTTCTGCAATTACATTCAAGGCTAAATAAAAACTGAACCACATACAATATCAATGGGTTTTGGATATTTTTTTAACAGATTTTGTTTTCATAATTAATAAATTCATAATTAAGCATTTCAAAGGCAGTTTTTTTAATTACTTGCATATTCAGGAAATTATCTGGATGAGAATAATATAAAGAATATCAGTATTATGAATCAAAGTTTTTAAATGTATATTCTTATTTTTGAAATCTGCTAATATATAAAGTATCTAAAGATAAATCAATTAATAAAATAAAATATTTTAAAATTGTGCAAAAATACCTGAAGATATATTTATTATTATTAAATTTAATTTATATAATATAAAAAATATATGGGTGAATGGTGATAATAATAAATTTATTCGATCGACAATAGGGTTTTTAAATCCCCCTTTTTATAGACGACGGGGGAAATCGAGATGACAAATTTAAAGGGCAAAAACGTGATTTACTTTAAATAGAAATGATCGTTACGGGGTAACTTTTCCGTTGCATCACCCTCGTTTTTTATACGCACAACAGGTGTTACTTTTATATATTGTAAAGAAACAACTTTCTTTAACGGTGAATAGCAAGATATAATAATTCAATAGTGTAAGTATAATACCTTTCTATTTGATAGGAAAATTATGGATGTTTTGCTAAAAGTATGTATATTTCAAAAGAAGTACATGAATAAAGAAATAATGAATTTTAATAAAGTTTTACATTTTTTTGTATATCTTAATTTAAATGAATAAGAGATTAAATTAAATAAAAAAAGAATTAAATTCATTATTGAATTGTTCCCTTTTTAGCTACTGTGAAATTTTGACTTATGTTACAAAAGTACTTTAAAACATATGTTCAACAATGTACATTTGCTGTTGAATAACAATAATATATTGTATAATGTATAAATTATTGAATTGAAAATGCAGATATAATTATAAAGTAAAGTTTTTAATTAAATTAATTAAAAACGTACCTTTCCTGTAAAAATGATTCAAAGGATATTGACGGACGATATTGCTGCGCACAATCTCAATTGATTTCGTTTTTCTTTTTTGCTAGTAGTTTTAATAACTCGTTATTGTAATGGATAAATGACATTTTTATGCATAATGATAATTTTAAGTGGTCTAAATGGTCCGAAGCTGGAGAAATCGACTGCATCAAGAATACTAAGAAGCACCACTGTATAATTATAACTCTGCAATTAATCTATTTTCTTCCTTTATTTCTCTCACTATTTCACTCAATTTCTGTTTTAGATCGACCAACTGCTCTTTCACACGAAGAAAATACTACCTTTTAATGTAATGAATAGTTTTTCGAGTCAGATAAGCACAGCTGGATCGTTTTGTGCTGTGTTCTACAATTTCTAAAAAAATTTTAAAACAATAACTGAAATGAAAACAAAAAAATAAAAATAAAATAGTTTTATAATTAATGGTTTTAATATTTAGACATTGGTAGTTCATATTGTATGAAATAAATATGAATATATTATTAAAAATCAACCAATAAAACACAGATTAGATTGAATAACTTTGAATTCTCGACTAGAATTTAAAATTCTCTTGAAAATGAGCTAATAACCTGAAACTAGTCGAGAATTTAAAGTTATTCAATCTAATCTGTGTTTTATTGGTTGATTTTTAATAATTTATTCATATTTATTTCATAAAATAGTTTTAAATACGCTTTAAACAACTTATCTTCTCAATTAATAAAGAATTTTGAGAACTTATATTTATATCAAAATTCATCAATTCATTCTATACTAACATTGTTTAACGATTTATCAATACATTATTATATCATAAAAAATAAATATAATAAATTATTGTTATTAGACGATTTCATACAATAACCATTAATAATAAGTTTGAGTAGAAGCGAATCGACGATTACATTTATTGTATTGAATTGATAAACTATCTTTACCATTCTTTATGTTTATTATACGAAAGTAACTGTGACAAAGTGAATATATTCTTTTTTATTATTAAAAACTTTTCCCTTTGTAACTCGTTATAACTATAGTAAAATGTAAAGGTATATTGATGTATGTTCAAATATTTTAATATCAAAAATTTTCGAAATATTCTTCTGAACATACCAACACAATCCCCCCTTTACATTTTCAGCACATCGGCGCAGCCAAGTTTTAACCCCCCGACGTGAAGCATTAATTGCATAATATCAGTTGGTTATGAAGCGAGCCGAGAGGCTATTTGTTCCGCTGTTCTACCTAAAACACGCGATTTTGCAACTAAACAACTCCATTTAAACTTTACTTATCTTCCTCTCTCCGCCTGTATTCTCGGCACCGTGTTTGGAAATTGAATTTAAATCTCGATTTAAAGCGAAATAATTTAATAAAATCACTGACTAAAGAACGCGCCGAGTATCCATTACAGGTAACTGCGCCAAGTTCTCGGTTTTTGTTTTTCTCTGGCAATTATCTCGCTTCTCTGGGAAACCGATTAATGCCATTATGTTAAGTTGCGGGCGTGTAATTGTTTGAGTTTTCATTCTTCTCGATATTTTGAGTCGTGTTATTTGTATTCTCTTTCGATTGTATTTAGTTCGGTACGTTGTTCAGGTGTTTATAATTGATTACATTTTATTTTAATTATATATTATATATAATATAGTTTATTGGATTTATTACTCATCAATTCATTATATTCCTTCATTACAAATATTAAATTAAATTAAAATTAAAAATCAATATATCCATTAATGTAAATATCCATAGAAATTTTAATAAAACAAATTTTAAATTCTCTTGAAAATGGGCTAATAATCCGAAACTAGCCGAGAATTTAAAGTTATTCAATCTAATCTGTGTTTTATTGGTTGATTTTTAATAATTTATTCATATTTATTTCATACAAATATTATTAATTATTCGAATTTATAATCTCCATTCTCCATATTAAATATAAGGGGAAAGTACTATGATCTAAATGTACTTTCACCCCATTAAGACCATTTCTGAAAAATGTCTGTGTGTGTGCGCTCACAACTAATAATTTAAAGTAACCGTAAATACTACTTTCTATTAATATTAAAACAAGGTTTTAATTCAATTTAAGTCGAGAATATTTTATTTTGTGAATGATAAAAACGAATGTACTGTTTGCGTCTGCTGCCGAGCTCAATCATTTTCGGGGTTTCTGACCGAGAAAATTTTTGAAAAAAATCTGCATTGCACGGTTAAATGCAATCAGCTCATAGAAAAAAAATCAATTTGACTACAAATTTTGTTATTCTATTTTTTTGATTCCCCGTTCAATTCTCGTTTTTATATTTGTAAATGAAAATAAAAAATTCTGTCGGAATTTAACGAATAAATTCATAATTTCTTGATTGGTATGCTTATTCATTTTAATAGTACTTAAACGGAGGGTTCAAAAATATTGCCACGTTGGAAATGACTTTTTTTCAGATTCGGTGCAGTGAATATTGACATTGACTACTATTGGTGCACGTGTGAATCGTATAGGAATTACTCGATTGTACAAACATTTTTGGAGGAAAAAAGAAATTTCGAAATAACTCAAAAAATACTTGCTCTTGATATTAGGATGTATAACATTTTTCAGTTGCAAATTGTCTTGCCAATCCTGCTATGACATAAAATATAAGTCATTCTATTTGAAAAAAAAATGAATTATAGTATTTTTAAGTGGGCACTGAAAGATTGATATTTTTGAAATATCCATTGTCAAAATTGATACATGTTAATCTGTTTAATATTGGAGGGATTTATAGGTAAACATTTCTCTCATAGTATGTTCTATCTTGTTCCTACCAGAAGTTATAGGCATCTTTCTAAACGTCAATTTAAGGTTACAATTTTGCAAATAATTTTCTATCTCAATAACTATAAGAGTTAAGTAGACAAATCCATATGAGTGGATAGGCGATTGAATGGGGAATATATATATATAAAATAGGATGTTCTATTTAAAATAACAAAGTTGATAGCCATTACAACCAGAAGTGAAAGAAAATCAAAATATTTTCCATGAGGAGGTCACCGTGTAATGTAGAATTTTCTAAATTTATTTAATGGCTGTTATACATAGCCCACCCTGTATACAAGATTGGTAGATATATATTTATTTAATAAACATATATATATATATATATATATATATATATATACCAATCTTGGGGGATAGTGTGGTTATTTATAGTAATTCAATACGGGGCATCAGTGTAAGTCAATTTAAAATAATCTGAATTTTATTAAAACAATTTGAAACAATCAACAGTATCACGCTGAAATATTTAGGAAACAATGCCATTATTTTACAGTTGGTAACAATGTTTGATTATTTATTGGCGTCTATTTTCATTTAAAACAATCTTATTGTATTGTTTTCTATCAAATTGAATTTGTCGAGCGTGTATTGAACGCCACAACAAGGCGGAAACAGAGGGAAAATGAATAAACGAATGCAATAAGGGATGAGGTTGACCGTGTTTAGTTACCCTGCTACTCACTAAATATCCGCTTAATGAAGCTCGTTTATTTTGACAGGGTTATCATGTGACGTTTATGCCTTTTTGAAGCCGATGAAAGAGGGTATAAGGGAAATGCGAGTATTTGAAAGTTTATTTCATCTCTAATTTATGAACGGAATAAATTTCTTCAGCATTCACAAATGTCTACAAAATTATTGATATACTTAGTTTAACAACAATTACACCAAGAAATATAAGTATACATTATAACACATCAAACAATAAGTCTCCGGTCTATCTAAGAAAAACCTTTTTTAGTAATTTCACTTTATTCATTAATCAAGAGTGATACATTCATTCCATTTTTTTAGGGATGTTTGGATTCCGGGGGGTACAGAATTTTGTAAGGAGGGGTTGATTATAGTTTTTTTTGCATATTTTGTTGGAAAGGTTTGTTATATTTAATTGATTTTTGGTGGATTTATGAAGGAATTCATTGAAAGGATTTTGGAGAGAGTTGTTAGGATAATCTTTCGGCAAGTTAGATGTGACAGAGAGAAAATGGTTTGATTTGGGTGAATTGTATTGCACCATAATCTTATAAGGGTCGGTAAATTATTTTCTAAACGTGTGTCGCTGTTTTTCCATGTTTGTGCATCAATTTGTATATATTATTACATAGCAACAGTAATGTATTGAAAGCAATATAAGAAACTAGTAGATTTAAATTTGAAATGATAATTATGTGGAATTTATTGATGATTTGAGTAATAATTGCTTGTAATAATTATACGTTTGAGTAATAATTGCTTGTAATAATTGTACGTTATTAATTAATTTCACATACTATGTATATATCTATTGAAAAAATAGATGCTTAGACAGTGATAATAAAAAATAAAGTACACGTTAAACTTAACATTTATCTTACAGAATAGCCTGGTATATTTGCTGGGATATTTATTAGATTTTTAATTAATCAATTTTATCTCATTATAAATAAAATACTTCTTGTTTTCTCTCTCTCTACATCTATAAAAATACGTTGAAAGTAAACTTACTTCTCTGGTCATAACGACGAGTGTGATATTGGGTGCATGCGACTCGTAGAAAGCGTTCGGGTCCGTTATATTGATACCACCACCTGGAGTCCATTGTCCCACTTTGCGGATTTCTTCTTTTTTCAATTTTAAAAGGTCCAACTTGAAATTGGATCGTTTCCCCTCGCGGAACTCTATGTTGCCGGTCAATCCGTGAAGGCCCGTCTGCAAGAATTGAACACTTATAATTTTTTTTGTTCAGGTTCAACGCTCGTTTATTTTTATATTAAATCAACTGTTAAAGCTGGTTTGTAGATTCTAGATTGTACAAGGGAAGACATTCACTGAACGAACTTTGTTATAACGTATTATTATATTACTACTAAATCTTTATTATCTGAGAAAAAATAATACATTATATATTCTCAAATAGGGGGCTATCAACCATAAGTCTTTCTACCCGCATTATTATAAAATACTTGTTTTCTTTATGAAAATGGTTCATTGGGGTCACTTGTAAACAATGCCTATTTTTTTGTAAATTATAATGATACCACAAAAAGAAATTTATTGACAATAAAATTTATAGTTTATAAAATGAAACTAAGTGAGCTTACTTTATTTTCATTAACATTAAAGAATTATAAAATATGGATTTTAATCTAAAGATTGTTTGTAATGTTCACTAATTTTATGTAAGAAATTTAATTCTCAGAATATGGCATATTAAAATGCATATTAATTTATTATATATATATATATATATATATATATATATATATATATATAATCTAAAATCCACATCTACCATAATGGTGGTGTAGGGGTTATATTAATTTATTAAGATTTTGAATCAGAGGCACTTTTTAATTCCTTTGTAATACATACTAATTAATTAAAATATATTTATTTTATCAGAAGCATAATATTTCTGTATAAACACATTATTAAATGTAAGTATATTATTTATTCACAACAATTTTTATGTAATTCAATGTTATACAAACGAAATAACACTGAACACTTGTTAAAGTGATATCGCCGGCTGTGCTAATTTGGGGACCGATATCAATGTAAAATGGCTCGCCCTGTTAGTTACCAACCAACTGGATTGTGTAATTGTTAAATTTGTTATTGTTCAAACAATTTGTGTTTTAATTAATATGCTTTCCATATATATATATGTGTAATTGAGCTTGAAATAATAAATCATTAATCGAATCATTTGATTCAAAAATGAATCGACTAGTAATAATTTCATTTATTAAAATAATCGATTGGGTAAATAGTGATGGGGTACATCACAATTTTTTGTTTAAATAAACTGTCAAATAAATTGATAAAATATAGTATTAAGTGCACATTCTTATTTAATAATGCATAACTCGCTTAATAATGTGTTTGTTAGTTGTCCGAAAATTAAGTACATTTCACGAACTTTGTGAATTTGGGAAAGATATTAGTGGACAATAAGTTAGAAAATGATGGTAATCATTTGAAGTCAAACATAGAGGACCTGTGGGATTCCCCGATAGTTAACGCCCTTCTTACTGGAAATACCAACAATTCTATTATATAAATAACTGTAAACATCTTGTACATTCATTCTTGATAATGGCAACGTGCCGAAACTAGCCCAAAATAAAATTTTTGCGTGTAAAACAAACCAAGTGAAACTTACTCAACAATTCCTAACATTTATAAAGAGAGTTTAAATGATGTTCCATGCTATTTTGATGTTGCCTTTGTGGAAAGCACCTTACAAAAAACTTAAAAACAACCTTGAATTATTTTCAAGGTTTTATTTTCAATAAATCTGTCTCTATCTTTAAAAAATATAATTATATTAAAAATAGCTTTATTATTATCTGTTAGCGCGAATATTTCGTCGTTCGTTTATTCAATAAAACAGTAATTATGGTAGCATATCACTCGCAGCTGTATTAAACTTGAATTAACTTACTTAAAAATGGTACGCGTTATACAAATTAGTATTTAATTAAAATGTTCGCTTAATATACGATTCACGTTGTTGATATTATTTTAGTGAATTTTTAATTAAGGACTGGCATATGTAAAGTGTGTTAAAATGTTTTCACAGTCGGTACGATCCAGCAGGGTTGAATATTTTTAGTACACAGTAAATATATTTATCTTTAGATAATATACCATTTTACAACATTTGTATATACAATAAATTGTTTTATATGTTAGGTCTTTCTGCCCTTGTTTGGATTGTTATGTTAAATAAATCTTTCATATTTTTCAATTACTTTTAATTTTATTAAAAACTACCAATAAAAATATGTTTAATTTATTTCAATAATTACAATTCAATAAGACAGTTTACATTTATTAAATTTTCTTTTATAATTGAATTGTAACTATTGAAATAAAATTATTGTGCAATCACAAAAGATAAACCAAAATATAATCTTCAGCTTTTACTAATGTAATTAATATGATTTTAAAATTAAAATATAATTTTTATTAATTCTATCTTTACAGAATGAAAATCATTTAGCGTAGGCATTCAACATTTTAATTATATATTTTCCCTGAAACTTTATTTCATACTCTGAACCGCCCGGTATATTAGGGCAATAATTTGCATGAAAAAGACAGTTTCCACAAAGTAAATTAATAGACTTCTGGCAACTCCGTTAATCTCTTAGAGCACCGTAAGCCATCAACCGCCGCTTTATGATAGTGTCAAGTATTTTATGAACACTCGCCTAATTAACGACCCATGAAATTGTATAAATAAAAAATTAATCACACGAGAAAGCAGAGGAGAGATAATAAATTTTCGCGTAGGAGGACTTTCGGAAAATGAACGAGCAAATTTGTATGCGTACATAAACTGAAAAGCGACTGTTCTCCAAATAATTACTGGGTGATTCAATGAGACATAATTAATTATTATTAAGGAAACAATCATTCTTTAAGAATTTAGCAAAATTAAAATCAATTATGAATGCAATTTAATCAGTCTTTAATTGAAAATGAACATAGCGTTCGATATGTATATCTAGTATTGAAATAAATTATTTAATTCAATTATTTAAGTTACTCAACTTCAGATAATTCACAAATATACAGTTAGTAAAACTACAAATTATAAAACAATTTCATACAAGTCTTTTATTATTAATTTTTCTATGTAATCAACCATTTTACATTACGAATTTCAAACGAAAATTAAATTTAAAAAATGAAAATAATTAATCATTTTTCAATTGTTTTTAAATGATTAGTTTATTATTATTTTATAATTTAAAATCACTTAAAAAGCTGTCATATATAATAATAGAAAAAAAGGATATATTCGCTTAATCACAGTTATTTAAATAATATAAATAAAAAGAATTTGAAAATAATTTATTAATTCGTTTTATTTAATGCTGTTATATGCTTTTAAAAAATAATGAAAAATTATATTATTGACCTTAAATTCTGCCTTGCTCCTTCAATTGATTCGTTATATAAATGAGCGACGTTTCGTATTCGAAGAACGTGTTGTTAAATGTTTAAGGGCTAACTTCATAGTATAGTCGAGTTTGCGGTTGTGCTTCTTTTTTGTCTTATTTTCCAGTGCCTTAACGCAAACTTTTAACACCTCCGAGAAATAAATATAAAGAGGGAAGTTAACGGAGTACAGTCCCTTCGAGGATTTCACTTTTATAAATGACTGTCACTGAACGGAAGAGGGGAAATTATTTATTTTGCGTCGCCATCGCGGGGAAATACTTTTTTCTGCTCTCTTTCTGGCTCATTGTATTGAATTTATGAAAATTGCGTTACCGAAAAACGTGATCAGTAATATTATCGATGATTTCTTTGAAACGTAAATTAAATTATTTCATTCTGATTGTTATCGTAAATTATTAATATTGAGTTTACGGAATGTTTCAAATTTGGATCTTAACATAGTGTTTGCGTTATAATACATAGACCTATTTAAATTTTTATTCGTTCAAAAATCGATAGGTTTTTTTTAGATTTATCAAGAAGGAATAATAAGGTTGCAGCAATTTTTTCATGAGAGAAACGAGGGTCCAAAGGAAGTTGAAAAATGTTAGAAGAGGCACTTACCACTGCATCAAGATAATTGTATAACGAGAGGCCGTCATCCCAAGGCCTCTCCAAATCGCACGACAAATTGACAGGCTTGATGGAATGTCCCGATTCCATGGATGTCAGCCCTTTGGCGAACACGTACACCGAATCGAACATCAGTGCTGGCTCGGCCTGAAATACAGAATGTGACACATACACGATTCGTCTTTATTATTTATAAATGTTTTTAATAATAGAAAATTGTATTTATTCACTAGGTTTCAGTTATTTAAATTATTCTCTAGATAACATTGAGATTGTCGTCAAATATTAAGTACATTGGGGGATTTATTCAGTTTTACTTTACATTTGTATATACCATGTAATACTTGAGATCTGCATTAACATTTGTATTTTCTGCTGCTAATTAATATATTTTTTGTTGGTATGTAATATTTTTTACTACCATTTATATATACGATTCAAAAATATATTATTAAATATATGTTACTTTTGGTGTAATATTTATAATTTATTTTGTTAAATGGTAATTTCCGTTAATGAAGTTTATAATTATTAAAAAAATATAATCACCTTCTTAACGTTCACAATAAAAAAACATATTCTGGATTTAGATTTAAATAAAAACATAAATAAAAAAGAGTATTCATTCACTTGGTCACCAAATAAATTAATTATTATACAAACAAAGTAATAGATGGTGTACACATATATGAATATTAATCTGTATATTTTTACAAATTAATATTTCTGAATGAAAATATTCAATCTTAAAAAAAACTAGAATCAATCGCAATGTAAAACTCGCAATCAATACAAATATATATCGCAAATATATAATATATAAGAGGCGATGCGCGTTTTCTTTTACCTGTATAATTCCGCTCCTATTCAATATTTGATGTCCTATTGGTTGGAATTTTTCCATGATATCCAAAGCATCTTTTACTTTAGGACTTTCGACGTCGACAACCCTGAACGCAGTTATATTCACCGAGTTGTATTTGAAGTCCTCAAGATCAAACGTTTCTAAATCCTGTGAAAGGGAACAAATCGCTATCAAAATATACTCTTTATATTTCAAGCAAACGTGAATTTATTACACAAGTAAATGTATGAAAAATTCTCAGATTTTAGTTTTAATTTTTTATTAATTAAATTATTTATGTATAATAATATCATCATAAAATAAAGTATAATTGAATAACGGAAAACACGTTTTTAACGTAAGTAATGTTAATTAAAAATGTATGCAAGATATGATTATTTAGCATTATAATTTACGCATAGTAAAAATTTAGCAATACAAGTTAAACAATGGTTTATTTTTAAGCATTTCAGAAAGAATAAAAGTTTTCTAGCAAAATCATTCTAAGGCAATGAAGGTCATTTGCACCTCAATAGTTTCGTTATTCGTCATAATTTTCGCATTTAGGTTAAGGTAGTGTATCCTAATGTGATTGTCGATAAATAAATGTATCCATAAAGCTTCATTGTTGGATGTGACATTTGCTGTAAATAAACTATTAAAGTAGAAGAGAGATCTGTTGAAGTGAAGCAAAAATGAAAATGCGGAAGAAAAACTGTTCGAGATGAAACCAGCCTTCTGTGAAACAATTTTCTGTTTCCAAGAAGAACAGACCACCGCCATCAATGAGATTTAGAACGCGCTGGGAGTACACAGAATGTGACAGAAAAGTCAAGAGGCTACATAAAAAAGACAAGATGGTAGACGCAGTAATTCAGGTGTGGAATCGAGAAAAGGAGGCAAATAATTGTAAAAATCTAAATAGAAAAGAGTATTATTCATTCACTTGGTCACAACTATTTAAATATATTAAATAAAAATGATTTGAAAATAATTAATAAATTATTTTCACATTTAGCTGTGAAAATAATTTATTAATTATTTTGAAATCATTTTTATTTAATGTAAAAATCTAGTTGACTCCATGCCGAGGCGAGTTAAAGCCGTGATTAAAGCAAAGGGAGAACAAATGCCATATAATAGAATAGTTTATTTTACTAACAATATTTTTATTTCGAATAACAATAACAGCAATAATTACGAAAAAAAATTATGTTCACATTAATTTACTGTATGTAAAAAATCAAATATACGGAATAAAAATTGTTATTTATATTTAGTTCAAATCTTGCGTACATTTTTGGAAAATCCTTTATATTATATTCAAAATAATTATTATATATATACCTGGTGTTGATGCATAATGATTTTACTTGTCAAAACAATTTTATGTAAATTTATTTTAGAGAAAAACTACAAGAATTGATTTTAAAAATCAATGAAAAAAAAAAAAACGAAACTTAATTAATTTTTAAAATCGATGTATAATTAATATATATTTAAAAACAAAAATTGATTTAGAATATTACAAGAAATAAATAGTTGTTGATTGGCTATGGACCATCAGTCTTTCTGCCTTGTTTTAATATATTTATGTTTTTTATATGGTTGTGCTTTATTGTCATGCAAACAGTAAAAATATGCAATACTTACAAATGTTGTGAACATATAATGGTATCGATAATCGTTCATTTGAAGTTGCAGTATCTGTAAATAAAATTTAAAAATTAATATTAAATAAAATGTAGTGTAACACTAAATTTAATTTGATATTACTTGAAAATGTATAATGATAAATACAATAAGTGAATTTTACTAAAATATATGAAATATCAGATTTTTAAATTTAAGTACTCGTTATCTATGGATTGAGTGTAGATACGATGTTAATTATTTTTTTTTAGAATTAGATCTTAATTTTCTTAATATCGCTTCTGCTTAGTTTTAAACTAAGAAAAAATGAGCAAAATCAATTAATATACAGGGTATTTTTTCGCCGAATTCTATAAATTAGTCAAGAGTAACACGCTTTTATTTTAGCAGATATAACAAAACTATATTAGAGGTTGTTTAGAATCAAATGTTATAGTTATATAAAGAAGGTTTTCAGAATTAAATATGTTTAGATTTTTTAATTGAATCCTAAATTAATGTTGTTTTGTTGATTGCTAAGGCACTTAAATTTGGAAAACCCATGCTATTTTTAAATTAAACACTGGTTTTTGATTTTCAAATATTTGTTGTATTTTGTCACAATTATTTCGCTATTTCAGGTAAGGAAAATTAATAATCTGAATTACAATTAATAGTTGAAAATTAGAAAGTCATTAGTTTAAAATAATATTATTCTTATTTTATTAGTTATTCTACATTTTGTTTCTTTGAAATTAATTTTATTATTTCTAATTAATTGATGTTAATTTATGAATGAAACAATTTTGTTTTATTATTTATTATAAAATTATTGTAAATTACAAAAAGATACTTTCTGAGAATAAGTAATGATGAATGAAAAATAATAGTAAGTTAGTTGTTTAAATTGATTCTAAAATAACAATTTCCAATATAAATAGAAAAGAGTATATACTCACTTGATCACAGTTATTTAAATAAATTAAATAAAAATTATTTGATTTATTAATTCTTTCCACATTTAGCTCTGTGGCTTTTGACTTACGTTGCGTAAGAACGTTAAACAAATGCACATTAAAAAACCTACTTCCCGGGCAAATACTCTGCTGGACATTCAATTACATAATGTACACCTGCTGTTGCAATATTTTATTGCAATGTCCGGCGGGGCTTTTGTATAACTTACTTACGTAACGTAAGTCAAAAGTCACAGAGATAAGTGAGGAAATAATTCATTAACTATTTTCAAATCATTTTTATTTAATTTAATGTCCAAAATGTTAATAATCTCAGTAAGACAAATTATTAACTTTTTTTAAACTGTTCACCATTTTGTAGTGAACCATCATGTATCATAATAATTATAGCTGCATAGCCAAAATCATTTCTGAATATTTATTTACGGCATTAACCATAATTAGGTACGCTTTCAAACTCGATTTGAAATCAATCAAGTCATAATCTATTAGCGCAGTTTACTTCCGTTTAGTTTACTCTAGTTGTTACTAGATAATTGGTTTATTGGAAATGGACACTCCCTATCTATATGCACACGAAAATAGCAAACTATAAATTGATTCGGGATTTAATCTGTAATCTGTAAATTGTCTGTGAAATTATTATCGTTGAATTATCTGTTTGTAATGCGTTCTTGTATAAATGTAATTTATAAATTACTCAACATAACGTTTGGGTAATAAAGTTGTGTTCGAGACAGTTGTTCGAAGACAAGCGAGCCAGCGAGCAAACAACGGCGATGACAGTAAATCGAGCCTGTAACGGAGGTCCTGCGATCCGGAGGAAGGAACAATTGTGTAAGTCGGTTCTCGTCCATTTCCATTTCCTCGCTCCAACCCCGTTCGTGTGTTCGGGCAATTGGGACGGCCGCGGAGAGCGCCCGAAAACACGGGCTTTGATCTGTCAGCGGCGATGCGTTTTCAGCCGAAACCAGGTCTAAGGAGCTTTGCTGTGTCATCGAACAAGGGAGAACGCAGAGAAAGCCCGTTATTCGGGGCCCCACTTTTCCGGCCACGTAGGTGAAAATCCCGGCGAAGATCAAACAATTCCGTAATGTCGGAAAAGCAACACGGCGGGATAAGGTCAGGTCGGAATTGATTCGCTGTTTGGAGCCGCGGGTGGAATATTGCAAAATTGTCTCAAATATAAGTAAACATTTTAGTGAAATAAACATTCTTAGTTGTATACAGTTCATATTGCATAGCATTCCTCGATATATTTTTGCGAATTCTACATTAAATACTTGGAGATCTCTTTGAGCAGTTGTTCAATGCTTTATTTGTATCTCAAGGACACAAATATTATATCATAAACCTCTCTTGTTAATTATGTTTCGCCATTCCATAATATATATTTTAAGCTTATGCTAATTACACTTCAAATTATATATTTCTTAATTTTAAGGTGTATGTTACTTAGATCTAACAAAATATAATTTCATAAGAATTAGGATATCTGCCATAGTTCTTTAGATACAGGTATTTAGTTAAAAAAATGTACCGGTCCAATTGAACATATAGTAAGTGTTCTAAAAGAAGCAAAATTATTCAAGAGCACAGCGGATATGTAAAATATAATGAAAAGAATCATCTTTGTTTCATTTTATTTAATTTAATTGAAAAGAATAGCATTTATATAAAATGTCTAAAGTTACGGACAATAAATCGCAAGAAATGATTGGCATTAGATATTATACTTTTAATATGACTATTCAATATTAATCTGTCCTAAAAAAATAACACCAAGATCTTTAATCAGCACGACCCTTGGCAACGAAACACCATTTAAATTATATTTGTAAAATATGACACGTTTATAACGCGAGAATGGCGTTACTTTATATTAATTTGTATTCAAATGTAACTTGTTGGCTAAGCACCATCCGGGAATGCTATTAATAGTATCTTGTAAAGCAATACAATCCGTTAAGGAGTAGATAGGTATGAAAAATTTGATGTCAGTTTGAGGAGTTGAAGCCAATTAGTGTATTGTCTGTGTTATTGATTTATGATTTTAATTTTACCAATTACACAATCATGTTTTAGAAGTAGTCTTAATACTTCTAAAGCTCTTTTAAATGTTTTTGATGGTATTATTAGGCATATTGATTATGATAACTTATCTGTTTTAATTTTACTAGATTTTTCTAATGCATTTGATACTGTAAGTCTTAATTTGCTGTTTGCTATTCTGAATTACGTTCGCTTGAATTCATCTGGAAAAAAAAAGTCGGTACCAATGGGTTGTGACTAAAAACAATATACCCACGCCGCTACTAGAATGTAATGGTGTGCAACAGGTCATAAAATAGATGTCATTTTTTGTACATTATATACACATCAATATTGCCTAATTGTCTCAAATACTGCTCACCATAATATAATGCTGATGACACTCAGTTATATTTTTCGTTCCAGAAAGAAGAAACTCAAGTTGCCTGTGAATATAAAAACCCAATCTCATATTTTTTTACATCTGTTACATCGCATTTATTCTTCTACCTTATCATTCCCTTCCTTCCATTTCTCTCACACTTCCTTCCTAAATGTACCCATATATCCCTTCCTTCCATTCACAGCACACTCCTACCATAGTCTTCCTCCATCTATACCATTTCCCGTGCACTTGCCAGCTGCTATACATAGGATTATACCTATTATTTTCGATTCTTCCTTGTTATTCCTTGCCGTTCTACTTTATTCCATGTCTCTTTCATCAACGCTGCTTTTTTTCACACCCTTTACCAGCCACGCTTACTCTCTCCTACTTCAACACATATTCTCCACAAATCTTTTACCGGTCTTTTATTCTCCAATTCCTCATTTCATACTTTGCTACTCGTTCCATTGCGCCTCCATACATACTCCATACGCCTACTTACATACTGATGCAAGAAACGAATAGGGCTTCGTTTCTTGCATCAGTATGTAAGTAGGCCTTGACTTCTCAACTCCCAGTAACTGCCTTAGGAACCTATATTTCTCTCTCTCTCTCTCTCAATACATTCATACTCTTTCGTTCCCCACATTTCCACCCGTACGTTAATTTCGACTTAGGAGGACATGCATCCCACAGTTTGCATGTCATATTCACATTCCCTCCAAGTCACTTTCCCCATTTATATTCTATCACACCTTCCTTGCTTTCAGTTGCGCCAATCTGATGTGCTCCTTTAAACACAAGGCCCAAGTATTTAAAACCTTTCACTTCTTTCTGGATGGGAGAAGTGATAGAAGTTCTCCCTTCCACATAAAATCTGCATTCTTCCTTCTTTCAATCTAAATTTCGTCTAATTTGTCTTTTCTACATTCACACAAAGTCTTCGCTTATCCCTCTTCAACATCTCATTAATTTCTCGCTAATCATCTGCAGGCGCTAGCATCCACGTCTTCATTTTATTTAAATTTATTTAATATATATATTTTCTATAAGAAATATTGTTTTTTGTTTTAATGTATATTAAAAGAAGTATTAAATGAATAGCGTGTTAAATAATTTTCTTTGAAATACAATAAAGTACACAATCAATAGATGAATATTTATAAATAAATAATAAGAAATTGTTCATTAAATTTTAACATTAGACGAAAATATTAATGCATCAGGTTTTATGAGGTCATCAGACGAATGCTCCAAATGCCATTATTATTCCATCAACATAAAAAAGAAACTTGGAAATATTTTATACTTTTTATACACCCTATAAACTCGGTGGGATCCTAATTTAAATACAAGTTGAGTAGATTATAAAAAAATAACTGAATAATGGAGAAGGGATCGCCTCTTTTCATACACCATGCATAGTTTAATACAAAATGAGTTAATATAAGATTAAGGGCGTCGTCGTGCGTTCGCGTACAAAATATAAAATTCAACCGGAATTTATGTTTTGATGGCAGAAGGGTTTACTGGTCGCTCCCCTGGCTGGCTGCCGGTGGGAATATTTAATTTTTTTCAGCGAGTTTCAAGACACGTCTGGCTTTAATAAATTTAATACCAGCTCCAGACTGAGCGGTCCGGCCAGCACACACTTAATGTCCGCTTGTATTTTTGCTCAAGCTATTGCTGCGAAGATTTTAATAGGCTATAAATAATGTAATATCCAAGCTTGGATTTACGATGTGTTATATGTTGTTTTATTAACTTTTGAGTACGTCTACGTCTACATTCTGAAATTATATAATATAGTGTATTTTTATATAAATACTTTCACCACTTAAGTTCTTGGTTTATAATGTTCTACAATTATATATATATATACTCTAAAATCCCCATCTACCATAATGGTGGTGTAGGGTTTTTTACAATAATACATATACATATTTAGTATTTAAATATTTCGGGCTTCTTCTTTAACTGCAATATCTTCTGTATGTGATAATTGGTTTAGGGTTAAGTTTTAGTTGTTTTATTTTAGCTTATATATCTTAGACTTGTGTTTTATTTCAAAATTTTTAAGTGAAATTAGACTTAAGTTTACTAGAACAATATCTGATATAGCTATTACTACATAATGACGTACGAAAGTAAGTCAGAAGATCGGCTAATGATCACAGTAGTAGATTTCGGTAAAATGTTAATGGTTTTTAGTTCATTTGAAATGATTTAGTTTAGTTCTCAGGTCGCTCCAATACTCCTACTTTAAATTGATTTTTTCCCTAATTACTACTACAATATCTTTATTTAAGGAATATTTATTAATTAATTTTATTCAAAAAGGGCCATTAACCATTGATCTTTCCGCCTGACGCAATTTTTGTAGTTTAATTGACGAGTGCATTGCAGAGGGGTTCTTTTGGATGCCTGAGTTTGGTTAAAATTTGAAGAAACGATCTTTCGGATGCTTCTAAGCTATGGATGGTCTAAGAGGATGGGTTTAGGTAAAGGATGCAGTTACAATACAGGAGGGGTCGCTAATTCCTTGCCCTTTGTAGGTTAAGC
This sequence comes from Philonthus spinipes, assembly GCA_963082785.1. Taxonomy (NCBI): domain Eukaryota; kingdom Metazoa; phylum Arthropoda; class Insecta; order Coleoptera; family Staphylinidae; genus Philonthus; species Philonthus spinipes. Next base: position 36,579,143 of record OY720300.1, read on the forward strand.
AGCGAATGAAATTCGTAGGGGTAACATGATTGGTTAATGAAATTGAAATTACAATCATGTAGGTCTGAGCAGAATGTATTATATAAGACGGGGAAGAGCGGTGAACCTTTTGGAACGTGTTTTTCAGAATGAAAACTAAAGTAGAGTGTGTTTAATTATTTTCTTACTTAACCCGTGGTGAAACATTTTTGAATTAATTCAGGATGATTTAATTGAAATTAAAACACTTGGTTTGTTTCACTTATTTATATTTTCTCCAATTAGTTTCGACCATTGGTCATCTTCCCTGAAGATTGGTCATCTTCAGGAACCATTGGTCATCTTCCCTGAAGATTGGTCATCTTCAGGAACCATTGGTCATCTTCCCTGAAGATTGGTCATCGTCAGGGAAGATGACCAATGGTCGAAATTAGTTGGAGAAAATATAAATAAGTGAAACAAACCAAGTGTTTTAATTTCAATTAAATCATTCTGAATTAAAGTAGAGTGTTTGATGGAGGCGGTATTGTACTATACAGTTGGGTAGAAAATATTGGATTAGGTTTATAAAATGATTAGAAATGTTAAAGAAAAAAATATTTATGTAGCAGGCTCCGATGCCTTACTGAATCGAATGCCCTCACTATATTTAAGAATTATATGGCGGATTTTGTTTGCATTTTAGGTAGAAATATATTCCTCTAAATTTTTACGTGTAGGATAGATTTAGCAAATTATTGGGTTAAGTAATAAATTGCACTTAGTTCGCTTGAGTTAAAAAATAACCTCAACACAATTACAACAATAAAAGTATTTGTTATTGATATATGTGTACTTGATTTCCCTAAAAAATATTATTTGAACTATCTCAAATGAGGTAATGTATTATTATTTTTTTTATTAAACTTAACTTTATCAAAGAAACTTTTAAAATCGTTCCCATAAATTAAGAACACTCTATAAAATTATATTCGATTTATGGTAACTTATTAAATTTTAAAGTACGAATACAATCAGCTTTCACTCTCAGTATTGAATATTCCAGATAAGCGATCTGAAACTTCTAAAATATTCCCCACCTTTTGTAAATTGAAGGAAATCGAATACTTCAAAGTGACATATTTAAAATTATTGTGGAAACACGAGAGTCCCTCCGCGCAGCAGAAATCGATATACATTTTTTTTCCTGCAGGAGACTTTATCTATGCTATCACTTACCGCTCTGAAGAAATGATTGATATTCTTGGGATTCGTATCCACTATCAACTTATAGATTTCCTTCTGCCTCACTTCCCTCAGCACCTGTCGATAGGATGTGGGGCCCGCTTGTCTGATGTACATTTCCGTCCGGGCCGCCGCCGGGGCCTTCACCAGCTCCTGCAGTTTGAACAGACCTGAACACAAACAGGTCGGTTCGGTTAACGAGGAATTTATTCAATCGGAGAGAATGTGAAACGACATGCATTCTACTCTATGGAATTTCATCTATCTACATGTCAAACTGTTTTTTATTTTTATTTGAGTAATTAATTGATTATATGATTCTTTATAAATAAAATAAATATTTGTTTACCAAATCGAATGGATGTATTTCATTATGAATAAATTATATATAAATTAGAATAAAAAAAAATAGAGAATATAAACCTTCACATTATACTGTTAAATACGCAATGTTGTTGATTATAATTAATGGTATAATTAATATCTGAATGGATTTAATTACGCGAGTACGGGAAATCGATCCTGTTGGGCCAGTTGTCTGCATCTAATGGATTACATCACGCCCGGATTATCCTTAGATGGAATTTTTGTCGGAAATTGATTATCTTGCTCGTGATACAGCATCTGTCCACCGCAAGCGGCTCCCACGCAGAAAGATATTTTTTCGGCCCTTTGCGCGGGCCGGACTAATCCCTAATCCCTTGTATGGATGTCAACTTTGTTTTTGATACGAACATTGAGCTATTTGCCTTCTTTTTATCCAACCCAAAAAAAGGTTAGGATATAAAAAATGAGCATAGATTTTACTATTTATTATTTAAAGTCGAGTATTTACTCCAAACATTAATAATACCTATATTTTGGCTGAAAGACCTAAGGTCGATAGCCATTTATAAGTTTAGATCAAATATTTCGTATAATATATGTATATGTAAATACTACAATAAAGATGATATCTATATTTAATTTATTCCATTTAGATTGTAATTATTACCTCAAAATAATGAAGTTTTTTTATATGTATATAATAATATTAATATCAGAATAAATATATTAATGTATTTGTTTTATATTGCATTAAGAATATGCATAATGTATACTCTGTATTTTCATACATACATATGTATATATTTCTATAGGTAATGAACTAACAATATTCAAATATATGTAAGTAGTATTGAGCGAAAGTGCATAAATCCACGAGGTGTGGCCCTCCAGCCATTAATCATAATAGGGATAATAACGTGTGCTCGAATTGATATTAACAACACGTAAGTAATTAAGCACCAGAATTTGCGTTCACCATATTAAACCATTAGTTTGCTAAATCAAAGCGTAGACCGCCAACAAAATAGTTTATTTATGAGAGGGGGCGGGCTCCGCTTTGATGAATGTGCCTCGGCGGAAGTTATTTCAACAGAGCGTTTGCAGATATACCAGAAAATTTAAATAGAGTTTTCGTAGCATCAACATGATTAACTAAATAAAAATATAAATAACAAACAAAATGTGTTTTTCTTTTAGGTGGATTTTTAATGATTTTTTTTTTCAGGGACTAAAAAATACATCGTTATATACATAATTTGTAAATTATGTACGTAAAAAGGATGTGTATACTTTTTGTTATTACTACAAATTACTGATTTAAATTAAAGTCCAGGTACAAATTATTTCAAATTAATTTTAGTTTATTTTCTTTAAAAATTTCAGAGTTGAACAAGAAATATTTTTTTAAATTTAGTTTTTCTATGATTTTTAATTGAATATAGTTTTTTTTTTAATATTCAAATTATAATGGGACTAAGTATTAATTAAACAAGATAAAATATTATTTCCACAGAAAAAAGATTATCATCATTTTGCGTACCTATTCAGGAATATACTGAAAACCCGCAAACATCCACCGTAATTTCATTTAATTAATTAAACCAACAAAAACTGTTTACATGCCTAGATGCTTCAAAAAAAAAAAAAAAAAATATGCATAGAACTGAACGATATAGACACTACGTATATAAAATTTCTCATTAAACGTAAAACATGCTTGTAAAAAAATACAGAACGAGAAAGAAAGGAAAAAAAAAATACATAAGTATTTGTGTATGTGTGTTTTTCATGATGTGACGAGATTTAACGAAAGAAGTAAAAAAATATTCAAAAGCCCTAAAGCGCCCACGCTAAATAACTAAAGCGCATCTCTAAAATGGAAGCTCTAAGAGAAACTCCAGAGGTCGCTAACCTTTTCCCCCTACCAGCGGGACTAAATAAAAAATTAATCATTTACTGAACGTTCTCCGGCTGGATTTTATGAGTCATCTTTTACACAAACACACGTTTCACTTACACGGGCGTAAAGTGTAAGACGAGGGATCGTAAAGCTTGTAAAAAGTGCGACCGGGCGTTATCTTACCTCCAGTACTTTTCGATATTAAAATTAAAAGTGGTTAGAGTTATGGGGCCTGGATGGGGTGGATTTTTTTAACGACGTCGTTCGTTACTTGCGAATTTTTTCAAAGTTATGTTAGGGATTATTGGGATTACATTATTTAAAACTCCTTGAAACTTAACTTCAAAATAAATTGACTCAACCGGTTAAACAGGTAGAAATATTTTTTAGGGGGTAATAATTACTTCTTAAACTTTATTTAAGTCAATAACACCTGAAATATCTAGACAAATATTAGTCTAAGGCAAAAACTATTATAAAGGATATATAAGATCATACTTCACAGGATCATTTTTGTAGTATATCTTCAACATATTCATCATTGACTTGATGAGTATAAGGGATAAATTAGCATTATAAAATTATCTATTGATGTACAAATATAGGATTAAAGGGGGCCACTACTTTTTTTAAATACCACTTATTTATTTTTTTATTAATATTTTGTTAGTATAGAGATCTAAGTAAACGCAGTTTGTCATGTTTACAATGAGAATATTTGTTTTTATTTTCTTTATAGCTAATTAAAGCGTATTAACATGTTATCACTTTGTTATCACTCCTTATGTGGAGCTTTTGATAACATCTTGCGGGTCATATTGACAAGAAATCAACAACAATAACTCTGAACTCAAACTTTAACTTATACTTGTATTCAAACTTTACACAATTATTACATTTTTTCACTATTAACGAAAAGGCAAAGACATCTGATCAGCCCGAAGGCCGAATCAGTTCTGCCTCAAAAACAAATACAAACTTAAAACTTAAACACAGTGATTATAACGAGAGGACGAGACGTGTACAAAATAAGTCCTTTTATCCTTTTGTATGAAAATATTTACACACCCATTAGTCAGTTGAAAACATTTCTCGGATATTAAAAATCTAATTACTTCTCTTCAAAATATTTACTTTTCAATATTGTTCAAAAAAAGAATTAGTGATAGATAATTTTATCTGATATAATAATATCGAATAATGCAATGAAATTCTAAGAAATGTTTACAACAATGTGCGTATGTATATGCATACGTTTTCATTTATATTGTTAGATTTTTTATTGTTTGTATGTCAAAAAGGAGAAAAAAATAATTGTTTATACAATACAGTATATGTATGTCTACCTAAAGAGGGCGAATATCCAAGGTGGCGTTAAGGAGGGGCTTATCACGATCTTTGTGATTGTCGGAGTGTAAGAAATGAGTGATGTTGAGTATTCTTCAGTATCACTCGTTTCACCAGAGAAAATTTAAATAGACGAACCAGTCCTGTCAAAAACGGATACTTAGAGCCATTGTTTATATCACCTCGTATATGTATATCGACCTACAAACATTAAACCTTGACAGCAGTTCTACGAACATCGAAATATTTTGTTGGTGGAAAAAAAATAAAGCGCGGGCATTACGCATTTTCCGCCCCTTCACTTCAAGCCTATGTTTAAAATTTAATAAAATATTCAGCCACCATTCATCTAGCTATTGATAACTAGTGATGGCCATTTCCCAGCCCATTTTTAAAATTGTAAATATTCTTTGTAAAGTATTCTCATTAAGAATACTACAATTTAAACATTCAATTGAATGGAGAATTAAAGCAAGTGACCGAAATCTTTTGGCCGTAATAAAGAGTCACTTTACAAAAGACATTGTTATAAATTTGAAAAAAAAAAAAAAAAATATCATGGAGGGTCTGTGGAGAAATTTATTAAGTTTTACAGAATTAGATTATGTGTGTTTTATGTTTCCAAATCGAAAAACACTATACAATATCAATTTCATCCCTTGGTGATATTAGTTTTAAGTTTTATATTTATAACGCTAGATTTAAGTTTTATTTGTATTATGACGACTCTAGGACTCCGATGTTAAGGTTATTTTACAACCATGACGTCGTCCATATAATTATTAAGTTGGGAATGCCTGACCAAACTGAATATGTAATAGAAGGTCAGAGCATATATATGCAGGGTTTCTGGAAAGTCTCGCCAAGATAAAAAAAACTCAAGATGTGTATTTACACATACAATTTAAAAACGAAAAATTACGTATATAATTTTTTTTTTAAATAGCGGAGAGCAACTTTGCTATTTTAGTAATTTCTATTGATGGGAGCCTCTATTGGAATAGCTGAATTAACTTTTATTCCAAATATTTTTTTTGATTTGTGTAATCGAATAGTAAATTTCGAAAGGAATTGTGTTTTTTTGAAAGATAAACATCACATCAAGAACCAGAACCGCTCAGATTTACAAAATAATATTTTATTTTATATTTTTTGTCCTTAATTTTTATACGTTAATTTCTATATATATATATATATAACATCTTTATTTCTGCAGACAATTTTATATACAATAAATTAACAATATAATTCTTATAATATGTTATACGTTGTCCTTAGAAAACGGCTATCGACCATCGGTCTTTCTGCCGTTAATTTCTATTTAATGATAAATATCATTTTCCATATTAAATATAAAGTAACGCAAAAATATTAAAAATTAAAGAATGTTAGTATAAATAAAACATTTTGTATATATGTATACATCATATTAATCGAAAATTTATATCACTTAATTGACGTCTCGAATAGTTTTTGCCTCAGACATTTTTTCTAGATATTTTAACAATTTCATTTTTCTTCGTTTTTGTACATGTTAATTAATATAAAAAATGGTGTATTTAATTTAAATATTTTATATATTTCTTCATTGTATTTTGCCATAAAAATACATGCATTTTGTTCTTGAGTATTGTTTATCAGTGATTTTGGTTATTCGTATCAAAAGTAAAATTTAGTTTAATTAATGGTTTTAATATTTAGACATTGGTAGTTCATATTTATTTCATAAAATTTAGTTATTCAGCCTAAAAAATGTAAAAATACTCAAGGAATATAACGCCACGTCTTTAAAAATAATATATAGTTGTGTAAGTTTGCTGTGTGAGATAGAATAAAAATATTACTACTAACCGTAATCTTCTTCGTAAATAATGGCGACTTTGGTCCAATTAAGAAACATCATCAAATCCTTGAAAGCCCTGTTCATATATTCCTGGCTGGGGTGCAGATTGATGGAAATCTCTTTCGAAACGGGCTCAAAATCGATCCTGGCCTCCAGATGGGGTACGTCCAACGCCTCGCATATGCTCTGTATGTGCGCTCCCAAGACTGGATCCGATGGACCAAATATACCTTGAACGCCGAACTCCATCTGGCGACAGGCTGCAATCAAATAAAAATTCCTCGCTGAAATATGTATCACCGATATCGTAGACAAAGCATCGTCGTGGCGAATTACGGTCCGCCATTCACATAACCATATGTTAAAATTGCGACCGCCCCTCACCATCCTCAAATATTTAATATAGTAAAGTGTGGCATCCGGAAAATGTCGCCGGCCCGAAAAAACATGCACTCACAGGCCTTTTTTTCTCGGCGCACGTAGACTGTGTGTTATTGCAATTAATTTTTTTTTGCATGGTCTTATTTATATTCGCAAAAAGAGTAAAGGAATGTTTCCTCATTTTTGAAATTCGAGTCCAGAAAAAAAGGTATTTTCAGAAAGTTGTTATTATTATTATTTATTATTGTAATCCTTTTATGTTAAAGATATTTAGGTAAATAAGAAAAATTTATTTATATAACTAATATGACTTGTTGTTATTTTCAAATCATTTTTATTTAATATATTTAAATAACTGTGACCAAGTGAATGAATACTGTTTTCTATTTATACTAATATGACTTGTATTTTTTCACTTTATAGAACATTATAAGATTTAAAAATCTGTTACTCGACTAAAAGAAGAAGTCGTGCAAGTGAAAATATTTTCATTATGTTTCACCAAGTGATAAAGCTATTCAAGAAATACTTTATTTATGTGTAAACTCTTTTATTTATAAATGGAAAAATAATAAATAAAAAAATATGAATACAAGACGGGATATTATTTGAATTGCGTTCTTTTCTATTTTATTTATTTATTTTTGTTGTTGTTACTATAGTCCTGGATATAAGGTCTACTCGATGTTTATGAATTAATATTATTTTATAACCTGCAGATTTAAATTACTTTCGAAAATAGTAAATCAATCTACCCCTTTAACGAATGCGACATGAATGGTATTCCGTACAACGAGAACTTTGAATATTATCAGCTCCAAAAATAACCAGAACAATTACTTATAGGTCTTGAATATATTTGTTTTCAACTTGATGTATTTTGTGCTTTGTAAAAGCACTTAGTTGTTACGACTTTGGAAATAACAAGATGGACAGTTTTTTGGTTAGAGCTTCTTTATTTTTCCATGGCTGTACAAGTCATCACAATTTTAAGGTTATGATAAACCACGTGGAAAATACAAACGTAGGCAACCCAACAGGTCTAATAAACCTATTTTCATTTTTCTCTTAGAAAAGTGGTTGCAGATTTTTCGTGTATGCGAAATATAATTTATTTTATAGCGTACATATATTTAATTCCTGTATCCGATATATTCAATGAGTTAATATTACAGTTACTTCTCAATAGTAGAAATTAATTTTTAATAGCGATGGCTAACATGTATTTGTCGGTTAATTCAGATATGAAAACCGTAGCTGTTGGTTGGTTTAAATGTTGACGTTAAATATTTTTAAGATTTCATTTACCAATGGTTTGCCTAAATATATGTGATAATTTTAAAATATGAAAATGTAAAATCAAGATGATATTGTTTGTTGGTTGCTTTTGATTTAAAAAAAATGTTAGTAAATACTCGGGACGATGACAATCAAAGAAGGCAAGAATTATAATTTATAATTATTTAAATTATACACAATAATTAAAGAGTAATGTGATAAATTATTTAAGTATACGAAAAATTATTATTCTTAGATGAAGTTAAGCAAAATATGATGCTTGCGTCGTCTTTCCTTTATTATGATTCAAATCAGGTATTTAACCGCAACACAAGATTCGTTCAACCGCCTTCATCAAGGCATTGCATATGGAACGCTAGATGAATGATGGTTGAACATTTTCTTAAATTATTATTGTGTTCATAAAGATATATCCAAACTTTTTATTTTAACATATTATCCACAAAAGTCGAGGTAAATACTTGGATTTATTTTTGTATACCCGATATTAAAATATGACTTATGCTGGCCTAATTCCTAACCTCGACGAACTTAATCAACGTAGCAATTAGATAACCCTCGGCGTGCTAGTGGCAACATCAACTAAATTGCATTTAGTTTGAAATTAATTAATTTCGCATTGATCGCCGAATGGAATACCGGGGATTCGCTCAACTTCTTTCGTGGAATTTATTTATAAAATTAATTACTGGGTAATACATCCACTCCTCGCACAATTAAAACTTTATGAAATTCGCAATTTCTACCACGCGCTACTCCGCCGCTTGCACGTAAGGTGGATTTAGGCAATTTGGCCAAAACTTTTCTCTAGGTCTAATTAGTTGCCGTGTGGATAAAAAAATAAATGGGCGTGCGCGCAACAGGAGCGAAAATAAATATAATTAAGCTCTATCCGGCTTCCGGTATTAACTGCAATTATATAAGATTCTTTAATAAAAGACGTCTTGTGAAAGCATTTTCTATAAGAATCCATAATATTAACAGACAGTACTATTTCGTATTAAGGTTGCGGTTTAGTGGAAAGAGATAGCTATATAGTAAAATGCCCAACACTCTTGCTTTACTTAAAATCAACCCCTTTTCTTCAATAATTAAACCACTCATATTTTCTTGTCTTCTGTAATATCCTTGTTTACAAATTCATTTTGTAATTTTTTTTGTTCCCCCAGTTATCACACTCATTTTAAACTGTACAAACAGTTGGAGTATTAAAAATTCAAGAAAAGTAGATTTTAATCCTTCATGATTGATGTATTATATTCGTAAAGCTTTTGTATGAAATACGTTTTTTATTGTAATCCATGCGATTGTTCGTTATTATATACGCAAATAAAGTACTCGTGTTCTTTTCAAATAAACTCAAGAATAAATTATTCAGGGAAAGGAACTTTTTTACGAGCTACTTGGAGTTGAAAGTACATTTTTTTATTTCTACGCGGACTTTCTTGTTTGAGCGAAAACCTTTAATTTCCTGAAACACGTAAAGTTGTTGTTGTTATTGAAACTGGAGTCGAGCACTAAATTTCACCCTTAATTCCGACATCGAGGTATTCTCACGTTGCACCGGAAGACTCATTCACTCCATCAATTTCGCTTTCCTGCCCGAGCAAACCCCAAAAATAACGCCTCTAATTCGCCCCGATGACCGACATCAATCCTCGCACTACATGTACGATAAACAGCCGCCGAACCTCGGGGCGCCCCCTTAAGCATCAACCTTTGATAACATGCGTGCTGATGTTAATTGATTTGTTCGATATGTGTAAATCTATTGGCGAGGTAGGCGCCTATGAGTAAATTATTCTCGGTAATTGTTTTAATTAATTAAATTCAACATTTATAAATATTAATCAATAACTGAGTTTTGAATTAGACAAAGCGACCAAAATATATTATGTATCAACAAATAAAGCTTCTCTTTTCCATTTTGTAGATGTGTTTTATAACACATTATTATATATTATTAAACTTTATGATAAATATAGATTTGATAAATTGCGCGAAGTCCCATTTTTGCCAAGTGATTTCGTCAACAATGTTAGTTTAGGAGGCAAACAAACGAAACTGTTAATATTGAACTAAATTAGAAATAACATTTTTTTAATTATTTTAGTAACCCCGACACTAATTGGTAAAAGGGGACATCGATTATATATATAATTATTTTAGTGAATTATTACTATTCATAAAAAAATTCACGAAAGAGAGTTTATAAAATGTTCTACGTATTTTTTTTTTGCAATAACAGGCTTATTTTGAAAGTTTCAACAAAAAAGAACCAATTGTCGTAATTTTATTGAATGTTTTAATAATTGAAAAATAAACTTATTTTTATACCAAATAAAACAACATGATAAGGAGAGAAAAATGTTTCTTCAAAAATCTTTTATCGGTAAGATTTAAAAAATAACTGGTTGTCCCATGACATGTTTAATTAATTAATTTAATAATAATCTTTTTAACATATATATATATATATATTTGCAGCCGAAATATTAAATAAATATTAAAAATTACTAAATCAAATGTATATTTTATATGTGTTAATTGGCGATCGACCAATGGTCTTTCCGCCTTGAATAATTTAATTATTGCGAATTTATAAATATTCTTTATTTAATAAAATTATTATAGAAGGATGTAAGATTATATATATATTTAATAAAATTAAAAATAATATTTTATATTAATTTTGTAAGCAATGTAAATATTTGTGAAATTTATTCAGCTAAAATTAATATGTAATATATGTATAATATATATTTATATTTTATGTAAATATATATAATGAGATTTATTAGAGTTTTATTAAAAAAATACATATTTGCAGTGAAAATGCGTATGCGTAAAATAATTAAATGTGTGCTGAATACTAAAATATTATAAACTTGTAATGTTTGCATTGAACGTCTAATTAATATTCAAAATAAAACTGCACAGACTAATTGAATTGAATTTGAAACGAATTCATTTGCGTTTAAAACTGATTTTCCGGGATTGATTTCAAAAAATTGCAGCAAAATTATTTAGTGAGGCGCGAATGGAAGGGGAATCGAAACACATTTATAGAACCAATCAACCGCAACAATGTCTAATTGAGTGCCATTCAAATTAACCCCAACAAATCTACTGCATTAAATTAACCATAAATGAGATAAACCCGCGTTGGTAATTATTATTACATGTGTTAAATTTAAAAGATTTGTGTTTTTGTTTATTTTTAATATTTTGATATTAAATTGGTACTTCAAAAATTGTTATTTGTTAATGAAAATTAAGTGGGCTGGTATCATAATGACAAATATTTTATTCTTGTGATTTAGTCAGTGATAATTTATAAAAAATTAAAACAATTTATTGCTTAAGTAAATAAAAAGCACACTAGATAAATATCGGAGGGGTAAATATACATTTTGCATATGATTTTTCTTTTTTCTTATGGAAATGGTAGAAACATTTTCTAGAAATAGTATTACTTCATTTGACATGAGCCTTCTTGGTTTTTCTTAACAAATAATAATTAATCTTTGAATAAGGTTAAATGAATGTGTATATTACTTTTTTGTGATTAAATTAAACATTTTAGAAAAAAAATGTTAATACACAAAACAGTTCCAGTTAGAATTCTTCTACAAAACCCAACTTTTATATTTAAAAGTTGTTTTTTTTTTGTCTATTGACAATTATAGACGCATTAAACAGTTCTTATGTAAACTATTGGAACAGTGAAAATTATAGATGGGTAAAGTCGATTTTTTCGATCTTTTTTTGTTACTACAAAATGACAAATTTATCAATGCAACATATTCTATAACATAAATAGAAAACAGTTTTCATTCACTTGGTCACAGTTATTTAAATATATTAAATAAAAATGATTTGAAAATAATTAATAAATTATTTCCACATTTAGCTCTGTGACTATTGACTTACCTACGTAAATAATAATTTATTAATTATTTTCAAATCATTTTTATTTAATATTCTATAACATATTCTATAACATATTCTATTAATATTAGTACGTATTCCCTATTTATTGAAAAACACCAATTTATTGTTACTTATTGAATTTTATTTATTTAAAATTTCACATTTAGAAATACTTGATTACTAATATTACTCGATTTTGCCCTACACTAGTGAAAATATCGACCAATTTTTTTTTTCAACCTCTTGTAATAACATTTTAATGTTAAGGTTACAATTCTATAGTGATTATATGAAGTAAAAACAAACCTTTTCCTAAATTCTAAAATACTGGAACTAGAATTCTTTAAAATAAATTTAGAAACACCCTGTATATAATAATGATAATAATAAAAACGATTTTAATAAATGTTTATTTCCTTTATTCCCCATTGACGCCCCATTTGTTCAATTCCGGCATCAAAATTTCACAATCCGGTTTTTATTTAAGCCTCACAGTCTCGACCGGAACCAAACATTCGATTGAAAAAAAAAAACGCTTTTCAATTACTAAATCCGCGAAGTGTATTGACGAGATTTTTGTTCGCTTCAATTTAATCGCAACGCCCCAGCGCCTAAAGGAATCGATTCAGTGGATATTAAATTACGCAAAAAATTTGGCTTACATTACCGACGCACATTAAATAATTGTTGTGTTTTAAGCGTGTATCAGCAATGCGCTAAAGTTCTAAAAAAAAACTAATAGTGAAATCGAAAATAGATTTTAATAAAATAAAAAAAAAATATAGGGCAGAAAGTCTTATAGTTGATAGCCCATGACAAACTACTAATACAATTGTACATATTGTTATAATAAATTTTGTAAATTTGTGTTGTCATATTGTCTGAATAAAGATGTTTGTATATAAAAAATATAGATATTTTCTTATATAAATCATTTTTATTAAGTACAACTGTTTTGATAAAATATAATCTGTATTCTTTTTTTATTTCAAAATGGAATACTTCAAGATATTTGGGGTCTATATTTCTTTGGATAGACTGAAATTCGCCTAACTAACCAAACATCTTGATTCATGTAAATAAACACAAGTTAAATCATTTACAAAATTATATTCTGAAATCGAAATATGAATCGGTAGTCTTTGAGTCAACTTCACCTCTCAAATTTTAATAAAATAAATACTTATTTCCTATTATTAACATTTTTTTGTGCTGTGGAAGGGGGAAATCCATTTACGGACGTTGTGTCGGACTCTTCCCAGATTTTGTCCGGGAAACTACCGACTAAAAACCCCTCCCACTTTACCGGCGTCGACTGCCAGGGTCATTGGCCGGTCTCGTGTGTAATATGGCATATTTAGTGTTTTGTCAGTCACATTTTAATGACTTATAACTAATATCACAGTAAACTTAAAACTAATATTATTATTAATATTTTCATTGAGAAATACTTTTTCTCAAAGAACCTGTGCATAGTTCAAGTGAATTACGTGAACAGAAAAAAACATAATTAACGGCAGAGTTTTAAAGGAAAATAACTAGATTGTTAATTATTGACTCAAGGCGTCTGACAAGTGGTTGTTTGTAATATTTACGTTGTTGATGGAACTTAGCGATAGATTGTCTTTAATAAGTAATTACGGAAAATGGTTGGAGACTCTCGAGTTTCAAACGTAAATTTAGAAAATCGCGAAGTAATTGTGATCACACGAAGCTGAGATTTAATCAACGGAAAGCATTAATGTGGAATTACTTTACATTCCAACTTCGCGAATAATTAATTATTTTGTACTTTTAGGGAGATTTACATTTGTATGATCATTGAAAGTTAACAGCTCTTCATTGCAGAAATTATAATAATCCTCAAATATTTAAAATTGCAAAAACTTTGATTTTTTAAATGACGGATACTCTAATTATATATAACAGTTTTTTTAATAATATAATACAAATTTAACCTGAGGAAAGATCCTGGTATTGACATACCAATATATTGCATTTCTATTCTAATTTGTTTTTCGTTTTCAAAATATAAAACATGAATGAAATAATATGGTTTTAATGAATCAATTAATTACAATGAAAGGAAACATAGTAAGGAATGGCGAAAACCTGATCAATTTTCAGACCGAATCCTCAAATTCGCCGCGTCGTGATTGCGAGTTATGGATTTTTCGTGTGAAAAGTGCGCGACTGGTCGTTTCCAATTATTTCCGCTAATATGAAATTGTAGCGGGAACATTAAATGGTGTCCGGGAAATCGGGGAAAACACGGTTCAGGACACGAGACCCTTTCCCGGCCGGCGAGGGACGAGCGGGGTACTAATTGTGGCTTTTAATTGCTCCATTACGCGTTCAATTTCACCAATTTTACATCGACCCGAAAATAATGTTACTTGTAATTATCTAAAGAGAGACGCAAATTCTGCCATGCAACGATAATGGCATGTTAATTGATATTTAATTTAAATTATATAAATAATAATAATAATACTTATCCACAGATTTTTTTATTGTTACACTATATATAAAGAATATTAAAATACGTTTTATGAGTAATCACAAGTGATTTATAATTAATTAAATTTGTATGAAATGGTACGACCCGCGGTATTATGTAAATTTCTTATTTCTTTTAACTATGTTGTTTTTTTGCTGTGTATATCTACCAGGTTTGTTATTTGTGTAACTAGGCATTTTCTGTACTTATCGTGCTGCTTTCCTGTTTATAAAGAAAAATGGATCGACAAAAAGTAAAAGGCATGCTCGATGCAAGAACATTTAAATTAAATTGTTTGGTAGTAGAAACAAGGATAATGTTTTTCATAAAATTACGCCTATAATTATGACCAACGACTTCAATAAATAATAATAATAATCTTCACTCGAATAAATAAATAATACAACTATAACATACAATTATATTAAGAAATATACTACCGCAACTGCATGTTGCAATTTTATATTGACGTAAATCGTAAATCAATCATATGCTGCACCACTAATACCATAATTATACAGTTTAGAGAGCAGTACACCATGGTCGATACAATCGAAAGCGCTGGAGAAGTCCAAAAAATGCCTCACCTGACTCCATTCCTTTTATAATGGATTCTGCAAATTCGTATAATGCAGTATTAATATTTTTACCTTCGGTAAAGCCATGCCGATGTTTTGAAAAGAGTTTAAATTAAAAAAAACAATTTGTATTGCTCGGCTATAATCTATTGAAATATCTTAGAAAACATCGATAAAAAACTAATAGGTCTGAAATTTTCAATGTTTGAAGATTTATCTTTTGTGTAAACCGGGTTCACAATAGCGACTTTAAACCTTTCGTGTGTTAATGAGGACACACAAGAGTTGGTATAAATGATCCACACATTCTTTAAAAACGAACATGGAGATTTCTTTAAATCTTGTTTTATATCCAGTTGTTTTATTGTGCATTCTTTTAATAGCACTTCTTTTGTCATTGTGTGTTGTTGAATCTAGGAATAATGTTTGTGCATGTTCACATTTATTTCAGGATTTGCTGTATTTTTTTATTTTATTAAGCACAGTGCTGAATTTGTAAAATAATAATAGGTCAGAAGAGTAAGAGCACATTGAAAAGCAAAGGATTATGAAAATACTCCGCATAAAATTTAATATAATCAGAATACCAAAACACAAATATTTATGCAGAGTTACTTAATATACATGAAATAAATAAATCAGAAAAAATAAGAAATATCGCAATAAATTCAAATAATTACAAATTATAATGATTGTTTTATTTTATTTTTTTAAATCAACAAAGTTTTACGTACCCGTTAATTGCACTGATACTATTTTAAAACACATCGTATGGAATCCTGTGAATGCGCCGGGTTTAAATTAAATCCCCAACTAACACGTAGAATTAATTAACTCTAAGCCGGTTTAAAAACTCACACTCGCAAACTTCAGATCTTTTTTTAAAAGGTTATAAAACCAACCACTTCTGCGAACATACGTTCATCGCTGGGGTATTATCAGTCTTAGAGGAGAGTGCATTCCGAGCAATTTATGGCGGCAATCTAAATTTATTTATAGTGCTCACTTTTGAATAAAATTTGAATGAAATATTCAAATTTTACCGCCCTTTTAAATATTACTCCGAGGAGACTTTACGGCCGTTGTAATTTCGGGGAGTGGAAAAATTACGGCCGGGCAAGGATTACCTTTGGCGAGATACGCGCGCGCCTTGAGTTACGCAGAAAAGGGGTATTTAAAAAAGTTTTAGTGTTTGGGGATAGTTTATGCTGAACGCCTTTCCTTCTTCCGGGATTTATTTCCTTTATTTCTATTTTATTTCACGGTTTAATGATTGTTTTATTGCAGTTGCTTAGTACTTTGTTGATTATAGGAAATTTAGAATCATTACTTAATTTAATTAAAAAAATCGGATAAATGAAATTATTGTAATTTAAAAGACTAGTAAATGTATAATATGTATATATAGCTTTATTTTATTTTTATAACATCATTGTTTAAAAAAAATAACTCGAATTAATTTTATATATTTATTATTAAAAATAAACGTTTCAATCGCAAAGTGTTTATTTAAAGTTGTACGTTACTTTTTTCAATTGGATAAATTTTTATCCACACGTTTTTCTTTTATTTCTCATTGAAGGTTGAAAAAACATCAATCCAAAGTTGAATTGAATCCTATAAATAATTAATCCTTATACTGGACACAATAAGAAAATGCTAGCGATGAACACCAACATTTGTAAGGTTAGTAAATATTGTCAATAGTTTTCTTATAGTTATAATTTCTATAGAAACCTTTTTAAAAAATACATCAATACAAATCACTTTTCCATAGAAAATTCACGTGTACATAAACGGCTCGTTCTTTTTTTTTATGTGTAAGCCAATGTCGCCTTATCTTCTCGCCGCGATAATAAAATTTGGCAGCGCACACTCAAATTTTCTCTGGCGAATCGAGCACACCTTATAAATATGAAAAAGAACTCTTGATTTTATTACAACCTGTACGGCATAAATTCAAAAATATACCGCCGGTTATATTTATGGTCGACGGCGTTTTTCGGACGGTGTTCTCTCTCTTTCCATCCTATCAGCTCGACGGCTTTGTGCGCCCCGGTCCCGGAATAATCCATAAAATTCTGATTTTTATGCCCCTTTTGAAGTCGCATAATGGAGTGACTGACGGGAAAAGCGTATACTTCATCCCTCTAAGCGTCCCTGTTTTGATGGAAAATAAAACAACGATTTATTTATGTATTAACGCATCCAGTTTATTTATTTATTCTTAATTGTTGAGACAAACAAATACAAAAAAACATTTAAGATAGATTATTTGTAATTACTTATACAAGCTAGATTTGATTAATAAAGTATTAATCATATAGATATTTCTGTTTTCAAATTGAATGTTATTTCAGAAAATACATAATAATGTAGTTACGTGATAATAAAACAAGACATTTATTAGCATTAATTCTCTTACAAAATTAACATAAACTCATTATTTATATACACCTTAACCTAATATTTTCTTTTGGTTTCCCTTTCCCGATTTCAATATCTTCACGCCAGCATCATCCACTCATCTACTCTTTCTTCCATACACCCATTCTTTATTTACTTCTTTTGTCTCCTGGCCCAAATGTCACCATGCATTCCTTCCATCATCACACACTACACACTCTCCAGATTCACACCTCGCTCTCACTACACTTGCCATCGTACTATGTCTCTCATGCTCCTCTACCTCCTTCAATTTTTCCTTCATCCACATCCTGCGTTTTCATACTTTTTTTTTCGACCCATCCTCCATTCCCATTTATCTGCCCTCACACATGACTTCCATACTTCTGTCATCAATCGTTCATGCTTTAAACCATACATCTCATTTCTTACCACACTACCCTTTCTAATAGCTCTTCATGTATAGTCCATCTATTTGATTCCTGAAGCAAAATGTTATAACTTTTTATAACTTTTATACATAAAACATGATTATCCTCACTTAGGATTGGCTATCGATCAGAAGTCTTTTCGTCTTGAATGAATATTATTTGAATTAAAAATGAAAGAATATTCAGTTGCATTTAAACCCTTAAACGAGAGAGAAGTGTTGATTAATTTGAACACTTTACATTTTTAATATTAGACGGTAGATCTATTTTACGGTAACTACCAATAATCGCAGCATAATTGATAACAATTAGCCATAATTTGTATTGTAATAGTTCATACCAGGGTGATCACAAAATTATTTTTCTTAATTAAAAATGTGACATATTAAACGACGAACACAATGTAAATTTTTATATTATACTTTTACTTTTATTCATTAAAATAGCAATCAATGGGCAAAGACCAAACGATTTCAAAAAGATACATACGCCTTCCACTTCAGATTGTTCAGTTGTAGAGTGAACAATTTTTTGTATTCATTGAGCTGAGATTGAAATTTGACAACTGTTTTTCTAATAATGGACAAGAATTCTTAATCTTTAAAAAATTCCAGAATTGATAATTGCTTTTAAATCAATTATTTGCTTCCATGTGAAAGGCATTGTTGTTTGAATTATATTAAGGTAGATAGAATTGTACAGTTCGCGGAAATTTTAATAAATAACATTCGTTTAATATCGAAGAAAATATTCAAAATTATGAGCACTTTAAAAATACGTCGATTAAACATGCCGTTAAATTAAATAATTATATTATTTCTTATTTTTCGATCTGAAAAATAAGAAATTTAAAATATTCACATCGTATAAACTGTTTTTATCCGCATAAAATATTTAAAATACACAGTTTACGAATAAAAACAATCAATTTAAACTCCCCACACATCCACCACTATTTACGACATCTATCCTTTCGTGGCTCATTTACTTTCCGGGGTTATTAAATACTCCCAAATTTACTTGCCGTTAATGGTGCGTGAGTTAATTTTCATAATGTTTCGTTCCGGTTATTAAATTAACACGCAAGTGGTATCCATTACATCATATCGATTTTAGAAACAAGCACGGCTCTGTTTAAATTAATTAAATTAAATCTTCATTAATGAAGTCATCCTTTTTATGAACTTAAATAATATAATTGCGCTACGTTTAAATTATAATTAATCTTTGAAAGATTTATTCTAAATATACATGTATAAATACAGGGTGGCCAGAAAAGGTGTGATAATATTCAGATAAAATGGTTCGTTTATTAATTCTAAGTAAAAAAAAAAAATAAAAAAATAAAAGTTTCTAAAATAAAAATTAAATTAAAATATAATAATAATTAATAATAATAATTTCTTTATTTCCCAACGGAAGAACCAATACAGGGAAAAGATTTAAACGAGTAAACTTAAGATTAATAATAATAATAATAGAAAGAGGAAAAAAAGTAATAACAACTAAAATATACTAAATTGCAAAATTCATAATAATGGAACATAACTCAGCGTTCTTTATGTATTACGTTCACCAATAAATATATCACGAAAGTGCTTATTTGCATTGCGGCACATGTGACTTATAGGCAACTTACCTAAGACATTAGTTTTTGCAAATGGTAATTTAAATGTTGATATATTTCTGAAGGTTAGTGATGGAGCATAAAAAAATAAATAAAATAAAACACAAAAAATGGGTAATTATTCAATAAGTTTCATGAGGCCATTAATATCCTAAATATATGACTAGAATTTGTTTTTAACATTTTGTGTATAATTATTGCTATTAATAATCGACTTATCATTAAATAAACATTTGCGATGTTAATAGAACTAATTTTAATCAAAATATTTCAAACATAACTGATTACTAGTCACATATTTATTATATCAATGGCCTCGTGAGTGTTAAAGAAGAATCGTACAATAATTTTTTACTTAAATTTTCTACTTGAAATTAATCACTTTACCTGAAGATTATCACAGCCATCTTGTATACCGGGTTATTCACGCTATACGATACGATTTCAGGGGTATATAGGGGGACTATAAGGGCTACGTTCTAGAATTATTTTCATAATATACAGGGTGTCCCATATAACATAAAAGTATCAAAGTTGTGTTTTTTTTTATGGAATACTATATATATTATTATATATTTAGATTCTACGTTAAAAATAACTATCGTTTTCATTAAGGTTATTAGTACTTAAACCTAACGGTTTTTGGAATAAATCGATTTTTCACATCATTTGGGGTGCATTTTTGATTACATTTTAATAATTTTAGTTGGATATAGAATTTAGCAAATGCCCCTTATGTAATTTAATATCCAGAGGGTTATATGCCCGAGAAGTAGTTGTTTGAATGTAAATTTGTTTTAAAGTACTTACGTAATGTTAGGAAAAAAATCACAGTAGCTATAGCGGAAGTAATTAATTTTCAAATTCTTTTAATATATTTAATAAAAAAGCTTAGCAATCCCAAAATAAATACATTTTAAGAATCACACTTATTTATATACGTTCGCAAAAAAAGTCAACAAAATTAACGCTCCTGAATATATTGTTTTAAATGATGTAAATTAATCGGGCGGAATGATGGAGTCGTGTTTGTGGATTCATTACGACTGCTGGGGTGTTTTATGTTCGGCTGTAATGGATGAATAAACTCATCCGGTGATTATGTCAGGCAGTTATATGAAATATTGCCCACCGACAAAAAGAATCGAGTAAATTAATTTCGGGAATTTGATTGAGTTTTATTTATTAACTAAACGTTTTACATATTCTATAATTAATTAATATATAGGGATTTGAATTTAATATATATACGGTATTTGCATATTTTATTAATATTTTATTTAGATTATATTGAATACTTGATAACGATAACAAAATTTAATAAATATTGAGTTTTTATTTAAACATTCAATTTTGTTATAATGAATACTACAGAGTTTTTCAGTTGTATTTCA
Organism: Philonthus spinipes; assembly: GCA_963082785.1. Classification (NCBI taxonomy): domain Eukaryota; kingdom Metazoa; phylum Arthropoda; class Insecta; order Coleoptera; family Staphylinidae; genus Philonthus; species Philonthus spinipes. Next base: position 36,600,312 of record OY720300.1, read on the forward strand.
CAACGCAAAATACATTAGAGGTATATTTATTTCAAATATATTTCCCATTCTCAAATATATATCAAATGATTTCTTGATATTTCAAAAATATTTATTTTTCTTTTAGGCATTGATATTTTTGAAACAGATACGTCTCACTTTTTCCCTTATGCGATCGTCCATTAAATCGAATTCAACTGGATGTTGGAATGATATAAGTTGAATATGGAGGATTTTAATGCACGTGAATTCGTACGTGTAATTTCTTTTTTAAGCCAGATTTGTGTTTGATTTTTTTTCTTGCAACGATTGTATTAATTTGGTTTCTTACTTGAATTTAGGAATCACCATTAAAATCTTACACTTCTGTATAAAATATAGGTTGAGAGTGACTTGTTTTATCTTTAAATGTAGATTAAAAAAATCCGTTTAGTACATCTTATGCCTGAATTCTTTCTTCGTATAGTAAATCCTCCCAAAGTCACTATTATGTTATAATAACGGTCGACGATAGCAGGTGTGGTGACTTTTATGCATACTTCCGTATCGAGTCACATTTTATTCTTCCAATGTTAAAATGAATCTAGTTTTGATATGTCGGTAGAAAGAGATAGTTTAATATATATATATATATATATATATATATATATATATATATATAGTAAAGAGTATCCATTTTCTTGGTGGTTGGTGATTTATAAATAATTAACAAATTATTTCCACATTTAGCTCTGTAACTTTTGACTTACGTTACGTAAGTACGTTAAACAAATGCACATTAAAACAACCACTTCCCGGACAAATACCTACGCCGGACATTGAATTACATAATGTACACCCGCTGTTGAATATCAATAAAATATTGCGTAATGCAACAAATTTAATTCAATTCGTTTCGTTTAATTTAATTTAAATCGATTTGGTTTAATTGGATTTAATATAATTGATTTAATTTCACTGAGTATAGTTGAATTAATTTAATTGATTTATTTTAACATCTTTAAATTATGTAAGGCATAGCCGTACTGACGAGGGATAGATACCGAAACACGTGTCTGCAGATTGCCTGATATTAAGTAACGTTCCTTTTGTTGTTTTTGCATGAAATTTTTCTCGGATCAAAATTTCTTGCTGTTACATATCAATAAAATATTGCATTTATTGATATGTAACAGCAGGTATATATTAAGTAATTCAATGTCCGGCGTGGATATTTGCCCGGGAAGTAGTTGTTTTAATGTGCATTTGTTTAACGTAAGTCAAAAGTCACAGAGCTAAATGTGTAAATAATTTGTTAATTATTTTCAAATCATTTTTTATTTAATTTAGTTTAATATATGCCCATAAATTATAGCATTATTAATTTGACTGTAAATTCCTAATAATTTGAATAATTTTCTAAATAAAAAAATAAAAAAACGTCGAGTTAATTGAATTCATGCCGAATTAAAGAATAATTTTCCTCAGAAATTAGCAAAACGCCTAACCGGCCATGCCATTTATATAATAAACTGACTTTTAACGTCCGTCGGTGAGTTTCTTGGCATGATAAAATTTTCAACAGCTCTAATGCCGGTAATTTGGCTGTTATATCGAATTTGTTGGCTTTATTAGCACTCGGATCGTAACGCACAGCAATTTACTTTCATTCGAGGTAATTATTTGTAATTGCATCATAACTTCGCTCCTTTTGCTGTATTACGTGGAACGAATCGCGTGGATAAAGTTTAAATTTTTAATCAGGGCGTGAAATTAACTCTTTGCATATATTAATTTACTTTCTTAATAACACTAACGTTTACACTTTGACTGATATTTATTTATATACTATATTCGTACGGGTGGCAGTAATTGTAATTTATATACGGAATTATTCAGCGTTCACTATGTTATTTAACATACAATTCCATTTGTATAAAGAGATTTATTATATATATATATATATATATATATATATATGCATACAGTACAATACAAAATATCATACAGTAAATACCAGTTCCAAACTGGCTATGACTAGCGGTGTTTCTGCCAGATTTATTATTATTATTAAAATAATAATTAAACGGAATAATATTATAAATTATTTAACATATTAGAGAAATATGTTGTTAATGTGAATAAAAACAAGTGTCGACTGGCTTTCAAAATGTTATCTATTTTATAAATACAGAAAACATTACATTTTCTGTATTTATAAAATAGATAAAATTTTTATTAAAACTCTTAAAATAAACACTATGTTTAGTTAACATTTTGTAGTTTGCATCACTTGAACAAAAAATATAATATATATATATATATATAGATTTTTAGAAAATAATTGTTTTTGCAATAACAGCTAATCGAAACTCCAAACTATGTTATATTGACGTAAAGAGGAATCGAATGAAAATATAATATATAAAAAAAATAAAATAATCAAGCTGATATCAGTTCTAAAAAAATGGGCCAACCTGTATATAAATATTATTATTTCAATACGGATAGCACACGTTTTGATTGAATTAAAATATTATTAAAAACTAATATTTTTATTCAAATCTAATTTTTCCCCGAATTCGTTTAAACAACAACGTGTATATTTCTCTCTAGCAAGCTGAACATAAATTCCCGGACATCCGCGAATGAAGGGTATACCTGATGCATTCATATACATTTACAAACAGACACCAGCTATAAGTTACATCACGAAATCCCAGCGCAGCATGTTTTTATTGGTCATTTTCACCGTTGTCGGATGTCAAATAAAAAAAATAACAGGGAAGTGCTTTTAATTTAATCACGATGTGTACGTGTATTTAATTACATTCTTGCTTATTCAAACAAGCAAGAATGTAATTAAATTTCATACGGGAATTTCTGGAAAGTGGAAAGAAGGCGTTATCCTGCAAATAACTTCCATCCACTTATTGTACTCTAAAGCTTCCCTAGCTTGAATCTTCTAATCCCGCGGGGCTTTAAAAAAGGCATATATCCCAGGGTTTGACTACGTTCACCACGCGGGGATCTCATATTTATGTGGTAGATTGAATTAATGTTTTACCTCCTTTTGCTTTTACTGCCCTGAATTTATTTGAAAAAAAATAATATACGTATATTTAGTTAATTTCTATACATTATAAAATCAGCAATATTGTAATTGTTATGGTTATAATTTCGTTAACATTTTGATATCAAAATAATTATTAACCGCATAACTTACTAGTTCACAACTCAAACAATACTCTTAGGGGCAGTTTATGGACAGCAACAACAAACTACTCCCAGAACTCACCACATAACATAACTCGATCCGAGTCGGACTGGAAACTCGGAATTGGCGAAGAAAAGCATAGCCCTTCGGGGTTCTCAATACGAAATAATTATAGCGTGAAATTTCAAGATTTTTATGTCCCTTAATGAGAATTGCCTACGGCTGCGGAAAATTCTCTGAAACTTTTTTTTTTGCTTGTTGAGGCAAACGAATTCGCAGTCGTGTTTTAAACCTGTTTCTCTGTTTGTCCCCCTCGTTGGGTCCTTCCTTCACCGATGCGCTTTCGAGAAATTAATTTTCTCTATAAAAACAATTCAGTCCAGTTCGCAGTGTTTGATTTAATTATACTTATTTTGAAATTATTTTTGGTTCATTTTTATAAATAAATGAATAAATGGAACATATATAACATGTTTCCTTATGAAAACGTAAGTTTTATTCCAAATAAATTAATATCATCTCTTTAAAATTTACTATTTAGAATTCGAGTATTAAATTAAATATATTCAAAATCATATTATTATTTAATTAATTACATAATTATTTATTTCAATAAAACCATAACCATGTCAGTATACATCTGGGGAAGTGTATACTTACAAAAAACACGAGTCAAACGCATTGAACCGATTAATGTGTGTATGTTTGGTTGACTATTTGGCATATGCGTGTTCAGTTGCGTGTTATAGGCAACTAAACACACATACATTAATGCATTTGACTCGCGTATTTTGCAGGTATACATAGGGCAAATGTATACTGATAAAAAAAGCTCTCTGTATATATATATATACATTATTTAATGATTTTTGTTGGTATTGTGTAAGGGGGAGGGCGACAGACAAACACAGGACATGAATTAAAATTAGTTTGAGCAGTACACTTTCATGCAAAAAATCGACTCATTTACATAGTTCTCGCGGTTTGACAAAACCGACGCTAAATCTTCACCAAACCTGGGTCCATTTCAATGTATTGAGCACATTGGGCAGTATATAATGTTCAGCACTGTTAATGGAACATAGGTAGTAGTGTGTTCTATATCTATTGACATAAAGTTACCTCTTCCAGTCATTTGTGACTGCCAATGAGAGATTGATGGATTAATTGCTAGCAATTTATTATTCGATGCATTTCATTCGACTTGTTATTTCTTAATTATTTTATGGTAAATGTAGTGTTTGTTAACGATAGGCCTAACAGGGCGATATTCCTATTGATTATATCTTCCACCATAAGGGCAGGTTGATCAGCCAGTTCATCTCCGATTAAAAAAAAAAAAAACAGAAAAAACGTAATTTCTCAATAATGCATTTCGCGGCCCAATCTACAAAATTATAGATGTGAAGCTTTGCTGGTAGTTTTACAAAGATAATATTTATTTTGTTAGTCCATAGAGGCTATTAGGTTATTCTTTCACAAACTCTGTTAATTTGAAATACAAATGAAATTATATATATTTATTATTATTTTTACCAAAAAAATAAATGAAGCATTCTCCTCAATAAAATATTTATTGAGAAGAATTGCGACAGCACAATTATAACACATCACTTAATAAGTGTAACTGAAAAAAAAATGTTTGAGAAATTTCGCCTCATTCATCAACATACTCTCCTTCGAGAGTGATACATTCATTTTAAAGTTTTTTTACCTTTTCGATGCCATTTATATAGAACTATTTGTTTTTTTTTTTCTCAAAAGCCTCAGTTTCAGCAATCACGTCTTCATTTCAGCCCATTTTATTTCCCTGGGAAATTTGTTTCATGTCTGTAAAAAAAACAGCAGTTATTTAAAGCCAAATATAGAGAGTGTGGTCGATGGGGAAGGAATTCGTAACGTAACCATTGTTTTCATCGATTTGTGCTAGTGAAACAGTACTTTTTCTTTTGAATGTGCAGCCGTCTTTTCTTTATTTCTGCATTAAATCGATCGAATAATGCCATGTAATTTTCACAATTGATAGTTTTGCCTTTCTAAAGAAAGTCAATGAATAAAATTCCACGAGCGTCCTAAAATATGGATGCCATAATCTTAGTATTGAGTTTTTAGTGGCTTTGGGTGACTATCATCGGCTGCTATCGTCAGACAATATTTTTGATTCAGGTGTATCCATGTGTCATTCATTGTCACACACCGATGCAAGAAATCCTTTTTATTGGATGGAACAGCTCCAAAGAGTCGACGGATGTTTGGAGCTGTTGTTGTTTTTGGTTCGGTGTGAACAAACGCACCCACTTCGTAAGCCGATTGCACATGCCTATTTTTCATGTAGAATCCTGAAGACACTACCTTCTAATATTTTCAAGGTGTCAGCTATCTCACACAAATTTTATTTTTAAAACAAATTGTGGACATTTTTTATGTTGTCCAAAACAACTGCCGATTTTGTACTTCCAGGGCCTTCAGAATCATCGGCGCTTGTACGATCGCGTTTAAATTCAGCATACCAGTCAATTTTAGTTTTCCTGGTCCCAGAGTCCCCATAATGCTTATTAAGCCACTATTTGGGTCCAACAGTATTTTCCCTATCAAAAAACAGTGTTAAATCAGCACACGAAATTCCTTTCTATTCATAGTCTTAAAAATTATAAAACTGGGCTCAATAAAACAACTGAAACCTCTAAAATATCGTTCATAATGCAATTAAATTTTGACACGTAATGTTTGTACTACTCGGAAATCAGGTGGGCTGTTAACAATGTTGGGGTTACATCGGGAACTTATTTAGTTGCCTATTATTTACTGTGGTGTTATGCATTGAATAAATTGCGATAAAGAGTTAATTAATTATCGTTTATATTTAAGCAAAATATACATTTCAGTACTTAAAATGTACAAATAATCACCACATATTGTAACCTGTGAGCGTTTACAGGTTTTCAGATTTTGTGATTTATGCGTAATGTACATATTTGCTTCAAGCAACAATTAATGAAACTGTAGACTTGTTAAATTATATACACCGGTAAACGAAAATTTGTTATAAAGTAAATTTGTATAAGGGAGAGAAATTAATTGATAAATTCGCTACATGTTACAATGTTAATGGCAATTATTAAACGTTTATAATACGTAATTGTTTTGTTTAACATAAATCCATATTAAGAATAATAAATATTATGTCAATAATTAACGAAAATGGGTATATCTTGAAATTATTAGGTTTAAGTGTAAAATACTTTTATACTAAAGTTTCCTACAAGATGCTTATTTTAAATGGAACATCTTATACCCCATAAGATGTTCCATTTAAAATAAGCACGAAATTTGACCTTGAATATGTTTCTGGAGTTACGTAAAATTATCAAAACATATTAAGATTTTAAATTTGTTATAGTTAAGACACCACCTACCAGATTACGAGACCTTACGTCACCAGATTTTTTTTTAAATATATAATTTAAAAATTATTTTAATAGGATAATTTGTCCCTCGAAAATATTGGGGGCTTATTTGAAACATTTTTTAATATAATGTTTTATTTCCCAGATATTTAGCAGTCTCAAGTTAAATGAAACACCCTGTATTTAAAGCTAATGGAACAAATCCCAATTAATGATAACCATTTGCTTTGTTCGCCTAAACAACAAATTTCCTGTGAACGTAATAAAACGTCGGTTGTTCGCTGAATTAATAAATACTCTGTCCTATATTTTTTCAAATGTCCCCTATTCATGGTTATTGGGGCGTGTACTGATGATTGTTCGATTTATTTTTTGTGCGCCGGAGCCGGCCCCGGTTCGCGGTGGTTGTTGCCCCGTCAGGGCCTACAATGAATTAATTCACAGTCGAAGGGCGAACATCAGAACACCATCGCAGTTTACACTTCACTTATTTGCTTGGCAATTAACAATTTAACTGCGCGTTTGGTTCTAATTGCCTTTTAATAATCTGGAGCCAAATAATGCACAAAATTCCAATTGATTGGTTCAGTTGTTAACTACCTGTGATAATCATGCTCATTAGCAGAATATATAACTTTAACTTTATTTTACGGAATTTTCCATTATAATTGATTACATTATAAGAAATATATAACAGGAATAATCAATTATGTTTTTGTTTTAATATTAATTAATATATTTAATAATTAAGTCGTATATTTTTCATACTCAGTTAGCTGCTTCGTTTCAGCCTTACGCGAATGATTAAATAGAATGAAGCCCTTGTACTTAGTTTAGTCAGCAGTTATCTGTAATGATCAATTATTTATAATATAATGATTGCATTTATGATGATTGTTAATCATTTTATCTATTTTATTTCATCAAAAGCCCGCTTTGTAAGAATAATAAAAAAAGAAATCAAATAAAAAAAAAACACCTAAAACCGTATCCAGGATTTGGGGCTTACCGGAAATTAGACTGAGGGGTAGGGCCGGTAATGCGGTTAGCCCTGCTCCTATCGCAGAACGTACGTGTTGCACCCCCTTAATATCCCTCTCACCGCCCTTTTGCGATATTGAAATCAATCGATCAAACCCTTTTGCGTAATCTGCGAATCTTGCATCTTGCGGTATTAAGACGGATTTATACCGGCAGTAATTTTAGCGTCCCCGTATGGGCAGGGATTCATAGTTGTAATTTCGGGTATTGAAAGTCAAAGATATGGGAATTTATCGCCTTGAGGTTCCTTTGGATCTACTTTTAAAGTGGAGTAATGTGTTTTCGACATACTTAAAGGATTTTATATAAAGTGCGTAATATATCATTAATCGTTTATATTTTTACTAAATAATTCTCAATTTTTCTCTGGTTTTCCTCTTTTCTTAATCCCAATGCATCAAATTATATACTTTATTAGGTAAAATATAAATGAAATATAATGAAGATGTAATTAACAAGGTTTTACAAGTCGATCTCACTTTAATTAAAATTTGTTCATATGAATTTATACAAAGAATAAGAATGATACAAAAATCACTTAAGTACAGCTCCTCTGGGGATGGAGCGCTAACAAGGACTCCGCATCCCGGTTCCTGCCGGTGTAAATCATTCGCGTTGTGAAATTTATGTTTACACGGATGTTTACCTTTTTTAGAGGTCCTAAAACTGTCATCTCTGGGAACGTATTGTATGTCGTATATGAGAGTGGTGTTCGGCAAAAGTTCCTTGTCCTTGTTTATCCTGTACACGGCGTACTTGAATGCCAGCTCGACGCTGCTGTCCTTTTGGTCCTCTGTGAAAATGGCTCCTGGAAAAACAAAAAGGGAAAATAAATTTCCTGCAATCCCCGAGATTTTAATGGGAACATATTCAGCCGGGTTTTATGTGCGTGTCCGCGTGTATGTTTGTTTTCAAAAGGGGATTTTAATTTCCATCTAGATGCGATGTGGTGAGCGTTTTCGGGATGGGTTGGGTAATATTTTCATTAATTTTAGAGACAACTGTATCTATCATCGTGATGTTTTCAACTCGTATTTATAATCCCGTGTTATTTGTGTCTTAATTAAATCTTTTTTTTTACTTATATCAACATTTTATTCACATTAAACCAATTACGCGCCTATGAAAACGAATATTAATGATCTGATTTTTATTATCTATGGACCCCTGTCCAAGGAAAAGTATTGTGATCGTAAAAATGTTCGAATCGCCAATTTCAACAAATATGCACATTTTGAGGTGCCCTTAGTCCATTCCATCGAGTTTTAAAAATGTCTGTGTGTTTCCGCGCAAAATGGATCAAACCCAAACTTTATAGCTAAGCTTTTCGTAAAAGTGGAAATATCTGAAATGCTTTTGGTCACCATAAAAACTCTTAGCAATATTTCATTTTCTAATTAGGATACACAAATATTTCAAATAAAAGTTGTAGATCTAAAAAAATAAATAATTTTTGTTATAAAACTTTTGTTGCTCATTTTAGAAGCGGAAGAATTTCGTTTACCTGATAAATTCCCTTAGAAATAAACAATTATCTTTATTATCTGTTTTATGTTGGCTGCGGATCCTTTAATTATTGAAATAATTTTAATGACAAATAAAACGTCAAAATGACTAAATTTTTCAATAACACTGAATGTGTTGTGTCAATAAATAAAATTGTTAAAGAAATTACATACAGTATATGGAAATTTTGTCAAACCATTGTAAGGTAAAAAATAACCATTTTTTTTCAATTAATAATTTTTCCTAAATTAAATAAAAAGATATAAAGAAAACACTTAACTTTTTTATACCACTTTTATTTTACTTTAGTGACTAGTTTAAATTACACGGTAATCATTATCAAACTGACTGTGCCTGGGAGTTGAACTTTCCACCCAGAACATCTGTTTAAGGAACGCCATTTGTTTTCTTTTCACACATTTATACTCTTTCATACGCAAAACTTCTACCCCATATATACAAATAGATTTAAGACACACATTCCTTAGCTTGCACGTCAACCTTAAAATGTCCCAAAATTATACATCACAAAATCAAATTTACAATAGAAATCGAAAATAATGATTCAATTAATTTCCTATATTTAACAATTTTAAGTACTTTTAATAAACTTCCATTTAACATTTATAGAAAACCCTTATTTTACTTATTCCTTTCTTCCGATCGACTCCCAACACCTTATTCAATATAAAAGTGCAGCATTTAATTCCATGGTATGCAGAGCCATTATAAAACAATTCAAAAGAATTTCAGATTAAATAATTTGCAATCAATAATGGCACATATACAACAACAATAGATTATCTTCTAATCTTCTTTATGTTAGTTGTTGGTCGTGGAGACTTTAATTAGTAAGTAATTAATTATTAAGTAGGAGAAAGGACAAGTATTTTTATTTAAATAATAGATTATCTTATTAACAAAAAAGAAAAACAAATGATAACACAATTCATTTATGCGGGAGACTCGTTTTTGGATTCTAAAAACATTGTAACATTAATATATTTCGGTAAAATAAGCTACAAAATTAAAAAAAAAAAACATTCTCTTCAATATATATAGGTCAGTCTGGCCGTAACTTTGAAATTTGGAAAATATTTAATTTTTAACCGTTTTTCAGCAATATTACTCAAATTGTCTATTTTTTAGTTATTTTCTATAATCCTTTCTCTAATAAAAATGATAAATATTTCATTTTTCTTCAAACTCAATTGCTTATTGTTGCAAATACAGAACTTTAGTTAATTAAATAACTCGGTGTATGTATATTCATGCATATCCGTGTTCTAAAGATGCTAATGTTTGTAGTAATAACACAAATAGGACAGTCCCTTCCAGTAACCCCACTTATGGCCCTGCTAGAGGCGAAGGGTTGAGTTTAAGCAAGTTTTAATTATGTGCAGCGTTAGTGTATTGCTAGTTAATATTATGTTTACGCAAAGTGCTTCATTAATGGGTGAAATCTATTATTTAAAGTTCTTAATGAGCTCAGCTTTGTCTGATAAAATACGTCCAGCAAATTTACTTCTCATTTAAAAATACATCGTGAGACAATTTATGCTTGTTGGAGTAATTAATGAAGAAACTGGGAATGTGAATATTGTAGTTTGCAATTTATTTAGATACTACGGTAAAATTATTTAATTATTATTAATGAATCTTTATATACAAATTAAATCAGTCTTTAAGAGCCTAGTTAGACGGGTGAGGTGATTGTTTTGAAAGGCGTGAGTGTTGTAATAATGGGGCGTTAATCACCTGCAGATGTTAGATTAACACGGTCTATTTCAAGTAGTTTGGATTAATGATAGTGAGCTGTCCATCGCCGTCAGGCCCATTAGGTGTTTAAGGAAATGGATCTAATTCAAATCTGCCCGATGATTTATTAGCAACTTTGCCCTGGTTTTCACAACTGATTTATTAGAGTAATAATTTTATAGTCGTGTCTCAATTATTAATGCTAAACTAATTAGAAGATAAATTAATTGCATTTCTTGTTTTTTTTCTTTTATTTAATCGAATGATAACAAATAACCATTTTAAGTAATTTAAAATAGTTCAGTTATTTTGTTTACGAGAGGAGTGTATATTCAGCAAACCATAAAAGTTTCACGAGGATTATAAATTCGTAGCATGTAATAATAGTTTAATGCCTGAGTAAATTATTACGGCAAATAGTCCCATGGTATATACCCGAACCTAAGTCGGTCGTTTTCCATCTCGTAAATTAATTAAAACAGGCGATGTAAACGCTTATTTCGCCGGTTTAATCTTCATTTCTGAGATATACAGTCTTTCTCAATTACTCGTGCTTAATTACTGGATGTTATAGCTCACCGTTGCCTGTAAATCCATAAACGGTTCGAATTGTAAAATATGGCAATGAAAGAAACAATTCTTCTACTTGAAATGGAAATGTAATCAATATTGAATTAAACTAGATTTTATTTATATATTGCTATTTATATTTCCCTCAGTTTCCTCTAGATTTTCGCAACTAACGAATAAATTATCCATTTACAGAGTATCCATAGAAGTGCCAGTGGATTCAGCTCGACCCATTCCATTCCATCCCGTCCCAACGCATCCTCGCTGCCTGTTTATGTAAGCTATGAAATGAAAATTTATATCCGCCTTCCGTATCGATTGAGTCGCGCTTGTACTTAAATGTATTCTTAAATGAACCGTCTGCATCTTGGAACTCTTCCAAAAAAAAAAAGAAAGAACAAATCAACTGCCAGATACTCTCTCCAGCTTTAAGCGCATGCAAATTAATCAAATTTAGTTGCGTTTTGTATTTATACTGTTTGTATAAATTGTTTCATACTATATTTTTACCACATAAATAATTAAGGTATTTATATATAGCAAAATACAATCTATTTCATTATTTTCAAAATGGTTATCCACCATCGGTCTTTCAGCCAAAAGTAATTGTCTTATCTGTCATAAATTCAGGAAGGCGAAATTTTAGAGGAATATTTAGGTATTACTGAAAATATAAAGTAATGTCGAAATTACGGTGGATACAATTTATTAATAATCATTTCAAAATAGTTTTTATTGTTTTATATAGGAATTTATTAAAAGGGGTATAAAGAAGATACATCGGTATTTCAATTTAGTACTGTTGATCTGAAGGGCTTTAAAAAAAGGTATACTGGGTTAATCAAATTACCTGAACATATAAATAATTGTCAAACAGAAGCTAATTTCAAAAAATGTTTCAAATAAAAATTTCTTGGATTTAAACCACCTATCATTTACACATATATTAAATCTACAGGGTGTTCAATTTAGTTGAGATCTTAGAATATATAGTGTGTTCTATTTGTAAACAAAAATTAATGTTTACCCAATTCATTTTTGTAGAATAGAACACACTATATATTCTAAGATTAATTATAAAATTATTTTGTAGGAATATTGTTTATAGAATGTATCATTTTTAAGTTATGAAATAAATGAATTGTTAATTTAATTTTAAGAATTATATATCGAAACCAAATTTCAGAACAAATTACTCGGAAGTACCTTTCGGATAAAAATTGATGTATTTTTTGGAAAATAAAAGAATTTTATCTGAAGATCTTCAAATTTTAAGACACAGAGTGTTCAATTTATAATGAAACATTGTCAAACTTCCCTTCTTCAAGTAAACACATTGTACGTTATAAGATTTTAAAATACATTTTTTTAGAATTCGTAAGTTTTAAGTTATTCAGATTCTTGAACATAAGAATATGTTTCCACTTACATGCAAATGGATTTATATTTTTTATATTTATAAAAAAATGAATAAAATGATGAATATGGCCATTTAAAAATACGTATTTCAGAATATATTCCTCGTCAGTATAGTTTTGACTGAAAAGCCTATAAAGTTTTTAAAACTTAAACGTACCATCTTTGTATTTGTTTATATTACAGGTTTTAAAAATTATATTCCTACTTAAATACCAATTTATGTAAATAAAATTAATCCTCAGCGTTGAAACTCTTGAGTTTATCCCGATTTAATTAAGTAAACATTTTAAAGTTATTATCAATATTTTCGTAGGCCAACTTTAAATCAACATTCGGAGCGAACAGAGTTTAACTCGATTACCAATTAACTGTGTTTGAGTGCGGAGTGTACACCGGCGTTTGTTTATCCAGCTATGATTTACAACGACAAACTCATATTGATTCTGTCTCCCGGCTTCTCTTATCTCTAATTTGATAGTTGATCCCGCGAAACGGGGACGTTGCGTCTCCCGCCCGAAATTAATGTTATAGACTTAAGATCTCATTACGCCCAAACGCCATAAATATATTTAGGCAATCAATCTTCATCGGTAATGGAATCGCGCGTCGTATTACTTAATGTAAACAATTAACGCAAGGAAAGTGCGCGTGAATCGATATGCTTAAAATGAAGGATTTTTTTAAAATAATTAAGATAAACACGTAGTGTTCGGAATGTAGATAAATCGATTAAATAAAACAGTTAAGTAATGAATATAAATGTGTTTTTGAATTAATATTTAAATATTTAAGTAGTTGCGCCATTTATCATGATATTTTATCTTTCATTTATAACTTGTAAGATATTGTCTTCTGTTATTTACCTAATTCAGAGGTAAATATCCACAACTGATCCCCTATGGTTATCTTACGAGAAGGAGCCATTTCAACATTAAACATACATCGCCGTGTTTGAATAATTTAATCAATTCTTAAAACCTTCTCCACACAGAAAATTCTTTGAGTAATCGGCCGTTAATAATCATTACAACTAGATGTTTAAAATGTTTGTACTTAATAATTCAAATGGGGTCACTCATTTGACACAATTTAAATTATTAAATTAAATTTAATATTTATGTATTTTTTGGGAATGTATATATATATATATATTGGGTGTAAAAGGCGGTAAGTTTAAATTAAATTTCTGAATATTGGAAAGTAGACACTTAGGTATCTCCAGTTCAATAATTCATAGAGCCTTAAAAATCTTTTGCCCAATATTGCTTCCAAGAAAAAACTCAACCTGATTAGAGAAGCGTCTATGAAATGATTTTCGATCCCTGCTCGAATACGTAGCTATTCTTTTCCACAATCTTCGCCCAAATGTTTTGAGAAATTTAAAAGAAAGTGAATGCATAACCCTTCGAGTAATTACTAAAATACTCATCGAATACCATCCTTTATGAAACCTGCAAAGTTACCACCACAAAACAGACTTGAAACCCTTTTCTTAATTTCGCCTCCAATTGCTATATGAAAACTATTGCCCAGCATATATGTATTCCTTATGGCCTCAAAATTTATCCTAAATCAATCAACATAATTGACAGTTTTGATTAGTTGTCACTGCAGAAAAAAATATTTTCAGCGTATTTGAAAAATAATTTTAAATGTGTAATTATTTCAATGGACGTATTTTTTTTTAATTTCACACTTAAATTATCATAAAATGATACAAATATTTCATTAAACATACTATGTCTATCCTCTGTATTTCTAGAATTATTTCATATTTTATAGTATTTATAAGACATTTTAACAATAAATTGAGCGGTTGGACATGAGAAACAATAGAAATAAAAGCAATCAAGCATAAAAAATTAAGGTAAGCAAAAAATATGGTTTTCTATTTAAGTTAGCGTTATGGAAAATCTATGTTTGAGTATAAAATATTGGGTGATCTTATAAACGAGCCAAAATCATCTGAAATTTTAAAATTATAAAAATATTTCACATTTAATATTATCATTAAATAGAATTGTATATTATTAGTATACATACAAAAATGTACACCTCCATTCGAAAAGAGATAGGATAAGAATATAATAAAATTATTATATATAGAGAGTATTCCATTTAAAATCTCAAAGTTCATATTAATTCCCAGAAAATGGGACACCTTTTATATATAAAAATAATTTTACATTGTGTTCCTTTGGTAATACAACAAATATTATTAATAAATTAATATTGAACTTTTAACGACAAAGGAGATATCGAAGACGCACATTTCATTGACTCACCCTTTATATATATATGTAAAATATTTTTTATGTAGTATGTGATGTTATCCTCGTTGCGAAAATAATAATTCATTGTGAGTATAATTTTAATTTGCGAATATAAAATATATTCTTCTATTGAATTAATCAAAATGTTAAAAAATATAAGACTAAAGTACGAGTTTCAACAACATAAGTGAATGTGATGTTCTCCAGAACTGCCTTAATTGCGTAAGGAAAAGTAGAGCAGAAGTTTGTAATAATGCAGGATTTTTTAAACTACTTAGGTATTACGTTATTCCGCCTGGATTTGGTTTCTTTTTCCTCATCTCCACTCCTTTATCCGACGTCAGAGTAATTGTTATAAAGACGAGATGGAAATTGCTTCGAATTGCGCGGATGAAATTATATCGTAATAACCTTTTAGCGAATGCTCAAGCAAAAGGTGCATCTGGGGATTAATGCAAATAGCTATGTCTCTAGGATTATGCTGATGTTACGGCTATATCTTTAGCGTAATGATGCATGTGGATGAGATCATATGAATTCAAATAATTGTAGATTAACAATTTACTCAAGTGGATATATTTAGATTAGTATGATAAATAAAAGAATTAATATCATCCATTGGATCATAGGATTCTTGTAGTATTATCGAAATGAAATTTAATGTATGTTTAATTTGATTAATTATATAAATTTATATATATTTTATCAAATAATAATAATTATTATCAACAACAGAAATAAATTATTGGACGACTCTTTTATTTTATTGAAAATTTCGAAAATTAACTTAGCGAATCAATATCAAAGAGCTTTATAATATCCTTTAATAATAATTTAATCACTCCACAATGAATAGATCAATTAATCATAATAATACCATCCTTGGCGTTTGTCATTCATGGGGCGCAGCGGATTCGAATCGATCCCCTAGCCCGGGGCACTTTTAATTGGAGAATTCCTGACGCCCGAATGCGGGACGGAAAGGGGAGGATTCTTTAATTCGAGCGCGAGTACGAGGGGGAGGGCGTGCATAGAAAAACCTTAAATAAATACAGCGATCCGGAAAATTCGCGAAAGGCCGCTTTTATTCTCCGAGAATACCCTTTTCCGTGCGGACGGGGAACTTTTCAGGACGAGGAATAGATAACACCGCGGTGGGTAATTTCGAATTAGGTGAACTTTGGGTCACTTTCACGGCGGTAATTAAAAACCATTCGGGGAATTTATTTCAATTCGAGCGAGCTTCCCACTTTTAATGAACGAAGACTTTTGTTCCTATTTGTCTGAAAGGAGTTTTAAAATATTATGGTTTTATTAAAACAAAACACACAATTTGCATAAAATCATTAAAAATACTTTATGGATAGATATAGCTAATAAATTATTTGTAATTCCTTTCTGGCATATAAGTAAATTTTATGTAATAAAATGAAATTAAATAATAAACTTTTTATTTAATTAATCTTCCAATAATAATAACCCCTTAGAATACAATCAGAGTTAATCGTAAGAGAAAGATTAATTTTTTCATTGTCTAAGCAATTTGTTATAATAGATGCATAGAATATGAAGCAAATTAATAACGTACATGTTAAGTTTGACATTTCCCGTACGGAATAGCCACGAATATGTATATAAAACATAGATAGCCTCAAAGTTTGTACTTTGTGTAATCAATTTAATCATTTTACAAAATATGAATAAGCACCTCTGAATAGACGAATATTTTATTTGATCATAATAAATTGGCAATAGTAGAATATTTTACAAAATATGAATAAGCACCTCTGAAGAACTGCTTTATGTTTATATATTGTAAAGTCTGATTATATTGACATTAATTAATTAATTAATTCATTTATTTACGGAAATCTCCTTTCTACAAAAACTGTAACCATTTACATAAATCATCATAAATAATAATATACAAATAAGTCAACTATTCAACATAAACTTTGAACATCTTTATCCCAAGTGATTTTACAATTCAAAATTAAGAGTGGTCAGGTAATCTCAGGGGTACATTACAAAATAGAAAATAAATAAATATTGAATAAATAAACATATATATATATATATATATATATATATAAAACAATATATTAATAATAATAGAAAATATGTATAAAATATGTTTCACAATGTAAATTAAAAAAATATAAACCTCAAAATTCAGTTTAATAAACGTTAAATCAAATACATACGCAAGCATATTTTTATTTAATAACATCTGTATAATGTTGTTTGTAGCAGTTAATTATGAACTGGTGAAATGTTGGAAAACACGGAGTATTATCAAGTTAAGCACCCTTTTATCAAGTTCAGGTCGGGTTATTCCGGGAGAGTTTTATATGCAAAAATTATGCACACGTATTTTTCCCTTTTTCACATCCGGAAACTGAGCGTAAAAACCGGAATCGCACAAAGTTTTCCACTGGCATATACTCACCCAAGATTGTGACTTAGGAAAGTAGTTTCCTCGCGAGAAAAATAGTGCGCTGACCTAATTAACCGAAATCGTTTATTTTTTTAAATCGGCGTAAGTTAAAGCTTATAAATTGTGAATAAAATTTCCCATTAAAATATAAATTGTAATAAAACCAAACTACTTATTCCTTTCTATAGGCACAATAATTCCCCTTTCCAAATTACTCCATAACTCCCTCTCCCACCTGCAAATACCAAGGTGTAACTTTAGATCCCAAACTTACTTTCATTAAATATATATAATCTAAAATCCCCATCTACCATAATGGAGGTGTAGGGGTACTTTCATTAAACACTCCCTAAATCTGAAAACTAGCATAAAGAATAAAGGTATCTCGACAGCCACTACTGTACATATTTATAAAATAATCTATAGATTCCTACTTGAATACGCGCCTATCCTGTTTCACAATCCTTGTCCTAATGTTCTGAGAAATCTCCAGGTCGCGGGAAGATCAGCCCTTAGAGTGTTAACAAAAATCAGACACCCGAATAACCCACTTTATAACCCACCCAATACTCTTCTGTACGAAATCTGCCAAATTGAAGAAAGTCTAGAAATTCTCTCCCTAAAATTTGTCACTAACACTTATGTATCCGTCGAGACAAACATAATTCCAAAATTTAAGCATGAAGTACTAACTATTCATTTCATCAAATTTCACAGAACGAGACATTTACAGTTAGCAATCATGGCAGTTTAATCAACGACAGGAACTAGACGAATACAGGCCGAAAGACCTCCAGTCGATAGCCGTTTCTGTTAAGAATATATATATATATATAAATATCTTTATTTATGAATTTTGTACAATGAGGTGTGTGTTTACATTTTAATATATGTTATAATACTGTCTATTACAATAAAGCAACATTCACAAACTGGAGTTAAGAATATTTATCTGTTTTAAATTGTTTCATGTATTGTATTTTAAAATTAAATATGTATGTATGTAATTGTAATTATCTAATTAACATGTGTGTTTACCATATATATATATATATATATATTTATAATACAAGAATTTGTAAGTAATTATTAATTACAATACATTACAGTTATTTCATTTAATTTAATAATTACAAAATAATCTAGAAATAAAACCAAGTTTAAATTAAACACATTATTAATTAAAAACTTCATCCAATTCCACGAAGTGTAGTTGAAATTTAAACTAATTATTTTAAGTGCCGCTTTAATGAAATACAACAATGGAAATTAAATTCCGAACAAGAGTGCAAAAAAAAAAACTTAGCGCAGGATTTCTCATCCTCATCCCCGAACACACAAATTATCCAACTGCGCGCCCTTCACACCTTTTCCAAACGATAATTTAATACAAATATATATAAAAAATTGACGAATATTTTATTTGATCATAATAAATTGGCAATAGTAGAATGTGTTCGGGTGATATAAATATATATTTGTTTGAATATATTTGTACCGGGTGTCCAAATAAAAAAAGTCACCAGTGATATCTCAGGAACTACGAGTGCTAGAGGTTTCAAGTAAAAAAAAAAATGTTAACAAAAGTGACCTTGAGAAAATGCTCGAAATATTTTTCAAGTTCGTTACTCTTCCACTAGGGGGCGCAATGAACAGTCGAAAAGTCATATTGCGATTATCTCAGAAAAAGTTTTAATAAAGGCATCATAAAACTACAGTTTTATGCATTTTTTTTAAAGTTGATTTTATGATCATCGATATACTTTATGTACATTATCAAATTCTGCGAATTTCATTAAAATCGTTCAATACAAACTTAATGTTCTGAATTTTTTAATTTATTTTTCTTTATTTATAAATGACATAAAATTGCACTTACGACTAAAGCAATTCAATAATAATAACAAATTAACAATTTGAAATGCCTATTTTAAAGTCTATTAAGATTATTTCTGAAATATATCAATATTCTTATCAGTGTATCTATTTTCTTTAATGTCTACCTTATCGAAACAAAAAATTAAAGTTATATATTTTGAAAATGTAAACAATCTTTTTTTATTAAATAACATACCATAAGGCTATTTGTATGTTATTTAATAAAAATAGATTTTCCTACGATTTTGAATATAATTGAATAATATTATAGTAATATAATTCATATTAATAATATTCATTCAACACTTCTTAATAATAAGAAGCAATAATGACAACTTGATATAGGAAGTGTTTATAAATTTTAATATAATTATTTCAAATTTTCTGCAATCCACTGTTTCATGGTTCACAATAGTTATTTCTAGGGGTTAGGATTATAATGTATTATATTTAATTTTAAATGGTCTTTTGTAATTAAATCTTTTTGAACATGTGTTAATTGGTTTGCCTTAAAAATCATTTATTTATATAATATGTAATAACAAATAATGCTGAACAAAAATATTGTTCTATGTGTGTTTAAATTTATTAATTATTTTTCAAATATTTTTTATTTAATATTTAATTAATGAATACTCTTTTGAATTAAATAAAAGAATTTGAAAATAATTAATTAATAAATTATTTTCTCTTTTGCTACTGTGACATTATGACTTAAGTTACTTCAACAAATGTCATAATGTAGCAAAAGAGAAAATAATTTATTAATTAATTACTTTCAAATTCTTTTATTCAATTTACTTAAATAACTGTGACCAAGTGAATAAATTCTTTTCCTATTAATACTCTTTTATATTGATTATAATTTATTACGTTTTGTTTTCTAATTTACTTCGCTCTTTGTACATGTGATCAAAATACCTCTCGTTGTGTAATCGTTATCAAAATCCTAAATACTGCGATTGCTTGTATACATCACAAGGAACGGATTATGCTGATGTAATACTAATTAAATTAAAATTGAATTACAAAAGTCTGTCTTGGGTAAACCCTTGAGGGCTTAATCTCGTCTCGTTATATATTTACATCTTAATATAATTTTAATAATCCTACCTAAATAATATCTGTAGAGTTTTCATCATAACATAAACAAAAACATTGAAATATAAATTGGCGAAGTTGAAAATTATGCTTTAAATCCCAGCGTATAATTGCTCTCTCCACAAAAATTGCTCAAAACCCCCACAATTTATCTCTTCTTACAAAATATTGCATTCCTCGCAACCCTAATATTCCCCCCAAACATAACAACCCTTCGGTCAACATCCACCAATTCATTAACTAATGCATACATGACAGTTCAGCTAGCTAGCATAGTTTTAATTTGCAATTCATAATAAATTCATTCAGGGCAGAAAGACCTATGGTCGATAGCCCACGACAGACTACTAACACAATTATACGTATTGTTATAAAAATGTAATTTTTTGTTGTCATATTGTCTATTTGTATAATAATAAACGCAATAATAAATAAAATGCGCAAATAATGCTGAATTTAAAATTGATAGAAATCGAATAATTTCATGTTTGTGAACTGGAAAACGATTTTC
Organism: Philonthus spinipes; assembly: GCA_963082785.1. Classification (NCBI taxonomy): domain Eukaryota; kingdom Metazoa; phylum Arthropoda; class Insecta; order Coleoptera; family Staphylinidae; genus Philonthus; species Philonthus spinipes. Next base: position 36,621,388 of record OY720300.1, read on the forward strand.
AATGCGAATTTACCCAAACGGCCAATACTTATTAATGTAATCAAAATAAATTCATTATCAACATAGCCAAATTTGTTCGCGTTTTAATTCAACAAAAATATTGACATACTGGTGAAGAGTAATGTATGGACTTTCAAAATAGCATACAAGTGTGTAAAAAAAAAAACAAAATATATTCCACCTCTGGTCATACGAAATATAAAAATAAAAAATGCGGTTTGAAATTGTATTAATTGAAACAGGACAATATTACTGCTATTAATAATAATTGATATTGTTTTTTGCTTTATCTTTAATTTACACCACTTTTGGATGCTTGTATTTGCATAAGAATTGTCTTTACTTACGCAGGTGAATGTTATAATACTTATAGAGATTTTTTTTTAATTTTATAAATTTAATTTAAATAATTGTGACCGAGTGAATAGGAAACTTTTTTATTACTAAATTCTGTGGATTTTAGAGGTATCGTGAATAATTACTAAAAATATAAGAAAATGAAAATCTTAATTTTTGAAAATCCATTATTATTATTTATAATTTTTAAACACTTTTGCAGTTTTGGAAATGGCACTCGGTGCCAAATCTGGACTATTGGACTATGAGGCGGATGCTGAATCAGCTACAGCAGCTTTTGAAAGTCTAGAGTTGTGCACTAGTGCATTGTGGAGCACATGAGAAATAGCTCTCTACTCCATTGGCTGATTATAAAGTTTGCCGAAAATAAGGCTATAATATTACTGTGATTTTTAATAAAAAATTATATGGATACATATTTTTCTAGTTCGTTGCACAGCGATAGTGTTTTTTCTTCTTTTTTTTAATAAGTGGTTATTTCTTTTACGACAAAAATTAAACATGAATATGTATCAATATTAAACAAAATAAGCCTGAATTTAATGCTAGATCCTGCAAAATTAAAAATCTAACGTGATATATATAAAAATAAAATTATCTTAAGATAAACATCGATAAAATTCCAAGAGAGGTAAAGAAAAAGATGCCTAATTGAATATTATTCGCCGTGTTTTCTGTCAATATATTTTTATCAAGTGCCCCCAGAATTTTATTCTTGACATTGGTATCCAGCTCGAATAAAATAGATACAAATTGATTGTACCTCACGGTCTGTTGAAGATACACACAGAGAGAGCAAAAGAAACAAGCAACGATTCATCAACGTCTTTTTACGGTCTCCCTGTTGCTATCAGCAACAATAACAAGAAAGAACAGGTTACATTTATTATCAATGAAAAAAAAAATGAGTAGAGAAATATATACAATGAATATTTTTTTTGCATAAGGCATAAAATCACATTAACATGATGTGTTTGCTTGTTTATTTTTAAGTGAGTCATAGGAAATGTTGCAAATGAATCTATTACTTTTTTACAAGTGCCATTGTTGATGTAAATAAAAATAAACAACGAAATACATTATTCGTATATTCTTTATCAGCAACAAAGAATTACACAACGAAGGGAAAATGTATAATATAAGATACACCTAATCGATCGAATATATCGAATTCCATATCTCGATAAAAAAGAATGAAAATAAAAAAATAAGAAAAATATTAAAATAAATATACTTTAATGAAGTCATAACCGTTTGTTATAATGAAATCACTTGGTTTTGTTTTACTATAATTTTGTTATATTTTCGACTAGTTTCGGCTAGATGCCATTTTCTATATATTTTTATCATGTCATTCTTGAAAATGGTATCTAGCCGAAACTAAACCAAGTGATTTCATTACAACAAACGGTTTTTGAATTATTGTTTTTGTAACAAACGGTTATTAAATATGTTTTACCAAGTGATAAATGAGAAAAAAGTATACAATATAATGAAGTCATGCTCCTAGGTGCATTTTTTGAGATTAAAAAGAAAAATGCATGTGACCTTCTAATTAATTTGTTAAAACAATAAGGCGTTAACATTCAACGATAATGTAAATTCAATTGTCAAATGAATTATGCATTAAATACTGCTTGCATTTAAACTCACTTAATATCTGTTATTTGTTGTCCTTTCATGTATCCCTTATTAACAGTAAAACAACACGGTAAGTACAAAAATGCATATTTACGCAAATATCGAACCTGGCAAAGAATTTTGGGTTACTACACACAACAAAACACAACGTAGGTATGAATCGAATATTATATTTGCAACAGACCGGGGGTTGAACTATTACAATATTATTATTTTGCTTGAAAAATATTTTTAAAGAGTATCATAACTTGTACAGTTTTATTTCGAATAATAATAGAAAAGGGGAGTTATTCACTTGATCACATTTATTGAAATAAAAAGAATTTTAAAATAATTAACAAATTATTTCCTCTTTAGCCACTGTGACAATTTGACTTATGTTACATAGTGTTACTATTGCATAAGAAAAACATATTGTATAATGCAACAATTTTTGAATCGAAATACCCTATACATTTATTAGAGAGAAAATTATTGGTTATTGAATTTTCATTTGTCACATTTCAATGACTGGGGTAGCGGTATCAGAGTATATTTGATAAAATGCAAATGCCGTAACAATAAGGAGTAAGGCAAATTCGAGTAATATAATAAAGGGATTCGCGGGCGATATTTTTATGAACGCTCCCTTACGTCTTGCCGTCCTTATTTTCTTATAAAAATGGAAATGAATATAATAGGAACGCGGGATATTTATGGATGAGCGGCTGTTGTATAATATCAAAAAAGTGAGGAATTTTATTGAATAAAGTCGAAATGTGAGCACGCACGTACTTCGAAGCATTCGAATCATCTCGATCGCGTTTAGATACAATTGATATAGTAGAATATATTCGTGGAATAATTTGAGATAATTGTTGATGTGAATTTTAAAAAACACTCAATATTCAACTTTTTTATTGTATTATTCTACAATAATCAGACTGTTTAAAATAATTATTGTTTCTACGATGTTATTGATAGAGAAACAGGTGCAAATATTTGTAAATATAGTGTTGAAAATAAAAAACAATGCGATTTAAATGTTTGTATTCCTATAATTTGAATTATATCACAATTAATTATATCAGTTTTTGTTTCTCACTAGTTGCACAACAACTGCAAAAAAACCTCCCCCTTCAAGAACCTTATAGGTGGGAATTTAAAAAAAAAACGACCTTATTTATAACGCTTTTTTATCTTATCACGTCTCCACCGAGGAATAGAGAGAGAAAAAAAATGGCACGGCTTAACCCGTGACCCCCTGGCCGAAATAAAAACCAGTAATGACGCCGCATCCCGTGATAAATGATGCATGAGTTCAATCGCATTTTTTCCTTATCTCCGCTGGCACCCGGTCAATTCGAAATATTATACAAAAAAATCTGCACTTAATTTATTGCACGATTACGCTAAACGATAATATTAATCTGGGCCGACGTCAAATAAAACAAGGGGCAATATTTATATCGGCCCGCGCCGCTCTTCTCCACCGAAATTATGATTGATTGCATTCGTGAATCATCCTTTAGCATTGATTAACTTTTGGCAAGTTATTAATGATGAAAACGCAGTGATATATATTATTGATAATTATTTTGATTTTCACAAAAATTAATTACTTTAATTATGTTTTATACTTGAATAAATAAAAGATTGGGACTAATATCATTATGAAACAAATCTGTTGATTTTGCCGAAAATAACATATATATCTGATTATTCATTTATGTTAAAAGTCATCTTTTAACATAAATTAATGAAAAAAAAGTAATAAATATAACGTGCATTTATTTTATTAAATTGTTAAAAAAAATATATCTACTTATTTTATGTCAAGTTTGTAGCATGAATTAATTACCCCAATGATCAAAATCAGATATTCGGGAAGCAATTCAAATGTGACAAATTCAAAGACGGTTAATTAAATCCTCGTAGAAAATTATCGTCACGTACTGCGAGGGGGAAGAGCGAGGCTGAGCTCCTTTTAATTAAACAATAAAAGCGGGAAAAAGGCTGATGTCGCCATTCCCTTCGCAGCATAGTTATTTTGCTTTTATCATTCCCCGTGCCAAGATAGGAGTTAATATTTTAGTCTGGAATTACTCCATCATATTCCTATCTGTAACGAAATAACGCAGTAAGAACGGGTCGCACTTGTCTCTTTAATATTTTATCTAGGTGGGAACTTATGGTGCCATTTTATTTTCTCTATTTAATTCGAATTATTATTAAAATGATAAAAAGTTTTACTTTATAAATAATGATACCATTGATTAAGTTATTAATCCATAAACCAGCAATGTTATTATGTAATTTTTTATATATATATTATTTATTTTGATAATCTTTAGACTGTTTTTTTTTTCTTTAATTTTAAGGTTCGCTGTATAATATTTTAAATATGGCAGAAAGATCTCGGGTCGATAGCCTATGAAAGGACAACCTCAATTTATATACCGTATTATATTATACAATACTGTACTTAATATTATGTAAAAGTTCCTTGAATAAAGATATTTGTATATTTTAAATAATAAAAAAAAATTAAAATAGAAATCGTTTTTTTATATAAAAAAAAATAACAAAAAATTCTACAGATTCAAATATTTATTAATATTAATTCTATCTTAATGATGTGAAATTAATTATAATTACAGAGCAAAAGTATTTTTAATAAAATAATTCATGAGTTAATTAATTGAATTGCTAGCATATTAATTACATAAAATTATTAAATTTGGAGACTCTGATTTCAATTAATTGCATTTTTATTCCAATTTAAATACTGGCTCTTTGATCCAACAACGTCGAATTGGTGGATTCGCCGGGTTACCAAAATGGTTATTAATTAAATAATTGTTTTTCGCTTATATAAAAATGTTTGAGAATACTGTCTTTAAAACAAATCTAATAAAATGATTAGAAAATTATTAAATTTTTTTATCTATATAAATGTAATATTTATAAATATGCAACCCGGCGCATTCGCCATACTAGATATATGTTTTCAATATTATTTTAAATTGTTTATTAATTTTAAAACTCACAGTGATATTTGTTATTTTTTATTACATAAAATATATTCCATTTGTATTGAATTTTACTAAATGACATCATGAAGGGGATAAAAAATGTTGCTTCCCAATTTTCAAACAATGCCATCGCTATTTATTTCCAACTATTCAAATTGATCCGGCATGCAAATTTCAATTCGGTGCAAACATTGGGTGAGTACCGCAGACGCATTCCTATCAAAATTTCTGTGTGCCACGAATGAAGCCACCTAAACAGTATTTATTGGGCTTCGGTCTCAGTTAAGGGGGAACTTTTGCAATCGAACCGACTCCTTCAATGTGTTCGAGGTGCACGCTCGATGCATTCCAACAACCATATTTCACGTCGTAAATTTGAAAGTTTGTATTTACAGCCCTAGTTTTTTTCATGGTTGTATCGTGGATGAACTTTAAGTAGTCGCGAAGCTTATTAGGGGTGATAAATGCTTGTTTCTCTACTAGAATTATTTCCTTTCTATAAAAAAAAATGTTAAAAAAAAAAACTCAACGAAAACATGGTGAACACACCGAAAAAGGGACATAATTAATGTAACAAGTGGTTTGCTATAGTGATGAAATTAGTTTTTATGCTTTAAAGAAATATATTAAAGTATGTAAATTTCAATGAACAGAAAATAATATATATATATATATATATATATATATTATTGGGCTTCGGTCTCAGTTAATATATATATATATATATATGTATACCTGAAATATCCTTTGAAAATGTTTTTCAATGGTGGTCTATCCTTTTAAAAGCTTTTGATAGAAGCCGTACTCGAGGGCAAGTGAAACACAAATAGCGGATCCATTTGAATGTTTGTGATAAGATAACATAAAAGTTTCCTCTAATATCTATTTCTAGTTCAATTTACAAACTGATTCAATAACCAGAATATTTTAATATTTACTTTATATTTTAAAATAATTAACAATCACAAAAAATAGAGTTGTGGTGATTTTAAAATGACGAAATAACTTTTGTTTTTTTCAATTAAATATTTCATTTACAACGAACGTTTCAATTATGATTGATTTTTGTTAACATCTTCACTTGCATAATTAATTTTCTTAAACGCAACAAAAACGGTACACCGAATCCAGCTTAACCCAATCGGATTTGCATACTTTACAGAACACGGCATCCGCGCGCGAACTTTAATAAAATACGTTGTAAGGGTGATTGATCGACAAAGTTTTGATAAATAACCTCGGGATCGTTGCTGGTTCACGGCCATGGAAAACAGATTCTCAATACAAGAAGACTTCACCGTGTACCGTTTATGGTATTTTTCGAACGTTATAACAATTAATGAAGTTCTGCGCGTGGAAATTTCTGCACTTAATAAACGGTTTTTCGCTCACGCCAGTAAATGTGCGCCTGCAGTTTCCGTAATTAATTAAATTATAGCTTGAAATATGATATTCCGGTGCATTCAGCATTCACAGCGAGGGCGGTAAAAAGCTTTCCCAGTTGAATCTCATCTGAAGGTAAGAAGTTCGCTTTAGTTGAGGCAACTACATAGGCGAATTAGCCTAGTTTGGCTAATTGCGTTTTACTGTTGGATAATAGCATATACAGAAATTTCTTCGGTAATAATTTAGTAGAAATATAATATTGAGACTTATTTAATTCAAATACTTTGTTTCAATTATAGTATAATACATATAAATATATATATATATATATATTGTAGAATCGATTAAATTATAAAAAATTAAAGAAAGAAAGATTAGAAAAGCTATTCATTAAAAATAACAAGCTAAAAGAGATGGTTTACCTTTACCGTTTTAACCGTTTTCGGTTAATATTCATTTTATCGAAAAAATATTTCAAATTAATGCAGAAAGTCAACCGTGACAATATTTTATGAAAATATTTTTTATATTATGTTAGATTATATACAATATATTATCTTTTCTCAGATAATAAAGATTTAGAAGTATTTCAAGATAACCTTTTAATTAAAAAAAAAAAATTAATTAAAAAATTATTAATTATTAATTAAATAATTTAAAGAAAAGATTATTTTGATGTAAAAATACGTATGCAAGAATAAATCAATTATTAAAAATTGTTAGGGTTTTAATATAGTCCTCATTGTTTGCAGCGCAAGAATGCCGGACAGCCGTACGACTCCGGGCTTAGGATTTTATAAAATTAAACAATTTTATTCTGACCTATTTCGGTTCATTTTAACGAATAATTCTCATTTAAGCTTAATGCTGTTTGTGCTACAGTCTGAACTAGACTTGACTCTAATTATTTCTACATGCAAAATCCTGGTCGTATTAATATCCGGCATACGATATATAAGATTCTAGTATTTTTTGGGAGGGGAAATCCCAAGAAGAAATTTATATAGTTTTACATAGTAACTATTTTGTGGCTATATTGATTTTAGATAGTAAAACTATATAGTGTTTCTATATAGTTTTAACATAGAATATATATAGTAATAGTTTATTTGAACATTGTAACATAGTAAAAACGTTGTGAATTGATAGTTTTTCTATATTGCATTTAAGTAATTTTACAATAAGTGACAACATATAATAAATATATTTATTCATAAAATAATTGCTCCACGAAATCATTATCAATTTATTTCTGTATGCAATTTTGTTAACATTAATTTTAATTAATTTGTTATTGTAAGTAGACAGAAACACTACTATGAACCTAATACAAAATAAAAGAATAATTTTAAAAATTGTATAAGTGGCCTTAATTTTCTCATTTAGCTACAATTCGCATTTTATAAATACAATTAATTGTAATAAATCCATACTAAATATTGTCTTTGTTAAGTTTAGATGCTATTCGCATAAAGTACATCGAAGCTGAACTTATAAGTAATTGCTTAGCAACATCATCCGACGGGTTTGGTGAAATAAAATCAAAACATGCCATACTAAAAAAATGAGCTAATTAGTGCTTTATTTATTGTGTTTTTTTTAACAAGGTTTATTTGTTCCAGGAAAAGAAGTGCGCCTTACGAGTCCCCTTGTGGAGGAAAAATATTGTATATCAATTTGTTTTAAATTGTTTGTCTATGTAATAAAATATGGTTTGTGTAATGTGAGCTTTTATCTTATATATTATAAATTGACCCCAGTAATTATAAAAATTATATACTAAATGTTATGAATCAAAACGTAGTCACAATAAAATGCGATTAATTGGAAAGGTCATTCAATATAGTGCATGTTTGTTAAATGTCATGTTGATTAATTCAATTTTAGATTTTTATAATAAATTATTATCTTACAAAGTTTAATGATTCAAATTATTCCTTTAAGTATGAAATAAATATGAATAAATTATTAAAAATCAACCAATAAAACACAAATTAGATTGAATAACTTTAAATTCTCAAAAAAAAAAAAAAAAAATAATAATAATAAATTCCCTTGAAAATGGGCTAATAACCCGAAACTAGTCGAGAATTTAAAGTTATTGAATCTAATCTGTGTTTTATTGGTTGATTTTTAATAATTTATTCATATTTATTTCATAAAATATGAACTACTAATGTCTAAATATTAAAACCATTAATTATTCCTTTAAATTTCTGCACATAATTAATTGTAAAGCATTTTTGCTTTGGCTAAGTTTTTGGTTCACAATCAATATATATATATATATATAATGTACTATCTTGAAAATACATAGTACATTCTATATAGTTGCAATTATATTATAACTATTTATATAGTTTTAAGTATGTAGTTACTATGCTGAATATATGTAGTATTTTCTATATAAAGTAAACTATATTGCTAAAATATAGATATCTATGTAGAACCAAACTGTAGGTTCTACATAGATATCTATATTATAAATAATTTTAATTGTGTTATCACTATATAGTATCCATATAGTAAATTCTATATAGTTTGACCTATATAGTTAATATATATAATTTCTTCCTGGGATAGCAGTGGAATATATGAAGTTCGTTCATTACATTTACATTTTAAAAAGTTTTCGAAGTTAAAATCAAAGAAATATATCATAAAGCTTAATGTTCGAGTAATTCCAGTTAAATAAATTATATTTATAATTGCAAAAGCCGTTACAGTTTACACAACCAAGTCTGAATATAAAAAAGGTCATTTATTTTGTGTATTCTTTAAATTTCAACTGAAGCGTGAAGCCTTTCGTGGTGATTTTTTCCCCATGATAAAATTCAACTCCAGATTGGTGCTAACGATCTTAGCGCGGTAACATAAAGTCGACTTAGTGACGGGGACTCGTTGGCAAAGAAGGGATTCCCATGTTTACGGCGGTCTGTGGGCCAATGTGCATCACACTGTAAAGATAATTATGGCCCCGGAATTTAGATCTTAATTCTTTAGCCCGGCGACCGTTCCATAAATCCCGTTTATGTTGGTTTAAGTAGTGAAGCCGTGCTGCCCACGAAAATTTATTCTTATTGCCCTCCTGCACTACCAGTTACAGTTATCACTGAAACGTTTTACTAGTCGTCACATAAAAATCTTTATTTTCTCAAAAGATTCATGGTTATTTTCATTGTTTGGTGATTTACTAGAATAAATAGGAATTTAATTTAAAAATCTGTATAAAATAAATTAATAATGTTTCTGTAAAATAAATCCATTCTTCAAATAATCGCTTTTGCCTATGGTAGTCATGAAGTATGTTTTCCATAGTCTAATATTTATTACTTTCAATCTAGATGATCCATTATGATCATCTGAAGTGACTGTTATGTCTAATTTTCATTACAGAGTATAAGAAATTTCACTTCCATCCCGTTATTCTGTTTCGTTAGCCCGAAAATGCAATTGCTGATGTCTTTTATCGTTATTCTAGGTAATCATAAAAATGACACGGGCTTCAATTTGAGAAAATTAAATTTAAATTTCATAAATTGAAAGTTTAATTTGAGAAAATGAAATTTCATTTATCTTCAATTTGGTTCTCATTAATCACTTGATGAAACATGTTTACAATATTGATAATTAATAATAAAATTATTGATAATTGATAATAAAAGTCACTTGGTTTGTTTCACTACTATTTTTTATTCTCTCCGACTAGTTTCGACTTATCGTCATTTTCAAGGAGTAATTTACGCCAAATGAAAGATTAGTTTCAAAAAAAAATAATACTTTTCAGATATTTGTTAATTCTTAACTATGACAGAAATATCGAAACTGGATTATTGAAATTAATAATTAGTGAAAAATCATAGTAAAAATACTTTATTTACTATGTTAAAGAAAAAGCGTTTGGTTATTTGAATACGTCTTACTATATTGTTGTATATTTGAGAAGTGAAATTAAAAAGAAAACGAACTGCGTTGAGTATTCATTTTATCTATTCTTGTCGTTAAAAAGCAGTACTAAATTCACCATCGAATTAAAAATTCTAATATTCAAATATTTGAATTATTCGTATTCGGATGCCATTCTTTCGAGAAGTTTTAAAGATGCATAATTGAATCAATAAATTATATATATTTTTTTTATAATTCAAAGATAATGTTTTTTTTCGCACTTGTGTAAAATTACGTTTTAGGAAAAACTATTAATAACGAAAATGCTTAATTTTGCAATATTTAATATTGTAATTAAAAGATTATCTTGAAATACTTCTAAATCTTTATTATCTGAGAAAAAATAATATATTGTATATTATCTGACATAATATAAAAAATATTTTCATAAAATATTGTCAAATATAGACGGTTGACTTTCTGCCTTAATTTGAAATATTTTTTCGATATTATTGACAGATTTATTTTTAACAAAGTAATAATAATAAATAAATACAATAAATAACTAATATAAAAATAAATTCTTCTGCCAATTGGCTATCGACCGTTGGTCTTTCCGCCTGATTTTGTAGGCGTCTGTCCTTGTCAGTTGCTGTGTCAAATAAAATGAATATTAACCGAAAACTGTTAAAACGGTAAAGGTAAACCATCTCTTTTAGCTTGTTATTTTTAATTAATAGCTTTTCTAATCTTTTCTGTTTTTTTCTGATGTTGGTATATGTAATATGGGAAAAACAAAAATTAACCTACAATTGTGTATTAATTTTACTACCTCGTGGAACCGTTTTTATTTATTTTCATCGCAGCAAAATATTCAATTTTAGTTCATTGTTATGTCTACTGTAAATTGTAAAATAGCGATAAAGTAGGAAGTATATAAACAAATATATAAACAAAATAAAGGGAAGTCCGTAGTGGTTCAGGTAAAAAGAGACAGAAGTGGAAACAATCAACCTAATTGGGACAAGAAACAAAATGAGAATATCTTTCGGGATAGGAGTAAATATTGTATTACTTTTGACATTTATTAGGGTTTGTTTAATAATGTATGTAGTTGCTGAATATAGGCTAATTAAAAAATAACATTAGTTAAATTAAAATATAAAGTTGTAATTGTGGGCTATATAAACCAGTTTAAAATATATACTATTCATTACTCCTAATAATGAATGGAAAACAGCTATTGATTTTTGATATTTTATAATATATTAAAAGGCAAATTCATAGAGTTCATTTCTAATGGATGTAATGTAATGGACGTCATTGTTCACACAACGATATTCCAAATTATTAATTTTTTTGCTTGTGGCAAATTTAAAGCTCTATGGAAGCGCAGACGCTAAGCATATTGAATTTCGAATTAAACTGCATCCGATCGGTGTTACGAGTATTTGTTCCAACAAAGCTTTTATGCATATATATATATAAACGAGCGTGCAATTGATAAAATTAAATTAAAAAAAAATCACCGACGTAATTAGATGAACGTTCCACACGATGCAATTTCCGCAAACAAAACCTATTTTGAAGTCGAGCTATTTCCATAAGCGTTTATCGCACAAAGCGTTCTGACGATGGCGGACCGAGATAATTAGTTTAGCCGTAAAGGTAATTTGTATAGTTGCATTTAGCGGGCGTTTAAGGGAGATAGGGTGGAACACGCGTTTCGAGGATTGCGTCGTGGTCAGTGAGCTTTCGGTAGTCGGCACCGCAACTACAGATGTTATCGCGTTTTATGCGGACGACAATAACACCGGCAACACCACGATAACTTCGCCTCTTTCGTGTTAAATGTACATACGTACATGTATATAAACCTGCTCTGGTTTTAGGGGCTGAACGGTGGGCTAGGGAGAGCGTTTAGCGGCGGAAAACGGTGATGCCATTCCGATTAAAGTGAGAATGAATAGAGGCCGGTTAAATGGCCACAGTACAAATTCACTAGCCTGTATTTGTCGGTAGTATTTTATCTCATCAAATCTTTATATTCTTGTTATATATTTATTAATTCATACCCCGACACCAATTGGTAAAAGGGGACATCGTGTATATATATATATATATATATATATTATTAATTCATTGGGTACAGTAACGTGTTTATCTTACATACATTTTTACTTTCATATAACAAAACATTACTTTCTTTGAATTGTAGACATTTCAATATACAACATTTAGGTATAATTTAAATTAATTAAATATGAAGTGGAAAAAACATCTATTTCCAGTCGATTGCGTTACCAACTACACCACAGGCACCTGTGAAATGAAATCCACTGAAGTCCACTTATATTCAATTTATACAGACTTTCCCCAACAAAAACTATTTGGCTAAATGGCCCAGGAAAGCACTACGACGAACAAAGATTTAATCATCATCGTTTTACTAAAATTTCATATATTACAATGATTTAACTTAATAGAATTATTTTTTTAATATTTTTTATGACAGAACAATTATTGTTAACTATGATATCTTCGGTTCTCTCATAAATAGACTCTTTTTAATAGCTTCTGTGAAGAGCAGTCGAAGTTGCATTTTGTTATTACAATTATTCTGTAGTAATACAACTAATTAACTATCCTTGTTATTCCAAGTATAATTTCTCCAATATTAAAAATAATAAATATTCGCCATTGTAATAATATTACATGTAGTAATTTCCACTAGCAACAATTTTTTATCCGAATGACAAATATCTCGAAACTGATTAAATTTGGAGATTATGTTACTTAATAATTATAACACCCTATATATTTGATATTTCCCTTTTTAAAAATTAACTTGAAAGTATTTAATTAACATTCTTCAATAATATGATATAAATAATCAACTTAATCCATCAACAATTTTCCAGTCTGAAGAAAGTTACTTCTCCAATATACATTTGTTCCTTTTCCCCGGCCCACTTAGACGGCGAGGAACATAATTAAATTAATTACGTCACGAAATATTAAATTCCTCACCATCATTGCACTACACATTTTTTTTCCTCCCACCGGTCTTTTGGCCATTTTTTTTATTGTTTCCGCCTCTCAACGAGGAACAAAGCGACGCCCAAGGAATTGGGAAAATTAATAACAGGAATGACATCTCCCGTCATAATTTATTTGTTGTGCGTTCAATTCAGCATGCCTTACAAAGGGAATTGCATAAATGCGGCCGGGATTTATTCATGCGGGTCGGTTAAACAAAACATTTTCCATTCTACCGGGCAAAATTAGCATTTAATTCGAGACATTCGGCGTGCAAACCACGGAAACGCGGATGCCGCTGCATTATGCACAAGCGGTGAATATTATGTATTTTGTACGTGGCAAATTTCAGTTATTAGCCATGTTGAATCAACTACGTGTTATCATCTTTAATCAAAAATATCATTACATAAAATTAAAGTAACTTCAGAATAATATTGAATTTATTTTTATATTGTTAAGAAATGTATTCTAAAACCATGAGAATTTTATGTTATTTTATAAATGCAGAAATATTCCATATGTTTTAAAATTAATAAATAATTTCAATTTTAAACAACTTGTATCGTTTATAAAGCTCGCGTTCTTTATTGTCTTATATTAAAATAAAGTCGAGGGGCGTGCTATTTACTTTTAATTCGCAAATCATCTTAATTTCCGCATAAATTATTTAAAGCGTGCCAGGATTCAAAAGAACGAACCGAACCGAGGGGGAATCCTGCGTGTCTTGCTTGTAAATATTTAATAAATGATTCCGGTCTACTCTTCATCTCTCCTCCGAAGAAATTAGAGAAAGAGATATGAATCGCGTGCAGACAACGTCATGAATACTTGATCACCTTTCAGTTCCACGGGGAGGTATGAGTAAAATTGGATGTACACAATGAATTTAAATTCCAATCATTTGATGAACATGTGATTTTTCTAAAATGTATGAGCTTAAAACGATTACGTATTAATATAAGGTTATATTCGCATAAATTATTTTAATACACGATAAATATTAAATTTATTTTAAAAATTCTAAAAGTTAAAAACATCAATATAAAATAGAATTGTGTAAAGACCAAACGTGTTATGTTATTATATATAATATTGTAACGTCCCGTAGAGAAAGAGAGAGAGAGAGCGAGAGCACTACTATCAGCCGCTCAGGTTTATGAGCCCTAACGCTTAATATAATTAGCGGCTCATTCAAGGAGTACAGCCTTGCACTGATAGCATTCTCGACTAGACATACAATGCTAAGTACAGCCTACAATTGTCATAAACTGTAATTTACACTTAAATAGTTTGTATATGTAATCGTTTTGTGTTTGAAATAAAATCATTATCGCTTCGTGAACCACCCCCCTACATAAACTGGCAGCCCAACATCCGGCCCGAATTACATGGAGCATCGCAGCAGAAATGGCGGAACAAATTTTTCTAATCCAAGAACAATTCCAGCAGCTACTTCTACATCAAACAACAAGATTCCGTGGAAAATGAGAAAAGTCCAAAGTAGAGAGCTTTATTTATCAATACAATAGAGATATGCAAAAACATCGCAGATCAGGACGCATTTACAGGATTCCCGCTGCTATTGATGCCACAATATGTTGAAGACCATTGCCCGGAAGGACGCTCTTACGAAGTGATCAAGAAAAGCTGATGGCTCAGATATATTTATAGCAAATAAGCGGTTGCTTCTTTCGGAATTCAATAACTACCAACCCCTACAAAAAAAAAACAACTTAACATGCTATTCAGCCTGATTCACAAGAATATCAAGGACAAGATTCCGAGGAGCAGCATTCATGACTTCAAACAACTAGTGAGAACGATGCGAGAAGTGGAAAGTTCGCCCAACGAAGCAAAGAACGAGACAAACACAAGAAATAATACAAGAAAAACCCAACGCTCGTTCTGCAGAAATTACGGAGACAGGTTCAATGAACCAATCACGTTTCTACACGTCTCTCCGTATCACTATTATTGTCAGGTACGACGTATAACAAATTAGATGCAACAATAATCAACAAAACGCATTTAATGTCATTTCGTTAAAATTGTTGGATTTTAAAAGTGAATCCATTTCATAATTTTTAGATCTTATTGATTGACCGTTAGTTAGTTAAAAAATAATACGTTGTGAAAATTAAAACTGTTCCTTTTAAACCAGCAATATATATTAAATGTGTATTATACAAACATGGAATATTTAATGTAATTTATAATTAATACTGGTATATACATTTTCGTAATATTCACTTGGGCACAGTTGTTTAAATAAATTAAATAAAATATATTTTAATTTATATATTTAAATTTTCTTTTGAACTTTCAATTAAACCATATGTTTTTGAGGAATATATTTCAGCGTGGGTAAAGTTACTTAAAGGTTATAAAAGTGTTATTAAATTATAATGTAAATATTTAATACATATTCAAATTTCCATAAATAAAATAATTGTTTGTCTTAATATTTACTTTTTACTATTACAATAATTTAAAGTCGGTGGTATAAAAAAATATTTTTATATATTTATACATATAAATATATATGTTTTAACTCTTTAATAAAACATTAATTCTTAAATGAGACTTTTGTGTTATAAATAAATGGACTAATAATAAAATTAAGAACATGTTTTTCAATTAAGGTTCTGTATAAATTAAAATAAGATTTCGTGTATTAAGTAAATCAAGCGATAATAACAAAATTGTAAGCAAATATTTGAAATAATAATAATTATCGTAATTACTTTCACTTTTATACGATTTTTTTACGAATTTAATATTTTTAATGACGCAAAAGCCACCACAAAGCAAAATACAATTATTTTTTTAAAGGTTAATTAAGCATTTCACAAATTTTCCGATATATTTTAATTTAAAAATTGAATTATCGACTTGCAACAAGCAACTTCAAAGCGTCAGCGGCCGCCTTTTACATGCGACCCGGGCAACGAGATTAAAACGCACTGCATAAAATTTCAACTCGAGTTCAGGATCATTCCAAACAGTTTTCCAGCGACAAATTTACATAATACTCCCCGCGAGAACATGTTGCCGACAGTCCGAAAATGAATAAAAATAAGAAAACAATGGACTGGCCTGATTACAACACTATTTTTGTAATTTTTTCTATACTCTCATTCCCCTTTGCGAAAAACGTGCCCTGAATAACAAACAGTCGAAAATGAATATTTCCCAACTTTTACATTTACGTATTTCCATAAACAAAATTTTCGCCCGTGTAACCAATAATGAAACTTCACGCCGACAACGCAGGACTTGTCGATGTGTTTGATAATGTATACAAATGGGGTTTGGGAATAAAAATTCGCGTTCTATTCGAACTGAAATAAATAGAACACACTTCCCGACGTAATCACGGGATAACTTTATCGCACTTATATCCAGAGTATCGGATCGATGGGGACTGGGACTTGCGTGCTGCTTCAAACTTTATTATAAACTTTGCAATAAAAGTTACGATTTTATACCACCGGGGGCGGTTTTCTCCTGTTGATTAATAATTAAAATTTAATACTTGCCTCAACATTCAATACAATTAAGCTGAGTAAACAGATACACGAAGTTATACATAACAAAGAAGTCTGTGTTTTTTTTCAAGTTAGTAGAATTAATAAAGTTTATGAATATAGAAATAAATAATAAAACTTTTTATTTCCAATTAAAATTATTTTATCAATCTTTATTTCAATTAATTTATTTATTTTTTTATTAAACTGTCAACTAGTTTGCAATTCTGTTCACTACTCTACGTTAAAAGATTTAATTGACAGAACCGATGACTATACTATATACAATCGATCTTCATTGTTTTATTTCAATAATAGAGCATACAACTGATTGAGAGTCAATTTCATAACAATCCCAATTGTTCGATATTATGAAAGTAATGTTTACAGTGTGCGTTGTGGAAGTTTTATTCTAAATTTTAGAATAATAAATACACTCTAAATTTACATAATAACAATCAATATCAAAATTAATACACTCGAGGCTTCTAGCAACCTTTAACACCTGCATTTTCAATAAATAAATCTTTTTTCTATTGTTACCGTTTTTGATTCAAATTTCGCACTTTCTATAGCTATTGTACGGGGTTTTAATATTTTGTGTGTAGACTTTTAATTTCTGGTTAAATTTGAAGGGAAACTTTCAAACTTGAGATGAAGCTCTTTAAATAGCATTGTGATATGGTTAAACACGAGCAAATATCGAATCACTCTAATGGTGATGCTGTTGGTACTTTATTAAGTGCGGCTAACAATATAAAATAAATCATTAAACTTACAAGGCATATCTTCCCGTATTTGATAAAGTCCTCACAGCAGTTGAGAGTTTAGGTTTCACAATTAAGGACATGTCAAAATTGTACACGAAATAGAAAATGACATGCGAAGGAAAATAAATAAAAATCTACTTAATTTCGATTTATTTTACTATAGGGACTTAAAATAGATTTAATTTTATTTTTAGTATCAATTTCAGGTAATCTTTCTTAAAATACTGACATGTGAGAGAGAAGGAAATCTTGTTACGAACACAAATGTCTAGAGCTTCTGTCTTCGTTACGCCTATACTGAGTTTAATTTGTGCTACTGCCCGGTCACAAGATGATGATTTATTATTCGAAATCGATAATAAGTTTGCGCCAATATTAATAACGCCCCGAATCTGACGTAAAGGAAGATGGAATGAGAGAAAAAAAAGGAGAAGGCGGAAAATACAAACTTGAATTATGGAATAATTTTGTTAAGCCCGAGTTTAGTGATTTTGCCGCGGGCGTGAGAAATAAGGTGTATTTGTAAGGGCCGCTTAAAATTGCCCCTGGACGTGGATTGATGGATAAGGTCCTTCTGGATGGGTGCGTTTGCGTGAAATGCGCAATCAAATATGTAGGGGCTTCGAGGGAAAACAACGTGCTTTATGTATTTTTCAATATTGAACCTACCCACGGATACTCTTAATGGGACTATTTATCAAGTTCTCGTTTTTCCGCACCGTTTGTACATGTGTTACGTGTTTAAATTGATCAAATTTGATGAAAACGTTTATCAATAAAATATATACTATTTAACTACGATATTTAACTGACATAATAGGGCAGTAGAAATAATACATTTAATCTATATATGAATATAGATAGATACGTTACTTATAAATTGACCCCACACTATTAACTGACTATTTGCGTATTCAATTCAAAGTTATAGATAAGGAATAAAGTAATAAAAAAACTAAGTATTGTCAATACATCAAATAAAATTGAAACAAAATCATTTAGTGTAAAAGACATTTAAAGAAATGTAAAACAATCGTCGTAACCAATTATAAAGTATATGTTAAGAAACGTAATAAACTTAAATCTTACGCTATAATAAACTTTTGATTACAAGTAAGTTTTAATAAAAATTGAAACTATAAAAAATAAATTTATTTGAAATAATAAATATGCACTATTTGTATATAATGCAACAGTTTTTTAAGTTCCACAAAATTTATTTTAGACACACTTACAATTGTTTCGTCAGCACAGTGACATTCAATCATCAAGATGACACTATGCTAGCGAAACAATTATAGCAGAGTATCTACAATAAATTTTGGGATACTTAAAAAAACTGTAGTTTTATTTACAAATAGTGTATTATGGAGTTTCATCAAGTAAAATTCTGAACCACCGATTATAGATTATAATAAATATGAATAAGTTATTAAAAATCTACAAATAAAATAAATAAAAACACTTATTGAAATGAATGAATCATTAATTATCTATGTTTTTATTTATTTTATTAGTATATTTTTAATAATTTATTACTATGTATTATTATAATATGAACTAACAGTGTTTAAACATTAGAAATATAAATCATAAAAGCATTTGTATTAGATTTAGTATCAAAAAGTAAAACATTGAACAATTATTTAATCACAATTGAAACGCTTTCAAATATGTTATTTGTTTATTAAAATCCTTACTCCTACCTTTATGACATACCTTTTACGAATAACGTAAAAGATTTGTCATAAAACAAACAAAGTTTATGACATACCTTTTACGAATAACGTAAAAGATTTGTCATAAAACAACACGTTATTCGTAAAAGGTATGTCATAAAGGTACGAGGAATGTTTTTTTTTTTTTGAGTAATTAATACAACAAAGCAAGAACCGAAGCATTCAACTGCGTAATTTATTTTATTTTTAAACAAAACATACCTCTGCAATCGTGACCGTTAATTAATTCAACAAAACTTCCAGTTCGAGAATTGAATTTATTCTTTAACAGAAAACATAATTTGATGTTTATTTTTATATTTTACATTTTCGTTATCCCGACGCAAACAGTTTGCTCGTAAAACTTTTATTTGCCGAGAGTGAAAAAGTTAAAGAAATCCATGTCTGTTTTAACAGTGGAATTTATCGTTCGACTGTATTGGAAATTAAGTTTTCAACGATTTATATTCCAATACGTGCACTGCGTTTGTTGGCTCGGCAATGGAACTTTGCCGGAAGTACACCGTTCTCCCTTTGTTTTGCATTAAAACCAAACGACAGCAGGGGATTTACCTCAAAGTAAAGGAAATATTGTTTTTTTTTTCTTTCTTTTTCTCTCTCTTTTCCATTATTCGCACTCATTGTTCGAACAGACTCGATAGTTGTGGGGATTTTAACAGAGTGGGATGGAATGAGATTGTCTGTGATGAAAAGATGGAAATAAAATGAGAATTTATACAAGGATACTTTTCTTATTAACATTTTTTAATAATTTTTATAACGGAGAAGATATTTAGAATAAATATTTACACAAAAGTCATGAAAGTGTTTCTTTGCAAGACGTCCTTATATAATCTGGCTGTTGCTGCAGCAGCCATAATGGATGAGCTCCTCCCGAATAAATAAAAAAAAAATATATGAGAATGCATTGAAATCCAAAATGATAACTAATTTGACAAAGGATTCACGCCTTTTCACCAAAATACTCGCTTATTTTGGTGAAAAGGCGTGAATTTTCAAACCTTCTACGCTGTGGAGTATGTTAACTATAATTATGAAAGAAGATTTAAATATTTGTAAATTTTACAAATTAATTGCTTTTCTGAAAAATAAAAATAATGGATTTAAACAAAAACTAAAAAAAAATAATGTCGACAATTTTTTATTACATGCACCAAACAATGAATTTCTTATGATAAAGGTAAACTCAAAATTCATGTAATTTTTTCATTTCCAATTTCTCTTATCTTAAGTTCCCTTAATTATGGAAAATTGGGAGTACTACGATGCGATGAGTTGGCAAAATTAACTATTGATAAAATCGAAGCAAAGTATAATATTATGCTAGTTAATGTTACGGTTTAAAATGGAATCATCAGAACGTTATTTCATACTTCAATGACAGACTTTGTTTCTTCTATCGCCGCGTATTGATCAAGTTTATCAGTAATACTGATTTGGTTTTAGCTTTCGTGATTTTTTATGATCATCTTATTTCTATACTTCTTAATGATTCAAGAAATTTCTATTTGGGAATTTGATCGTAATTTTCTATTCCATTTAGATTTTCTATTGCAGGTTATTTAATGTTATTTCGTTGGTGTTTTTAAATTTTTATAATTGACTGAATTGTTTATTTTGTTTTTATTTTTATAGTAGGTTAAATGAATTTTATGGCTAGTCTTAGGCCCATAACATATTGTAATCTGTTCGTAAAAAGCTTTATAAAGAACTTCGTAGCTCCAGAAGTATATATATATATATATATATATATCTTTATTCAGACTATATAGATAATTTTAACAATATAACAATATAAATAATAACAATACATGTAGGTATTAGTCTGTCTAGGCTATCGACCCAAGGTCTTTCTGCCCTGTCGTGAATTTATGATGAAGTTAAAGAAAAATCTCTGCTAGCTAGCTGAAATATCCAGATGATTTGCGCAAATGAATTGATGAATGGTGATTGTAGGATGTTTGTATTTAGGAAGGATATTAGGGTTACGGGGAATACAGAATTTTGTAAGAAGGGGTAGATAATCAGAATTATTGGTAATTTTTTTACTTATGGGTGCTCCAGAAGTATTTTATTAGAATTATATTCCTTTTTTAACCATTAACAATACGTATAATGAAAATTAAGGCTCAAAAACAACTTTATGTTGTCCATCAATTTCCAAAACAATGTTTCAAACATACCTACTAATTAATTTTAAATAACCAAATTCTTTGTTATAACACATAAGTAGTATTTTTATTATTATCCAATCTATCCTGATGCGATTTTCAACCGGTAAAAGTTCCCGTTCCGTCCATTACGGCTCTCGTTCTGGATATTTTTCCATTCGGCCAGATTGCTAGTTATTACCATCCTCCTCGCGTATGTGTAGTCAGCGGGGGCGTGTAAAATATACTTAGAGCGGAAAAGTTCGATTCAAAATCGACTCCCGCCATTTTATTTACCTTTTAAGGAAATTAAACCGTTTTCTTGGGAATTGCGCGGCCCTTGTTTTGCGGGGGAAAATTCGCCATCAAGTACGAACAGGTTGCCCTTTTTCTGAGGTGCGCTCCGTGATTTGATTGGAGCCAGCATTTCTGTTTGAGGGGATTGCTTTTAGAAAAGTTTACGGTTTGCCGTGAATCGAAATTAATCAATTTAACAATAATTGAAACCAATGTATAGTTCTATTTGCGAGAGAATTAAATAAACTTTGCAATAAGTAAAACATTTTATTTTACTTTTCTCTCATTCGCAACTGCATTCTTTATTATTATTATTTGTTTACTTGTATTTTTTTTATTTTCATCGTTAACACACAGTCGACGGACACTAGTATAACAATATATACATTGCATGGTTGAATGCGACCACCTAATGGAAAATATTTTGACTTTCTTTCACTTCCGGTTGCACAGAAAAATATATATATATAAATGAATGAATACTCTTTTATTTTTAAACCTCTCTGTATATACAGGGTGGCGCAAGATTCCGATGAAGTCCAATATCTCAGTTATTTAGAAATTTACAAAAAGATATTACTGACATAATTTGTAGCTACTGTAAAACTTCACATTTTTAAATTGGTTTCATATATACAGGGTGTCCAATAATGACGTGACGTATCAAACATATGATTTTTTAAATAGAATGCTATATTTTTAATGTCGATTTTAGATTCTACGCTTAAAATTAATCATTTTTGACGTAAGTTTTATTAGGTCAGTTTTTAATATTTTAAAAGTTATAAACAATTTAAGGTTGAAATCAATGGAAGATTGGGGCCTTATTTTTCAAAAATGAAAAACGATGTAAACTTTCTGTTAACGCAATTTAATTGAAAAAATGCTTAATAATATAAGGAATAACCGTTTGTTACCATAAAGCAAATGTTGTGTACAGGGTGAAACAATACGCAAAATGTTTTTTTTTTCTTTTTTCACTTAAATGGAACACCCTATATTTTTTACACTATTTCGATAGAAAATTGATTGTTCTTTAATTTTTGTATAATAAACTATACCCCTATCTGTTACCATTTTTTCACAATTTCAATTCAAAGTACAAAATTATAAGTTTCGCTTATAATCTATAATTTAAGTAGGCTATAATTAAAACAAATGCAATTCATAATCGTTTTCTGGTATTTAATAACATACTTACTCCCTAACCTAAAAGGATATTCAAATGACAATCGATATTTAAAGGCGCATGCAAAATATAAAGAAAATAGTTGCTCAACGATTATTTAGCGAGTTATAATGGTTATTGGGACATATTTTTTAAGAAAAAAATTGTAAAATGTTTAAATGCTATTGAATTAAAAAAAAAAATGTGAATGTGTGAAATAAATACATAAAAATGTTAACAAAATATAATGATATAAATATTTTATTATTTCACTTAGTATCTATTTTCGGTTTTTCAGTCAACATGAATTGTTTAAATAAATCAATTTAAGAAGCATATAGGAATATTTTAAATATGTTTCGAATAATAACCAAAAAATATAGTTGTTGTTAGTTTTTAACAATTAAATTAATCATTTATTGAAGAAGTATGTTTAACTGCACCAGTGTTACAAAATATAACGTAAAATGTACTTTACTTACTAATTATAATATTAAGCGTTGAAAGTTACTAAATAAATTAGTTGTTCTGGCGCGGCCTACTTTGGTTAAAAATTCTATACTAAATTATTTAATCAAATGCAATTTTGGAGAATAAATTGATGATAATAATAGGAATCGTAAAATCTGTTTAAAAATAAATTATTAATATTAACATACCTTAATAGAAAAAATAACTTCCAACCCATTCCTGGTGAATCAAAAACCAACTCACCTCCACCACTCACTAATTACCACTTGTTCATTAACAAAAATAAATCGCGTTTTTAATTATTAATAATTTCTAACATTAAAAATTAAACAGGAATAGTGAACACTGCGCGTTTTCGGACGACTGAATCGAAATACAAGAGCGCAATTATCGCAAATCAAGAAGAAAAAAACGATCGACGACTCACTCCGAGAACGCATTCCTGAGATAAGAAGATTCGTTGTATCTGGATCCTGGCGCACAGCCAAAAACATACCTATTTAAATTGTTGTATTTTCAATATTATCGCGTATTAAAATAATTACAGCTTAATATTTATTTACTTTTTTTTATTAAATTCTTATTTATCCCGTGGTAAAAAAATATGTATGAATTATGATGTATTTTAATTAATACACTTGATTATTCGTTTCACTAAATTATTTTATATTTGTGTTCGCGTAACTTTCACAACTAAATAAATTAGTTGTTCTTGCACGGCCTACTTTGATTAAAAATTCTATACCAAATTTGTATTTGAGATTAAATATCTCAAAAACGGTAGCTATTTAATATGTTATATAAAAAATGAAGAGTGATTAATTTTCTATTAAAATAGCATAAAAAATATAGGGTGTCCCATTTAAGTAAAAAGAGAAAAAAATCATTTTGCGTATTGTTTTACCTTGTATATAAAAATTTGTTTTAAGAGAAAAAAAAGAGTATTTCTTTTATTATTAAGTATTTTTGCATTTATATGGCGTTGACAGAATGTTTATTTCATTTTTCATTATTGAAATATTAGGCTGTAAACATCTATCGATTTCAACATTCATTTGTTTATAACTTTTAAACTATGAAAAATTGACCTATTAAATCTTATATAAAAATGATTATTTTAAAGGTAGAATAGAAAATCTTCATAAAAAATATATCATTCCATTTAAAAAAACATATGTTTGATACGTTACGTGATTATTGGACACCTTGTATATATGAAATTAATTTTAAAATGTGAATTTTGGCAGTAGCTACTAATAATGTAAGTAACATTTTTTTGTATATTTCTTTATAACTGAGATATTGGACTTCATCGTAATCTTACGCCACCCTGTATATAGATGTTAGTGTAATAAATGATGTAGACTCTTTATTTTTTATACACGTGTAGATTTCGTGTACATAAAAATCTAAAAAAAACATACTTTTTTAATATTTATTAATGATTTAGATGCTATAATCAATCAATTAATTAAAACAAATTAAATTTGGTATTAACAGCAAATCCAAAGTAATTGATTGTAAAATATATTCTTAATATTACCATGAATTGGAATTTGAACAAGTTTTACTTTCCGTAAACTTAGAGATTTTTTTAAGTAGGTGTAGGTATAGTAAATTTATTCATGTGTATCATAATAGGGAATTTTATTACTGAAATTGAATTTCCTAATTCAATCTGAGCATGCGTTCTTTTTCATATAACGCACCTAGAGAAGACAGAGACACTCCATTCCCCGTGAAAAATTCAGCAGTTTGGGTAAATTCCCAAGACCGCCCTTTTCTTAAATTCGAGTGTATCCCTCACTCACGTGCGACCTTAATTTTACAGTTTTATCACTGCGGGGGCGTCGATTGGTTCAACCCGAGACGTTCCACACTCCAAATCATCATTATTTTTACTTGTCTCCCAGCGTTTCTCACTCGCTAAAACAACTCACGGTTACGCTGGGTGTATTCAAGACACGCTTCCCGGAGGAATCGAGTGTAGTTATAATAAGCACATTGCAAAAAATTTAAATTTTATCCTTACCGATGGCGAGGCGTTGCACCCCCCCAATTCGATTATGTATGGAGAGCCCGCAGGGAAATGCGAAACGTGCGACGCCATCGAAAGTAATTAATAATAAGGAAGTGTGTAATTCGAGCAGTGACCAGTTACTTGATTGTGCCCTTGAGGTAATATGGTGGAAGTAGGGTGGAGTTTGCGAAGCATGTAGTTGATTAAGTATGTAGATAACTTAGTCGATTAGTTATATGCTTTTGTGCTTTACTGGGCGGAAGGGCGTTTGAATTTAGTTTACTTACACGTATTTAATTATTACTATGCGTTATAACTCAAATGCACGTTTGATGTTGGGTTTGATATATCGGTAATAACATTTATGCTTTTGTAATCAGATTTATTATAGTTTTTTGTGTTGTGTTAACAGAAGAAAATTGTTTAATTTCATTATGGAAATTATAAATAAAAACACGTGCTTTTGATGTAACGGTTCGTTTTATTCTCCTAAATGAAAACATATATATATATATATATATATATAAATGTTATCGAAATGAGAAGAACTGCTCTTTAATAAAACCACAGTTATTCATTAGAACTAGTAGATATTTATACATTATTTACTTATAGATATCATTATAGTTAACAATAATAACATAATAATGTATTTTTTATTGAAACAAGAGAAACAATTTCTATAGATAAAATCATTATTTATAGTATTTAAATTTTATGTTAAATTCCTAGCGAGCAAGAATCCCGGCGCCGGAGTTCGCAAATAAATTAACAGCTCAGCAATTTGGAGTATGTCCAAACGAATTGGGGGTCCTCCCATTTTATAAATTATGTATCAACCTAAAGCGCTTCGCCGCTATTTTGTTTAATTAAACGTTTCGCCGATATACTATAAAGAGAGAACACTTAGCGCTTCCGTTGTGGGCTCGGTTTTTACTTCCGGCGGGGAGAATAGATTATTATTAAGGTTAATTTAATTAAAAAGTTTCCCATCAAATTTTGCGAGACCGAAAACCCCTTTTCCTGTCCAAAAATTGTTCGGCTTACCGGGACAATTTTGATGATATTAATGCCCGGCGTTAGGAAATCTAATTTGTCTTGGGTTGATTTATTTATTTGGTAACACTTTAATTCATTTAAAAGTAATTTTAGCATTTTCTGTAATATAATAATATTTAAATAAGTAATAATATATGATTTTCAACATTTAACATAAATAGTATTCGATTATTATGTACGTGGAATGTAAGTTGTTGATAGAGTAAGGAATGTACTTGAGAGAGATCGTCACAGTTTGTTCTTGAAGTTCTCTTATGGAAATCTTAAATAATTGCCCTGACTTGTACAGTGAAGATAATGACATGCGTTTCTTTATACATAAGCTTTTGATATTTGGCTAAAACATATAAAGATCAGAAATGTAATAATTATTTAAACAAATTTTTATTTCAACATTTTTTCAAATATTTATTATGCAATCCAATGAATACAAGGTGTACATAAAATGAGTGAAAACCTTCAGGTAACTAAATTCATTAATTAATTTTTAATAGAAAATCCAAATAAAAAAATGTTGTATGGTTCTTCATTGAGGCTCACGAGTTCTTCGGATTTTTAAATATGTGACTATAAATTAGTATTGTTTTTTTTTTAAATATTTTGAAAAAAATCAATAGCATTAACAATCAATTAGACACGTGTATAATTCCATTGATGTAAATGATTAATAAATCGGAAATTTTTACAATTTTATAACTTCATCAGAAGCATTCTTTTAATGAAAATAGATCTGGCAACGACGCACGCTCGTTTGTAAAAGAAAAGGTGTATGCAACACCTCCAGCGGATGATGATGATGTAGCAGTTATAAACAGGATAAATGCACACTTGTTTGATCCAGCGTTGCCAAATGTATAGTTCATTTAAGTGGCCCGTCAGGCTTAAGGAAGGACTTATTTTCGTTAATATTTTTATCTAAAAATTAGTCAAAGAGTCACGCTACCTAAAGCTTTTCACTCATTTTCTGTACACCTTGTATATTCGGAGCTATTCCGTACGTGAAATGTTAATTTTAATGTGAACGTTATTACTAATTTCATATTCTCTGAATATATATCAATTATAAATCCTGCTTAGACTGTGATGATAAAAATTACCATACACGTTAAACTCAATATTTCTCTTACAGAATAACGCCGATTGGATACATGACATTTTTATTACTCTTATTAAAATGTTACAATAAAATAGTAAGCACCCTCAAATTGTTTATTTATTTTATACAGGCAACGTATTACGTAGAAATATACCTTGTTACACAAAATGATATTAGTTATTATTATATTTAAAATAAATATTTTGTTCAGAAAACTTAAAATCATGCCTTTACTATTTGATAGAGTTTTGTAATAAGTATTTATCCAGGATAATACGGATCCACCAATTCCTATGGCAAGCACTCCAGCTACATTATAAAAAAAATAATAATAATAAAAATAAAAGTGAAGTAAGGTATAAAAGGTGCTTTTAATTGTGCTAAAACAATTTAATTAGAACAAGATTTTTCATTGAATTCGATATTGTAATTTTATAAGAAAATTCAATTTCTTGGAATTACTAATATTCAGAAGACAGTTCAACTTCAACGCCACTTTCCATATCACACCAATCCAATCTAATCTGGCGCATACGTGTATAATCCCTCACTAAAACTCCCTTATTTTCCCTGTTAATCCCGAAACGCGCCGCCAGGAAGATATTATCAACCGGCCTTATGATTTAGTTAGTTGGGGTGTGTCTTCCTGCCGGAGGAACCCCGGAGAGATCGTGTTTACGATCGTTGCGGGACACGGTACCTATTCTCGCGATTAGTCCTGATTCCGGACTTGTTTATAAACGCGTTGCATCATGGGAAAACGACGGAAGGACAGATAGATGTGTGCCGGGGTGGAAGGGTAGTTTTGCGCCGTCGAACGGGGCCGACCTCGCTGCCGGGTAAATTACGCACTGTGGCAGGTTGCGGGCGTGTTATCACCCCCTGTTTATATGTGGGAACCATTGCGCAACATATATCTGCCATAAACACAATCACGCCGTTAATATCCGATGCAGTTGTTTGTTGAATCCATATTTTTAATTATTATGTCGCATTTTATCAATGTATAATTCAATAGAAAAATTATTAATCATTAAATCTTTAAATTACCATTAGAAAAAATACATGTTTATAAAACTTTATGCCACCCATAAATTTATTTCTAGTTATTGTAAAATTGTTTAGGCGGAAAGACCAACGGTCGATAGCCAATTGGCAGAAGAATTTATTTTTATGTTAGTTATTTATTGTATTTATTTATTATTATTACTTTGTTAAAAATAATCTGCCAATAAAGATTTATATATATAAAATTGTTGTTTTCTGAGATGAAATTCTAGTAGTTTAATTTTTGTAAACATTTCAATAACATGCCACTTAAAAATAAATAATAACAAAAGCTATCATTCCTTTAATGTAAGATATAGATGAGTTGTTATTGCCTCCAAAGTCAACCCAAATTCTATTTTTTTTGTACAAGCAGAAGTAGAAATCAAATGCAGACACTAAAATCTGACAAAAAGTGTCATACTTGCGGGAAAATCAACATTTTTAGAATGTATTAACAAAGTTACTGTTGCATATTTGTCATAATCTAGTGAAAAATGAATTAAAAAATATATGTTTGTGTGTTTTGTAAATATGGTTAAAAAATGTAAGTATCCGGTCTGGCAAATAAATGGGGCAACATTGTTGATAGACGTAGAAGATATTCAGGTGCTATTTATTGAGCCGCTCGAGCTGATCAGAAAGATCGACCCGAACGCAAGGATCGAACCGATCGTAAAGAATGAGCCGATCGAATAGATCGAGCTGATGAGAAAGATCGAGCCGATCGAATAGATCGAACCGATTGAGTTGATCCGAAAACCCGTAAAAAATCCCTCATAGAAAAATACTCTGTGAAACGTATCTAGACAATTGCAACCTCTCTCAAAAATCACACCTGTAAAATTATTTCTTTAAAATCATATAAAAAAAACGAAAAATAATTAATAAATTATTTCAACATTTAGTTCTGTGACATTTTGACTTACGTTACGTAAGTAGCGTTCTTTTTTTGCATTGAAGTTTTCTTGGATCAAAAATTTGTTGCATGATGCAATATTTTATTGATATGCAACAGCAGGTGTACATTATGTAATTCAATGTCCGGTGGGGTATTTGTCCAGAAAATAGTTGTTTTAATATGCATTTGTTTAAAGTACTTACGTAACGTAAGTCAAAATGTCACATAGCTAAATGTGGAAATAATTTATACATTATATTCAAATCATTTTTATTTATTTTATTTAAATAACTGTGACAAAGTGATTGAATACAATTTTCTTTTTT
This sequence comes from Philonthus spinipes, assembly GCA_963082785.1. Taxonomy (NCBI): domain Eukaryota; kingdom Metazoa; phylum Arthropoda; class Insecta; order Coleoptera; family Staphylinidae; genus Philonthus; species Philonthus spinipes. The sequence goes on from OY720300.1 coordinate 36,651,287, forward strand.
GTTAAATTTCAAATTTATTTTCTAAATGAATTAATAAAGGCTGCCTCATTTTGCATAAAATATATTATCTTAAAGGAATATCACATTATTCCTTTGAATGAATGAATGAATCTTACAAAGACCGATCGATCCGCTCGATCACTGCTCGAACCGAGCTGCATAACATGATCAATCCACTCCGAAAAGATCGAGCCATTCAAAGTGATCAAAAAGATCGAGCCGTTCAAAGTGATCAATCGGCTCGTTCAACTGCAAGGATCGAACAGTTGATCTTTTTTAATTGATCTTGCTCATCACTAGTATTTACTTTCAAACAGTACGTGTCAAAAATGCATGGTATTCTGAAAGTTAGTTACAGTCGTTTTAATTACCATATTTTTGTAGTTTTCAAAACAAAGGTATTTCGTGTGTTCATTAAACACTGTTTTTTTTTTGTTTGAACGAAACAGTCATAGGTATTATGTGAGTGTGCACCAGGGAAGCCAATTGAATATTATGCTGAATTTGAACGCAATGGTACAAACATCAAAAATTTTGAACGCTCTGATCTAAAATCGACAGTTATTTCGGAAAACAAAAACATGTCCACAAAATAGTTTCAAAACACCGGTGTATGAGATCGCTGACACCATGAACATATCAGAGCATATAATTTTTACAATTTTACATGAAAATTTGGGCATACGCATGTTGCTTTCGAAACGTGTGTCATGTTTGCTTATACAGACTCAACAATGCGTCAACGATTCAGGGCGCTGTTTGGAGCTGTTCCAGCGAAATCTAAAGGATTTCGTGCGTCGATATATAAGCATGGATGAAAGAAAACATGAATCCACCACTACATGCCTGAAAAATACTGTACTGAGTGTACAGCAACTGGTGAAAGTCGTCTAAAGCGAACAAAAACTCAATGCGATCATGGCGTTATTGGATCGATTGAGTGCAGAAATAAAAAAGGACACTCATGCAAAAGAAAAAAGTGCTGTTTCTCAAGAACAATGGCCCGATGAAAACAAAAATTAAATTGGATGAATTTTGGTGCAAATTAAGAAGTGATTGCCGAAGTTCGAGGAGCGTCTTAAAGGAGGGTATATTGATGAAGTGAATTTACTAAACAAAAAATGTTTTCTTAGTTAGACTGTAGATTTATTGAGTGATATGTTGTATAACCCTTGGAAGAGTACAATATTTCACACAGTGCGTTGTTCATGAAAAACTTTGCATTTATCTCCCTCAATTTCTCACTTCTTATTCGGTCAGTTTCAAAAGTCTTCGGTACTTGAGTACATCAACCTTATTATATTTTTAAAATAAATTTACAAATAAATCAATTTTTCAAATTTGATAACATCACAAAATGATTAACGCATTTTGTAAATCAAATATTTAATATGTGAGAAAAGTAATACTACATTTATTTATACAACTAATTATTAACACAATCAATTATTATTGTTTTTAACTTATAACACATTAATTTAATTATTAATATGTTTTCTGTAATTCTTTTACATTATTTATATTATATTTCTATATTTTTGCATTTCATTGTTACGTTATATTAATCCTCTTTTTTTTTCATTACTGCTCAATTTTGTTGTTTACAAGAAGAATTCAATTAGCATGTTTAGTTATCTGGATACCTTATGAAGTGCAAAGGTTACCTGAGAGAGTTAAAAGTAATGTTGCAAAACATCTGCAAAGGTTTAGCCCACAAAAGTGTCTGAATTTAATCACGTCTACCTGGACTTGAACCACTTGGATTAATAATAATAATAATAATAATAATAATATGTCTTTATTTTCAAAGTGTCAAAATTTGTACAAAGTGAAAATTGCGTCAGAATACATTAAATAAGGTATACATTCCTAAATATATACATATACACACATTCAAAATGAATATGATTAAAGCGCATATTGGCAAAGAAATTCCTATCATTTGTAGAAATATTTTGAAAAATATTTTTTTAGCGTGAAGTTAGTTCTTATTGTTATTAGTTCTTCTTATTATTATAGATGGTGGTCCAAATTCATTTTAATATAGAGAATATCGGTTATTAGAAGAGATAGAGAAAAACGGATGGCGAATCTTTTTTTTTGCAAGACAAACTCAAAGGTGAAAACAGAAATTAGCTATCATCTTTTGTTTTCAAGTTACAGCCAAAATTTCAACATTTTCCATTTCCGATTTATTTGAATATTTCATTTATTTATTATTTTAACATAATCATAATTGTACTTGGTTTAAAGCTGGATATCTAATAAAATCCGTAATCAATTTGTAAGTGACCCAGGATGAAGGGAGCTTGTGCATCAAATTAAAATCTTCCATTGGCATAAATAATCCTACACTTAAATCAAGTACACAAAACGATTTCAAATAAATTTCCATCTGCTCGGAAAGATTTACAGATATTCCCATTAACAATTTCACGAATTCACTTATTTCCCGAGTATTTGGAATAAACATTAATCTCCCCGAAAAACTAGGAGCGCCGGCGAATAAGACGCAATTAATTCCGGAATAATCCGACGTGAAGGATGCCCGTAACAACCTAACATTTAAATTATACATCGTCGCGGAGGAGAAAATTAAATGCAATTTGCTTTGTCGCACAAAATGAATCCCGCTAATTGTAATATCAGCACCGGCGTGCTAAATGGCAATTTCGAGCCCGTCAGCCTGCTCTCCCCGAATTTTAGCTCTCACCTGTAAACGGTTATGGAATTTTTAATTGTTGACCCGAGACTCGCTAGAAATTCGGCATGAAAAAAAAATTTGAATTTATATTTGAATTCTCTTAAAAATGGGCTGATAACTCGAATTTCAAATTAATTTATGATTTTATTTATTTTATTCGTCGATTTTTAATAATCTAATCATGAAAACAAAGAGTTTAAACAGAAATGTTTTTGTTATTATTTTCACCGATATTATGCTGTAAATTATAAAAAGGGTTATATATATTCATATATTACTCAGTGCGGGATATTTTATTCCAATGGTATGTTTTAAAATTAAAAAAAAAACAATTATCAGAATTTATTTTTTTCGTAGTGTTAACATACATGAATATTTCATTTTATTGAATAAAATGAATTTGGAAAAATTTAATAAATTATATCCTCTTTAGATACTGTGACAATTTGACTTATGTTACAAAAGTACTATAACAAAGGTCTAATAATAGACATTTACTGTTGCATAACAATAAAATATTGTATAATTCAACAATTTTCGAATCGGAAATATTCAATGTAAAAACAAACAAAAATAAGATTATCTACAGACACGTGTTTTGGGATGTCATCTTATTGCTGCAGCAGCCTAAGTTCCTTTTTTATCGAGAGTAATTACTTCTTTTACTACGCTTCGCTTGATAAATTGAAGCCATTTTGAAGTATAAATCTGTACCAGATCTGAGCTGAACACTGATTTTAATTTGAATATTTTGATATTAATTTTATAAAGTTATTTTTTCTATTGCAATGTTTTTTAATCGATGAAAAGATGTAATAAAAAAAAACATCAATATTATAAAAGATTTTGATTTTTTAGAATGAAGTATGTTAAGGCGTGTGTGAACGAGGATTTGTATTAAAGGAGCCGATAGAAACAAATACATCAAGTGTAAGTAATTTAGTCTGAACTCGAGAATAAACGACACAAATTCGTTAATTGTATTTAAACACACCGACATGAGCATAAAAATGAATTCGCTTAAATTAATTCATTCGAAGGCGGTCTAGAACTGATGTAAATCCTAGCGGATCCCCTTCCTCAGCCGGCTGTATATAATTCAAGCTTATACGCAAGAGCGAGACATTTGTCCTTAAGAAACAGGATCCCACTATAATCCAGACATTCAGCCGTCGGGACCATAAATTAGTTTTAAGGAAACGTAACGGCAACTAAACGTCTCCGTATCGAAAGTGATAAATACAAACAGGTTCTTTCCAATGTTAATGAACCCGTCCTGTAAGTGGGAATGTCGACGTTATTGGGGAAAACGACCCGCACTTGGCTCCGACCCAAAAGCCTACATTCAGGACATCACGCAACTCGCTTTCTCTAATCCTGGAACCGAAATCCCCTCCTTTCTCTCTACGTGAATGTGTGTGTGTGTGTGTGTGTGGGTGTGTATCCCTCAGAACCATAATTCCTGGTACACGATTGTGGGAACGACACAAAAACGGCGGGACTGTGCTCGCTCTTGATTTGCTGACTACAGGACCGCTGTATATTTATTCTTTATTTATTACGTTTTCCAGATGCTATTGCCGAGGCTCTGAAACCTAGCGATTTACCAAATTGTTCGATATAAACTGAAAATTACTTACGGTCTATGGTTCTTTCGGGATTTGTATGTCGCTTCGAGGCTGTAAATAGCTTTGTAGATTTATGGAAGTATTAACAAATAAACTGATACAAAACTGAATTTTAATTTATCGATTTCATAATCTTTTGTTTAAAATAATTAAATCCCTTAATAAAATAAAACAAAAATGGTAACTGCATAAATTACATTACCCATTCAACAAAGGTTTAAATATTTAAATTAAAAAAATATTCACGCTTCATCTAGCGTTAATTATTAAAATCATCTAAAGCTGATCAAAATGAATGCTCCAGCGTAAAATATGTATTATCTAAAAATTATATTTCCTTCTATATTTAATTTAATATTACACAATACAGTTTAATTCAGTCCGATTCACTCTAATCGGTAATAAGATTAAAATGATAAAAGATTTATTTTCGAAAACTAAAAATTATTCATGATATTAAAGGATTACTACAAAATACAACAACAACACACTTTTTTCAGTGGATTATATTTCGTTTTTTTTTTTCTTTATTATTTTTTTAATATCCTCCACATTTTTTTTTTTTTTGATTAGAAATTTCGTATAACCCTCGCGTTCATGGCGTGATATCCCAAGGAAAATCTAAAATGGATGAGCGATGAAAGCCAATATCGTGTAAATATATTCCATATCGACCGTCAATATATCAATATGATGGAATTTATATTGGATAATATTTGTATTGTATGTTAAACCAGAAAGTGAGGTATTAACTTAACGCCCCCGGAACTGGAACAAGGTCTTAAGAGCGGGGAAGAGAGGGGACGGGGTCGGGATTTTGCAGCAGTGCCAGGAACTTAAAACAACTCTAAGGGTGAATTATTTTGGTTTGTTTATAAGAATTTTACTGGCACAGGAGTCTTGCCAAAAATTTAATGTAAACATGTACGAGATTAAATTGATTAAAAATATAGCGAGTCCTAGAAATGTTCGTTACGAAAGTTTAAAAGCTTAAATTAATATATCTTTGTAATTATTTTTAATATATTACGGTATTAATTTATTAAAATATTCGCCAATTTATTTATCACTATTTCTCACGAGCTTTATTCTACGTTCGTGTTTACTACAATTGCGACCTTTTTATTAGTAGAAATTATATGTACCGCAATTCAGGCGGTATACCTGTGGAATATTATTATTTCAAGAATAATTTCGAAATAATACGAAAATAAATTAGAAAAATGAGGTTACGTTGGAAACATTTTTTATAAATTATAAATATGAATATATTATTATAAATTAAAAATCTGCCAATAAAATAAATAAAAACATATTTTAAATTTATATTTGAGTTCTCTTAAAAATGGGCTGATAACTCGAAATTCAAATTAATTTATAATTTTATTTATTTTATTCGTTGATTTTTAATAATCATATTTATTATTACAATATGAATCATCAATTCATTAAATACAGTAAGTATATACAAGTATATACAATGGACTAATAATAATGATATTGACTTTTTTAAAAACTATTTCTATCAACAAATAAAATATAGTCTAGAAGTAAGCTTTCCTGTAAATAATATGCTAAAGTTCAATAAGAAAAAACAACAAAAAAATATTTTTTCTACAGAACTCCAAAATGTATAGTTAAAATGGGGAAAATACGTGTGTTTTAATCAAATTTTAATATAAACCGACGATTTTCCCTAATTCCTATAGTTTTGTTTGTAAAATGTTCGGTAAATATCAATTACTACCTGGCTAAGATAACAGAGGATTATTTTAAGAAGCTTTTATTCCAATTTAAGCATATGGTCAATATATACGCGGAAAGCAACTGCCCATTAAACCATTAATCCTGGAATTTCTAGATATAAGCGTCAAAAGGTGGGCCTTTCATCGTCATCGATGAAATAAATATTAATCCGGGAATTTCCAACAAATTGTGACTACCGACGTTCTTGTTTGAGATATAAATCAAAACAAAATGTTTTTTTTTAATACAGTTCTCTTAATTTAATCTATTAAATTATTGATGGTATTTGAAATGTAAAAGAAGATTATAAATAATATATATTATAAATATATAAATACATTAATATAATTAATGGTTTTAATATTTAGACATTGGTAGTTCATATTGTATGAAATAAATATGAATAAATTAATAAAAATCAACCAATAAAACACAGATTAAATTGAATAACTTTAAATTCTCGACTAGTTTCGGGTTATTAGCCCATTTTCAAGAGAATTTAAAATTTTAAATTCTCTTATTCAATTTAATCTGTGTTATTCGTTGATTTTTAATAATTTATTCATATTTATTTCATACAATATAAATACATAGTTATTATACTATAAGCAATAAATATGAAATAGAGATCAGCGTAAAAAAATATTATTATTTATTTATTGGAATCGGGTTAAAAAATTCAATTTTTATATATATGTCTATCGTCATATGCTAACAGCTTTATTAATTTAAGTTGATATTAATGAAGCAATTAAATTAAATGTTTTTAGCATAATGTTCAACTTACATTTTATCTCAAAGTAAGAATATATTGATTTTATCACTTAAGAAATATTTTTGCACCTGAAAAAAAAGTAATACGAGATGGAAAAATCACAATAACCCTTTAACATCCGCATAAAAATCGAAATAAGCAACGCGTTCCCGCCGTGTGAAATTGCCACGCTGTCACCATCAATGTCTCCCTTATAAATATATAAAAACCGGCCGAATAAAAGACACAAGAATAAAAAAAAAAACACGCACACACGCCGAAAGATACAAGGGCACAAAACAACCCCATCCGCGAATAAAACTGTAAATTACACAGCTTTTCTCTCTCGCGCCGTGAAAATCCCTCCGTTATTTTTTTTGCTTCTTCACCCACAACTGCGTGCTCGTATGGTTTCATGACTATATTGTCTTACCCGGGCTTGAATTACGACCAGACAGAAAGATATTTATGTATCTATACTTTCCTCTTATCCACTTTTAACTTTTCCCCCTCACACTCTAATTTATTATTGTATTATAAGCTTTATATCATTTTGTGTGAATGTGGGTAAGAGGAACAAGGAATATGTGGGGGAAGTGGGGAGAAGATGAAAAAGTAAAAACGGCTTTTGCTGGAGCAATATGTTACGCTGGTAGCAAGAAAATTGAGTTTACACATTTTGGTGGAACTCTTTTGTGTAATTTAAAATACGAAAAAAAAAGAAAAACTAAAGTAAATATTAACAAACCCTAAATTTATTAGGTGGAATTTTATTTTATTATTACTTACCTTGTTAATAAAAGCTTTTATCATTGCGTATATACCGGGTGAAAAAAAAACTTAAAAAAATAACTACGAGCCCCAATGTGTCCGATTATATTTCTCATCGAGGATTTTTATTGGACAGTATTATTATAGATAATTGAAATCGAGTACTATTCGTCCGAAGATAATAAAGAATTGTTACAGAACTTGATGATAGATGCAAGAAGAACTAGTCGTCCATCCGCGTTTCGATGTGGTGCTAATAAGACGACTGTCGGAAAACGGACTCACAAGGCAGCTTGAATAAAGAATTGAATTTTTCAGCGTGAAAACCTCATCAAATAAAACAGCTGACATTAGAAGACTGTGATCCCATACTGAATATGGGGAAATGATGTTTAGTTGGCACTAATATTGGCCTAACTTGTTTAATAACATCCTCTGGAGCGACAAGGCAGTCTTCCATGTAGGAAGATTTGTCAATCGACACGATTGTTCTATTGGGCAGCCCAGGATTCTGGTGTTACAGTAGAAAAGATGAAATCTCACCTAAAAGTCACCATTTGGTGTAGAACTGTCATCATTTACACAATGAACGCAGATGCTTCAAGGGGATGTTTGTCCCACGGTATCAGCATGAGATAACATACAGTTAGATTTTCTTCTGACTCGATGAAATAACACCAACATTAAAAATGCAATTATTTAAATTTAAATTAAATTTATTGACAGAAATCCACGTGATTGAAAATTACGTAGATTTAGATTTTGCGCTTTAATTTTTTACCGTTAGAAAAAAATAATGTAAGAGAGATTAGATTAAAATACAAAATAATTATTAAAATGCGTCAAAAGCAAATATTTTCTCACATTAATTTCACATTTTTTAAGAAGCTAGAATAAAGTTGTGTTATTTGAGTGCTAAGTATATTGAATAATTACATTTATTATTTTAGTAACAATAATAAAGAGTGATAACTATAACTTTTTTTTTCAACAAAATTCTCTATTTGCGTTCCCTCTCGAGTACCTTCTCCCCTATTACTAAATGGTTGAGCACACAAATTTCATGGATTATAAGAATGTAAATACGTGAAACATTACGAATGTGAAAATTGGAATTGTTTGTAGTTATAAAAAAAACATGGTGTACCCTTAAAGGTAATTGAAAGAGAAATTTAATTATAATATAAATTACAACACTCATTTCGAAATAATTTCCAGTTTAATCCATTACGTTTAGCACGAAACGAGCGAAATATCTGAAATAATTCAATGTACACACAATCTTCAATTTATTCGAAATTTATTTAGCGCGATAGCAAGTTCGGAATCGGCGATTCGAGTTTAATTAAGTCGCTGTTGAGAAATGAATAAATTCAGGCAGGCCGGCGGTATTGATTGGATAAAAGGTAATTTAAATATTGATGTTAGTGGAAAAATAATGTAGTAGAGTTATTCTAACTCGGGGAAAGAGAAAGGAGGAGTCGCCGCCCGGCATCAAATATTCCTTTCAATTCCGCGGTTTCAATTTAAAGTCGGTGGCGGCAGCGGCGGCGGCGGCCGGAATGTTTGTCGATTTGAAATTGAAATTTTATAATTTGACATCCAAGGAGGATGGTTAAGTGAATTATTTCCAGTGGGGTTAACAAGAACATTGCTGATTGGTCGGGCGAAACCGGCAAGCCGGAGGGGGTTAGCGGAATTGTCATGTTGCGGTTTGTTAATTTAAGAAAATGCCCGGCCATTGTTAATTGTGTTGCGAAGTTAAATTGAATTCGTTTAATCGTCAATGGTTAAGAGTAAATTTATTTTAAGCAAAAGTGTGATAGAATAACAACAAAATGACTTATTAATGTTTTTTTTTTCAAAAAATATAATTTAAATTCTAACACATATGATCCAGAACTTTTCTCCTCTAGAGCGCTTTGATTTTTTTCCTTATTTTACATTTTGCTAGCATCAGTGAATAAAAACAAATAAAATAAAATAAAGTTCGTCATACATTTACATGTAAACAACAACACCTATAGCGCGTGATTACTTTAATTACCAACATCAATGTTTTAATAAAAAAATCACTGCACTATGGAAGAGAAAAGTCATATTGTATTTATAATAACGATTAGACGAAATAAATTTAATTTTGTAACATTAACTTTGTTTGTATAACAGCATTTCATATTGTTTATTGTCACTAAACATAAATTTGTTTTATAAATTAAAACCTAAAAAAGTGTTGTTATTAAAACCTTACACAATGAATAACGAATTAAAAGCTCTGCTATCAATAAGTATTTTTATTATAATTAGCTAATCAATTCTATAATAAAATACCATATTATAAAAAGATAATAACAATTATTATACAAAAATATAATAATATTAAAATATTTATTTCTCATTAAGTCTTTTTTACAAAAAATGTTTTTTGTTATATGCATAGAAAATAAACTGATAAATAAATATTAATGATTTCAAATATGTTATGTTTAACGATGAACTGCGTTTATTAATAATATTATAATAATAATAACTTTAGACTTACGGTACAAAATGTCACAGAGCTAAATGTGGAAATAATGTATTAATTATTATTAAATCATTTTTATTTAATTAAAGAAGAGACTGATTGTTACAGAAAGAGAGCAGAAAGATGAAGAGTATGAGAAAATTAAACAAGCAAAACGATATCAAAGGGTGTACAAAGAAAGAATGGAACAGGAAAAAAATCAATAAATATGTTTTTCGAGTTTGGCACACATTTCTCGATTTTCAGGAGAAATCTCTCGACTTCGGATTAGCCGTTATTGCCCCTTGTTGGGCACGTAGAGCAAGGAATCTATTGTACATCTAGAAATTTTGCATAATAAAGCTTTACTAACCGTTTATTAGGTTCCCGACGAACAGGCTTTTCATAAAATATATATAGTGTTTTTTTGGTTTGAAAAAGTCTAGAAGAATATTAAAATGTTAGTTTTCTCTCCTTCGCGGTATTTAACGCGAACAATTCTAGATTAATAAAAATCGGTTTTGCGAATACAGGTAAAATATTTTCGACGATGACACTTTTGATTATATTCGAAATTCATATTCACTTGCTTATATTAAGTGTTTGTACACATTACTGATGTTAATTGTAAATAGACTCTTGAAATGTCACACATAGTCCTTTCATATGCATCGAATATCTGTGAACATCGTACATTTGAGTAAATAGGCAAGTTTGAGGTAACAAGAAGCACATATACAACGTTCATTCAATTAATTCAGCGGCCGCCGATGTGGAAAATGGCCGATAAATATTTATAAGACGATTAATAGAAATAAACTGGATGGCGTGTTCTAGAATGAAGATATCTGTAATTCTATGAGGAACGCTGAAAATACGTTTCCTCTTGGGCTGGCATCCAGCTTTCGGCGTTTTTTTGCTATCTGTGAAAATTCGCAGACATAAAGAGAAGTTTACGAGGGCAAGGCACGCGGAATCGCGGAATCGATCACATTAGCGAGCTCCGATAGCATCTGACGTTAATGTTTACCACCCCGAGGAGACGAAATGTGGAAGAGCACTTCGAGAAAATCTGCATTTTTTATGGTTTTATTTTATACGGGGGGATTTATAATGATTCGTGTTTATTTCATAAGAACATTTCTCAATGCTGTACAATTATTTAATAACCATTAAAGCGTTATATATATATAATCTAAAATCCCCATCTACCATAATGGTGGTGTAGGGGTAAAGCGTTATATACTGCATGTTTTTTTTTTTTAATAAATGGTCAATATTTAAAGATTAACAGCAACGTGTATGGCTTCACTTGGATTCATTAATTCATTTATAATGATAGAACTAAACTTAATTCTTTCAATTTCCTTCGCTCATTATGAGAGGCTTTTGTTCAACGTAATTGAAATTCGAAGATGATTTAATAATTAGGATGTATTTTAATTAACACACTTGGTTATTCGTTTTCCTATATTAATTATTATAATTTTAGGAGAAGATATTGAGAGAAAGAAAGGTTGCAGATTGAATCATTTTTTGAAATAGAAAAACGTAGACGCATTAAAGAGTTGAAAAATCTGTAATTTGAGCAAAAATCCAAAAATTTCAAAATAACTTCATACTATACCAAAATGTAGCTAAAGAACTGAGGAATAAACTGTGTTAATATTGTGCTCACAAAAAATTAGTTTTCGCGTAGTAGATGCTCAAAGTGACTGTTCGAAAAGTGGTCAAAAATTATTTCTCAAATTTGCTGTTTTTTTCTGGTAAATGAAAAAATTGTATATAGATAAAATTATATAGAGAATGTAGTTACGACTTTTCTCTATTAATTTTTTTAATCCGTAAGTTTCTAAGTTGTCTACGAACAAAATTATCTTCCAGAAACCGTGCATGTATCCATCAGGCTTAATCAGACCGACCGTGCTTAAACCGTTCCCATAAGGCTCCATGTTAAATATTTCTACAAAACGAAAACCTGTTTAAAAGGGTGAAAAAGACATTTTTATTCAAAAATAAATATCCCACGCTATTTTAAGGCTACTTAAGACTCTTAGTGATTTTTTTGGGAATTTTTCTGCGAAAAAAAAAAAAAAAAATCAAAAATCGCAATTTGGGCAAAAATCCAAAAATTTCAAAACAACTTCATACTATACCAAAATGTAGCTAAAGAATTGAGGAATAAGCTGTGTTAATATTGCGCCCAGGAAAAAAATAGTTTTCGCGTAGTGGGAGCTCAAAATGACTGTTCGAAAAGTGGTCAAAAATTATTTCTCAACTTTGATGTTTTTTTCTAGAAAATAAAGCAATTATATATAGATAAAATTATATAGAGAATGTAGCTACGACTTTTCTTTATTATTTTTTTTAATCCGTAAGTTTCTAAGTTGTCTACGAACAAAATTATCTTCCAGAAACCGTGCATGTATCCGTCAGGCTTAATCAGACCGACCGTGCTTAAACCGTTCCCATAAGGCTCCATGTTAAATATTTCAACAAAACAAAAACCGGTTTAAAAGGGTGAAAATGACATTTTTATACAAAAATAAATACCCCACGCTATTTTAAAATTACTTAAGACTCTTAGTGATTTTTTGGTAATTTTTCTGCAAAAAAAAAATTTCATCAAAAATCGCACTTTTTTCAAGGTATATGCATGGAAAAATCTGTAATTTGGGCAAAAATCCAAAAATTTCAAAACAACTTCATACTATACCAAAATGTAGCTAAAGAATTGAGGAATAAGCTGTGTTAATATTGCGCTCAGGAAAAAATTAGTTTTCGCGTAGTGGGAGCTCAAAATGACTGTTCGAAAAGTGGTCAAAAATTATTTCTCAACTTCGATGTTTTTTTCTGGAAAATAAAACAATTATATATAGATAAAATTATATAGAGAATGTAGCTACGACATTTCTCTATTAATTTTTTTAATACGTAAGTTTCTAAGTTGTCTACGAACAAAATTATCTTCCAAAAACCCTGCATGTATCCATCAGGCTTAATCAGACCGACCGTGCTTAAACCGTTCACATAAGGCTCCATGTTAAATATTTCAACAAAACAAAAACCGGTTTAAAAGGGTGAAAAAGACATTTTTATTCAAAAATAAATATCCCACGCTATTTTAAGGCTACTTAAGACTCTTAGTGATTTTTTTGGGAATTTTTCTGCGAAAAAAAAATTCATCAAAAATCGCACTTTTTTCAAGAAAAAATCTGTAATTTGGGAAAAAATCCAAAAATTTCAAAATAACTTCATACTATACCAAAATGTAGCTAAATAATTGAGGAATAAGCTGTGTTAATATTGCGCTCAGGAAAAAATTAGTTTTCGCGTAGTGGGAGCTCAAAATGACTGTTTGAAAAGTGGTCAAAAATTATTTCTCAACTTTGATGTTTTTTTTTCTGGAAAATAAAACAATTATATATAGATAAAATTATATAGAGAATGTAGCTACGACAATTCTCTATTATTTTTTTTAATCCGTAAGTTTCTAAGTTGCCTATGAACAATATTATCTTCCAAAAACCCTGCATGTATCCATCAGGCTTAATCAGACCGACCGTGCTTAAACCGTTCCCATAAGGCTCCATGTTAAATATTTCTACAAAACAAAAACCGGTTTAAAAGGGTGAAAAAGACATTTTTATTCAAAAATAAATATCCCACGCTATTTTAAGGCTACTTAAGACTCTTAGTGATTTTTTGGGAATTTTTCTGCGAAAAAAAATTTTCATCAAAAATCGCACTTTTTTAAGGTATATGCATGGAAAAATCTGTAATTTGGGCAAAAATCCAAAAATTTCAAAACAACTTCATACTATACCAAAATGTAGCTAAAGAATTGAGGAATAAGCTGTGTTAATATTGCGCTCAGGAAAAAATTAGTTTTCGCGTAGTGGGAGCTCAAAATAACTGTTTGAAAAGTGGTCAAAAATTATTTCTCAACTTTGATGTTTTTTTCTGGAAAATAAAACAATTATATATAGATAAAATTATATAGAGAATGTAGCTACGACAATTCTCTATTATTTTTTTAATCCGTAAGTTTCTAAGTTGTTTACGAACAAAATTATCTTCCAAAAACCCTGCATGTATCCATCAGGCTTAATCAGACCGACTGTGCTTAAACCGTTCCCATAAGGCTCCATGTTAAATATTTCAACAAAACAAAAACCGGTTTAAAAGGGTGAAAATGACATTTTTATACAAAAATAAATACCTCACGCTATTTTAAGACTACTTAAGAGTGTTAGTGATTTTTTTGGGAATTTTTCTGCGAAAAAAAAAAAATTCATCAAAAATCGCACTTTTTTCAAGGTATATGCATGGAAAAATCTGTAATTTGGGCAAAAATCCAAAAATTTCCAAACAACTTCATACTATGCCAAAATGTAGCTAAAGAATTGAGGAATAAGCTGTGTTAATATTGCACTCAGGAAAAAATTAGTTTTCGCGTAGTGGGAGCTCAAAATGACTGTTCGAAAAGTGGTCAAAAATTATTTCTCAATTTTGATATTTTTTTCTGGAAAATAAAACAATTATATATAGATAAAATTATATAAAGAATGTAGCTACAACATTTCTCTATTAATTTTTTTAATCCGTAAGTTTCTAAGTTGTTTACGAACAAAATTATCTTCCAAAAACCCTGCATGTATCCATCAGGCTTAATCAGACCGACTGTGCTTAAACAGTTCCCATAAGGCTCCATGTTAAATATTTCTACGAAATAAAAACCGGTTTAAAAGGATGAAAATGACATTTTTATTCAAAAATAAATACCCCACGCTATTTTAAGGCTACTTAAGACTCTTAGTGATTTTTTTGGGGAATTTTTCTGAGAAAAAAAAAATTCATCAAAAATCGCACTTTTTTTCAAGGAAAAAATCTGCAATTTGGGCAAAAATCCAAAAATTTCAAAATAACTTCATACTATACCAAAATGTAGCTAAAGAATTAAGGAATAAGCTGTGTTAATATTGCTCTCACGAAAAAATTCGTGAATATTTAGAAATAATGAGGAAATATGCTGTGTTAATATAAAAAAAAGAACAATAAACAACTCAAAGTGTACTTTCGCAAAATAGTCAATTTTCAAGTTTGCTATTCTTTTGTATCGAACACAAACGAGTTTTATTGATGAAATTTGAAGTAAACATAACTGTGACCTTTATTTGTCGAATGCTTTATTTATTGAAGGAAATATAGCTGTGACCGTAAAGTATCTCTAATTTTTGCTGGTTATATGATAAAATCTTTTGCATTAATTTAGAAACACCGTATATATAGAGAATATTGACAATAACATTAATGATATGTAGTGTGAGGTCGCAAGTGCGCGATGTGGGAGATCCAAATATCTTCAATGTTAAGTATCGTTTTTCCATAATGGTAACTTAGAATTACTTAAATATTTTTATTCAAATTCTAACACGACAGCTATCAATCAACTGCTTTTTGATTCAATAATTCCAAGGCACCACCCATTTTTTGATAAAATAGTGGTTTTTAATTTCCTCGAAATAAGTAATGCTATGGTTTTATACATATTTTATTTTGTTCATCAAGAAACATATTTATACTTTTTTTCTAAAAATAATTACCAATTTTTAAACATTAAGAATTTAACATGGAAATCCCTATGGTGCGTGAATCAACCCTGTATGAGTTGGCTAACAAACAATAAGCTTCCAATAAGCCATGTCAAGAATAATAGATCTTTGTTTGGACTAAATAATATTCAGTGGAACTTTGAAATAGTAGAGGGAACAAATCAATATTACTATTTAAAATAATTTAAAACGAAAAAATGTGTATTCTCAAGAAGTTCCAAGTACTCCTGCTTATTTTATTCAACACGAAATCCATGAAAATGCAGCTCGCACAGTCCATCTGTTCAATGAAATAAAATAATCACCGTATAGCAATGATACACAATTTTAAATAATGTTAGATTTTATTTCGAAGCTTAATCAAAGAATGAGTGTTTATTTGAAGAATGAATTTATTGTGAATTTCGGTTTTAGATCGAATAAAATATCTTTATTTTACATTATATGTTTTTATGCGCACTTTATTGTATAATGAAAATCAATAAAGATTATTATTATTAGTAATATTAATTGTAACCAGTATTTTTTTGTAAAATCATAAAATTATTTAGAAGTATTAATGATTCTTTTTTTTATTTTTTGTATTTAGACCTCATAACTTTAGTTGATAACGTCCAACTAACATACGTTAAAATTATGAGGTCGATATATAAAAATAATAAAAAAATCATTTCATTTTTACATTTTCTACACTATTCAGCTTTAAAAAAATGATTACAACAAAAATCATTCTGTTGAATATATGTAATTGATTGTAAATGTTTATAATTTTTATACGCTTGTAGGTTAATTATGTATATTATTGCTGCAACAGGGAAATATGGAACGGGTTTCACTGATTGTGTATATTAGTTAAAGAACCACGTTTAACTATTGTAGTTATATGAACCCCCCATTATACCCATGAAATATTTACTTAATAATATTATTAACAATCGCTAACATTGTGTATTGTATAAACATTTTTATATTATTTGTATGTCTAGTTCATATTTAAAATCAATTCAAGCCATCAGAATTATATTAAAATATAATATAAATGTTATTCAAAATATTAATGAACTCGCGAATAATACTCCTATAAAAGCGAGATGTTCCTTCTTATTTTAATAATTTACCTAGAATCCCAGAAACATAGAACTAATAAACTCCATGTGCATTACTCGCAACGAAACTATAAATCACAAACAGTATAACTCTTCATGAATTCATCACTTCATTGTACATATCAGAGAGGGACTATTGACATAGCCTGTAAGCGATTATTAAATTTCATCCGAATTAATTTATATCTGTAGCTCTCGTCTTTCTTTCCATTCCTCTGTCCTCGCCTCGTGATCGCGATAACTAGGGGTTTTGAAGGTATCCTTCGATATAACTAATAACCGCTCTGGTTTTAGACAGTTTATTAATTTCCTATTCTTGTGTTCCTATCTATTGAGTTGTAAATGTTTTTTTTTGTAATTTTAAAGGGACTACATTCAATATTTTGGTATTTTTTGGTATCAATAATAACACACTAACACTTCACGTGAACTCAAAACCCATTTATATGTTTTGGTAATTTGTTCTATATTTCTACCATGACTGATGTTATATTAGTTATATCAGATTTTCGTCTTCGTTTGTAATTGTGTATTTGTTTATATGTTTGAAATTGTATTCGTGTTTTTATTAATTTGTGTTGAATTTTGTAGAGTAGCATTAATAAAAGCATATGTAACATTATGTTTTTTATATCCAGTTCTCCTGTGTATTTATATAATTGTTTAGTTCTTGTCTTTTTGTCTAAAATATAGAGTAACTTTATTGTTTTATTCTGTTGTATTTGAAGCTTATTCATATTTTCATTGATGGTAATTCGTCATATCGCAGATAAATAATTTACATTCGATGTGAATAGGACGTTGTACACTATTTGTCTTCCATTTTAATAAATAAATTTCCTAATTTTCTAGTGAGAATGCAACTCATAACCTACCAGAACGAATTATCAACCAATGAGATGCAAGGAAAGCCGTAGCTACATATGTATCACCCGATGATAAAGAAACACAGCTGTGATAACTTGCTGTTTCAGTCCTCAGAAACGTCAAAATGGACGTAAATGAGAAGTTATTGGAGAAATGTTTCATTGAGTGATATAAATGAAGTAGTGAAAAGTACGAAGGCAAAGAATATAATAAGAAATAAAGAATTCAAATGGTGACAGTTTTCAAACTCAAAATCTCAATAAATGAGGAGACAAAAATACCACAGCTATCAATGACAATGAGGGACTGGGCATTTAATATGCCCAGGAAGGATGGGACCGATTACATTTTTTATTTATAAAATCGTCCCTAAATCTTTGTTTTTAATATTGTTAAAGTTTTTTTTATTGATATATAACTTGTACCAATAATTTAAGTTATCATCTTTAAAAAATGGTCTTTGCACCTTATGAGTACAGTGTTTTCTAATATATATATATATCGATTTAAATATGTTTCACCACGGGTTAAGTGAGAACTTAATTAATAAGTGTTTTCTAATGTTATAATGACATACTTTTAAAAAATCACTTTATTAAGAACTAATGTAAAAAAAAGTAATAGGAAAGCGAATACAATTATAGTAGAATATGCTGTATATTTTAATCATTATTAAATTCCTTTATTTGTATCCAAACTACAATCATCACCGCAGCGGGATCCGTCGCGTAGGATTAAGTAATCCCTTTCGCAGAATTTTTATATTAAAATAGTTTATGGCGGAAGTAATATATTCAACACTTTTCGCATAATAGACGTGTGTATGTCGGGTATGCAAATGCGACAGAATGAGGCACAGGAATTTCTCTATACTCCAGAGAACAAATAAGCGAGCAGGGGCGTTATTGTACTCTCTAGCTAAGTCCGGACGGCGGTCTCAGCACGACTCACAACTAAATTTCAACCAAATATAATCTCGCTTACAACCGCTTGCTTCAATTTCACTTTATTTGAAGGTCTCTATTATTCAAGTCCGCCCTAATAGATTGCACATGAAACGAGTGAAAATTATTCTATGTTTTTAACATGAATAGAAGGAAATAATTAGGAAATAATTTGTTCTTTAATGTATGTATATCTTTTTAATTGTTTTTTTTAATAAATAGAGTTTATAATGACGTTTGGACATTCGTACATAATGTAAGAACGATAATTTTAAAAACATATTATTAGCTAATATTTTGAACTATAGTTTTTAATCTTCTTTGTGGAGTTGGTTGTGTTAGCTAATATTTTGAACTATAGTTTTTAATCTTCTTTATGTCGGTTGTGGAGACTTTAATTATTTAAATAAAAATAGGTGCTCTTTCTCCTACTTATTTTATTTTTAAGTTTTTAAGTTAATAAATCATTAACAACGTTACAGTACGCAATAGTACTGACATGAAACGACTGGTATGCATTACATTAACCAATTTCAGCGTGTCATTTGTACCAGATCTAGCTGTTTCAATGGACAATTAATTTTAATTTCCCATTAAATTAATGTTAATAATACTTTTGCAATAAGAATACAAAAATTACTCAATCTCTAAGCAAGTTACACAATTTTTTTAAAAAAATCAATTTTTGTTAGTTGTATTGCCAATGAGGACAGTATTCTGATGCACATATAAACAAAAAATCAGAAAGGAATGTGTTTTATAATTTGGATAGCGCGAATTTACAAAAAAATATAGAATGTGCAATAATAATGAAGTACACGGCAGATAAACTAATTGTAACGTTTCGATTGGTGAAAATGAAACAAACAATAGATTGTATCGATTTACATTGTTTTGCTTTAACTCTACTCGCGCTTATTTGTCTGTTGGTTGTTTTATGCGAACAGTCAAAATACCATAAATGATTTCGGTTAGCATTTAGAATGAAAGTTATGTTGATTACTACAATATGCCTGCTATTATTATGATATAGTTCTGTATTAGTGAATCAAATCATTTATAATTTTAAATCTTGCTCAATTTAAATACGTTTTACCACGGTACTATTTAACAAACAATAACAAGAGAATTATTTGAAATGAAGTACTTTTTAATTGAATGCATAAATCTACATACGTCATGATCCGTTCCGAGTAATTTTTGAAAGTTCAATTCTTATCTCTATGACTTAATAAAACACGATTTTTTAACTTATTTATTTTCACTGCTAGATATACATTTCGAGGACCACGTATTCATTTTCAATAATTATATTATTGTATAGTTGTATAGTATTTTGAGTTAATTTACATTACCACGGGTAAACTTGAACGAATGCATTTTTTTTTTAGTTTTGTATAAGTTCCGTATATATATTATCTTCTCAGCTTTAAGATGACGAATAAATATGTTCATTTAAATATATCTAAGATAAAAATCGCAATTAAATGTCAGTTAATGTCCGATCGAATTACTACTGATTTTTTTTTAAGTATATATCAAATAAAAAAGAAACAGCACTTGAAACATGTCCTTCGTAATTGAAAAATACATTATAATTTGGTTTGACATACACTGGTGCTTCATAGCAATTACTATTTTGAGGATCCTAAACACATACGTTGTTCACATTTAATGAAACGTTCAGTCACCACTCGGTCGTCTACCTAGTAGACCCAAATCGTTGACGATGCCATTGAAATTAGGCAAAAGGTGGAGCTTGCGTCGTCTTTAATTTATTATCACATACGTTGTGTTCAAAATCTTTGAACAATTAATGTTTTAATTTCTTCACTAATTTATTTTCTACTTCTTTATGTACATTTCGTTCACCAGGTGGACATTATCAATAGTTTTACTTGAATTTCAACCGATAAAAATTAAAAAAAAACAGCATCTGTATTTATTTTTTATTTTATTTTGGTCATCAGAATCAAGTAGTAGCGATAAAAATGTATATAACTAATATCTTAAAATAGGAAATACAATATTTTAATAATACGTAAAAATTAGCAAATGTGCTAATATGGTTTAGTGCGAAATTATTTAAAGGACGTAACATGCAATAAAGGTCAATTTCCATGTAAGTGTCTTTTTTGGCTCATATGTATATATCACAAACTATATTTTAAATATTAATAAATTAAAAGTGCTGGAAGTACTTATTGTAAAAATATTCATTACGAAAATCTAAAAGAATAAAAACCTAAATTTTCATCTTGAATATTTATGTTTATTTGTTATAATTAATTATTTTTTTTAATAGATTTTTATTAATTAAAATCACAATCCTCAATTGGACATTAATACCATTATAATTAATAATAATTATAAAAAAATGTGTATTGGATTTTATTAAGTTATTTGATGTTAAATTCGATTCTGTTGTAAAATATTTTGTTCGGGTATGCATGTTGAAAGATTTTCCTCAGCTCCTTCGATACAATTTCCTTTCCTCTAAAAGGAATACACCTAGAAAGGTGAATATATGTATGTCTCAGAGACGTTGGATGTGGAGCAAAATGTCTACTCACTTCTATTTCTCTATGCATCCCCATTTTAACCGCTATTTACAGTCGATTCACACGTTTTATGCGACTGTAACATATTGTCGGTAGCTTTTATGCAACAGTGAATACCACAAGCATTTTATTTATTTATTTTTGCGTTTTTTGCGTTATTTGAAAAATTAAATTGTCGAATATTATGTGTATTTTAATTAAGGATTTAAATAATAAATTTGTTTAATTAACAATAAAATTCTTATATTATATTGCATTCTTTAGAATGTTTTCATTTCTTCATTTAATTTAAAAAAAACAGCAGTCTTTGATATTTCTTTATACAGTAACAATATTTCTTAAATCTTCTTAAAAAAATATTTTTAATTGTCTGTCCTGCATATATATTTTTTTATCAATTATTACATTTAAAATAATAAATTCTGAAGCTTACTAAAGGGTTATTTTTCGAAAATGTGTTAAATAATGATTTTTAGCTTGTTTCGCATGTTTTATTGCGTGAAATAAATTAAGTGTAATTAAATTTAAACAAATAATCGGTATTAGTCCAACGTGTTCCAGCCTGCGATAAGTGAGAAATTTATTTATGAAATACAATGAAATTATTTTTTGCAAACAGAAAGTTTATTAAGCCCAATAATAAATATTATTTTGATCGCATCAATTAATAGATTCCACTATTCATATTGATAAAATTTTGCACTTATTTTTTTTTTAAAGCAATAAAACTTTAGTATTCAGTACATGTTTGTATCATTTAATTTCCTTTTTGGTTTTTTGATTTATCTCCCCAATATCACGAGCGTATCCATTTATTTCCATCAGCCGAAAATCGATGGCGCGTCCTCCTGTTTTATCCCGCAATCAATCCTCTGATCGCGCATTTGGCTCACGTTACACTCACTAATTCAACATTATTATTACTTTCATTGCGGCGAAGAGCAAAATATATGAAATTATAAAAAATAACAGAGAAGAGGGAAAGGAAAAAAGATGCGAATCCGACGTAAAAGTTTAATGCGGGGAACTTTGGTTATTTATTAGAGCCTAAATCAAGAGGCGAGTCCCAATTAAAAGTTGTGTAAATTTTAATTTTTATTTGAGCCAGAGAGATGGAATTGGGAGAAAGATAGGCTGTCGCTGATAACTATAAATTGCGCCGGGATTTAATGGCCTTTCATTTGCATACGGGGAGGAAGGTTTAATAAAAAATTAGAAATCGTAAAATCGTAAATTGCGAGATATAAACGGGCGGTAATGAGAAAACTTGAGAGGGGGGTAATAATAATTTTCATTTTTGATGTGGTTGACAAAACTGGACAGGCCGGGAAATGTCTGCGTGCTTTGTTATTCATGGGGAGGATTTTATAGTTGTGGAAATAGTGCCGGGAGCGCGGAATTACTGCGAATGCTAATTTTTTGTGCAAGGCAAGGAACACTATTTACATTTTAATAAAATATTTGATTATACCACTAAAATTAAAATGGGTAAATCCTACTTCTAAACATATTGTATATTATCCTAATCAAGATTTAATTGTTACCATTTTTTCCTTTTAACTTGAACACTTGTTGGTAATTTTTATATGGGGATTGCTCATAATAATAATAGTTTAACAGTTAAAATTTTTGTACAATTTTTATATTAAATTTAGGGCAGAAATACCGAGGTCGATAGCCGTTTTCTAAAGACATTATATGACTTAATTTATCTCTCGTGGAATATTTAGAGATGTAAAATATTCTAATAATAATAATCTTTATTAACAGATATATACAGAAATTATACAAAATAAGTAATAAACATTAACAAACTCAAATGTATAATTTATATCTGTTAGTTGGCTATCGACCAGTAGTCTTTCAGCCTGGTTTTTCGTACTTATGTCCTACTCATGAAAGAAGTATGATGATATCTAACTAATAATAATATAATATTCTATTTGCGCGTATATTAAAGCAAGGCATGGAAAAATTAAGTTTGTGCAATAAATCAGAGAAATACGTAATCTCGATTAAGTTATGAGATAAATACTAACTCCATCTATTTTAAAGCAGAGATTTATTATAGACTGAATTTAATATATGCCATTAAATATATTCCATGCATGCGATAGTAAAGAGCCTGCTCAAATGTACATTGCATCCTTTTAAGTGAATCACATTATATAAATATAATGAAATGTTTTTTTTTTTTTCAACAAAAAATATTATTTTTTTTTCAAGATCTACAACTTTCATGTGAAACATTTTTCTATCGGAATTAAAAAAATAATAATCGCTAAGAGTAAAGTTACACTTAATGAGTTTTGATTCTAACGAAAAGTATTTCAGAAATATTTACATATTAATTTATAAAAATTGTTCAAAAGAAGCTTATGAATACTAAAAGTTTTTGGGAATAATTTCATATTAAACTTGATTAGTAAAATTAAAATTCAAAATAGCAAACTCTTAATAATATATTCAGTTCTCAATAAAATAATCAATAAGAATTACGAATTCTTAACAAAGCCAATAATAGATATAACGAGTGTAATTACTGATCCCTCCAGGTGTGTTTTCGGGACGTGATAGTTTCACACGAACAACCATAGCCGTATTTAATATTGGCGAGGCTCTCCCTCGCGATGACAATAAAAGCTGCTCTAACTATAGAAGATGCTCTCCTCTCATTATTGCCTTCGTCTATTCGACTCGCGAATGGTTAACTACTTTGCGGATATATATAGTACGACGGTTCAATAGGGTGAAGCGTACTAGTTGATGAAAGGGAATTTATACTGGAATTCAATTATGCTGACTGTAAAGTCTACCAGAAGCGACAACGGGATCACGAGTTTATTAGAGTATAAAAATAAGCGACTAGTGCGATATCGACTTATAATTATTCGTAAATAAGTTAGCAAATCTTGCTATAAAATTAATGAAATTGGTTTAATTCTTAAATTATTTATATCTATAAATATAATCTTTTAATCCACGATCTCTGAAATCTGAAATATAAACCCTAAACGTAAATTCCCCACTATAACTCATCATTCTTTGCATCACTTTACCGCATTAATAATAGTTAAATTACGCATATAACCAACAATGACTTTTGATAGACAGTTAGATATAAGCATGCCAGCCGATGTTATAAATAACATTATTACAATATATTAAGTCTTAATAAAGATATTGTTAAAATATGACAAAAATATCCAATTTTATCAAATTACAAATTCTGATAAAATAGATAAATTTTAATAGTTATCCACACGTTGAAGTAATGTGCTATTCAAAGTTTTAAAAGAATAAACATGTTTGAAAAAGTACATCTAACGCTTTTTGCTAAATATGTACCAATTTTGTAATCAATGAAACAATATTGCGTTTGTTTAACAGTTTGCATATTTTTCGTACAGAAGTCGGCTAGAAAGAGAAATATTTATTAGCAAGTATGTTGTTTGTGCTAATGATATTCGGAATTGGTATAATTGGTATAAGAAAGAGGTGTGTTTTTATGTTTGCAAGAAAAAAGCAAAGAAATCATTCAAACAATTTCCACCTTTGTTGCATAAATGCATAAAAAGTGATATTTTGTCATTGCTTTGCTTCATTGAATTTATTTTATACATTTAATCACACAGTTATAATTACTGTATATAATATTTCGATTTAAAATATGTTAGCCAGAACGTAATAATCACCGAAGTATTTTTAAAACTATTTAATGACTTCACAAATTACAATTCAGTAAAATTAAAAAAATTAAATTAAAAATTGTGTCTTAAAAATTATTATTTTTTCTTATCTTCCATTTTCATTGAATCAATACTGATTACGCGTGCTAATTACTACACTTACATCTAAAATACAAACTTTATTTAAAAAAATCTTTTCGCTGAAATTGGGAATTGAACGGTGCAAAACAAATATAGGAGTTTCGCTCAAACTGCGCACGGATTGTTAAACGTAAACAAACGGACTAGAGATTTTAGGCAAACATTGCACCTACATCATCAACGTAAAATTAATCATTCGTGTAATGAAGGGATTGTTTGAAATAGTTCGCTCCGGAAACGGTCGATTTAATGAACGCATCTTGTGCTATAAACGTGCAACCATAAGAAGTAATTCGTGTTAATTAAAATTCAGTATTTTGTAGTTTTGATTTACATTTTTAAATAAAATACATTTTACTTACTAAAGAAAATGTTGAAAATTTAGTCATATAATTGAATGTAAAATATACCGAATTTTATTACATTCAATTAGATGACTAAATTTTCAACATTTTTTTTTATTTACACGCATATTTAAGATGTACCAAAAAGTTAATGCCTGCAACACAATTTTTTATAAAAAAAATTAAATTCATTTTAATAAAATTTTATATTTAATTAAATTAACTCTCTCGTTTGCTAAAATAAAAAAAAATAGAATAGAGTGGACATTAAAAAAAGGCAAATTACTAACACCCCACTAAATCCAATTGATAATTGCGACTGGTCTCTGTATTTTATTCCCTTTAATCCCTAATTGCCCTCGGTTTACGTTCGCAGAGGAACCACCGCGAGCGGCGCCGTTTCAGCCGTCCCTCCAAAAATATTATCACCCGAAGCCTAAATAACGACATAAATTAATAAAACCGGCCGCAGAAGCGCCGGATTTAGGTTTACGCTTTGCAGATAAAACTAAAAATTAATGTTCTATAATATTAGCTCGAGTGCTTTTTAGTCGGCGTGTTGGCCGAGGGCCAAACTTTTCTCGCCGCCGAACGCGCAATAACCCCTTTTTCCCGCCGCCTCCGAAATACCGGAAATGAAATGAAAAGATTAAAAGTGGAACGGATATTTTCATAACCGTGACACTTTTCCGATTCTTTTAATGAATGGGCGAACTTTTTTCATACTAATTATTATTTTAATTAGGATTCCTGTTTGTTTCGGTGCGTCCGAGAATTTTCCGAAAATTCTCCCTGTTTAATATTAATAAAGGGCTTCAAAGAATGCGTATCCAAAAAAAGTTTAGATGGACTTTACAAATTATATAAATATATTATAGTGATGTAAAATTGGACAGTTTCACCGTATATATGGTGGACTGAAAGGGTGTGACAATTTTCAGTACAAGATGCGAGATCATGCGTATAGTATACATAAAATTAAAAAAAGATAAATAAAGTAAATATTCTAAACAACTAATCGATGAGTCTCTTAACCTATAATCATTAGAATTGATTGAAAAATTCTGTTATATCACTAAAAAATAAAAGATTGTTTTTAACAAAACGTTAAAATTTCTAATTTATTTTTCGCGGTAATACAATGGAATATACATTGGCAAGTCTTGTTATAACAAATAATAAACAATGCGATAATACTTTTGTAATGTTAATTATAATACGTATTTTCATTTATTACATACTTTTTCTGCATAAAGCTCGATGAATTGTTACCATGAAATAAGCAATTGCCAAATGATCAAGTCGCACTACTGCATGAACTTATGACACACATCAACACCTGGGATTGCTCAATAATTTTTGCAATTCGGCATATGGGTCTAAAATATACACTCTGAGACCGGCTAATGATCATAGCAGTCGACGTCGGTAAAGTGTGGTTTTTATTCAAAACTTAGTAAAATTCCGACACATCATTCGTAAATGGATTTTGCCCTCCCACAAATAAAATATAGGAATAAATAATTGTATTCATTATAAATTGTTTTAGAATATAAAATAAATCCATTGTGTTCGATGTATTTTTTATTGCATTTGTTTTATTAAAATAAATCATACATGTTGCATACTGAATATTAATGAGATTTCTTTTTTATTATAGAAATCGTTGGGATGGGCATATTTTAATTTCGAAGTTGATTTGCTCGCAATTATTTTTGATAAAATCATTTATAATGCGTATTAATCATCCAACGGAAATTTAAGTTAATAAAATATTAATATTTATAAATTATATGTAATAATTTATTTATTTATTAAAATTTTGGGTATTCTGCCAATGAAAATATGATATATTTCTACTTGCAAAATTGCAGGATATTGTTAGAAGGATGTATAAAAAAATAGTGGGTATACAGTGCATTCGCAATGAAAAGTACAAATTAATTAAATTGCTGGTGATTATTTGCGAGAAATTGCTGCTCGGAAAGGTTGATTGGTATTTGCGAAATCTTTTTCACCAAATATTGTATATACATTTTATATATTGTCATTTTTTACGTGATAAATTACTGTAAATTATCGTATAAACAAAATTGTTACCTGTATATAAAATGTTTAGTCGAGAAGATGCGCAGTTAAAATCACTAATCAACCTGTCGGAGTGTTTTTTTTTACTAAAAAATATGACCTGAATAAAATTTATTTAAGAAATAAATGTGTTGTTGCCATTATGATTGCACTGCATTAGGCCATCTGTCAGGCGTAGGGTGTTTCGTCTATAAAAGGTAACTTTGTATCGGTACTTGTTTATTGGAAACTATGTATATCTATTTTTTTAATAAATTAAGCAATTAAAAATACCATTCGACATGTCCAAGCGTTCTTCTAAAAACATAATTACTAGCAGTTTAAGTAATTTCGTTCCTTTTATTATGAACGCGCTATATAATTGAAATCTAAATTTTCAAAACGTATAAATGTCAGTTGTAAAACTGCTGTGGTCAATTCATGATAATAGTACATTTCATCGAAATAAATGTAGTAGTTGCTTTTGAAATAAAGTATGACATATAAAACCTTTAAATGGTTTCTGAAAATATTGCGTATGGTATAAATAAATAAGATTCTCTATTTTGGATTGTTGTGGGAAACCATATTTCAGCAAATATAATTTTAAATTATGGAAATTTTAAAAATAAGCAAGTAATGGAATTGTATTTTTTGCAATTTTCAATTTTTATGAATTCATTGTTATTACATACATAAACATCTTTATTTCTGAGATTGGAATATACAGTTACAATATTTAACAATACACTAACGTTCACAGCATAATTCCAACTCTGAAACTGGCTATCGACCAGTGGTCTTTCAGCCTCATTGTTATTATTTTTAAGTAATATAGTATGTTGAAAAAGAAAAGATAAAGCAAAATAAT
Organism: Philonthus spinipes; assembly: GCA_963082785.1. NCBI lineage: Eukaryota > Metazoa > Arthropoda > Insecta > Coleoptera > Staphylinidae > Philonthus > Philonthus spinipes. Next base: position 36,679,601 of record OY720300.1, read on the forward strand.
AAGACGGACAGTCAAAAGAATAATACATCCACTTTGTAATTTCTGAATTATGAATAATAAAATACAAAGCCTTTTGATACATTTTTCAAAAGTTCCCCATCCGAGCTTTTAACCCATAATTCTTCTCCACGTCGGAAGTATACTTTATTTTGCCAAAACCCCGCAAAAAAATAAATCATTTCCCGTTAAAAGGATTAAAATTGCACACTGGAGCATGGCCCGTAATAAAATTGAAAACGGGTTACTTTTTTCCCCTCGCCTGTGCGTGGGATAAAGATTAATCCCTTATGGTGTTTCCGTTGTTCGCCGATATGAAAATAAATGGCGGTTTCCGGCGCTCCGTGGAGTCGCTGTCCGCAAAAACGGTTTTATTTTATCACCTAGGATTCCAGTTTCTGAACCGATTTCTATTTAGGACTCTAGTCGGATAGATTATCTCCTGGTTCATATATAAGGCATGCCTTTAGAGGCCGCTCGCTCGGAAGGTCCGGAGGAATGCAGGGAATTTTAATTTATCGCCCTTCAAAACGTTACAAGCGTGTTAGCCTATATTTGATGTTGGGTGAGAAAATATATATGAAATCGGTATGTGAATAGAGTTTTCAAGAGGATTTTTATTGAATAAAAGTTGCAGATAACTGACAGACATATATTTACTTATAACACTAAAAAATAATAGAAATCGTATAATGTAATCGCTAATAATATACAATTCAACATCGTCAAAATAATAAAATTTAAATAATTTAATTTAAAAAATCATTTAGTTACGAAAAATAAAAAAAATATAAAAAAATTCCTTAAAGGTACGGGGATTTTGGTATCCAAATTTTAAGGATATATATAAATACTTACACTACTTTATACTTACTTACTTACTTACACTATTTCATTTTTAGAGACCATAACTATTTGCTATTTGATTATTTTTGTCATAATGATGAGTTTTGTTCGATATTTTTTTTCTCTTCGATCATATTTATTTAATCTAATTATTATTACATCTTAAATTTATAACTAGGCATTCTTGCATCAGTACTTTTGATTACTTATTGTGTCAATATTGTTGAACCCTTCGTTCGAGTAATATTAATATGAGACAGTGTACCACTGTACTGTAGTGCAGAAATTATCAAAAATTTTGAGAGGAAAGCAATTTCGAAATATCTCAAAAACTACCTGCTCTAAATATTGGGATGCATAATACTTTTATTTTGAAAATTTTCTTGCCAATCGCTCTACGAGATGAAATATTGGTCATTACATAATACATTTGGACGCGGATTGTGGAATAGGATGGGAGCATATTCAAGCAGGGGTCGACAAATCATTTTGTAAATATATACTGCAGTTTCAGTGGAAATTTTGCCTACGAGATCCAGAATAAAATTAATGAATATTCAAACTGTGTACAATATAGACACAATATATATTATAAATATTGACACATTTTTTATAACAATTATAGACACAATATTGTTTATGCACTGAATAACAGTAGTTTGTACATTTAATAAAGAACAAAATAATATAACAAAGTTATACAAAATTTCCTGGCTTTTATAAACTGTAAGGTCTAGAATAATTTCATAATCTTAACAAGTTGTAGTTAGTTAAAAGCGTCTATAGTCGCTTCGCCAAACGTAAATAAATAATAATAAATATACAAGGTTGCTTTACTATTAATTAAATTACTGTTTTTAATGAGTAATTTCGTTTAAATGAATAGTTAATTGTACTTCAAATATTAGAATATTCTGAAATTGCTAGCATTTTATAATTAATTTAAATAATTGAACAGACATTGTTTTTTTTTATTCACTAATATATTTTATTTTCACCTACTAGTTTCTACTTATTATCATTTTCATGGTGATTCAATAATCAATATTGTAATCATGTTTCAGCCATTGATTAATGAAAGGCAAATTTAATTAATCGAAACTAATGGCTATAAAATGAAATATTCCTCTAATTAAAACCATGTAACATATTTCACAAAACTTGATTAATTAAATTATGCATAACACATAAATTAGTTATTTATTAATTCTCCAGCGTTGTAACTTTACTTTTATCTATAAAATATTTCGGACGTTAGCTACAAGTTTTTGCCTCATTTGCAGTATTTATGCATCCGGGTTAAGTCAAGCGGAAGCACAAAATTTCCCTAACCCAGATTCTAATCCGGGAAGTTGGCCCTTTTAAAAGTTGGGTGATGTGGGTTAAGTTGGAAATTCCTATTCTAAATTGAGTAATGAGCGGATCTGCTACATATCAATTTTAAAACACGTAATATTATTTATTTGCATTGATTGAAAATTAATTATTAATGTAAATAATAATTATTTTTCTTTAAATACTTTGAAATGAAAAACAGGTAAAAATATTAGAGATGGACAAAGTCAATATTTTCAATCTTTCTATTACTGCAAAATTAATTAGAAGATAATTTTAATAATGCAACATAAATAATGTTAATTATTTCCCTATTTATTGAAAAACATCAATTTATTTTCACTTATTGACTTTATTTATTCAAAAATTGCTCATTTAGAAATACTCGATTACTAATATTACTCGATTTTGCCCAAAACTAAAAAATATATTAACATTAGATTGTCAGGACGGAAATAGCAAAAATTATAAAAGACGGTCAGCGATAATTAAACTTTCCCAAACTTTCCCCTAATTAAAGCGCCCTTGTAAATTATAAAATCAAGTGTTTGAGTCGATTTAAATATTAAACATTAATGATTAACGTAATGCAATTAATGAGAAAAAGTGTCCGTTGTCATATTATTTTTAAAATTCCATGTTCTTCAAAATTTTCAAACAGACACGTATAATATTTTTTTACATTAATATTTTATTTTGCATTAACTAAAAACGATAAAAAAATCGAAGTTACCATTTCCACCTAATCTAAGATAAAACATTTAAATACCCATCACTGATGACAATCACTTGATTGAATTGTTCTTATCCTTATCGGGATATTAAGGCCCTATTTAAGTCGGAATTTACGGCGAACTTTTAAAGTCGATCACTATGAGAAATTCCACTCGGGATTATTAGCAAGGAAATTACAGATTAGAGTGACAGGGAGAGGGCTGCTAGATGTTTTCAGATAAGTCACTGATAAAAAGGTGCACACTGAGAGACGAATACAATTTTACTGTTATCTTTCTAATGGCAGCGAAGTTTCGATTTATTGTTACGTTATGTGGATAATGGAATTCAGTTAAATCCGAACGCTGTTACTAACTTTACACTTTAGAGTTTTCGTCATTTTCTCCGTAATAGTTTTCGTTTAATGAGGGTAATTTAGTTAAAAATAGTAGACGAGCACAAAAAGTGTAAAAGTATCATTTTTAATCGTGTTTGATTATTATAGATAAAGATCTGTTTATAAGTATAATGGACAAAAAAATGTAATTATAAATAGGGTATTCATTAAGAAAAATATGGGTTATTTAAGAAACAAATTCCTATTTGTTTATTAAATAACCTGCGTCTAAAATGCTTAGTGAAAAAGAAAAAAAGAGCGTTTTTCTCGAAAATAATCATTGAAACAAATTCACGTAAACTTCAATTTGTTCCCATCATTATGAACGTACTGTATGTGATGAACCTAACCTGAATCGTATAAAAAATAGCATTATTCTTTGTAAATATAATTGTGAAATTAATGCAATTGTGTAATTTAAGTTTTTCCTTAATTTTTAAAATATAGACATAACTTTATCTATAAATTAACAGACAAATATTTAATATTATGCCAAGTGTATGGTACGGCAATTTTAAAAATTTAACATGTAAAATAAAAAATATGGATTTTCTTGCTTCCCTGATCATTTTAGAAAATAATTACAACAGTAAAAAATGTAGAATACATAAATATACCATATTTCAATTATATTTATGTATGTTATTTAATGCCACAACAATAAACAGCAAGTATTAAAAATATGATTATATGATTCTAAAAGTATCATTTCTTTATTGGAAAATTTTAATTTATTTACAATTTTATAAATAAAATATTGCCCAATATTATTCAAAAAGCTCTCGACCTGATTTAATGTTTATATTGCCTGAATTAGGAGAGCTTCCTAAAATTAGTAAAGATAGCACGTCTTATGTTATTTATTAATAATCGTTTTTTTTTTAAATCTATTTTGAATTAAGGTTAAAATAAAAAAAAATAAAAATATTATATTAATTATCGCAATTCATTGATTAAGTCGTTTAAAATAATTCTCGCTGAAATTATGTAATCTTGCAAAAAGTACTTATGTTTCCTAATATAAATAACACAATTTAGTTAAAAATATATATAATTTCAATTCTTTGTTATGAAAGGCATACTTAATAAAAAAAACATAGTAAACTAATATCCCACAATTTGGAAACACTTAGAATATAAATATTTTTTAAGTTCTCGGAATAATTATTTCAGAATACACAAAAGAACGACGTTAATTTCTTGAAATGTAATCCCTTAGGCATTAGTGTAGTAAGCCTCCCTTTCTCCCTCTCCGAAGCCTTATCACCAGGTAAAATGATATCATCTATTATTAAATTCTGTTCGGTTCCATTACCGAGATAAAGCGGAGCCGAGATTCGGGAGAGAATTTATTGCATAATTAATTCTAATGTTTTCCAGGTTTAAGGTATTCAATTTAGGGTCTGTTAAGACACTCCGGGGATCACCCGGTGTGCCCTCACCAATGCGCGGTTTGTCAATTTAAAATATTCTAGTACACTTCAGGTGAAAGTGTTCGATAACGTTTTACAATATTAAGATTTGTAGGTAGTGATATAATGTGAAACATCCAAAATATTCTCACACATTTATTTTAAAATATTTATTATTGATTTTTTATTGGATATTGCTTGATTCAAAAACAATCAATAAATTTGACAATTTATTGATTATTGTGGCATAAAAATAATAATATGTATTATTACTGCTAAATTGTGATGTTATATGATATGTTTTTAATGATTCACAAAATCCTTGTTAAATTTCCTAATTCTCAATTCTTTTCATACGCCGTTTCGTTTTCCCTCGTTTCAAAACCTACTTGCAAAGAAATATATAAATACAATTCGAGGGAGAAAAAAAACTTAAAGGAAAAAGAATCCGCATCGATATTTACCCAGAATATAACTTATTACTGTTATCCCCCCGTATTGTCGGATCGGTTTGGTCGTTGGGCTTTATTCCCCTTCTTTCTTATTTATATACACATTTCGATTGTAAATATTTTTACAGCAACGCCAATATTTACAAAACATGTATCATCTGCCCGTCTGCATTGCTCCTCATTTATTTTTTATGAGCGAGAAAATATGATTTTTCTCATTTTTTTTTACTCGCCATTTTTTTTTTTGAAATAACATCTGTGAATGTTTTTCGCTTGTTTATTTGTTGTCTGGATTCGCAAAATGTTTTATTAAAAATAATTGAATTTTGATTTTTATTGAGTTTAGATATGATAAATATACATTCTTGTATTTCTGATATATTCGGGGCTATTCCGCACGGGAAATGTTAAGCTTAACGTATACATTATTAATAAATTTCACATTCTATGAATATATATTTATTAAAAAAAACTGCTTAGACTATGATGTAAAATTTAACGCACACGTTAATTTTTTCCGTATGGAATAGCTAAGATTAATTAATAAAATTGTAAAAAATGTTATTAAGAGATTCAATTAAGATTTTAAATATATTATATCACTGACTAAACACTTACGTCAATGAAGGATATATGACATTTTTTCCTTTGATCATGTTTCATTAATGGGAACCAAATGGAAGATTGTACATTACGCAGGACGAGCTGTTCGTTTGAATTGTTATTTAGATGGATTTCCAAATATTAATCATACAAATTACCATAATTATGATGAATTATTGAATGCCCCGGGTACCGAAGCCTATTATTAACTCAAACTGACCATCTATCTATTGCTTAAGGGCGCATGGATGATTGCTCGTAGTTGCGTAATTAAGCACGAGGAACTCCCAAATAAGGTAGATAATGTCGAAATATAATTTTGCATGCAGATATATATTTAGAAAGCAGAGGAAACAAAATAAAGGAATTAATGATAACATATTGAAAAGAAATTAAATATGATTATTAAATAAAATGAAACAAACACGATTCACATATTTGCAGTTATTTAAATTGCAATACAATTAAATAAGGAAAATTTCTGGCAATAATAAATAAATTTCTATGAATCCTTTTTTCCAACTGCATAAAATTACTTACACTGTAAGTTTTTGACAAATATCTATTGAAACAACCACTTCCCGGACATATATCCCGCTGACATTGAATTACACAATAGATATTTGTTTGTTGCATTCCACTACTACTGCACATTGCAACGGTTTGAGTCGAAAATATTTAATGAAGAAATAATAATAACAAGGCTATCTCTAGACACGTGTTTCGGGATTCATCCCTCATCAATACAGCTCTGCCCTAAAAGCCCTTAGTTATTAAATAATTTTTAATTAATTTTTACGAACTATCTTCATCCCGGTGAAAACTGTTCGTAAAAGTGAAAGTGATCACTTTGGAACAAGGGGTTGATCGAATTTTATTGATCATTGCGAGAAATTTTCCGTGTTTAATTTCATTGGAAATATGATTATGTTCAGATATAAAATTATCAATATAGATAAAGTATTGAAGACTTTTTCGAGTAACTCTTTGAACCACCGTTGGAGACGTTTCCATTCGAGTTAATTCTCTGATTGATTAAAATGTAATTTATTAAATTAGAAAATGTTCGTCAGTTTAATTGCTTTGTTTCATATTTTAGTCACAAGGACAACTTTGAAAATAATTCAATCTATTGAATTAAATAATATTAACACATTGCTGTCCGTTGACGTACTAATACGTCTTTTTATATTCAAATCCAGCAGCCACAGACGTATTGCTACGCTATTTCAATTTCAAAATGTTGGTGCCGTTCATGATTGGTAGATATATATATTTATAAGGTAGGCACATCTACTGATTTATGATTTTGATGACGTCACAGGAGTTCATATAATATAATGTTGCCAAATCTACTATTTCAAAATTCAAAAGTAAATTAATTATTTAAGTGTTTTAAAATTAACTAATTGCATTTGTTTCCGAAAATATTATTTTTATTAAATATAACTTAAGTTTTGATAAAACAATGATTATCAAAATTTAAATAATCATATTGAAACATGAAAGCATACTTTTCTTTTAGATGCTCTGTATGGATTAAAAAAACAGAATGTATTATTTTATATACAATTTTTATTCATCGCTTTTTAAGTCAGTACAAACATTCGCCTAATTGGACTGAAAGCGGGCAAACGGAATTCTATTTTTTCTTCATTTCCTTTTCAGTCTGCTGGTGGAAAAAAGAGCGCCGAACACGTCCGAACTAATGGGTGAAAATTTGATTGATTTTTTTAAATCTCGTTTTTATTTTTCGGAGGACTAAATCGAACTGAGGGCAAAGGGTAATCAATTTTCATGCACTTCAGAGGGAAGAGCGGCGCGCGCTCCAGCGCGTCACCCGTTCCTGAAAATCCAGATTTGTTTTTTTATTCCAGCTCTGTCGGCGCTAATGGTCTGTAATTTACATTCAACGTTGATTTTTATGCACGAATTATTTTAATAATTAAACAGCGAATAGGAAATTTGGACCGTTGCGTGAAATTGAATCCCGGATGATAATGTTACAAAAGAGTTTTTTTTTTAATTACAGCCAGCAGGGACTAAAAAAAAAACAAATTTATATACTTATATTATATACACCGCCCCTTTTGATGTAAGATCTTTATATTAAAAAGAATATATATTTTAAGACTTCAGAATTATTAGAACTAAATCATAATATATAAAAAAAAAACTTAGGTTTATTTAACCCTTTCAATGTAAATTTATTTAAAAAAGAAAGTTTTTTAACACAATTTAACAATAATAATAAGAATAACTTACGTTTCAAGTCATCAAGCTTATATATCAGTATATTATATGAATTATTTTATGATTTATCAGTCACGAGAGAGGGCAAATCGTTTGAGTTTTATTACGGAGAACATTTGTGATATAAAAAGCTAAACTGTTTAATGATTCACAGGCTACATAAAATTTTGCAAAACATCATTAGTGAAGAGGAAACTGGTGGAGCCCGACGAATGTTACAAAGAATTGTGGCCAAGCAACACTTTACACTCACTTGAGTAATACTATTTTGAATAAACACAAGCATGGAATAGGTATCACACCTACATCGTGAGTGTCTAACAGATGGAGCATGTGAATTAGAGCTCAAGACCAACATCTAACTTAAACTCTTGATTTTAAGGAAGACACAGGAAGTGAAAAATCCAGAGGTGTACAAAAGGTCCACGAAGAAACGATCATTATACCTGGACCCTTGATGATTGGAAGAATGTGATATGATCCCATAAATCATCGTTTGCATTATTTTTTAAACGCGACCGAGTTTTTTACGAAGAACCCCAAAGATTCTGTTATCGTATCGTAGTATTCAGCTGATCCTCTTAAGTAATGGTGATACTGGCTAGATTACTGTGGTTGACTAACTCCACATCCTCAATGATGAAATTCTTACCATAAATAACAGACTGTTGCCAAACTCTCGTCTATTTTAAAATGATATTGCTCCTCAAACCGAATGTTTTTGGCTGTTTGTACCAAAAAGGTTCAGTTTAAGGAGCAACATATTATCATTAACATGTTCCCTGGCCCGCACAAAAGTTATATATCAACGTAATTGAACCGTCATGATGACTTTTAGGGAGGAAATTTCCACCTCAATCATCATTGAAGTTATTAGTGCGTACTTTAGTTCCAGCCTAGAATAATATTTCGATGGAGATTATTTAAATACTCCATTAATCTATTCTATGTAGAATTATGCCACCAAAAAGTGGCCCAATATTTTATTAATAAATAAGTATTATATAAATTTCAAGTGTTAACATAATTTTGTTCATCAATAAATAAATAACCAGTTTCTAAATTAGCAGGCCAAACTGTTGGAGTGGGAAGGACTTCCAGATACATATGCATAACTGGACTTGGAGAAATGCTTGTTTCGTGCACTGCTCTAACGCAAGCAGGTTCGATTTTAATAATTGTTTTTGCATGTAATTATAATGATAAATATTTAAATTTACTATTAAAAAAATAAAGACTTATGGTCTGCAATTGAAATTATTTAATTTTTATGAAAATAAAATTGCAAAATTTGGCAAAGAAATGATTGTGAACAGGAAATGTTTCTATCACGATGGTTTGTATGAATGATTCTCTCGCATGGAATCCTACTACACTTCGAGATTTCGATTTCCCCACTCCGACTTTTCGGCCTGTATATTTACTAGACACTAAAATGACCCATTTTTGTTTTGGTATTTTTATAGTATCTTGAAATTATATTAAAAATAATTACACTTATATTGAAATAAATGTATATTTTTCAATTTCTCAAGGATAAATTGGTTTTAACTTGAACATATTTTCAAATTTTGCATTTTCTTGAATTTCCTTTTGTATAAGAAAGTATTCAGTGAAAACAGTAAGTATAACTCTGTATTTATATTTATCGTTCGTAGATTCACATATTTTTTCTTTAAACTTAACTCAATTCTAAATTAAATCAGAAATTCTCACGCAATAAATTTTGAATGATATATACAGGAAAAATATCGAAATCCCCCTATTGGATGAACTCCAAAATTATTATTGATATATTACGGGATCAGACACATTTTTGCAGCGGGAAATACAACAAAAACATTCTAACCTTTGAAAGTTCAGCCAAGTTTCACTGATACTCAACCCGGTAAATAATTAAACGATTCAATTACTAAAGCGGAAGTTTTAATAGGAAACATGCTGCAGAAAGCGTGTGAAATTTATCCCGTTTCGTATCTTTTACTTATTTCTTTCAAGTTTTTTCTTTTTTTCATTATAATTGAATTAGTTAGTAACTTAATATTTACATTAAGTTAAAAGTAAATGTTTTCTTTAAACGATATAAATATTTTGCATACAGGTAATAGTATTATAAGTAAGTATTATATTCATAATATTTAGATGAATTTCTACAAATGCATGAATAATAAGGGCATTGTATCTCGGAGAATATTGGACATCTTTATTGTGATTCGCAACATTATAGCAATAATTTAATGCTAATCCCTCATTAAATTATCGCTATAATGTAGCGAATGACAATAAAGATGTCCAATATTCTCCGAGATACAATGCCCTTATTATTCATGCATTTGTAGAAATTCATCTAAATATTATGAATATAATCTCATAACAGTTATTTTTTTACATCATTCTGGATAATTACATGAAGCTGAAACTAGCAAAATAAAAATTAATTAAAGTGAAATTAATTTACCAATCCTATATATTATTATGTTAGCTTTTCCTATTTACATCTGTAATTAATCACTCTTGCAAATCGGGATTTATTTATTTGTTTATTCTGTTTGTTAAAGCAACAATAATTATATCAGATGTAATAATTATATAAAATTATAAATGAAGCGAACAATGTGTAATTCATTAAAAATAACGGTGTAATAGTTTAGTGCTGTTAGATTTGTTTACATACACACGGATTGTAATGAAAATGTAGCAGTATTTATTTAAATCTGAAAAAAAAAAAAAAAACAAAAAACGCGGCTTGTTCAGCACACGCGCAGTATTTAAAATCAAACATTTACACACAAAGTTAAATCAATATGTACCTAAACTGAGAAAATAAAAATAACATGGTCGACTTTGATAAACAACGCATAAAATAAATTGTTTCTGTTATTTCAAACTTTACGCATTTTGCCGGAATGGAACATAAAATAAAATACAAGAAAACGGAGTATAATAAGAAATAAAAAAAATAAATGGTGGGGGTGGGAGTTAACACCCTCGTGGCTAATAAAACTAATTCCTTCGATCCAATAAAAACACTTCACTCGACATCCTATAAATAAGTTGCGTCGTCGGAATAATTCCTCATGAAAAGTTTAAGGGATATTAAGATGTGGAAATTACTGAAAGTCAGGGAAAAGTTTTTGACGAAAGTTAGTTAATTTAATTACGGAATTCTTTCGGGGAGGGAGAATTTCGCTGCGTTAATGGTACGAAAAGGCGTGGATATTTCCAAGTGTGCATGCAAATGTAAATTCTACGAACGGTATTTTCTACTAATTTAAATAAAATACTTACTTTTACAACAAATAAACGAAAGGTCTTGAGATGACTCGAATTTAATAATGATTTTAATAGGAGAAAGTGGATTCATTATTTTGTTAGAACAATTTAAAATGCTTTACCAAATATATGTTGGGATTTCACAAAAAAATGGTGATGAATCCATTATAGCATTTTCCCCCATAAATTTCATAAGCATAAGAAAATGCAATTTTTATTTGCAAAGAACGAAAAAAATAAGTTGAAAATTAATTGTAACGTACTTTCCAATTTAGTAAATTTACTCTACTGCTCGTATGCAGTATAATTTCCCTTTCAGATATATTAAATTTTATTCCTAATTGTAAACAAATATCATTATTATAGAAATACATAGAATGCATTGGCAATAGTAAATAAAAAGTTTTAATATTTAGACATTGGTAGTTCATATTGTATGAAATAAATATGAATAAATTATTAAAAATCAACCAATAAAACACGTAAATAAAAAGGTCTATTTATTTGGACATCATTAAATCTTCCGGCATTGAATGAAATTAATCACAACGAATACTTACAAATTTATTACTTGCTTATTCTCAATCAATTTTATTTTAATTCAAACAAATTGTAAAACAAGCCAGGTCCAACGCGAGGTTTATTTGATTTCAACCAAGTTGAAAAATTTGCGTATGCAACGACAAATCCAGGAAATATAAATAAGAAGCGTCATGCGACTACACTAAGCTGGAATTTAGTTTAAATTAAATTTACTGGGTTTGGTTACTTGGTCATAACAAAAAAAAACTAACTTTAGTTTTTTATATGGAATTTAACTGAAATATTATTCTTTTTCAATATACAAGACGTATTCGATTCAGTGGTCATTAGTGAAATGATGTTAATTCGACGTCGGAAGAAGTAATAATGATGAAACGAAAACACGCACTACTTGAAGGTTCAAATACAATCTATACTATATATCTATAACGCATATGTGCCGCAATGCTAACAAAATGTACGAAGACATATTCTTTGTGCATAACTTTTAATTTTGTTACTATTCATTTATACTTTGTTTTTTTTTCTGTTTAAATTTATTATCTGATAGCTTGTATTTTCTTATATTATTTGTATGAAGACATATTTTTTTGCATAATGTTTAATTTTGTTTGCTAATATTAATTTATACTTTGTTCTCTTTTTTCTGTTTAAATTTAACTAACTTTGCTTGTACTCTTCTTATATTATGATTTTGATTGTATAATTTCCCTTGTTGGATTCTTCCGTTGGAAAATAAAAATTATTATTATTATTATACTTTCGTAATAATTGATAATTAATTCATTTTAAATTAGGAACACCGATTTTTTTTTTATTATAAAGTATTTGCTATTTCCACTTTTTTTTTGTAATTACAGCTTAATTACATTTGTTTACAATGTAATCAGTAATGAGAATTGATAAAGTTGAAAGGGACAAAGGGAAATTATATTATCAGTATCATTCTAATCTTCGCTTAATTCATCCAAAATTATATAAAACGTTTGTAGGATTTTAATTTTACTTAAAAAGAAAATTAGCAAAATATCCAAAAAATATTATAGAGGTCATAATTAATTACAAAAACAAAAGAGTTTGGAGACTAACACCTATAAATCATATAATTAATTTATTATCATAACACATAAACTTAACTCGTTAGAAATTTAGTTTACATTGAATATTAGCGTAAACACGGTCGCGATACTAAATATTATATTTACATTGTTATAGGGAAACATATCCGGCCTGTGTGCTAACGTGTATAATTTAGATGAACGTGGAAGGGGGCGAGGGGGTAATTTCAGAATTCGCAATTTCTCGTTTACTTAATATGATGTTTAATATAATTCTGTTTGTGTATTAAAACTCATGTTACATATTATGCGAAAGTATTTGTTCCGCAAACTTTGAGAAAGGAACGCAAATTTATTGCGGATTACCCTTGCGCGCGCTTCATTTAGCTTCGGATTCGACTCTGCTGTCGCTCGTCTGCTAGAAATGCTAATCGCGCCGTTGAATCGCGCGTGAAATTAAATTATTTTTGTAGACTCGTTAGGGTTATTGTTATCTGGGAAGTTTTCTTGTGCAAGTAGTTTTAATTAAATAATACTGGTAATTAGTATTAACATATTTTTTTAATGGTTTTAACGTGAAGGGAATCATATTTCATCAATTATTATTTTTACTCGAATACCGTTTGATATACAACAACTATTTTTAAGCTTCATCTGTAAACCTGATTTATTAAATAAAATGTGAAGGTATCTTCTATTACAAAATTGAAACGTTTTACACTGTGTTGATACCAGAGATTTTACAAGTAAAAATAATTTTGTCAATCAGAATTTAAAAATGTATTTACAGTTATACGTAAAAAAAATCCTAAAATGTGCAAATTATTGCGGAAATAAATTGAAATAGTTATGATTGTCATAGAGAAAATACACTTTTCTTGTGAATTTTTCGAAACTCCCAACACAGAAAAACATATTCAGCATTTTTATAAGAGTCAGAGAATAAGCATTCGAATTATTTATACTTTATAAGTTTATGTATAAATGTTTGAAGAGAACATAAATTTAAATATTTAAAATAAATTTATGAATGAGAAAATAGAGTCATTAATGATTATCAATATAAAAACTTGCTTACAGATCTTTAAAATATATTTAATTTAATTTATGAATTATGATTTTAACAAAAACTCGAAACATATTCACTTTTTTTCTAATTTATGGTAAAACTAAGGATAAGTTATTATTATTGGTTTTAATATATTTTAACAAACGTGAAATAATCATCGAATAAGACGAATAACACAAAAAAGATAAAAAATACAGTAAGAAATAAACTTAATTAATGTAATTCAATATTTTTAGCTCTGGTAGAGACTTTCTTAAAGTTAATCGTTCTAAGGGTGAGGGTGTTTTTATCCCTCTTACTTAATGGATATTAGTTATTGATGGGTTTGCAATTAATGGTTAGATGGACTGCTACAACAAATAGGAACAAATTGCAGATCCATATTGCTGAATACTTATAATTCATTTACCAACAACATTGTGCAAGTATTTATGTATTTGATAAGCAGGACTTGTGTGCAACAAAAAGAACTTTAAATCAGGAGTAAACCAGTAGGTCGAAACCTTCTGAAATCAAATAGAATCTAAGAATCTAAGAAATATTACGAGAAAAGGTGGTTTAAAACATACTCTTCATATAAGTATATAAGAATTCCGAAGACTAAGAACATTAATTAAACGTCAAATTGCCGATGCTATGCCCATACATAGCATCGAATAGTATACGAGGATCTAGTCGTATTCCGCCGGTAATAATTCTTATTAATTTAACGATCTAAGTAATATTACCAATGGTTTTGCTAATGTATTTAATGTTAAGTTTAATTTCAATATCAATCGAACACTAATTCGGGATGTTCGTCCATTATCTAAAATAGAGTTACTGAGTCCGAATAAATTGCTATCGTTCCTCTTTTAAAACTTAGCTCATTAGCTCACTGACTATCGACCGTCGGTCTTTCTGCTTCCATGAGAATATTTTAACAAAAATAAATTATATTGATATATAAAAAACGTTACAGCGATTTTTAAAATAAGATAAAATCGATAAACACCCAGTATTTTGGCAACCATTCAAGATTTTACGTTGTAGTTTTTACCAATAAACGTTTCTCAAAAATCCTTCTCGGTTTTTCGTTATCTAATCTATAAATATGGTTTCTCTGTTAAAACCATTCAAATGTTACACCCTATACAATAAACGAGTTTATTTTCTTTTAATTCTAACTTTTACTCACTCGTTAGATTTTGTATCAATAAATATCTACTTGTGCGCCTTCCGTCCGGTCATATTTTTTATAGACTAGTGGATCTCCATCTAATTGAGTGGTGTTTAAAACTTTCTGAAAAAAAAAAGGAAAAAAAAAGTATATAAGGCAAGTTCGTGAAAACACTTAAAGCCCTGCACTCTATATCAATTTATTGATAAATGTAGTTGCCTCTAGTTTTTCCTCGGGGGGAAGCCAATGTGTCTCCGTTTTTCCACGCCCACTCTGTTTTATTGATGATCCCCAATGCGTAAAGTCGTGACGAATTGCTTTAAATGCAGATATAAATAAATTTGAATATAAATCTCGGCTGAAGTTTATTCTTTGCGTTTTGGTTTCAGTGCTATCGTTTTGTTGATTCTTAAAATTTATATATTATTATTAATTTATATAGTTGTTATAAAGCAATATGTATTTAAATGGACTTACCGTTAATAAACAATAAACAATATTTAAATAATGTTTTAGTTGCAGTATCAAATAATCCCTCTATAACGTTAATATCTTTAAAAAAAACATAATATTTACCAAAGAATAGTCTACAATTCAGTTGTCATTATTTAAACATTGAAGAAAATTATTTTTTGATATAATTAACGGAACAAATCAAACTTTTCATTATAATAAAAAAAAGTGATATTGGGATTACAAAAATTATTATAAAAATATATATATAAACGGCTTTATAAACAAAGGGAGTTATTTTTGTTAATTTGAAACGCAAGTTTAATTAATTTACAATTTTTTTATATGTCTGTTTCGCTTTCAAGTGGACGTATGTAAATTTGGGGGAGAATTTCCGTGGTATCACCACAAATCGAATAAATTTTCATCAAACGTTTATGTAAACGACAGATAGAAATATAAGCCGTGATTAATCCTTTTGGAAATATATTCGTTTAAAATATGTCATACCGACACACGGTAATTTCACTCAACGCATATAAATTTCATTAACACGACAAACTAGAAAAAAATGTCGTTTATATTTATTTCGGTTCGTTCAATTAATTAATTTAAAATGCACAAATTTATAGCAATATGTATCATGGATATATATTATTAATGCAATTATATATATAACATCTTTATTTCTGCAGACGATTTTATATACAATAAATTATAATTCTTACAATATGTTATACGTTGTCCTTAGAAAACGGCTATCGACCATCGGTCTTTCTGCCTTAATGCAATTATTTCTAACGAAATATATTTATAAACTGTACAGTGAGGATATTATAAATAGAAAAGATTATGTATTCACTTGGTCATAGTTATTTTAACGTAAGTCAAAGTTTCACAGAGGCAAATGTGGATTTAATTCATAAATTATTTTCCAAACATTTTTTATTTAATTTAATGAGGATGTTATTTCAAATTAATAAAAATCATGTCAAAGTGTGATTTTTTATGTATTGCATTGGAAGCATACATAACAAATCGTTGAAATTTCATAATTGTAAGAAAACTGCGATACGCCAGAAAAGTGAGATTTATTTAGGATACATTTTCATAAAAAAATCAATCTTTTATTGAAATTATTTACAACATATTTTGAACTTTCAATTAAAATAGTTGCATTAAATAGACAATTAGAAATTAAAAGATTGTAATGTAATTTAACGTATTTCTCAGAAATAAAGATATTCTATATATATAAAATAAAATAATAATAAATGAGTGTGCTTTTAAACATGTTAAAAAATTGAATGCTTTCTTATAATTTTTATTTATACCATTTTTATATAATTAATTAACTGTGAAGAAATTTATAAAGTATATTCAAAATTAATAATTCCTGCAATTATAATTATAAACTTTTATAATTTATACATTACTTTTTTTATATAATTCCCCTTAATATATCATATATTTTTTTTTATAATAACCCAATCCCTTAAGGCTTTAGTAACTTCAAACAGCAAGTAAAATAATCGAGAACAATCAACCAAAACGTCAATTCACTCCACCACCAAAAGACCATTAATCAAGCAACTAGGGATAATAGAAGCAACGCGGTGTGTCCCTTTTTTTTTCTTTTTTACATCGGAACCAGGAAGCCATAATAAATAGCCCTAATAGGATTAAAGTAATAAATTACGTCATTACCGGCGAGGATCTTCTGGCTCTTAGATGTTTGTGTTTCACAGTGATATAAATTAATATGAGTAGCGAAGATTGATGGATTTTTTTTTGTACAAAAATCGTTAAGTTTTATCGTGCGATATATACGCGATACCAACGGTGTACTTTAAAATTGGACATTGATTTATTAGTAGTGTGCCTGTAATCGGTTTATTGCATTTTTATATTGTTTGTGAGCGAAATTCAACTTGTTTGCTGTGGCATATTAATGTGTCCGATATCATTTTATATTTCATTGATTCGTTTTAAATTTAGTATTTTAAACCCACAGACTCGTTTGAATATTTAAAATAGATATTATGAATAATCCCTCACTTAATCCGTAGTGAAACATTTTTAATTAATAATGATATCAAATTAAAACACTTGTTTTTTTTTTATGTTTCGCAGATTTTACGACTAGTTTTGGTCAAGAAGTACTCTTTGATAACTGACCGTAACTAGTCGGAGAATAATGAAAAATCTGTGAAAAAAAGTGTTTTAATTTCATATCATTATCAAAATAAATTGTTAAAATTAATTATTAGATATTATATTTATTCTCTACAAACTTTAGAAGCAATGTTTATTTAATGAATTTAAATAATATTAGTGGTGGAATAAATATTACTTTATGAAAATATTGATGGGTCGCTCACGGTGAATTAAGTCAAATCAATTCTTGGATCTTGGAGGCGTTCACTTCGTGGTACATTTTCAATTTTGATATAAAGAAAACACTTAACTTTTTTATACCACTTTTATTTTACTTTAGTGACTAGTTTCAATTACACATTACACTTATCAAACTTAGTTTGATAATGATTACCGTGTAATTGAAACTAGTCACTAAAGTAAAATAAAAGTGGTATAAAAAAGTTATGTGTTTTCTTTATAAGTCAAATCAGTTTTTGAATGAACATTAAAAATAAATAAAAAAATATTAAATGAAAAAAATATATATATTATTTTCTTTTAATGTTGAAGCGAATTGTTTGGAAGAATTTATTTCGTTATTTCTTACCCTACAATGGCTTCATAAAGTTACTTTGAGGCGTTCGCGAAAGATATAATGAGTGCTGAAATATGATAACATTTTGACGTTTTATTTTACGTAAAAGTAATTAATAATAATAATAAACAAAGATCTAACGAGTTACTAAAATATGACATTTTAACATATAATTTGATATGTAAATAAATGCTTTGTTTGATTTTTAGATCGGATTAAAAAATTAATAATCGCTAATAGAACTCAAGAACTAAAGATGATACAACAAAAATTTAATAGAAAAAAATACTTATTTCTTTTAGATATACAACTTTTATTTGAAACATTTTTTTCTGTGATCAATAGTTGATTAATAATTGTGGAAAATAATAAAAAAAAAACGCTTTTATTCTGACCAAAATTTTTCAAATCGTTCTACTCTTATATAATGCGTGAATGTATCATTTTGGTTCAATCGATTCAACTGTTTTTGTGCTATCACGGAAATACACACAAGGCACACAGTCACACACAAACATTTTTAAAAACTCGACGGAATGGACCTCAAAACGTGCAACGGATACGCATAAGAGATTCGAAAATTGACCGGTCTGGGAAAAGTAAAAAATTGATAGGAAATATTGATTTTGGTGAGAATCAATATCTCACCAAAATCAATATTTCCTATCATTTTTTATCGAAATCAGAGTTGTTTACACAATATTCTCAATTTAATTTTTGCATTGAAAAAAACTTTTGTTTTAAATTAATTATAAAATACGAATTAACAATACACTTGTTCGAGACGTTCATCGATTCCCACTTATTGAAATTTAAAATAAATTTATTTCTGTCCTATGAAATAAAATGATTTTTCAAAGTTAATTTTCAACGGAAAACTGCGGACCTTAGCACACACTCGTTTCTGCCGTTAGCACTGAATTACATCTGTTAAAATGAGTGTGTATACATAATGTGCGTTCATTTGCGTTATTCGTAATGAAAAATTGTTGGCTCTGCCTGGGCCACCGGGGGCATTCGCCCTAAATGGATGTGCGAATGACGCGCTGATGTTCCTGGAAATGACAAATTTTGATACCGAAATTACAGGCTTTTGCCCTCGTGTTTGTTTGTTCTTTTTTTATTCCAACTTGCATGTTTTATCTATCAAATTTACACCGTGCTTTAGGTTTAATTAACGAATCCGTTTTTTTTTTACTGCTTCAATGTTTATGCGAGTGCTTCTGATAATTGAATACATATTTTTCTTTTGAAATAATGGTGAGTGTACACTATTGTGTGTAAAACAACATTTTTTTAATTTAAAAAACTGTAGTAACTTTTTGAATTAATAAAATAAGAATGTTTTAATAGAAAAAGGTATAATGATTTGTGGAGCAAGCAAAATAATTTTGGTCCCAACATTCGCTAACAAGGCAAAAAACTTCACTATAAAAACATACTCAGGATCAATATTGTAAAAACATAAAAATTTATATAAATTAAATTTTGACTTATCTTCAATAAGGGCTGATAACCCGAAACTAGTCGAGAATTTCAAGTTATTCAATTTTATTTGTGTTTTTATTTATTTTATTGGTATATTTTAAAAAATCTACTCATATTTATATTTAAAGAAAAAATAATTCGTGTTTTTTGTGAATTTTAACCTGAAAATAAATGATTGATTACGTTTTTAATAATACACTAAATATTAGTTCAATAATGTTAATTCGTTTGTAGCTTATTTGGAACATGGTTTTTCTGTGTGAGTTGAGGTAACCGCATTTACATATTTATTTAATATTGATGAAAAAAAAAATTCCCATCCTTCACTAATAATTCATCAATTCATCTGAACTAATTTGGAGAACTTAGTCAGTGATAAACCTGAACTCGGTTCAACTTAGTGCAGAACAAACGAACAAACCTATAGATTAATATAAGTCGCTGTACCTAGACTTATATTAATCCTATAGATTAATATAAGTCTAGGTGCAGCGACTTATATTAATCTATAGGTTTGTTCTGCACTAAGTTGAACCGAGTTCATTTTTGTCACTGTCTAAGTTCTCCAAATTAGTTGAGATGAATTGATGAATTGTTAGTGAAGGATGGGAATATTTTTTTTCAACAATATTAAATAAATATGTAAATAGATTTATTTAGTCGATTCATCTTAAAAAATCGATAAAATAATGTCTTATTACGGGCGCCTGAGGGTAATATCTAAACGTTTCAGTGCAAGTCGGAGACAATTTGCTGGAAAGACTTTAATGGTTTGTGATTTTGTGGTGGTGCAGGAGAGCACGGCTCGTTGCTCCAATGCTCGACTACTAAAATGGCATTCGCATTTCCAGTAATGGACAAATTTCATGCGACGAATCCCACGAGACGTGATAAATACGCTGCACTTCTTTTTCAAAGTGTATCTGTCTATTTTTTTTGATATACATAATAATAAATAATCATTTTTTATATTTAGACATTGGTAGTTCATATTGTATGAAATAAATATGAATAAATTATTAAAAATCAACCAATAAAACACATATTTATTTCATACAATCATTTTTTATATACAAATTAAAGAAGTCAGTGTTATTTATAGAAAAATAACTAAACCAGCACGTCTTTCGTGTGAAATAATGAATTAATATATAAAAAATAAAATGTAATTATTTTGTATTACAATTATAATGTAAGTAATGCTTGTGAAACAATTATAGCAAAAATTCGCAAAATATTAAAATCTGACGCATAAAGACCTATGGTCGATGGCCTTTAGATGAGAATATATTATAAAAATATTATTTTTGTTTTATATTATGTTAGATTATAATCAATGTATTATTTTTTTCTCGGTTAATAAAGATTTAGTAGTATTAAAATCTAATAAAAAATATTTTTTAGTGCAAAATATTTAATTCAATTATATTTAATTACGAGTTATTCTTTCTTTGTTTTAAGCAATAAAATTATGTCCCTGATATAAAGAATTATGCTTTAACAAAACTAAATTATATGCTTAAATAAAATCGTTAATCAAAGAGCTAATACCATTATGTATTTACGTAATCAAAATCGTGTTTGTAATTAAGTGCAACGGGCCCCTCTAATGCAATATAGATGACTATTGTTATGCCCCGTTATCCATTCCTGGTATCTCCCTGAACGTCATCCTGAACAGTACACCGCAGAGAAACGGCAAACCGTACCCAATAATATTCACTGATTCAAAAGTGTATTGCTTATCTGGAGAATTATATCCTGAATGCAGCATTTCGCTGTGAAACGAAACGTGAAATATATCCCGACCCAAAAATCCTTTCATGTCGGAATAACTCGAGCGCTCGATTTTTTCTTCCTCTTTTTCGTTCGAATTTACATAAGTAAATAAGTATGTGGAGCCTGGGTATGATTTTTTCTTCTTCTCTCAGATGTACATTGTTTAAATTTTATATTTACGACTAGGCTCCGTGCGGAAAATAAATTTTCGTAACTGGAATAATATGCACATAAGTTAGAGAAGTACGGAATAAACTTAGCTAATTTAAAATTGAATACCATTGTTTAAAAAAAAATGAACTTATTTTTATATAAATATGCAACACATTTAGAAATAATATATGAAGAATTATCATAAGGTTAACAAATTATGTTTTTTCGTATAAAGAAATAAATAAGCCATATTCCAATTTATCAGTCTTTTATAAGAATTATAGAGAAATAAGGCCGTCAGACATGCCGTCAATTACAAAGCGAATTGTTCCGCCCTTTGCGGATAATTCAGCACTTAGCCGGAGCCCTTCAAGAAGTCCCGGGTTGGCCGTCCCGGGACTCATCCCAAAATTAACAATCAGACCGTCCCTCTCTTTATTGTTATACTCCTGCTGGGAACAAAGCGAAACGGTGAGATCCTGTGTAAATATTTAGGGCGCCAACCTAAAATCACACTGCGTTTAAAAGGCTTTGGAAAATAAAACATGTGTATTTAATATCCTTCTTTTGCAGATTTAATAATTTAATCGCATTGTTTTTTAATAATATTGTCTTTTGTTAATAAAAATAAGCCAAATAATCATCAAAGATAATAGAAATTCCGCTTAAATTAATAGTTTGTTTTTAAATGAAATTATTATTTTTCTTTTAAATAAAAAATAATTATAATAGAATTTTATTAAGCAACAACCTAAACAATATAATGAGTTAAAACATTATTGGTTGCCCATTTTCAACAATCTTAAAAAATGTGTTCGATGAATTTTAAAAATGTTTTGTTATAAAATATATAAAATGAAATATTCATATAAAAAAAAAAATATCTAAAAATGAGTAAAATTGAGTTTTCGGAGATTCACATGGGAGCAATGATAACTTCTGTATTTTCGGTTCAATTATTTTCTACAACCCCGATACCAATTGGTAAAAGGGACATCGGTTATATATAAACACACGCAAGTTGAAAAAAAAAGAAGAGAAACATAAACAAACAATAATTGATTCGGAATTATTTTCACGTTTATTATTTCATCACAACAGTTGGGGGTTTCCAAGTAACCTTTATATTGGGATGTAGGATGAACACGCGACATCTGTTCGTGACATTTCTATTACTGTACGGTGTGATCTCCGATATTTTTGTTTGTTTTTATCCTTTAATAAAGCACGGATTTGTCTTTTGTGCACAACAAAAAAAACTTTTACTCTCTTCCATTTCCCGAGCTCACGATCAGCGCAGACACGTCGGCAGATGCTTTGATAACATAAAAAAATCTCTTAGAATCTCTTCACTTGAATAAGTTCAGGGGTGGAATAATGGATGTTTTTTAAAAAAAGGAGAACGCATAATAAGTTGAGTTGTTAAAATATAGTTTGCTTTGGACGAAATTTAATTAAATTATAAAAAAAATATATTAATAGAAATATTTTTTTAATTTATTTATAGTTATTTAATCAGTTATGTATTTTCGTTAATTTTTTACTTAATTGCTTACATTGACGTTCTTTACAATTAAACGGGGCGTTATTTACGCTTCTTTTGAGATTCGCCGCAGACGTCTTTTATTATCGGATTAGATATCCCGAGTGGAAAATCATTACCGGGTTTTATTTTACGCCACCGGTAAGTGGATCCCGGGCGCAAATGCATTCCTTATCCGCGGGAAATTCTCGTTTTCAATTTGTTCGATCGGAAAGCAGCTGAAAATTTTATGCGACCGCGCCACCGCCCCGCTTTTTTTTTGTGCAATTCTGAACGAGTGTTTCGCGATGGAAATATGGTGAACGCGCCGGGATACACGGCATGCGATGCTTTGAGATCTTGTTTTCAATGCTGGGTACAGTTCAAATCCCATTCAAAATGGATTTATTGTTGCTACTGAATGGAAATTGCTTCCTGCAAATACGTTACTGTATGTCTGCGTGGGCAACGAAAGAATGATGAGGTAGTAATTTAAAAAAATATAAAGTAATTTATTAAGTATACATTTTTTGTTTATTACTCAAATAAAAAATAATTCAAATAAAATTAGCTTTAAAAAAAATCTCATTAATTTAAAATAAACATAAATCTTAACCATTATGTTGGGTGAAGGTACAAAATTATTCCATTAAAATAAATTCACTGAATTTCCTTTCTCTATGAGTAAAGCTTTTAATTGCATCAAAGAGTAATTATTACTCACTATTTTCTTTATCTTAACGAACTTACGTCGAGGCACAAAGCCAATGCGAAATTGCTTTTATCCCTTGCCGATAATTGCGTTAATTAATTTTACGTCACGCTCCTTAGATCGTTTCGGGAGTGGTCACTTTATGTGCTTGCATTTTTTAGAACTAAACGTGATTAATTCAGTCGAGCTGTTAATTAATTGTGTAAAAGGAACCTTGCGATCGTGGAAAGAATAAAATAACAAAAAAGAGGGTTTTAATTAATTTGTCGATTTTCTAATATTTCTTTTTTAATCCCGGGAATTTCTTAAGGAAATGTCTGCAGATAATGTTTAATTTAGCAAAACGAATTATCTAGATAATTTGATAAACTTTTATGAATTGTGTATTTTATGTATTAATTTTCATTATTTATTAATTACTACTATATAGTTTTATTCATTTTACTATATAATAATTTGCTTTTTCTGGTTTTCACACAATACAAAATTTTGAAGTATTATAGTTAATTAATTTCGCATGGAGACTTTAATTAAACTTATTATTTACTTTTCACTAAATAAATTAATTGAATAGAATCCTTTTCAATTTTAATGTTTGAACACAAACCGTGACATCGATACTATGATTATATACTGCTTTTAATAAAAAATATGAATTATATTATTAACAGTCGCCCATAATTCATTACGCATCCATTCTATTTTCCGCAACCCATACTCCTACCCTGCACCACATTCAGGGTTTCAAACCGTTTTGATTTCTTTAAAAGCAATCTAACGAAGCAAAAGATAATACTGTGCCACCAGCTAGTGTTGAAAATCCTAAAATATCTATAAGAGTAATTGAAGGTCAGACTGGGGTAGCCAGCCCAACAGCCCGCTTCATTTTACAAAACAGTAAATTTCATCCATATAAATTAAGAATTTTTCACGTCTTGTCTTAGACTTGGCGTCGATAGAAGGTAAGCATTGTGAATGGTCTACCAGAAAATATCAAGAAAAACAATCTTCTTTATCGCCTAGCTGTATCTTTTTGCCGTTTTCAAGATTCCCATGATGTGCGTTCTTATTTTGGACAACATTATTTGTCATCTAGTTGATCATATAGTATTCCAAGTTAGTTTTTCTTGGTGTGAATTATTTCATAGTTATTTATTTATCTTGCATATATAATACAAATGCCTTTAATTAGGGAATAACATACATTTCTACAAACATTAAGCTTACGCAATAAAATAAAAATATTCGTCCGACCTGAGATCTTTCTGCCATAATTTACCTTATTTTCATATTATTAGTTTAATAGTTCATTATAGTTAAGTTAGTTTGTAGTTATTTGGGGCTGTAGCCGTGAGCACAAATATTTAAATATTTATATTTTTTAATTGATTCCCCATAAATCCATCTTTCGATATGTTTGAATGATTTATTAGACATATAATTATTATTATAAATTATTTGAAATAAATTATAAAATTATATATAAAAATTATATGAATTATTTGAATGATTTATTAGATTTATAATTATTATTATAAGTCTAATAAATCATTATATATATTATGTTTACTAGACATACTTTTTGCATATTTATTTGTTATGTAAATGTTTGTAAATAGTGTTTACCATAAATACAGAATTATTACTATTTTTATTATTTAATTATAAACCTGTCTACCATAATTGGCGTAAAGTTGAATTATTATTATTATAAATATGAGAGTTGAATTTGCCCCTCGAAAATATATCATATATATATATATATAATATCAACAATTAATGATTTTATGAATTAATCATTAATTGTTGATATTATTCAGTATCTCGAGATTATTTTTATTTCGTAATAATTGAGTTACGTATTTTAAAAGCAAGTATATTCTGAAGTAAAAAATGAGCACAGCAAATATAGTTAACATCCATCTGAGTGTGATGATAAATCGCCAGATAGAATTTTATTTACATACAAATGACCTCATTTTTTTGAGGTGTTGAGGGTTCGGAGTGCTCCCACGACTAGGATTTACTGTCGGCATGAGATTTTATTTTTAGTGGCGCGCATGCAAACATGCATTTTGCCCTCCCATTATTTACTTGTCTGCTATTTGTGAAAGTTGGAAAAAGAGTGATGGAAGAAAAAGGGGAGCAAGCGGAGAAAATAGGAATGCTACGGCAAAAGGGTCGTGGGATTTTTTTTTTTCTGGGAAAAAGAGTATTGTCACTTTATTTGTAAGGTAAGAATTAAATAATTAAAAAAGTAATTGTTGTATTAATACATTGTTAAAAATTCATATGTAATTTAATTTAAATATCATATTTTACTTCACTTCATTATTTGAAGTAAGAATTAAAATAATTTATGAATATTGCTTTCGATGATTAGAAATGAGTTTGACAGGCTGATCTCATCGCCGAAATGACTATAGTATAACATTTCAAAAGGAACAAGATCAGTCTGCTAACCCGCCTCTTGTTAAATCGCAATATTATAAAAGTGGATGTTTTTCTAAATAATTTAGTAAAATACACAATTTGTATTAGATTCATTAATAGTTTAATTTAATACAATTATATTATGTTAGTAATTAGTAATAATTAGCACAATATAATATTCAATAATAAAATGAATCCAGAAATATGTCTACAGATATGATTTATGATTTATAGTGCCTTTTATTAAATATTTTCAACTCAAATCGTTGCAATGCACAATAGTACTGGTATGCGAATACAAATATATACATTGTGTTTGGATGGCTGGCGAGTATATGCCCGGGAAGTAATTGTTTCAATAGATGTTTGTCAAAAACTTACGGTGTAAGTAATTTTTGCCGTTGGAAAAATGATCATTGCCATTGATTACTAGGACGAATTAAAAAAAATCTTCGGATAAAACCAATATAATTTACGTCTTTAAGTGATCGATTTTCTTTTCACCTCTTATTATGATAAATCACATCTATAAACTCTACATAACTCCTAGATCTGCCTCGTTTAGCAGAAACTATGTGAAAATATGTGCGTTGGTTTATGGGAATTGTCAAATTAAAATTTATTGTTGTTTCTACGTATAAATTAGTGTTGGGCAAAATCGAATAATATTAGTAATCGAGTATTACTAAATGTGTCATTTTAATTATTTAAAACGAAAAAGTAACTTCAAATTTATGTTTATTAATAAATGGGAAGTTATTTTTGATATTTTTATAATAAGTAACATCCATAAAATTATAATATACTTAATTTAGAAATGATAAAAGATCGACTTTGCCCATCACTAGTATAAATAAATCTATAAAGGCAAGTTGGCAATTACTTTCCATTGCATAAGCGAGTTTAATAGAGTCGTATATATTATGAAATCTTTAATATCTTGATTAACACCAATAACGACAAAAATGTCATATACATACCTCATCCATACTGCAGGGAAATAATTTAGAGAGTTTTTGCAACGTTTTCTAAACACATCTTGCACATATTATTTTACCTTATTTTAATGACATTTAAAATACGCTATATTTTACTGTAATATTTTTCAATAATTTAATCTCAATACATTCTTGCATATAAATATTAAAATACATAACAAATATAAATATTTTCCGAATCGTCCCGACTCAGAATATGTGATCCGCTTCAATAAATTTCAATACATTTAAAAATGGTTTACATATTTCCAGCATTCGAATTCCCAGATTAACATGTCTTGAATTTTACAGCGCAGAAAAGTTAGCACGTTTGTGCTTTCGAAAATGAGAAATATAAAATGTATCAGAAATATGAATTGAAATTGCATTGACCATGGTATAATTAAGTGCAACAGAATATATTCGTTCGATTTAAGTGAAGATAAATTGTATCAATCTAAAAAACGCCATAGATTTCATTATTTTATATAATACAATAAATTAAAACAAAAGTTAAGAAAATTATTATTTTAAAGTGTCAAATCAAAATTTTAATTAAAATTTCTTTATTTTTTGTTTATTAAATTTGTGTATGTATTGATTTTAACTAGTATAATTCGGTAAATTTTGGCTCTAGGAATTTGTAAATTATTTAACTTCCAAATTTTAATTCAACTCCATTAAATAACAATATACTAAAATTAATTGATTTAACTTAAATTCCAACAATTCATCGGATAAATGTAATTTAGTCAATTATTATATTTTGTATTTGTCTTTATTTAAAAACACATTGTGCTCGAAATGTGCATATAGTTTAAAAATTTTGGAACTCACCAACAAATGATTTTGTTTAAATAACATTTAATAATAAATGTAATGCCATTAAATGAAAATTTGAATTATATTCTTTCAAAGTTAAAGCCAAATATTTGTAAAAATGTTAAAAGTTATTTTATTATTTCTTACCTTACAATGACTTTACACACTATATAGAATTTATAATAAAAGCAGTAGCAGACGAATTTAAATCAAATTATTTTGCAACACGGCAAGACAATGTACAAAAAGACGCGAAATATTTGCTGAGAGCTAGGAATTGGAGAGGTAAGGCATTGGATAGGGAAGAATGAAGGAGGAGATCGAGATTGAGAAGATATATAATGTTTCGGAGATTTTTATAGTTGTTCATAAAAGTTTTATTCAGTTACTGAAATATGGCGAAATTTTGAATTTTTATTTTAACTAAATATTACCATTTATTTTTAAGGGAATTTATCAGACAGACAAAGCTCTTCCACTAAAGGTCATAGGATAAAAAGTTATATAACAAAAAGTATTTAGTTCGTTAAAATCTACAACTTTCATTTGAAACATTTTTCTATGCGAATAAAAAAATATTGTCTAAGAGTACAACTCAAGAGCTTAAGACGATGCAATTAAAAGTTAATAAAAGAAAATACTTATTTCTATAAAATATACAACTTTTATTGTAAATATATTGAACGCTGAGAATAAAGTTGCATTTAATTAGTTTTAATTCTAACCAAAAAAAGATTAAATTAAAAGTGGCGTAACAACCTTTCGTGATCCCCCAACTCCCCCCCACCCCCGTAAAATAATTATTAAGGCACCAAAGCGCTAACTGTCAACTTACTTAAAAGAGTTGCGCCTACATGGGTACATAGGTGGTAAGGAAATTGAAATACTCGCGCTTAAAGAAAAGCAAACAAATACTTATTGTTTTGCCGATCCAGATGAGCCCTTTGCTTTCTAGGGCCCCCCGCAATGCAGGCTCTAGCGCCATTATAGTTACGCCACTGGTTCGGGGAAAGGAAAAAATGATGAAATGAAGAAATACATATAAAATATTAATAATAAAGAATAATTTACGTACGCAGCAACAAATATCTTAAATCTAAAAATATTCTAAATTAATAGGAAATTAGATTTGTCTTTACAAGTTTAATCTTATCGAATTCCATTGATTTAAATAATCTGATATTATTGGGATATATATTTAATTCAACCTAAACTGTAAATAGCTTCTAACGAGGCTCATGAGACTAAGCTAAGGGTGGATGTCTTCAGGCATTTCTCTCGCAATTAATGATGTCTGCTTAATTCTGTATTAATTTACTAGAAAGGTTAATTAGGGTAATTATGAATGCGCGCCCCATACACAAAGCCACGCTAAATTATAATGAAATTAACACCCCCTCAATTAAAACGTCCGTAAGGATCTCTACAACAATGAAACCAGAAGGAGAAAAATAAAGATGTAATAAAATATAACACAGGATACGACATGGACGATTTCATAAATAATGCGGTTAATATAAAAATAAAATGTTTCCGATAATTTAATTGAAAATCATATACAATTAATATTTCATCTCTGAAAAAGGGAACGGTTTTTACTTATCATTTTCAATTTTTTTTATTTAATTTTTATTAAAATATCTGTTAAATTGCTAATGTAATAGAAAATATAACAGTGTTTAGATATTGTTTACAAATCCAATACTACCCATATTATACTGTTTATTATCTAAAGTACATAAACCGGGAAATAAATAGAGACCTATAGTATCATTAAAATATAGATTTAATGTTTTGAATTTACAGGTAAATATTTTTTTGTTGTATAATGGAAACATCTCCTTTTTTTTAAATTATAATAATTGAATTGAATTGAATGCTAATCTTAGCATTTTAATACAAAATATTACAATACAAATAATCACGATTAATAAGAACCTAATTTAGCTATATACATGGCATCTCATACATCCGCTATAAAATATATAATCTTTTTATATACATAACATATTTCTCTACATTCTTTTTTTCCTGTGTAAAATATAATACGAAATTAAGAGCGCGAAGCCTGTAAATATTACCAAAGCTAATGGAGCCGACATATCTCACACCTTCTCGCAGAAATAACGCCTTATACAAAGTTTTTCATGCTTAGTTTAAGCCGGCGATGTCATGAGTGATAAAGAAAGCTCGGGCGAGGATATCCTTCAAAAGCTTTTACATAGGGAACGGCGCCCCGCACGTACGAAAAAAAAAAGAAGAGTAAAAATGAAGAATATCCCATTATTTAGGATGTTTTATCATTCCTTATATCCACTCGCTCGTTATATAATACTTCAGTATTAAATTTATCGTTTGTGGAAAGTTATTAAAAAAAATATATGGATCAATTAATAATGTTTTTTTCTCTCTTTAAAAAATAGCAATAGAAAATACAGATATCAACAATGATTACGGATTGATAGGTAAGTAACGAAATACGTATTTTTGTACAACTGATCATATGAAAATAAAATGCATTAGATTGTTATTGGCGTGGCAAATATGATAGCCTTCATTTTCTGGGAAAAATGTATGAAATATGAACTGTAAAAAATATCAAACGAAATTAATACCGGGCTAATAAAATTATAATTAATTTATTTTCAATGGAAACTGGAATACTTTCCTTTATTTAATTTATATTTTACCGTTGAATTTGTTTGTTCGAATTAATTACAATTCCTCTTTATAGGACTAACAACTATCAATTTTCGCAATAAATGTGATATTAATTAAAAATTGGTTGTCGTCCATTAAATTGAACGGTGATCATAATTTAATTTTGTAAAACGAGTACGAATTCAATTAATGTTTATGTACACGTTTACGTCATGCCACACTGCAACATATTGTTTAATTATATAAACACAAAAATTGTTCTCAAATTGTGTATGACTGG
Source organism: Philonthus spinipes (assembly GCA_963082785.1). Classification (NCBI taxonomy): domain Eukaryota; kingdom Metazoa; phylum Arthropoda; class Insecta; order Coleoptera; family Staphylinidae; genus Philonthus; species Philonthus spinipes. The sequence goes on from OY720300.1 coordinate 36,710,726, forward strand.
AAATTCGGGATTTGAAAATGTATTGATTAAAAACAACAACATATCATACATTATCCTGGTTAACTTGTAATATGATTATTGTTCACAAGTGTTTATGCGTTTAAATTAAAACATGGGTTATTGTAAATAATTTAATTTTTATGCATTTTAATCTCGGATTTCCATTAATCACGTATAATGTAATTATCGAATGGATAATAGATGAGCGAATTTAATGGGTTTTAGCTGCTTTTTTAAAAGACAGCGAATTAAACATTTGTTTAAATGAACAAGTCGGAGAGAAATAAAAGCTCCCCAATGACGCCGTTGTTATTAAGTCATAAATCCTGGCGGTCTCCGACTTTTGTATGCGCATATATAAATTTTTTCTCGTCCAGTTGTAAAGAGCCACGCTAGAAGGGAAACAGGTATTTGGCATGTTCCGGTACATTACAGCTGGAAGTAAGGCCTGATGTGCAATTATGTTGGGGGTAATATAGTTGAATTATATTTCTTACCTCGGCAAGCAGAGCGTGTAATGGCCAGTTTTGTTTTAAACTCGCGTAATAGTCGAGATGGGAATAATGTAAAACAGCGTCGGGAGATGTTTTCCCATCGTGTTACTTAACTTTTTCCACTTTTTTTTTTCAACATCAGGTAGGAGGATTTTGCGCTAAACTTCTAAATCTGTTTAATCACACAAACTTCTATATTCTATTGTTTGTTTTTAAATACAATATTTTATATAATTTCAAGAATCGCCCTGTTTCTTGACTTACACGCATAATTCCGAGTAATTATCGTGATGTGTATTCATCGGAAATTAAAAAAATATCTAGTAAGAGTTTTTTTTTAATTTTAATTAACGGATACATTATAATAATAATAATAATTTTTATTTTCCAACGGAAGAATCCAACAAGGGAAAATATACAATCAAAATCATAATATAAGAAGAGTACAAGCAAAGTTAGTTAAATTTAAACAGAAAAAAAGAGAACAAAGTATAAATTAATTATGTAACTTAAACAGAAGTTTTCCAAGTGATTTTCTCCGTTTTGAATAAATAACTTAACGCGTCTAATCCATTCTCTACCACAAGTATGGCGCAAACCTGCAAGCATGTATACGATTGCGCAACTTTTCCGTAGTATTCACTTCGGATATACACCAAACTTTTCAAGTGTCCCCAAAAATAAAAGTCAATGGGATTGAAGTCAAGCGACCTAGGAGGCCAAACATGACCATCTTCGCGGAAACAAGTTATTAAGATAATTTCGTACCTATAGCACAAAATGTGGTGCACCATTTTGAAGAAATCGCATCCGCACATTCCTCCAGCAATTATGATAAATTTTCTTGCAAATATTCTAAATAGGCTTTACCAATTGAACAACTTAGCATTATAAAGGGCACAATTAGTTAACAATGAAATTAAACAAGGAAAATTTCTGGCAATGATCAATAAAATTCGATCAATCCCTTTTTCCAACTGCAAAAAATACTTACACTGTAAGTTTTACAAACATCTATTGAAACAACTACTTCCCGAGCATTTACCCCGCCGGACATTGGATTACACAATAGATATTTGTTGTTGCATCGCAGTACTACTGAGAATTACAACGGTTTGAGTCGAAATTATTTAATGAAAGGAAACAACAAATAATAGTTACAAGGCTATCTGTAGACACGTGTTTCGGGATTTCATCCCTCATCAGTACACAATTAATAATCCATTCACAATTCCATACATACACTAAAAATCAAGGGATAACAATTTATTTTGTACTCCACTTTTTATACATATAATTATATAATAATTCAAATAATTTAAATAAATCTACTTTATTACAGCTACGATATTTAAAAAATCTATTATTATCATAAATTATTTTTAATTAATGAACTTCCAAAGTTCTCTAAAATTATGTTAATCGTAAACTTAGAAACCTATGTTATATTAAAGCGGCGAAAACGTACACAAAATTAATATTGTTAGTGCAGTATGGATTACTGCATGCACATAAAACTAAGTAATAGTTTAAAGAACTTTACGGCGCGAATTATAATGCAACTTCTAAATTTAACATTTCGCATTTGTTACAGCGATGTATTTCAATATGCACAGGCGTGCTTAAATGAAAGTCTGGTTTATTCTAGCGGAATTCCTACTCTGGAATTAACAAAGCTTTTGCATAATGATAGTAGTGGAATATATAAGGAAATGTGATATTTTCACGTTGGTGGAAAATTAATAAGGTACGAATAATACTGATGAAATAAACGTCGGTTTTAATAAGTCCTAATTTCTAGAACTTCATATTAATTTATTAATTCAGCTTATTTTGATCCTATTGGGAAATATTGAAATATACATGAACATTTTTATTGAGAACAATTTTAACATTAACAGTAGAGTAGGTGTACCGGAAAGTCCTTACCGGTACGATAATTTTATCAGTTCACCAATCTCTACATAATTAGTACGTTATCTACGTTAATAAAAATACTTGAGCTACACTTTTCATTTCCCATCAATACACGCCAAGAACTATATTTCCTCGAAAATATGTCAAAAGAAATCGTCAAGAAATTGCATACGATAGAAAGTCTTAAATCTTTGATCGTCCATATGTAAATATTTTCGATATACATTAAAAATTCCAGATTTCGGGCCACTCTGTTTGACGCTTCAGTGCATATTGAACCACGTCGCTACCACACCATTGCCATACCACTCCAAAATCACTTAGGTGCGCTCCTGGCCCTACAATCCATTGCTCGTCTATATAAATTGTTTTAAGGACCTTACAATTTCGTCCAAACGGCTTTTTCAAAGAAATCATCCCTTAGTGTTTAACACCAATATTGTGTAAAAATAGATATTTTTTAATTAATTTTTTCATCAATATCAAGGATAATTTCGACGAAAGTTGAAACTTGTCGGAGAAAATAATAATATTTTGGTGAAATAAAACAATTGTATAAAGAATGTCCTGCTAATTTTTGGAAATGGCTTAACCTTAGATTGCTGAGACTAAAATATGAATACAAAAATTAATAAAAATATATTTTATTGATAACAATCGAATGTTCCATTCGATTTCAATAAAATTTACTGTTTCTCGCCGGGGGTATCCCTTAGGTATCCGCGCTTGGACGAAATTGCATCGTCCCTTGTTTTACACGTGTGATTTTTTTACTTGTTATGCTTTGTTTCGTCTTCTTCTACGATTATCTTCATCTTCTATCTGTACTAGGGTCTACAACTTCTTCTTAAGTCTAATCTTTTTATACTGTTAATAGTTTCATGTCCAAGTTCTTTTGCAATTTCGCTTTCAATCCTTTATCTTAGGTAATTATATTCCTTTTTACTGGTCCTAATTTTCTTCTCAATTTTTTTAAACAAGCCTAAAGTATTTTATTGTTTTTTTCTAATAGCTTCTGCAGCATAAGGTAAAACCGGTCTTATCGTTGTTTTATACATTTTTTTACGATTTCTTTTATTAGCATATTAATCTCTATTTGTGCCGTTCATTATATCCTGTATGTTTTTCATGTTTTTATAAAAGTAATCGATGAGAATTATGATATATTGGGGAATTAGTATGCAGTAGCATTAGTACAATAAGTCTAAATGCCATACTCAATTGAAAGCTTTCTGAATATCTAAGGAAAATATATAAAATTTTGTTGTTATCGTTGAGGGCCGTTTGACAATTTAATTTGAGATAAGAATTGTTAGTGGGAAAGCTTTACATCTTTTTTACAAGGAAACCGACATGCTGGGAGACGTATAATAGGATATTATTTTTGAGGATTTTCCCAATTACTGGAGCTAGGGTAATGGGTCGATAGCTTAATACTTCCAATGCATCATTATTTTGTTTATGTATGCAGATTGTAATGTACTGTGATGCATGCAGAAAGTATGTTGCCGTTTTATGAAACTACAATGTAACCAATTAAATTCTTCAAACAATATCAAAACATTTTACGCCTTATGTTCCATAGACCCCGACACACAATACAAATTCCACGACCGTGTATATAACCGCCATTTATTCATCATCCCTTTACACCCACATTAACCATAAACATATACATGTGTGTTGCGAGTACAACAAAGCACAAGAAGGGCAAAAATATCAACAATAGCTCCCATGTAATAATTAACAAAAACGCCGGAGTGGAGCGCGTCCTCCGCCATTATTTGGAGGATATTTCGCGCGGGCGTCAAGGCCCCATTATGCGCGCCCTTTTGTGCTGGAATTTCTTGGTAGCCCAGAACCCCAGAATAAATCAAACATAAGACCTATAGACTTTAAAGGGCCTGCACTAAATATTATTTACGGGGAATCACAAAGGGCGGGAGAAGAGCCTCCGATAAGAGGATTAGACTACTCCGAACAAACCATTTGATATTTCAATCAACGAAGAAGAAAAAATCGCACAACGGTGTATGGGGCGTTGTATATCCTTTGCTCCCTTTATTCGATTATGGCCCTTTACTGTTAAGATGGAATATATTCAATAAGTGTAATTGATTTATAACTTTATTACATGTGAAGAGATTTGCGAAAGAATGAAAACGTGAATTTATTTGATTAATATTTCTTATATTTAAATATTAGAAGTGTGTATTTTTATAATAAATATGAATAAATTATAATAAATGTACAAATAAACTCAAAAATATAAAAATGAATTGATTATTAAAAGGAAAGAAATAAAAATACAGATTAAATTGAATAACTTTAAATTCATCATAAGTTTTGGGTTATTTACCCACTCTCAAGAGAATTTAAAATATAATTTTAATCTGTGTTCATATTTTTTGTTGTTTTTTAATCCCTTCGGAAATACCTAACCACAGATAGAGAATTTTAAATCATTCAATTCAGTATAAATTTATATTGTTGCCATTGATATATTTTTAACAACTTATTCATATTTATTATTGCATAATTATTTATCGTTTTCAAAATAAATAAATTGTGAATCCTACACCCTTTGTGCATTCCCCGAAACCAAAATATCACTCCCAAACGTAAACGTTTCACCATCACCATTCATGATTTCATTTCATCATTAAATGACTTTAGTGATCACGACGAGTAAATTCAATTTACAAGACAATGGACGACATTAGCGATCAAAACCTTTTTGACACAGCAACTGACAAGGACAGACGCCTACAAAATCCGGCGGAAAGACCAACGGTCGATAGCCAATTGGCAGAAGAATTTATTTTTATTTTAGTTATTTATTATTATTACTTTGTTAAAAATAATTTGCCAATAAAGATTTATATATATATATATATAAATTGTGAATTAATGATTCCTAAATTTTAAAATAACAAATTTCATTTTTGACAATTTTACTGCAATCTAAGTTGCTATATTATAATGAGTATAATAAAATGTGCTCTGATGCACACATCACTATTTTTGGTATGTAATCATAAACTCTTCTAAAATAGAAGAATAAAAACAGTTGCATTCATTTTACTTGACAGATTTTATTAAACAATAAATGTAAATTAAACCAATCACATTAAACTTTGTTTGTATAACACCAAAATCAATTTATTGCGACAATAATTTGTCAAAATTTTAGTTTTATAATGAAAAGTGTAAATTGTTGAAACTGTAGTCACAATCAATTAATTTTAATGTTATACAAACGAAGTGTAAAGTGTATTATTTAATTGACAAACAATGTATAACAATCCCTAATATTACTAAAATGTTTTACCAAGTGATTAATGAGACTCAAATTGAAAATGTATTACAAAGTTGAAGCCTCATTTATTAACAATTTAAACTAAATATACATTTCGGATTCTAAGTATCCATTATCAATAGTGCAACCAGTTCTACTATTGATAATAAAAGCTGTGAAGTAAAATCAATGAACTATATTGAAAAAAAAAAAAACTTCATGTAACTCCATCTCCATTATAACTCTTCTAATGTTACCATCAAGCATCTTGTGGAATGAGGGATATATTTATAATTAAAATTAAATTCAATAAAGTCTTATTTCAAAATAGCACATTCCTGGTCTATAAATCTAAGGGAGCAAAATTTAATAATCCAAAGTACACAAAGCAACACCGACGTAATTGTATAACTATTTCATAATCCCTCTAGTCTGCACTTCACGTGTATAATTGTAAACATGTGAAACAAACAATTACGCCATGTAGCGCCATTAGGGTAATTCATTTCGCGCTGCTGAGAATCGGTATTGTACTTCCGGACAACTTTCAGCTAATTGAATTAAAAATACAATAGACCGGCGGCGGCGGCCCGTCGAAAATTATTTCTTTAATAAAGCCTGAAAGTTTTCGTTGGAAAGAATTCACATTAGAATAGATGAAGGGTGCGTTTTAATTAGTTTTTTTTAATTAATTTATTTTGGTTTTGTTTCTCGGTACTCTGAAATAAAAACGGTGAATTGTACCTAATAAAACTGAAAAGCTTAGAGTTTATCTAAATTAAAAAAAATAATATATTTCAATTTTACAAGTATTTCATTATTCAGGTTAGGTGGAAATATGTATTCATACGCAGTAAAGTTAAAATCGTTTCAGTTATATAATTTTCATATAAAATAAAATGTGAATATCCTCTTTTTATATTGTATATTTGGTTTGAGTATAACGTGAAGTGATGTAATTTGAATAAAAACACTTGGTTAATTCTTTACTTCACAATTTTTATTTTTTCGTTAGATGTACATTTCGTACACTATGTGTACATTATCAATAATGTATAATGAATTAACCAAGTGTTTTTACTCATTTTATATATTTTATAAATGACTTAATAAGTTAATTGGGAGTTACTTAATCGTTTAGATATAGTCAAGGTAGAAAGTGTAAACACTTTTGTTTTCTCCCTCTATACCAGTGGCCTCTGCGCTATAAAACACACAAAAATAAAAGATGAATTTGCAAATTTTCGAAATTAGTGTAATATATGCTATTACACTAATTTCGAAAATTTGTTATAAGTATAAAAAGAAATATTGAGAATTTTCATTCATGTTAATTTTCAAAGAATTAAAATAATTTAGTACATTTCTTCACGAATACTGAAACTCTATAAATTATCAAATATTTCATTCTCCATTTCGATGATCCACTTTATTTATAAGAGCATTTTTTAGATATATTTTAGTATTATAATAATAAATCATAATTATATGGGACTGACGTATCAAATTCCTTATTCTAATTAACTCAATAAAAAAGACATTTTCTTGGTTAAATGTGAATATCAATCATTCCCAAGGAAAACAAGGCCATCAAATTGGGCGGCTTTTGCACGTCCTGCGGTGAAATATATCGCGGGAAATGAGGGATTGCGAGTAGGGCGCGTTTTTTTCTTCTTATTCTTCACATCATCGTCGGTTTTAAATAAAACGTCGCCCCGGGCGGACGGAGGAAAAGGGTGCAAGGATATAATTAAGTGCGCTGTTCGTATAGGCCGGACGAGTTCCGGGCCTAATAGCGAATCGCGAATAGCTCAAGTCGGTAATTCGATTTCGTAAACACAAATTCCGGACGGGCGAGCGCAAATTGGCATAATTGGATTGCTTAAACAGGCCATTGAGTTTTGAGGTAATTTGGTTACTACAAATCTCTAATCCGGCATTCGGCTTTTGCGACATTCGTCAATTTGAAAGACCCCTATTTTTATTTGGCAAAATGTTATTAGCAAGTATAGTACCTCTTACGACATTCGCGTTATTTTTAAAAGTTATTAAAATTTGCATAAGCAAGCAAGTGCTTTTTTATAAATAGAAAACAGGTATTTGCCCGGGAAGTAGTTGTTTTAATGTGCATTTGTTTAACGTACTTACGTAGGTAAGTCAATAGTCACAGAGCTAAATGTGGAAATAATTTATTAATTATTTTCAAATCATTTTTATTTAATAAGTGCTTTTTTAAAAAAAGTTTAAAAGTTCGTGTGTTTATGAGTCTGAAACCGTATCAGTATTAGCAAATAATATCACACTTCATAGTAGAACCAGCACTAATTTTATTGTAATAAATAAGTAAATCACTTTATTTAAAGGATGATAATGTATTTCCATTAAAAGAATATTAAGTTTTAACATGTCTGTTAATATAATTATTAATTGTTTCTGACAAAAAATAAATATTAAAACGTTGTGTTTGCAATATTTCATTCGCTAATTGAAAAGGAATAATTTATTGAGAAATAAATCTCTTTAAATTAACAACGGGGGAGAAATTGAAAAAAAAAATAGGAAAATGAAACTGACGTTCCTTCACTGTGAATCGAATTAAACTGGCTGCAGCATTTAGCCACGCCAGTGGTTAGTTAAAGTGCATTTCCCCAAGCATCAAATAAATTTCGCCAGAGATACAAATCGACAAACAGTTTTGTTCGCTTGGAAATTAAAAATGATGCAATTTCCCTAATAATCGCCCTCGATGGAAATTCCATTCCATCGCACGGAAACCCAAACAACAACAGCAGCCAGATGGATCAACTCCCACTAGCGGGAAACAACCGACTGTTTGTAAATATTAAACTTTATATGCGTCATGGAGAAAATTGCTTTCGGTTTCAATTTTCCTTCGGCAACAATTGGTGTTCTAAAAAAGGTATTAATGGAGGAAACCGGCGAGCCGTGCTTAGAAGGCTTAAGGCTCTCCACGGAATTATACAAAGAGAGTGCTTTGCTCTTGTGTTTTTTTATGATAAATGATCTCCGAGACAATGAAGTAGCCCGCATACACCCCTCTGCGCTCGAATTTCGATTTTCCAATTTGTTTCGTTTGCGCGTTACAGGTTCGCTTGTAAATGCCCTCGGCTATGTGTTTGGTTGTAAATAATTTTCTAATCGCCGAAATGAAAGGCAAACGGTTATAGCATGGAGTTATACATCTCTTTGATTCATTGCCATCATTAGTAACGAATATTCTGGTAATATAGCTGCAAGCGCAATTTGAATATTTCAGGTAAATTAGATTTGATTTTTTTTTTAATTTAAACATTTAAAAGCAATTAAAAATTATTTCTTCTCTTGTATTTACCATTGTGGAAGATACGATTATTAGTTTATATTTCCATAACTAAATAACCCAGCTTTAATATCGCGACACTAAAGTCATTCCATATTCAACTTTTTTTCTAAAAATAATCTCACTTCCACTTAAATGCAAACGCGCGCAGTTTGTTCGAACGACGCCCTTACAACCATAGCGAAAACTGCAGACAAGCACTTCTTTCAAATCTAATTAAACCCCTGATGTAAATATTTCGAAATGTAAAGAAAAAAATCACACCCACACAAATACCCAATTTCACTTGAATCCTAATTAAACAGTAAACACGAAATGAGAGATTAAAGGTAGAAATTACAGGCGCTGGGAAAAAATCTGCAACATAATTACAACGCTGAATAATCCAATTACCAACTTGCCAATTAACGGTGCTAAACTAATTCAGACTTTCGGATGTAATCACGTCGGGGATTTTTTGGTTTGTTTAAAGCTTTTGATAATGACAATCAAAATTTTAATAATTTGCCGGCGGTAATAATTGCTATAAATTTCGTGCACACCTTAAGCGAAGTAATTTAATGAACTTAAAAGAAAAAAAATAGAAAATTATGATGAAGTATCCGTAATAAATTCATTTTATTATTTAAATTAGTAATATAATAAATACCAATATTTATTCATCTGTCAATTTTGATAAAAGGTATTTAAACATTTATTTATGTATTTAAATGTGAACATTTGACAGGACAATTTGCAACATAAAAGTATTATGCCTACTATGTGTAGACCAAGTAGTTTTTGAGTTATTTCGGTTTTTTTTTCTCCGAACATTTTTGAACCCACCCTGCACGACATAACACATAATTTGATTTAAAATGACTATTATTAATTGAAGTTAACGGAACGGTATAACACCTAATTATCTTTTTATTCGAACACGTTAAAAGATGTGAATTATCAATTCGCTAATATATACATTTTCCTACTTTTCCCGCAACGGAATAAATTTCCATTCGATAATAATCAATCGTAAATATTTATGTTCTCAGCGGAAACACTTTCCTTCTCATTCGGCCACGATAAATCTTTCACAGGTTTGAGGAAAGTTTTCGCCTTGACATTAAATTTTTGTATTTTCATTTCTTATGTGAATATGTTTATGGAATTTATGAAATATTTTTCACAGGATTTCCAGTTGTAAAGATAATTTTTACTAAAGTTATAAAAACTTAAATAAATATTAAAAAACACAATGAAGTCGATTTTAAGAACATAAGAAATTAACTTGTTAATTGTTGAGGCTTCTACTTTGTTATAAATTGTAATTCAATTTTAATAAATGAAACACTTTTTTACTTTGTTTGTATAACTCGGATTGATTTTATTGTTGAGTATAGTTTCGACAACCTTAACGTGTCATTATCAAAACATAAGAAATTGTATTAGAGTTTTTAAGACTGCGTGTGCACTTTTTTCAATATGATTTTTAAACGGTTAGAGATAGAATAAAAATTCAAATTAGAGAGTTGTAGAGCTTTCAAAAAGCTACAACTTTGCTGTTGGCAGTTTTGTTCTATCTTTAATAATATTTTTTTTATGACCGAAAAACCCCCAAATTAATAATTAATTATTTTCATCGGATCATTATTAGTTTACACCTTTTCTGATCGATTATTATTATTTTTTATCAAAGCGGTGTTTGTAAGAAAATGAAGTACGGAGGTTTACTGAAAATTCTTTAACCTGTACATACTTAAATAACTTCAGAAATAATTCATATAAATTTAAAAAAAATAAATGTTAAGAACGTTGTTGATCCAAATTAAACGATTATGATATTTGGCATTAACACAATTATAATTATTTAACTAAAATTAAAAAATAATTTCTTAAATGTATAATCTTCTTTATTCGCATCATTTTCTTTAGCTACTCCTCCCTGGCTTTTGTTTTATCACTTCCATTATCACACCCGTCCACTCACACGCATACTTTTAAATCGACCCCTGCCTTTTACTCCATTCGTTACTTGCAAAACAATATATTCTCTCGTTAAGTGTTCCCAATTATCCTTCTCTGTTCAACAAAACACGCACTTCATATATTCTTCACCCATCCACCATGTCCTTCTCCTTTCCTCGTCCCCACATCTAAATCGCGCTAGTAGTCGTGCTTCTTCCATTAGGCAAAAGGTGGCGCTTGCGTCGTCTTTAATTTATTATGATTAATCCCAAATTACTCAAAACCTTTCAATACACTTCATTTAGATACTTTCAGAATACAAAATTGTTACTTCCTCGCAATTGTATATATTTTCTCACGGCATGAACAAGCATAGTTATAATAAAGTACTCACCAAGCATGGCACTCTTCATAAAAATATCCTTAAAAAACAGGAAAATTAACAGTTTGTTAAAGATTTGGACGTTACTTTTGATAGTCACTTTGAAGTTGTTGAGTTTTGTAATTCGTACTTCAAAATACTCTAATTAAAAGGTTACTCTAATTAAGACGCTTAATTGCGTCCTTGTACGTAGTAAGTTGTAGTACGCTTCACTTATATGGTATCCATACTACACAAATAGCTCACTGGACATTGAGCGAGTTCAGAAAAGTTTCATAAAAGTGTTGTTTTTTTAAAATCGACAGCACATACCCAGAGCGTAGTATTGATTACACTGAATAATTACTGAAGCATGATTTTACGTTATTATCCTCGCGCCGTGCAGAAGTCTGTCGATTATTTTTAATTGTCATTAAAAATGTCATAGATTGTCCGAACTTATTAAAGTTCTAGTTCGCAGACATTGTAACCTATATTATATCCGTCGCTTGGTCAAATGTAATAGGTAAAGCATATGTACCGTATTGCTAACAAAAGGTATGAAGATACATTTTTCTAAATAATGATTAATGTCGTTTATTTAAATAAAAATACTTGTCCTTTCTCCTACTTATTTTTATTTAAATAATTAAAGTCTCCACGACCAACAACCAACATAAAGAAGATTATTAATGTCGTTTACTTTAGTTATATCCATGTATTTTTTGTTATTTTTTGTACAAATTTAACTACGTTTGCTTGTATTTTTCATATATTGTTTACATACATAGCAATAAATGAAAAATACAAAAATACAATGATTGTAGATTTTCCCATTGTTTGATTGAAAAATAAAAATTATTATTATGTATTTAACATTAAATATATTGATGAAGTTCATTTAGCAAATGTTTTATTTTTACAAAATATATATGAGCAAAAATAATAGTTTAAAAGATCTCTACTATTTATAAAAACAATGAATTTATTAAAAAAAACCTTTAATTTAAGACAATTTAAAATCAATTTAGTGTAACACGATATTAAATGAAATGATAATCACCGGAAGAGACTTAGTTCTTCGGTATTGATTGAAAGTCATTAAATACGAGCTCCGGAATATTCCGAGTTTGTTCGCACCCTCCGGGAATCATGCACAATTACGGACGACTTCCATTCGACGTTAAAAAAAAATAAATACCGAAAATTCGAACCTCGTATGAGGATAATCCCGAGAGTGCCACTTCGAACGCCAATCAAACGATCTCTTCTCTTTTTGTGGGAACAGTGTCCATAGATTTCGCTCCGGTTTTTATTCGCCTATGAAACGTGGATTAAGCTGGATGGTCGTTAATTATAAATGCGTTCATTGCTTTAATCATTTATTATCACTCAGACAAGTTGCATGTCGTTCAATGAAAATAAAGGATTATTAGATCGGAAACACCTGCTTATGGATTAAATTAATTATTTAGCACATGTTTTTGTTTTAGTGTTGTCATTTTTTTTTCTCGATAGCTCAAACGATTTTTCTAATTAACGTATAATTATTATTATTAAAAGCATTTTTTGTATCGAGAAAAATATATTATTTATTATGGTCGATAGCCCAAGAATTATACGTTTTGATATATATTATAATATACGTCTGTTAATAAATATTTTGTAATTTGCTAAAATAATATCATTAAGCGCTTGATAAATACACTCATCTAACTAAATATTAATCCCTAAAATTTTCACCTGCTTGGGCTTGCCAAGGAATAGAGGTGAAATTTATTACAATAATATTTCCCCGCCAACATAAATAAAGACGGTCTGCGCAGTTGTATGCTAATGTACCTGTCCTGATGTATGCGAGAGCAGAGTGTAATTTCGCGTTAAAATTATCTGCTGTGAGCATTAAGTTGCAAACAGGAAACGAAGTGAAGGAAACGCAAGGGGTAAAAGGTTAAAAACGAACCCAATTCATCCGCTTTATATACGCTGTTATAAGTTTTCAAGCCGTATGTATTTTCTCTGGCCATTTGTTTTAAACAAAAAAAAATGGACCACTGACATTAAAAAAAAATATTTTTTGATATACCCGAGGGTGTTATTTATAGCATAATAAACTATAATAAAACACCTAAAAGTATAAAATATAATAACCATAATTATAAAACAAACTACCATTAATACAATTTTTTATTACATTAATATGTTTTATAAATCGTAAAAAATAATGAATTTTTACCCTCATACACAACTTAATTTATATTAATTGGGTGAGAGTGAAATTGCATCTATTTTTTTATGATTTATCAAACATATTAATGTAATAAAAAAATATTATATCAATGGTAGTTTTTACATAATAATGATTAATTATGTTGAAATTATCATGTCACATTTTTTGAAATATACACGAATTTTGAGTCTATTACTTTAACTTATGTTACTCTATTATTGCATACACATATATTTTTTAATAATAAAGAAATAAAGCATAATTATCACTTGTTATTATATTGAAAGAAATATTATAACTGCGTTGTATTCGGTTTATTTAAATAAATTGATGATCCTGTATCATTAACAAAATTATTATATTTTTATTAAAAAACCTATTGAACTTCGGATTTTTTATTTGTCCTTATCGTATGGTCTGTTCATTCATTTATTAGTCGTGATTCATGAAAGATGAGCTGAGTTTGTAAGTAGAAATTTCAATGTATTAAATTTGACTGTAAATAAATTGTATCGATTATTAATATGATCAGCTTATCCAAATTGGCAGTCATGAAAAACATAACAGAACTACCTTGAAGTCTATATTAATAAATTAGCAAGAACCTAGAAAATACAATTGTAAAAATGAATTATATATACTGTATTAATATACAGCTTGAATAAACGAACTGGTGTGATTGCGATTTATAAAAATAATAATGATTTTCTCCACATATATATATTTGTTATTCCTCAAATAATTCGAATTTAATTGCATTTACCGAACATTAATAATTTGCAATCGTCGATAACTTTTATATAATTTATATTTCGGATTCGATTTGATATCAATTACACGTTCTATTTAATCGCCATATCTAAATAACGGCCAACAAAATGGATATGATATGTTAACGAGCACATTTGCACGTTTCGGATTATTACACGTCGATGTGATTTACGAGATATTTGCGCATTATTCACAGTTTATTTTATCCCGCCCCGAAAATATACATGCAACTTAACAGCGTTGAATTGCAACGTATTAACAAGCGTAGTGAATGCGTAATTTTGGTCTTCATAATACACGAAAAATATATAATAATAACATAAAATATTTAGCGTAAAAAGTATTGTTAAAATGAATATATATATATTGTTTTAATAACCAAAATATAAATGCATGTTTTTTATAATTCCTGTGAATGATAATATAATTAATTTTCAGAGTGGTTTAACATAATTATTTAATATACAAGTTGGCTAAAAAAGGTATGGTTATCTTCAGATGGAGTGCTTTATTGATTAATTTTGAGAATAAATTAAAAAAAAAAATGTATTCATCATGAGGCAATGTAAATTTGGCAAGAGTTTATCAAACAAATATTATTAAATTTGTTATTTCTTTGCAACAGTAAGCGTCTATACAATTTAATACCTGGATTGGTATAGACTCGAGAAGTAATTGTTTTAATGAACATTTGAGTACTTGTGTAACGTATGTTAAAAAGAGAAAATTATTGAATGATATTTAATTATTGTCAAGTTCTTTTTATTTAATCTAAATATTAAAAAATAATCATAAAATCAATATATCTTTTATCAAATTGAAAGTATACTTCAAAAGATTGCACATGAAAAAAAAAACATAGTAATGTGATCTATTATTTTTATTAAAAATACTTCTGAATAAGTTATGAAATTTCTACAAATTACCAATTTATGTACTACCGAAGTCTTTGAAATTTTACAACTGTGTAATTAAATTTATGTTATATTGATTTCATCGAAAGTTTCAAGGTCTTCGATATAGATTACAAAGAATAATTCACCATTGTTTATTTAAATAATTTATCAAAAAATAGTCCATGAATACAACTTTAAGATTTTTCTGGCTTGTTACGTTTAAAAAATTTAAATTATAAAATGAATATTAAAATTGTTAAATTATTTATAATGTTTAATTTTTACGACAAACTTTTAATTCATAATAAAAATTATTACAAAAACAAAATTAAAATGAAACGTGCCTCTGAATAGTGTATAAATTTTTTGGGTAATGAAGTGAAATTTAGTGGTGGTAGGGCGAAGTGGCTTGAATTACTACGCGCTGCATAAATGACGTAGAATGTATGCACTGCATGTTATTACAGGAGATTAAATTGCAAGGATTACCATAGAAATTCTATTCCCTTTATTGTATTTACGTAAGTAGTCATACACCATAAACTGGATAATATAAAATGCGGTTAATATTATTTTATTAGTATTTTTACGGCTAAGTATTGGCTAGGAGATTAGATAAAATTAGAAACATAGGAATAGAGTAGAGATAATCCCAGACAGACTAACATCCACAAGTATTTTATATATAGAAGTTGTAATATATTTATCTTTATTAAAAAAATTATACATATAGCAATATTTACTAAATATAGGGATTTAAAAATAGTTAGTAGTAATACATTCTGTATTGATTAAACTCAAAATATTTTAACCACAGACCTACAGTATAATTCGTTTTACAAGAATCGTCATTTTAATTAATGTTTAATTACTAACAATTCTTATATTACTGCATGTTATTCTGAGTTACATTTATAGTATTATATTCGATTGAAAAAATATATTCTTCGCCATAATTTTTGACTTGAATAGAGTCAGAAAAACTTATTATTTTTCATCATAAATAACCGAGATATGGAATAATTTCGTCATTGTTCTAAATCTATGAAATTTCAGTCATTATCTAATAATTTGAAGCGAATGTCCTAACAGTATCGGCATTATCTATTTATTATATGACTACAAGCTAGTGAAATATTAAATAGCGATATTGTTATTATATCATATTACGCACACTTAATTGAAACACTTTCTATTTTTCATATTTTCTTTCTTTTGATAATATTCGATTCTAACAATTTCTTCACCTTGTATATATATTATTATATTGGCATGTTTAAATATTTGAAGTTTTCTACGAAAACATATTAATTAATGATTAAAATTAAATCCTTTGAACGTTTAATAATTAACATAAACGAGTAATTATAATTAAGCAAATAATAACAATGTTCGTCGGAATTAACGCTTCATGGCGTTGAGCACAGAAACGCCGCGACGCTTTAAGAAAATTATTCCCAATTAATTTTTTCGCCCTTTATATCCCCAACCTTATTTACACATAATTAAATAAAGTTTAATATAAAATAAACAAACCAACTACTAAAAAATAAAGGGAAAAATAACACCGATTTATAATGATTTGTTTATTTATTTATTTTGCCTGCGGTTGAAATGTTATGGC
Source organism: Philonthus spinipes (assembly GCA_963082785.1). Taxonomy (NCBI): domain Eukaryota; kingdom Metazoa; phylum Arthropoda; class Insecta; order Coleoptera; family Staphylinidae; genus Philonthus; species Philonthus spinipes. The sequence continues at coordinate 36,727,601 of OY720300.1, forward strand.
ATTAAAATTAATATTAATTCACTCAAGTTACCATTAAAAACGGGGAATTATTCCCAAATTGTGTATAAATACAGGCCGGGCCATTAAACATCCCTCAAGTACGATTTCGTAATCGTAGTTATTTTAATTCGGTTTATTACCAACAGGGGGAATATAAATCCGGTCTGCAATAAACATCTAGAAGATATCCAATTTTACACCCTTTTTCCTAAACGTTTCATCTTAATTTATATACAGCCTTTATGATAATTCGAAAAGCGTAGTGTATTTTAATAGGGGTAATTTATATAAATGACGAAATTAAATTTTGCTAGTTTCAGTTTGAAAGTCGCAAATCGTGTATATAGTGGGTTCACAAAGAAACGATAAAATTAATTTTTAACTGTGTATTTTTTTGCATTAGATACACGAGGTGTCTCATAAAAAATTTCCGACACAAATTAACTGTTTTAATGTATCATCCTATATATAATTATTTATGTCGATTCCTCGGATTATTCTAAATACATTTTTTTTTAAATTTTATTCCTTTTATTGTGATCGCACTGAAAGAAGAGGAATCGTTAACTGTTCAGCCTGACGAACAATTTGTGTTGCGGTCTGAAGAGAGACGAGATGTGATGCGGACGCGTTTATTTCTTTGAAATTACTAGCCATCCTTTTTGGACCGTATTCAATTTTTTTATGGCCCATATACTCTCATATATACATGCGATACAGAGTGGATCGATTAATTGTATAGTTTATTTAAACCGCGTGCACTGTGTTCATATTCTTGTGTTTTTTTAATCGATAGAAAATATAAACTATAATTATTATTATAATTTAATGAATTATTCATTTTTTCAGTTGTCACTTATTATATTTATACAGGGTCCTGCATCGCAGCGCCCGTTTTTGATAGCTCAGTTACTAATAAAGTTAGGACTTTAAAATTATGGAAACTTTACTTGGTTCATAGGACGTACTTTAGGAAAATATTTTTGATTAATTTAAATCCGTTGGTGACAGATGGTACCGCACCAAAGACCTCAAGTAGATGAAGCAGAATTTTATGATCAATCACGCGTAAGAAATCTGTATATATTACATCGACTTGACCGCAAGAGTAAAGAGTCTCCGCTATATACTGAGCAATTGTTCGTCGTTGGATACCTATTGGACATAAATTGGTAATATAAATAAAATACCACACCCTCACAAAATTTCCTGGAAAACCGGTAGGAGAAAAATTCTGTGTCCAGTAGATCGAAAAGCCAGCTGCTAGAAAAAGATCGAGCCGATCAAATAGATCGAACAGCACACGCCTATCAAATCATTGAGATCTAAAGGGCTCGATCATTTTTAAGGATGGAGGAATCGATCTTTTTTGATCGATCTTGTCCATCACTAGTTATTGTATCGCAGCAAATTGAGTATGTAACTTCAAGTAGATAAATATCAGCATATTATATTCTAGGGTATTATTTCATATATTAATTAAATTAAATATTTTTTGTCGAATGTTTTATCTAAAGCATTAGTTTAGCAATAGCATTGTGTGACTGCGAACGTCGTAATATAATATCCCTGGTAATATTATTTTTTTAATATGAAAATAAAAAATCTATACACTGCAACCATGTTAATCTAGTTAAAGTAATGCATACGACACCATCGTGCTTTTAAATATTTCCGGTCCAGCAGAACTATTCCGCGTAGGTGGCGTAACTAACGTGGAATAAAATTCGCATTAAAAAAAATCCGATTTTAGATTATTACTGATTTATTTATGACTGAAAATAAATAATTTGTAATATAAATTTACACAGTTATAATAAATTTATAAAAAATCAATTAGAATTCTTTGTTTTGTTTTTTGTTTTTTGATATTTTATACAATTTATATTTTTCTGCTTTTGTAAAAAGGTCATATCCGTAAATATGAATAAATAAATAAATTCTAAACCGTTCCCTTATTTTGCAGTATGTGAAATCTATTATCAATATTTTAATAAATTTCAAAATTATTATTCTCAATCAGATAACGAAAAAATATTATTTTTTAAATATGTTGAATAGCTTTAACCGTAATTATTTAGACCATATCGTATTTTAATTTAAAAATATTTGTTTGTATATTATTATTCCGTGTTTTAGAAGTTTTCCAAATTCAAATTTACCACCTTCTTAGTCTATTGATTTAATATTGTTTGAATGCTTGTCATGTTTTCTTTTATTCACATATACAATTTGTAATAATTTCATATAAAAAGGGTTAATACAACACATTGTGTTCTAATGTATTTGTTTCATGCATTAATTAAATATTCAATTTTTTTTGTTGATGTTCCGTCTAAACCATGAAACATAAAATGAAACTTCTAGTTAGAATTCCATAAACATTCTTCCTGAGAAGATTTTTAATGTAACATATTTATTAAATAGATATTGATCTTCTGATGTTTAACTTTTCTTATCCTGTGGTTTATTCGCTTCTTCTTCAGCTGTAATTCATGAAATATAAGGTGAATTATATTTTAGGAGATATATTTATGTTTAATTTTATTCGAATTAAATGGCATAAATTATTGAAACTAAGAGCTTATTCAAAATTGGTGGCTTCACATAATATTGTAATCGATACTATTTAATTAAATTAAATTATAAAATCGAATTACACGTGTTGTATCTAAATACAGCTTGAATAAACGAAGTGCGTAATAGTTTCTTAGTGCGACTTTACGTGTTCAATCAATCTGAATCGAAAATTCCCCGGCGTTACTCCCCACTCGTGTAAGGTTCTCCAGGCATGTATGATGTACTTGAAATAACGTCGATAACGTCGTGTTCAGTAGCTACATCGTCAATATAATATATGTGCGCTATTCGGCAGCGATGCTTTCCCCTTCCCAAATGACCTTTGTTGATGCAGCAACTTTCTGGGATATTTACGATTTTATGACGAGTGTCTCTTCTAGGCCTAGATTAATCAACTTTCATTATGGGATATGATTTAAATGTCGGTGGAAATGAAATTCGATAAAACCCTAACAAATATTTTTTGTTTCTATAATTCTATGATATATTCTTGTGAAATCGCCACCAATAAAAATATATTTACTGTAAGGATATTTATGTTATTTCATCAAGCTCATATCATACGGAACGCGAGCTTCCCCTTGGAACGAAATTAAATTGATATAAAGATAGGGCACGTCATGGGCATGTCAGCGGCGCACGTGCAGCTCCAGTAAACTGGAAACATCTCGTAAAACTCCATCCCCGATTTGATTGATGTTAAATGAAAATACATGGAACGTAAACAAATACAACCGCTTGGATGGGATATTAGTGAAATACATTTTTACTCATTATTTTATTTTTTGTTGTTTTGAATATATATTTACATTTAATCCATATATAATTTGTGTTATTATTATTTTATGAAGAGAATCATTTATCTAATATAAAATTAAAGATCATGATAAAAAACTGCAAATCAACCTTCTTCTTTTATAATTTCATTGCTAAGGAAAAATAACAAAGTAAGCATTATTTAAAGTAACTATTCAGATAGTTGTTTAAATCAGGGAGAGACAGATGCAACGGTTTTTTTGCAAATAAAAATGTTAAATTTAATATTGAGTAAGTAGGAAATTTTTTTACGCACAGGCAATAAGGGATTAGCATTAAATTGGAGATCATAAAGGCCATAAAAAGTGAAAAAAAAAAAAAAAAACGTGGTTAACGATAATCAAGACGTTTGCAGTTCCCCAATACTCAATGGCCTTATTGCACAATGAAATATTTCCTAGTAGTAAAATATTAAACATAATACTTATAAATCAAATATATAATTATTAGAGATGGGCAAAGTCGATCTTTTCGATCTTTTTTGTCAGTGCAAAATGAAGTTTATGACAATTTTCTTAATGTTATTTATAATATTAATATTAGAAAGTTTTACCTAATGATTAATAAACTCAATTTTATTGTTATTTAATAACTTTAGCTACTTAAAATTGGTTATTCAGAAATACTCGATTACTAAATTCACTCGATTTTGTCCAACAAAATCGTTTGGGCATTAAGCCCAAACTAGTTGAAATTACAAGCTTAATTTAATATTAACAATGTTTTACCAAATGTTTAATGAGAGAGAAAACTGTCCGATATAATTATAACAATTTGAGCTTATGGAAAAATAATTTTATTTCGTATAAAAAATTAAAATTTAATACAAGGCTATAATATTCACTATAATATTATATTTTTATTTATTCTATAAAAAAATATTCAAATAAATGTTGTAATGAATTGTTTGACTCATATAGAATAGAAAATTAAGTCAATATTTCTATACTGTTTTATTTATTATTATAAATTAAATTCATTTTTCCTTCATTATTAATTTAATTTAATAAAAAAAAAAAAATATGAAAGTATACTATACCTTAATATTTTATACGAGCAATAAAGTGAGTGTGTTATAAGTAATGAATTTTCTAATTAGTTCAAGGTGTTGCGAGATGGAAAGCCATTCCTCGCCGAGGGTGGAACAGCCCCAATTCCGTGAGTAATTAGACACATTCAGGTCTCTTCATTCTCGTTGGTGTACTCAAGACGTGAGCTGCAAGACCTCAGTTTGAGGAAATAGTGATTCTAGCACCTTCGCCGCCTCCGACTGTTCATTTTACCCGTGAAGGGTCCTCGACTGGTGCATTGCAGTTCCTTAACGAGCGCCGAATGCTTGTTGCTTTATCCACTATTTACTGACACACTCGAATGTCAAGGAGCGAGCAATTCGATTATGTATGTGAAGATAAATCGTATAACAGAGGGTTTGCTCTTGAAGCAATATATGTTTATAAATAGAAATGAATTTAAGGTTTTGTGGAGAACACATTAATTTCTGTTATACTCCCATTCTAACCAAAAAGAAAAATGTTAGTTTGAAATATTTATATATATATTGCTCAAAACAATTAGCGGATCACTAATTTGTACCTCCATAAAATTAAAACGGGAAATTGCATGCAAATAAAATTAAGGACGTCTGAAAGATACTATATTTAGTTGTTTTAATTTTCACATATAGAATCATCACGTGCTTTTATTTGTAGGATACATTTCGATGTACACTTTTACAATTCTCAAGAATGTTTAATTCTTAAAAGTAAGTTTGGTCTCCTCGACACCAGAACAACCCCTCCATTTTTGGGTGATTATAATATTTTAAAATCCAAATTGGCACTTATAAAATTGAAAAACAAAATTAAATAAAAAAATGAAAAATGGAAGAGAAATTGCAAACAAAGTTGTTGGAGAAGTATGTGGACACATAGCAGGAATTGAAAATCATACATGGTAAGCCTCGACATTCTCAATCACGAGGATCTATTGAAAGAGCCAACCAAGATGCAGAGAAGATGATCTGTATTTGGCTGGAGTCTAACAAGACCACGAAATGGGTATAAATCGTAGTCCTTAGGAAGCAATGTTTGGTTTTCAAGTCAATGTCGGATTAATTGCTTTTCTTCTACAAGATTCTCTGGATGGACTCGCAACAGAACAAGAGCTGCAAATGCTATTGCATCAAAGTTGAGAAGGAAACCTTAGTGGAGTTTTCGAACACTGATTCACTTATTTAAAATTTTAAAGAATATGACCTTGAGCTCATTTTTAAATCAAAATGACAAACACGTTGATAAGGAGAAACGAAGATTCCTACCACTAGGGTCGAAAACAATAACCAGTCCAATATTTTATAAAGCTCAAAATATCACAAGAGCCTTACTTGAATATAAATGGTCCATCTGTGAAACAATGAATACACATTTCCAATTTAATATTGTATTTAGGTTTAAATCAAAATCTATGCTATATTTCTATTTAGTAGAAAGTTATTTTCATATTAGACAGGTAGATTATGTATGTTCAATTGTAATATAACATAAATACAGTAAAAGTTATGTTGTTTTATCATTCTGTCCAAATTCTAATAGTTATTATATATATTATCTGAATTAATCACTTTGGCAGTAATGCCAATTTACAAAAAAATTACTAAACTTATTTGAATAAAATAATTTATAAACATTTTTTTTTAATATATTTAAAAAGTAAGTGCAATAATTCTTTATATACGGGAAAAGTAATAATTGTTGTTTTTTGGGGTTCTCTAGGACCATTATTTAAAAATGTCTGTCTGTCTGTGTCATCTTAATGGAGTTAAGCTGGTTACACTTTTTTAAACGAAACAATTAAGCCTCTTAATGATTTCCAACTTGAAAGGCGTTTGGTTAAAATTCGCAAACCGGAACGGTACATTACTCTTAAAGTCTTTTGCAATTATTGGTTAATATTTCGAAAAATATAAAAAACGTAAGAAAAAAAAATGTTTTTAAAAGAGGACATATTTATTATAAAATAATATATTGTTGAAAAATTCTTAATTTTCTCAATTTTATTATGAAAATAATGTATGCGAATTAAATTAGTTGGAAAGTACTATGATGAATATATCGCAATTATTGGTATGAATAAATCCTATAATTATATTAAAATAAAATATTTGCTATAACTTTACTAAACTAGTTAGTTTGTAAAATTAACTTAATTACTTCGCAAAAAAGAAACTGCACTTTATCATTAGGAGAATAATTGGATGGAATTATTAATAAGCGCCTTATACCGAAGCGGAATATTAATTGGTCACTTATAAATCATTCCGGTTCATTAATATGCGGTAGGAAATTTTAGAACTTCTCACCACAGAAAAGATCACCGAAAGTATGGTCCCCGCGCAAGATAAAAAAATGCGGAAGACTCCCCCCTTCTGGGTCCAATTAAGTTCAAAGGCCTAATGAACTTATCCGGGAGTCCACCTCCTTTCCTTTCATTTCGCATTCAGTTCGAAGGGCGATGTTCTAATTGTTGCAAACCACTTCATTGTGTTCAATTCCAGATAATTGCACTTTATATACAATTAGTAAACTATGGATTATATCAGTCTGGGATTTGAGTATTATTCAAAATTAATTATTTACGTTCAAGATGCTGAGTATATTCCCCCATGCTCTGTTCTAGCAAAAGTATTGTGAAAGTAAGTAGAATCGTATACATCTATTTTATAAGCGTGTAATACAAATATATTAATATCTTAAATAAAAATGATAATTAATAAATTATATATATTAATATCCGCTAAAAATATTTAAATGACAATAGAAGAGGCCGCTGAAACATTCCATTGAATTAAATATTCATGTTAATGAAATTATCGAAATACCTACAAAACCGGTTATAAAATCCACATACACAGCAAATTTTGATAGCATTATGGGAAATAAATCGAATGCTCAAACAATATTTATCCTGCAAAAAATCTATAGAGGTTATTTAAATCTTAACTTAATCTAGGCAATAAAATGTTAACGTTGTATGGTTTTATATATACAAGAGACAATTTTATTTATATCACAAACATCTTAGAGAAAATGATAATAAAACTACAAACCAATAACCCAAGGACAATCGACAACACAAACCCAATACAATAGAATATTCAATTTAATACTCTTCAAGTAAATATAATCACTTCTCAGTAATATTAAAATCTTCAAACAGAATATTCTTGATAATCGAAATTTTAGTTAAATCTCCAGCTTTTAAAACAGACTTACAACTATTCTCAGCAAACACATCCTAAATTTGGTCACATAAAAAAACACACTTTATGTATATATTAGTTGTAATATACAGAGAGGTTTTTTTAACAGTATACATATCCCCTATGTATACATGTAAAATACCCTAGTCAAACGCATTGATGAATGTATGTTTAGTTGCCTATAATACGCAACCAGAACGATCAATTCCTTCAACTGGGGTAATTCAAAAAACAATTAAACAATTTTCTATTTCTGTTTATGACAATATCGAAATGCACAACGTGGAAGAATTTTCATGATTCGACTTTTTCTTCATTTGTATATATTTTCGATCAAATATTTCACACATTTTGAAATTTGACGTTTAGTTGTGTGTTATAGGCAACTAAACATACACACATTAATCGGTTCTATGCGTTTGATTTGGTTTTTTGCAGGTATACAGTTCGCCTAATGTATACTGATAAAAAAACCTCTCTGTATACATAAAGTGTGTGTACTCGTATTTGAAATAAAGATTATCATTATCTAGAAAATTTGAGCATTTTCTCTTCTATGACTTTCTGGCGTAACATATTTAGCTTTCAAGTTTTATTCTTAGAAAGAGTGTGTGTACTTAAATAGAAAATTATTAATTTATGTTAATTATTATCAAAAATATGTTCTTGTTTTAATTTATTAAAAATGTGGCATCTTATATGATTCGAATCTACAAAGTAGAAAACCGAGAATCGATGTTTCGTCCACTTAAGGAAGGCGAACTTGTCCTGTTTATAATAACAAGAAACAAAATTTATTTAATGTTCATCCAGGCGTTGTACATGGAACACACCAGTCTGATGAGGTTCGAAAAACCGAAAATTTTATCTATGCGCTAGATGAATGGTGGTTGATTATTTTATTAAACACTTTTCTGCTATTATTAAATTAATAAAATTTTGGACACCTTACCAACATATAAATTATTTTAAATATAATATTGTGAGTGCATCTGATAGGACATCAACGCCTATATTTATGAACCTGCGTAAAGCAAAGAAACGATAAGAAAAAAAGCGGTTAAATCAAACCAGATATAAGGGTGCGTTTGATGTAACTAATTGACGCCTAACGTTTGCTAGTTCTGGATTCGTCCGAATCCGACATCGTTCCGACTATTCCATTTTCCACTTCCGGGGCGACGATTACTTACACGGGTCCTAAATTCCAGCAGACCTTTCATGGAAACAGTCGACGCTTGCATTTCCCATTGCCGGAGGCGAAAAATATATATATATACGCGCTCCGCTCGTGCAATAAGGGAAAATCAACGATATTTATCCCACCGCAAATTCCACTGTTTACAGCCGGCAATTATGATGAGTGGACATTTCGCTTTAAAAATTTCACATTATTAACGGTTCTAAAGCGCCGTGTGAGTTTTATGGGTTGTTCGGTTCTAGGTTTCTAAATGTGAAGTGGCATTAGTGAGATGTAATGCTGTGCACAGGTGTCGTACTAAATGGTGGTCTTAAAGGATATCAAAATATTAATTTTATTAATAAAATCAGCTAAATGTGGAAATAATTTATTAATTATTTTCAAATCATTTTTATTTAATATATTTAAATAACTGTGAACAAGTGAATGAATATTGTTTTCTATTTTATAAAATCATCCATTTTGACCTACTCACTTGTAAAATCAGATTATGAGTAATGGTAAAATTAATAAGCAAAATACTCAAAATCTTAAAAATAAACATATTTTAAAATCATCTATTAAATATTGTTGCAGAATTGTGACAATAATCAGTGTTTGATCTAATCAAAACATAATTATTAAGTTAGCCTAATCCTAATTATTGTTAAAATATTGAAAACTTTTCATAGTGTCAAAAACTCTACGTTTTTTCTAGGTAAAATAATCCTATGGCTGCCAAGAAACGTCAACATTCTAAAAATTCCACATCGTCTATATATGCCTGACATGGCCCAAACTCGGCAAGGACAGAACAATTGGACTAAAATACACGTTAAGTTACAATTGTATGTAAAAGTTTCATGCCGGTCGACCATGGCAATTTGTATTTATTTGAAAGATTATAATTTCAATATCTAGCAGATTCATTGCTTCAGTTCATTTAAAAATGTTGAAAAGCATAGAATTAAATTAAATGAATATAAATAATTCCAGGGATAGAGAAAATTTGCACCCCAACTCTTTAAATTAAGAATAAAATAAACTAGTCCAAAAATCATACCGCAAGTACAAATGAGCATACATAAAAAAAATATGTAATTTCAATTTCAAAAAATAGTATATAAAACTTCCCATGAGTTTTGTATACTATTTTATAAGTGTACTCGTGTACATGGTTCCGCCTCGTGTGAAACAATCATAGTCGTACGAAAAGTTTCACTTTCTACACTTGTTATGTAACATACTATTATCTAGATTATTTAGATGTAATCGTTCGTTTCAAGTAACGGTGTAATTATATCGTCAGCGTTGTTAATTTTCCGATTTCCGGCCGCTGACCTTTGCTTTGTCATTCCGAATAACCAGCACGGAAAGAGAGAGAGAGAATATCTTTATTGACAGAATAGTAACATTTACAGTACATAGCAATTATTTACAATATATCAGTAATTAGATTATTCGTTTAGAACTGTCACTGTCACCAATTTTATATGGTTTTTTTGTTTTAATTTATTTATCTCAAAATATTTATGTATTAAATATATGTAAAATAATGTGAATGAGAGTAAATTTTGAGAATATTAGAAGATTATATGTACATAAGTATGAATAATTATTGCATTATATTATTATTATATTAACTTTGGTTTGTTTTCAATTTTATGTTAAGTTATACGAAATATGTTTACCGTCAATACTACATGTATTTATATATGTTAATATCTTAATTATATATGCAATAACTCATGAATTATTAAATAAAAGACGAAACTTTCTTGGTTCATCTCATAAAAAATCAGTAGTACTTCAAATAATTAAGTTACATACCTCTATTTAGATATAACTGTTATTCAATTTAAATTTCGCTTAAAAAACACATCATATAATGTTAAGTAACCACATTTATTCAGGCGAAATTTCCTTCTCAACAAATACATTCAACGTTGTTCGTATTGTATTGATGTTTTGAATTCAATTATGTGCGTCGCGATGGCAATGGACTCAACACGCCGGGTGAAAATCGCTGCCGGAATATGTGTATTTTGAATATACCATTCGCAAAACAATTTAACAATTTTTCGGAGCGGCAATGAATAGTTTCGTAACAAACGTAATTCAGACTGACCGAAGGGTTTAAACCCCTGAATTGACAATTCGGCCGAGTATTGCACAGGAATAAATTCCCCTTGCGAATGTGAGTGTACTGCTACGTGAACAAATGATCGGGGCTTTTAATTGCGTGGAGTTGAAAATTCGTGTTTGCTTTATCTTACAAAATCAAATATTACGATTTGATTTATTAAATATATAATGGAATTATATTTCGTTATTTACAATTCGTGCTTTAAATCAGAGTTATATTATTCTTATTGATTTCAAGTTATTTATTTTATAAGTTGTACATGCTAACTAAAATGTTGATTCCACAGAACAAAAATAATATAATACATTTACATGTGCATTAATAATCATAAATGAAACAGACTGTATAACGAAGTAATAAAGGGATGTAAATAGCCGTTACGCTTATTTATATCTATTTATTATTTCTCTTATAAGTCTGTTTTATCCAACAATATATGACGCTTTTTCCAGTTTCTAGAGTGCTCAAAAATGTCTTGACTGTGAGCGAGCATGAGATGGCGCAGTAAGTCAATCGTTGATGATGATTAATAAATAATTACAGTGGACAATTTTTCTATTATAGATATGGTACTTGAATTATCTATTCGATTATTTTTTAAATATTTTATTTCTTCGCACAAATTCAGTCAATCCGGATCGAAAATCAACGATTGATATAGACTGATAGCGCGTAAATTTTAAATCAGTAAGTTTACAGTAAAAATAGCGTCATGTTAGTGAGAATAAGCCATTAGCTGAATTAAATTTTCAATTTAATTCTTGAACCCAGATTGCAAAACACTTTAATTTAATTAAACGAGACTATTAAAACCTCTATAAAGTTCATATTAAAATGATTCTTGATGTTTTGCTTTTTTCATACAAAGGAAAACATTTGTATATGGTATTAATTTAAAAATTATTATTTATATATCGTTATGACTTTTGAAAATTAAAATGTATGTAATGTCAAAAATATGCATCTAATTAGATCTAAATAAATGTATGGATATAAAACACTTTGTTTAGAGTGAAAATTTGTAACCCCGTATATATTGAGTTTTCTAAAAATATTAAACATAAATTACGACGCCGGCAAAGACTATGTGAAAACAAACGCAAAAGAAAATGTCCAAATAAACCGGAAAACCCGTCGTAATATTTATATTTTACAACCCCTACTCTCGCAGATTTATGTCGACGCCAGCGGATAAAAATCTCGCAGCATATGTAAATAGAATTGCGCTAAGAGGAACGAGTCCTCAGCAGTTTAACGAGGAACCACGGGGCAGAAGGGGTAGTTTATATTTGCACACGCACAGATAAGACGGGATTAAGTTTGACACGAGCAGTAAAAGTCTCTCGGTTGCGTATTTGCATGTTATGTGATGTGCCGGGCTTTATTGCTCCCTCTTTCTCGCTCTCTTTACCGCACACACAACCGTGACAATCTCCGACTCTGCCAGGCCGAGTCCCACCTCTTTCTCTCCATCCTGCTGACACCAAAAATAAACATAGCTTTTACTAAATTACCATACGAAATTACACCCTAAGTTAATCTAATAACATTTATGTTCGCGTATAAAATTTAATGATCATGTTTAAATATATTATATTGATTAATTAAATGCAAATATAATTAAATAATACCAATAAATTTAATATTACTCAATTTCCAGAATCTGCGCGACTAAAAAAGGCTCGTGGCATAATTTGCTTTTCTCGTGTAGGCCATTGCTTAATCTTGTTTAGAGCTTTACCAGAGAACAGGTGGGTCAGTCTTTCTCCCACTTGACTTCGGTTACACATACTAGCTGCTGCTAAAACTCCTATCCTATCTCGACATTATTAAATATTATAGTTGGTTGTGTTAGTCCAGCTTGAAAACCGTACCAGTGTACCCTGTCGATACACCATCAACGTAGAACTGTATGTTTTACCCGTTTTACTATTGTTATTTATCACAACAATAAAATTTAATGGCCTCCGTTAATTGAATAAATAAATAAATAAATAATAAATGCGTTACACGAGTTTTTCATTCTAAATTATTTTTAAGTGGAGTTAAAAGATAAATCCACAGCCGACAAATCCTAAAATTCAAAAAAAATTCAAAAGTCCTTTGTCACTCATTCACGCGGGTTCTTCTCTTTCTGGATCTCACAAAATAATAGCAACTCTACCATTGGCTCTTACATTTGGTATGACGTCCCTACTCACCGAAAGTGTAAGCTGGATTCCTCTTCGGCTTAAAATGTGCCTTTTACATACACAAAAGTAAATTCGTGATACTGTATATCGCAACCGTTAAATTACTTGGCCAGAGTATCCTTTGTAGTTGCTACCTAGAAGTTTTGCTTCAAAATATGTTTATTTTAAGCTCCTGATGGTAGCTACATCCTCTTTTTTTACAATTACTGGAATGAACCGAATATACCCTTCAATTAATGCAATCGATTGGGTCTTCACAGCTTTTTTCCTCGTGAAGACTCTTACTGCACACACACATTTGTTCTTTTGAGTATCGTTAGATGTGTGTCTGAAAGATTAGTTCTTAAAATACCTTAAAGGCGCCCGTATATAAACACTAGTAGGAAGACAAAATATATTCTTTGCTTTTGGTTAGAGTTAGGACTATTACATTTGAGGATTTGATAAGGTATGCCCTAAATTACATCCCCTCGCCTTGTGATAATCTTCAATTACTCTTAACAAGTCCTTTTTGAATCGCGTAAACTGAATCTCTTATAATAAATTATAATTAACTGTGTGTTTCGGGCTTTATGTGGTATCTTTGAACTTTATCATAACCGTTATATCAAATTATCCTATTCTATTTGTCGCCAGCAATTTTCTTGATTGTGCATTACTAACCGTTTCGATCGAGTAGTCCGTCTTTTACTTTATTAATATTTATACCCTTTCCAAGTGGTTCACTCCACCCATTGCAGTTAGCGAACCAGCGGATGGTTAATGTCTGTACAATATCTTAAAAGTTGGCATTGATAGTAAGTGTCTGGAATAAGATACTCGAGTCCTATACCTACGGTATAAATCGGAATTTATTGAGTTTTGTACTCAAATTATTTAATAATTATAATTGCTGATACGTGAATAAATCATAAGTGATAACCAGGATAGTTATTATAATTTCAATTGTATCGGAAATTTCATGTAAATAAATTTGTCAATTCACTACAATTTCATTTCATATATTGCGAATTTTAATCATTTCAGAGCGCAGCGTGGGCGGATTCACGGTCAGACGAATTTATGGCGGCGCAGTGTCTCGGTGCCAAAGGGTCGGCAACTGGCATTACAGAGAGAGAAAAAATAGAGCAATAAAATCCCCCAGATTTCTATACAGCACTTGAGTCGATAACCGACTAACCCCCTAATACAGTTATAGAGGGTAGTGGGCCAATGGACCAGTGCTCATTCTCTCGCCCTCACCCCTCAACTTCTCAAGTCGGCCATTGGCTTTCCATCAGCGCGGGCCTTTTTATTTTTATTTAATGTCTCACAGAGTTCCATTTAATCTTTCGAACCAGGGAGGATGACAGCTAGGTTGAATGTAGGCGGATCATAACTTTTAAGATTAATTATTTTTACTTTATGAATTTCAGTTATCGGTAATTGATTGTGGTGTTTAGTTTTCATGTAACTTACTTATTTTTGTTTCATGAATTCGTAGCAATAAATTATAATACAAATTGTAACAATAGCGCAAAACGCCATCAATGTATTTGGATCACACTGGTCTGATGAGGTCTGATAGTCCGAAATGGCCAGTCATCCAAACCAGGTGAATGGTAGTTGAGAAAACTTATAATAAATTATAAAATAATATAAATTATCACCACAATAACATTAAATAAACTTATTGTAAAAAGTTTAATAATTGAGAAGTTGTTCTGGTTGTAAATTAATGTTAACTTTATCGCGCCGGCAAATGTTTCAGACGGACAATAATTGCACGGCGCGTCCATTCCCTCGGCTAAACTGCGCAAAATGCCGGCGCTAGTTTGTTGTAGTTCGTCGGATTTGCATGCAGATGACTTTCGGCGAAATTTAAGTTCGAATAGTTTGGATAGTAAAGAGCCGCGCGGCCGTAAACTCATTCGAATGGTCCATAATTGCCGAGAATAGTTGTTATCTAATGTCCGCACTTCATTCAAGGCCCTACAATTCAGATCATCGCAATAAATACGTGCCACGTGTAATTGAATTTAATCTAAGGATTATTTAAATTGCATTTAATTGTTCTTAATTGAATATAATTGAATTAAAATTTGTCAATCTAATAAAGTGCTCATGTATTCAAGATTCAACCAATTAATTTCAAATAATTATTATATTCAATAATATGATTTTCATTCTAATTTAACAAAAAAAAAAAAAACACACAAAATGCTTAGGAAGTGGGTGAACGCTATGTAAGTAAAAATAATGTATTATGTAAAATGAATTAATTGAGTTTTGCAGTTTCCTGCTCCCCTAAGTATTTTAGAACAAAAGCATAAGAAATCAACGTTTTTCTGAATTTTAATGATATATGATGAGTCAATATTTATTTTCAAAATAGAACTAATAGTACAAGAAAACTAAAATATAAATTAGTGATAATTTTTAAAAAAATAACAATAGTCCTAATTTTATAACAACTCAAATAATTAGTGGAGTACGAAACTGCAAAGTGTGATATTACATATAAATTGCTATTACCGAGCGATCGGTACATAGTCCTTGTAATTACAAGCAATTATAGGGAAACATTTTTAAAAATAACTCCATTCAATCATCAAACTAAATCATAATTTAAATTAATCAGCATTTATATTTTATATGATATTAAAATTTTATTACGTTCAAACGAAATACCCTCCGATTTAATTTAGACCATTATTATGATAATTTTATTTAAATAAACAAAACTCCATTTCGTTCATCGTTGTCGCAACCATAGAAGTTGATATTATTTATGCCCTCGAATCTGCACGTAATAATATTCAAATTTTCGCGGTAAATCATATATATAAGGGAGCTCAGTGAATATATATGTATGGATAAAATGAACGTAGTCAATGTAGCTAACACTGAAGAAATAATACCGCACAGGCAACTTTTTCATGCTTAGTTTAAGCCGGCGATGTCACGCCTCATAAAGAAAGCTTCGGTGCAAACATCCCTCATGAGCTTTTACATAAGGAAGAAGGATAGTACGAAAACAACGCGTCTTCGCGCCGAGCATTCGGGTTTTATTAGTTTTTGTTGTTTAAAGGGTCGCGTCGTATAGGCGGATTTTAAACCACAGCTAGGAGGTGAATCAATAAAATTTAAAAGTTTGCAGCTGAATAGAATTTGAATATTAGATGATTTTTTTATCACTTTCAATACACACTAACGCAATTGTAACGGTGTTTATTTACAGAATTTCAAAACTAGCTTTCAAATCATTATCTATAGTAGATATTTATTTCTTTTAATTACAATGATCTTAATTCGAATTTACGATTTAAGTCGAATGTTGTCGTAAATAGGAATTCCTATTTTCCACATATAAGTTTGAAAATGTTCAGAAAATTCAGGAATATTAAAAATTTCCTTATAAAATTAAATAATATATATTTCCAGTCAATATTATTTTGGCAAAGGCCTTTTATGTAAAAAAATGTAGATTGGAAATATTATTATGTAATTTTAAAATTTATAAGAAACAAAGTATAAGACATTCATTGAATACGTCTGGGAAAACGTTATTAACGACCCAAGTTTTATTAGAGTAATTTCTTCAGAACATATAATCCAATTTAACGTCTTTTGTGTTTTCCGTGGCATATTTGTATTGGTTATCAGGACTGGTACGATTTTTCCTAATCTCCCCCACCACCCTCACCAGAAACGCCGAAATGGATGATATCGATTAGCGTGCGCCGCACCAGGATGAGGAAGCGGCGAGGACTTTTATCTCCGTCGACGTAAAGATTAAATAATCTAGGAAGGAGGAAGTCGCAATAAGTCGATAAATCAGTATTCAATAAAGTATTTATATGCGTATCCGTCGGTTGTCAGTGATAAAAAGCGGCGCGTAAAGTCTTATCATTTGCGGAAGCGTTTTCGATTCGTCTTGATGGTCCGAATAAAACAGGACCGTAAATTCGGCTGGTCAAGATTAACTCCGCACGTACGGAAGTGAGTCGTGGATGCAAAAGGTTTCGGACGTGGGGATACGACGAGGGCGTGATTGAAATTTGTTAAATAGCCCCGGATAAATGTATTAACGTGTCACTCTCGCGTGCATTTTTTGTGTTGCTAATGAGAGTAAAAAGAATATATTCCACATTACAGAAATGGGAGTAAGAAAAGTTTTAAAATATATTAACTGTTTTTATATTTTCAGCTCCTAAATAGCTACATCCTCTATGTTTTATTTTTAACAATTACGGGAAATGACCTCTTTTCAATTAATACATTCGATCCGGTCTTCGCAGTTTTTTTTTCCTCGTGAAGACTCTTACCACACACATACATATTCTTTTGAGTAACGTTAGCGGTGTGTCTGCAAGATTAGCACCTTAAAGATGAATAGGGAGGCAAAATATATTTCTTGCTTTTGGTTAGAATAGTTGGGCTGTTAAATTTGAGGATGTGACCAGGTGTGTCCTGAATTACATCCCCTCAACTTATGAGATTTTGATTTTCCTTCTTATTTCACGCTTTCCGGAGAATAAGAGAAATAAGAAATTTCCAGTTTCTCAAAAGAATTTCTTTCCACGTTTTATTTATTTATTATTATTACCATTATTTTTTATTGAGGAATACATTGTTCTTTTCATATTCAAATCTCTCAAAAAATATTTATACAATATAATTTTTTTAGGTTAGAATGTGAATCACTTCTTTCTCTATTTTTAGAAAAACATAATTAAGCTCTAATTTCACACATTATTAGCATTTTCAGCAGATAAAACTGTTTATTATTTCCACTTTTTTTTGTAAAATATTCACTTTTCCTTTGTGTGTTATGAAAAGAATATATATTTTTCTTTTTTTGAAGAGAATTTCATGATTTTGAATGTCTAATCAATTTTATAAAATCTGAATTAATAATAATTAAAAATAATAATTATAATAAGAAATGACGTATTTAATAAAATGTTCGGAGTAAGAATAACTGGCGATGGCCGTTTCGGTCTTTCGGACCAAACCAGACCAGTTTTTTTCATATATAATGGTGAAGGTAGTGTAAAGGATGTTGTCTTGTGATTAAGTAATTAGATATGAATCATATAAATCATAATAAATGGTATTTAATCGCAGCACAAGATCCTTTCACCGCCTTCATCAAGACGTCGTACATGGAACACACTAGTCTGATGAGGTTTGAAAAACCGAAATGACCATAACTTGTTATCCATACGGTGGTTGAACATTTTATTAAATTAATTATATTATTAGAAATATACCACAATACACAATATTTTACCTAATTTACAAGTGCCAACGTCAATAATTTTGGTCTATAAGGTAGACGACCGAGAATCATTGTTTCGTCCACTAAAGAAAGGAGAAATTGTCTTGTGTATGGTAAAAGATTCAATAAATTGTAAAAATGTGCTTATTTTAAATATTTTTGTAACATCTGAAACATGTATTTACTGTTTTTCTAGATTCGGTATATATTTTTTTTCTTGCCAGTCGACATTTTTTCCCACCCCAATATGTTAGATACAAAACTAGAGCAGTTTTTATAGATTCGGTATATTTTTTTTCTTGCTATTCGACATTTTTTTCCCACCCTAATATTTTAGATACAAAACTAGAGCTTATAATCAAAATCCAAACCAAAACGCAATTTTATTTTTTATCTAAACAAATCATGTTTTTTTCTGATTTTGTTTATGGTTTAAATATATTTTTTCTTTAGTTTTAATTGAAATACGAATAAATTTGTATCGTCGCCAAAATTTAGAATATGTAATATATCAGGTTTGTTTATAAATAAATTAATGAAAAGTAAAGTTTTCCTTAAATACACATCACTGAATTATATTGTCCATCTATAAATTAAAATCGCAAAAACCAACAATTTTGAAATGAGATTAGATTACAAAGTAGCAGAATGAGCATTGGATAACTTATTTTTAAATAAGAAATAAAAACGTGATAGTTTAAAGCGATACGATTGTATCCCTGGATAACGATCCCTCGTTGTAGTTGTGAGTGCCAGGGTTAAAAGTTCATCCGGATAAGAAGTAACGCGACGATAAATCTTCAGTCACGTTTGAAAAAAAAAAACATCCCATACAGAAAAATCCGACGATTCGCAATTAATGTCCTCTGCTCGATAAATTTATGCATTTAATATTCGCGCTTCAAATTTAATTTGTTAATATTTCTCGAGGGCCATAAATCGGTGCAGAAGTCGTTGAAAACGTTATAAATTCACGCTGAATTAGTACGGTTTTAATTACCGGCGAAGGATGAGCGTCTAGCGCCCGAACTAAAAACGTCTGGCGAGACGAGCCGCGCGCTCGTCACTCCGGTTTTCCTTAATTAAACTAATTATATTTCGGGGTAATAATTTATGTGTGTGTTCCGGGGCGTTTTACCATGATTTATACAGTTTGAATTTGAAGGTTCGCAACCGCAACGTGCGGCGTTCGTGTTAGTGCAAGTGGGCCAACAGTGGAAATTCCAATTTGTCTTTCAACTGGCTAACTAAACTAGTTGCAGTGATGTAAAGGAAATACATTCTAACCACCTGTCAAGTATTCTGTATTTCGCTTAGTTTATATGTTAACATTACGCGGGCTATTATTCCGTTTGATTCAATTCTATGTGAACGGTCCTTTTAACAACAAATTAATGAACCATTGATATATTTCAATCAAAATTTATTGTAGACATAAAAAGAATATTATTTGATTCACGCTAAATTAGTACAAATAAAATAAATTACTTTTTCAAAATGCTTAATTAAATTTATGGTGAAGAAACTAATTAATAGATTTAAATGCAAACTATTATTCTGTTTTTTAAGTACAATCGTTGAGACTTACACACTTTTTCTTACGAGCATATAATAAACCTACGGGGTTGCTACTGGTTTGCATTATTCGATATTATTTTAAATGATGTCGAAACTTTGGTTTACGTTTCTTTGTTGCAGTTGGAGTTTGAAAAGCTAATATTAATTTATATATACATGGTGTATTGAAAGTCCCGAGACGATCGAATTATTCGATAAATACACATTCAATCAAATACCATCTACATAATAAAATGTTCAACCATCTAGCATACGGATACCTGGTTGGCTATCATCAGTTAGTCATCCGTATGAAATGTCTTAATGAAGGCGGTTGAACAGATCTTGAGTTGTTATTAAATAACCTTATATGAATCATAAAAATTGGAAAAAGAGCGCAAGCACTATTGTCTAATTTCAAGTGGCATTGTCAACAAATTGGGTCTATAACCGAGAATCGCTGTTTCTCAAAAACAGATCAAATTCGCCTTCATTTAGTAGACGAAACAACGATTCTCTCAAGTTGTTGATGATGCCTCTTGCAATTATTACTTTTATTGCAAATTCTAATTCTACCCTACGAACTACGTAGATTTTATTGGAAACACATTTTGTATGCGTAATAGATAGTGCAATAATTTAAAAATTAAAGAATAATAACGTGACATTTCATTGAGATACAAATTTTGTCATTAGATAACATATGAAATGATACAGATCTGTAGTTGAAGGTTTGAAAAAAAATCTGTAATGACAACGGGGTTTTCATTTAAATTATCAATATTGTTCTCCTCCTCACACTTAAGAAGTGGTAGTGAAAGCGCATGTTTCATGTCATTCGATAGATTTTTTTTTAATTTGGAAGATTTATATTTTATTTTGGATTCGATGCGTATTTCTCAAATTACTTGATCTTCCTGTGGCATACACTCTCTATGTTATATAAATACTGGTTATTTCAATAAAAAAATCACATATATTGTGTTTTTTTTTTATATAATTCAAGCTTCATTTACATGTATCCTTTTTTAAGATGGATTGTTGAAATTAATCTACATAATTTGAGCGTCTGTTATCATTACTCTACCCAGATGAATTGTCGAATTTCCATTCGATCAGCTTAACGTTACTTGTAAATTTATTCAATTCACTATTAAAATAAATAATTCATGAACTCACCTATTCTAATGACTGGAGGAAGGGCGTTCGCAGTTTCCATAATACAGGTACAGCACAGGAGTAACACGGCAAAGCACACCGCCCCCATTTTACTCGGTGAAGGTCAATCAATTAGAATGAACTCTCGTTCGCGTTATCGCTGCATATGCATAGCACCCGAGCCCTTCCCAGCCCTTGCCGCCCAGCCTTCCTTGCCCGCCGTCCCGAATTATAATCATCAACAGTGCCGTTAATTGGAATGCACTTGCTACAATATTGGTACAAGTCCGGATTTCGTGTCACGACACTAACAATATTTGCTCGGGGTCCAGAATCCTTATCCTTCGTCTCTCCGGCCCTGTTGAATTATTTAAGTCCGCTGTGGCCGCACTGAACGAGCTCGAGTGAAGCGATTGTCAATTAACGCCACGCCGAAGGATTATTCTATGTATCCGTAGTGATCCTGAAAATAAAAGAACTCTTATAAGATGTATTTTCTGAGATATGCATAATAATGATTGAGAAAATCGATTATTTGAAAAATTGAAAAGATAAGGACAGAAAGACCTTTGGTCGATAGCCCAGACAGACTAACACCTACATGTATTATATATGTTATATTGTTAAAATATCTGTACAGTCTGAATAAAGATGTGTGTATATAGAAAAGATAATACAATTTTAATTTCAGAGTACCTTAAATTCTTATAATAACAGTTGTAAAAATAATTGTTTCAGTTTTGAATCAAATATTTCACAGAAACGATTAAATTATCATTAGATTTTTATTTAATATTTAATTTAATATATTACTTATTAATTTTATTTACATTTCTACAAAAATTGTAATGTCCTATAATTTTATAATTTAACTGAAACAACTGTTTTTATAATAATTTAAGGTACTTTGAAATTAAAATGTATTTCATTTTATTTTATATACACACAGGGTGTCCTAAATAGAATATAATTGCATGGGTATCTTTTTTATTCTTAAAGTTAGAGATCTGGTTAGTATCCGACATACTGGTTTAATTAATTTTATCAACATTTATATGTTGATAGTTCATATTATTTAAATAAATATGAATACATTATTATAAATTTACCAATAAAACAAATCACAAGATTATTTCGAAAATTTAAAATTATACATTTTAAACTGTGTTGTAATTTATTTCATTGTAAGATTTTTAATAATTTATTCATATTTATTATATATATATATATATCTTTATTCAGACTATATAGATAATTTTAACAATATAACAATATAAATAATAACAATACATGTAGGTGTTAGTCTGTCTGGGCTATCGACCAGAGGTCTTTCTGCCCTGTCGTGAATGTATGATGAAGTTAAAGAAAAATTTATGCTAGCTAGCTGAACTGTCCTGATGATTTGCGCAAATGAATTGATGAATGGCGATTGTAGGATGTTTGTATTTAGGAAGGATATTAGGGTTACGGGGAATACAGAATTTTCTAAGAAGGGGTATCATTATACACTAAATAGACATTATATTTTGTAGATATATTTTATAACATCTAATAATATGTCAAAAATTAATATAAGAAAAGTGTTATTTCCAAATTATTAAATATTTTATACATATTTTATATAACATAGTCCCATTTCACTAAAGTCTTATCTGTGGGCCATTCGAGCAGCAAAAAAACATTTAGATTTCGGTTTACATGGGGAGTACAGATGTAAACTGGCTCCGGCTCAACTGAGCTTAGGCGGCTTTAAAAGCTTCCGCACATAAATATATCCAGCGTTTTATTATTTAAGGGCTGGGATTGTTTTTGTTCCCTTCGTGCTTTGACCTGACACAACGTTGTAATTTAAAGGTACGTAAAGGGCTTTCCTTTCATAGATGCTCGAAATAAGCCGCACGTTATTATTTGCAACGCATTGTTTCTACAAGTAGAACAATGGCGCTTAATAATAAAAAAATATTCACTCTGAAAGTGATTTATATATCCATTATATCCATTCAGATAATTATGGATTGAGTAATATAATTTATTTCGGATTCATTTTACTTTGTAGAATTTTTATATTTTTTTTTCAATTATTTTATGTAAATAAATCACTTAATCTGTGTCACGATGTAGTTTTAGGGTAGTTTCGATTTTTTAAACGAAAACAATATTGTATGAAATAAATATGAATAAATTATTAAAAATCAATCAATTAAACACAGATTAGATTGAATAACTTTAAATTCTTGACTAGTTTCGGGTTATTAGCCCATTATCAAGAGAAAACAAAAATTTTGTTTTACCTAGTTTAACGAGTATATTTTAAATTAAAATAAACCGATTCATTAATTTCTTTATAATTTAATAAACTAGTTAGGAACCAATACTATATGTATACATATTTAGGGCAATGATGGAAGAAAAAGCAAATATGATTTCTGTATTAGTATGATTTTCTTTATTTATTATTTAATGTATTAGATTAAAACATTTTTTAAAATAATATTCTTTTTTTGTTACTACCACGTTACATAAGTTAGCGTAACTATTTTAAAAATATCCATTGGAACTATTACTTTATTTTATTACTGCGTTACAGAGCTGGGCTTAATGCTTAAAAAGAAGAATTTAATTATGAATAATGCCAGTAAAAGCCCGGCGCCTTCACCAGAATAAATTATTAATTTAACAACAAATTCAAAATTTTAGCATACTATCCGTTTGCAACTGATACTGCCTAGAAAATGCAACTAATTGCTTGAATATATACATTTCTATGAACGTTAACGATATATTAAAAAAATATATTAAAATTTAAATTTTAATATAACCATACATTCCGAAAAGCGTTTAATCAATACTTTAAACATCAATAAGCAACAATAATCGCCTCGCAAAAATTATTTGAGCCAATAATAAGTCACATAATAAATTTGGAGAATCTCTAGCCTCTGTGCGCAGTATCGGGGGGCGAGACGTACCATTGAGGCGGTACAAGCGGTTTAATATTCGAGTCTCACCATAGGGATCTCGTTTATTATAAAATATAGAAGGTTAGACTGGCAATAAATACAGCAATAACCTGGCGCACTTTAAGACAAAATATTATTTAAATAATTATTTTGACACACGTAACTATAAATTTAAAATTTCATGACACTAACCGTTTGAAATTATTGTCTATAAAATAAATAATAAATAAAAAATAATAATATGTTGCTTTCAATGTATAAGGTATTTCAAATTCGAGTTTGACGATATCCCATTTTATAAGAGATAGAGGCCTACCTCTTAAAATTGTGTATCTTCAATATTAAATATTTTCATGTTAGTTATTTGGAATGAAAAACTTTTGTTTGTTGTTATTATTGTTAGCTATAAATTATAATTACATTTTTGTTACTTATCCTATATTGATTTTTCCGTAGGACAATAAAGTATTATATTATATTAGGCAAAAGGTAGCGCTTGCGTCGTCTTTAATTTATTATGAATATTATTTTTGTTGTATTATTAAAAATACAGAAATCGGTAATTAAAATAAAGCAGGGACTGTTTTCTAAGAGCGGGATAGCTTATAGTAGATATCGGATTTCTTAAATAAAACATGCAATCAGAAATTAATATAAAACATGGTCAATCTTCGAAGAGTGCGAGAACGTATAGGAGATATCGGATTCCTTAAATAAAACACTCGAATCGGGAATTAAAATAAAACCGGGCCTTTCTATGAAGAAAGCGAGAGCTCATCTGAGACATGGAAATAAAACACACGAAATCTTTTTGTAAAAAATATATATTTTTTACAAACATCTTTACATCAAATATGAAAACACTTTGTACACTTTTCTTCACTTATTTATTTACAAACAAACATTGATAATGATCACATGGTGATCGAAATGTACATCTGTTAATAAATAAATAAGTGAAGAAAAGTGTTTATTTGTAAAACATTGATAATGATCACATGCTGATCGAAATGTACATCTGTTAATAAATAAATAAGTGAAGAAAAGTGTACAAAGTGTTTTCATATTTCTTTCAAATCTTCACGAAATTCACATTTAACTAAATCTTTACATCAACTCAAAATTTAAAAACTTGAATAATTCATCATGGTATTTTCTTCTGGGGGACGCACCTATAATACGAATCGAGTTTTTTAAATGAAGAATCATCTGATATTCAATTAGAATGTCCGAAAAAATAATTTAACAAAATAAGATAAGGCAACTTACAACATTGCACCTGCACTGTGGTGCTGTGAAAAGAACCACATGTGCGCACTTACCGAAAACGATTTCATTGCAAGTCATTGCGCCGAGTCAGATGGTTTGTCCTTGAAGCTCCCTTATGGAACTTCTTAACAACTGTTCGACTGCATAGAGTATTTAAAAAAATACATCCATCTTTTTTATATATCAAATTGTGTTATTTGGCTGCAAGATCTAAGACGCAGAAATATTACAATTGTTTTAGTTTTTGCTATGAAAAATAATTACTGAACGTCCAATTTCAACTACCAATTTTTATTATAAAATTCGGTGAATATACTGAATGCATGATATTTTGATTGCATTAATGCTCGAGTGGGCTCGATTTTTATTTATTTTAGAAAAGTATAATATTACGGATGCACTCTCCGCGCCGTACCGAACGGCATAAAATAATTATTTCACTGGAAATGTAAAAGTTGTAAATTCACTTTTATGAATCCGTATTTCAAAATTATTTTAGTTCTCGGACAAATTTTTATCTTTTTTAATCATAATGTATGTCTCTTGAGAGATTATTGAAGGAATTGTAGTAATGTGGGCATTAGCTGTTTATTCGATAGAAAATTGTTGACAATTCTGCTCTTATGTAATACCTAAACTACATTAAATCTGAGAACCTCTTATGGGGTTTTATAGCCCCGGTCCTGGATGATTTATCGGAAGTGAAAGTTCAAGAGCTAATTCACAAACTAGAATTTAATTTTATACCGATTAACTCTTATAACTACTGCTAAATTTATATAAAATTAGAGTGTATTGTATTTAAAATTCATTATTGTGGCAGGAAATGATCTTTGGAATACACGAACCCGAATGAAAATCACTTATTGGGATCATTCATTGCATCTTGAGTTAAATAATCATGCTAATACTTTCAATACTTTCGCTGTCAATATTTAAATTAAGTGTGAAGATATCCCCGCTCAAAATATTCTGTGCATACAAAATAAGGACGCCGAAACAAATGAATAATCCACAATACAAACAATATTTACTCAACCAACAAACTTAGCATTCATATATTCATTAAATCTCAGACTGCACCGAGGAATTTCCAGAATCAACAACGTTAACGGATCCCCGAACATCATCGGGAATAACGAAATTAATTTCGAGCGTTCGAACAACTAATCCCGCCAAACGGGGCCGGATTGATCCGAACACGCTTTACAATCGCACATGTTATTCAATTTTGGCAGTGATAATTAATTACTGCGCGAGGATCGGGTTGCCGGCAGCTCATTAAAAACGCATTCCGCTTAATTGGGGAGCAACTCGAGACGCCGGATTTAAATAATCTGATAATCAAAGAGGAATAGCTGAATAGCTTTTATAGAATTAGGGCCCGATTGAGTGCTTTTATTGCAAAAAAAAAAAATAGGGAGGAATTGGGATTTTTGCTTTAACGGTGTCAGGCTGAAAAGCGATTAAGGCTGTGATGGGTTTTAATTGACCCAATAATTATTAATGTATTAATTTAAATAAGGTGGATTAAAAAATATATTCATTTTAAAAGGCATTTCGATTTCATTTTGTACATACAGTGCGTTCTCGCAACAAAACGTGAGTTTATTGATTCTATGTTTATAGAATTCTAAACTTTTATTTTACTCAATTATCTCTATATTGTAAACAATGGTCTAGTTGCCGAGACAGAACTGGTGCAATTCTAATATTATTTATTGTATATAAATCTCTCGTTATAATTGTGTCTCTTGTATTTTTGTATTAGAAATAAAGATTATTATTATTCTTTTTAATTTAACTATGACATTAAAAATGTATGGAGCATCGGTATTAATTAAACTAATACTTATAATGTGGTAAAATAATGATTAATTTATATTAATTATTAATAACGCACTTTATTTGCATTTAAAATTATATAATCTAAATATTATAAATTATCTGAATTACACGTCTAATAACAATATATTACTTATCGGACTGTACAACCGGGGTGATATATCGTGGTGATATTAATTTATTTGTCGCTGAGGCCAGAGTGGCGCTATAAATCTGCGGTCCTTATTTTCTCAATTAATAGGTGCTCCATATCCTTGCTTATCAGGGCGGGCTGCAGTAATTATCCCGTGTCGCGTGCTAATTGGTGGTCGGAATTGCCTCGAACCGATATTCAGATAAACAGAAATACGGCTACTTCTGATGGCCAGACCCAACGGAACGTGTGTTAATAATTCCGTCATAAGCGTAACACATTATCCGAGAAATTTAGTCGAAACGCGCATTTCGGTGCGATTTATGTATGATAGGCCCGGCTACGAAATATGCCGGGGATATCAGTTTACTCGAAGATTGGAAATTGCAGAGTCGTGGAAAGTAACATTAGAAATGGGAATTATGTGTATTTGAAGTCCACACTGTTTCTGGTGATACATTTATTAGTCGAGTAAGAAATTGAATGCACAAAAAAAATGAAAAGAAACAAAAATTAAACTCTATAATTACTTGCTAAATGATAAAACAATAGATTTTATATTAATTTATTTCCTAATAATTTAAGAATTATAATAAATTGTTTATCAATTAAATAAAATACCATAAATTTTGTATAACATTAATTTATTTTTTATTGGCGTTGTAACTTAAATTGATTAAGAAAGTATAACGAAATTGAAGCCTCAGTTATTAACAATACAATAAATCGTTTTTAATTTCCTTTTTACAACAATGTATGATGTTCTAAATTTTATTTATTATAAACTCTTTATTATAAATGTCAACATATTTCTTTTAAATTAAAAAATATACATTTAAAGTTTCAGAAAATACAGAGAATTTTCTGCTTGTATATAATTTAGGTATAAATATTAATAGTGCGTGCTATTTCAAAAGCCATATAACACGGTAATAAATGTTTAACAGAAATCTCCGTATTAGTGGATTTAACAGCGGATTTAATTGCTTTAAATAATTTAGCAGTAATACCAAGAGTCACATTACTACCGGCTATTAATCTTGGAAGTAATTGCACGCGCTTGATAATTCATGCTGTATGGGCTTTAC
This sequence comes from Philonthus spinipes, assembly GCA_963082785.1. NCBI lineage: Eukaryota > Metazoa > Arthropoda > Insecta > Coleoptera > Staphylinidae > Philonthus > Philonthus spinipes. Next base: position 36,756,046 of record OY720300.1, read on the forward strand.
CATTATGATCTAATTTAATAATGCTTTACGTTAAATTATTTTGTAAATATACAGGGTGGCTTCATTCTTCAGCCAATTCTATATCTTTAATTATTAAAGATAGAAAAATAAGTTTTATATAAAAAGGTAAAACAGTATATAAAACGTCGCACTATGCGGCGACACATTTTGTCTCTACGCATTGCGAGACGTTCAAAGTTAAATCTTTGAACAGTAGATCGTGGTCTGTTCCTCTTCAAGGATGAAATCGTTCTGATTAGAAAATTAGAAAAGCCTAGAGCTTTAGATGCATTATTAATAATACTGTCATCGTGATAATTAAAGGATAGATTTTTGCCGAAATAAATATCCAGATCTTTAATTAAGTTTTATAATTCATATGTATATTTAGTTTGTGATGCTATGTAATAATGTATACCTTTAATTTAACATTTTCACTACGAAATAGTCCCAAATTTTAGTAATTTTTGTAAATTAATTTTTATCAGTTATTACATATAAATATTCTTAAATAAATATTAATTTAAATTAATTAAATATATTTAATGGTGAATTGCTACTTTTCATCATTTCTTCTTTTGACATGTAATCATAATTCGGAGATCAATTTATTTAAAAAAATATCACGTTAAGATTACATCGCGTTAAATTACGTCGGACACGTAAATCTCCCGGGATATTTATAAGGCCCAACCTTTAAGTTTATTTTCCCATTTCCTCGCCATCCATGCATCAATGTTTCTTTCTGCCGGCGGATATATATTTTTTGTCGAGTTTGAAAGCCGCATAAATTCCAACTTTTTCGGATGCGTGAGAAATCCGTACTGGCGGGATTAAATAAAAAGTAACAGGACGCTTATTGAAACTGATTTACATTTTTTATTTCGCATGAAGAATATAGTGACCTCTCTTTGTATTCATAACATATGTATTTTTTTTCACTATAAGTATATCTCAATTTCATAAAACAAGAACAATGTTTTTCAACTTTCATTAGTACTTCTTTGTATTATTAATAATTAAATAATTACTTTAATGTAAAATATAGACTGCAGGAATATTTATTTTTTATTTATATCCATCTTCATATTGCATGCTGTTGTTGAATTCCTTATACCTATATAATATCAGAACCTTAGAAGCCGACCTGAAATTTTCATTTATATTATTACTGGGAAAGGACATTGCTGTGTCTCGCTAGGCCCGCCGCCTTGGGCCGCGGGAAGGTGGCGGGGGAAAATGTAGGGAGGCGAAATTGTAATTCCGTGAAGGTTTACGTGCGCCGGATTTAAGTTTGAAATTTTCCCGGTTGGTGAATTTCGTGGACGTATTTAGATTCTCATAAACTTTATATTCTGTCTATAAAACGTGAACGTTGGGGACCGCGTGTTATTTTACAGTTATTAATTTGCATCATGGCCAAAAAATAATGCGGAAATGTTTTTATTTATTTTTATTTATTGAGCGCAACCAATTTCACACTAAATAAGATCTTATAATTTTTATGAAATAATGGAATTTTATTTTTAATGAATTCAGTTCGTATTATTATAATAAAAATAAATAATAATAAATTTTATTTAAAATTTATCATTACAATAGAATGAACAATATAATAAAGCAGGTACTTCTATATAAACAAAAAAATCTAGATTTAAAATAAATTATCGAAGGAAAAGTAATCATAACTGAAACACAACTATTTCATAGTTTATGAGTAAATATAATTACATTAAATTAAACGAAATATTACAGGTAATGCGCAATTATTAGACAAACAATGCGTAAATATAATTAAATTAAACATGATTTTAATACATGAATAGTAATTGCTGACAGGTGTATTTTTAGAAAAAGACCATCCAATGAATGCAGATTATTTATTAGGTCCACGTGATATGGTTGTCTATTAAAATAAAACATTAAAATATGATTCATTTGTTTCTTTCTGGTAAAACATTTTTGTACTTTCGATTGAATTCACTTACTTCATTTTCCTGATAAATTAATTTGAGAATGTATATTCTTTTTACAAATATATTCTCTCTCTTTTTGTCTGCCTTGATTTAAATTATAATTTATTTTATCATATTTTCTTTTATATTACATTTTATGGCCAATAATCCAATATAAAGGCGAATTTTCAGCCTCATAAAGAATTTATATCAAAAGACATATCAATATGGTTATATATTACTCTCCTGCGAAGGAGAGATGAAATAAAAAAAATATATTGTATTTTTATGGATGTAAAACGTTATATTGTAGAGTCAATATGTATTGGAATTTATTAAGCTATGATATACAAACCGATAAAATTATTATAACTCCAAATAATATATAATTGTATTCTTTTAATTGATTTATTGTTTAAGTTTTTTTTAAAATAATGTTGCCATAAAGTAAATCTCAAAGAAAAAATATCTATATGAAGCATTCACATTAAATAGAAATGACTTCTAAGTAAAATTCAGGATGATTCAGCATTGATATTCAAATAAAATAAATAAATTAATAATAGAATAAAAATTAATTAAATGCGGGGCCAATTCTTAAAAAGAAACAAGTTACCTTTTGGTTTTTTTTTGTAATTTTGAAGGTCATTTAATTTTTAAAACAATAGTATATTTCATTAGGAGTCCAGAAAAAAAGCAGGGAAAATTCATTTCTGGACGTGTAATAAACGCAATTTTTTATTATACATATTTGAAAACAAGAATTTTTATTATATTTTGTTATTAAAAAAATATATCCATAATTATGAAAAATATATATACAGCTAATATTAACAAAAATTAAATTAAATTCGAACTGTTATTATTAATGGCATGATCTATCAAGCAATTAGTACTATTACTAAAGTTAATTTCCCCTTGGCAATTTATTTTCCTGAGTTATAATTACGGCTTGATTTTCAGCATGAGAAAGGGGTAAATAATATCTTTGACATTTTTTCTTTGTATGGATTCCGATACAGTGGACGAACGCATTTCTACGTTTCATTTAAGAGTAAGCAAATAACCACCGCTTTCGATCAACATGGTTGCTGAAGCATGCCTTGGTCCAAGTTTTTCGCTGTTTCTCATTTTAATACTAATATGTTTAGCATAACATCTACAATTTCGGTATGCTACAAAAAATCTTCTGCTCTCCATATGTTTACTGACGTAATTCACTTTATAAAATTAGTACTACTGAATGTCATTTGTATCTAGTAAAATTAAAAATATTTTTAAGTTGATTCTACCACTTGATAGCTTTGAATTAGTCAATTTTTGAAATGTAAAAAAGACATAAAATATAATAAAATTTAATTTTAGCTGCACAATTTTTTATATTCCCCCGCCCAATAATTTGAGCTGAGACGATTTTAAATTATCCCCAATAAAAAAATGTGGATTTAAATTCAGCTGCTATTAATATTATCACATAAAAGAGAGATAGAAAAAATGAAAATCTTTTTATCTCCCGAAGCAGCGCCGTGTAGTAACATTGTGCGTTTAATAAATCCTTTGTAGGGACGAAATTGCTTGTTAAATTCGTCGGAGGCGTGTGTCCGTCCCTCCCTTCCCGATCCCCTCCTTCTTCAATTTTTTTCTTCCCTCACCATTCTCGCCGAGGCAATGTGTAAACAGAAAACGTGTCACGTCTGATGAAAAGAGGTAAAAGAAGCGAAGACGGGGGATGAAAAGATGAGACGCCTGTTGTACGGTTTTAGTGTAACTGGAGATCTCCGTGAATATTTTAAGTGGTTATCTACATAATGCACACGGCCTCTCTGCACAGATTATAACATGTATTATTCAGAGTCTATCTGCAGGTACTGAAAGCCGCAAACAACTCCGAATATGTCCACGGGTGGCCGTTTGGTTTCAGCGAGATATACTTTGAGTTAAACAGGCAAGGGTAAGCGTATCGGTTAAGTCATCTCTTATTACACCCTGGGTTTATCTAGGTGAAGGGTGTAATAGTGATAACGTTTATATTTGTTATATTTTACGGAATTTACTACAATAAGTAGTCCACTTTGAGGTGCTGTAATTTTAAATTGAACAATCTAAAAAGTAAATATTTCAATACAGATTTGCATTCGCTAGTTTGTTTCTTATTATTATAAAAAAAAACAAATTTTTGTGACATATATTTATCGTATATAAACAAAATAAAAAGTAGTAAAAACATAGTAATTATATTCATTGAATTGGATATGGATTCCCACGTAGTAACGGTGGAAAACATGATAAAAAAATTGTATATTTGGTTTGAGTATAACGTGAAGTGATGTAACTCGAATAAAAAATTGTGAAGTAAGGAATTACTCAAGTGTTTTTATTCATGATAAAAAAATAGTTTAAAAATATATATTTGAACTTATAACATTCAAATAAATTGATTTGAAAATTATTAATAAAATTTAAATATTTTTTTTTTTTGATTGCCCTAAGGTATGGTCAAACAGATTGACATTTTGAAAATAGAATAAAAGAACATAAGTCTAGTTATGAACAAAAGAAAACAAACGTCACCTATGCCAGAACATCATTTGAATGAAAGCCAAAATTTTAACGAACATTTCAATTTTTTACAAAAAATTACTAAAGGAATGAAATGAAACTTATTGGAGTTATTAGAAATTAATAAGTTGGGCATAATATTGAACGATCAAATAGAAGTCAATAATAATAGAAAAAAAAGTGAAAATAATTAGTAAATTATGTCCTATGCAGCTACTGTGACATTATGACTTATGTTACATAAGTTCTTTAAAACAAATGTTCAACAAACGACATATGATGTTGCATAACAATAACATATTGTATAATGCAACAATTTTTTAATCGAAAATATTTAATGCAAAAAAAAAACAATACAAAAGAATTATGTAATATTGATACTATATTGTTATATATTTTATATATCATCACAGCGGTATAGTATATATATATAATCTAAAATCCCCATCTACCGTAATGGTGGCGTAGGGGTACAGCGGTATAGTATTTTCTATTATTTTTGTCTTAGATTATTTAATTTATAATTTTATTACTTGACTTGTTAGAATTATAACGGATGTAAATGGTTGTTTTTAAGTATTTATTATTTATACGTCATATTCTTTTGTATATTGGCAGAAAGGCTGTTGGCCGAAAGCCGATTGTCGGTAAATAAAATAATAATATTTATTGTTAATTTCTTTCACATTTATATGTATATTGTACTGACAATAAAGATTCTTTATATATATATATATATCTTTTGTATATTGGTAATTTATGTAATCCCTTTTATTGTTATATGTTTAATACTCCCCCACAACTAATTAATTTAATTATCATTCATATTCCTGATGAAGCCACTGTGAGGTAAAATATTTGTTATAATATAATAAACAATATTTGAAACCTAAACAAATAAGTATTTTATTAGTGTTATTTAATATTCCGTTTTTCTTTACTTTACAAATCCCCATATTTTCTTCAAAAAATTAATATTGTAATAATTTTATTTTTCAACATTTTGTCGTTACAACTGCTCCGATAAATAAAGTTATAACAATGATGTTGTGATCTTGCTAATGAGTTGTTTACCGTCTTTTCGGTCTTATAAGGGTTCTGCTCTAACTGGTGGTGGTTTCTTGCTGGCATGACAACCGACCTTAAAGGGAGTCAATTTAATATCCGCACAACTAATGAAATGGGTGGGATCTTAGGAATGTACGTTATTATTTTATGATTAATAATTATCTTTTAGCGAAATTGGTTAATTATTTTAAATAAAATATTAAAATTTCAATGATTATAAATGAGAATATTTTAATCCGTGCTGGTTTCGAATATAAAAAAAATCCCCGAAAATTTCTTTGCAGCTTGTATGAACAACAAATTAAATATGAAATTAAATTTAAAACAATTTAAACCAATTATATTCCACTATTCAATTGAATTGGATAATTAGGAAAAGATAAAATGTAACATTTTTGGAGCAAAGCCGAGCGAGCTAATCTTTAGTGATAAAATATTATGGCTCGTTTTGTCAAATCTGAAAATGAAATCGGAAGAAGTTACATCCTATTGCTTATTCAATTTAATCTTTGTTATTTCTTTTGTTTCATTCGTAGATTCTTAATGATTTATTCATATTTATTATTATAATGTGTACTAACAATGTTTAGGGATAAGAAATATTAATTATGTTATTTATATTCTATTTCATTAATTAACTGATTTAAATTTATCCTAATTTTCTGACTTATTAATGTATTTACTTGCAGTTTTGTATAAATGAATGAATAAAAAAACCTGATCAATAGTGATCGAAGATTGATTAGTTAATAGAGACCCAAACTTGTGAGGAAAAACTCATAAAGATGGCTACAAATAATTGCTTAATTTAATATAGATAAAATATTTATTATGATAATGTTGTTTTATTATAAATAATTAGGTAGTTACTTTAAATAGAAATAATGTTACAATATATTTATCAGGTTTGTCTGAATGAACTGCGTTGGTAAACTAGAATATGTGTAATGTAGTACACAATCCACAAATATAATTAACATTATTATAATAAAAATCCCTAGTAGAAATTGAATATTGATTGAATTACAACTTGTAGATTAATGTTGAAACATATTGTATACTTTTTTCTCATTTATCACTTGGTAAAACATATTTAATAACCGTTTGTTATAATTAAATCACTTTGTTTTGTTTTACTAAAATATTTTAGTTGAAAACATTATTGTATCAGCTTGAATCAAGCTTGAAATACAAGATTGTATCAATATGACACAATATTTGTTTCAACTTGACACAATAATGTGTCATTTTTGTATAAATATTTATTTTCAAGTTGTATTTAAATATTGTGTTAACCTAGTGTCGTGTTCATATCCCAATATTGCTACAAGATTGTAGAATTGAAATTCAATAATGTGTCAACATTGCTACAAGATGTAATTTTTACTAGGGCACATGCTCACTCACAATGAATAAATTATATCTGAAGAAATTGATGAAACAAAGGGGATGAAAAACGCAATGAAATATAAGAAAAAGTTATTTTTATATAAAAAAGAAGTTATAATATGATTTATAGACGAAAAAGTATTTCAGACCGGTAAATTCTTGATATATGTAAACGCATTTTACAGCGGATCTCACCGAAATTACAGCGAACTTCGAAAATATTGCGCGCAATAACATCGGACAAGTGAAGCCCTCCCCAAACAATCCGATATTTCAGAAACGTAAATCCGGTGCGTAAAACGCCTACTTAAAAATTCATACAAGTCCGCGGGTAACAGGGTGAAATGACCATTGTTTCGGGGGTGAATTAAGTGGTCCTTTCCATAATTAAAACGTCGAGTGTCCCTTTTGTCGCTGATATTTACGTTTACGTATTAATAGCGCGTCCATTCGACCTAATGACCCTCATCCCCAATTACAGTCACACCGGCCGCAGCTTTCCACACGTAAATCACAAATATGTAAATCACGGTCGGCTATTTTAAACATATGCGTTCGCATAAATTGCACTCGTGTGCCGTGATATCACCTCATAACTCTTATTATTCATTAGCTGTTTCGTTTATTTTAATTTTAAAAAAAAAACAATATTATTTATTTATAATATTTAAATACAGTCACTAAATTGTAATATATTTTAACAAAAAAGTATGTAATCTAAATGTCACACTGTTATACTATATTATATGATTGAACACAGATAACTCGAAAATGGAAAAGTGTGGATACTGTGTTAGAGAGCTTTTATGCGTATACAAAAAAAGAGGACAGAGCGGTGACAGTCAACAGCGATGCATGGAACCAATTAATAAATAAACAGTGATTACACAGTGAATAAAATAGTACGTTACATGTTAGTGAATTTATATAAATTTTAAATTCTCTTTCGAGTGTTGCTAAATACTGCATGAGTAAAAATGTTTGTTCAAATTAAAAAAAAATGTTTTTACAATATTATTGATGAAGTAATGCATTGTATACGATTAAATAAAACACTTTCAGTTTGACAATGACAAGTTTAAATTATTGATAATAGATGCTTCTGCTTCGTTATAAATTGTTTTAATAAAAAATACTGATTCGTTTCATTTGTATAAATTTAATTTTAGTTTAGTTATAATTGTTGAAACTATAGTCATTAAAATAAAATTAAAGTTACACAAACAAACTTTAAATTTTTGAAACAATTGTCACTAAAAAAATGCGTTATCTAACAAAAATTAAAAAAAGTGTTGTAGTTCATAATTTTTCAATAGTCTTTAGCATACATATATTAACTTTTATTCCATAATTATGGCTATAATCAAATGCCTTTATTGCAACAAATAATTCAACAAGCATATTCATTAAAGTTAATTGTACAGTTATGAGTCTAACTTGGTGATCCAAGTTGTTAAATTAAACCTTAGGCAATACTGTGTTAATAACAGATACATTTGATTTTAATTAATAACAACAATAAAAATTGGTTGTTGAAACGTTTTCACCTCTAAAAATTTGGCCAGGTGATAAATGTGCTTAAATCAACTAAAACCATATCTGAAGTAGATGATAATGCATATGTTTTTTACTTAAAAATCGAGACATGTTTCACGAATCGCACTTTATACCTAAATTGTTTTATATTTGCAAACTTTGAAAGTATAATCAAGCACTGGCATTCGCATATTTAAGAGATAATTGTTATTTGTTTGTATTTGTTTGATAATTACCGAATTGGTCTAAACTATTGACATAATAAAAAGGAGAATTAAAACACATTTGGCTTTTATTGAAGCTAAATATATTTTAATTTACAAATTGAACCTTATTTTATTAAAACACGTTTCACAAAGTAATCGCTTCAACCTTCCAACTAATATTACTTTTGGGGTTATCTCAAGCAATAAACCAACAACAGTTGAACAGCTTAAGGAATAAAGGTATTTTCGAGGATCAATTATGCAAAGATGACACTCAAAATGTTGAGTAGGTGAGTATCATCGAAGCGTTGGCTGATATTTGGTAATATATTTCACTTACAATTCCCATACATCACCTAAGATATTATATTAAAAAAACGTTTTATTTTTTAAATTATAGCATTGTCTTATTTATTGTTAACCTCGATCCTTTCATTTCCATATAATAAACGCTTTAATTCGTTCAATTTTTGTTTTATAAAACAAAAGTGCAATACAAAGATTGAACAAGATCAAATAAATATCGGATAGCCGTTCTCGCACTAATGATTCTTTAAATAGTCTTTACCGGATCACGATTTAATATAAATTCCTATCCACTGCGGAAAAAACCGGTTCCATTCACTATGCCCTATAGGATTTCAATTATATGGATCGTGATCCGTATTGGATTCGCAGATATTTAATAAAAAAGAGAGGGTCCACCTAGTGCTGCTGTAATTTCCAGTTAGTGCGAAACTTTTATACATTTTTCGTATTGATCGGGGGCTTTATTTATATTTCCAACTGTTGTAAATACAAATTCCTCGTCCGCGCCGTAACTTAAATAAGTCAACGTTTCTCATTATGGCATAAGTTTTTCCTTAAAAAAGGAATGTTATTCCGTCCACTCTTTGGGGAAGACGTTAAGTCTATATAGTTTGAACGAGTAAAAAGAACAGAAAATGAGACAAGTTTTCCTAGAGGAGTTTTCTTTAAAACTAGATACGTATTTATTATATATTAACAAAATTACATTTTAATATAAAATAATAATAAAAAATAAAACCAAACCAGAATATATTATTTTTAAATAAACATATTCAATTAATTAAATGTATAATTAAATACAAATATATGTAATCATTTTAATGAATTATGAGTACATATTATATACGGTTAATTTTGTAATTGTTTTATATATTAGAAAGTTTAATATATAAATTAATTACAAAATATTTCAGAAATATCATTAAAGTGATTATATATATTGATATTTAATTATTGTAGGATTATTCATTTCTTCCATGATTGCATAAACAAATAATAAAATAAATAAATGCGATTAGGATTAAATTGTAACAAAAGCAACAAAAATAAAATTAAGTAAAAATTATTATAATTATAAAATATTTAATAATGACAGAAAAAAAAGATATAATTAATAGAATTTCTGATCTAATCGTTTAGAGATAACGAAGTAGCACTTTAGTTATTAGCAACAAAACCGTAACTCCGTGTTGTTCATATATTATTCCCAAAGCGCTTCCCTAATGTTTTTATGGATCGGCTTAAGATGTTAATGGCGTCTCCGCGTCCTAGCAACAATGAGATTATCAAGGAGGATGACCTATTTATGTTTCCTTCTCGGAAATTATGTCTCTTGTGCAATTTTCAAAATTAGCTCTCTTGCCGGAACACAACTGATAAACTTGAATTATGTCAAGATGTATGCTGTCCGCATATACAACGTATTAACACGTACATGTGTTCATTTTCAAGTCTTCTTCCTCCTCAATTAGTGATTATTAAACAATTATATTACAAGTTGTGATTTCACAATTTTTTTAATATTAATTCTTAATCATTAATCATACTGACACAATGCAGAAACCATATAAAAAACTATGCGATTTTTGTTTAAGAAAATATTAATTACAAATATGATTAATATTTTCTTTAAAAAGCTGCAGTAATTACAGTTCTAGTTATAAAATATATTTTTAATTTTTTTTATGTTTTCCTTACGTAATTCCGTAAAAATTTTAAGCAATTATTATAAAATAATAATGTGTAGGGAGTTTACGTAAAGTCTTATGGTAAGCCTTCTTTTTGTACGTTCACGCAAGTCTCGTGGTTTTTAGGTAAAACCTACTAAAAATTCAGATGCCGACTTGCGACAGAACGCACGCTATTACCATATTATATGGGGAGAAATTTGCATTACCCTTAAAAAACTCGGTTTATCCTATTTAAGTTAGTTGAGCAGGCGGCATTCGCTACATGAATATAATTACCCTTAAACACTTTTTTAGAATACATTGTTTTGAACTAATTCCACTAAAATACAATTACTGTTTTCTTAATTGTTGAAATATATATATAAGAGATGAACATCCAGCTAACGAATTCTGTTTGAGTGTTTACAGCAATAAATTTAGTTCTTAGTTCACAAAGGTTGTGAATTCTACAACGATTTTTTTTACAATTAAATTAACGTTTAAAAATAAAAAAAATCCATTATTGATTTTGAATAGCTTTCTCACTTTCCATTTAGTAAGATTTACGATATTATATTTAAATAACTTTGACCAAGCGAATGAATACTCTTTCCTATTTAACATTATTGATGCTCAAAGATTATATAACTATCGACCCATAACTCAACTTCCAGTAATTGGTAAACATTTCGAAGCTATAATTAAAAAACGTCTCCTCGACCAAACAAACCATCTTTAAAGAAAAGAAAAACAGCTGTTGGGATGTCTGAATAAATAGTGGAAGGAATGACTTGAGTGAAGAGGGTAGCACCGTAATCTAACAGGGACCGGCAAATAGATTTGTTATATATGAGTGGCGGTTATAATAGATATACATTGTTGCTTGTAGGTAAGAGATCTGAAATGCCGGGCCCAGTTCTGAATTTTAATTTTAGAGGAGAGGATATGTGGTTGAATGAGAGCTTGGAGTCGAATAGGATGCTTAGTTATTTGCAGATGTTAGAAATTCGTATTAATAATCACTGCATATGAAATTAAAATTTGTGGAAATATATAATTATTTCATGTGCCAAGAAAAATAAATCATAAAAATAAGTTATTGAAAACATATTTAAGGTGCTGCTTCTATGTTATTTTCTATACAGATTGAAAGTTATTCAGTACCTATCGACATTCACTGATGTTTCATAGTAATCGCTTTTTAAATAAGTATATTTTTTATTTATCTTTCTTACATAAATATTTTGCCTAAAATTCAACTAGCAATACATATGAAACTTCCATATAAATCAAAAAATATAATTCTTTCGTTTTAATTACTTAATGCGAATTATATGATTCAAATGTTATCATTTTCCCTGATATCAAACGGGACAAAGGTTAAATAAATAATTTCAAGAAACATATTGCATTTGACAAAATTCAATATATATTAAAACTTACATAATTTTCCACCGCTATAAATTTACATTTAAAATAATTATCAACAAGAATTGCGACCTGAAAATATTTCTTTTTTTAAGGCCGAAATATAAATCGGAACTCGGCAGTGAAAAAGAAAGTAAAACTTGTCCAATCTTATTTTTACGCCCGCCTGTCGGCGTAATTTACTCCCATTCAAATTACAACTTTTATTAATACAACTTCTTTTTTTTTGTTCTCTCTCTCTCTCTCTCGACGTGTGCGTACATTTTTGTTCCTTTTTTTCTCTCGGCCCGGTGGCAAGGGAATTTAATTCCGGCGCGAAATTTCATTTTCACTTTCCATTAAAATTAAAATCGCCAGTTTCGCCGTGCTTCTGACCCACATCAAACTAATAAATTGCCGAAAATGTGTTTACGCCTTACTGGCAACGCAGTTATGGCCGTTGGAATAACACATTATATAATTTGGGAAAAAGATAAATTATTATATATTGAAACAAATTATCTTTTTATTTTAAAGAAATAAACAAATTAATTGTGTTGTCAGCTGAAATGGTTTAATACATTGTGTTGGAGTCGCAGCAGTAGCTGTATGAAGCGTAAGTTTAAGAATTAAAAATGTTTTGTAAATATAATGTGAACGAACTGTTAGATATACGCATTAAATATATAAAGCTTACTTAAACGTATCGATTAACACGGGAGAAACAACCAGCTTGCTTGAAAGTTCTTTTGAGTGTCGAATATTTGCCAGACAATATATTATATGCCTATGGATATTTGTTATATATACAATACATACAAAGTGAAAAGTGTATGTCTGGATAGAAATTTAAAAATAAAAATCGATGTGTCAGAGCATTTTCCCGAAATATCTTTACGATTTTAAAGAATTTGGGAAGCACTGTATATAAATAAACATTATAGCCCCGTAAATAATTTCTCACTTATAGAACAAATTATTTTCCAAAAATTAAAAACATATAAAATGGAGAGAATTTTTCTTAAAGCAGAACAATAATAAAAGACAATACGTTATTTGAATCCACAAAGAATAATGTGACTACGGCGTATCTATCTATCCGCCCTGTTTGTACCACCATTTTTTATTAATATTATATCATCCTTTCACAGCGACTGGTTTTTATTTCTATTTGCTGCAGCGAACGAAATGTAAAATATATTATCTCATTTGTACAGAGCTCGCGAAAGGCCCGGGATAATTTATATTTCGCAATAATGACCCCGGGAGAATTATGCATGAATTATTTAAAAATAAACGTGGCTGTTTAAACGGAGCGAGAAAGGCAATCATGCCAGCTCTTAATTTATCTTGGAGACGTCAAAGTGATGAGGGTTTTAATTTTGCAAATGGTGTGCGGTTCAGTTCTTTTATAACGGGGAGATTCTCCGGTTGTATCTTCCCGAAAAGAGGGTTTGTATTTGGAATGGACGATAAAATCTACGTTGATTCGAGTTTAATTAACGTTGTATTATTTATTATTTTCGTTATAATTTTTGTAATTACCATTTTCTCCCTTTATTTAATACACACGGCGTGATTAAATATGTTTACATAAATGTCAAAATCATCATTTTGATATTTAACTCAAAAATTCGTTTATTAGTCCAGATGCACTCTTTTATAATCGACGTATATACAACGATAATAAATTTACCTACGACCGTTGACCAATTAACATACAAATAAGATAATTCATTGATTCATTCAATGTCAAAATTTCAATACCCTCTTAACTTCTCAAGAAACAAAACATCAGCTAAACTCCCCACGCATTACCTCATTCGTTGTTCCAACCTTGGGCTATTCTAGTATCGTGAAAAATAATTAGAACTGTACTTTTCATTACCACTTTTCCAAGAATGATATATACAGTGCGTTTCTAAATTGATACGTAAGATTTTAAAGGGCGATTTTTTCAGCAAAAATTAAGGGGGGTCTTTCATATATTTTTTTTTCTTCAAAACTCCATCCTCTGCAATTTACAGCCCTCTAAAGTTAATGAAAAATAAATGTTTTTATTTCATACATCTACTACGAAACAATTCAGAAGAATGAAATATAGCATACAATTGTTCCTCATAAAATTGCAATCTTTGATAACCCTAAAATATTTTGACAGATGATAATATAATTACATTTCATGTTTTTTTTTTTTTACTTATGAGAAATGTAATAATCCTATGATTATACATCAAACGCAGTTTGATTTCAAAATGATTAGTTTATTGAAACATGCGAAAAATGTATTTGGCTTACGCTAATAGTACGCACAAAGGGTCCTTAATGAACACAACGTAACTCAATTAAAAGTTGAAAATTTCGCAAAATCTCCACACGCGATGACTGGGCAAGCGTTGCGCGGGGTGAGAAAACTTCATTAATTTATAACTGTGACATGGTAATCACTTTGAAGCTGAAATTCAATTTGTATCGAGATAATGTTTTGATGTGGATTTTGAATAAATTAATTATAGATGCAGCGACATGCCTCGGCAATCAATTACGACGTTATTAAAAGGAAATTTCATCCCTAATCATTAAGCCGTACACACGTAGCCGTTAAGAAATTAACCGGATCCAATTAAACTACCCTTATGAATACGTAATATGAGAAGTGCGGGATGTGCTTTGTAATTAGTTTCAAAGAAAATTTTAAATCGTATGATATGTTAATGTTTCATAATAAGCGAATATATTTGACCTCAAAATTATTATTTTAAAGAAATATTTATTACAATCAAAATACATTAAAAAAAACAAACAAGAATTTACATAAAAATTTTTTTTATTTAATACAGAATTTTGTATATATTTAATCAATTAACGCTTTTGTAATTTATTAAACAACACATTAAGCTTAATTTTGAAAAAAATATATATATTTTCATCGGCGCTAAAATCCATTAAAAAGCACCTCTGATAAATAAACCCATTCACAAAAACAACTTAATAAACACTCTCCTCGCGCTTTTGTGTGAATAAACAACCTGACGTTAAAACATTATAATTCTTATAAATCTTTATCCTAGCTTTGCATAATACAAACACACATCCACTTCCCAATGGTAAGAAAATATCAGGCATACATTTTCCTGTTCATTTGCATTACTTTAGTCCACTAAATCTTCTAAAGCGTTTAACAAAGGATTTCAAGTCGTAAAACCAAATATTTACGACAAATCTTCCGTTTGCCCTGCAATTATCATAATACAAGTTATTGGAAAAACAAAGCTATAAAAAGCTAATAATGGTGTGGTTGTGGGTATGGAAATTTTTATTAACGCATTAAGGATGACGCGTGGGGGATTTAAAATTTCCGCATATAGAATATAAGCGCGGGCATAAAGATTTCAAATGATTTCCTTCGTAAACATTCTGTAGTTCTCACGCTCTTTGATTTTTATGCATTTATTGTTATTTATATTGCTAAATTCTCCATGAATAAGTTAAACCGAATCTTCATTATGTAATGTTCATTTCTTTCTAACTTTTTAATGTTTTCTTTTAGATCACCATAATCTAAATGGTGAATGCGCCGGGTCTGAATAAGCTCCAGGTAAGCCCTTGCCCAAGGCAAAGTATTATAATCGCAAAAATGTTCGAGTCAACAATTGCAAAGAATATGCACGTTCTGAGGATCTGAAAAGCTTAACGATTTTTCATGTTTTAAAAAAAACGTCAAATTGCCGTCATATTTATTCGTAAACGCTTCCAGCTTCAAAAAATGAAAAAGAGTGTGGAGAAATATTTTGAATCCGTTGTAAGGTAAGAAAAAACAAACTAAATTATACTGTTCTTCAAAATAATTGGCTTTAACTTTAACACTCCATTTTTTCTATTAATAATTTTTCCTTTCGAATTAAATTTTCAAAAAAAAAACTTAATTGGCCGAATTCACCGGGGAAAGTACCATGTTGGACACATAACCATTTTTTAATTCGCATAGAAAAATGTTTCAAATACTTGAAACACTTTTTATTGTATTTCATTTTATTGGCGAAAGAATTTCGTCTACTTGAGAAATTCCCTTAAAAATAAACAGTTGTTTTTATAGTCTTTTTTTATATAATTTGGGAAAAAGATAAATTATTATATATTGAAACATAATTATCTTTTTATTTTAAAGAAATAAACAAATTAATTTGTTGAAATACCATATGAATAATAATAATATGACTAAATTTAAAGGTTACTGTGAACATTTAAAAGAACGTTTAATTCATGTAGGATTTTAATTTTATGTCCTTGGCAATTGATTGGCAAAGTAGTGTATAACAAAAATTGTAAAGTAATAAGCAATTAATATTTATATAAGAATAATGTTTAATTAGTGACTTTTACACAAACATCAAATTAATTGATTTGCTTATTATTGTCGCATTTCTCTTCATATAACCAACTTCATTTTCATGAGGACACTTAAGTAATTTTACTCTAAACTGAAACATACAAATACAGTTTTATATATTTTGAAATTTGAAATGTTATATCAAGAAAAAAAAAATAGTTTATGTTGTATCTATTTCTCATTTTATTTTCTTTAAAATAAAGACATTTCTAAAGAAATAATAAAAAGTAATGCTTTAGTGAGACAGAAAAACAAAATTATATATTTTTAATATCCATCCCTATCCGATTAGATGGATATTAAAAATATATAATTTTGTTTTTCTTCGTTTATATAACCCGCAATAATCAGTTTTTTTTTTGCACGTATATATTTTCCGTTGAAAATAAATGAACGCTCTGTATATTTCTCGTAACCGTACATAACACAGTAAAACCATCTGAAGCATAACTTTTCTCGGGAAACAACCCTCTTTCGGAATCAGGCCTTAATCCTGACGGCGGAGCGGTCGCTGTGCCGCCAACTGTGCATGTTTCCACGTGTATGATAAAATATACTCTCGCTTTCTTGCTCCAAAACTTTTGATGCAACTTAATAATTCATAAAACCCGAGCCATGTGTTAGATAATAAATGGGCCTGGGAAAAGGGAATACACTGCCTAATAATGGAGTAATAGCTGAGAGAGAGTATGTGAGCGTTTTTTTTTTTTTGTTATCTGAGAAGTTTACAGTTTTGAATTCTGGTAGTATGCTAAAGTAAATACACTTGGGAGAGAAATTTTTAGTGATTAAATATTGAAATTGCGAATTGAATATAAATTGAAAATTGAAAAATGTGTTTTTTTCTTAACATTTTTACTATTATTATTGGTGATTTTCTGCCTTTAATTTTTGAATTTTTTTAATATTAATATTTATGTTGTTCAATAAAATACGATACCAATGTTCGCGTTTGAGCATACTACGTTAACAAATTATTCATAAATTATTTGTAAATCCTCTGATTTATGTTTCGAATTATCTAATGCCAAAGCATTTTTTATTAATTGTGTTGGTTATTTAATGTCTGCGAGTTTATTGTTGAAAGTAAATCGGATACTTTGAGTAATAAACTGGCCCTTTCATATTTTTTAGAAAAGATAACATCAAATAATTGATCACCGGATTGTATTGACCAATTGTGTAGAAACGTCATAGGTATAACAAAATTGAAATAAGTACATACATTTTTCACGGAAATAGAAATATCCATAGGCAAAATCGAATTTTGCGAAAAACTGCAAAGGCTTAATATATGCAATATAGTTGTTTAAATAAGAAACATTTTTTTTAATTAATAATATGCACTGCTCAATAATAAACTGGAGCACTTACAAGAACATTTAGAAATGACAATTTTGCATTTACGCATTTAATAGTATAAACATAGCATTGCGAAGCACAGTCTTGATAAAGTAGGAAGTCATGTCAAACACTTAAGAAGGTTTGTTTATATATACTGCATGTTAAGGGAGTGTACGCTTGAAGAAATTAGCAGTTTAATCTTCTTATAATAATAAATATGAATAAATTATTAAAAATCGGCGACTAAAAGAAATAAAAGCATAAATTAAATTGAATAACTTTAAATTTTCTAAATTAATAGAAACTGATAGAGAATTTAAAGCTCTACAAATTAATAAGTATATTTGCTTGTTATATTTATATATTTTTAATTATTAATTCATATTTATAATTGTAACACTATCATATTATTTCTACTAATATTAAAACAATCTATTTACTGTTTGTTAATTGTTAAGGCTTTCACTTGGTTATACATTTTTAGTTTATTAAATAAAACATTTTTTTTACTTTGTTTGTATAATTTGTAATTTTATTTTAGTGACTATAGTTTTGAAGCATAGAGCTTCATTATCAAACTAAAAGTAATTTATATTAACAATTGAAGCGGATTATATAGGCGGTATAACAGATTTGAAAAGGGGGTGTATATTAGGTCAAGCTGGTCATTGGTTACGGGAATTTCCGGATTAGCGCGAGCTCTATGAATTTCCAAGGATTCCTACCCTTTTCGGCAAAATGTATAATCGAAAGTACATCCTTCCTAAAAGTATGTTTTGATTCTATTATTTTTTTTGCGAAGGATGAGTTTTTAACTAATCTAATTCCTGTTTTGAAGCACGGTATTCTCTATGACTTTTCAAAGTCATTTGAAAATCAGTAAATATGTCAACAATAACAATAATTCAATTTGTATCTAAAAATATGGATCAAAACCATTGAGGTTTATGTTATATATTCTGGCCTTACAAACGTCTTTTGATAAAGTGATATATTATAAATTTCTGAATAAACATTCAAGATTTTGTATTAATCATAAAACTTAACTCATAAACGTTTTTTTGAAGTATTCAAGCAGAAGATAAGAAGTAGTAATTTATAATAATTTCGAATGATTTTGATACATACCGTAATCATGTGTACCGCAAGTTACTAATTTAGTGTTAGTTCTTATATAAATCCGATGGCTAAGTAATGTGATGTTAATTGTTTATCACTGACAAATATAATCATGAAATGCACTAGGAAAGGTGATTAATAGTATACGATTATAACATGGAACTCATATAAAACGCGTTGAGAGTTTTAAAGATTTAGGTGTGACTTTAGATTACAATACTGCACCCGCTTGGAAATATTTACGATTTATTATTTGACAAACACGAGATTTCAATGTATTGAATTACTGTATTATCCACTCATTCCATCTAAACTAGAATATGCATCAGTAATTTACTCATCAAACTAAAACTCCCATATTAATATTATGTAACGAGTTGAAAGACGCTTTCTTAAATATTTGTGTTACGAAATAGTTTGTAATTACTAATGTTTCTTATACTGCCCTAATGAATATAATTCCATGATTCTTGGGTTATATTCTATATAACTCTTTGTATATTAGTCGCAAATTTGCTAGTTTTCAAATATTATACGAAATTGTAAATACAAAAGTCAACTCCCAGGATATTTTGTATTAATTATCGTACAGTGTATCATCTTGTCATACTTGTTCAATTAATACTTTTATTATACAAATCACACTAACCTTGTAATCCACTCTCCAATTAATCTAATGCCTGCTACATATAATATTATTAGCGACATTTACGACATACACTATAACAATGTTAATGAGATTCTCACTTGTTTAACGAATATATTTGTACAACCTCAATGTATATTATAGTATTAAATGGGTTTTTGGTATGGTTTGTATATATTAGATACATATTTTTAAAGATTTAATTTATTATAATGGTTTAGTGTATGGAATTAATAATGACAAGTTTTCTTATTAATTGAATTTTTATTTTGTTAGACAATAAAGATATTATTGTTATTAAAACATTTTATTAAGTAATAATATAAAACGTTTTATAAGTTATATTCCCTTAATTATAATAAAAATTGCATACACATAATCTGCATATCAAATATTTCCCAGTATTTAAACCATAAATGCAGAACAACAGTTGCTAACTAAAATATCAATTAAAATTAATTGAAAGCGAAAGGTTCACACTGGACGTTTTCAATTTGTGAACGTCAATGGCCCTCGACGTTCCCGTACACAAGTTCGCAACGATTTCTAAAACTGTCATTAAAACTTCCATTATTTACGCAAAACGGCATCGCCGGGGCGGGAATTTAAGTTGCGTGCCTGCGTTATTTTTCTTTCAGGGAAAATTGATGGGGTCGCCTTATTTGTCCCTTGTTCGGCCTAAATCATAAACGGCCCTGTTCCCTCGCGCGAGGTCCTCCACAATGGTCCCTTTACTGCATCATTAAATAAAAGTACCCAATGTACTGAGGTTTTACTGTTGTTTCGAATCAGTCGTTAATTATGGAGATTTGCGGAATTGCTCGGAATACTGACATGAATGTTTACTTTGGATTGAGTTAAATAATAATTAAGTGAAATTTATAAAGGCGTTTAATAACACGGGGGTTTGTTTTATATTTTCATTGCAAAATATCGCTTGCATCTCACACGTGACCCCGGCGCTTGCTCCATACACCAATTACATATTCTCAAAAATGCAATACAGCATTGTTGGTGGATTCTATTCTGGAATTAAATTAGTTTCGACCATTAAAATGCAATTTATCCATGTCAATTAAACACGATTTCTTTTTTATCACAACATTATTGATAATGCCTCCAATTATAACTACAAATGAAATTATAAAAGTATGAATTTTAGTACATTGGATACTTCCACTTCTATAATCACACTAATTTAAAGGCGCATCTTTCAAATAATTATAAAATTTGTTATTTACATTTTCAGATAATTTAGATTTTCCCTTTTTTTAACTCGAATTGTGAATTTATAACATTTATATACAGCGAGGTCTCGTTTATTATGAGAGTTAAAGGGCACATTTATATTTATTTCTGTTGATAAACTGGGCTAAGTTTCTTTGTTTTCAAGAATCATTACAATAAAATATAGCGTCAAATAACAAGGACATAATAAAGAAAATCGAATCGTTCAGTTCTTTAATTTTTTTTGAAAACAAATAAAATTGATTGATTGATGATAAGGCTGATAAATGTTGAAAGTTCATCTTCACTTTTATATAAATAAAACAATTTATAACTTTCAAATGTATTGTAAACTCGCTACAATTGTTTCGCCACACTGTGGCTTCTTCAAGCGAAGAAATCATCAACAATATACTCATGGTAAGACTCGAATTTGTAACACCCTGTATATGAAACATATTTTCATTTATCTCAATTATATTTCAATTGGCATTTCACATTTAATTGAAATAACTGCAGTCCCTACATTTATTAATATTGGTAATAAACTAAGAGCTCTTAATACGAGGAAAACATATTTAATTGGAGTAAAATTCATTTTATATAACAGGATTTTATATATATAACATCATTATTTCTGTAGACAATTTTATATACAATAAATTAACAATATAATTCTTATATGTTATACGTTGTCCTTAGAAAACGGCTATCGACCATCGTCCAGGATTTTATTTATCATTGAAAAGGGTAAAAAAAACCAAATGACAAGTTAATTAATAGCAACTATATATTGAATTAAATATTCCTAATATTATAAACAACAAAATAAAAGTACTAGATTTATTTCATATTATTTGAATAAAGACTTGCAATACATTAAGATGAGTTTTCGGAAATTTATCATAAGGCTATGTTTAAAAAAATAGAAACCACTTTGTATATTTTGTATATAAACGAAACATTAAAATGGTATGAAATTTTCAATGGTTTACATGTAATTAATATAGTTTTCACTTCATATAAAAATATTAATGTATTTTATTAAATTAATTTCGTTCGCTTCTTCATATAAACAAAATTATAAATTATAGAAAGTTTAGTTTCGTATTAAAATAATTTTATAAAGAATTATCAAATGCATTGCATTATTCTACCTTTAAAAGAGCACTTCCAATTTTATCAACGTAACATTTGTACATTCACATGACAAGTAAGATTAATTCATTTCGAAATAATAGTATCAAACATCAGATATATGCAAAGACACGTTTCCGCGAAGTAATCGTTCTTACGACTCCGACGTAATGCCGTCTGAAATATACAAATTGCATACAAATTGGATGGAAAGCACTTGCAAAAATAATGCATCTTCAGGGCCGGCGAATGTATTCATACTGTATCTAAGTGATTTAGAAAGTTTATGGTGGGATGGATTAGTTTATTTAAATAATATGGGGACGGGGAGTTTTGCTACGGCCGCTCTTCCTAATATTTAATTAACGCGGAAATCCGGCTACTTAAACTTCAAAAACACTTTTAAGTTACACGTACATTTTAAGTAGGCTCTGGTTTCGGATACACGCAAATGAATGCTAAGTGATGCATGGGTTGGACATAATCACCTTTTGTATTATTCAAACGAAATCTTATATGAGTATCAACATTTTAATTACATTTTAGATAATGTGTTTCTTCAATTATTTTTCCTTTATTGCATGTACGTATTCTGGCTATTTCTATTATTATATGTTATATACAGGCTATACCTCGACACCCAATACGGGTAAAAGAGGATACGATTAAGAAAGAATATATAGGCCATTAAATTTCGGCATTTTTGAAGTGATTATTTAGTGCTTTTTACAATCACATTGTTTAATAATTTTTCAAAGGTGCGAAGCTTATTTTAGGTAGTTTAACTTTAACATAATCCTAGCTCCTAGGTTTTTTTTTTGTGCGCTCGACCACTACGACTTTTGTCAATCTTTTAAGCGTGGTGTTTGTTATTGCCTGAAAATTTTGATAAAACTCTCGCATTGTTTGGATTCGTAGGCCAGCTCGATCAATTATACCTGACATCACAGAAACGCTTAATTAATTTAATTTAACATCTCTGAAATTATATAAAGTAGACCTTTACTGACGAGGGTTAGATCCCGAAACACATGTTCTCAGATTGCCTTATATTACGTATTTTGTTTTGTTTTTTGCATTAAATATTCTTGAATAAAGAAAAGTGCATTATACAATATGTTATTGCAATGCAACAGTAAGTATGAATTATGTAATTCAATGTCTGGATGGATATAGGCCTCAGAACTAGTTGTTTTAATGGATATTTCATTTAAAGATTTTAGTTAATTCACCTTATTCATTTTTATTAATAAAAATGGTTTACTTTTTTCTACTTTTTTTAGTACATAGTACATTTAGTAGAAATTAAAAAAAAAGTAGCAGAACCGACAACAGTTTTATTAGTAATTAAGAACAATCTCCATACACCAAATACGGAACACTTAATTAATATCGATTTGTTTACATAATGTCAGTCTAACGGTAAATTGCTGAGCACTGTTACTACTGATTTGTAAACCTCCAGTGATCTTACCTGTTTGTTTTTAAGCCTTCATAATATACCCTGTAGAGTGTATGTCCGTGTCTCTTCATAAATCATTTGAGTTATATTAATTTTTTCTTGACTTTCTTAAACTTACCAGGATGGTGAGTGGAAGAACTACAAATCGCGGAAAACATTAATATTATTAATATTTGCATTTTTTGGTTACTTAATTCTCTTTGAATACATATATACAAGGACATCGTCTCGGACGTGCCTAATGCCGAATAATAAATATAAGTTCCTTACGGCGCGGGTTGCTGTTTCTTTCTGACCTGGGCGAATTATCGCATGATTAAGCGCGATACAATACCAGTAAATGGAGTAAGTTGGAGTATTGTTCAATAATCTGGTTTCCACCGTTGTTAAATATATAAAATCTCCCAGATATGGTTAATATATATATATATATATATATATATATATATATATATAATAAAGCATAAATATTATCCAAATCCAATAAATAATTGCATGATCTTACTACATAAATTTAATTTCATATCTATCTGTAATACACATAAGCGAGTTTGTATCCAACTGATTAATAATGAAGTTGATGACATCTCAAGAATAAGTTGATTCAATATCTATTTTCCTAGGTTGTTCAACCCATCGTATAATTTCTTTTCTTAAAAAAACATATTGTTGATTTAATTGGTAAAAATTCAAAATATTTTTAATTAGTTAATGAATTTCGCATAATTTTATTTTTATAATTAGTATTTATTAAAATTGCCCTACACAATAAACCGATGAAATATGACATTTCATTTTAATTAAAATAATACTAAATTATTAAAACTTGAATCAATACATATGTAAATTATTCGTGTATTGCAAATTGAAGTGCCGGAATATCATAAATATTTATCTCGATGCGGGCAATTTGAACAATATCTGGAGATCGAAATTATTCTGGGCCCTGTGATAAAGTTTTAGCACCTGTTACGAGACCTGTGCTCCAGTTATGCCCTTCCATAAGCATACTATAACTTTGTTGTTTACGTTGCATGCCGATTAGGCGACCTCTGTCAATATTCACGACCGAACCGAACATAAATTTATTTCCGCGTTTACATTTCAATCGCTAACAATGACTCATTATGGTCTCCTAACGTAGCACAGTTGCGCGTGCACTAATTATCCAAGGGAAATTGGAATCTATAGATTTACATTTATAAAGCTCGAATCGGACATTTGATTTGTGGATACGAGATTTTTATCAATGTGTTCTGAATTTGTTTATTGATTCGTTTCAATAGTACATTTGAGTATTCAATGCAGCATTGAATTAAAATTTATCATCACATAATAATATTTACTGAAATATATTAACATTTAAGAAAAACATTTAAAAAATTGATTTTTTGATAAATAATATTATTAATGTGAAGGTAAAAAAAAGAATAAAACACTTTCCTTGTATCACGCATTTGATTTTTATTCCATAAGAAGTTTCGACTTAATATCAAATGGTCAATAAATTTACAAAACAAATATGCAACTACATCTCCTCGTAATTATATTTACCTGTTATTTTGAATTTATAGTTACATATTTGTCGTGTAAACTCATTGACCGTTTAATAATGACTGCACTAAGTCGAAACTGTAACTGGTTAAGCGTTAAGCCATCATCTTCAAACTTAAACAAAATGTTATTTATTTATTGCTTCATTCGATTTTTATGAAATTCGCCATATAATACATAATTTGCGTTAATATGACCATATTAATCAATATTAAGTATATATTACAGTAGTACCACCACATAAACATTAAAATATCTTTTTATTCGGACACACAATTGAATTTAGAAAAAAAATTTCTTTAAACATTAGTTCATTTGAAAAATTTTCGTCTGTTTATGATTTTCGATAAATTGTACATTTTAATGAAATGTTCAACCACCATTCATCTAGCGTATGGATAACTAGTGATGGCCATTTCGATTTTTCGAACCTCATCAGTGCATAGATCAAAATATTATTAAGATGGCTCACCTTATGGGGAAAAATGATGCACGAAAACGTTTAGACCTAGAGGTGGCGAATTGCTAGTTTGGTTTAGACAACGAGGGTCGCAGCTGTTGCTTGTTCCAACAAATTCACAGATCAATAAAAACAGATTTATTTGGTACTTGAATAAACATTGGAATATATAAATAATTTAAAAAAAACACCAGAATATTAAAATGATTTTAATAAGAATTATTTTTAAACCAAATGTAAATAAATTACAAACGTATTGCTGGTTAATGAGTGTCATGGAACAAAATCATAATTGAAGGCGTAATGTGTGCTGATGTACACACTATGGCTACTGTCAGAACAGCTGGATTCGTTGTTGTGTAAAAAGGAGAATGATAAAAGGCTTTGTGCATGAAAGAGCCTTGATTGGGAAATAAATAAATTTTGATTTATTCAGTGTATTTGTGTTATTAAAAACAAAACCTTTATTGAGCATTATTTTCGTTTACTGTTAAATAAAGGTTACATATCCACCTGTGTTTGTTCAGTTATTTGGTACGAGTGAAGTGTAATTATGTGAAATAATACAAAGAAATCATGCATCATGAAAAGGCTAATTATCGCAATAAACTGTTTTCATAATTCGATGGAATGTGGAAATCGTAAAATATGAAAATGATGATGAATGAATAATATTCAGATTAAAGAGGTTAAATTCATTTTGTGGATATTAAATAGCATGTTTGAATACGTTAACATATGGGTAAAAAAATATTTATTTAATTTATAAAAAATGTTCAACTTTATGAATACATTTAGTATTCATAAACCTAAATAGTATGTGTAATATTAATTAGTGATGGGCCGACTTCACTGAGAATAATTGATTATTATTCTATTATTTAATAATGTATTATTATGATTCGAATGATCATTTAAATGGTTATATGAATAACTTTCTAGTTCGTACAAATGTATGAATAATAATTCATCAAACAATTGATGTGAAAAATAAACCCACTTTTTTTGAAAATCACAAAGTTATTCATAATTTTATATACACATATTACAAATATATACAGGGATTAAAGATTCAATATCCAATAAGAAATTCACATGCAGAATTTTTTGTATAACTTTAATTTCACTTTAATTAATAAAATATTTATGATTTTCAACACTATTTTATTTAATTTCACTACAATTGTTGGATTTTCAAAAATTAAATGCCTCATTAATCAACGACTTTGATTTCAGTTATAAGTTTGTAAAATTGATTAGACTAACATCAAATTATATACGCAGGAAATGTATGGATTGAGGTTGAAAAAAGTAAGCGATTAGAAATTCTAAAAAAGTAGAGAATAGAAGATCAATCAATAAAATCATTTTAATAATCTACTAATCATTGCTTTTCAGATCATTCCAATGTTATAAAAAGTTTGGATATAAAGTTTGGGTTTAATCCATTCCGCCGTTTATGTGTTATCGCGGAAATACACACACAAACGCATAGACATTTTTTCAAAAATGGATGAGGGGACCTCAAATCGTGCATATTTGTTGAAATTGGCAATACGAAAATTTTTACGATCACAATACATTCCCTTGGACATGGGTCCGGGGAAAGTAAAACTGAAATTTCTAGATATTGAGAAAGTAAAAATATGAATGTATTATTTCATAACATTTTGACCTAAAACGCTTTGTTGAAAAATAGCATCCGAGTTTTAAATTAAATAGAGAAATTTGTTATTTCTGTGCCTTTTTGCTGAATAAATATTTCCTAGTCAGTTTGATAAAATGAATAATAATTGTTACATTAAATTAAAAAAATGTACAAAATAAAAGTAGCGTCGGTTTGAGTTAAATCCTTAATATAGTATAACTAATAAATAAACAATTTGGAGCACTAATTCATGAGAAATTACCATATTAAATAAGGTTCTATTTACAAATTAAACACTTCACTTAAACTCAAAAAACCATTCAGTGAAGGTTCTATTTCTATTAAATATTTTCTCATATGCCGTTTAAAATATCTTAAACCGTTTTTATTTTGGTTAATTTTAGTTTTTCCGAAAGACCATTAAACAACTTAATTGCTGAATAAAGGCACATTTAAGTCTTATTAAAATTCAACAATATATGACAAACGGATATAACTGCAAATTATATTATTATGTAGAATTTTCTATACCAAAAATTATAAATTTTCATAAATCTTAATTTCATGTTTATTGTTTTCTTTATTTAATTTTTTTGCGAAAATACTTAATAATATTACATATTAAATACATTAAAGTATTTCTATAAATATAAAACTCATCAAGTCAGGAATAAATTACGACACATTTTGTATACTCAATTTTATTGTAGAAAAGTGTAGATAAGAAATAATTTCGTGGAAAATAATCAACGTGGAATGCATTTATGATGAGTTTTAATAGTGATTAAAGCATTTTTTTATTAAATTGAATATTTTAATAATTTCAACAATTATTATATCAAAAATTATATCTTTAGGTTACGTAAATATAGTTGTAATATTAATATTTAACCTAATTAAATCTATTAACAAGTAAAAATGGGAAATCAAACATTTAATTACTAATTAAAATATTATTTGAAAAGTAAAAGTAGTATATTAAAAATTTGATTTCCCATTTTTAGAAAATTTTGTATAATTCGATACGTTTAGTACGTACCATCCACACCTAGGTAATTCGAATCAACATTTGCATGTAATACTTAAAAAAAGTTGAAAAAAAAAAACGTTATTTTATTCATCGCTTATTTTTATGTCACTATTTACAATGTTAAACGCTAATATTTAACATGCTATTATTTTAAAAAGTGTACTAAAAAATTATAAAATTATTACATGGAAAATGATTCCAACGTACGTACTAAACATATGAATCGAAGTATATAAAATAATTTACTTTTAAATAGGAAATCAAATATTTAATATAGTACTATTTATTACTATATAAATACTATTTTAAATAGTAATTAAATGTCTGATTAGTTACAGATTTAGTAAGGTAAAATACTAATATTGCAACTGTATTAATGTAACCTCACGATATAATTTTTGAAATAATAATTGTATGTATAAATGATGTAAATAATAAGTAAAAACATTTTTAACCAAATTTTATATTCAAATATAAAATTCTGTTTTACAATCTTTAAAGTGATTAATTACCACTTGGGCAATGCTTAAACTTGTTTTTTCGAAAAAGTAAATAGTTGGCTACATAAAGATTGTAGTAAAATATTAGTACTCTCATTATATTTTATCATTATTGTTTAATGTTTGAGTTAGTTTTGTTATCAATTTGTATAAATGTAATGGCCAGCTTGAATTTTTGAAATTTGGCACCAAGATGTGTTTATATCTACAAAAAAGTTTAAATTTACTTAAGTACTATAGAGCTATCGCAAAAATCTGAAAACAATCATTTACCTAAAGTAGAAAGAACACTTAACAATTTAATGAACACAACACACAGTATTAATTAACATGAAATGGTGTTAGCAGTGTGTGGGATTTGAGTTAATGCACTCGAGGAACCGTAACTCGGCGCGATAATGACACGTAAAGTTTAATGGGATAAGTGCAGAGGCGTCTCCCCCAAACCGGTAAACTCCGGACGCGGACACGAAGCAACAGCAACGCGATACCGCGACGGCCGCTCGGATTCACCCCGATGAAAACACGCGGAACTAACTCGGCGTTTCGCGGAGCGTCGCGACGTCGCTCTCAACGGCGGTAGCGTATCACTAGCGGCCGTCCGCTGGGCGTCCCGATGCTCAGTCGCCGCGCAAGAAACTCCGCGCTCCGCACGCAGATCGCACTGGTTTAGCACACCGTTAATTGTTTATAAATATTTGCATATTGCTATTTACTATTTCTAATTAATACCCAATATGTTTATTTACGAAGCGTAAGCTTTGTAATAATCGTATAATAATATTGCAACAATATCAAAAATATTACTATTACCGAACAAGCGGATATTATTTTGCTATAATAAAATAATCCACGCATTATTGGTATAATTAATTATTAATTAAATTTGTTTTAGTATTTTATTAATAATAATAAAAATATATGATTTTACTCTTTTATATTTAGATTTACAAGGTGTTTCGGCCTAACAATTCCATCCGTTCTTCACGTAAATAATGTTACTTAAAATGGTCTAATCTATTTATAAATAAATCAATAGCTGATAGCTTATGCGGATGGCATTTACATCATAGACATAACAAGGAGATAAGCAAAGAAAGATACTACAGAGGCAGTCATACAATTTGTCTATCTCGGAATTTAACTGACAAAGGATGGCAAACAGATAAGTGAGATACGAAGAAGAATAATGCCAGCCAAAACAACTTACGCTAATGCATTGTAAGTTATT
The DNA here is from genome assembly GCA_963082785.1 of Philonthus spinipes. Taxonomy (NCBI): domain Eukaryota; kingdom Metazoa; phylum Arthropoda; class Insecta; order Coleoptera; family Staphylinidae; genus Philonthus; species Philonthus spinipes. Next base: position 36,785,893 of record OY720300.1, read on the forward strand.
TTGGCTTGTATTATTCTTCTTCATGTAATTAAATCTAAGGACATCCATATGAAAATCAAAATTCCGATATATATAAAAAAACAATTGTAAGACCTATTATGAGTTACTGCTATAAGACCTGGACGATAACTCAAAAGCTAACAAAAAATATAGATGTCTTCGAAAGGGGGATTTTAAGAAGGATTTTAGATCCAATATACGAATATAGTATATTGATATCAAGATACAACTAGGATCTACATAACTATTACAAGCATATCAAGATCCAAAGATTACCATACAATGGGCTGGGCATGTTGTGAGAATGAAAGAAGAAAGGCTGCAGCAGAAGATTACAAGGTGCGAAACCTAAGGGAAGACCAAGAAAGTCCTCCTATCTTGTTCTTGACTAGGACGCCAAGAGAATACTCAGGATCAGAAACTTGAAAAAAGGATGCCATGAACAGAGAAATTTGAAGGCAAAAGTTAAGGAAGGCCAGGGACTGATATCGGTCTGTAAAACCATTGCAGAACGATATTAACACTGCGAGCGTAACTGGCCCATGGCTTAATTGTTAATTTTGTTTCATGGCTTTTTGTTCTGTGCCATTTGTTTCCATCAAGCAATTCCTAATTTCTCCAACATCTTTTTCTACTTCTCCTTTCCATCGTGTCATTGATCTTCCTTTTTTTATTCACGGACCACTTTGGATAACGGTGAAGACTATACGTACTAATTGTTTAAAAACTAATATAAGGCAGAGTTATATTGATGAGGGATGAATCCCGAAACACGTGTCTACAGATAGCCTGGTAATAATTATTTATGTTTTCCTCTTATTAAATATTTTCGACTCAAACCGTTGCAATGCATCATTGATATGCATCAAACAAATATCTTTTGTTTAATTCAATTTCCAGTAGGGTATATGGTCAGGAAGTAATTGTTTCAATAAATATTCGTCAAAAACGTATAGTGTAAGTAATTTTTGCAATTGTAAAAAGGGATTGATCGAATTTTATAGCTCATTACCAGACATTTTCCTTGTTTTATTTAATTGTAATTTATAATGTCATATTAATTATAATAAATATTTAAGTCTACATTATCTGACTTGTGTAAAAGACTGTTGCTGACACCAATAAATTTAAATTGAAACAGTCTGACTTAGACGGTTCAAACGACTTGGATAGAAATAAACATTAGAATCTTGGCATGTTATACCTGAATTGCTCACTGATTTCTTAGAACGCAAACAATTAGTAATTATTAAATATTAAATACGAGGCATAAAGACAGAGGTAGAAAATTACTTGTAATAAGTTAATCACTCATTAATGCACTAAAATATGATACTTTCACTTATCTCAATTATTCATTACACACTATAAAAGTACACCATGATTTCCCAAACAATAATCCCCCCCCCCCCACACACACACACACAATTCATCAATTACAATACGGCAGATACCTCTTTCATACATATAAATATATAGTTTAGGATGGATAGATTGACTAAACTACACTTAAAAGCCCACAACAAAACAAGGGCCCGGCATTATAGACTCCCAGTTTACAGACAAACAAATAGGTGTAAGTTTCGAAACAATTACATACGCCTTAATAGATTATTATAATTTTTACTCCAATCAAACCATCACAAGAATTCTCACAATGCTCTGGTATCCAAATAGTCCCTAAAACAAATACCTTTACGGATCTACGCAAGTCGCTCCCATTTTTCAACAGTTAATAAACTTTTCCAGAAGGTTTACAAATAATCCCAATGATCAAAAGTGTGTGTTTCTTCATAATATTTGTTTTATTCTAAATGATATTTTGAACACGACGTGTTATATTCTCCATTGAAAAGAGAATGATCATTTGGAATAAAACAAATATTGTGAAGAAAAGTTTATAGTATGTTTTTATTTACTAAATTTAAGCTAAATTGTAAATGGTCTGCCGTATATATTAAATAAATAAATAAATAAATTCAATAATCTTCACGTAACTCGCACCAGTATATATCACCTAAATTTCTTTAGTTTCCACAATTTTGTAAAATAGTATATCCATATTTTTTATATTTACTATGTTAATCTTATTGTTAAATGGTCTCTGTTTGTATTTTTAATTAAATTATTATAAATAATCATTTTATAAAAGCAAACCGAGCTCATTGTGCGCTTGTCATATCTGCAAAGGGTTTGACTTTTTTAGCGCATCCCCACGGGAGGCGGATAAAGAACGGACCGGATCGCTGAAGTTTCTTTCGTGTGCTGTAAAGTGTGCAAAGAAAGTTTGTCATAATTTTTGTCGTCGATTATAACGATTTACTAGATCGGTGCAGGGGGACCGGCTCGCCGGCAAATTGGCCTCGGTCGCACGGTCGGACGGGCGAAGAGCAGCTCGCTCCGTAAACATCCCTAACGAGGGAGACTTTCAATAAACCAACGTCCCAGCGTCGCTGAATGATTGGGGCAGAGTAAGAAATAAAGAAAGCTGGAATAAAACCCGGGGCGAAATAAAAATTTGTAATTTGTTTTACTGGTCAAATATAAAATAAGATTAAGGCCGTCCTTTTGGATTAAATTGGGCAATAAATTTGACGGGAATTTTTAGATTTAAACCTTCTTATGTCGCTTTGCTTTTTATACACAGAAAATATATATTTTATGTTGCGTTTCTGTATATAAGCTCAAATTAAACATAAAAACAAGAAATAATAAAGCAGTATAACTGTCTTACCAAACTTAACAAAAAAATAAACGACCACATATTTTATTACCTATTAGTTACTAAATATTCTTTTTTATAATATTAACGCATTTTTCGTAATTTATATTTCATAAGAAAAAAATTGAAGAAAAATCATACATTAATATAAAATTATTGAAACAATTTAGTAATTATAACGTAATAAATAAGAAGCTACAGAAATTAATACTAAATGTAGGAATATAATAACAAACTACGTAAACGTTTCACCATCACCATTCATGATTTCATTTCATCATTTCATGACTTTAGTGATCACGACGAGTAAATTCAATTTACAAGACAATGGACGACATTAGCGATCAAAACCTTTTTGACACAGCAACTGACAAAGACAGACGCCTACAAAATCAGGCGGAAAGACCAACGGTCGATAGCCAATTGGCAGAAGAATTTATTTTTATGTTAGTTATTTATTGTATTTATTTATTACTATTACTTTGTTAAAAATAATCTACCAATAAAGATTTATATATATATATATATATATATATATAATAACAAACTTTGATTTAAATCCTCCTCAAAATTTGTAATTAGAATTAATTCATTGTAAAAGTACTGTAATAAAAAAGTTATGATGTAATTATTTTATTCTATAAATTAATCGTCATTTCGTCATAGTAATCCATTTAAAATAGTGACGTCATGACTGAAATCTATATTTGGAACGAAATACAAATATTTGAAGAATGATTACAATAGTATTTATTAGCTTTACTTTAATTATCAGATATTTTATTAGAATATATAAATAATTGATTTTTCTTATTTTATTCAGAACTTAAAAAACAAAACATTTAAAGCTACAGATCAATATTTTTAATTCAGATTGAAAAGAAATTTTGATGGAGGCAGTAATTATGAAAGCAATTTATTTATCATCACTTGTCAACTCTCATTAATGTCAACTCAGAAATCGCAACGATTTTTCATTAAAGCACATAGAATAATTGCTACCGAACCAGGCGAGAAATTATAAAACGCACAGATTAAACATTAATTTCGCGAAATTATTATTTAGACACTTACAACTTCACTCTAATGAATTAAATAATTAAAATCGAAATTGATTTTATAAGAAAATTTTAATATTAAAAAACGTAGTTCTCCTCAGGGAATAATATTTAATTTATTAATATTTGTTCCATAAAATCGTTGAGAATAGTAAAAAAATTCTTGGATCGATTTTTATTTTTAATTTATTATTTATCAATGCACTTTTCAACTAGGGAGGTACTTAAAAACAAGTATGAAAGTTATCCATATTAAATAAAAAAAATCAACGGGATTTTCACAACATTGGTTGGAAAATAACTATTTACTCAATTAAATAAAATGAAACAAAGATGATACTCAAGACCCATAACTATAAAATTTTATGTACAGGTAATAAGGCTCGGTTTTTAATCTTCAAAGATGGATTAGAAATAGAAAAAGGGCTAATCCTGGGAAAATCAATCGTGAATAACGTGATTTGGCAATCCCTAACATTGGCCGCCTTAATTACCTAATCCCTTTATCTATTTAAAGCGGCGTATCTTTGTATCATATATTATTCTTTGATAATAATAAAATTATATTTGTGAAACAATACCAAGTGTTTTAATTTCAAACATAAAATATTATTTATTTTGTTGTATTGAACATAAAAATGCTTTCAAATTCCATACATACCATAAGTCCATACCATAAGTTTAACATAACATATAGCAATGTTATGTTAAACTTATGGTATCCCCAGACATTAATGAAAATGCTATGATATATATATATATATATATATATATATTAGGAAATATTAGGAAATAATACGCGAAATATATATATAAATAAGTTGCATCCTAATTTGATTGCTGTTTTACGCTTTTGTTGGGAAATAGCAATTGAAAGCGACAGGAATTGACAGGGATTGAAATTAATTCTAGCGAATCGCACAAAACGACATTGAGTCGCGCGTTGATGCTCCATCAAAACATCATATTTGATCAATGGACTTGAATTAACAAGACTAAATTTATGTACACATACGTATTAATTAGTAAAATAATTTTAATAAAATTGAATATATTATTACTCTCTTATTTTATCCATACTTATTTTTTTGAACCAATGATGAAATATTTATTTTAATTAATGATAGTATTATAACAGATTAAGGGTGTGATGCTGTAGAAAATAATTAACCATAGAGTTACTACAGAAATTTCGTGAGATGAATTAAAAATGTTTAAATAATCAATTCTCTGTGTGGAAGGCGAAGAACGGGGTATCTTGTCTGTCCCTTCCTCTAGCTTCATTTTTTTCTGGAGGATCCATTTTGGATTCTTCTGTTGGTGCAGCCTTATCCGCCACCGTGGTCCTTTTTGGCCTTAGCTGGATGTGGCTGAACTTATAGCTTACCCTATAACCAGTCCCTTTGATGGGGCCATTGGATATTCTCCCTACAGCTACATACTTTAACAAATGTCACAGTAGCTAAAGGGAATGTAATTTATTTATTAGATATTTTCAAATTTTTATTATTTAATTTTATTAAATAACGATGACCAAGGGAATAAATCCTTTTTCTCTTATGATGAATTCTTTCAGATGCATATAAAATTAATCAATTTTCCCATTACAATGGTTAATAATTCATGAAATACAAACAAAATATAATATTCTCAAGAGCCCGAGCAATAATTTAAGAAACCGATTGCAAACAACAGAATGGTTTATTTATTCTTTGACAATTTAAATGCGTTACACCAAGTAGAATAATGATGATAAAAACTCATACACCCAAATGGAAAACAAAAAGGTATTTATTAATATAAAATTAAAATTTAATTATCGAAACAAATCATCCGCATTTCATTAATCTTTTTCGTTTTTTTGTTAGCCCAGCGAATTTTGTGCAATGAAAATTAATTGGAAACGCATGATAAAATGCCAATTAGGCGTACCGAATTAGAACACATCAATAATTATTAATGTTCGAATTCAACTAACTAATTTGGAAGCAGGTTGCCCGGTATTTTGAATCGTTTGCAGTCGGTCGGATTATTAAAAGTTTATTAGTTTCACGCGTAATTTAGCGATGCGCAACGCGTTTTGGAATTGTTGTTAATTCTCCACCGGCGGCACAAAATACGACTTTGGCTCCTATTGAACAATATAGAATTGGAATATTATTAAAAAAATCATAGTTTATTAATCATGAAACATATAGCTTACTATGTTAAATCTATTGAATATTTGGATAACTATAGGGATATAAAAGGGAAATAAAAAAATGGTGGTGGGATTTACAGTATATACAAATTAGCATTTTATGCCCCATTTTTTTATATTTAAAAAAATTCCAAACTTTTTCCAACTATTCAATAATTATTATTTATAACATTTAATTTTTAGTTTCTATCCTCAATATTGGTTTAATGTGGATATAATTTGTGTAATGTTCTACTTTTTAGTCAATTTTAAACAGTATTTTTTTTGTTTTACTACATTGAGGCAAGATTTTTGTTATACGCTCGATTTATATTATGTGCGAAATAAATTAAATCGCTTTACCAATTTTAGATTTTTTGTCGTACTTATTGACAGAGTAATCGAATTTACCCGCTACTCAATTTCCATTTTGAATATATTTTAATCAATTGTTTATACATGATTTAGCATTAAGATTAGTATTAATATACATTTTATGTGAAAATAATATTAATTCAGGCTGAAAGACCTCCAGTCGATAACCGATTCATTATCTACAGAATATAATTCTAATTTTTGTATATTATTGTACATACATATACACATTTGAATAAAGATGGTTAATTAGTTAATATTAATTCGGGCGGAAAGACCGATGGTCGATAGCCCGTAATTGAAAATATGTTATGAAAATAATAATTTTAATAATATGTTATATTATATATTATTGTATTTTTTTCTTAGATCATAAAGATTTAGTAGTAGTAATATTAATTCTCTCCTTACATCTAACGGTAGAAAGGAGAATATTAAAAAAAAAAATAATTCTTTTTTTGAAATAATTTTAAGTATGTTTATTAAATGAATGTTTTTCTACGTTTTAATCAAGAGACGTCGAATTTCCGAAATGCAATTTCAGAAATCCACTCATTAAAACTGCAATATCCTATTGAGACCATTTGCTGCTTTTATGAACTTCTATAAAATACTCGACTAACAAAAAAAACAATCTAACGTCCTGCAATATCGGTACACATACTCGAATAAACGCGCAGGATGTGTACGTGCTTTTATCTAACCAAGCCTTTTATTCGTTCCTTTGCAAAGATATGATATGTAACCGCGTTCGAGAATTTGTGTATTTTACGAGACCGCCTATAAAATTTATCTGCTACCACATTACATCGAGCACATTGGCCCTCGCCCACATTAAATTTATACACCTTTATTTGCGGCCCTGCACCCCCATTTTACACCACTCGAATAAAGCCCGATTCGGTGTAACTGAAATTGATATTAACTGCTTTTATTTAAATAAAATCAGATACAGTTAAATCGAATTTGTTCGATTTAACTGAGTTTTATATACGTTTTGAAATGGGATTCTTTTGTTGATGTTTATGTTTGACGATTATTATTTATTTATATAAATTTAACCCAACTACATCAAAAATATATTTTATTAATATTTCAATAACAATTGCGCATGTATTTTTATAAATATTTTTATTTTAAATATAAACATATTTCGGGTGGTGCATAGGACGACGCACCATAGGGATTTTAATGTATTTTTCTTTTTAATTCTAATTTATTTACTTCCCACGTGGCAGAAAGACCGACGGTCGATAGCCATTTTCTGAGGTCTAACAATGTGTAAATGATTATATTTATATATATTATAAAATTATATAATGTAATACTCAGAAATAAAGATTTTCAATTAATATACTTTCCACGTTATTTTATCAAAATATCATAAGATAGGTTTTTTGTGGGGATCAAAAAACTGAGTCTAAAACACCCATTTAAAATATTTATTTATTATCTAAATTCGAGAAAAAAAATACACCATGCCTTGGAAAAATAATAATAACACAACTAACATTTTTAATTATCTCTATTGACATCAAATAGTAAAAGTAATATTACCTACTGTGTTAAAAGAACTTTTAAAATCAAATTATATATATATATATAATCTAAAATCCCCATCTACTATAATGGTGGTGTAGGGGTTAAAATCAAATTATGTATTCAATTGACGAAAAATTATAAATGGTGAAATGGTTTTACGGAGGAAACAGTTCTCGAGAAGTAAGTGCAATGTTTAGTGTAAAATACCCAGATCGAAATATTCCTGATCACACAACAGTTAGATAAGCGGGTTATATTATCCTTCTTTTTCACTCAAATTATTCTGTAGGTTTCTAGATTATTCGCTCAATTTACTCTCGAGACATCTAGAATTTTCTACGTGCTGTCTACCCAGCCTCGCAATGTGGCTTTCAAATACATATGTGTCAGGGTCCTCGCCATTGTCAATTAAAAATTGTTGCAATCGATTCTTGAGCTCCTCCTTCTTGCCCACTGTATCGAAATCCATGTCCTTTAATTCTTCTTTCAACTCGGACACTGAGAGTTTATCGACGGTTGCCATAATTCTTTTTATTATTATTAGTTACTGCACACCATTTAATTTGCTTGTTAAAGTAATCCCACCAATTGTTATTCGGGTATAATCAGACTCGGAAATAAGTGACTCAATGTCTATTTATATATTTACAATACATATATATAAGATGATAGCACAAGCGGTATCCGCTTTAATCTATTTACATTCTACGTCTATGGGTTATGTTCACACATTTCAAGAAGCGTCTTAGAGATGTCACTACTCGAATACATTTAATAAACAATGAAATAATGCTCATGTTTCTATGTGCCAGTTATATCATTATGCCCCACCTCGCCCTACCGACCCCAAGCAATACGCTCCTAAGCTATGCGCATCTAGTCCCGGGATATCCTGTATATATAACTGATAAAGACAGTTGAAAAATATAGAATGAATAATTAGCATGAACACAATAAAATAATTATTGTATTCACATATAGATATTTCAGAAATGTATCCTCCAAACATATTATATTAGGGAAGTACAATGAGATGAAACAATATTTGATTTAATATACGATAATAATAGTTATAAAAAGGAACAATCCTAATAAATCAAACTCTTGAAATTTCATGATTCAGGAAACAGGATACAGATATTAATCCTTCCATACGTAACCGCACATGAAACGTTAACGCATAAAAGTGATAATGAGCATTAAAGCGGTATCGCGAAGCCGGTTTACGAGCCGGAGATAACGCATGGCCCTTTGGGCGGAGAAACCGAAAACGCACTATAAAATTATATATGTACCTTTTATAATACGATCCGTAAATGTAATTTCGGATGCGGCCCTTCTCCGTACTTTATTGCCCCGGCCCTTAACCGCGTTTTCATAGATAATAAATCGGGCGCGCGGGACTTTTTAACTTTTGTTCAGGCTACGAGATGAGATTCGGTAACCTCCACTCCATATTTCTCCTCTTCGTGTTCGACGAAATAAATTTATCGATTCGTTTATGCTCGCCATGAAAGTGTTGTAATAAATATTGTTTAATATTTATTACTTACAAATGATTAATTCGAAATATTTATTTTAAAATACGATTAAAGGTATTTTTCATATAATTATTTTAAATTTTTAGTATATCATATTTTTCATTAATTTATACAGGGTGAGTAATTCATCTCAGGGGGCGTTGGTGGTGGATAATTTCCGATCATAATCGTAAAAATATTGTTTATTTTAATTATTTAATTGTTATAGACAAAAGTTATTTGTAGACAGTAGACTTATCCTTGAATCCACTGGCCGTACCATGTACAGCACTGGAGTCTACTGAATATTTTGACGGCCGCCTCCAGTATATATGGAACCTACAAGGGTGGAAGGAATGGTTTGAGGATGACGTGACGGTTCGAAGAGACTTCCTGGAAAATAATTATGATAAACTTTCAGCGAACTCTAAAATCCAAATAATCCCAAAGCAGCAGATTTAAGAAAAATGTGCAAATCTGTAATCCTCTTTTTTAAATAACAACGGTGGTCTGGCCTTTAATTTCCGCACGTATTCCTCCGAAGTTCCGGGTGATAATATTTTGCAGCTGGCCGGTTTAATGGACGAGCCGGCCGATATTACTTATCGGGTACAGTTAGAATCTGGGAAAAAACTCATTTCATAAGTGAAAAAAAAAAAAATAGTATTGTTGCCGACGATTAAAATTTAAGCGCCAGTAACAAATCCGGTAGAGCAATCCATACTTATGCGAATACACGATCCTACATCGCGAATAGAATTTTTTTTCAAGTAAAATCTATATATATTTATTCAATAAATAACATAATTATTTAAATGATACATTTCGATTATGAAATATATTTTTTGTAATGTATTAATTTAAATTTATAATTTGTCTAAATGTACGTTGAGTTTTGTATAGTAGTAATCTCAATTATTTGGCCAGTTACGATACTCACGGTTATAATTATTGAATAGAGTTTGGCCATAACTCAACGTTATCAATATTCCATTATTAATTATTACGACTAATTCGATTGTGTGAATTTCAGAACATTCCGTTTTCATCTGTCTCACTCATCCGAATTTAGTTAAATTACCGTATTAATCGTCTGAATATACATAATTTAGTAGTACAAAAATAAACGGACAATTGCCACAACGAAATTACATTGTATAGATACATTATTTAATATTCAAAATTTATAATAATTGATTTAGCGCCCACTCCGGTACGAACTATTATACAGAGTCCTGCATCACAGCTCCCATCATCGATAGCTCATTTAATAATTAAGTTAGGACTTTGAAATTTTGGAAACTATATCTTCGTACTTCAGATTTTTTGTTTGTACAGCTCAGTGCGTTTAGTGGTGAGCTCACTGATTTTTTTTATTGGCGATTGCTTTTTTCATACGAATGACACTTTAAATTCATCGCTCCGGCCTCCTACCAACGCATAGGGTTGCCGGTTGGATATAGGCGGCCAAAATAAAGAATTTTGTCAATTTAATTATTAATCTTCTTTATGTTGATTGTTGGTTGTGGAGACTTTAATTATTTAAATAAAAATACTTGTCCTTTCTCCTACTTATTTTTTATTTCACTAGATATATTTCGGAAACTATGTTTCCATCTTCAGTAGTTGAAGTTTTATAAATATAAGTAGATATATAAAGCGGGTGCGGTCAAAATTTTCCCATAAGAAATACATGGGACTTCCGGTGGAGCGATTTTAGTGTGCAAACTTTTTGACCGCACCCGCTTTATATATCTACTAATATATATATGTTGTTATGGTATACAACGCAATATTGATAAATTTAAATATTTAAAAAATCATGTCAACTATAAACTAATCTAAATATAAACATAGTTTCCGAAATATATCTAGTGAAATAAAAAATAAGTAGGAGAAAGGACAGGTAATTTTATTTAAATAAATTAATTATTGTTAATATTTATGAGCAAGAAATATACTACTTTCTATTATTAATAAATAAATGGTAATAGGACTACGAAATACCTCTATTAAAATTGACACTATCGGATCGAAATGTATTTCTATTTGAAACTAATTCGAATAATATAACAAAGCAATTACCAAAGGGATATTCTCGTTTAGTAGCTGAATTAAAGGTTACATTATTGGAGAAATGGATTATTATACCAGTAGAATCTGAAGTGTAGATACAATGTCTTAGCCAATTAAAGCATTATTTTGTAAATATAGGCATAATATACAATAACCATTCCATTATTAATTATTTTAATTTATTTGTATGAATTCTAAAACATAGATTAGTATGTACAAGATTTGTAAACATTTGCAATAATACATTAAATTCTGAAATTTTTTAACATCAATATTTAAAAAAAAAGAAAATGGACGAAATATTATAAGCTTGGAAACGTAATTAACCTATAACATCTTCACAAATACGCCACTTGGTTGGTCGTTAATAAAAAAATAATAATTCGTAGTCATATCTGGGACACAATGAAGTAGGACGTGACGAGAAAAGGGCGTCCGCATGAAACTCCGTACACAAAAGACGGGCGGAATTATGTCTGAATGACGGATACGAGTTACATAACGACGACAGGGCGACGGATGCGGCGGACACACTAAATCACGTCCAAGAAAATGTCAACTGCCACTGTCTGCAGTTTGCGTAGTTGTCTGTGAAAGGATTAATTTACACTTGATGACGGAAATTGCGACGGGATCGCAGAAAGTTTATTATTTATGAGAATGAATGATCCAGAGGAGGAATATCGCTGGTAGTTGTATTATCTTTAAATGTCGATAAAATATTCATTACATAGAAATTACAGAATTAAAAATAAGAGTACGTACTAAATCGAGTTATTTCTTATTTCCGTTATTTGCGTAGTGTAATTTGGATTTTCTTAATTGACTTTATTCTAAAATGTCATGCTGTTTTAGCTTTGAAATAAAATGCATCGGTATGTGATTGAGAATGTAAAAAATAGAATTGTATAAGCATTAAACGACACGTGTTATTCCCTCTAGTGAAATAACGATAATAATATTGCAACATATAGAAAAATAAGTGGAGTCAATTATTTTTATTATTATAAATTATACTTATTATTATGTTTTAATTAAACTATCCACGATCACATCCCACTTAAGGTTGGTCTACAATGTTTTAATTTGTTACGCATAGAAAAAAAAATCGTAGAAAAAGTAGGAGCTTAAATAGGTACATTTTTTAAGTATATTAATAACAAAATTTACGTATGTCATGAATTTATATTTATTTAAAAGATTTTGAATAAAGAAAAAGTGTTTTCAAATGTAATTGATTGTTGATGTAAACATCGTACAGCGTTTGGTTTTAATTTGATTCTTTGCATTAAACCCGACTTTGAAGATAATTCAATAATATCAGCCGCCAAAGTTATTATACAATAAATCGAAGCCTAGGATAAAATGTAATAAGTTTCCAGTAACCAAATCTCCTAAACAATTTCCTTTGAGCAAGTATCGAATCATTGATCGATTGACTGCTCGGGAATCACGGCGGATCCTCTCTTTATCCCGGTTCCACTCCACTCCGCACTGCGCCGCACCGCACCACACCGCACCGCTCTCTTGCCTCTGTGTCTCTGGTAACAATTCGAGTTTGTGCGACCGAGAAGTGTTTAGTTTTAGTTCACTAAAGCGGAAACGAGGCGACAGAAGAGACAGAGGCTATGGGCTAGAGTCCATAATCAGTGTGGTCAGTTCGACCAATGTAATAACAGCCTGAACATGATGTATAACACCGAAACGTCCGACCGGTTGCGGCCACTGGGCTTATTCGCTCGCTCACCGGTTTCCTGTAACTAATCTACCGCACGGGACTTAATTAAACATGGATCTTATTAATGCATCAAAGGTATTTTCGGCTTTGCATATCTTAAAGACAAATTTTCGCTCAAGATGCTTCGAAGAGTTTACAAGAGTTTTATAATTGTATCTACTTAAATACTTAAAATTATTTAAAAAAACGAGCGACACAAATATATTAACGAAGTACATATTTCCAATATTCAGTTGAATAAAATATTGATTTTAAAATACTTTAAATTGGATTCCGGATAATTATATTAACCTACTTTACCTTTCGAGCGGGATGATTGCTTCCGCGTTCCTATTGAAGGTGAATTATTGGAAATTATCTTTACCTGCGAAAGGGTGATATCAAAAGTTTTTAAATTAAAACTTGCATTCACTGAATACATTATTAATTTTTAGTAAATTCATTTTAAAAATATCATAGATAGAATATTAAACTTAATAATAATAGTAAATATATGTTTGTTCACAAATGAATTTGATTTATTGATATTAATTTTTATTAAATTGTAATTAATGATAACTAACCCATAATAAATCACATCGAGTCAAGATATTTATTTTCTGTCTCAATTTTCTGATAAATAAGAATTGCTAATCAAAACCATGGTCCAGAACAAGGCACGAACTTCAGATCGATAACTTATGCTCAATAAAAACAGCAATACTTCTACAAAATGATCTATCGTCCCTTCCTACCCTAAACAAGATACCGGTACCTGAACGATTAGCTCTAAGAATTCTCACAAAACTCAGATATTAGAACAACCCCTTACTTACATAACCCATCCAATAACTCCTTTACAACAATTTACGGATTAAATGTGATGATCGTTAAGAATCTATGTGAAAAGTCCCTGTGAGTGATGAATTCGTAGAGGATTAGATTGAGGGACTTTACGTTTGGTACTTATAGTTTTGTTACGTGGAATGCATAGGGAGTTTATTAGTTCTATGTTTATGAGATTTGAGGCATGTTTTTCAAGATAACTTGAAGGGGATGGTAAAAAATGATTGCTGTGTAATCTAGTAAAGGGCGACACACAATTTAGATGTGTACAGCTGTTTTCGTACTAATTCGTTGTTGTTTATAGGATAAGCTTCTAAAATGTGCCACCCTACAATTAACTTTGGCTTTTGGGATTGTGGAATGGTCCTTAAAGGTAAGTTTTGGGTCAAAAAGGATGCCTAGGTATTTACAGTTGGATGAGGGATAAATGGATTGATTATTTATTGTGATCGAAAAAAGAGAATTACGGGGTCGATGAAAAGGAATTAAAAGTTGTGACATATTGGGATTAATTAAATAAATAAATAAATTGAAATGCGCCATTTCGCGAACTATGTTTGTAAAGTGTCGATCAGCCCTTGGCTTTAGGATGCTTAGGAGCGTATGATATTAATGCTGTATCATCGGCATAAAGTAGAGGATAAGCAGTTTTGTCGATATGTTTGGGATCAGAGTGGTATATGTCGTATACTAGGAGATTATACAGGAGCGGTGATAAGGGAGAACCTTGGGGTACACCTTGTATAAAATTATATTTATTATAAATATATAAAACAAATAATCTCTGCTGCTAATAGATTTATCCGATTTCAAACGTTGTAAACTAAGAATGCAAAGAACAGCTAACGGTAACACAACTCACGAGTAAACACCCCCTGTACCTCAGATGTTAGCACGCTGAAATCGGCCGCGTGATTTATCTATTTACATACTACGTCTATGCAAATGAATAATATAGTTAGGCAACTCAATATATATTCCAGTGGCTCTTAAGGTTTTCTGACTGTATGTACAAATTATAATGAATTGTTCTAATTATGTTATTTTATACATTATTATTATATTCGATAGCCCATTTATATTTCGATTACAAAATATAATTTTGTAAATATATTTAATTATATTAATAAAGATGTTTGATTAGTTAAGTGAACTATTTTTATGGATTACAACGCTATAAAATCCATCCTATATTTTAATTCTTAAATAAGTAGCTATCATTTTTCAATTAAATATAGTTAGATTAACATTAATAAATTGTTAACGCCTATATGAAATATATTTAATATATATAAACCAATGGGTATAATTATTCTACTATCGGTGTAACAACATGCCAATTATCGATAAGGCATTACTCACATATGGTTCGACAATATGCAATAACTATTACATTAATATTGATGCGATTCATTAGACCAGATAAATTTCGGTTTAGTTCCGTGTGCGAATTTCTATTCAAATTTGCATTCACCTCCACACGTGAGGAACTCCGTTGCAAAGTAAAGGAAATTCAGCTTCGATTAATATCAACTTGCATCTACATTCGAATTTGGCGGTGTATCATTTTAATTTATTTGTAAGAATGAATGGTAGGCTGCAATTCTTTATTAAACAAATATTAAATTTCGTAACTAATTGAACAGAAGAGCGAGTATTAAACGTTATGTAAATGAAATAAAAAATTAATAATTGTAATTAATAAATATTTTGAATAATTTAAAATTGATGTCATATAATATGAAAAAATGTTAGGAAATAATATATAACCAATTATATAACAATTATAATTATACGAATACAAGTAAAAACGCTTTCCCATGAGTGAAGCCAAAATAAATTTGAAATTACATGTATTTTCATGTACACACATTTAGAGTGAATTTTATTCCGTAATTTTTGCCTTATTTATATATATATATTTAGTTGAGGTGCATATTTTCACCATCTCTGTAATTATTGGCCCGATTTAAAGTATAATTCTTTATTTTTATTATAATATCTCACCCCTACACCACCATTATGGTAAATGGGGATTTTAGATTATATATATATATATATATATATATATATATATATTATATCTTAAATAAGCAGAAATTTCTTTGGCACACAGTTCAACGCGAGCGTGTGTTCTTATCGTAAATTCACAAAAAAAAACTCCTCTTGGCTCAGATTTGAATAAACGCCTCGCTGGCTATTAATATAAATAGAAAAGAGTATTTACTCACTTAGTGACAGTTAATTAATAAATTAAGTAACGTTCCTTTGTTCCTTTTGTTGTTTTTACATTAAAATTTTCTCGAAACAAAATTTATTGCATTATGCAATATTTTATTGATGTGTAACAGCAGGTGTACATTATGTAATTCAATGTCCGCGGGGTATTTTCCCGGGAAGTAGTTGTTTAATGTGCAATTGTTTACAGTACTTCCGTAACGTAAGTTCATCATGCAGTAATTTTTCATTGTTTAATTTCATTTTAAAATATTAAATAATAAAAACATATTCCAAATATTATATTGAACCGGTTCCATATTTTTTTAAATATTTCTTCTAATGTGTGTTTATAAAATATTTAAATATTTTAAATTATTAAATTGCTCTATAAATTTATATTAAATTATGACTTTTAGAATTAGAGTAGTTATGAAACTAACCACACGCATCCAATTTATCGCACACACAAAAAACATGGAAACTAATATAAACCAATTTGCCTAACAAGATAATTAATACCCCCTTCCCGGCGCTCCAAGATGTGTATCTCCTAAGTGTGGATGTGGACCCTCTTTTGGGACAGCCGACGGTCCAGACCGTTGATATTCACGAAATACACAATCCCCGAAGCGGTAACGGCAAGAAACCATCCACTGACTGACTGTCGAGATAAACGCAACGAGATACCCTTAAGAATTCCCATTCGCACCTAACATTCCCGAAATAACCCGGCGCCTTCACCAGATATTAGACCGTCATTAGCCGTCTCTTTCTCAAAATCCTCCCCACGGAACGGGAAACGCAAAAATACGACCCGAATGAGCTTAATTTATTTACTTAGGTCTAGTAAATAAATTAAGGCCGCCCTTTTGCGCAACATTATTATAAAGCTCACATTGTTTTACTTCGGTGGAAGAATTTTCGCTTAAAATTAATTTGAACCTTTGAAAATGTACGCATGACATTCGTAGAAATTGTTAACCCTAAAATATTTGTTCACGGGGTGGTATTGTGTATTTAAAGTAATGTCAAGAGCGGAAGTGTAAAGAGTGCGGTGTGCGTGTGTATGGAGGTTGAATAATATTAATTAGATATAATTTACGACCCAACAACTTCCTTAATGTGGGTTAAAATTCATTTCTATTATTATGTAAGAAACATGTGTACGATTTGATACAATAACAAAGATGCTATGGAAGAGATATATTTAATATAAATAAACAATATACAACGAAATATCTCATTTTAGAAATTCATTTCGTGTGTATTTAAAACAAAAACAACACATTATATTTTACTGGTTTGTTTTTAAGAAGTATTCGTGTAATTATCATAACAGAATTATAACACATAAAAGTTATTTAACAAATTTAAATTTGAAATTAAATGTGTTATTGAATGAAAGATTCTGACAATTGCTAATTCTAAAAACAATTACATTTTACTTTTAGATTGACTTAAACCATAAATAAATTTCGTTGGTTTACCTTCCCGATATATTATGCTACGTTTTACAAAATTTACCAATTTCTATATAAAATAAATTACCTCAGTTTAACTCTTATTAGAAATTTACATTTTTTTATAGCATCTTTACCATACTCAATTTATACAAAAGACAAAAATTAAGAAAAAAATACAATATTCTATAATGCTAAATTTACGTAAATACGTTTACTAAATAATATAATATATCAGTATATATAAATAAATTAACAAACGAAAGCGAAAGTACCGCCTATTAATTCCACGACTGTAATAATGCGTACAAGTATGATGTAGCTAGAAGGATAGTCTGTGAGATAGTTTTTTTCTACTACGAACTAAATCATTGACCAATAGCTTGGAGAAGGATTCTTATTAGTATGCAAAGTATATACATTGTATTATCCAATGTTCAACTGGGTCATTTCCCGTGAAAGAGTTGTTTCAATGGATATTTTTTAAAACAACTTACGTTACGTGCGTTTTTGTTGTAGTCTTTAAGGGTGCGGTTTAGAAGAAAGAGATAGCTATACAAATATGGGCAATCACTAATTTGAGTTAGATTGTTGTTGTGATCAATGAACAATATTGTATTAACATTAAAATAATCTTAAAATAAGCAGGAATTTCATCAGATGAATTAAAAATTATTTAAATGTTTAGTTTCTGTGAAAAATAATTATGAAAAACAATGAAAATTGATCAAATTTATAGCAAATTTTAAATTAAATTTTTGCTAATAAAAACTTGTGCAATGAAAATTTAAAGGATTTCACTAAATTCTGCATTCAAATAACTTAGCAGACATGACCTATTAATTTCATTATATCTTACAATTTTCTTTTCTAACTTAAACTAGTAAATTGACGACAATAATTATTTTCATCAATTTGAGGCATACGTTTAAAACAAAATTTATTTTATCGAAATACAATCATAAAAAATGTCTGTGATCTCACCAAGACCAAGTTGGAGAGATCTTTCTCATAACAGCCGATTTATTTATCGACAAACATTTTCGATGAATATTCTCAATTAAGATTTTAACACTTATAGGACTTTTCGTAAATAATTTGGAATATATATGCAATAAAGTATATTTACATTCAATTCAGCAATTTTGAATTATACAAAATACAACTCAGCCTTTGATAATTATATTTACCCGCTGTTTAAATGCTTCATTAGCATATAGAATATAGATTCTGTTTTCAGATACAGCACGGGAATTTTAATTAACCCCCGAGCGGATCATTTCATATTCCTCTGCGGTTTTTAATATCCAATAAAATTGGAAACGGCACACACATCCGCGTCGGGCGCCTTCATAAATAAGTCAGAAACGCACCCTCCTTCGCGCAATAAACGTGAGTCGCTTTAATCTAAAAATCGGCCCTTAATTTGAGGGCTCCGCTAATTCCCGGCCAGACTTATTCACACGTAAAACCTGACCAATCTCGGGCGCGCAGCTACTCTCGTTTTACTGCCGTAATCGCCTCTCCCGGACCTAAAACAGCTTCAATTAGCCGAAGCGCGTCTATCGCTGAATTTAATTTCACCTGTGTTTTATTTTACTACTACAATATCTTTATTCAAAATTATTTGTTTTACATATATTTACAATATATTATGGTATATTTGTTTCTTTCTTGCTTGCTTGAACAGGCTATAGACCTATGGTCTTTCCGCCAATTTTATTTTATATTACCGCATTTTTCAAAGTATTTCTATGGACTTTCTATTTACTACTTTTTTAAATATTTATTTGAATTTATGATAACATTAATTTAAAATTTTGACAAAAAATAGTTATCCATCTTGGATCAAATAATTATATTTTTTTTTTCTTATTTTAGATTTAGAAGTCATTCTTCCTTACTCGAATAGTAATATTTTTGGTATATAAAAACATCTTCAAATAAAGAATTACACTGTACAACTACAATAACATTACACTTAGTACTTTTATGCATTAAAGGTCTTAAGAATATTAGGTCCTTTTTGCAACACCGATAGATTGGTGGTCTGTATTATATTTACAAAAAGCACTCGAGTCTATTATATTTTTCGGTAATTAAAATTGTAGATGGAATCTCTCCATTTAAATAAATTTTTGAAATGCAAAAATGTAGACGCTTTAAAAAGTTCTGATTCAAAATATTATAGGGGTTGAATTTTTCAACCCTTTGAAATAATATTTTAGTGTTGCAAAAATCACCCCAAAGTCCCATTATATGAGGGACAGTTGTGTGCTAAATTTCATTCTTCTAAATTGTTCCATAGTAGATGAAATAAAAACATTTGTTTCCTCAACTTTAGAGAGCTGTAACTTCAAGAGGAAGGGATTTTGAAAAAATAAATATATGAAAGACCCCTCTTAATTTTTCCTGAAAAATCACCCTTTAATATCTTTCGCATCAGTTGTATTGTAAAATTTTGTGTGATATGTGTATTCAATTTTATTGTGTGTAATTTTTATTAAATACTGTAGAATTCTCGTGAATCCGCTAAGGTGCGAAATAATATTCTGAACGATTACTGAACTTTTTATTTTACCCAACTTGTTATTTTCTATGTCACACTGACACCTCCATTCAATTGTCTCTCGCTTCCTTGATTTCCCCCATCCAGCCGAAGCAGGATGATTCGGGACGTTACAATACATTTAATATGATTTGTACATCTAAATTTTTATGAAAAATTGCAAATAAAGATATTATATATTATTATTATATTCGCATAACTACATGATATAAATGAATTCAAGTGAAATATAGTTTCGTAAACCATCATTTCAAGTTCAAATTTTTAATATATATTTAAAGACATATGCATTTATTTTATTAATTGCTGGGCTAATCCTTTATTTAAAAAATGTACTTGGAGCAATATTTATCAAGCACCTATTAAAACGAAATTAGTAAATTTACAACTTTCAACTTAAAAAAAAAAAATAATCTCAACATAAGTTTGCAGATAAAACTGAATTACGTTTTAATCCGGGTGAGAATAGTAAAAAGATGTAAAACTACGTTCGCACAAAGTACTGGAGCAGTTAAATTCCGAACTGCAGCCGTTTATTGCGGCGGCCGCGAGACTATTTTTAAGGAGGGTTGATGCAATATCCATAAAGTGCACGTATAATGCCTTGTTCTGCCCCGGAAGAAAATATTTACATAGTGGAAAATTTGAATCCGATCCAATTTAGGGCGGTAACATTAAGTGTCGCACAGCTTGTATTTTGTTTACCAAATGCGAGCGTGCAAAATTGATGTTCGCATCCACTTTACTTGAGTTTATACATGTATGCAACTTAAATTAATTTTGTGGATACAAAATTTTGTGAGGTTGACGAATATTTATGTTTAATAATAATAAAAAAAAAACAATTTCCATTGAAATTGGTGTACTTATAATTCTATAAATATCGTGTAAAATAGCACCAAATTTCTAAGTAATTAGGAACGTAATAATAAATTCTATTCCGATTATTCAAATAACGGATGTACCATTTAACCTGACAAATCAAAATAACTTGAAAAATATGCATCGTGCGAAAAAATTGTTACGAGACCAAAATGTTTCCTAAGACATCATTCTGTAATAAATTCAGACCCCTGCTGGTCTGTGCACGGGAATTTAAAATTGGAACCTCCATTTTTTATTCAAGAATTGGATTCTAGGAATAAAAATACATAAGATTTTATTGAAACATTATATGTATTCATTGCAGATGACGCAGTAATCGCAAAATTTAAATTTAAAATAATCTCTCTCTCTCTCTGTGTAAAACACACACATTATGAAAGCTGTGCTGTGTTAATTACTTCCGATCGGTGTGTTATTATAATAAGAAGTACTAATTTCATGTAGGAGATTTCTGTATAGTCATGTAAAATATATCAGATTCATATGCTCATAAATAAAATAGTCTTTTAGCATAAAACAATTTGGAGGTACAATGATATTAAAATCACTTTATCTCCAAATTGTTTTAAAGCATTTTTTATATTTATTGTTCCTTTTTACAAATATATTTGAGTTTCAAATGAAATCGCATTAACTATGTGGATTACTTACAACATTTGATGGTTTAAGGATTTGATCGCATTAAAGGATTTCGCCGCAGACACTCCGAAAGATACATACGATATGGATACGGAGTCGCCATCTGTGGCCGGAGCTTTGCACCGCGTTATCGAGCTTTCGGGAGCACCGCCGCGACAGAGCTTTAAACCTGTTCGCCGCGCAATCCGCCGATGGCTCGGGTCGACGTCGCCACGTTCGATAACCTCTCTATAAAATTTTACGTATATTTTTTTAAACCTCGAATGTAAACAAACACGAAGGGCTCGCACGCAAGAGAAAATATTTGTGTTTGACACTCAAATAATGAAATTTGAAATAACTTACCTAAAAAAATATTGTTTTTGTAAATTCTATATGGGGGATGTGTTTGTAGGAATGCAATTAAAATTAATAAAATTTAAACATTTTGTTTTGTAAGAATTTATGAAGGAATGCTTATTTATTATTAATATTTAATTTAATTTTGTCATTAAATTTTCATTAGACATTTATGTACATAATTTGAACCCATAACTTTTTTTAATTGAGAATCTATTAATAAAGTAAAACTAAATATTTGTTTATGGATGTAACTTTAATCGATGGATAATTATTTAACTAGGATTTACAGTATTTGATGAGAATAAAAAAACTAAATGCAGTTTTTTGGATGCTGTTTTTCATATAGTTTATTATATATATATATATAATCTAAAATCTCCATCTACCTTAATGGTGGTGTAGGGGTATATAACTTATTTATGCACCTAAAATTAGTTAATCATTTATAAATAATAACTTTTCTTACGTAAATGTTTTATTTTCACTAATTAGAAATTTTGGCACTTAACACATTTGTTGCTTTTTCCTCAGTTGTTACATTTTATAATAATTGTACTAAGTTAAAATAGATAAATATTAATAATTAATAGTCATTTGTTACCATAGAAATTGATAAAAAATATATTTAGTAAAGATTGTTTAATTGCAATTTATGGACTAAGCATATCCTTCTACATTTTTAACACATTTAATACCAAAATTTCATACATAAATTAATACGCTTGTTACGTTTTCCAATTGCCTTCATTAAAAATCTTTCATCTTAAAATAAATGAGAAGTTAATTAAATAATAAATATATAGATGATATTAATTATTCTGATTAATTGCTAAATATACCCTACCTAAATCACTAAAAAACCCTACAGCTACTAACAGATTCCTTCAAACTTTGGTTCGCCAAATGGAGAATTAAAATTAATCCAATGCTTCTTATCCCCTATCGCCGCACAAATATCCCTATCACGATCTCCATTTATCAAAAACCCATTCTCCCTGCTCCGTATATCACGTACTTAAGAATTACCTTCGACCCTAAACTTAATTTCAAAAAACACACTGTCCTTATCAAAAACAAAATTACTGCTAGGGCCAAACACTTCCGCTGTCTAACTTACAAAAATTTCTTGTAGAAATGCCACTAAGATTTACAAAATGATACGTAGACCCCTATTAGACTATAGATCCATCCTCTTCACCACATCATCCAATCCCACCCTTCAAAACCCTACAAGCAAGGGAACGTTCATTCCTAAGATCCCTAATAAAAATCAGACACCTCCTTAACCCACTTTACCACCAATCTAATACCCTCCTCTAAAACCGAACTGAAGTTATCGCTTTTATCGAACGCCTCCACAACCTATCCAATAAATTCTCCAGAAAACAATATAATTTCACAATTCTCTCCCAACTTTGCATCCCTAGAGACGATAATATAATTCCTACATTCAGAAATCCTTGAGAAACCCTATTCCAATTCATCACTTCATCACAAAAAATAACTTATATCTAAAATAAACACTAATTATTCGTGATAACACGTTTCATAAAATCTTTTTAAACTATTAAAATTTTAGAACATAATTTGACGGTGAAATTGTTAATATTTTTTTTATTACTTCATAGAAGTATTAGACAATGTAATAATTAATTCGTTAATACTAATTAAAATCTCATGATTATTTTCTTTAAATAAAAATTTAGTAAACTTTGGTATTCATTTAAATTATATATTCAAACCACTTAATGTTTCCAGCAAAATCGTATCGATTCTATGCATAACAATCTGTCGACTAACCAAAAATTATTCATTCAATTAAAGTTGGTCCTCCGTCGTTCACCCGGACATGGAAATAATCGGAAACTTTGTTGCACTTGCAGTGAATAGCGCGGGGATTTTATCGGAGGGTTCAACGACTGAAAACACATCCAGATGAAACCGATACAAGCGAAAACTCAATAGTAAAGGGAAGAACTCGAGGTCTGTCAATATTATTATCGACAGTTCGGCGGACTTAACTTTTTTTTGGAATGCCAGCCCGGTTCTGGTTTTTATTCCTGCGGTGTATTTTATTCGTCCCTTTTTGCGTTCAGACATGAATAGAAAAGACATATCTTTGTGGTTGTGTTAGTTTTCTTTTTGTAGTTATACAAAACCATACGTACATAAAGAATGTATGAAACATTAAAAAAAAAAACGTTCTTGTATACATACACGAAAGATTATAATTCGTCGACGAAATTTTTGCACAATGTTTTAATATATATTATTTATTTAATGGATTTACCTTTTCACAAATCTACAAATTAATGAATAATATTTATGTATAGTGGATTGTAGAACAACAGAAATAATAACAACAAGAAAACAAATAATTAGCGCCGCTAGATCATAATACTGTGCCTTCCTTAAAATAATGAAAGTCACCTACCTAATACAAAATCTAATAACTAACCATCTTTATTCAAATGTGTATATGTATGTACAATAATATACAAAGATTAGAATTATATTCTGTAGATGATGATGAATCGGCTATCGACCGGAGGTCTTTCAGCCTTAAAATCTAATATTTTCGCTCAAATTAATTTCCAAACACCTCACAATCTGCACCACATTGGCTTGTTTCGCCTGCAAGTAATTAGGACTAATATCACAATTTAATCCCCATTATTTTCAATCCGTTATTTATTTACATCTGCACCCAATTTAGTTTTAATTTAATGAGATGGTCTTCATTTTAATGCATTATTTCCATTATTTTTTTGTGGTTACTTTATATATTATACTTTAATAATCCTACATAATATGCAGATAATATAAATAAGTAAATTTAATTTAACATAATTGTTTTTCACATTTAATGAAACGTTCAGTCATCATTCATCTAGCGTATGGATAACTAGTGATGGCCATTTCGGTTTTTCGAACCTCATCAGACTAGTGTGTTCCATGTGCAATGCCTTGATGAAGGCAATTATGAATAATTGTTTTTACTCATTAAAAATATAAATACTATGATTAATTCTACTCAACAAGATTAATAAATCATCTAGCTCTAAGATAGCAAAAGCCTAGTTTGAGTGGATGCTATAAATTGTAGCGGAAAGGGCGCGAGAACGCTTGCATCTGCTAATTTTAGATCGTCGGTGATGCATTAATTGATTTAGTGTTTAATGAACGGTTGCATACTAATAACGTCACAGCATCTAGAATTTAATAAACTAATACAGGGCCAACAACTCGGAGGAATCCAATAACCTATTGTCATAATGTTCGAATTATTAGATTTTAAGGCACTAACCTTATACAATTTATTGGGAAATAAATAAATTAAATAAACCATTTAACAGTAGTGATTCGTGATTTGATTTCGCTTAATAAATATATTTAAAATGTGAAAAATAATACGTGTGAGAGATATAATCTATTGATAGGTAATGATGTTTTAATTAATAACCAATTACATTTTATTATATTTTCTGCAAAATCGTGATTAAACGTGAGACAAGCAATGATAAATGTGTATACGTACGCTAAAAATTCAACTTCCGGATCTAAATATCCCTACTACATACCAGATAAGTATAAAGCGGATGCAAGGAGAGAGGAAAAAAGAAGAGGAGCGAAAGAAAGGGAAATAAAAAAGCAATGTTTCCGAATTCGATAAATAATTCATGGGGGGCGATTTCGGCGACGGCCACCTACATAATCCCCGCTGTAGAATTTTTGTAAAACTTCATCCAAACCCCCGGCTTTTGTAAATTCAGATTATGTTTGCGAGGACAAATATCGGCCACGACCGACGGGGCGACGCGATGCGGATCAAGTGACCGGAAACGGATGTCTCGTTTGGTAGAAAGTGGAAGCGGGCGCCGGCAATATCACCAGAAAATATTTGGCTCCGCTCCAACAAGGACAGAAATTACAAACGGCGATCCCTACACAAATATTCATAATCCGATAACATTCTCAAATATAATCGCGATTATTGTTTCATAATTTTCTTTATGAAATTATTTTTTTATATATTTTAATTTAAATATATACATATACATTGAAGTGGTTTTGACTTGCTTTCCATCTTTTGTCTTAATATATAAAATGCTTTTCCTACTAAATATTATCGTTACAACTATAATATATAAGAAAATATTTTCAGGAGGCAAATAAAATATTATCATTATGTTATTATTGCACATACAGGAAATATAACTGCAACTAATGTAACATTAATTCAATAAATTACAAATCAATATTCAATCACATTTCAACCGGAAGGATACAAGTCTTTTGACAATTCCATGCGAGTATGTTTCTGTGCAAACCAACGGTCTTCGGCTGCGTGGAATTTGCTTACATGGTTAAAATGACATATCCGAAAGTTAGTTTCCGGAGGAACGAAACGCTTTGATGTCGTACGAATAACGATGCCGTATAATTCAAAGTGGGAACTGGCGAATTCACTTCGATTGTTAGGTACGGGCGAACGGGCCCATTCACCGAGTATCTTCCCCCGCGAGTTTCAAACTTTCACTTCGACGCTCCCACCATTCGATTTATTAAGAAACAAATGGATAATCAACAAAATGTATAAATTAATTATGAAGTAATTAAACATTCAAATAACATTTTTTACATATTAATTTTAGCACTGTTTTCCATTATTAAAAATTGATTACATTAAGTTTGTATCATACTTAATGTCAAAAGAGCAATATAAACCACAAAATCCTTATACATCTTGATATATAGGGCGTTTCTAAATTGTTGGGAAATATTTTAAAAGGGTGATTTTTAATTAAAGGGGGTCTTTTATATATATATAAATTTTTTCTCCAAAACCCCTTCCTCTCCAAGTTACAGCCCTCTAAAGTTAAAAACAAAAAATGTTTTTTTATTAATATATCTACAATGGAACAATTTGGAAAAATTAAATGTATTGTACAACTGTTCCTCGTAATATCGCACTTTTTTATGACTTTTGTAACGCTAAACGATTATTACAAGAGGGTGGAAAAAACTGACTCCCATAATAGTTTGCATGAGAACTTTTTAATGCATACACCTTTTTTATATATATTTTTTCCAAAATTGATTTAAATGGAGAGATTTAATCTGCAACTATTCAGGCCCCTTATATTTTCTTCATAACCTTTGGAAAAGCGAACCCTCCCCGTATTAATTATTCCTTAAATTAATGCAACAATTGTACAATACATTTCATTTTTCCAAATTGTTCCATTGTAGATATATTAATAAAGAAAAAACATTTTTGTCTTTAACACTCCAAACAAGCAACTTTACCATATATGTTTTCCCAGCCTACAGCCATCCCAATTCATCTATTGACGAATACAATTTTTTACCTCGTTTTATGATCTTGTATTTATAATAGGAGACTTCAACTTCAACAGAAGAGAAAGCCAACATATCCAAAATGTCTGCTCCACTTCCAACTTAAATAAAACTCCTACCCCACCCACATTCATTACGACGGAAACATCCAATACATCCAATATCCAAACAGGGATTTAGGATAATGTTACGGATTAACATCATCCTAAATCCCGACCTTTGTTCTGATCACATGTCCATACAGTTTAATATAATACAGAATAAATCAAGGATTTTAATCTGATAAAAAAACAATATGGTGCCCATAAGAAATAAGAAAGTTGACGATGGTCCAGAAGAAACGAAATATGCTATTAGTAAAATTATTATGCCATCGATTAGATCATAAAAAAGTGCTATAAGAATGTATTCATTGTATTGAATTATTGCTTCAAATAACGAAGATATAAATAAAAAAAGAAAATCGAATTTGTCAGTATTTTTAATTTTTCTTGAAAACAAAGAAATTTAGCCCAAATTTCTCAGCGGAATATTAATCAGCATGAAATTCTGCAAAAATGCCAAATTTAAACCTACCCTCTATCTCTTGTAATAAGCGAGATCCCCATGGTGAGACTCGAATTCAAAACACCCTGTATATATATAAGTGCACGCTCCCTATTACAGGAAACGTTTTACCTTATAAAATGTATAAAACCCGTACGTTGTTTTTATTTAAGTCATCAGAAAGTAATTGTTTCGACAATCAATCATAAAAGAAATTCTGTCTTATTTATTATTATTACGATGATTTAACCTAATTGAATTCGTTAAGGTTAGTAGGTCAGCAAAGGTCCGTGTTTGTCTGTCTTTATGAATAGGAAGTCGGAGGGAGAACAGGATGAGTGCCAGGACATTGTGTAACGTCCCGGGGAGGATGAGGTGGAAACTGCGTAAATCATGAAATCTTGCAACATATATCTCTGCGGACGTCTATTTGTTTTGATTTACGAGTGGACTCCGAAATGCATTCCTTCCGTTTTAACCTATCAACAATAAAAATTTTCGGCCGGTGAAATTTTCTAAATTAATTTATTTAAAATTGAAAATATGCTCAATTGCTGATTCGATGAGGATATAGAAATAAAGTACTTCGAAGTCGGCGTATAATCAGTGGGTTGATCGCTACAAACTGTTGTTCTTCTACTCGAATCAAAAATACAACTTTTGCAGGTAGAATTAAAGGAAATTATATATTTCCATTATAAGACAAGCAAAGTTGGCTTCATATAACCATCGTCATTTAACCGTCTGTTAAATTATATACGTTTACGTCATTTGATTTTCTAAATAAAGACTCAAAATATCGGTATATTTTGAATTTTTAAAATTATATAATTAATAATTTCCAAAAATTTGTATTCATCCGACAAATAGTCCGGAATATTTTAAATCGTCCCATACTTTGTTGAATACCCTGTATACTAATTAAGGTTGTAATGAAACTATAATATTTCAAATTAATTAAAGCCAAGTGAGATGTAATTCTCAACGAAATAAACAATTTCATGCATAAGCTTTGAACAACATTAAAACAACTTTAGTGTGCTGTGATTACATCGAGTCCAACGCAATTAATAATATTAACAAATAGCTTCAAGCAAGAACCCATTATAATATTAAAAGCCAATGTTATGTCTTTCCTTCTGAATGTAACGTAATGAACAATCAAATTAATGGAGACAATGAAAGGTGTTAAAAGATCATTATTTTGAATCCATAATTTATTTTTGGAATGAAGATTTACTAATGGATGATTAAAATTAAATATGATATGCTGTCAATGCAATGGAAAATGTAATCAGAAGATAATTGTCCGCTCTATATAAACTTTACACTTTTAACATTTTCGTGTAATTTCAACGTTTTCACATCAATAAGATGAATAAATTCCAGTTCATCAAATGCTGTATTTTGATTTATTTTATCTTATATATGGACGAAATTGTAGGTAAAAAAGAAAGTATGTGTTCGATTAGAACAACATTAGTCATAAGCACTTAATTAAATGTGAGTTTCGTGAAGATTTGAAAGAAATATGAAAACACTTTGTACACTTTTCTTCACTTATTTATTTATTAACAGATGTACATTATCAATGTTTTACAAACAATTGTTTGTAAAACAAACACATGGTGATCGAAATGTACATCTGTTAATAAATAAATAAGTGAAGAAAAGTGTACAAAGTGTTTTCATATTAGTCATAAGATTCGACGATATTGTAATTTTTGTTTGTAGGATGACGAGGATAACAGAAAAGGAGATAGATGGCAGGGATGATAGGAAAGGATAGCGGCATACAACCCTTACAATTTCGTCGAATCTTATGACTAATATTATTTTAATCGAACACAGACTTTCTTTTTGTAAATATATACTACTATTTTGGTAATCATTCTCTTTTTTTTTATAAGTTTGGCTTTTGAAATATGTTGCCTGTTTCTTGTCCTTAGCTCTTATGGTGAAGGAGTAGTCTTTAAAGGTAAGTAAGGAATGGAAAAGGTTGCCTATATACAGTGGATTCCTTAGTAAATTGTTTGCTTATTGAATGAGAATTGTATAATCGGTGAAAATGAACTGAAATTTAAGATTTGTCAGGGTTTGTAAATATTCATGATATCACGAACCACGTATAAATGGTGGTGTACAAATTTGTCAATGTAATTTGTATCGCGTTGGTAATTGTAAATTAGATGCGAGGATTAATGAAGTGAATTTTTGTTCAAAGAATCCGAACTGGTAGTAATCTTGTGTAATAATATAAGGGTTTATATTTATCAGGGAGTAAGGTAATAGGCTGAACGCTGTTAGGACTAAGTGGTTAGCTGGTTTTAGGGATAACAGTTTTTATATACAGAGAGCTTTTTTTATCAGTATACATTTCCCCATAATAATATCCATGCATACATTTTTTAAAAATTTAAAATAAAAATAAAATATGTCCTATTTTTTCAGTTAAATATATATATACAGAGAGGTTTTTTTATCAGTATACATTAGGGGAAGTGTATACCTGCAAAATACGCGAGTCAAATGCATTAATGTATGTATGTTTAGTTGCCTATAACACGTAACTGAACACACATATGTCAAATAAGCAACTAAACATACACCATTAATCGGTTCAATGCGATTGACTTGCGTTTTTTTTGCAGGTATACCCTTCCCCAAATGTATACTGATAAAAAAACCTCTCTGTATATATATATTTAACTGAAAAAATAGAACATATTTTATTTTAATTTTAATTTTTTAAAAAATGTTTGCATGGATATTATTTCCAATTTAAAACAAGAATAACGTCGAAACCGGGAACTGTATTTAGCCATTTATTAAGTTTTCAAAGTATTCTTCATGAATTACCCCATCATTAGGCATATATGGAGATTGGTTAAATATGAAGAACAAATACCAGGCTTCTGAAAATAATTCGCGCAACGTTATTTTGCAGACAGTTCAAAAATTTTGATTTGTTTTGATCGTCTAATTAATTAAACAAACGAAACCTTAACTTTTAAATCATACCTTTGTTAAACAAATTTATCACAACCGAATGCACCATTTTTGTAACAAAAAAATAACAAATATTGACAATTTCAAAATTTCAGAATTTCTCTCAGATATAAGAAAACAAAAGCAATTTTTAAGTAAAATGTTTCTTCGTTTTTTAAATTTATGAGACATTTTTTTAACGACTTTCGTTTAGATTTACATTTTTTATTTTTACGACTACTACACCATCTGTCATGATTTAAAAAAAACCTTAATAATTGTTGGTGTAGTATCCAAATATATAATAAAAAATATGAGTTATTATTCCAAAGTTGAGCATTTGTCCCGCCTACAGCAAAAAGCTTCTTTTACATGATCGGATGTCGCCCTTAGAACCACTAAAATTTTGTCCAAAACATTTGTTGAATGATGCATACTTTACATTTGCCATTTGCTTGGATTTACCTTTGCAAATACATCGCCATCTATCAAGATTTGAGAAATATTTCTCCGATAAAACTTTTATCATTTTCGGCATGGAATCTGAATATGCAATAAAAATAATGGGTTCCCATTTAAGATTTTAAAGTTAACCACCTCTACCGTCCCCTGGGAATGGCAGTGAACTTTTTTTTTTCAGCATCCCTCCGAAATAATTATTTTTTTAAAACATTGTTTTACGATGCATATTTGTCGAGATATTCCACTGGATGAATTAAAATGGGTCACCCCGCATATTTACACAGAGAAAAAGCAAATAAATGTATTTATAAGCAATGAAAAATCGTTGGTGGAAATAGCAACAACCCCCACGAAACGGACCATCCGTTAATGGCTTTTGATAATCCGATTGGGGCTGTTCAGGTACGGTGTGTAAACGTGCGTTTGGGATAAACTCATTTCAATTACTTGTGAAAAATTTAATTGAAAATTTTATTTTTGTCGCCGGCGATTAAATGTTCCCGGTAATACGAGTGTAACAGGTTCGGATTCCGGATCAAAGGGCTACTGGAGGAATGACATTCGAGGATCCTAAAACTGAAAAATGTTAATAACAAATATTAATTTATTGAAATTTTAACGTGATTTAACAAACACAAATTTATTTACTTACTCAATTATAAACTAATTCATGGCATGTTAATGTCATTAAAATGTGAAGTTTTAAACATTTTAATGACACCGAAATTATCAGAAAAAAGAAATAAATTAAATTATAATTTATTAATTCAGGATCTATGGCATTGTATAAACAATATAAGAGTTGAGTAGTCATTTTAATTGATCAAAATCATAACAATATAGTTAATCACACATTCGGAGCTGTTTCGAAATGTTATATTTAATATTCATGTTATTTTTATCATAACAATTGTAATCGATGTATATACTTAAATTGCGAGGATAATTAATAACGTGTACATTAAATTTAAGAATATTTGCACGGCAAGCTGTAATGAAACGTTAAAAAACAATATATATTTTTTTATATTGACATTAAATTTAAGCGAATTATTAAATTTAATAATAAAATCGGCTTTAATTGCTTTTAATTAATTCGGTTATATTGTTTGGAAATTTGTTTTTAACACTTCTTTTTCAATATGAAAATAAGTTTTAATTTAAATTATATGACTATTCTTGCCTATGTGACAAGTTAAAACGGTCTCGTCGCATGTTTTCTCTTAATAATATTCATTAATTTCAGGTAATAATTGTTAAACAATACTATAATTTATGTGTACTTGCAAAAATAAGTAAAGACAATCGACTGCTATAAACAGTTTGTTGCTGTAATTATTTGTTTGTAATTAAAGAATCAATTACATAGATTTATGTGCGATTTTTATATATAAGTTCTTTAGTTAAATAAAAATTATAAAGGAGATCGATCCAAACGGATATTAGCCAACAAAGGCATAGAGTTAACTTTAAAATAAATTTATAATCATTACATTACTATATCATGCATGCGTTTTATTATAAATAGAAAACAATATTCATTCACTTGGTTACAGTTATTTAAATATATTAAATAAAAATGATTTGAAAATAATTAATAAATTATTTCCACATTATATTAAGTAACGTTCCTTTTGTTGTTTTTACATTAAATTTTTCTCGGATCAAAATTTGTTGCATTATGCAATATTTTATTGATGTGCAACAGCAGGTGTACATTATGTAATTGAATGTCCGGCGTGGGTATTTGCCCGGGAAGTAGTTGTTTTAATGTGCATTTGTTTAACGTACTTACGTAACGTAAGTCAAAAGTCACAGAACTAAATGTGAAAATAATTTATTAATTATTTTCAAATCATGCGTTTTATTATTTAACTACAGTATAAATTGTAAAACTATTGAAGATGACCACATCGTAGTCGAAATGCGTATTTAGTAAAAATAAATATTTATGAAGAAAAGTTTTTACAAATGTTAATCAGTATAAATTCACTATGACGAGGACCGTTGCAAACGCAAAGTGCACATAAAGATAAAGTGTTTTATTAAGTTATAATAGACCATGTATAACCAAACAGAATTCTTAACAATTAACGAGAAATTAATTTATTAATCTTATTCTATAAAAAAGTACATTTAATCAAAATTAATTTATGATTAAATGTAACTTTTAAAGAATACGATTAATTCTGGATCTATATAATTATAGAAGCCGTAACAATATATATAGAAATTACATAAGTAATAAACCTACTTTCCAAATGAAGCATATCAGAAACAAAATTATAAAACATCCTATTCATTATGACATCTCAGTCTTACATAAGTAATGCCCCGATATATATCCATTCGGCAATCTGCAATCGCGTGCGAATTAATCAAGGACGAGTCGCGAGTTGAAAATCTAATAACGAAGCCGTTCGAGGGAAGAAAAATTGGCTGTAAACTTCACCTCCGTCTACATCTGCTCAGGAACGATTGAAAAGACGAAGGCAAAAAATAGGAATTACATTACAGGAAACTGAATACGGAGTGAATTTAACCCTTAAGGTTATTGGCTGAACGTATAAATTAAGGGCCGGATTGGATTGGGAAAGGACGAGGGGGAAAAATTAACTTCTGAAACTGAACAGCAATGGAAATGAGGCTATCCGTAGAAGTGAAATTGTAAAGTTTTACAGTAACATATTAGCCTTCTTGATTTCCTGTATTATTAAAATTATGTGCGGTGATTTAAGAAAGGTTAACTTAATAATGAGTACAGAGCCATTGTAAAATAAACTATAACTTTCATAATGACATGTTGAAACTCTACAGGGTGATCATAAAAGATATGGACGCATTTCAGAAAATTCGTCTTATTTTTGAAAAAGGTCAATTGAAATTACAATTATAAATAAATCGTATTGTTCTTTATAAATTTTGAAAAATGTCAATTGTAATTACAATTATAAATAAATAGAGAATCTCAAACAAAAAATTATAAATTCTAAAATCTTATCAAAAATTACTTCAAACTGACACAACAGTAGTTTTCTATCAATTCTAATAATTATACCCTTAACTTCTAATTATTAGAATCAATAAGTGAATTATTAAATAAAATGAAACAAAGATGATTCACACATTTGCAGTTATTTAAATTACAATGAAATTAAACAAGGAAAATTTCTGGTAATGATCAATAAAATTCGATCAATCCCTTTTTCCAACTGCAAAAAATACTTACACTGTAAGTTTTACAAACATCTATTGAAACAACTACTTCCCGAATTTTATTGATCATTGCCAGAAATTTTCCTTGTTTAATTTCATTGTAAGTGAATTATTAGAATTCACTAATTAGTTTTTATATTTCTTTTCTTTATTTATATTTAGAAATTCTTATTAAGAGACACATAGACAAATAAATGTTTTTATATATGTATTAAATATATCAAAATATTTATTTTTATACATAATCATATCATCTTCGCCTGTTAATTCTGTCCGACTTCTGAAATATCTCTCTATGTCCTGTGTTTAGAAATACGAAATGTGATTTAACTGTCCATCTCTGTCATAGTCATAAGGCTATGAAATAAAATTAAATAATGATGTGGATGGATTTTTCTGTGTATATTTGGATTGAGAGAGAAACATATGGTTTTGAGGAGAATGTATTTGGAAGGATTGAGGGAAAAATTTTCAGCAAAGAAGTTAAAAAGTTGTTGATGGATCTAGGATAGTTCATACAGGAGGGTGTTGAAAGGGTTGTGAAATGGGTTAAGAGGGTGCCTGATTTTGGTCAATACTCTTATAGCGGATCTTTCAGCTATTTATAAATTGTGGAGGGAAATTTTATTAGCATTGTGGAAAAGGATAACGGCGATAAGGGCGACAGATCATCCAATATATACATGGAAGAACAGTAACATTATTTGACACATTATACTGAACCTTGCCATTTTCTTACCGTAATGTTTTAGTGTTTGCCCTATCATGTAATGTATGTATGTATGGTAAGAAATAAAGATTATTATTATTATTATTATCTTATATACAGTGACTGCATTGCTGGTGTTTATGCCTTGTCATCTAAATCTTAAACATCTGAAATGTGCCGCCCTCTGTTTGACCTTTGTTTTTGGGGTTTTAGTGCATTGTGGCAGAAGTAAGGAGGAAATATGAGGATATATACAAGAAGAAGAAGCTGCAGGTAGTGGAAAAAGCGAGCGAATTCAGGGAATGTAAGAACCAGGCAGAAATGTGGAGGGTGTTAAAGAGAGGGGAAAAGAGGAAGCAGGTAGGGGTGTTGCTAAAAGAATGGATAAGGAAATGCAGGAAAGGAACGGACTACCAGGAGGGATCAGCGAAGACAGACGTGGAGACGGAGGAGAAGGGTTCACGGAGGAGGAGGTGGTTCTTTGAACGCCCTCAAAGAAGTGAAATGTGGAAGGGCGGCATGGGAGGAGAATGGTGATGGTTAAGAGGAAAGGCAAGAGAGTATGAAAAAACGAAAGAAATGTTGCAAAGAGCGGAGAGGTTCATGGATAAGAGGGGGATGATTGTGAATGTGGAAAATATGAAGTGCGTAAGGTTCAGAAGCAAAGGGAGCAAAGGTATTATTTTAGAATTTGAGACTGTAAATTGAGAGTGTAAAGGAAGGATGCCAATAAAATAAAAATATCACAATTATTTTAAATAAGATTCTCCTTTGTTACTATATTCAGTCTTTAATAAGAAGCTTTAACGAACACCGAGGGGTTAAATGCATTTTCGTTGTAATTGAGTTTTGTGATAAATGGGATGCAAAATTGTACTTAATAAAATCATTATAATGTAACTTGATATTTTTACTGATGTTGAAAGTTACACTAATATACGTTATTTTAAATTAATTTTATTTTTAAATAATATTTTATTTGTTTATAACAAATTAGACCCCTACACCACCATTATGGTAGATGGGGATTTTTTTTAGGCAAATGCAATGTTTTTAAAACCGCCGTAACAGTTAATGAAAATTTGATGAAGCTGAAATGCACGTTTTGAGGTCCCTTGATTCCATTCCATCGAGTTTTGAAAAATGTCTGTAGGTGAGTGGCTGTGTGTTTCCGCGATTAGACAAAAAGGGTTAAATGGATTAAAACCAAACTATATACCCAAGCTTTTTATAAGAATGGAAAGATTTGACAAGCTTTCTGTCATAATCAAAACTAATTAACCTAAACTTTTCTCTAAGCGTTTTTATGATTTTCCACAATTGCTAGACAAATATCGCATCGAAGAAAGTTTTAAATAAAAATTGTGTTTCTTGAAGAAATAAATATATTTATTCTATTAATATTTTGTTGTATAATCTTCAGATCTTGAGTTATACCGTCCAGGAGAAAGTATTGTGATCGTAAAAAAATTATAATCGTCAATTTTGCGGTCCCATTAGTCCATTCCATCGAGTTTTAAAAATGTCTGTGTGTGTGTCTGTGGGTCTCCGCGATAGCTAGATTAATGAAACCAAAACGTTACATCGAAGCTTTTTACAACAGTGGAAATAACTGAAAAGCTTTGTTCACTCTAAAAACTCATTAAGTGCAACTTTACTCTTGGCAATTATTATTTTTTTAATTCGGATAAATAAATGTGTCAAATAAAAATTGTAGATCTTAAAGAATTTCGCATACCTGATAAATTCCATTAGAAATAAACAATTATTTTTGTGTCAAATAAAACGTTAAAATGCCGTCATATTTCATGCATTTAAGTAATTAAAATTAAAACATTTGTTTAGTTTCATATTGTTATATTCAGTTTCCTGACACGTTTTTCCGTCAATTACGACCATTCTCAAAGGAATTACAAAATAACCGAATAATTGACCGAAATACTTGTCAGGAAACTGAATATAATAATATGAAACTAAACAAGTGTTTTAATTTGAAATTACCTAATATTACAAATTAGTTTCATCAAGAGTGCAGTGAACAAAATATTCATACATTTTTCCAAAGTGTGGAGAAATTTTGAGAAGGCATTTTAGGGTAAAAAATTACAAACTAAATTTTAATATATCTTCCAAATAGTTGGCTTTAAATTTAAATGCAACAACCATTTTTATTAATATAATAATTTTTCATTTACTTTAAAAACTTATTTGACCAAATTCCCGGGAAAGTACTATGATATGCTCATCAATATATTTCAATTCGGATAGAAAAATGTGTGAAATAAAAGAACTTGATTTGCCTCATAAATTTCCTTAAAAATAAACAATTTATTTTTGCATTTGTTCATTCAAAAACTTATTTGACCGAATTTCCTGTGGAAAGTAATTTTTGCTGGAACAGCATTTACATTTTTAGTAATACAAAAATAAATGCTGTTTTTCCACTTTCCATATATATATCTTTATTCAGACTACATAGATAATTTTAACAATATAACAATATAAATAATTACAATACATGTAGGTGTTAGTCTGTCTGGGCTATCGACCAGAGGTCTTTCTGCCCTGTCGTGAATTTATGATGAAGTTAACACTTTCCATATTTTATTAGATTTAAAAGAAATGAAAACATTTCATAACGTCGCAACTAACACATTTTTTTATTAATTTTGAAAAAATAAAAACATTTTCATATGTGCGGTAATTTAAATTACTATATGCCTTACAGTTACATTTTTTATCTATCGTAGATATTAACCCAGTCACCAAATTTATCCGGTACTTTATGTCCACGCTATAGATAAATATACGAATTTTTACAAATTAGAAAGAAAAGTTTATATTATGGAACAATTTTAATTTTTGAATTAAATTTGGTTAGAAGTATTTTTGTCTCATAAAAATACCATTAACAATTGAAAAAAAGGCTTGCTTCACAAATTGTTTTCCATACTTTTTGTTTAACCACATGTGTGAATAATAAGCCCTTTCTGTTTTTTTTTATTCGTGATTAAACATGTTTATTTTCAGACAAATATAATCCCTTAAAATAAATTATAAAATTTAATAAATCAATATCGTATCTGAGTTTTTGTTTTTTTCTTTTTTTTTCCGTTGGTTTGCAAAAATAATAGGGGAGTGAATTAAATGCGAGCGGGGGTTATTTTTGTGTGAAAACTGTCGCATTCATCACTATTGTTATCGTCGCGGCGATGCACGTGGAGGAGACGCCGACGCTGTCTGTGGCGTCGGTGCGCGCGTCTCGGCGCCCGACTTCGTGCGGTGCGTGTTACGCCGGCGACGCGTTGTTAGTATCACGCCAAGCGTCGTGACGTCACGGTTGCAGCGTCCGGAAAATATTAAGTGAACGCATCGGAAATCACGACGTCAATCACACCAAACGCGATTAATTCTGTAAGTACACTTTCTTATTATTTTAAATATGTTCAAATATCATTAGTAAGAATGCAAAAAATTAAATTTATAAAAAAAATATAAGAATAATTATTAAATTTATTCCTTAATAAAAAAGTTAATATTTTATCATCTTCATTAATGATTGTTTTGCAATTATTTAGTATTTGTTACGAAACATTTTATAAGAAAAATGTGCAAACCTAATTTATATGTGAATTTATAAATTAGGTTTGCACATTAAACAATATAAAAACAAATTAAACAAAATGTTATCAGTATAGTTTACCCCATTCAAATATTTGAACAATCATCTGATAAATGCTCGATTAGTCTCAAAACTATTTATTCATATTTGGGGCTATTCCGTAGGTGAAATGCTAGTTCAACATGCACGTTATATAGTATCGTCACAATCTAAGCTAGTTTTCCAATTAATAAGATTGCGAAGTTACAAATAACGTTTACGTTAAATTTAACATTTCTTCGCACACAATAGCCTCGATTATTAATTATATTATAGAAATCATATTAATGTAATAACAAAACATTTAAACTTCGCCAAACTTATTGTATGTATTTTAGCATCACCAATATTTTAAACTCATTAATTGAATAATATAGAGTAGAGTTTTTTTATACAAATAATTCAAGCTTCTGCGCCGAACTGATTTTTTTTAATCAACGTTAATGGGCTATTTATTGCGAAAGTGAAGAAAGTTAAATTTATATTCAAATTGAGAAAGTGGAGGCAAGGAAATTAATTTTTAAAATATTGATGAATTAAATAATAAAATAATTATTTAAAATTTTAAAGGTGCTATATTTATAATTAGTAGAATTATATCATTTAAGAAATAATATATTTTTTGTATAAGTTTAAGTAAACAAATGCCATTTATTTAAACTTAAATACCATAACGTCGATCACTCTAAATGTTAGCAAATAAAATTTTGTTAAATTAACCCTTAATATCTGAAACAAACTTAATTGTGTTGATCGTTTCTATGGAGTATTTCTCTACAAAAAATGGAATATATTTACTGCGTTTATTTATTTATTAATATAAATACGACTATAATTTCGATATTATTGTCAATGTCAAGTGGTAACAAATATTTTAAATATTTTTTTTTATTCGTTGAACCTTTTACCTTTCGTTGTATGGTATATTTTAAACAT
The DNA here is from genome assembly GCA_963082785.1 of Philonthus spinipes. Classification (NCBI taxonomy): domain Eukaryota; kingdom Metazoa; phylum Arthropoda; class Insecta; order Coleoptera; family Staphylinidae; genus Philonthus; species Philonthus spinipes. Next base: position 36,825,922 of record OY720300.1, read on the forward strand.
ACAAACTCATATGAAAATTAAATGAGGAAGAAACTAAATATAAATTAAATTCTTTTAAAATGTTGATGTATAATAACTAACTAACCATCTTTATTCAAATGTGTATATGTATGTACAATAATATACAAAAATTAGAATTATATTCTGTAGATGATGAATCGGCTATCGACCGGAAGTCTTTCAGCCTGATGTATAATATTTTCCTTATTAAATTGAAACTCTCATAATAGGTCTTTTTAAAAAAAAACTAATTATTTTATATTTATCAATAATTATTTCTTTGTTATGAAGATATTTTTTGTATAAAGGTGTTTACCGTAAATAAAGGATTAATAATAATAATATCCAACAAAATAATAACAATAATTGGCGAAAAAACTATAGGTTGATGGCCTGTTCAAGCAAGCAAGAATAACTTTGAATGAAGATATTGTAGTAGTAGTAATAATACATTGTATTTAACTTTAACTTTATTTTACGGAATTCTCCATTATAATTGATTACATTAAACAATAATTTACGTATTTGTTTATAATCAGGTGAATATTCCTAAACTATTAATAATTAATAAGTAAGATAAGTGCATTCCCAAACGGTTCAAAGAATTGATTCAGTGTTGCTTATGACTTCGCAAACTAACATCTACGGGTATATTTATTAAATAACCCTTTAGACATTGAACAAGACAATGAACATTTGCTGTTGTATAACAAATAATTGTATAAAACCACGTGAAGGCTCACTTATATATTGTTCAGATGAGTTATGCGAAGAGAGCAATTAAAAAATAAAACATATTATAATTTTATGAAATAAATATGAATAAATTATTAAAAATCAACCAATAAAACACAGATTAGATTGAATAACTTTAAATTCTCGACTAGTTTCGGGTTATTAGCCCATTTAAAAAATTTTTAAGTTATTCAATCTAATCTGTGTTTTATTGGTTGATTTTTAATAATTTATTCATATTTATTTCATACAATATGAACTACCAATGTCTAAATATTAAAACCATTAATTATATTATAATTTTATTTGATTTTCACATTTATTTCTACTGTTACATATAATTTATAATTTTAACTGTTAAATAACTATTAATACAGTTTTTGTTTCAATCGCACTTGTATCTTTTTCCTTAAAACCGTTTAGCAATCATTAACATTTTTCGCCTGTTGTGCAAGTCTGGAATATTCATTATCATACAGATTCGGGCTATTCGTTACACTGACACAGTTCGATTTGCATAATCGCCTCCTTTAATTAAGCTTGTTAACTAGAGTTCTTGACGAGTAGAAGTTCCCTGTAATCCGGGGAACACTAAAAGGACGATCATTGAGGCCTGTTAGCTTAAAGAAAAGATAGCTCGCCTCGAGAATTTGTCCTTTGACGATTGTCTTTTTCTTTCGGTGCGAATTTTGCTCGATTGTTTCTTTTGTGAATTCTGTATAGACTTTCTTTCATCAATCACTTTGAGATTTAATTCACACTACTTTTGTATTGTTTTATATTGAAAATTGTTTTTATTTTAAAATAATGTGGTTTAAAAAAAAAAGAGTTCTTAATTGTTTAATTTACAATAATTAAATAAATTAATTAAGTCTACCGTTAATCTTAAATAAGCGTAAAAATTCATCATTCCCTGTATAATATTTTTAATTTAATTTAACCTCATTTACATAGTAAACATTTTTCCTCGTAGTAGTTTCTCCACTGGATAGATTTATATCATTATTGCGTAATTATAAAAAACTGTCAACTTTAAATTAAAATTTAAAAAATGATTTTGCTCTTAAGTTAGCCAGCAAATTTTAAATTTAGTGTGCGGTGGGAACAAGTCAACATTTCTACGATGCAAATCTCTATGAGGCGTATTTTTTTATTTGTAGGATTATTTTAAAATTTAAACTAAATTATGCTGCGAGGTGGACAGAAAACGTGTTATAATTTTTAACCACCCGAAAAAATAATTAAATGTTCAAAAGTACAAATTAGTGAAGTGTGAAAAATTCTAATTTATTAATAACTTTGACTTTATCTATATAAATAATAACACCATTTTCTATTACTTCAATCACCTCGTGAGATGATACGAAGAAGAAATATTTTTACTAATTTTTTTCTACTAGAAATTAACACATGAACCGCCAATTTTGAAAATTACCATAACTTTTGTTACCGATTCGAATAACTTTTGTTATGGTAATCTTCAAAATGGGCGTTTTTTTTTTTTGTAAATATATTTTGATATACATCTGAATTTCCAATAATTGAAAATATTTTGTTTTATTTGGTCTTGATTATTTAAAATATATTAAATGAACATTATTAATAAATAAAATTAAATAAATAAAGTTTCACACATATATATATGAATAATTGCCTAATTACACACACATTGTGGTATTAGAGAAAAAAATATGATATTATTTGTAGATTAACTTTGAATTGTAAAGACATTTAATGTTTTTGTTTAATCAAATTTATTTCGAATTTTCAACATAAATAAAGAAATACAACTGAACAATAATATGTGAATCAAAAAAAAACTGTCAATTTATGTCTCATTAAACCCTAAACGTTGAAATGACGAGCTGTAATCTGCGGAAAAAAAAAACGTTTCTTCATGTTAATTGCCTATGTTCGGCATGAAAGTATTCACCCGATATAATAATAATTCTTTATTTGCATAATAGTAACATTCAATAGAAAAATTGTATATACATATTAGTAAAAAAAAACAAAGTTGTTAAAGTAAATTAATCAAACGTACTTCCAGTCTGCGATTTCCTGTGTAAATGATCAAAAATTCAGCGACGAACGATCTCACCGAGCTAATTGTGGAAATAATTATTTAGTTATTTTCAAATAATTTTTATTAAATTTATTTAAATTATTATTGGCAGCTCAATTAATATTTCGATGAAAGTATGTAATTGAATTAATCAATAGCAAAAGTAGATCTTTAGATAAATAAATAAATTACTCATGGTTTTCAAATGCATGCAGAATACCAACAAACTCCCTATATCTATCACATATTTCAGACGCTTGTGTATTTTTGGCAACCCTAAAACCGCAGCGTATACATCACTCATGTATACTTTTACAGTTCTTTTTTATTCTCGTTATTAATAATTTACGTACTAGATTATTTTTTGCTGGTGAGGCAGGGAAAAATCGGAAACAGGGTCAGCATAAATCCATCGATTCCAATTAAGATAAAAGTATGAAAATTTGAATTATTTCCTCGTTGTTGTTCAGCTGCTGTTGACATTGAAGGGATTGCCAAAATTCGGTTTTTGTTTGTTTCGGCACGAACAACAATAGGGTTTAGATTAATTGATAACGTCCCGATATAATGACATATTTTTGATTGTATGTGTATTAATAATGTAAAATTATTTGATATCATTTTATATAAAAAAAAGAATGCAGTTATTATTTATTAATCCGTTTATTGGCATGTATATATTAAATTGTAAATATAGAAGGCGTTCAGAAAAGATATGACAATATTTACGTAGAGTGTTTCAATGATTAATTTCCAGTAGAAAATGTAAGTAAAAATTACTCTACTCGAGTAAATAATTAAAAAAAATACATATAAAGTAAAAGTTAAAAATAACCAATTTATTTTATATTATATTTTTAAAAAATCGGTCTATAATCAATGACTTTGACCTTACATCAACTCATTTATTCTGTAAATCATGATAATTCGAAAACCTAACTTCCTTCCACTTTAATGATGAATACAATGAACACAAAGCAGAAGGACCTCTAGTTGATAATCCAGACAGACTAATATTTATTGAATTATTTTCTTGTTTAATTCGTATCGAGTTAAACAATAAACTTATTGTTTAAAAGTTTTAATATAGACAATTACATTTTTTATGTTTACTTATTTGTGTATTATTAGAATAAACATTTTTATATAAATTGAATTTAAAATGTATAAAAATATTCAAAATTACTTTATTTTAAATTTAATTAGTAATTATAATTTATTTACAAATAGCTACAGTACATCATTTTAACAATACAATCGCCGATATACGTTCATGATTAATTGATTGATTTATTTCGCTAATAAATTCACTGATTCGAATAAACTCAAAGGAATTGCCTTCGATACTGCAATTGAATTAATATGCCGCTTGCGGAATTAAATTGTTGAAAGGTTCCGGAGGGGCGACAAGAACCTATTTCTCTTTTCATAATTGAGGCCCGCACTTACCAATTCCGAGGCGAATTCGTTGAAGGGCAAGTTTTATTTTCCACGCGTTTCCCTTTCCGTTGCTGAAGTTAGTTTCGCCAACTATCCCCATCCTTAATTCAAATTATCCGGCACGATATCGCACTTTGAAACGTGTTAGGAATATATTTGATAAAAAAAACTTTGATTAAAAGAAAACAATTTTATAATAAATACAATTTATCGCCAATAAAAAAATCATTTATGATTGATTATACTTTTTATATACACTGCTCCAACCAAATAGAGGGGCAATAATTAGTATAATTAGTGTTTTGAGTAGTGTAGTTGGAATTTGTGATAATACATTTTCACCGAAACCACCTTGAGAACTGTATTAAATATTGATCCATATTATGCAATAGATTTGTGGTAAGTTTGTCAATTTGAGAAAGAATTGTATAGAATTTCCAGGAAATATCAAACTGTATGATATACATAAAAATTGACAACCAAAATATATTAAAATAAAAACAACTACATAGGTTTTCTGTTGCATTACATCCGCAAATCAAAAATGGTTTTGATTGAAATATATATATATATATATATATATATATAAATGGTATGATTGTTCATAGATAAAGGGTAAATTGTATAAACGGTAAAAAATTATGAGTTGTGACTTTTTAGGATTAATATAGTGCGAAAAATCATATAAATTACCCATGTGCCGTGTGAAAGTAATCACCGAACATTTGTTGTATTACTTATGTTTTTTTTTTTTTTTTTCGTTTGAATTAATTATTATGTTTCACATAATCTGCGGATTAAATATGAATTCCCATTGGGATTAAATAAATATTTTTTGTTATTGTTTTGTTTCTTGGGATTTATTATACAACCCGAACAGATGGAAATAATCTGTTAAAACGTGATGAGGGTACTTGATGTAACAGGGCTGAGGTTTAAATTATTCACCCTTGCGCGACTATTTACATGTCATTTTCATAATTATCCCATCAGTCTGGATGGCAGATTAACATAATTATTAAATAAACAATTTGATGATAATTGTTGCTCTTATATCATTAACATTCGCTTTATGTGGGTATGTAATTACGTATGCATTGAGTTTAAAATCCATAAAGATAATTCCATAATTAAAACCGCTAATCAGTAATTAATTTTATATCAATATAAAAATCAAACATCTGTAGAACATATGCATTGCTTTGTTATTTTTGGCCGTAAAATTCTTTATTACTTTTAATGCATATAATGATATCTCAACGCATTCACTAAATTTATTTTTTTTTAACTTTAAACTCACATATTTTTATTAGTAAATATATTGCGAAATATTTTTAGCATACATAATTCGAAGCTCGCAGACATTTAGTTTTTACAATAAATTATGGCTTTTTTGTAAAAACTAAATTGATTTTTTACATCATTTAGAGTGCTTTTTTTGATTAATATTTATATGGCGATCGTCTTCCATCATTTTAAAATATGTTGAATTTTACTTGAGTTTCATTTTATTTATATTTAATTTTATGTTTTGACTAGTTAAATGTTCTCTCGATAATATAATTAACCAATAATTTATTAAACTAATTTATTATCAAAATGTTTATCAAATCATTTAATTAGAAAATTCGTTCGATACTTTAAACACAGCGCTTATTTTAAGGCTGGCGTTTACTAGAAAAGAAACGATACGGTGACAGAGACAGTTGCCAATCGTCAAGGAGGTGGTGACCTCTCAATTTCAATAGTAAAGTAATTGAGATAAAGTAGACCACTGTATTTTGTATTTATGTTCTCTATATGTGTGTGAGTGTGTAATTCTGTAGCATATACTTTTAAATCTATTTTTAGAATACTCGAGGTAAATTTAAAAGACCCCAAAAAAATTATCTAAGTATGAAAAAAAAAAAAAATCTTTCGCAACAACCTGATAGAAATATTTTATTATAGCTCTCTTTGGTGTTCGGATGTGTATTGTAGTTTAAAAGTGTCAGAAAGTTTTAATTAATTTATTAGGATATGTTACTTATAAAAATTAAATTAAGAAAAATAAATGAACGTACTAAAAAACACCGTATGGTTTAAAACCCCATGCGAAATAAAAGTTTAATAAACCTCTATTTGCATTTACTCAATTACTAACATTTTTATCTTTTAATAATTAATTTAAAATATACATATTATCTTCATTTACTAAATATATTTACATTTGCATATCTAAAATTATTTTAGTGAAATGGGTAAAATTTCCTTACTCTCATCGCCATAAAAAAATAATAGATCGAAAAATTTAATAATAGTAATAGATATGTAACAGAAAGAATGCATCTAATTTTGGAACTGTCATAAAAAGGAAAGACAAAACCTCTTGTGATTCTTTGTAATCATCAAACATTACGATTTTATTATAACGATCTAAATAATTTTATTAGAATAGTTTTGAAATTATTTTAATAGCTACCATTATACAGAGCAAACACACAGCATAGCCAAACCATTAGTTACGGTTTTGCTATGCAGTGTGATTTGTGGTATGGAATTTTGTGCCTAAAATTGTTTGCTCCGTCTCTCAACATTATTAGTATTATAATTTTATACCTACTTAAGTATTTGACCAAACCCAGCCAACTAAAAGCATAAACTATTTTATCAAATAAATAAACAAAATAGTGCACTTACAACCTACAAGTAATATTTGATAGATAATAAAAATACTATGTTATTTGAATATATATTTTATTATTGTCATTTAATTATTTATTTTGACTAATTTAATATGTAAAAAGGTACATTCATTGTAATATCATTATTTTTATTTTTGTTATTTCCTTAAGACCTTTTTAAAAATCTATTTTGTCTTCTTCGTCATTTACTTCGTTCCATAAAATACAGTTTTTTTATATTATTTCTAAAATGTGTCTCATTATATTAGCTTGAATATTGTAATGTATATTAATAAAACAATGAAGTTAGCATAGATTCTTCTTTAACTTCATCATAAATTCACGACAGGGCAGAAAGACCTCTGGTTGATAGCCCAGACAGACTAACACCTACATGTATTGTAATTATTTATATTGTTGAAATTATCTATATAGTCTGAATAATGATATTTATTTATTTACGGAAGTCCATTTACAACAATATAATGCAGATTCGACTTATGGCTAGTTAATCTAAAACTAAACTAAAAGTAAATTACATATAATAAATAAAAAAACTCAACACAATTTACATAAAAAGCAGTAACAAACGTTAACATTTAGATGTTGACTGCGCTGACGAAGTAATTTTCTCAGACCAGCGCGGCTAATATTACCAAAATCAGCGTTGAACTTATTACAGATATTGGCAATTCTGGCCAAACTATAGTTCCTACAGTACTCCGTTCTACAATATGGATCATGAAAGAGATCGAAGGAGCGCAAAACTTTAGTAGGGACGTTGAATTGAATTTGATTAAGTAAATAAAAACTATTGATTTTCCTGTTAATCAAATCATATCCTAGTAGTACATCAGCATTTCTCCGTCTCTGTTCCAATGTGTCCATATTTAGAACCTGTAGTACATTCATGTAAAAACCGATTAAAGCAAATTTAAATGAAACAAACTTTATAAATTTGGTTTGAACCTTCTCAACTATAAGTATTTCTGATTTGTTATAGGGATTCCAAATTGTACAACAGTATTCAAGATGAGGGCGGACAAGTGTCACATATAATATTTTAAGGGTATTAATGTTGAAAAAATTTTTACTATTTCTTTTTATAAACCCTAGTGCACGACTTGCCTTAGAAGTTATAAGGTGTAAATGCTTGCTGAAGTTCCAATTATATGTTAGTAACACTCCCAAATCTTTTATTTCGAAGACTCGCGAGTTAGATGAAGTGGAACATCCCCTTTTGAAACCATGTTGCTTGTGAGATAATACACTAGATATGCATTCAGATAGAGGAGCAGTTATTAATTTTTCAAATGTTTTTGGAATAAATGATAAAAGAGAAATCGGCCGATAGTTAGAAACAATGTTCCTTTTTCCACTTTTAAATATGGATGCAATTATAGCATTTTTCCGTAGTGATGGAAAACAGCCTGTACTTAGAGATTAATTGAAAAGAAGCCACAGAGGGCGACAAAGGGAAAATGAACATTGCTTCAATAGAATTGATTGCAAACCGTCTGGGCAAGTACAGTATCAATCATTCAAACAGACTAGTTGATTAAGAACGTCTGTAATTTTTAATGCCTCATTGGTGCTGTAATTAATATGATTGAAGGAACTAATTGATAATTTTGAAGATAAGGTAACATTACTTGAGGATACATTATAAACTGAACCAAAGTGATCAGCAAACAACTCAACAATATCTTGAGCACTAGTAATGGAGGTACCATTATTCTCAAATGAGGCTGGTACAGTAGAGATTGAACGATTCGAATTTATGTGGCTCCAAAATAATTTAGGATTATTTACAAGAGATTCTTTAACTGACTGAATATGATTCCTATAGCAAATCAGAGACAGTTGCTTACACCGTGCCCGCGTTTCTTTAAAAATATCGTAGTCGCTTGCTAGGCCAGAAAGGCCTAGGCCTTAAAGTTACGGTGATGTATTTTTTTCATAGAAATAAGTTCATTGAGTCTGAGGAAAACCACTTAGGATAACAATGCTTTCGACAAGTAGAGGATTTATCAATGACCCTTGGGGTAAACAAGTCAATAATAGAATATAATACTAAATAAAAAATGCTAACATTAATGTTAACATCATTATCATTAAACAAACTGTCCCAAGGGGTAAATAGAATTTTTCAGAAATAGATTTATAATCAGCCCGCGAGAAGTTTTATACAAATTTTGAGTTTTATATATATATATGGTTTTTATTTTATTTTATTTTATTTTATTTTATTTTATTTTATTTTATTTTATTTTATTTTATTTTATTTTATTTTATTTTATTTTATTTTATTTTATTTTATTTTATTTTATTTTATTTTATTTTATTTTATTTTATTTTATTTTATTTTATTTTATTTTATTTTATTTTATTTTATTTTATTTTATTTTATTTTATTTTATTTTATTTTATTTTATTTTATTTTATTTTATTTTATTTTATTTTACCGCGCGGACTTGCATGAGCAACAGCGATTGTAATTGCCACAAAAAAGTGTGTGCACTCACGCGCCATCTGATAAAAAATAACTGAATTAAAATTGATATAAATGTCCTCATAACCCGCAGAAATCTATCTGCCGACATTTTAAAGATGGCCTGTTATTATGTATAACATTATTTCACTACTTTTAATTTATAGTGAAAATCGTAACATATGATACAATGAAATTGTGATTGGTATTAAGTTATATGAATGTAGAGTCTAGTGAGATGTTTGAAATTTTCAAATTTCTCATTTATGTTGCTCAAAATCAATTACAAAGTGACGCAAAATTATCCATTTTCAAGATGTTTTTTCAAGGAAACCCGCTACTAAAATCAAATTTAAATATATTCACTAGAATGTGGCAATCCTTAGGATTATTTTGGTGTATGATTTGATAATATAGAGTAGTCAGGATTTAATTCTAGCTTTAATTAGTGACTGCTGAAAACGTATGATTTTACCGCTACTAAACCGCAGCCTTAAAAACAATTTAAGTATTTAATAATATATATATATATTGTATTTATTACAATGGTTTTGTTTGTACCTTATATCATATTTATTGTACATTGTCTTGTAATTGGGAACTTGCTTCCTGTAAGGCCAATAAATACTTATTATTATTATTATTATTATTATTATTTAGAGTATTAAATAAAGTTCATTCCGTACAATTATTATTTTTTTAATTATTACACAAATAAATGTTCTGTTTATATTACACACGATTTGTTTCATAAATTAGGTAATCAATTGTTTGTTTTAATGACCAAAATAACATAACCGAAACAAAAAAAATGTACACATTTTAAATGAATAAAAATTTACCATGCTATAAATGCATTCTTAACCTTGAATAATACGCACGGATCGTAAAGTTTCGAAATAAAGTGCATCTGACCCAGAAAGCCCGTAACAGATCGATATTATACCAGACGTACGAATTTTATTTTTCGCAAACGATAAAAATGTTTATGGCCATTTCTCAAATCAAAATAATCCCCTTTAGGCCCCACACGAGACATTCGAAGGCACTATAAAGCAAAATGAAATGAAACGTCCTTTCAGCAATTCTTACTTGCTTTACGCACCGTAAAACCGATTGTCTCTATTGTCTGATTATTTTTATTATTTCGGTTTTATTAAATTTCTAATTCGTTTTAATCATTTTTGTAATGTATTGAAATTAATAATAAATGAAAGACGACGCAAGCGCCACCTTTCGCCTAATTTCAAGTGGCATCGTCAACGATTTGGGTCTACAAGGTAGACAACCGAGAATCATTGTTTCGTCCACTAAATCAAGGCGAACTTGTCTCGTTTAAGCAAACAAGGAAAAGGAAATTCACATTTAATGAAACATTCAGTCACCATTCTTCTAGCGTATGGAACACACTAGTCTGATGAGGTTCGAAAAACCGAAATGGCCATCACTAGTTATCCATACGCTAGATGAATGGTGACTGAACGTTTCATTAAATTGAAATTAAATAGAAGAGTAAACTATATAATTAGCTAAAGCGAAAATTTAGCAATTTTTAAGATGATTTGTGGTTGCAAAAATTTTATTTATAAATATTTTTCTTCTTTACACAAATAAAATTTAGTTTTGTTACTACTTAGTTATTTTTTATTTATTTTAACGGTAAAATATTTTTTTTATAATTATACGCGCTGTATTTAGAGAAATAACTTAATTGTTTAAATATAGGGAGTTTTCGTGGCTACAAAAACCCGCCAGCATCGGCGCAGTGATGCGAGTCACAAGCAGTATTGCATAAGCATGCAGGGAAAAACACTTTATTTTATTAACTAAAGTTGGTGTAGTGACCCTAGACCTTCCATATATTAGTAGTATATCTCTCAGCCCTTATACACTACACGCGTCTTGCAGGAGCCACTAAACAGTGGAGAAATATTAGACAACAAAATATTTAATTTAAATTTACCGCCGCTTATAATTAATAATAATGAAGCATAAAATGTAATTTTTATGGTAAAAAGGCTTTAAATTGACAGTAACAAATTAAACTTCACATTGTGATTTTTATTCAATGAAAAATGAATATTATATTGTAGGCACACAGAATATAATCATATAAAAAATGTTGAAGAAATAACTCGTATTGGAATTTAAGGGATTTTTAAATTGTATATTTATTAATAATTAAATATTATTTTCGATTTCTCTTTCTTTATAAAATTATAAAACATTTAATATTTTTGTGTAATGCCAGCTAATTATCTAACACCATCTATATTAAATGAGGATTAATCTTTTATGTAATTTTAAATTATTTAGTCATCGATCCAGCAGAGTCCAATTAAAATTACCTACTAATTCGAGGCTCCTCAAAGGGCGCCAAGATTTCGCCCTTAGATAAAGAGTGGCGGCCTGGGGGCAATCAGATAGGCGAAATGTGCTCTCGGTTTTAATTTACCTTCGAAATTAATCTCGTTTAAAATTTTCTCTCTGCGGAAAAGCCAGGAAATTATCTATTTGCGTGTAAGCAAATCGAATCAGCCCCGAAACGTAAATGTACTTTTCGAAATTAATAGGTTTATGTATGGGTCATGTAATTATTTCAATTTTGGGTATATATATGTATATCGGTTTTAATGAGGTTTTAATAAAATTTTGTGAAATTAATATCGTTGATATTGACTATAATTGATTTAAGTACGCATTTTGACGTTAATGTTTGTTTCACATAATAAATGAATTGTTAGTTCATGCAAATAAACGTATGTACAATCATTTACAAAATTATATTCTGAAAAATATGTTTTTAAATCAAATCAAATATGATTTTGTTATCAACTGGAGATCGTTTCATCTTCACCTATGTTTTATTTTTTTTTATTTTTGAACACTATTAATTTTATTACACGACACGAGTTATGACAGGAATTTATATCATTGTAAAGTGATAATAAAAATAATAAAAATATGACGGCTATTAATAGGTTCTATTTGGTGCTGTTTTCACAACAATGTAATTTTGTTATATATATATATATATATATATATATACAGGGTGTTTTACGGCCAAATGGTTTATTTTTTTCAAAATCGGCTTTCGCAGTGTAGGTCTATTATGGCCACATTTTAAAATTAGTTTGAAATATACAGGGTGTCCCATAAAAGCATGGCGTATCGTAGATATATTTTTTTCTAATGGAATATCCCACTTTTTTTTAGATTCCACATCAAAAATAAAGTTAACTTTTATAAGATATTCATATGCCTATATTTTGTATCAATGTATTAGACTAATGGGTGAATATTAATGACTATTTACAGGAATTTAAAATATTATGATGTTTTGATAATTTAAAGTAACTCCAGAAGCACATCCAAGGTCGAATTTCGTGCTTATTTTAATGGCATATCCTATATCTAATAAGAACTATCATGTAGGAAATGTTATTGTCTTTCAGAAAATATAAAAGTATTCTACACCTTAACCTAATAGTTTTCAATATAAGGACGCCGTTATTGTCTTGTATCTTATATTAACTGTTACTTGTTGCAGTTGAAATGAATTGATAAATGGTGTGTGAAATTTCTGAGGGATATTAGGGTTTGTTTAATGCATAGAATGTTTGATAGTTCTTCAAACTGATTCAAGTATTTAATTATTCTCATGATATAAATTGTATTTACTTTTACAATTTGCAACAAATTCATAGAACCGACATATTTTTTAAGCTTATTACATCACGTGATACAAAATACATTTTTCAGTTAATGAAAATGTTTAGTTAAGTGACACATAATATAATAAACCACGTCTTTGATTAAGACAGAAAAGCAATGCGTTCTATTTTTTTATAATGAAATTTATAAAGCTGAATATTTTTTTAAGATGATTATGTTAATGTACAGGATAATTATACATTTATAAAATCTTCTTGTAAGTCGTATTTAAATAATAACTGAAAATTCAAAGTTTTATTTATTAAAATAATATGCTTAAAATTGCTTATTTCACTATTTATTTAAACACACTTTAAATAAATTGTGAAGTAAGGAATTTAACCATGTTTGATTTACATTTAATGAAACGGTTTTCATTTAGGCAAAAGGTGGCGCTTGCGTCGTCTTTAATTTATCATGTTTGATTTATTGATTTACAACACTTCACGTGATACTCGGACCAAATACATTAAATAAATAACGACTGATTTTCCATGGTGTGTATTTTATTTATTATAACTACGCGTGAGCTGAATAGGCAACATTCGGCATGGAAATAAAAAAGGAAGGAGGGGGAGGGGGGTATGAGAATAAACAGCGGCAAACAGGGACACATCGAAAATTCGGAACAAAACGTCCCACTAAATATTTATATCCTGATCTTATGCGTAAACCCAACACAGCACGACCTTCCCATCGGCCCCAATACATCTAGAAAACAATAGCATTTATGAAAAAGGACGGAGCAAAAAAGAACGTCCCCTTAATCGTATATTTCGCGCAAAAAGAAAGGAACGGAAAAAAGGAGGGATAAAGGAATTTATGATTTGCATCGAAACGAGAAAGGTGAAAGCGATGGGTTAAATCATAAGCGTAATAAATTTATTAAAGTACGAAACAAAGATCGTTGATAAAATATTAAAGGAAGATGAAACTAACAATTGTCCAATATAGAGATAATTTAGTGAATTTTAATAAAAATCATACTTTTTTGTTTCACTTTACCAATAATTTCTGACTAGTGACCAACCTCACCTTAAAGCTATTTAAAAAAATACTTAAATAACTAAAATCAAGCCAACAAAATAATAAATTACGTTCGATGTGTTTTTATCTAATTACTTTTTATTTAAATATTCAGAGCCATTGGTTCACAAATTACAATTAACCAATCACTACTACATAATATTCCTATATTTTTCTAGCGTAACAAATTCAGTTACTCGAAATTAGCAGACTATACATATAGCTGCCAAAATTAATGTATATGTAAAGTAATTTAGAAGATTTTTGTGATAGTAATGAGAAAAGATTACAGTTTTAATATTTTTTTTTCAGCAATATTATTTTTAATTTAATTAATGGAAATCTCCTATCTACACTTTTCTATTGATCATAATAATTGAGAGATAACGTAAGTGCCATCAATTGCCTTATTTAAATTGTCTCCCAATATTTATGGCTCATTTATTCAATTAATATCTCATCTGTCACATGGTGAAACATATTACACTATGTAAAGTAATTTAAAGGAAAGACACAATTTGTAATACAATTGCAATCAACAGTTTTCCATACGCTAGATGAATGGTGGTTGAACATTTTATTAAATAATATTGATATTACCTAATTATAACATCACATTTAAAGAATATATTTTTAGTACGTTATGATAGTAACTTTTCGATAGCCATACAATAACAGGGCAATAAACCCCTTAATATACCGAAGAAGTAAATAAAAATGTGCATACAACGAAATGCACAAGTTATCTGTCAGAAGAAAACATACTATTTTTTTTTTTTCGGGAAGACCCTATTTTTGAAAAAATATATAACTTTTTTTCCTTTAAAGCAAAGATTTTATACAGTAAAAACTTTGCTTTGGGCATATAGTAAAAAAACATTTTTATAATAACTACATAGACATGTTGTAGTTATTATAGAAATTAATAATATTAAAAAGCGAGCAACTTTTGAATTATCTCACAAGACCGACCAAGTGCTGTCATTGGTCACTACGCAATATTATGGCTTAGATTATGTGATTAATGCGTTGAAATCTGGTTATTATATCCGTAACAGTAGCACTAAGCACCTTTGAGTGCAAAATTAAAATCGAATATTTTTCACAGATTAAGGTAATACAAATATAATTGTGTTCGTAAATTAAATACATTTCTGCGTTTCATACGTTCAATTTAATATTTATAAATTAATATTTGCATTCATGAAAATAGTTAAATATTTGGAGATAAATGGAAGATAAGCCAAAAATGCCAGATTTATGTTTCTTAATGTGACATATTTTTACAGAAATCTTGAAATTTCCAATAATTGGTTAAATTTTTTTCTGAATCTATTTCAATATTGAAAAAAAAGATAATAAATGTGTTGTGTTTTAGCTTGAAAATGAAGGAATGTATTGCTGAATACGAAAATATTTTAGAATTTACATATTTTATGTTAAAAATTTATATGCCTACATAAAATATTTTTATTAAATCACAAATAAATCTGAGAGCATCGATAAAATTTGATCTGGAAATGCTAATAAATCTGGTGGGGTGAATTTCAAATTGATTATCTCTCTTCCTGAAAACAAGGGATTTCCAACGCGTTATCAAAATAATTCAATTAAGGTCAATTATAAGGTTAGCTCTTTTTTTTATTGTGTAATGTACCTATCGATTGTGTTAATATTTAATAGTTTCTTTATTCACTCTTATATAGTCATCAATATTTTGTAATTATCTCGATGCACAGATAACGTTGGAAATAGTAAATAATTCGTAACTTACATATTTTTTAATTTTGTAAATCAATAAAATCATTATAATGCCATTATATTATTCCAGTAATTAGTGTTTTATCTTATCACTGAAGAAATGAACAAGGCAGTCAACTCTTAATAATTCTAAATTTTAAATCATATTTGAATCCTTTAAGTTTAAATTCTAAATATAATCATTGCCAATTTGCAAAGTAACTTTATTATCTTTAACTTTGAATCTTCTAAGTTGACTAAATCGTGTCTTCGAGAACAAAACCAGGAAGGTTAAAATAAATAAAAAATAAATAAATTAAAATATTAAAAAAAATGATTGTTGATTGATTGTCATCATAAGTTATACAATGAATATAATGAAGTGTTTATTTATTTGTGTAAATATATTATTTAGTAAATGAACATTATTCGGGTAGATATAAATCAATATTGTCCATCACAGTATTTTCTACTTCTCATGGGACGAGTATTCAGAGGGGCTTGCACCTGGAGATGTCTACAAACTATGATAGTTGAGCAGTGAAGTAAAATCGATGCGGCTGGACGCTAGTGGTAAATAAACTACAAGTACAATCTCATACTACAATGTGTACGTTTACTCTTGGGCTTTGAGTGCTAAATGGAACAGTTGTTTTTTTTTTTTCAAAAATAAGCCGTTTTTAACGTATTTACACATTTATATAACGAAAAATGGGTTTTTAATGAATGCCAAAAATTAATAATACTGTACGTATTTTTCTTTCTAATTACACACTTTAACCCTGCTTATTTCATTATATATATATATATATATATATATATATATATATATATATATTATATATATTGGGTGCTGACGCATATACATTGGAATTTTACATGTAAAAACAATTTTATAATTTTATGCAAATTCCTGTTGCCCATTAAAAAAATGAAGTAATTGAAATGAGTTAAAAATTTAAATACAAGTCTCAAATGATGTTTTGTTCAATATTAAGATCGTTATATGATGAATAAATTATATTTTTATAAGCGTATATTAACTTAAATATCCCTACTTAAAACATTTGGTTTTAATTTCCCATTGTAAATAAACGCTTTATGAAACGTAAATATTTTGTTTAAGTAGCTAAATAATATATCATTCATTTTCTTTTTATTAATGACGTACTATAATATTATTTTGTTGAAGTATTATACAGTGATTATTTAATTTTTTTGAACATAGCCCTATGTAGAATTTAATAAAATTCAACTCAATGCTTTAGAAGAAATCAGTGGAATTTCGTTAATGTATAAAACTGTCATAAGAATTAATTTTATTTTTATTGATTGAATATAATACTAATGCATACGTATGCACTTTTTAAATAGAACTATATTTCTGAGGAGATGGGTGGGCAATCAATTCAAAGCTTAATTCTTACAATTTAATCATTGTTTTCGACTTACGCCACGGAGCATTATCCTTGTGAAATAAAATAATCACTGTATAATACCTAAACAGAATTATATTGTAGTACATCATTAATAAAAAGAACATTAATAATATATTATTTATCTAATTAAAATCATTTTTTTAATACGGATACGTAAGTTAATATACGCTTATAAAAATATATATAATGAATTTAAAATATGTTTGTCTTTCCTCTTCGTATAAACTTCCATATTAATGTAATTTAAATAAGGCGTCCGCTTAAACGGTGTCTGCGTTGGGCAAGTTGTCGTATTTGAGGTATGCAATGAATACGGGAGCCTATAATATTATATTGAACCACAAGCCGGCTCTTGTGCGGCTTCATTGCTCAATATATGCCATCGGATTTATTTTATTATTGAGAGGGGAATATTTATAGAATTTTGCATTGGGTTGGCTTCAACCCTACTTTTGACAGGATTGGACTGGATAACTGTGATTTTAAAGGATTTCTATAGAAATACTAACTCGAAACCCGAAGAATGTATTTTATTTAAATTTTAAATATATTTACATTTATTTATATATTGTAAATATTTTATGAATATGACAACTATTTTATTAAAATAATATGATGATCTTAATGGTGTTGATCTTTACTTTGTGGTAATCTATTATGTTTCATACATACATAAAATAATATTTCATATCAAAATTTAGCACATGCATAATTTTGATATGAAATGTTATTTTATGTATGTATGAAACGTAATAGATTACCACTAAGTAAGGATCAACACCATTCAGATCATCATATTACTTAATGCAGAATCATAAAGTAATAAAATGATCACTTAAGCCATAGTAAAATATGTTCATGTATTCTAATAATAATAATAATCTTTATTAATACGTACTTATTACAAATTTAACACATATTATAAAACAATATATATTTAGAAAACAACTATATCATGAATGGGAATGAATACTGTTTTCTATTTATATATCTTTTTTTTTTTTTAATTAAAAGTTGATTATACAATAAAAAAGGTATGCGCAGTGGGGTGTAATATTTAACTTTTAATATTGAAGAAACTAAGTACACCATCATGTCCCCCATTCTTCAGAAACTAGAAATATAAAATTTCAACATAACTACTTTAATAGTTATTGAGCAATTAATTCATAAACATAGGTAAATTATAGAATTTAAATTCTAACGAAAACCTTTACGTCAATATAAATTTATATCTTTGTAAGCGCTAGAAAATTATGTTTACATTTTTTCTATTATTTAAATTAAAAGATGTGCGCTTCAAATGTTGAACACTTTAATATGTTGAATATTTTATGAATTAAATGGCTATCGACCATCTGTTTTTTAGTCATCATTCAGCTATTTTAGTGCATTTTCAGTAACAGTAACAGCAACTAGACTACAAAGCTCATATTTACATACCTGGTAACGTATTTATTAACATTTCCGTAACATTCCTTTAACAAGAAAAGACCTTAACGCCTTTTATTTTACATTTATTTATTTTATCTGTGTTTTATATAAAAACCTCTTGTAGAAAGTAAGAAATAGAAATACATTCATGTAATTACTTGTGAGTGTATATAAGAAGACTATAAAGAATCATCAAGTTTTCATCCGACATGGCACACGTCGCTTTAGAAAATCCCCGAAAGTGTGTGGAAACTTTAACAAGGATACATGATAGTCTGTCCCCGCGGCTGATAATTTTACGATGGCCCCAGAGATTTTTATGCCCAGAACTTTACGACGCATTATGATAACTTTTCAAGTGTACACACAATCCCAACCGAATAAAACATTCATTATTTATAGCGGGGGAGACCACTACGTTATTAGATTTTACGATGGAAATCTAGGGAAATTCAGAGACCCGAGTGTAAAACGTGAAATATTGACAACGATTTCGTCAAAATAGCGGAATGATAAATTAAGGATTACATTTTTTAGGACGTAAAAATATTAATACATATTTATATAACAAAAATTCAATAACATTCAACAGTCGTGAATCAATATTTTTATAATGGATTATTCAAATCATTTTGCATAAGTATGCTGCAAAATTTTGCACAATAAATTATCAAAGGAGTATAAAGAAGCCACTAACCATTTCTGTTTGATTCGAGACACTTATATAACCTAAAAATACAAAATTACAAGCAATATGATTTTATAATTTATTAATTGATATCATTCTATTGAAATTAATGATCATAACAGTTAACATTTTAAAATAAAAATCTCTATAAACAAATCCAATGAGGGTCTCGTGGGAAAAGCTATGTCTGTTTTCCCACGAGATATAAAGACTGAAGGATTAATGTAATATCCAACATAATTAAATTGAGATGTAAATTTATCTTAGATTAACATCTACAGATAGTCTTATACCACGTAAAATGTTTTGTTCTCCAAATTAAATGTTCACGAATCAAAGATTGTTTCATTGAGCAATAATTTATCATACAACAACAAATATCCATTATATGGTCCAATTTCAGGCTGTGTCATCAGGAAGTGGTTGCTTTAATTTATATTTGTCCTCTTTTAATTACTTAAGGTAACAATAAGCAAATTAAAGTTATTTCTAATATTTATGCAATAGTGGTACATATTGTAATTGTAAATATGATTAAATTATTAAAAATGTACTAATCAAATAAAATTCGCAATTTACACTGTGTTTGTATTCATTTTATTCGTGGATTTTTAATAATTTATTCGTATTTATTATAATATATTTTTTTTTTTTTAATAATTCTTTTGAAAAATCTTTTTATTTAATTCGAAGTATTCTCTTTCAGATTAAAATTAATCTTATTGTAATCAAATACCTACGTACATACATTGTGTTTATTATGAAAATGATATAAACTCAACAGCGTATATCCAGGTAGGCAAGAGGCTCCTATTTAATTAACCCCGTGACACTTTAACTTTTATTAAAGGCACAACACAATTTAACTTGAATTATGATCTTCCTCGCCGAGACAAATTGTTAAAGTTAAGGGGTTTTATAGTCTAACCAACGCATTCATCACGCCGCTATGAATATTATCGGAAATAATGTGGACTAAATTAAATTGCATTATGAATTATTCGAATTACCACGATTTATAAATGGATTAATAAAATGGGAATGATATAATTACTGCTTTGTCCCCGGAATTAATAATTCATTCTGCGAGATAAATACATTCAATCTAATTATTTTTATTCACAATTGTTTGAAATTAAATTAAAAACGAAAATATTTTATTTCATCAGACATATTCGTATTGTAATTATGAGTGAATGGTTCTTGTTGAATGTAATGACTAATTAATGAAATATAAATTTATTTAATACATAAATTTAATTCTTTATTTTCATATTAAGACCTTGAATAAACTACCACTGTTTCTTCAAAGATGGCAGTAGCAGTATTCCGTGCATTGAACATCGAGTGGTAAGGCATATGCAAGGAAGTAATGTATCTAACCTTAAATTTCAGTGTATGGTAATTTACTTTAATGTAAACAATTTTTTATTAATTCTGAAAATGTCTATTATTATTACATTATTTTATTCAAAGAAATCTGCAGCTGAAGTACGTAGACATCTTGTTGAGACTTACGATATGTCGGAAACAACATGTACAGACTGGTTTCGATGCTTGAAAAATAAAATACTTCGCATATTTACCAAAAAATGTCGCCGATCAAAATACATGCAAGTGCCTAACATAACAAATAACTACACTCATATAACAAGTAAGAAAATTTAAAATTAGTTAGTAAAGCATATAAATTTATTGCATTTTACATGTATGTTTTATATTTGTAAAAATGGTATATTTCGTTAATTAAATAAACTAATAATAAGATTCTTCATTCTTAATATCGACACCTACGTTAGTTCTGTGTCAACCGAATGATTTTTCTTGCATCTAGTCCTAATCTATGTGCATGCCATTTCCCATATAAGATTTAATCCTTACCAAAGCGTCACTTTAGGACCACGAATACAATAATATATGATAAAATGTAATATATTGGAATTAAATTAATGTTTTTAAGGAGAAAATAGAATAAAATAAAGAATAAATCGCACACACCATGACTACACTTTCGATAAAACAGATTAATAATCATTAGCCTTTTTTAAATTATAAGATATGTGATTTTGTTCCGAAATAAAACTCGCTCATACATTATTGAATCCACGAAGTAATAATGCATGAATGGGGGAATAAAAAATATTTCAAGAGTTTTTATTTTGCAAGAAGTGTATCCATAAGGAAAAATGAATAAATAAAAATTACGTTTTACGATTGGGCCTCTGCTGGAAGAGCCATAAAACACGAATGTTCCAGACTTTTACATTCACTAGTATCATAAATGCGCTTATTTTTTTTGAGTGTTCAGTTGAATGAAGCAGCTCTTTGTGGGGATCTACATAAAGTAGACGCGCAATTTGAAACAATAATAAAATTAATTCTACTTTAAGTGCAATGAAAGCCGATTAGTAGGATCAGTATAAAACCAGTTCGTTTTGATATTAATAATTACTATTATTAATATAATACAAATAATATTAACTCAGTGGGTAGAAAGGGTCATTGAATATGTATACGTATATAATAAGTGTATTATTATATATTAATAATATTATTAATAGTTACTATTATTAATATAATACAAATAAATTTAACTCTGTGGGTAGAAAGGGTCAATATGTATACATATATAATAAGTGTATTATTATATATTATAAAGCACAAATACAAAATTTTCTAAAGAAACTGCTCATTTTTTATAGGTGATCCTTCCACCTTATTTATGCTAAAGAATATTAACAATTAAAATTTAAAACTTATTTTATATTATTTTCAATATTATATTTGTAATATAATTGTGTCAAAATTAATTATCATTTTTTTTATCAATATTTAAAATTATTGCAATGATTTATTATAATGACTCATAAAATAAAATATTACATACCCTTCGAGTTATAGTCTGAACTATAAAGTTAAATGTCTTGTTTACTGTAACAAAATATGAAAACATTATATCCATTTGCGTGTAGGCGATGCGGAAATATACATTTTACGAATGTTATTATTCCGGCGGAAATTTTGACGCTCCTCGAATTAATCTCGTTTATCAAGTAGCAACTTTCCATTTTTATTCAGACGTTAAATTTTATTGGGCGGAATGGAATTTTTCTCCAGCCTTTCTTTTTTTTATTGTTTTTTTCGAGAATGAATTTTCCGGAGCCGCTCGTTGATTACCCATCTAAATTGCAATTTGGCGAAATTGGAATCGGCCTCTCCACGAGCCTCCGGCTTGTGGAAAAATTGATATTTGTCTTTGAGGACATTCTCGCCTTCATACAAATATGTTACAATGATATGTTGTTGTTTTTTTGTGTTTTTTTTTTTTCGTGTAGATTAAAATTAGTAATTGATATAAATCCAGAAAAAAACGTGATACAAACGAATGGCGTTATCAATTTTTATTTTTTTAAAGTTGGGCGCCGGGTTCACACCGATCAACCAGTGTTCTTTCCGCCTAAAGTAATTTAATACAAATAGAAAAGAGTAAATGTGAAAATAATTTGTTAATTATTTTCAAATCATTTTTATTTAATAAAGTAATTTAAATAATATATAAAATAAAACAAACATGGTTCTGCTTATTAATTTATAGTGTCTCTCAATTTCGTAGCTGACATGGCTAGAGGCAGCAAACGCGCTTGTTGAGTTGAAAATATCTGATTTACAATAGAAAAATATAGACGGACGCTGAAATGTGATTAAATCGGTTTAAATTATTGCCCAGGCGCGCAGGGCAAAAAATTCTGCAGGGAAAAATTGGTATCCGATTGCGCCGATGTAATGTATTTATGATGATCGCGGTCATAAATTTGTCTGCACGAATTCCCTGTATTGGAAAATACTTATTTGATAAATCAAAGTTACGTAACGGAATTTCATTATTGGCGCAATAAATTATTAAAATATTTTTCTGTTTCAAATAAAATTTGATTAGCTGTTCCAATATATTAATTCAGTGGAATATAATAATATAATAAACTATTTTAAACGTTGTTTCAGCGATAATAATTATTTAATGAACCTTGAAATTGTTAATAAAGTCAATAAATAGTTAATTTTATTATTTTAAAAAATCAGTTAAATAAATATAATATGAAATCGTTGGCTGAAAGACCTAAGGTCGATAGCCGTTTATAAGTTTAGATCAAATATTTTGTATAATATATGTATATGTAAATACCACAATAAAGATGATTGTATATATATGAAATCGTGATAAACATAATTTATAAGTGTTTTTTTTTATACAGCAACATCCGAAAATTTACATTTGTATACAATATATATTTGCTTGTTACAAAATTAAAATATGTAAGACTAAATGTGAAGAATATAAAAATTAAATATATAGGAAAAATGTAATATATAAAATTGGCTAATACATCGAATCTATAATAACCAAATAAATTTCAGTTATGCAAATTTAAAAATGTTTTCACTAATCGTATACGAAGCAGAACCTTTAAAAAATTTGTGAATTATTTTAAATATTACTTCAATAAAACATTTCATTAAGTTGAATTATATAATAATAAGTTTATTCCGTCAAGTGTTAAATAATGTTATAAAATAAATGCAACCGTGTTATTAAAACAATGCCAATCTGCACTTTCGTAAACTCACATTTAAACACATGACCCTTTACTCCGTAACGAACAATTTAGAGCCATATACGTTCCATCAACTCTATAATTCATGAATATGTATGTCTCATCCCCCAGTACTAATTTCCATGTAATTGCTTCCATTGCTGGGATGAACGAGGGTTCGTATTATAGATATATATTATTATGTTTAATAACACCATTTTTAATTAAATTATATATGAACAGAATCTACAAATATTAGTTTCTGTGTATATTATGTGTGTAATATTATTTTAATTGAATATTGATATTTATGAGGAATTAATTCAAAATAGATTTTTCTTTTTAAATATATTATTATTTAATGAACCCCTACACCACCATTATGGTAGATGGGGATTTTAGATTATATATATATATTATTTAATGAACAGTGAAAGAATGTAAGTAAAGAAATAATAATTATATAAATGAATTTATTTTGGGCAGCATTTACTAGATTGTCTCCTGTTTCTTTGCACTTGTGTAACCCTGATGTCTTCTGTAGGCAACAGTATTTTTTGTATGCCAGTCTTGACAAGTTTTGGAGGCATTTCCAAACCAATATAGACTGGATCTTATACTCGTTACAAATTCTTAGACCTGGTTGGTTGGTTGACGATAAGTACAAGGATTTATTCCATTTTATGTCCTCTTTGTGATATATTCAGTACGCTTTGGTTCACTGTAAATATTTTGATTCGTTGTGTGTTATCACTTTCCCTAATGGATGTTAAATTTTATGGTTAAGCTATAGATGTGCGCTTTATTATTAATTTTTTTCTAGCGTGACCTTTTTGTGTGCCAGATCAAGGTTCGAGGTTACAGGTGATGATCGAATTTTTCCCATTTCAGAATACCATGAAGTTATGAGTTCACCAATAATTTGTAGTAATGGTGAATCTGTTCAAATATTAAGTTTAGGTTAGATGGATTATCTAAAGCTATATAACAGATATGCCCCAAATTTAGGCTCAATCTTGATGGTGGTAGTCGGTTAAGTTAGATTTATACTAATGCAACTGATGTGGAGCACTATAAAGACGACAGTTACGCGTAGCAAAGCAACATTAGCTTATTTCTTAATACAATTCATTTTATACCACGTTGTTTTATTATTGGCCAAAAAGTTATGTTCTTAATGGTTCTACTATTGTGCAATGCCTCCAAACGATCATCTTAAGTTCCATGTTATTTCTAAGGATTTATTTTTCGTTTATATATTTTATAGTGTTAATTTTTGATTTTTAATTTTTTGTTTAATATAAGAAATCATCTGAAGAAATAATAAATTTAAAATAAAGTATAAAATATATATTTAAGAGAAAATATTTGTTTTAATTATAATTCTTTTGCATGTACAAACATTACGCTAATTATGATTCTACAAGCATTTCGCTGTTGTTGGTTGCGCGTGAAATATAATTTCGCGCACAATTTTTCTGTAAATATAAAACCCCGTCACAGGAAAACGACGACCAAAATTGATTACTGCGGCGCTGTAATTAATTACGTTGCGAAGAAAAATGCTGAATTTTTGTTTGTTGCAGCAGTGCAAGAAATGGCGTTCACGGGGGCACCATGAGCCATGCGGTGGTGGGCGGCCGCTCTGGGGGTGGTCGGACTGCTCGCCGTCGCTGCCGCCCTACCCCCGGTCATTAAAATCGGTAAGTAAATAGCATAAATTAAAATATTCACAGTTCTTTACAAATAAACTAAAATCAGTTCTTGTTATACGAAAATATTAATTCATCACACGAAAGCAAAATATGCAAATAATTTAAACAAATTTAGTTTTAAATATAATTTACCATACTTGTGGCTGGTTATGTTAGTAGTAATTCAATCGATAATTACCGGGGGAAATATATTGTAAATTATGTGATATTGCACATCGACTTAGGTAAATTAATGGCACACATGTGTATTTTTTCCCCTTTGTAAAATACAGCTATCTTATTTGTTTACATTTGTTATCGTAAAATGCTTAAACAATTGTCTAAAATAATATATTTAAAATTAAAATTACTATAAAATATTTTAGAGGAAATATTCGTTTTAGACTTATCTAAGTCAAACAAATATTTTAGTGGTGGATCATTATAATATATTCATATGTAATATTACAATATGAATGTTTAAGTATTAGAAATATTAAATAATTTATAAGTTTATGAAGGAAGATGAAGTAATGTTAGAAAGATCCCTTTGTAACATTATAACATCGAATAAAACCGAATTTTTGAATGGTTGAAGGTAGTTCGTTACAGATAATTTTTAAAGAAGCCGTAAATTGTATACTTTTTTGTTTATCATTTGCTTATTATAAATATATATACCCGTAAATAAATTTGATTGAGTCATTTGTCTACTTTTAGTCATTTTAATAAATTGCTGTTTTTTTTTTCAAATTATAGTCCTTTTTCTTTTCTAAACAAACAAAAGAATAATGTTTCAACATATATACGTATTTATTGAGTATATAAAGTGGTGATAGTGGTCTGTGTATCAGGGTAGAGGTAAGTACATTTTTTTGTTAATAAGTGAATGTGGTATGAAATAAATATGAATAAATTATTAAAAATCAACCAATAAAACACAAATTAGATTGAACAACTTTAAATTCTCGACTAGTTTCGGGTTGTTAGCCCATTTTCAAGAGAATTAAAATTAATAAAACAAATTTTAAATTCTTTTGAAAATGGTAACCCGAAACTAGTCGAGAATTTAAAGTTATTCAATCTAATCTGTGTTTTATTGATTGATTTTTAATAATCTATTGATATTTATTTCATACAATATGAACTACCAATGTTTAAATATTAAAACCATTAATTATAATGAATGTGGTATGTTTTGCGCCAGCAGGAAATGAAGGTGATTCGATTTTTTTTATTTCGTTAAAAAATCGGGATAATTGACTCTCAGCAACCAAAATCATAATTATCACCTTCTGTACATGCTTTAAAATAAACAAAAATAATCTTAATTATTATGAACGAAATTATCTGCAGGCCGATTTTTATTAATATTTTTATCTCGGACGTTCTTATAAAATGATTTATTTCCGTGCGGTGCTCAAGGGTTGCGTGTATGTGAAAGGGGCGAGATTCTTTCAAGATGGATGTGAGAATATCCTGCCTGTTAGATGGTCATTTTTTTACTAACCCGTCTCCCTTCGTGCGTGAATGCTCAGTTACAAGACCGAAAACCGAAGGATTATATTTTGTCTTTTTGAAAAAAATTATTTGAAACTAATTAACACATGATTTTTAGTGTACGCTATAAAATTTATTACTTTAAATTAATAATTGATAAAAACGTATTTAAGATTGACCATAAAATTTGAAAAAAAAAACGAAATTAGTGGTTTTTGATTTGTTATTATTTGTTATTCATACGATCATTTGTATATTGAATCAATTTATAATTTTGTAAATTATTTCGTCATTGATCGTCATTGTTAAACAATATTTGGAATCGTCATTCTTCTTCATTTATGTCATCATTTGGGTTTGGGGAACTTGAGATGTTTTAAAAGAATTGTAATAGTCATTAACTGTCGTGAAGAATTTTTGTTAGTCATTAAGTGTGTCTGTTTGAAATTATTTGCAAAAATTTTAGTGCAGTCTTTCTCGTCCGTAGTAAGTAAATTTGTCCTTGGATCTCTACTCTTCTGGATAAAATCTATTCTTTGGTAATTACTTATTTGTTTTAATGTCTTGTGAATGTTATTTTCCATGCAAGTCAATTACATATTTGCAGGCTTTTATCCAGAGATCTGATTTGTAATCTAAAATTAGTCTGTAAATGGCTTTGTTTAGTCTGTTAAATTTCTCTTTAAGTGAAACGTGCTCTGTTAGTCTGAAGTCCCTGTAAGGATGATGTAAATTTAGGGAGATGATATTTAAATGATCGTCTAGTGACTAGAGGGATAAATAATGGATCATAATGGTAAGAAATAAAGTTTCAGAAAATTGGATATTGAGTTCTGAGATATTGTACGGTTAAAAAAAAAATACAAAGTAAATATAAAAAAAAACAATCTTTAATCTCCCATTGCCACTCCTTGGATATTGAGTTCTGAGATATTGTACGGTTTAAAGATATGTATTCTGCTATTATGTGAGTCACTTTGGCAACATCACAGTTTTTAAAACAATGTAATGTTTTTTACATTACAGTTTTTAAAACAATGTAAAAAACATTACATTGTTTTAAAAACTGTGATGTTGCCAAAGTATCTTTAAACCGTACAATATCTCAGAACTCAATATCCAAGGAGTGGCAATGGGAGATTAAAGATTGAGTTTTTTTTTATATTTACTTTGTATTTATTAATTTTTTTGTTCGCTATAATATTGTATTATATTATAAATTGTTAATAATAAATTATTATTTTAATAAAAAATAATTTAAAAAACAAGATTCTAGTAAAAACTTTAATTTATTTTAGCTTCAATTAAAAATCAATGTTGCTAACAATAAATTTTCCCGAACGCTTTTGGAATTTTGTATATATTCTGCTCGGGGAAAAAGTATCAATTTCCGACGTGAAATTGTTCGGTTGTTTGTGAAACTTATAAGATTTCCTGTTGGGATATTTTTTTAATCCTCCCGCAACCTTTTCATCCCGGTTCTTATTTATGACGGCACGTTTAGTCGGTCAGATGAAATGAATGGGAGTTAATAGCGCCATTCTTCTCCGCTCGGCTCGCCTTTTTTGTTCAACGGGATCTCACTTCCACGCATCTCTGAATTCTTGAAATGTTTTAGATAATATTAGGAGAGGAAAATCGGGTGCTCTAAATAAATATTTTGGGTTATAAGAACGTATTTAAATAAACATGATTAAATGTTCTCACACTTTTTCTTATTTTATAAAAGTAAATATATATTTAAGAAAATGTTTCAATATTCAGAAGCTCAAGTTGTTTTTCCGAAATATATATTTAGTTCAATAAAAAGTAGGCAAAAGGACAAACATTTTTATTCAAATAATTAAAAGTCACGACAACCAACTTAAAAATATTATATGAATGTAAATTAAAAATAAAAAAACATGTAGTTAGATTTCATAAATAAAATAAAATTGTTTAATAAACTCGTTTCCTTTTTTCATATTTGTGCACCTTAGGGAAGATTATTTTTTGAGCGCTGAAAATTGAGAAATTTTGTGCTTTTTCTTTCCTGAAATAATAATGAAAATAACACCAGTTTTTTAAAGCTGTGTAATTTAGAACACTATGTCTTTCTTTAAATATGCATGAACTGGGTATCCAGTATGATCAAACAACCCTTCTGAAATAAATACAACAATATAAAATAGTTTAGGTTAAAAACAATTACCTGTATCTTATTGTTGTATATAACAGATAGTTCTTTTGCTACTTTCTTGATGGAACCAATATTTCAAATTAGGGAATATATGAAATATGACAAGTATATGAATTTTCCTAATCAGTGCAAGATATATTGGAATTTAAAAATTACGAAAATAATGCCATTTTTTTTAAAGAAATCAATGTATTACGAAAAAATTCCCTTCGATTACGTTGACTTTAATTCTAGACTAAAATAATATTAAATAACGAAAATATAAAAATAATCTCCGCTGCTTTATAGTTAACGATGCTTTAACCTAAATTACTGTATCTTCTTTCAGCTTCACAGCTGTTTACCTGCAAGAAATGACTCTTATATGATTCTGAATGCCTTATAAAAAAAAAAAGTTATTTTTCATTAAATAAAAATTCCATTCTACGACACTTTGCTTGTAATTTTGCAAAGCAGCGATGTGGTAATAATTGAATTAGTACATTTGATTTAGATACCCATTCCTCGGTAAGACATTTATCTGGGAAGTACGGAAGCGGCGGAAAATCTGGCGCGTAAATGGAAAACAAAAACCGGAGGCGGAAAAGCCGCAAAACGTCGGATTCTCTCTCGCACACGCTTCGCGGACGATTTTCCGTCCGCATCGTGGAAATATTCACTACATAAAGCCGAGCGATTGAAACATCCGAGTTTTTCCGACGGCCTCTAATGCACACATATCACGTACTGATTTAGCCCGAGAAAAATGTTTGCGTCTACAAGAAGAAAAAATATATATACGAACGCCTTCTTAGAATTACAATATATATTTCTTTTTTATTTAATAAGCTTGTAAAATGATTGAAATATTTACATTATCTTTTATTTGTAGAATATTTTATTATCAAGTATTTTATTGTCGCACAAGAATTCTCGCATAAATTCATAATATATTTATAGAAAAATAAAATATTATAAATTATTTAAGTGTGATCCTGCTAATCTTATAATATATTTCTTGCGAGAATAAACATTTTGAACATGTTCAATATTATTTAGAAAATAATTATATATAAAACAGTCTCCCAGTAAAGCATAGTATTTTATGCACCAGGCATATGTCTGGTAGACAAGGTTTCGTGTGCCATCATTTTCTGTCACCCAAGTGTCTACTCTTAATCTACAAAATAGTGCCTGTTATTTATTGTACCCGTATTTGTAATTAAATATTATAAACAAGGCCGCAAGAACTCCTTTCGATGGCCATTTCACTTAAGAAAATATATTTATTTTAAATTGTTTCATGTATTGTATATTAAATTGTATGTATTCTTTGCGAATAAAGATGTTTGTATATATATATATTAAAAACAATATTCCTTTAATATAATACTTTGTCAAAACTCTTACTGCAGAGGCAGTTGCTAACAAAAATAAGTTTTATTCATAATTTAATTGGTCAGCTGTGTAAGAGAGGAAAACATATTTTTATACATAGAATTATAGCGAAACTTTTATTCGTAATACTCGCACATCTTTATGCGAGAATTCTTGTGTTTGTATATCGAGTCAAAATTATTTTTTTTACTTATTAGTATTAAGAGACAATTTCACAAATGTGTTTTATTTTTTGAATATTTCCACGATATAATGTTCTAAATTAATATTAACAATAAGTTTTCCCCAAACATTTT
Source organism: Philonthus spinipes (assembly GCA_963082785.1). NCBI lineage: Eukaryota > Metazoa > Arthropoda > Insecta > Coleoptera > Staphylinidae > Philonthus > Philonthus spinipes. The sequence continues at coordinate 36,856,995 of OY720300.1, forward strand.
TCACATTTTTTATTATTATTATTTTATTTTTTATTTATTTATTTATTTTTTTCATTTATTTACACCATTTATTGGAAAGCAATTTATATCGAGTACTTTCAAATACCAACTGCGCCTTTCAGTGCGCAAATAAACAGAGAATTTTCTGTATCAACTTGATTCGATTCACAGGCGAAATAATATTTGTTTATTCAGACAAACAGCATGGGGATATTGCATCCGTTTTACGAACGTCCTTTCATGCAATTACGTCGGTGGAGTAAGAGCTGGAAAAATCGCACATTTCACATGAAATGAAAATTAGATTACATGTGCCCGGCTCTGTATTGCGACGTATTTGAAGTCTGCGACATTATCGTTGAATATTCATAATTTTAATTTCTAAGCAAAGTAAATGATTTAATAACGATGTATGGAAAAGGAAATTATACATCGAAATTTCATACATTTCAAATATTTTCACGTTTATTTGCGAATATTATTATTTATTTTGTGGAAATTGCGTTTTTATTGAATTACGAATTTTCGGTGAATTGTCGCGGTTAGGATTTCTGTGAGTGGCAAGTCCATTTCAATCCGACATTCGGCGTTCAGTGCATTTCATTTATATGTATGAACATGCGGATCCGATTCATTCCCGTCGGTATACCCATTGCTAATTTAAACTTTTCCTCCGGAAGCTGTATTCACAACACATGCAAATTGAACGGAAAGAACTTCGCGGTTTCTGTCGAGTGGAAGATGATTATATTGCGTGCCGGAGGGGGAGTGGAGGTGGGTTGGAGGATAGATTTTGTGCTCGGATGGAATCCTGAGCACGCAATAAGCTGAAACGTAATTTCTGTTTCGGTAATTCTTGTGTATTGGTTTCTGAATTATTTTTTATATTGGTATATATATATACATATAAACATCTTTATTCCCAAAGAATACATACATATTTAATTTAATATACAATACATGAAACTATATAAAACACATATACAGAGAGATTTTTTTTATAAGTATACATTAGGGGAAGTGTATACCTGAAAAAACGCGAGCTAACCGCATTGAATAATTAATGTGTGTATGTTAAGTTGACTATTTGGCATATATGTGTTCAGTTGCGTGTTATAGGCAACTAAACACACATATATTAATGCATTTGAGTCGCGTATTTTACAGGTATACATAGGGGAAATGTATACTGATAAAAAAAGCTCTCTGTATATTCTTAAGAGAAACGACTTTCGACCTACTCAAAGCATCTGTAAAATGCAAATTATTCCGTGTGGAGTTGAAATGTTCATAAAAAAATCAATTTGTGCTTTGATTTTCTCTGATTGAAAGTTTATAAATTGTTATATGATTGTATTAACAATCTTTGTTTAATAATCATTCTCTAAACGCATTAATTCCAACTCAATTTATTTCTACGAAATTTATTTTGAGAGAGGTTGAGCCTACGTTTTATTAAATTTATTACAGCTATTGAATCCAATCAAGTCGTATCATACGGTATTGGTACAAGCGTTAGTTTTATTACACAGTCGACATAAACAATTACCTCGCTGAAATAATGTATACATTTATACGCACGCATATTTCCAAAGGGTCAAATATACCCTGCAACCGCAACCGCAAACGCGCTGTATATTTGCTGTTGTAAATATGAATTTATGTTAGCGCATTTTCAAACTGGTTTATGGGAATAGCGTAAGTGGCAATAACATATATATTATATTTTTCGATTTATTAGGGTGCATAGTTTTGATTGCGTAGATGATGCAATTTGTTAGTTTTCAAAAATATTTATTTGTGTATATCTAAAATAATGATCATTTTATAATATTTGATGTTATTATAATTTCATTCTTCAAATATCAATTTAATAAACGACAGAATATTTGTAAATAAACGAGTAAACGATAATATTAACGTCGATATTATAAAAATATGTACACAGTGATAATGATTGCAAATTAATATGTGGGCAACCAACATGAGTATCATGTTGGTACAACTGGTCATTGGAAGATTGCCATAGGTAAACTTTCTTTTAATAAATTAAATAGTTTATTATAACTATATATTCAATTTTTACAATTTTAATTAAAAGTACAATGTAAATTGAAGTAACTTAAGATTTTGTGTATTTGAAAATAATAAGCATCCCTAATTTTATAACAAATTTTGAAACGGCCTTCATTTTCTAAGTTTTTACGTTAACTTTACGTTTTTTTATTATTATTATTTTCAAATATACGTTGAAGATGCTCTGGATTTATGTTCCTTACCTCTTTTTCAATTGTTGCTTTAAGTTACCTGATTCGATTTTTGTAAAACGAAATGGCAAAATACGAAGCACGGCGCTGCTCATGTAAAATATAGTTGACATGAACTTGGAACGATAAAACTCCACTACAATCATTGTTGATTACTCTGTATATAGTAGTTGTTAAAAACATTAAATATGTTTCATTTATTACAACAATATAACGATCAACATCATCGAAAATTGTATATTTTGTTAAGAATTCAAAAAATACAATGTTTACACTATTGTTTGCTTTTATTCTTCTATATATCAAATGAAAAGTTATTCGGAAAACTTAGCATAATCCCTCAATGAAATAATAATTGCTATAGCATACATACGTATTTCAAACAGGTCCATGAAAATGTTTCCAACACAAACTAAATATTCAACGAACCACACACTTTGATGTAAATATTCGCGCCATTGAACTGAAAAACACAAATAATTCCATTCGTGCATTATTATTCAATTATGGAATATTCTAATAAGGATAATTCTAAATTTCATTGAATATGGAAATTATAATTTGACTCCAACATTTTTCTGATTAAATATATCGATTTCAAAATTAATTTAAATCTAAATTAATTGAATTATTAATGAATACAAAAAAACATGAATGTGTAATTATTTCAATGAAGCATCGAAAAGTATTTAATTTAACTTGACCGGTTCCATCGGCTGTATTGAAACTTACAAATGTTTACCCTTGTAAATACTAAAGTGAATATAAATGTAAATAGCGTTGGGATGGAGTTACCGTTACATTCAAATGGGCAATAGTGAACTCTAGTAAAAGTTTAGAGCCAGTAAATAAACACCAACAAACATCAAACGATTTCTACTTATGGTTATTGCGCGCACACATACACATTCTGGATGAGTTGTGGCACTTTTAAGTACTTGTAAAGTCGGATAATGTGCCATTGCGGTTTAACGGCGTGACATATATTTACAAGGCGTGCGATTTCAAATGCCCTGTCCGTAATTTGATTAGAGAATTGGATTTAAGCTACAGCTACACTACATTTAAATTAGATAGACATTGATAACATTTTAGGGACAGATTAGAACATTATTGCATAGGGTATACCATAATTAATTTAATATTTAATGAAATTTTACAAAAAAAAACAATTATGACATCCAGAATTTTTAAAAATTGGTTACAAAATTAGAAAAATCGTGTTTGAAAACTTTAGAGAAAATGTTTTTATAACACAAACCGCTAATGATATTTAAGCAAAAATTTTATACAACTAGAAAATAGTTTTAAAAAATGAATAAAATTCAGACACATTAACATGTGCGTGAATTTGTTCGAGTCGTTTATAATTTACTCCTAAATATATTATTACCCATACAATGTCACACTTGTTCTCAAACTTCATTAAAACAATTTATTTCCTACGTTCTTCGAAATTCCACTCGTTTGAACAAATCCAGGAGGCATTACAGTTTTCATATATAAGATTTTGTTTTAATAAATTTCCATAGGCTGTAGTTTACCGCTCAATAATAACAATTCTAAAAAATATAGTTGTTTAATTACAGATCTTTTAGTATTGATGGCAGCATTGGAAATTTCAACAATTTTAAAAATTATATAATATGTGTCCCGCCTGATTTAAATTTGCGACCATTTTGTTATTACGCGTGATTTGTTTGATAGTTGTTACGTACAAACCACGCGATTTAACAATATGGAGAAGTATTCAAACGAACAACGTTTAATTATTGTAATAACACATTCCAAAAATTGTGAAAGTTTAGCAAAATAGTTCGCCATTTACATCAAGTTTTCGGTCGCAATAATGCCCGAAAAGAATCGACAGTGAGGCGTTCGTCCTCGTTCTTGTCGGTCACTTGAAAATATAGCCATAGTAAAGGTAACTGCGGCCAAGAATCTATTCGAGATTATGTCAATTAATACACATTTCCAGAAGCACTATGCAACGAATTTTGGAAAAGATCTGCATTTCCACGCGTACAAGGTTCAATTAATGCAAGAGCGCAAGAAATCAAGCCAGCGCCCTTGATTTGCTGATTGGGTGATGGAGCATAATCAAATACGGATTATTTTAAGAAAGTCATTTTTTCAGACGAGGCACATTTTTAACTCGACTGATACGTAATTAAACAATTAAGATTTGGAGTGCTGAATATCCGCGTGTGATACTCTAAAAACCAATGCATCCACCGCGAGTAAATGTTTGGTGCACATTTGGGGCTGGAGGAGTAATTGGACCGTATTTCTTTGAAAATGCGAATGGAAATGCGGTAACTGATATGGTGTGAGGTATCGCCAAATCTTAACAGCGTTTTTTGCCCCCTAATTAGATGGAATTGATGTAGAGGGCATGGTTTTCCAACAAGACGGTGCGAATTGCCGCACATCACGTGAAACAATAGTGTTATTGCAGACCAAGTTTCCAGGTCAACAAGATCGCGCAATTTATCGCCGATGTTTTTTTTTTTTTGGGCTATGTGAAGGAAAAGGTGTATGCGAATAATCCCGAAATATTTCAACATCTTAAAGAGGAAATACGGCGCGTTATTGGTGAAATATAACCATCTTTATGCGAAAACGTTATTTCAACAAAAGAATAATCTTGTGTCAAAGGTTCTGTGGTGGCTATTTGTCTGATGTATTTCACGTTTAATCGGAACTATTTTTCTTTATGTTGAAAACAAACTGTTTGCTTAACTCAAACGATATATGTGTGTTTCTATAAAATAATAAGAGCGTAGCATTTAATTAACCCGTTATTAGAAATTTATTAATGAACCACTAAACCTATCTGAAAATTAGCTCAGCGTTTTCTCTGCCTTGCATTAATATAGAATTCTATAATTATTTTATCCTAGACTTAACTTTCAAAAATTCTCATTTGAATATCGTTTTAAGATTTAAAGAATTTGTGAACTTACTTGATTTAATATATTATATTTAAAAATATATAAAAAAAAAACAATATTGTTTTGTAACTTCCTGCACTGATAAAATTTATGTGGATAACGTTTTATTTTTTTGTATATTTTTAATATACCCGTCCTGAATTTGTGTTGCTTTGTGCTGTCCGTAAATATTTTTTACAGTAGAGTGCCCCTAAATTGTCAGCCTGTAATGCATGCCTTTGAAATTAATCACTCGGGAGGTGGACTTTTAGCGCTGACATATGGATCCCAATGCACAAATTGATTAATTTAAACTCAAAAGGACTTTTTTAACTTCATTAAAGGGATCAACGTATTAATTAAAGATAAATGTTTTTTTTTAATTTTAATACATTAATATAAGCCGATCATTAACCATTATTTGTTTACTATAATTAATCATCTAACAAATCATCAATTCCTAAGAAAGTACAGTTACCGTCAGCTTAATCAATCCGCACAATTTTTAATCTAATCTTAATTTCATGCTATACTTAATTTCAGAATTACGTTTCAATTATTTTCATTCGTTTATTCTAAAACATTGTTTTGATCTAATCCATAGTTTCCAAGTACAAAAAGAAGGGAATACAATTAAAGATATACGATAGTTCAAGGAGATCCCAAAGGCTTACCAACCGGGATAATAGACTTTTTAAAATATCCTAAATCAATATTTATAACAATAACATTTAGTACCCAACAGGAAATCATGACAATTACATGAAGGGGCTTTGGAGATAAACAAACTCGGCTGCGTAATGACCACGTGCGTATTTCAATGGACGCTTGCGATTGGTCGATCAGTGGTCCACGTTCGTGGCCGATTCAGAAACAGTTTGTATTCACAAGTACACCTTAAAAAAAAAACGAAATGCCCACAATAGATAGAATTTTACGTGAGGTTAATGGGGGCGAGGATCAATCAAATTTGAAGAGGACAACTTTCTATAAATTATTAAAAACAGATTGTCGACATCAGCGTCGAGGATGACACAGCGCGCCAGAGGACAGGAATGAAAATAAAGCCTTCAGAAAACAAGGGAAAAAGTTACTACATGAATAAACCCAGGCCACACAAAAGCCAGTATTTCGATTGATTCGTCAGTTTTAGGTCAGAAGCCTTCAACACTAACAAGTTGAGTTCTTAAAAAAAATTGACCCTGAAGAAAATGATCTTCGCTGTTACTATCGTCGAGCCCGAGATGGAATCCACCTGTCATGATGATAACCAAACCCAAGCCAGTGATTTCCGATTTCCGCCTCTTTGAGAAGGTATTACGTGCATAAGCTCAAGAAAGAAAGGACTGTGCCCTCGCCGCCACCAAGGAAACATTTCTTACAAACTGTACAGTTTGTAAATAAATAATTCTCTAAAACATATGACCTGTTTATACTCTGGCTAGTCGACGCAAATAGCCTCCTCACATAATTAATAATAATATACAGCTAAATATCTCTACTTACAAAATTTCAACAAAGAATCTAAATATGGGTAAAATATGTCATAAATTAGAAGTCGATTAAAAACTTTGCATATTATAATAATAGTCGATTTTAAGCCATAATTTGTTTTACTTATAGTACTACTATAATTGTAATCTGCAAAATTTTATTTCCACTTCTGCCAACCTATGATTTATTTTACCAAACATTAAATCTGTAATATGAAAACACTTTGTACACTTTTCTTCACTTATATCACATGGTGATCGAAATGTACATCTGTTAATAAATAAATAAGTGAAGAAAAGGGTACAAAGTGTTTTCATATTTCTTTCAAATCTTCACGAAACTAACATTTAATTAAGTGATTAAATTTGTAATTATGAATGTAATTTTACAACATGTCTACAGTAAAAAGATAGAATATGCAAATCAATTACATGGAAAATATCTGAGTTGTCAACTCCTGTAAAAGCCTATCTCCCTCTACTTTCTAATGCAGAAACGCTAGAAAATTTCGGTTGAAACGTAAGAGTTACATAAATAAGTATTTAAAATTATATAATTTTGCAGAGTTACGACGAATCAATCCTACTAATGACGTGATGATGGCTCGATTTATACAAATTAAAAATTAATATGTTTTTATCTAATTTCCATCGTCAATTAATTTGTTACTACTTCAATTTTTTTCTTAGTTTTTTTTTTTGATAATTGCCGATGCAATTATGATTAAAGTTCTTTGTGCATTCGAAAACAAACACATTATTTTGTAATTAGAGCAATGTAAAACCCCATATATAAAATTTCATCGAAAAATAATAACAAAAAAAATATACACTATATTCATTCTGCTAGTTTCTCCAAAAACTGATATTGAATTCGTTATCAGGGACATCAAAAAAACCGAGTCGAAAATTTCACAGCCATTAGATCTACGTCTATTATACTTGGAGCGCGACTAGAACAAGCTGAAAGGTTCAAAGTATCTCCCCGATATGATATTGGGGCAATTGTCTTGAGTATGAATGAGTTAAAATGAGCGTGCAGTCGATTCAGGTTCAATTAAATATTGCCCTATGGTTTAATAAAATTTTGTTTGGAAAAATTATTTATTTGTTCCGGAGTTATCTGGCGAAATTTTGATTAATTTAAAAAAAATATTTTAATAATATCTCATGCGCTGATTATATTTGCTGCGTAAACTATAAAATATTTAAAACCACATACACTTTATAAAATGTTGTTGTTTAAACGAATTTCAAATTTATATTTATTTACGGCCCAGGTAAACTTAATTTTTGTCCATAATTTTATATGAAATCGAAAATTCATAGGTTTTGAATAATAAATATGTATTTACATTACACGGTTAACTCATTTTTGTATGAAATAAATTTACTAGCAAATATGAATTTCACGAAAGGACGAACATTAGTATTAACAATACACGAAAGATCAAAACAAACAATATTACAACACGGACGCACTGGGTTTAAAAACAACAAACTCTAATGCGAATTTAACACAGCTATTACAATTAACAAACAAACCGGAAATCCTCGACAGGGACTCCACTCGTAGAATCAAATCCTCGGGAGATTGAGTCAAATACATCCCCCTCAGGACGGGGGAGTATGTACGTGTACACACACACAAGGATGAGCGGTTCCAATTAAATCCCGCTATGTGTGGCGATGGTGGTAGTTACATTGAAGGTCCAGAACAATGCCGGCTTAATGAGGGATCTCCATTATCTGCAATTTTCCGGTTTGCCCTTACTGTGATCGTTATGTTCGAGAGAGAAAAATTAATGAGTTTTTTTTTATTTCACAGTGGTGGCATCTCTTTTGGGTTGGTCGGACGTCGGCAAATTGTGATTTTGGATAAGAGCGCGGGGGTTTAATTGCCTATTATTACCAAGGATAATATGATTTATGAGGATGCGTGAAGTGTGTCATATATAACAGGACAAGAGTTTAATTAGTTCTCGTTACATAAATAATAATTAAAAAATAATGCCGAAATTTATTGTTTCTTTAAAACTAACTAAATTTTAATTTCAATATAAATATTATAACTCGTATTATAAATTTATTTCCTGTGAAATGAAAAGAATACCACCCAATATACTTCACATCACCTTTAACGCTCCAAATCGAATACAAGCCACTAGATTAAATTTAGATCCGAAGGTATTTTTATTTATAAGAAAGCATCAAGGTCTCCCACTTGAGTTATTGCGCACTTCAACCCTTAATATCGCCCCTTTTTTTATTGGAGCCAGAGGTGTACGTAAGATCGCTTTATTTGATGGAGTATTCTTTATTCGGGATATTTACCTTTTCATATTAAACGCATATTTCATCGCCAGACAGAAAAACCATTGTTGAGATTAAATTCCTAAATCTGTTCAAAATGGAATTATTGATAAGAGACTTTTACCACGTTATACAACGTGTTTATCATAAATAAAACATTTTAATATTATATTAAATAAATCTAATCCCAGCGTATATTAGCCTGAAGTAAAAATTTGCCAATAATTCTGATAAAAAAATCTGTATTATCCGTAACCCTAATATCCTTCCTAAATACAAACACCTTACCATCACAATTCATCCATTAATTTTGCAAATCATCAGGACAGTTCAACTAGCTAGCAAAGATTTTACTTTAACTTCATCATAAATTTAGGACATTGCAGAGAGACCTCTAGTCGATAGCCTAGACTAACACCTACATGTAATTATTAAGTTTACAATAACGTAACAAACATTGATTATGTATATCACACAAAAATTAATTAATTGTTTAGTGGCTATCGACCAGGGGTCTTTCTGCCTTACATGTAATTATTTATGTTGTTTTCTAATAATTATATATATAATCTGAATAAAGATGTGTGAATATAAATAAATTTAATTAAAACATTATTTATTAAATGATTTAAAATCATTGTAATTTCGTTCATTCAAATTTAAATTATGACATTATGCAGAACCGTTACATTACCTAAACAGCGTCAAGATGTTAAATGTTTGCACGTTCCCTTCGTAAAGCCGGTGACACGGTAAATATTTGATTACCTGAGCGCGTTAAAATATTTAACAAATTTATATAAACGCTCGTCTTTAGCATAATATTTAAACCTTTCGTTTACCGTAAACAAATAATTAATTCCCTTCAAATATTTGCGCTGAAGCAACATAGAAAAGCGATAAAATTTGTTTGTGCTGTAGTTAATTTAATTTAAATGAATTTGAATGAATTGAATGATGATATATTTAAAATGTGTAATTCATATTCAAATAACCCGAAACTAGTCGAGAATTTAATCTGTGTTTTTATTTGTTTTAGATATTTCATGGTTTATTATTGATAATATTTAAAAAATTGTATCACATAACAAAATATTTAACTCTTGAAATTAAATGATGTGTGCGAATTTTTATTAAACATTTTTGTATAATTTTCAGGGGCGATATTCACCGAAGAGCAGAAAGGCAGCGTCATCGAGCTGGCTTTCAAATATGCCGTCTACAAGATAAACAAGGACAACACGCTGTTGCCATTCACGTCCCTCGTCTACGACATCCAATACGTGCCGAAAGATGACAGCTTTCATGCGAGCAAGAAAGGTAAGTCATTGTTATCTCTCAATTTTTTAAATAAACCTCAAACATGTTCGCTTTCACTCCGTTAAATACCCTCGATTGATTGATGGACGGGACGAATAGAAGAAGAGATATTTTTTTCCTCTAGTATGAACAAAAAGTGAATTTGAGTAGATGTTTTAAATATTGTTATTTAATGTAAGAAATATAGGCTTTTATAATCACTATGTAAAATAGTAAAGTACCGAACTATTGAACGATAATGTAAGGTATAGTTCTACAATCACTTATTTGACGGATCATTAATATTCTTATGATTCCCTAAACTTCATTTTGAGTGGCTTTTAAGCAATAACGTAATCAGTAAAACACTATTCGTTACTGGTTACTTTACAGGCACAAATGACTCCAAATATATTGGCAATTATAGTTATTAGTTGTATAAAGAATAGATGCTTCTACTTCATTATGCATTGTTTTAGATTTTAATAAAACACCGATTCACTATGTGAATCATGTAACGATCAATTTTGATTTTTAAGTGAACCGTATAGAAACGAATTTGTGTGTGACCGCGTCGTTGCTCTCCCGAATAAAAATTTAATTGAAACTACTTACCCGTGATACTCATGTAATGTGATTCGAGTCTTCCACGGGGATCGGAAGCACATTTTTTCGACACTCACAAATTTACGTTATCCCGATATTGCTTCGTTAAGTTACATACGCGGATTTCTTCTGTCGCATCTCTTATTACGCGTATGAGCGCTAATTAGTTACAGGAGGCAACCCTAAAAAACAAAAATATGAAAACTAATTAATGACCGAATACTATTTATAACTAATAAATAAATTATTGTATAAGAAATTACGCGTGCATTACAAAATTATACATTCGAGATATATTTTTGAGTTTCGTGAAACATTTTTATTATCACAGTCAAAACAGCATTTGTAATGAATTACATAGAATGTGAAATTAATTTATAACGTATACGTTAAACGTAACATTTCCCGTACGGAATAGCCCCGTATAATTAGGTATAATATAATATAATTAATTTTATAAAAATTCAACGTAAATATCTGTAGTAATCAATTTATCATGATTAAAAAAACAACAACAAATCTAAAGAATAATAAAAACCAATGCCCCCATTTCAGACACTTATGTACTGGGATGAAAGGAAATTGGCCATTAAATTGAAGTGCCGTGCTTAAGAATTAATGGTATACATCTTGAGTTCACATCGGAATATTACTGTGCTAATTTTCCAGGATGTAAGTTCATTGTGTGTTTATATCAACAAAAAAATTATAAAAAAAAAAATAAGAATCGTGAATTGTTGCGATGAAATGGGGCAGATTTATTGATTTCTCTCTGGAACAAACACATGTTTATGAATGAACATACGGTATTATGTATGCATTGAATACATATCGTGTTCCTGGAGGGGAAACTTTCTAGTGAAAACAATATGGAGAATGTATCAAAAAAAAAAAAATTATATTACTAATAGTTTAGCTAAAACATCGGTTTATTAAGAGAATATTAACAGTGAAAACGCAATTTGTAATTTTCGCCAAATCACATAATAAATAAATCAGGTTTTCGTGTTATAACAAAAGTTTATAAATGTATTCATGTATAAAGTTGTTGGATAACTAGAGTGGAATAATATTTGGCATACTTTATACTTGTTTTGGAGCACGATAGGGAGAATGTATACTTTATAAGCCTCTGGATTATTTGCTACCCGCAGCCTCTGTAAACAACATGTTTTCCACGCGGGAGGGATTATTCCGTATAGATAGTTTTATAAGAATATAGGAGGGGAGGATGGATAGACAGGTGGAATTAATGAATATCTTTGAAATTGAATTCTTTTGTTTACAAAATATATTCTCAAACAGTTTTCCCCAAGCAATAAACTTTTAAAAAAATACAATTAAACTTTTAATTTAATTTACCTTAACATAATACATATCAAGTGTACTAAATATAATAATTCATCATTTAGTGAAGATAAGAAACTCAACATTTCCGATAGTGTCGCGTGGAATACTCTTAAGTAATATAAATTGGGGAATAAGTTTGCTTTTGTGTGGCGGAGCATTTACCATTTATATGCAGTTTTGGGGGATTTTACACGAAATCGGCCGTCTGTTTGCTTTCAAGTATGCAAACAACTTTATTTTATGAGTCGGAATTTGATTGATTTTATTCAACCGAATGTTTAGATTTAACTCTTTCATCTTTAATATCTCCATGAAATGAGATTCATTTTAGATTGAGTCTAAAAAGATGTAAGGTTTAAAATTAAAACTAATTATTTTTAAAGATGACGTGATGCCCGAGTATCCATAATATATAGAGAAATGTATAGTTAAACGGCAACGAAAATTCTGAACTGTGAATAAATTCTAAGAAGGTTGTGCCGGTGAATAAATTAATAGAAATAACAGGATTATATGCGAAATATCCGCCTCCTATTAAAACGGACACTAAATATAAATTCGAGACGCATATGTTTGAAAAGGACGAGGAGAGAAAACGAAACGGAATTGATCTGGAAGAATAATGTAATGCATTCACTAGAAGTGAGAATATACTCACTTATAACACCAGACTAGAGATTTCGGAATCGCCAGAGTGTAGAGGGTGCTGCTTGGAGGAGGCAACTGCGAATATCCTAGGATACTGCCCAACTTGAGCAGAAGATCCATACTGGCTGAATACGTACTTTAAAGTGAATTAGGAAAAATCAAACTAAATGTAAAATATCTTGAAAATGGTTAAACTTGGAGGTTAATTTTTTCATGAATTTTATTCTAGAATCCAAATTCATAAAAAAATATAGAATTAGATTTAAAATAAGAGAGTTGTTGGTGTCTATTTCCGGTATAACCGGAAGTCGTATAATCTTGAAAATTAGAAAGAGCACATACTATTACTATAAGTCTGAAAATATCAATATAATACTTTAATTAGAAGTCCATATTATTTTAGTATGCGATTTCGTTGGAACACCCTGTATATTCAATACATTTTGATATTAATCTACCAGGATTATCAATCAGAAGTCTTTCTGTCGTGGTTACAGTATTATTATCAAACTTGATAATGTATGATAAATATAAATACAAACTGAATTAAAGTTAAAACGGTAATATGAAAACACTTTGTACACTTTTCTTCACTTATTTATTTATTAACAGATGTACATTTCGATCACCATGTGATCATTATCAATGTTTTACAAACAATTGTTTGTAAAATATGTGAAGAAAAGTGTACAAAGTGTTTTCATATTTCTTTCAAATCTTCACGAAACTCACATTTAATTAAGTGTTAAAACAGTAAAATATTTTTATTTTTTTTACATTTTAAATGGTAAATAAAAAGAGCATATTTTAGATTCACTCTTTTTATTGTAGACACTATGCAATTGTTTCGCCGATACAGAGTGGTAGTATCATTAAGCAGATGATTCAATTTTGAATTTGTCTGAAGAAATTGTAAAATTTTATAGTTTAAAAATAGAGTTATTTACTAAATTTATTAATGCGAATTTAAAATTGATATTAAAATTTTAAATATAGATCAATAACCTGTTCAAGTATTATTAATTATTTCCAGACTACCTTAAAAAAATACTGAATATAATTGAATTCACAAAGGGTCGCGTATCGTGGAATAATTAAAGCTGAACGGCGTTATCAAACGAACGATCAATTAGATAAGGTATTGGGAAATGGATTAACACGTGGAATTTGCGGGATAATTGAAACCGCCCCGAGCAATTTAAGTCTCCACCTCGATGCCTTTTTATCGTACACCAAAGTAATTCCTGAGTGAGTGATTACATGGTTCCAGAGTGCCTTTTCATTTGTACGGCAGCGCCCTTTCTGCTACTCGCGAAATACATTTCGCATCTAAGAATCACCCCCGGAGAGATGATAAACGGACTAAAAGTGGAAACGGACAATTCGAAGTACAAAATAAAAATTAATGTCAAGCATATTATAAACCATTAGTATAAATCGTTTTTTAATGAGCATTAAGACTTAAAAACTATATCAAAGAGACATGACTAATTTTTAATTGAAAAACTTGATAGTTTCACGTATTTATTGTATCCAGACAATTGTAGCTGTGTTTTCTAGCTTTTCGATAAAATGGATTCAGGTACAAATGTAAATTAAATCGATACATTTAATACAGTTTTTAATACTCTAAAAATATTCCTTTATGAGTTTTCTCTAAAAATTAATAGGGGAGCTAATAATTACACATATTTAATTGTACATATAATAATAATGATAAACCATTTATTGATCAACGAATATATTAGATATCACGAATACAGTAGATAACAAAATTAAAAACTAAATAAAACACTTTTAACTTTGTTTGCACAACTATTTTTTATTATTTAGTGACTCTAGTTTCGACAACATTAGCGTGTCTTTATCAAACTAAGACACGCCAAGTGGAAGCCTTAACAATTAACAAGAAAAATTGAAAACAATATAACAAACTTAAAAACAAAAAAGTACATATATACAAAAATTATAATATTAAAATCCTATTAATTTGTAAATTAAATTCACTTGGTTTTGTTTCACTTATTTGTATTTTATTTTCTACTAGTTTCGGCTTGATGCCATTATCAAGAATGAAACTAGTAGAAAATAAAGTACAAATAAGTGAAACAAAATCAAGTGAACTTAATTTACAAATTAATATTTTTAAAAAATGTTTTACCAAGTGATTAATAAGAAAAAAATATATTAAAATCCTATGTTCGCCCCTTATCCCAGACACTCGGTATACATATGTTTAATAAGTAAATAAAACATTTGGTTTGTTTCATTTATATACTTTTTTCTCTGAAAATTGTTTCGACTACTTGCCGTCTTCAGACAACAACAACATTTCTAAAATTGAATATATACATTCCTTCCTGAAAACCAATCGTTGGAAATATTTTAACTTATGTACTTGAAAATAATTTAAAATCGAATTTAATAGAAAATGCAAAAAGGATAGAGTTGTTAAAATCTAAATAAAATATAATAATTAAAACAAACTTATTTATTGACTAATTTCTTTCATTAGTTTAACTGTTCAGTATAAACTTTTGTGATTATTTAGCTATTATTTTAATCGGTGCTACTTTTATTAGTGCATTATTTTTAATGAAGTTATTTGGAAGAAAATAACGTAAATACCGGGGAAAAAATCTCGCAGAGATAACGAAATTTCGCTCAACGCTTTCCGCGCGCCTCTTTTCCGCGAGAACGAAATCAGGGGAGAGAATTTTAAATCCAATTTTCCTGAACGGACAAGAGAGAGAGAGAGGAATGCGAACTGTGGATAACGTTTTGATAAATAACGTACATGAAGGATTTAGACTTTATTTTTTCTTGTACATCTACAGAGGGGAGGAGAGGATGGGGATCCATGGAGGTGGGGTAATTGATGATGCGTCCTTTGTTTCACGTACGCATCTGCGATGAATCAGAGAAGAGGCCGACTTCTGTCTTGGTTATACGGAGATGAATTCGGAGATTTCGACGATTAATATAGATCAAGCTATCATTTATTAATAATAAAACATAACAAAAGATTAGGGGATATATGGAAGATATATCTTCCACATATAATCTATATAGAAATTAATTTTAGGCTCGTAATTTATATATATTAATTAAATTTGCTTCGTTGTACTTATTTTTTATTACATATATTTTATATGTATAAATTATAACAGTAAATGGAATATTATTTATCCTTATATTTATTTCGATATTATTTCGAATTATATAGTAATTAGAACCTTAAGGGTGCGGTTTAGAAGAAAGAGATAGCTATACAAATATGTGCAATCACTAATTTGAGTTAGATTGTTGTTGTGATCAATGAAAAATATTGTATTATACATTAATATAATCTTAAAATAAGCAGGAATTTCATCAGATAAATTAAAAATTATTTTAATGTTTAGTTTCTGTGAAAAATAATTATGAAAAACAATGAAAATTGATCAAATTTATAGCAAATTTCAAATTATATTTTTCATAATGAAAACTTGTGCAATGAAAATTTAAAGGATTTCGCTAAATTCTGCATTCAAATAACTATACTTGGTAGATAAAAAATGTAAATACACATTCATATTATGAAATCCAAAAGAATAGCTCTATTTCAAACGATTATTTCCATTTTACTATATAGCTATCTCTTTCCACTAAACCGCAACCTTAAATAAATAATTATTCAGGACTGTTCCGTAAAAAAATAACTAAAACGTTATCAAATAACTATATATTTCAAATTTAAAACTCGCTGTGATAACATAAAATATTGTGTACCTTGATATCTTAATGAATTAGTACAAGGATAAAAACATATTTAGGGGTTAATAATGTTCTACCCCTAAATATGTTTTGTAATTTTTTTTTTTTCGGATAAATTTGATATGTAAGGTAATTACTGAGGCATGGAAAAGGTAATGAATTATATATTCAATAAATCTTTTCGATTTTTTTTTTCAATTTTATGCTAACAATAAAATAATAATGTACACATAATACATTAAACAATATCTGTTCGTTTAATGTTTACAATATGCATTACTTTTATTCATCCTAATTAACAACTTATTTAATTATAACGAATAATAACTATTGCGTTAACAAATTAGTCTCATATCTCATCATATTTTCATACAGTATGTCACATATTTAAAAAAAAATGACATTAAACGTGGCCGTCATAAAGCCGAGAAAAGCCTCCTCTTTCAGCTTGCCCGAGTTCTCCCCGCAGAAATCTCCGATATTTCATCGAATCCAACGGACCATAAATGCTTTATATTTCTCCCGGTGCCGGCGTTGTCTAATAAAATGGCAGAATTTTACGGCGGGCTTATAGTCAAATACCCGATAAAAATATTAAAGGCCATCTTAAAAAATGAACCCGTCCGGGCAATTAATTTTAATACTGGCCCGTCATTAAAGTCGTGCCGCGCTTTCATGTATTTAGTTAAAAAGAATAAAATTGAAAAAAAAAAATATATATGAGGGGCTTTCATTTTTAAATATTAAATATATATATCATCGCATACATTTTCACTGAACGTGAGATACCCTGTATAGGTAATGACAATATCGACAACTGAAGAAAAGGGGGAAAACTCCATCCCAGACAGGCGCTAATAGATGAATGATACAGATAACAACTTTCCTGTCTGAAAGATTTTTTAACAAGACTCGAAAAGCGAACGAGAACGAAGCCAATGATCAGTTGGCCTCGTTTCCCCCAATTTAATAAAATGTTCTCTTTTATTAAAAGAAAATAGTAGAAAAACAATTCTAACTCCTAATATATAATTATTTATAAACATAATAATAATAATAATATATTTCAAATAATAATTGCAAGCTTCTCGATGAAGCATTTTTTTTATTGTTTAATTAAAAACTGTTTGTTCTTATTAATTATTTTAAAACAAAAATATAATTAAATTAAATAAAATGAAACAAAGATGATTCACACGTTTGCAGTTATTTAAATTACAATGAAATTAAACAAATATCTATTGTGTAATCGAATGTTCGGCGGGGTAAATGCTCGGGAAGTAGTTGTTTCAATAGATGTTTGTAAAACTTACAGTGTAAGTATTTTTTTGCAGTTGGAAAAAGGGATTGATCGAATTTTATTGATCATTGCCAGAAATTTTCCTTGTTTAATTTCATTGTAATAAAAATATAATTGAATTAAATAAAAAGAATTTGAAAATAATAAATTATTCCCTCTTTAGTTGCTGTAATATTTTTAATTATGTTACGTAAGTCCTTAAAACAAATGCTCAAACGTGGATATTTGCTATTGCATAACAATAACAAATTGTATAATGAATAATTCCTTTTTTATTATTAATAATAGCCAGCGAGGCTTTATTTAAAATCTGATTTGAAAATATTTTTGCTTACAAAAATTAAATAAGTTTGCGCGGGGCAATCGTGTCCGTCTGTCAACGTTCTTTCGATTATTTCCACCAGAGATTGCAACGTAGATGGTTCGTTTGATTCATTTAATTTAACGACTTCGTAATTATACAAGGCAGAGCTGTACTGATGAGTGATGAAATTCCGAAACACGTGTCTGCAGATCGCTATATATTACGTATTTTTTTATTTTACTTTTTGCTTTAAATATTTTCGAATAAAAAAAATACGTTATACAATATGTTACTATTATTCAAGAGCATTATTTTAAAGTAGTTATGTAACATAATTAAAAATGTCACAGCAGCTAAAGATGAATTAATTTATTAATTATTTTCATTTTTTATTGAAATTACAATGACCAGGTGAATAAATTCTTTTTTTTTCTATTACTGAAAATATAATTACTGCATTTCTTAATCCCCCTGTTCGAATCCTTTGTTGACATGTGCATAATATTTATTTTTATTATGTGGAAGAAATGCCTCTGTCGGATTGCCAATTACTATTATTATTAGTAATAATACATAATATTTTATAACGTTATATTCCATAAATAAATGAAATAAGACTATTAAAAATATTTAGTACTAAAATCACTGTTAACTCTTTTCAATGAGTACAAATACTGAATTCTTGCAGTAATGTAAATTCTCTATGATTTTCAGTTTTTTTTTATCAATACGTGTATTAAGTAAAAGCAATGAAATAGTAATATAAAGAACATAAATCGTACTTATAGCATATAAAATATATAATATGAAATATATTACTAATCTTATTTTCGCCACTGTAAATTAATAAATGAGTAAAAAGATATTTATTTGCTTTATATATTTTATTAATATAAATACAGCCAGGTAACCTGCGGCAGAGTTGTTCATTGATAAATTTCTGGTATACTATCGTTATTGAATAGTTTGTATACAACAGTGCAGAGTAAAATATATTATGTATCTGCGTATGTCTTTTTGTAGTCTTACTTTATGAATTTTTTTGATTTAATTCAAAATAATTTAATCACCATACACAATTACAAATAAACATCTTTGTTTATATTTTTTTTCTTCCTTCCTCGTAGTTGCATGCACATTGAAATGCCGATGTTTGCAGACCCGACCTTTCCGTAATTACGGTTTGAGTTTAATTAAGTCCACAATTTGAAAAGTTTAATGAAGGCATCCCATCGCCGCGAATGCCATAAATAGCGAGACTTCTTTGTGAGGGAGCCGGCATTAATTTTTCCCAACATAATGCAGGCGGCGTATGTGCGGCATTCAGGAAACTTCGCCCACTTAAGGTGGTCGGTGTTCTTCGTAATACTTTAGTTTGGTGAAACTTTAAAAGCGCCCGATGTGAATTTGACCGAAAATTCAGTTTGGTTATTTTCTAGTAAAAGCATTTTATCGATGCCTTGTTTTTTTTTTCCTTGGCATGTTATTTGATCTGAAGCCAAATAATTTTAATGTTATATGAATTAAATTTTTACCCGTTTCGAAAAAGTAATGTGTATTGTTGCAAATATTTGTTTAGTACTGTCTTATAAATACTTACTTAATTACTTAGGCCCGCTTTAAAAATCTTTAGGTTAAGCAATGGAAAATGACCGCCATTTATAAACACAATGGCTTACCATTGAGTACATCTTTAAATAATCAGAGAGACTTTTATTTTTAAATATAATAAAAATATAATATTTATAGTTTATTCATTTCTTCACATCTGCATTCTTTAATACTATATGTACATTGCGAACACAACATGCTCTTTATAAATAGTTTTTTTATATAAACATATAAAAAATATGTTCATTTATTTGTAAATTATTTTATATAAAATAAATATTGATAAAGAGTACATTGTGCTCGAAATGTACATTTAGTATTAAAAAATACAGAAGTGAAGAAAGGAATAAAATATAAATATTATATTTTTATTATATTTTAAAAAAAAATATTATATTTTAAAAATAAAAGTCTCTCTGATTTTTTAAAGATGTGTAAGAAAACTTCACATACTCACCAATACCTACGGTATTAAAAAATATACGTCATCACAAACACTTTTAATGAACCGAACGTTTATAACAGTAGTAGAATGCTATTTACTAATTTGATTATACATAGCGCTTTTTTACTAGTAAACATCCCCCCCATGGGTACCGATAAAAAACGCGAGTCAAACGCATTGAACCGATTAATGTGTGTTTGCTATAAGCAACTAAACTTCAAATTGAATGAAATATTTCATCGAAAATGTATACAAATGAAGAAAAAGTTGCATTTTCGATTGGGAAATGTTTGCTAATATAAAAGCTCTCTGTAAATTTCCAGTGTATATGGCGACAAATTTCACACAGTTGGCATTTTAATTGGTGTATTAACTTACACAAAACAAAAACTATTTAACCAACTTGCATATATTTTCGTACATCACGAATGTTTGTGGGAGTTCAACCACTCATATACCTTCTCTTGTGTTTATTGCAATGTAACATTTTTTGTATTCTGCTAGAGTTATATCTAATTAATAAAAATATTGATTAATTCTTTCAAAAGAATATAACCTATCAGTAAATTATGATGGTTATTAACAGGTTGAGCGTCATGGTATATTCTTTTGAAAGAATATACTGTGACGCTATTGAATCATCACTGAATTTTTATAAGTGTAAATATTCACTTATAAAATTATTGTATTAAATCAAAAAAAATATTGTCAATGGTGCTATTGTAAAGTAAAATAAATTGAATTACTAAAGAATAAAAAAAAGTATAAATCTGGATACAATATAAAATCCCTTAAGAGTATTGAAAAATCCATACCGACACGCCCCAGCGCTACACAATAAATACATCCCACCAGAAGTGCACTAAATCCAATCCCTATCATCAGCATCTACACAACAACGCCATAAAAATAACGCAGCCACCGAAACGCAAAAGTGCTCGTAAATTTATAGATAGCTTAAAAAAATATATATACACGCACCGCGATTTTTTATCGTCATATTTAACGTCGCCGTGAGCTGAATGTTCATCTCAGACTCGATGAATATCACATTTCAGACTTTATGAAACTTCAAAAAATCTGCTTATTGCAGCCCAAATATATTATATACTTATATACAGGGGTTTTCAATTGTATTTAACTATGTATCAAACGAATTTCGCTTTATATGTATATGTAAGTAGATGTACATTTAGGGGGTATCACAGTTGCGATAACCTTTTGTGTTTCATGACTTTTTTAAAAAACTAAAACACTTAGGATTTTGTGATTTTTTTATCATGTTTATAAACTATTCGAGTTACAAATAATGGCTCAAATTTAGAATATCCCATCACGATTTCTAAGGTTTTTATTGCAGAATTGTTCGGCGTTTAAGCTGAGGATCATAAGTTTGCTAATTATATATATATAAATCTTTATTGGCAGATTATTTTTAACAAAGTAATAATAATAAATAAATACAATAAATAACTAACATAAAATAAATTCTTCTGCCAATTGGCTATCGACCGTTGGTCTTTCCGACTGATTCTGTAGGCGTCTGTCCTTGTCAGTTGCTGTGTCAAAAAGGTTTTGATCGCTAATGTCGTCCATTGTCTTATGAAATGAATTTACTAGTCGTGATCACTAAAGTCATGAAATGATGAAATGAAATCATGGATGGTGATGGTGAAACGTTTACGTTTGGGAGTGATATTTTGGTTTCGGGGTGCTAATTATATTTATTCGCACTGATGAATTATTGAATGACCAGTCTTTTTCATTTTCAATTTTTTATTATTATTATTATTTAATTGTTCTTGTGAAGAAGTTACAGCGTGGTGAAACAATTTTAGTGAAATTAATAAAAAAAATATAAATCATAAAAATTGTTTTTAATGAAAAGTATTCTAGAACAGTCAACTTCGCTTATGACTGTAAATTACACGAATGTTTAATATGGAGGGTTATTGATATTCTGGAATCAAGTTTCTATGACTACTAAGTAGTTATTAATACCATTGGTCGGTTTTGCTTTTTTTTAATTTTGAAAAGCTTGCTTGAAGCACGACGAGAGAGCATGAGATGCGCAATTATGTCTATCTACGCTTATTAATTGCGACGAGATTTCCCGTTTCGAGCGTTTCCTCTCTAATTTCGTTCTGCGAAAAGTTTCAAAATCGGATTTGGAGGGGCTTATTCTGCTGGTGGATTAAATTTAATATTGTTTGTGCACTGTGTACCACATATGTAACTGACTGCGTTTACGAAGCTAGCCAATTTAAGTGTTTCGATTATTGAAAACGTCTATATTAGATTTATGTAAATTATTTCAGAGAACGACAAATGGCAAATTACCGCCATTTATAAACACAATGGCTTACCATTGAGTACATCTTTAAAAAATGAGAGAGACTTTTATTTTTAAATATAATAAAAATATAATATTTATATTTTATTCATTTCTTCACATCTGCATTCTTTAATACTAAATGTACATTGCGAACACAATATGCTCTTTATAAATAGTTTTTTATATAAACATTTAAAAAATATGTTCATTTATTTGTCATTTATTTTATATAAAATAAATATTGATAAAGAGTACATTGTGCTCGAAATGTACATTTAGTATTAAAAAATATAGAAGTGAAGAAAGGAATAAATATATTAGATTTATGTAAATTATTTCAGAGAACGACAAATTTTTATATTTTTTTTAAATTGTAAAAATTGATATATCGGATATTTTTTTCTCATTAATTAGTAAATCATACTACTAATAATAATAATCTTTATTAACAGATATATACAACAAAAACAAAATATTAGAAACTCGAATATATCTGTTAATTCGCCGCCTTTAAACATTCTAATTAATAAGATAATTAAAATTCATGGTATTAAATATGCGATTTTGTAATATTCTTACTCATTATATATCTATTAACACACATGGAAAAATATATTTAAAAAGTATAGTAATCTAAGGATTAAGTTTTCATATTACCAATAATTAAATAAATAATATAAATATTTGAAAGAAGCATATAATCAAAATAAGCAATATTTTATGCGGTATACAGTCTTCTGTTTTAAACAACAAACCCTTAATATCATTATAATTACTAACTATTGTTTTACACGACAAGAGAACGAAATATTAATAATTAAATTATTTTAGGTGAGTCATTCAATTACATGATGATAGATGATAGTAGTCAATTACCTTTAGATGTATATTTTATCGAGGTAATAATAGGATCATTTATCACGTTTATATACACGAGCATTGTTATGGAAAACATTTTAACTTTAATTAAATATTGTCCATTTCAACATAAATATACCACATTGTGTTTAATTATTCGATTAATTCAGTTATATTCATATAAATAAATATACATCTGCGTAATACATTTCGCAAAATAAAATTATCAATTATATCGATTATTCAATAAACATGGATTCCATAATTAATATATTATTCATATACAGGCACATGCGTAACTAGAGTGCAGAAAATTGGGGACAAGGGCTGGTTGAATTTGCTATTATTTTGGATATTATAAAAAATAGAAATATCAGCGGTTTAGAATTAAGTAGATAGATGATATTAATTAATGTTTTATTAATTTATTTCAACCACCATCATCCACCGATTGAAAATTGTGCAATAAATGGCGTTTTTCGCGGTTTATTAAATTTATAATTAACTTCAGTTGATAGCCTAATTTTAAAAAGGATTTTTTGCAATGATGATGAATTATAATAGAAATATTTTATTTTATTTTATAAAAAAAAAATAAAGTTTTAAACATTTTTTCGTAACTAATTTACTTTAAATCATTTTAATTTTAGAATTTTTTTATATATATACAGAGATGTTTTTTTTATCAGTATACATTAGGGGAAGTGAGTACCTGCAAAAAATGCGAGTCAAACGCATTGAACCGATTAATGTGTGTATGTTTAGTTGACTATTTGCCATATGTATGTTCAGTTGCGTGTTATAGGCAACTAAACACACATACATTAATGCATTTGACTCGCGTATTTTGCAGGTATACATAGGGGAAATGTATACTGATAAAAAAAGCTCCCTGTATATATAATGTAAAGAGGACAGAAAGGCTACTGGCCGTTTGACGATTGCTATTTTATTTGATTTCAAATCGATTAATTTGAAATACTATATATTATTGTATAAATATTGTATCAAAAAAGTACTTTTTGATTTTTTGTTCTTATCTTAAAAAGTCGAAACGTGAAGACCGCCGGAAAATCACGTTTCTCGATTAAACCCTTAAAAATATCCTAAAGCGTCCATTCAGGCGCGTTAACCCCATCTTTGGCGAGGTGCATTTAATTTTATCTCACCTGGAAATGCTCGTATGCTCCATCTAATGCCGATTTCACGCTGTTAAGCGATTTATTATTCAAATTACACGGTTTCCAGCGGCTCTCGAGAACTTAAACTTGAGTTTAATATTTCAGCCTCATAAGTCCTCGGGCTTAAGCAGTGTTTTATTGCCGGCGGATGCAAATTAAAACCCGAGAGGGCCGGTATCCCCCGTAGGAAATTTAATCGTCGCGATTAATTGAAAGGTTTGCGTTTCACGAAATGCAATGTCCCGCTGATTGCGTTTTAATTTCGTTTATTTTAATTTATACAATTAAATCAAATATTACAGACAAAAAAAAAAACAATTTAACAATATTCAAATTTAATAACAAATAGAAATAGTACTAATAAATTAACATTAAAAAAAACTATGCAAACAAATGTAATAATAAAACAATTACTAATAATAATAGAAAATATTCATAATTATTGCATCAATATTTTGAATTTCAGTTCCTACAAAGTGATATAGGTTATTTTTCTCTTATATATGTGATTTTATACATTCCGGTAGTTATTTTTTACCTTTTATATTTCCAAGCAACTTCACTCGAGTCTATTGCCGTATGCATATTTTAACAACCCTCGAAGGAATTTCTTTTGTTGAAAAGGCAATGTATTTACAAAAGTCCTGCATAAAAATTACCTGAGCACTTTTACAGCGTACTTTACTAAATTTTCACATGGATTGAAAATAAAATTCAATTGTTATATTTAAACCCTATATGCAACGAATGTACGTTCAAAGAAATAACGGTAATTTAATAGTAAATTAATGTTTAATACGTATACATATAAGTGTGTATACAATACATTTGATAAATAAAAAACATAGATGCGTCGATTAGTATTTTTAGTTTCGATTTTTTTATATAAACAGGTTGTGTCATTTAATGTGCCTCATGAAATATAAATTAATTACTACATATAAATAGAAAACAGTATTCATTCACTTGGTCACAGTTATTTAAATATATTAAATAAAAATGAATAAATAGTCACAGAGATAAATGTGAAAATAATTTATTAATTATTTTCAAATCATTTTTATTTAATATAATTACTACATATTTTTCTATTTACTTTAGACAGTCATGTAACTATTATTTAATATATATAATCTAAAATCTCCATCTACCATAATGGTGGTGTAGGGGTACCATTTTTTAATAAAAACTGAATATATTTCAATCAATAGTTATAAAATCAATATTGTACACAAAATCACTTTAAACTGTCATAAAAAAATCCTTATTTTTTACGACGATTAAATTTCTCGCCCGTTTACATTTTGTTATCCTAAGGGTTGAATGTTGGAGGTAGGTGCGATCCCTGGCCGATGCCCAAAAATCTCAGCGACAACAATCTCGAAACTGGATTAATGCGAGGAATGCGAGACGGCGACGCCGTTATGAATTCCTTTCTTGTTATCTCGGACCGGATCCGCCCACGGTCCCTAAAATTCGGCACTTAGGTCACGGCAGGACCCGAATGACCCGGCACTAAATTCGCGAAACTTTATTAGGGCGTCACTTAATTAAGCAAGCCCCGACGCCCGAGAGTTTACACAGTTTTCCGTGCGCTTAATTAATATTTAAAATAAAATAACCTTGTGTACGGCGTTTAACTATTTACACATTGCATGCAGTAATTAATCATGAAGTTGTAATTAATTAAATTTTGTTTTATTATTCAAAGCAAAATCATCATTATGTTATGTAAAATTGAGAAAAGATTTATGAATAGGAAAGTAAAATAAACATGTAATACATGTATAGAAATTATTATTATTTTAATATATAAAATAAAAATGATTTGAAAATAATTAATAAATTATTTTCACATTTAGCTCTGTGACTTTTGACTTACGTTACCTAAGTACGTTAAACAACTGTGACCAAGTGAATGAATAATACTCTTTTCTATTTATATTATTATTTTATATTATTAATTATTAACACGTTTAATAAATGTTAATATTATTTTTTTCTGTGGGAAGTAATTGTTTCAATCGCTATTTTTCTTTTTTTCATACTTATAAATCAAAGTTCAGTAGCTAAAGTGAAAATAATTATTAAATCATAAATAATTAATTATTTTCAACTACAATGAAATTAAACAAAGAAAAATTGTTTAGCAATCATCAATAAAATTCGATCAATCCCTATTTCCAACTGGAGTTCAAAAGTAAGGGTGCAACACCCCTTATATGTAGTTTAATCCAGCAAGAAATACATAAGCTTTGTTCACATTAGAAAGAAAAAAAAACCTAAGAATTTTACTGCTTTATATCAATATTTTGTGTACGATTTTTACACTTATCCGAAAAATAAAGCAGTAATAAGCGTAAGTTTATTCATCCTAATGTAATATTTTTCGCGCCGAACCGGGGGAATACGTTGTATATTCATTCATTACTATAAAATATTATACAAAAAGAAGTAATTCGGGTGATCGAATTTCCGCACAGCGACATGCGCGCGAGCCTTCTGGTTTGATGGCTAAACAGCCATTTCATACGGCTAAGCAGCCTTTTATCTGAGTAAAATGTGCATTTGCTTAGTAACATATGTATACTAAACCCCTAAGAAGAAGGAAATAATGGGCTAAGATCCGGATCCTGTATATTACGTCATTTTCAAGTAGTGATAAAATTTGTAATCTAAAATTTTTTCTATTACTTACAAGTTTACTAAAAAACGGAGAATTTAGATGTTTTATTTTATATCTCTTAAAAACATTTTTCCTGTCTTTCTCTATAATTTTCAAAAACTTATAATAAATATTGATTATTTTTGAGGTGTTTAAAACGCAAATTCCTTCGGATAAATGATATATTTTTAAAAACAAAATTAAACACATTGCTTTCATAGAGAAATATTAATAAACAGTACTACGAATAAAATGTATTATTTTACACAATCTTTATTTCACCTTTATAATATGCGCATTGGGAAATTACAAATTGCAAATGTTTGTACGAATCGATAGCAATATGCTCTACGCTGCATGCAGTTCGAAATTTTTGCTTAGGCAAGAATACAAGTTATATTTTCAACATATTTAAGAATATAATTAATGGGAAAGATCTTTTACATGCAGTTTACATTTTTTTAAATTAAATAAACATAATTATCTAAATTTAATTAATTGATTTTTTTAAAGTTATTTTTCTTTATTTTTTCTAAAAAAGTTAAGATTATTCATAATAAAATAAAAATAACTTCCATATTTTTTTGTTTATTCTTATTATAATCTGTTGAAAAGTGTTAACAAACAAAAAACGGTAGCGCTTGATCCCTTAAAATACTAACAAGGGAATAATTTATTAATAATTTTGAAATTCTTTTTATTTAATTTTTTTATCATTAAAATTGACTTTTATATATTTTTTATGTTTTCACATTTTTTTTAATAAAGTTTTAATTATTCAATTTTTGATTTCAGCATGCTCTCAGGTCCGATTTGGCGTGCAAGCGATATTCGGTCCTTCGGACCCGCTGCTGGGCTCGCACATCCACTCGATTTGCGATGCCCTCGACATACCGCACCTCGAAGCCAGATTGGACCTGGACACCGAACTGAAGGAGTTCTCCATAAATCTGCACCCGGCGCAGCACCTCCTGAATGCCGCCTTTCAGGACGTCATGTCCTTCCTCAACTGGACTCGAGTGGCCATCATTTACGAGGAGGATTACGGTGAGAAAAAGAGGGCGGGAATTTCTAGCATCTGCCACCCCCTACCAATTCATTCGCGTTTTTCGTCTGTAAAATAAATTCCAATTGCCTGGCGCCGATGATAAATTTGCATTTTTATTGCGGACCAGTTCCGCGGATATCGCACTCGTGGGAACGCCAAAGAGCAGGTGAATGAACATGTTTTTTCGGATTGGTGTAATCTTGGGTGCTGGCTGATACTATTTGCATGCGGAAATTTAATCAAAAGAATTGCTGTGGAAATGTATATTAAGGATTGATTCTCTTTTCATTTTTCATTACTTAATACTACTAGTCATTTATATAATAATCCAAACTACCTGAACAATTTTTAAAAGTTATAAATTGCTCAAACTGAAGACAAATATATAGATTAAACAAGTTATAAGGTTATTTTATACCTGAAATTCCGTGCATATTATAATTACATTTATTTGTATAATTACGCTGAGTAGTTTGTAACACCGATACTTGAGAGTGACTTATTTGTTTATAAAATTCCCTTAAGAAATTTACAAAAATATACCTAATTCGAAAAGATTATCTTCACGTTGTATGCTGCTTTAATTTATTTTGGATAAATAATTTAAATTTAAAAATATTGAATTATTTTATTTTACTGTTCTCTAAATATTTCAATTAAAGTGAGTAGATTTTATAATATAATGGGCTAAGATCCGGATATAGGCGAGAACTTTCATAAATGTTATAACTTCTTTAAAATCGTTGTTTTAATAAAAATAGATCTAATTATTATAAGATGAAATAAATATGAATAAATTATTAAAAATCAACCAATAAAACCCGAAACTAGTCGAGAATTTAAAGTTATTCAATCTAATCTGTGTTTTATTGGTTGATTTTTAATAATTTATTCATATTTATTTCATTCAATATGAACTACCAATGTCTAAATATTAAAACTATTAGTTATTATAAATTTTACTGTTGCTTTTTCTGGAATTCTGTCAAAGAGAGAGTACTATGATCGTTGAAAATAAAATAAAAAATTGTAATGATCAAATATTTACTGTGTGTACGACTTGAGAAGTATAGATGTTTGTCAAAAACTTTCAGTGTAAGTAATATTTATTCTGGGGAAAAGGGGAATAGTCAAATTTTAGTGATAATTGCCATTAGTTTATTTTTAATTTAAATGCAGTAATTTAAATTAATAAAGTGTGAATTATCTCTGTTTTTATTTTATTTTCAATTATAATTTAAAATTAATTGAAAGAAATTCTCATTTGTGGAGTGTATATTAAACAACAAATATCTATTGTGTAATCCAATGTCCGGCGGGGTAAATGCTCCGGAAGTAGTTGTTTCAATAGATGTTTGTAAAACTTACAGTGTAAGTATTTTTTGCAGTTGGAAAAAGGGATTGATCGAATTTTATTGATCATTGCCAGAAATTTTCCTTGTTTAATTTCATTGTAATTTAAATAACTGTAAATGTGTAAATCATCTTTTTTTCATTTTATTTAATTGCCTAGATTTGTAAGATTTATGATTTTTTTAGTACTTGTTGGATTCACCTTTGCCGAATTTATAATTTTTTAAGACACAATGTGACCCGAAAATTATCACAACTTTTCCGGTCACATTGTATATATATAATTTATAATTAAATCCAACATGTATTTACTGTTTTGTATCTAACTTTAATTTATTTATTATAATAGTTCCAACAATTCGAGACAAAAATTAAGCAAATCCACTCTAATTTTGCTAATTAATAATTAAATATAGCATTAATAACCGTAATGACAAGAAACACGCATGCATAACAATGAATAATTCCGACGCAGACACAATCCGCGCAGAAATACATACTCACAGAACAGCGGAGGCCTTTGCATATAATCCAACCCCGAGGGCAGTAAAATTAACTTAATTAAAGTCTGTCGGGCTTACACAGATAGTAAAAGTCGAACCATCATCCCGACCCAGGGCTCAGTATTATTACGTCGGTCGGTCCATAACGCTTCGCAGTAATAAAGAATGTTTCCCCAAGTTTCCGTCATACACTCTAATACGTTATATGTAAACAAATAACTTCGAGCGAGCGCGCATCGGTTACGAGAAAGTTTTAATCTGTAATTTATTCGAGTACCCCGCTACCTGCATACGAGTAATTTCATACCGAAATGCATTATTTATTTATTCCGTACCGATATTGAATTAGTTTTAAAAGTTGCGCTTTCGAGAAATTAATAAAAAAATATGAATCTTAAATTCTTTGAAAAAATTATTATTTATATTAAATTAATGTTAATAATTTATCTTATCCACAGTTTTCTTGTACATTTTAAGTACCTCATTAAAATTACTATGTAGTAACACAGGCAAATATAAATGCATGTTGTAGTAGTATTTAATTAATGTACAATTCAGTTTATTCCCTCCTTGACTTTGTTCATTCAATAAACAAGTGAAGTACACTATAGTACTAAATTTATTAATTAAATTAAAGTCACTTCAAATTAACTAAAAATGTATCAATTTGAAATAGTTTTCTTAATACAACTCTAAATTAAATTAATCATTAATGAAATTGGATCTGTTTTAACCACGAAATAGAATTTACATTTGGAAAATATTTGCTGTCACTACTAGATACTTCGAATTGCACAAATTTTAATAATAATTAAATATAAATTAAATCAATTTCATTTTGGATTCGTAATTTTTGATTTTTTTTTATACATTTGTATGAAAAAAAAAACATGCTAAACGATTTAAAAACGAAATCTGTTTATAATATAGGGCGAGAGCGTTGTCGGTGAATTATGGTTTTAAAATTGCTACGAAAAGGAGGAGCATTAATCAATAATACAATGGGAGGAGCAGCCCTTTCGATCATATGGAAAAGGGCCGCCGAGATTAATAACTGCCCCGTTTATAAGTTATTACAAAAGGTTTTTCTGTGCAAATTTACACATTGCTCCGTCGTAAAGAATAAAGGAGATTGATGGTGCTGTATACTTTTTTGGTTGAAATTATACTATTTGCATATTCTTTAACATTATTATTAAATTGGATCAAAGAGGATTTTTAGCTTACCCAACGGGTTTTATTAAGGTTTAATGTTAATTTAATAAAAATGATGCGAGATTAGAAAGATGAAACAGTTTGCACAAAAGTTAATTTTAATGTTCAATTTCGCTTAAGTAAATATTCTTTGTTTGGTATTATTTGATACCTGTAAGAACCGTGGATATTTAATCAATGTATTGTTTTTATAAGGCCCACGATGCAAATGCAAACGGAAAATGTAACGCAACTGCACACTATCATTCCTGACACACGACGCGATTTGCCCCGCGTCATATGTCAGGAGTTTTTGATTGTGCCTGGAAAAGATGGAGTTGTCTTCGCCCATCCGCCTTCAGAGTATAGGTCACATACATGTGTTTAAAAAACAAATCGTAGTTAGCTATCTTGCAAAAAATGCTAATTGCAAATGTATATAAAAAAAGAAAATATTGCACCCTTTCAACGCCGAAACTCTACTAAATGGAAACTGTCATATTGTTTAATAAAAAAAATCGAGAAATAATATAATGGGCCGGATCTATAGAGCTGCGTTAACCTTAGCGATACGCTAACATAATGCTAACGTAACAGACTTCTTTAATTACCAATCATTGCTCATCGAACCAACAAAACCCTAATAACGTTTTGTCAAGTGTTGATCAATTTCATGTTAATCACCCTTTATAAAACCGAATGCGACTAAACATGATGTTAGCATCATGCTAAATCTAAAAATATGCTAGCTATTCACGGACTTTACAACGTTTTATAAAAGTTGCCCAATATGTCTTTATTATATTATATTATATTATATTATATTATATTATATTATATTATATTATATTATATTATATTATATTATATTATATTATATTATATTATATTATATTATATTATATTATATTATATTATATTATATTATATTATATTATATTATATTATATTATATTATATTATATTATATTATATTATATTTCACATCACTTATTTTGAATTTCCAATTGGATATTATAATTTTGAGGTTTACTGGTTTTATCTCTCAAATAAAAAAAATGAATATATGGAAAATATTTTATAATTAATTATGTATTAAAATAGTGCCTTTATTAATTACCCATTAAACGTTCCATAATTAATTTTGTCGTAAGTATTAATCACCTCTTAAAACAAAATTTAGCATAATCACTGCTTACAAAAAACTTTAATCCAGTGTAATACATTTTTTTACAGCGAGATTAATTAATTACCCCGTTTATTTTTTTGGGACCAGGGGGAAAGAAGGGCACCCCTTGAAGGCAAAACAAAAAAACACAACTACAAAATCTTGTAACACCCAGTTTAGAGGGGCCGTAATGCTCGTCCTTTATTAATACAACACCTGTCGGCCCGTTTTTCCACCCCCCGACTGCGACAGATGACTGGGGCATTAATTAAATGTGAATTTTTTATGGTGGTCTTTCAGGTCTCATAAAGCTGAGGGAACTGGTGAGATCGCCGCAGAACAGCAACCTGGAGATCCATCTGCGACAAGCCGACCCAGATACCTACAGGACCGTGCTCAAAGAGATCAAGAGCAAAGAGATATACAACATCGTCATCGATACGAAACCGTCGAATATGAATCATTTTCTTAAAGGTGTAAGTAATGATTGAAATTAATAAAAATCAATAAAATATATTTTATAATCAATTTATAATTTAATAGAATAAATTTAATAATTTGAAATAAAACTTGAATCTGAAAGGGGGTGACAATAGTTCATTTACAACTTTAATAGATAGAACCTCATTTTAATTACTGTGATGTTATTAAAATGAAACATGCATATTCTTTTGATGTAAGATCAACTTCAAAACAATTGATTATTGATTATGAAATCCCAGCTTGTTTTACTGCAATATAACATTCAGGTCTGATGTACACACAATTAATATACACTCTAAAAGATTCTTAACTCCTCCTAATCATAAAAATAACATTGAATTTTTTAATGGTTTTAATATTTAGACATTGGTAGTTCATATTGTATGAAATAAATATGAATAAATTATTAAAAATCAACAAATAAAACACAGATTAAATTGAATAACTTTAAATTCTCGACTAGTTTCGGGTTATTAGCCCGTTTTCAAGAGAATTTAAAATTTGTCTCTTGAAAATGGGCTAATAACCCCAAACTAGTCGAGAATTTAAAGTTATTCAATCTAATCTGTGTTTTATTGGTTGATTTTTAATAATTTATTCATATTTATTTCATTGAATTTTTTATTCAATTACCTAGAGTTCTAACAATAAAATTTTTAAGTTCTATAAATCGAAATCATTAATTCTTTTCAATAAGAAATATTCCAAATATGCATCCATTTTGTATACATGCATTTGTATATATTTTGTTTATTATTTGTACAAATTTATTTTTCTTTTCTGCTGATGGAAAATCTAGTTACGGACGAAGAGAAGGAAACTTTAAAATGAAAAGTGTGCGGTACTCAGTCTAGAAGAATATCTCGTTTAATGAAGGTTTTTAGGTATTATATTTAATGTAGAGATGTGTAAGTACAGGACTGAAACAAATTAAAATTATTAAATTTGCAATACTTAAAACCTCCAATTGAAAATGTCAAAGTGAATATCCAACTCCAACGTTATTTAAAAATAAATTAATGTCGATCATAATAATTACTAATACCTATTATAAAATTCATAGAGAACTATTTCATTTGTTTCTAAATTAAGTGTTTAAAGTGGATAAAACTAACCCTGGTTTGGAATAGTATTTAGTTGTCAATTGTTTTCATGAATAAATTATAATTATTATGGAATGTATAAAAGAAAAACCTATTTTGAAATACTCCTATATAAAATAACACGTAAAAATATGATTTTTTTAATTTAATGCATTTTATATGTTTTATTTTTCTGTTTTAATGCTTTATATATATATTTTTTTCTATAAATTTATTGCTTTTTTAAGTGCATTTTTTTACACTTTTTTTTATCCGCTCTCTAGTGATCATATTAATACAAATGTATTATTTGATTTTATGAAACCATGGAAATTAAAAAAAAATCGAATGAATTGTTATTAATAAAACAAATAATATTTTGTTTAAGTTTTAAAACTAATTCCGGCTTAACGGTTAACTTTATAGATAAGTTCAGTTGAATCATTATATTTTTTGCTGAAAATAATTAATTGAGATCACGGTCGGGACAGTACGTTTTTAATTAATTTAATTAACAACTTTTTGTATATATATAGGGCAGAGCTGCACTTACAAGGGACGAAATTCCAAATTATGTGTCAGCAACAGAAAATGTCTATTATAGAGTATTTGTTTTAAAGTACTTATGCGACATAAGTAAAAATGTTGCAGTAGCTAAAGAGGGAATAATTTATTTAATTATTTTTAAATTTATTTTTATTTAACATTTTGATTCCTCGAACTTGAAGTTAAGCCATTCCCCAACATTAAGGGAACATAATATATATCATTATTTGATACATTAATTTTAATAATTTTTAACAGTTATAAAAATAATTTGTTATGTACAAAGATATAACTCTTATTTTTTCTTCGAATAAATAAGTATATACGTCTCCTTGTTTCAGATCCTCCAGTTACAGATGAACGACTACAAATACCATTACTTATTCACGACCTTCGACATAGAGACGTTCGACCTGGAAGATTTCAAATATAATTTCGTAAATATGACGGCGTTTCGGGTGGTCGACGGCGATGATCTCTCGGTGCAGGAGGTGCTCAGGGACATGGCGCGGTTCCAAACGACTTCTGGACTCGAACCGTTCAATTCCTCCTATATACAGGTCAGTCGCGAATTTTCATATCCCGGGCCAATTCATCGTAAACAAAAACATCGTCCCCTGAATGAAATTGCGTTTGCTTGCATGCTTCGGAATAATACTGGACATACGGGAAACTAGTTTATGTAAAGCCAATAATTCTAATTTGACAATTTAAACTGATAATTCAAGTAAACTAAATTTATTTTAATTTATTTCAATTCATTGTTAAAAGCTAAATTAAGTTTTTTACCATTTATTTTTTCTATTCATTAATTCAATTAACCTTAAGAAATAAATATGAATAAATTATTAAAAATCAACCAATAAAACATAGATTATATTGAATAACTTTAAATTCTCGACTAGTTTCGGGTTATTAGCCCATTTTCAAGAGAAAAAAAAATTAAATTCTCTTGAAAATGGGCTAATAACCCGAAACTAATCGAGCAATTAATTTTTTATTAATTGTTAGAAGTAGTACATCACGATATTTGAGATTAGTTGTAACCTGCAACCCCTACCTAGACCTCACTTCCAATTTCCTACATTTTCACTGGAAGTTGTGCACACTAGTGCAAGCAATCAATGTAACATCGTTCCCTTGGGTGTTCTCTAGCCGATTTAATTCTGCACGAAGATCGAAGTCCGTGTTATTTATAATTTGTCGGAGGCTGAATGTGCTGAATAATTTCTAGTTTGTCGATCAAACCTATACACCGTTGCCGCTAAAGTTACTCGTCTTGGCTTTAGGCGATAAATTTACAGCTAGACATAAACAACGTAGATGGGGATGAATGTTAAGGAGGGCTTACGTTAGCCCCCACGGTAAATCTGACTCTTAATGCGGTTATCTTATAAAATATTACGCGATTGTTTTCGTTGTGGAACTGTTTCATGGGTCATTTCGAATAAATTATTTAAATTTATTTCTTATCTAAATCAATAAGCAGAATTTAACCACGATAAAATAGCGTTTTCCTAATTGTTGTATAATAATAAACATTCACGTATATTATTAATCCCTATTAAATTTGAATTATAATGCCTTAACAAAATATGCATTTTAATGCAAATAAGGCGAATAAAAATAAGTCGAATAAAAAATGAAAGAATTGTAGTATATTTTAGTATACTTTTTAAAATATTTTTAGATTTTTACAATCACGTGCAGTTGCAATTAATAACAAATCCTGGATCGTACACCTATCGATATTGGTGTCTATAATAATTACAGGAAACGTCCGGTGAAATGTAACTGGTTCACGCCATACCGACTCACAGACAAAGGATAACATCCTGGACACGTTAAGTACGGCCCTGCCGTTTTCCGGTGGACGAGCAGGGATAATAAATCGAGACGCGTCATTTGCTCCCGGGACCCGACTTTCCGGTCACGCATCCCGAATATTGAAGATCGGATAGCTTCGGTATTGCAACTGTTACTTTTAAAGGGTTAATTTACAACCAAACAAAAATACTAATATTGCTTGAAGAAATCAACTTTGTTTTTTTATATATTTTTAAAGCAGGGTTAAAAATGAAAATTACAATTACAAAAATATAAATTTGATTTCGTTCTCATTGATCACTTGATGAAAAATTCTAATTAATATTGAATTCGAAATTAAAGGTACTTGCTTTGTTTCACTTATTTTTTATTTTCCAAGTAGTTTCGACTTATCGCCATTACACATTATTTCCTTGATAATGATTATAAGTCGAAACTAGTTGGAAAATAAAAAATAAGTGAAGCAAACCAAGTGCCTTTAATTTCGAATTCAATACAATTACGAAATTTTGAATTCCTAATGCTTTTGTAAATTTCTAATAATAATAATAGTTTATTTAACGGATAATTCCTCTTTACAATTTTTTTTTTTCGTATTTTTTTTTATATTCCTTTTACATATTATGTTTTTGAAGTAATATTGCGCCATATTTTTTCTTTTTGTTTATATTAAAAACGCTATTTATCTAAATTGATAAACTTTTATTATTTTCTAAACGTATCTGTTTTTAAATAATTTATTAAACATTATTCCAATAAAAAAATGTTTCGAATAAAAATACTTAGGCGTCGAATCCGAATATTCAATAAAAAAGATTTTCTATTTAACACATCAACGTTTCCCCCTGGGAATCTCAAAGGCTTTGCGGCGTGTTTCTCGTAATTGAAAAGTTCCGGGACATTTTTTTTAAAATCATTTAACAGTATATTTAAAAATGACTCAATTATAAATTAAATTAATACGAATCAAATAAAATGAAACGAAGATGATTCACACGTTTGCAGTTATTTAAATTACAATGAAATTAAACAAGGAAAATTTCTGGCAATGATCAATAAAATTTTATCAATCCCTTTTTCCAAACTGCAAAGGGATTGATCGAATTTTATTGATCATTGCCAGAAATTTTTCTTGTTTAATTTCATTGTAATACGAATCAGTTTTCTTTTTGACAGTACATCGTTTCAATTGTTGTTGACAGTCTTATTGTTCTTTTATAACATTATATCGGTACATAGAAACTGCTTTAATTAAATGCAACAATGCAATTATAACAATGCATTTAATATGCATGGCATATTCGAGCTCATTATCCACCTGGGATGCAAGAGACTAATTAAAATATTTCGAATTAAAAAATATGCGCCGTCGACGTGTTAAAAGACTGAAAAGCAAACGCGAACGTGCCTTGATAGTTTCGAAATAATGTGTAATTTTATGTGAGTGTATTGTGCGGTCGAAATAATTTTCCAGCAAGTGATGTTGGTTGAAAATTTATTCCAGAAAAAAGCGTTCCGTGAGCAACATTTCAGGTCAATGATTTGACGCTTGCTGGGATGGAAAATTAACGAAGCGGGGGACAGTTTGAAGAGAATGTACGAATTATAAATAACAATAGTTGTTTTTTATGAAAATATACTTTTTCGTGAAATAACATTGAGTGATGATTTTT
Organism: Philonthus spinipes; assembly: GCA_963082785.1. Taxonomy (NCBI): domain Eukaryota; kingdom Metazoa; phylum Arthropoda; class Insecta; order Coleoptera; family Staphylinidae; genus Philonthus; species Philonthus spinipes. The sequence continues at coordinate 36,895,236 of OY720300.1, forward strand.
TCGGTGAATGCGCCAGGTGTATAATTTATAAATTATCATTTCTTATGCAGAAACTAATTTAGTTTCTCATATTTATTTATTAACTATCAATTTAAATACAAGCTAGCAACCACGTGTGAAACTGTATTACCCGAAAAAAATGCACTTGCTATGATCATTTGGTAGATGTAAAACTTTCATCGTTTGGATTAACTTCGTTAATCTACAGGAATATTCTAAGTTACTTATGTAAAATAGTTATAAACACAACCAACTTTATTTTTATTTATTTATTTATATAATTAATTAACGGAGGCCATTAAATACAGTAACATACATACATGATACAATGAATAGTTACAATAATATTTTTAGACGGCATCGTAAAAAGCTTTCTCGTATAAAAACAATAATAGGTAACAAATACGTTTATTTGGTTTGTCATCTGATCATAAACTGTGACAATATATATATACGCTATTAAAAATGAAAATTACAATTTCAAAAATATAAATTTGATTTGGTTCTCATTGATCACTTGATCAAAAATTCTAATTAATATTGAATTCGAAATTAAAGGTACTTGCTTTGTTTCACTTATTTTTTATTTTCCAAGTAGTTTCGACTTATCGTCATTACACATTATTTCCTTGATTATGACGATAAGTCGAAACTAGTTGGAAAAAAAATAAGTGCCTTAATTTCGAATTCAATACAATTACGAAATTTTGAATTCCTAATGCTCTTGTAAATTTCGTATGTTTTTTTTATATTCCTTTTCACATATATTTTTAAATTCGGAAAATGAAGATTTAATTTCATAAAATGAAAATTTAATTTGACAAAATAATTTTTTAATTGTAAGTAATAAGTTTTCCAAAATTTGAAATCGAAGACAATTAATTGGGATTGCACGTAGTAATCGTGCCCGTCAACGTCTTCGATCATTTTCGCCGGAGATCGTGGCCGGGACGGTACGTTCGATTAATTTAATTTTAACAAATTTGTAGTTGTGTAAGGCAGAGCTGTACATCCCTCATCTGTACAGCTCTGCACGTGTCATTTATTGTACATTTGTTGTAAAGTACTGACGTAACATGAATGAAAATCTCACAGCAGCTAAAGAGGGAAAAAAATATTTAATAAATTCTTTTTATATAATTTATTTCAAACCTAATCTAAATTGTTAAAGATAAAAAGCAATAATTTTAAGCGAGTTACGTGAATCAAATAAAATACTGTAAACTATTCTTCTTTACACTGTTGCATATTGATTGGATACCAATTGCCGAAGTTATGCATGTCAAATTTTCCAACGACACAATTTCAAAGTCGGTGACGTCACCGCAGAAGACCTTTTCAAAAAGGTCTTCTAAGGGAAGCTGGGTCACAGGCCCTCAGGACCTTCGGAGAAGCCGAAACAATTCTAAATTGATTATAAATGTATGCTAAATAAACGGGTGGAATTGGATTTTATCTTTCTTATTTCGTTTTTCAATAAAATAAATTATAAATTTTCCTTACGGCCATGCAGGTAGGCTTCATTTTCTTTAGCAAGAAGGAATGGAAGTTCAATACTGTCACAATCTGAAATGTAATATTTCAAGTGAAATAATTGTATTTTACAGGAATTATCTGCACAGGATAAAATCGGAATTTTATGCGTTTGAATAAGAATAACTAATATTTTTTAAAGTAATATTTCATGCTTTCTTTTGTTTCTCACTTTTTCATTTGAATTCGATGATTCAATTGAATATGAATGTGCATAATGAGGATTACTTGTATTAAGATTATTGTTTGTATTTGTATGACAAGTAATATTTTTTAATGATTACATATTATTATGTGGTTGCCAATTAAATATGGTCGACGTGGCTTCACGGCCACGGCTTTCGCGTTTCCCGACATGGACGGTCTGCTCTGTATATATATATATATATATATACAGGGTGAGTTTTTTTCGATGTTCTCTATGGGGATCTCGGAAACTATAAGAGATAGAAAAACGGTTAAATGGGGAAAGAAGTGTAGTTTTATAAGACGAATAAAATGATACTTTCAAAATATTTGAAAAAGTCAAGGGTAACTAGATATTTTGAAAAAAGTAAAATGTGTCAATTTTTTTAAATCAATATATCTCTATTATTATCATAGATAGAAAAAAACTGTAAAGGACAAAGTTGTAGAAAATTTTACACAGATTAATAACAAAAAATCTAAAAAAAAATTTCGCCCATATTTTGGGAGATATGACACAAACTTACCTTTTTTTAAATGGAAACAATAGTTGGCTATGACTTTATTAAAAGGGTTATTTTTTTCCCTTTAATCTGATATAACATATGCCATAGTTATTTTTAAAATAAAATAAGTTACAGTCGTTTTTAATTTTACCATACACCAAAAATTAGTTAGCCATGAAAAAGACAAAAGTAAAACAATTGCAGTTGTTTATTCTAAACACACATTAATTCATTTCCATATTTGGTTTGTTTCGATAAGTTTGTTTTGTATATTTTTCGTGTTGTAAGTTTTTTAAAGTGATAATGAATTTTTCCAACGAAGAAAAGCGTGATATGCTTGTTTGTTACATTCAGTGTAATATAAACGCTGCGGATGCTGCAGAACAATATTATAATCAATATATCGATCGTCGGTAGCCATCTTTACCAACATTCAGAAGTATCACCGTTTTAGACTTTTTTCTGTGGGGTTATGTGAAGAACAAAGTGTATGAACAATCATATCAATCTGTGGAGGATCTTAGACTAGCTGTACTTGAAACATTTTATTCTATTGACAGAAGAAAAGTAAAAAAAAAACACAAATTCGATTTTAAAAAGATGTACTTTATGCCATAATAATAATGGTGGACTTTTTGAGCATCTTATGTAATATTTAAAATTTTCTTCTATTATTATTTTGATAATTTCGGAATTATTTTACTTTATGTTGCTTTTGACAAATTTAAAGAAAGATAATAAATTAAATATTGATTTCGTTGCTATAAACAACCGCAATTGTTTTACTTTTGTCTTTTTCATGGCTAACTAATTTTTGGTGTATGGTAAAATTAAAAACGACTGTAACTTATTTTATTTTAAAAATAACTATGACATATGTTATATCGGATTAAAGGGAAAAAATAACCCTTTTAATAAAGTCATAGCCAACTACTGTTTCCATTTAAAAAAAGGTAAGTTTGTGTCATATCTCCCAAAATAAGGGCGAAATTTTTTTTTTTGATTTTTTGTTATTAATCTGTGTAAAATTTTCTACAACTTTGTCCTTTACAGTCTTTTTCTATCTATGATAATAATAGAGATATATTGATTTAAAAACATTGACACATTTTACTTTTTTCAAAATATCTACTTACCCTTGACTTTTTCAAATATTTTGAAAGTGTCATTTTATTCGTCTTATAAAACTACACTTCTTTCCCCATTTAACCGTTTTTCTATCTCTTATAGTTTCCGAGATCCCCATAGAGAACATCGAAAAAAACTCATCCTGTATATATATATATATATATATATATATATATATATATAATCGATGTCCCTTTTTACCAATTGGTGTCGGGGTGTGTTTTTTTTACAATAAGCAAATTTTACACTTTTTTCACTTGTTACACTCACCTCGATTTTGATTTCACATTTTGAAAATGTTTGTAAAGAATGCGTGTGATGATTTTTTTTACAGAATCACTGTTTTTTCTAGTTTGCAGGCAAATAATGTAAAAAAAAAACTTATATGGGAAAGTGTTTTCACGTGTACTTGTTTGATTACTGTACTGGGCTATGTATCCTACGCATCAATCGCGCTAGTATGCAAAATTCCACTTTTCGCACTAGCAATATAATATATTAATTTTCACTTTAAAATGTTTATTTAAATTTATATTTTAAGTAAATAGTATGTACAACCAAAGCCGAATCACAACATAAACACAAAAACGCACAAACAAACACTTTAATTCAGGTATCTCCCCCAACAAACACAATTCTCAATCAATTCCCTGCAAGTGTGTGCGGAAGGACTTAACGCATTACATCCTAACACGCCATAGGGGCGCTTCTAATTGTTTTCCGAGCAATATTTCACGGTTCATCCTCTCCGTCAGGTTCCAAAGTAAACATCAGGGAGGGTGAAAATAATTGCGGGCCGCCGTAAAAAAGGGACGTGGATTGGGGATTAAACCCCGGGAAAAAGAAATATAATAAAAGTATAATAGAATCATTACCTACACGACACAAACATGACAGTGTTTAGGAGGACGGAAGGAAGAGCAAAAAGTGAAATAAAAAAAGAAGTGCGCTCACGCCGGTTGAATACAAACAGCGGGAGGTCTACGTAGATGAGGAATCGCGAGCGGGTATAAATCAATCAATTTTTACGATGTCGGTGTACATTTTTATGATCTTGGAAGCGGGTTTTTTTACTTAAAGGAAAACATGACGTGAATTTATTTTCAATGCAAATCCAAGAAACATATCTTATTTTATTTTATAAATTCAACACATTGAAAATTATTATTTTTTTTTTAATATTTTCGTCACAATATAAAATATTGTTATAATAAATAGAAAAATATTGTCCCTATTTTCTGCAAATATCTATCGACCGTAAGTACTTCAGACTGGAAATATTATATGTGCATTAAGTTGTTTTTACTGTCATAACCAGCCAACATTACTTTCTTAGTTTAGTAAGATAATAAATAAAACATATGTATTGGTATGTGAGTTGGCTGTGTTAAACGTTCTTAATTTTAATAATTTTGTATTTCATTTAGAGTTTTTTTTTATGTTTTTACTAAATATATTTTAATTAAACAGAACAAAACGTTCTATTTTCTTTTGTAATACAGGATTATATAATCCTGGTATAAGATTGACCACAGCCATTTCTCGTATGTAATTATGCAGGGTCTCCCGTTAATGTTCGAAATATTATTTATAAATAATATATGAAGTTTTTTTTTTCAAAACTAAACAAATACGATCACTGATTCATCCTTTAACTTTCTCATACTGAAATTTCAATAGAACAGTATTATTATTAGTGGTAACAACGACGTGTGCCGTAAAGCACTATTTTATCTTCTTTTCTAGCGAGTGGTATGCCCTTAACCTTAGATTCCCGGGACTAAAATATGACGATTCAATCAAACTTATCTATATCATCATATTTTGATCCCAGGAACCTGAGGTTAAGCCATTTCCCAACATTAACGGGACACCCTGTACAGATTTGGACATTTGTTATTATACGTATAAGAGGATTCTTAATTTTAATATTTTCTTTATCTTACTTTCTAACTTTTTTTTACTGATGGACACTTGTTTTCCGTTATATATCTATTACAAAATAAAAAAAATCAGGAGAATTGTTATTAACATTACAGATGTATTCTGTTACATTTATATTTTTACTACTATTAAAAGCAATAACAAGTGAAGAATAAGTTATCTTACTTTATTATGTAATATTACAGAGATTTAACAAATAACAATTTCAACTGTACAATATATCACACAAAGTTTTTAAAATAATTAAATTATTAAATATTTACCAATTAGATCAATATGAAAAACTTTAAATTCTAGAACAGTTCCGAGTTATTAACTTAATTTAAAGTTTATTTTTTATATTTTTGAAAAAATAAACTTTAAAATTTAAATTAAATTCATATTTATTATTATAATATAAACTACCATTGTTTAAATATTTGTAATATCAATTATATTGTAGTTTTATTTCTTTATTATAATTAAAAAAAAAAACATGTTTACTTGGAAAATGATCATAATGTGTCCCCACACGTACGTTTTCCTGATTGCGTAATTTAAATTAAAAATCTCATCCGCCCGGCAAATAAAGGCCGCTGGCGTTTCTGGCGGATGCGCCGGGAGCAGATTTACATGGGGTCTCAATTAACACTGTCGCAGATAATTTCATACAGTCTGCACATATCGTGGCCGGACCATTTATCATTTTTATCTTGTGCTGACGTGTAAGCTACGTTTTATGAAAATAAAAAAGGGGAAAAACATATCGATGAAGGCTTTGATAATGTTATAACGAAAATTTACTATGATGTATTACAAAAAATGAAAGAAATATATGTCTTTACATGTCCTGGTTTACATATAAATTAAATCAAGTTTGAAATATTTATGTAAAGTTATTTATTATAGTGATTCATGGCAAATGTATTAATAAATTGTAATTCAATAATGCCTGTAATGCTTGTGGAACGGTCGTGGTGAAATATAAATCATAAAAAATTAAAATCTTAGGAATAAAATATTTATTTTATTACAACATAATTAATTAATGCAATCTTATGTAAATAAAAACGGTGAGGTGTCCATCATGGTACTTTCCCCAATGAATTCGATTAAAATAAGTTTTTTATTGAAAATTTAATAGGAAAGGAAAAAATTAAATTGAAAAATATCGTTTTAATTTTTTTTGCATTTTTTTGGAAACGTTTACAAATAATGTATTAAATATCACCGCACTGTGACGTTTTATTTGGAATAAAAATAATTATTTAATTAATAAAATTCTCCACAGCCAACATAAAGTAGATTATAAAAATAATTGTTAATTTCTAAGGGAATTTATCAAGTTAATAAAATTCCGCTTATAAAAATAAAAATTAATGGTCCTACAAAAAAAAGTTTTATAACAAAAATTATTTATTTTTTTCTGAATCTACGACTTTTGTTTGAAACATGTTTCTATCCGAATTAAAAAATTAAAAATCGCTTTGAGTAAAGTTGCACTTAATGAGTTTTGATTCAAACAAAAGGCTTATAACATTCCACTGTTATAAAAAGCTTAGATATAAAGTTTGGGTTTAATCCATTCGCCGTTTATGCGCTATCGCGGAAACACGCAGACAGACATTTTTCAAAACTCGATGGAATGGACTCAGGGGACCTAAAAACGTGCATATTTATTGACATTGACGATTCGAAAATTTTTACGATTACAATACTTTCCTTTGGACAGAGGTTTCGGGGAATGTAAATATAGAGGAATTTTAAAAATTCAAATCAAAATTGTATTTTGACTTTTGTTATATTCAGAATGAAAACAATCTATCAATTGAATTATCGCAAGGGGTAGTTTGCTATTTCAATTTTTAAAGTTGGGGCTACCACCCCTTAGAGGCGAGAGAGTGGGGCTAGAAAAGTATAAGTCAGGATAGAAATTTAAAAATAAAAGTCGCCATGTCAGAGCATTTTTCTGGAATATTTTTATTTGCTATTTTATAGATTTTATGCGATGCTTTTGTGAAGCACTGTATATTTTAATAATTATTTAAATAATTAAGTAATTAACTCTTATGAATTAATTATTTTATTAATGGTTTTAATATTTAGACATTGGTAGTTCATATTTTATGAAATAAATATGAATAAATTAATAAAAATCAACCAATAAAACACAGATTAGATTGAATAACTTTAAATTTTCGATTAGTTTCGGGTTATTAGCCCATTTTCAAGAGAATTTAAAGTTATTGGTGTTTTATTGGTTGATTTTTAATAATTTATTCATATTTATTTCATACAATTATTTTATTATTTATTGAATTTGAAATGAATAACTGTGAAACGATTAATATTTCATTGGTTTTGGCGAAGAAGAAATAAATATTTTAAATTTAGCTTATTTGTCTCAAAATTACAAACAAATGACACAACCAGATGATTATCAAACTTTTTTGTCATCTTTTGTATTAATATTATTTTAATACTACATACAATATTAGATTACATATTTTTCCATTTTTTACATATTTTTATTCAATAACCAACTTGTTATATAAAATCATTAATAATTTACTGAAATCCATTGTATAGTTACGTTTTCTTCAGTTAATAACGTCTTAAATCAACTTTTGAAATTTCAATTTAATTCTCAGAAATGATGAGGCCTCGCGTTAAATGGCGAGGTAAAAGCGGGGAAGCGGTTTCGTTCACGGACCGTAGATAATTAACTATGAGCATAGATGCAGATGTATATGGACGTGTCACGCCAAACCACGGCAGAATAGTTCAGTGAAGGCACAAATGAGGTGTAAGTGCTCTCTCAAGTAACGATTTGCCGTGCGCCCTCACAATTAATTTTAATTGAACACTTAAGATGCATTACTTAAAGGAGTTCCTACGTTTTTCTTTTTTCTTTATTCGAAGTAACTTATATCAATTTATTTCATTTGACTGATGGACGCAGTGGCGTCATCTGGTTTTAAATGTGAAATAATTGTAGCATTGTTTCTACAATAAATATTGTGAAACTTTAAATATATTCGATACTTGTTCTGCTACTTTCTTGATGGAACCACATTTTTATATTGGATAAATTTAAACAATTGTTTATTCCATGTTTTTATTTTCTGTTATCCAACACGTCTTTCGATCATTTTAAAACTAATTTGAATTGAAAAAAAAAATCACAATATTACAATATAAATACAAATCTATGGAAAGAATTTAAGGATAATCCGGCTCCAATGATAAAGTCGGCGTTTTTTTATTTCATGTTAGTTATTCAGTAAGAAATCCTTTATTTCTATTAAGAAATCCCCCTTGCTGATAAATAGTTTAATCTCTAATCCTTCTAATGGGTTCAGCTTACGACCTTTTCGATTTGCGATTTTTTTTACTTTGCGTTTATAACAAATCCATTATGTGGTTCAATGTCTAGAAGAGTATATATGCGAGAAGTAGTTGTTAAGTAAAAAAAGGCACAGTCGCTAAAGAGGAAATATTTATTAATTATTGTTATTCTTTTAATTTAATTTAATTTTAACAACTGTAACCAAGAGAATAAATACCGTTTTCTATTATTACGTTCTTTATCAATTTTATTGTCACTGTTATATGATTTATTAATAATAATATTCATATCAAGAAAATAGCAACGCATTCAAATAAAATTAAACTTATATTAATATTAAAAGTTCCACCCATATCCCAGCGTTTATTAGCCTTAAGCAAAAAAATCCAATAATTCTGATAATCTACTCCTTCTGTATTCCCCGTAACCTTAATATCCTTCTCAAATAAAAACATCCTCCCATTACCATTCAATTGATTTGTGCGAATTATCAGGACACTTTAGCAAACTAGCATAGATTTTTCTTTAACTTCATCATAAATTCATGACAGGATAGAAATACCTCTGGTTAATAGTCCAGACTGACTAATATTTACATGTATTGTAATTATTTATGTTATATTGTGTTGTACTATCTGTATAGTCCGAATAAATATGTGTGTATGTATATATATTAAAAGTTTTAATATATTAATGTTCTCTATTTGTTATTTAATACTATTTAAACAACGTATGATGAAATATAAAAATGTATCTGGAAATTGTGCAATTTATATGGGAATTCAATATTGAAAAAATAAACGTATAAATCAATTAGCCATGTAAATATATTTGCTGAATAAATACTCGCCCCGAACGCACAATTTTTACCGCCACTAAACATTAATAAACGAAATTGTTTATTGAAGCGGTTTCACACATTTATTTGTTAAAATATTATTATGGTAAACCTCACAAATTAATTAAGTTAAACAATAGTTTAATTTTAAAGTATTACTGTTTTATGTGTTTATTACATACATATGACGTTTGTTTATTTTTGAATTAATTTCCTTCAGAACAAAATATATATGTGCTTCGTATATCAAATACACAGTGCCATTCTACAAAAAATAAATACCCATTAGTTTTAGGCTGTAAGGGATTTAAATTTAAAATGAAATTTGTGATGTGACATTAAAATAAAGTACTGCACGTGACGTGTCTATCCGGCAAGAAAAGTGCTGCCAGTTTTCGAGAACTCTACACTTTTTTGCAACGTTGATTTATCGCGAACGATTTCAGTTTACTTTACTTCATCATCTCGAGGAGGGGCGCTAAATCTTTTCAATGCGAACGCTTCGGATTTAAAGCGATTCTGTGCCATCAATCAGATTTTCGAAAATAATGTATCTTTTTTAATGAAAATAAGTTCAAGAAAAATTTATTCGCCTTACCTTCAGTTAAAAAATTCCAATTAATGAAATATTACTATTATATTTCTTTAAAATAAAACTTCTAAATAATACACTTATAAGTAAATAATTATAAAAAAATAGAAGAAGAAAATAGTATAATACTGCAATAAATGTTTCGATTTGTATTAGTTTATATATATAATAAATGGAAATGCCCATTGATTTCTAGGGGAGTAAATTTGTCTAAACTGATCAAGAGCCTTTATAAATTATAATAAATTACTGACAGCGAACAATAAATTTCCTTCATTCCCTTTTTCCAACAGTAAAAAGTACTTATACTGTAATTTATTGACAAACATGTATTGAAACAACTACTTACCGAACATATAGATAGAATAGATATTTGTTTGTTGCATTGCGGTACTACTGCCCATTGCAATGGTTTAAGTTGCAGTTTTTTTAAGTCTGAAATAAGTGACAAATGACAACATTTTTGCGATAATATTTTAATTATTACATATTACTACGACTGTTATTTAATAAAATTCAATTTTATATTTTGGTGATAAAATTTAGAACTGTAATTAAATTAGGCAATAGTTATTATTTAGTGTATATTTAAATAGCATACAGCTAGAGATAGGAAATTTTGTAAAATAAATTTCTGTGGTTATATTACAAATAAATAAATAAAGTTTTACTTTTAAGAGATTATCACTTTTACTGTACAGAAAATTATTTCTATAAATACATAATATATTCTTGAGATAGAGACGAAATGATTTTATTACATCTGTGACTGATGAAGATACTGTGTATTAATAATGAGCAAGATAATTTTAATATAATTAATAGTTTAAATATTCAAACATTGGTAGTTCATATTGTATATAATAAATATGAACAGATTATTAAAAATCTACCATATTAATGGTTAATAACCTATTCGTATTTATTATCTACAAGATTATATTTATAATTGAAAATTTACAGTCGAATTATATTTTTTTTTAAAAATATGATTAAAATGTTCATTCGAATCGCCATAATTCGAAGGATCATTAGAACCATTATTAAAATTTCCATCGTAACATAATTGGAGATACAATATTAAATGCTTAATTTCATTATGAAGTGTAATTATTAAACCAATTAAAAAATACAGTTCATTAATGATAATTACATATGTTTTCTTTATTTCTTAAATATTTTAATGCATTTCAAATAAAATGCATTTCAATATAATAATTGAATTTTACAATGAATTAAAAATATCAATCGTTTGCTTTAACTCTATAATAATTTGATTTCTCAATAGAAAGTTCTAGTTTAGAGATAAAAAAGTATGCGAAAATAAAAGTTAATTTCAGTGTTGATTCGTATCTACATGATTTGAATCATCATGATTTCATACGGTAATATTTATTGGAATGATAACTTTACTATTGTGTGTCGACAATTGTAGCAGTGTTCCCTTCAATAAAATTGTGAAGCTCTTAAAATTAAAGACTTCGTTTTATTTTATATTATAAAATTATACCTGATTCATAATAACTACTAGAACGTCAAAACTATTGTCTTATTACAAAGTGAAAATAATAGATAATTAAACTTAATAATATTTTGAAGTGTATTTAATGTTTATCATAAAGTGAACGCCTGCAATACAAAACATTTAATTTATTCACTTTAAACTTGTTTTATAATGATTTTAAAACGCTAATGAGTGAAGTTAACGCGGCAATACTTGTAATTGAGTTTTTATATTTCGTTATACATTTATAATTATATATATTTCATAATTTTGTTTGTGTAAATGAATTCATTTAGTAATCCTAATTAATTCCATCCCCTTTCCTTGTATTTTTTTGTTTGTTTGCTTGGTTTATTTTCTATTTGTTTTGTAATCGGCATTGATTTATAATGCATCTGCTCCGGTTTTGCATCGAGTGATTTCTCAACGGCAGCGAACTTGGCAAATCTGAATTTCCTCAACCTCCCCTGTGCCCGAAATTACTATTCAGGGCGTTTTCCCGCCCTTGCGTGCACGCGACGTCAATCTCTGAAATATTTTCATTTCAGGCGGAAGCGGCTCTGATATACGACTCTGTTTTCGTCTTCTCGATCGGCCTGCAGACGCTGGAACAGTCCCACACCCTCAAGCTCTCCAACCTCTCCTGCGACAGGGAAATGCCCTGGGATGGGGGACTCAGCCTCATTAATTACATTAATGCGGTAAGTTCACGATCCACATATACCCCATTTGATACGACATTCCATAAATCGTGATTATTTTTTTCAATAAACACAATTTAATTACATTTATTATTTTTAACAGTTGTTTTAAACATATATTATAAATAATAATTAATCAACAATTAAATATCAAATATTATTAGTTACAATGTTAATAATATCAGTGTAACTAATAATGCACGCAATTTTATATTCAAAATTAGTGTACACAGAAATAGTTTGTACTAAACGAAAGAATCTACACATTTTCATAATTTCTACAAAATATTAACCACAAATAAATCTTTCCTGAAAACTAGTGATAATTAATATTTAATTGCGAAAACCATTATTAAATTTAACAAAAATATCTTCAAATAAGAACAGTCATTTGAATGAACTATTCAATAAAATTCATGATAATAATAACTAAATTAGATTATTTCATGACTACTATTTTTTACTTTTGCTTAGCGCCATTTAAGTAAAAAACTTGATTTATTTTAATTTTTTCTCAAAATTTTATATGTAATCATACATTTCTCTTATTGGGGAGTGAGGTGTTTTTGCGGACTTAGAAATATTAACAATGATGGACTCTACATTAAACCCCATCAGTGGTGTTCGGTTTTGAAAATTGATATAAAGTTAAAACATGACTAATAAATTGAATACGCAAAGGGATACAAGGGATAATTCACCACTCACCATAGTTTCTCGCTAACAATGGATGGATATTGAGCTCCGTTTACTAATTGGATACACACGCGGATTGGAGCAACGGCAAATCACTCATTACAGTCCATCTTCGGGCATGTATGGATAGAAGGGGTGAGGGTATAAATTCGCGCGTGCTATTTAAATAAATCAACTTATTAATTTTTGAAGACTACACGTTGTTATAAATTGCAATCCAACTTTAATCAATGAGAGAGTTTTTATTTTGTTTCAACTAAATAATTCTATTCTATATCCAACAATGAGAAAATTCAAACTAAAATGTTACACAACGATATAAATGAAGTCGTTACAAATTATTGCTAGCTTTCGACCCATAGGAAAATGAAAATTGGTTACTTACCACTAACAATTAAATAGTGTAAAAACATTAAACTATTAATCGAGGTAGCTGATAATTGTTGAAAGTTCATTACTTTAAAGTATTTTTGTATTTCACTACAAATGTTTCACCACACTGTGACTTCTTCAGGTGAAGAACAAGTGATTAACTTGACCTAATTTACAAAATATATATAGGTGTAGCAATTATGTATGACTTGTGGGGGTAACAAGTTTTACTTTAAAGTAGTAAAAACGCTTTTTATTCACGAGATTAACAGACAAATATTTTTAAAAAATGAATCAAAGAAAAAACACAACATTGGCTTATAATTCTTCGAATAAATTATATAGATGAATATGTAAACAGTAATGAAAAACACTTGTGGAGCTCAACCGCGTGATAATCCGATCAGGTTAGAAAGGACCAGCAATCCAAGCCGCATGAGATTGACTTTTATTATTCCTCATTAGACACGTTAAATACTACGGTATCATGAACATGAATTAAAACAATTAAGTAAGCACAAAACGCATTTTTTTACCCAAAAACGCCCCAATCTTTTATTATTGGGACTTGAAAGGATTCCGGGTGACTGTTTTTCTAATTCGTTTATCCAACTTGTGTACAGTTTTTATAATTCTGCCACTACTTTCATCATTTCCCGATTAGTCGATTAGTAAACATAATAATACTTAAATGAGAGTAATCAATAAGGACCTTTAAATTTATTATATACGATATATAATTTAACACAGTTATAAATATTTTTGTTGCATATAAACAATCCACAAAAACTCGTTTTAACGGAATCTTATTCACGCGACTCTAGTGCGAAAATGCCACAGGTGTTCGCTATTAACGCCGTTGTTTTCACAAGGGTAAATAAATATAAACGGCGGCATTACGTATTTGATGTTAGTGCAATACATATTGCAAGGAGCAGAGAAATTACGCAGAAACTTCTTAATGAACTCTGCAAATGCATTTACATAATTCACTTGCACTAAGGAGATGAAGGGTACCATAATTGTGAATTAATTAATGATGAATTAATATATGTAGTGAGCATCGACTTTGTTGAGATATTCTGACTGTGAAGCCATAATCTTGAAAATGAATTAATGAAGATTTTTTTTAATAATAATACTAATACTAAAAGCAATGAAAAGTACTTGCCCCCATTTAAGGTTTTAGAAACTCGCTACAGTGAGGAGTGGAGTTAGCTTTAAGAATTTTAACATTCATAGAATTCTGAGGTTAGGTGGAACTTATGATCACTACCTTCTTTAACATACTTCCAGGTTTATACGCGTCTTGTAGAAGCTGTTAATTATTCATACAGAATAAATCTGTGTAAATACTTAGTTTTCTTATCATTATTTGCAAAATTAATTGATTTTTGTTATTTCAATTACAATTTCGATCATTGTAATACACTTTCAAACTTAGTGTGGTTACGTTAGGGTTCCCATTTAGACTTCCTGAGTCTATATATGCGTGTACGCTACTTGATCAACATGGTTGCAATAAAATAAACCTCACTTTGGTCTTAATTTGGAATTCTATTGATTTTTTTAATACACAAAAATTAAAATTCAAAGATTCTATATAATTCGATAAAATGATCTATATTCGACATCGTACACCTACGATACGATATAACAAAACGAAAGTACGTACTACTTTGTAAATCTAATTATTTACTTTAGTGATAATTGATTATTAATTGATGTTAAACTTGGAACGCTGAAACATATTTCATTAGAAAGTACTTGCTGTGCATTACAATAATTACAACTTGATGAAATAATTTTTTTACAATGAAATTTGGAATATGAGCGAATAAATCTGATAAAGTAATCAATTTACAATGAAATTAAACAAGGAAAATTTCTGGCAATGATCAATAAAATTCGATCAATCAGAAATTTTCCTTGTTTAATTTCATTGTAATTTAAATAACTGCAAATGTGCAAATCATCTTTGTTTCATTTTATTTAATGTAATCAATTTAATTTCAATTTTTAAATATTTATTTAAAAATAAACCTAGTCCCCTGATTAAATTATTTACTTTAGCAATAAAAAGTTGTAGTCATAAATAACTCAAACTTCTGATATAAAGAGTTAAAAGATTTATTTTTTACGTTTCTATTTTATGATCCTATACATACTGAATTTACAAGATTTAGTTCACGCAGATATCTCCAAACAGACGAATAAAAAAAACGTAAAGACATTACGATACAGCGGCATCCCATTTAAATCCTTTATCAAACCCGACATAAAGCATTTCCCTTATCAGCGCGAATAGATTGTAATTCCGCCCAGAAAAGACGTATCGTCTAGCCACGCGGCGGTTCATTCACTGCTCACATTTAAAATCCTCCGCTAAAATTCCTGCATCCTTTGTACAAACACGCACGCATTTCGCATTGCCGCTCCAAAGGATTTACTTCATCCGCGTTACACGTTCACCTCTTTCGTCCGGGTGAAAAAGAGTTGGAGGCGGTCGGGGTGCAAAGTGGCGGATCGACTTGACAAAAAGTGTCACGCTCGTAAGGCTAAATCCGATCGTTTATCTTGTGTCGGAAATTTGTATGAAGGATAAAATCGTACACGTATTTTAATTAATTATCCATTTTAACGTTAGCAAAAAATGCTTATTGAATTGTTTTTAATAACATTTTAAAAATATTGGATCACTAAAGTAGTGATTTTTCCAATTCATCATTAAATTGGTTAGGATGTGAAATTTTCTTAAGACAATGTTTATTTATCAAAATAAAGATATGTGGTATGATTTTAATCAGAAAAAAATAGAGGATTTTAATCTGGTAAAAAACAAATATAGCATCCGTAAGAAATAAGAAAGTTGATGATGATCCAAATGAATCGAAACATGCTATTAATAAAATGCGTACGCCATTGACTGGATCATAAAAAGTGCTAAAAAATGTCTACATTGTATTGAAATTTTGCTTTAAATAACAAAAATATGAATAAAAAAAGTAAATCACTTTTTCATTTCTTATCATTTTTCTTGAAAACAAAGACACTTAGCTCAGTGTTCTCAATGAAAAATTAATCAACATAAAATTCAGAAAAAGTGCCAAATTTAAACATGCCCTCTCTTATAATAAGTGAGACTCGAACTTGAAATACCCTGTATATAGAATGTTTAGTGAAAAAGATGAGCAGTTGAAAATACTAATAGACCTGTCCGAGTGTTTTTTTTTTCTTGAAAATAATCATCTGCAGTTTAAATGAATTAGTTTCTATCATTGTGAACACACTTATATATTTTTATTCGTGCATTTTTTTTTAAATTAAGTAACTAACCATCTTTATTCAAATGTGTATATGTATGTACAATAATATATAAAATTAGAATTATATTCTGCAGATGAACTGGCTATCGACCGGAGGTCCTTCAGCCTTTTTAACTTATTTATTGTAAAAATTAATAATTACTTTAATAAATAGTGAAATGACCGGGTTATTTCCGTAATTTTCGCCAGCTTCAAAGAAATAAGAAAATATACATACATAATCTTCTTTTTTAAGATATTTACAGTTACCTTGAGTCCACAAAATATGACATATTTATTTACAAGATGAGTTTTGACCAGTGGTCTTTCAGCCACCACTCCTTGGCATTTGTCTCGTATGTCAGTTTGTCATTTATGAATCCATGAGGATATTTGGATTTTGGATCATAAAAAGAAGTGATTTTTTAAGAATACTAATTTTATAAAATAATTATCCTAATTTACTTCTCATTAGTCCATTTCAAATGTTTGTATAATAATGCAATTTCAGTAAATATGTGTTACAACAATTCTGTGTATTTTACACATTTGTATATTATATTAGAGCATTAATGTAAGCGGGAGTTTTCTGAATGGAAAGTTTTGATGTTTGTTGGTTTGTTTACAAAACATCCAGCGAGAGATTAAGCGAGCCATCACTCACAGCGACTACAAACAAAACCGCATTAACATAATAGCAATTACCCGCTCACCTCCTTGCGACTGCTCTTCCACTCATCTGTGCTTGTATAACAAGTTACAAACTCTGGAACGATTTATCCCCTTTATATAAGCACTGCGGAATCTAGGTATTTAGATTAACCTGCCCTGTTACGTGTCAGCTAACCTTATTGTAAGTCAAGCTAAGATTGTCTGAGTATTACAGGAGATTTACTTACTGACTAATTAATTTAATGAATGTCACCACGTTTTGAATGATCAAATATGTATTAATTAAATATTAAATTAAAAAAATTAATTAAAGGTGAATTTATATTCTGAACCGCATTGATATAAATTAAATAAAACGAATTTTAACATACTACATGTGAGGAACATCTGGTATATAGGAAATTTAAGGCTAACCTGGAAATATGATAAATTCAGTTATTTAGAGAAAAAGCATACTTTAACAAAACGGTGACTATAGAAAAAAAATCGGACATCTTTATGCTAAATTTTCCGATACGCAAGCTGCTAATATAATTTTATGTAACTCAATAAATGATTTTGCTGACCCTGATCCAAATTGCTCGGCTAAACCAGTAGGTCTTACTGCAAGAATGGTAAACTAATGTTAAAGTATTGAGCAATATTTAATACATATATATTCCACATTCTAAAAAAATATCAATTCCTGATGTGTGGAAGTTAGTTACTTATTCAAAAAAGAATAACCCTAAATCAAATTACTGATCACTGAGGCTTCTACTTCGTTGAATCGTTGAATTTAGTTTGATAATGACAAGTGTAAATTGTTGAAACTATAGTCACTAAATATATAATTCTGTTATACAAACAAAGTTAAAAAAAAGCTTTTTATTATAACCCTAAATCATTTAAAGACTTGAAACCAATTAATATCTTACTTTCTAAAATCTCGGAAACGACAATAAATGAACCGTTGACAGTTTTTATTGAGAAAAATGATACTCTATCTATTAATAAGAGTAGTTTTGGTTGAGGCTACAGCTTTTGAATTGTTTCATTAAACATTATTGATATCATAATTAAAACTGCTGTTAAAAAATATTTTATTGTTCAATACTCATTGTTTAAAACAAGGTATTTGTTACTCTCAGTCATCTTCTATTAGATAAGTTAAATTATATTCGCTTTAGTATAAGCGCTTTAAACCTATTTAGTAGTTTTACTAATTATCACCGAAAGTAAGTTATAATTATTGAAATTGCTACGTATTAAAACACGTGTATATTGGGCTTATCATGTATAGATTTACTCCATATATTTTTCATTTTTGTTGTATGAATAAGTAATAGTGATTGGTCACAACTCTTCGGGTAATATTCCTCCACTTTGTAATGGAGAAACTTTAGGAATTTTCTGTGTTTTATGTATTGCACAGTTTACGGTTATGAAATGTGCTTCTCTAGTTCCAATTTTGAACACACGTAAGTATAAAATAGAGATTTAAAAACATTTGTATTACATAAATTTGCAGAATTACCATGAATTAATCCTAATACTTTAAATGAGATAAGTATAACTAAAACATAAGCCACATTATTCGGCCCTAAGAAACATTTGTTAGCCACCAAGCACATATTAAATATTGAAGTCTAATGATTTCTATTGTAAATTACGTAAGGGCTTAGTATGGACAATGATTTACGTTTTAAAAGTCATAGAGTCAGAGTATAACTCGAGTTTACAATGGTTTATAAATTATTTATTCAAATAGATTTTTTTATAATAATACGTATTCCCTCTGATGTATTAAATTACTTTAATTTTTACGATTCAGTCTATAAAACATGTTTAAAACCATTGGAACAAGAAAGTATACAAAAAGTTCTAAAGTTATGTATTCTTTTTATTTATGATTTAAGAAAGGTGATCACATCAGTGGGAAATGAACTGAACTCAATTAAATTACTTACACTGTAAGTTTTTGTCAAACATCTATTGTAACAATTACTTCCCGAGCACATATGCCTCTGGATATTGGCTTCTTTAATCTTTACTAATGGATGTTTGTTTGTTGCACACCAGTACAACTGTGCACTGCAACGGTTTGAGTCGAAAATATTGTAATTTAAATAACTGCAAAGTGAGAGTCACCTCTGTGTTACATAATAGAAATGGATTAACACGCATTGCAGTTATTTAAAATAAATTAAAAAGGAATAGTTTGTACCTGTAATAAATAATAATAAATGAAAACAAATGGATCAATATTCTTTAAATATGTAAATATAAATAAACTTTAGGGCAATCTCAAATTTAATGTGGTAATTACAAGAAACACGACAGTAAATAACGTATACCCCGAGGTTACTTTTCGAGCAATCGGGACCACAGCCAACAACACAGCGTCTGACTGCCCGTTTTTCCTTCCGCCGCCACCACCCCCCTTGTAGACTCCGGCCCTTTCCTGAAATGGCGCCCCAACAAAGAGCCCCGGCGTCCACTAAAACTCGTCAAAGGCAGAATCTTATTCGCACGATTTCTATTAAACGAGACAATGAACCCTCCGGCGGGGTTAGTTATTTACTTCATTTGCGTTTACGGTATTAATGGAAGAAATTTTAATTGGCCGGCGAAGTTTCGCCGTTAAACAGGCCTGCTCTTAAACGACGCGAAACTTTTTCATTTATACTGAATTTCGGTAATTTGCAATAATTTAGATTTGAAAATCGCTTCGGTTTATGCTGCGCCCCTTTGATATGGCATCGATGCAAATTAATCGTCCTCTTGTTACAGGCTTTTGTCAGCAATATACTTAACTCCCATTCAAGATCACTACAAATAGCTATAAGGAGAGTAAAGTAAATGTACTTCTTAAATTGGTTTAATTGAGACATAAATTACATCTAATTTCACAACTTTATAATTACAAACACAACTGTACTGATGAGGAATGAAATCCCGAAACATGTGTCTGCAGATGGCCTGATATTATGTAATTTTTAGTTTTGTGTTTTTGCGTTACATTTTTTTTTTATTCAAAAATTGTTGCATTATACAATATGTTATTGTTATACAGCAATAAATGTCCATTATTGAACATTTGTTTAAAGTACTTATGCAACACAAGACAAAATGTCACAATAGTTAAGAGGAAATAATTTATTAATTATTTAAGAGTTACTTTAATTAATAAAATATTTATGATTTTCAACACTATTTTATTTAATTTCACTACAATTGTTTCGCTACGCTGTAGCTTCTTCAGGTGAAGAAAGTTAAAAATTAAATAAAATAGTGTTGAAAATCATAAATATTTTATTAATTAAAGTAACCATGGATTTTCAAAAATTAAGTGCCTCATTAATCAACGATATTTAAGAGTTATTTTTATATATACTGTTGCGTGTTATAAGCATTCACATTGTGGAACCTTTTTAAATACATTTATAAGTAAAATTCTTTTAACTTTGTTTGACCACTGTAACACAGTAAATAATTAAAGTTATAAATGTATTTAAATAGAAAAGAGTCTTTTCAAATCATTTTTATTTAATTTATTAAAATGTTTTAATATTTATCACAAATTTGTGAAGAATTTTTATTTTTACAACTTCTAATTATATATATCCAAGTAGTCCCTTCTCTTAAAACTATTTAATAATCGTGCTACTTGTGCTATTAGACCCTTCATCGTAATCATTAATTACCTTTGACGAGGGTCTTCTACAATAAAGCGAAACAAGTGGGGAAAATTTCTGTCCTGCTCAAAGGATAACAACATTAACTCTCCTGCGAGATGAAATTTGCACACACTAAATACAATATTCTCGAATGAGGACATAAATTCTTAGAGAAATATTAATTTACGCGTTTGAATGCAATACTATTCATGGTTTGGATGAGGTTTCTGAGGTGTAAAATATTCAGCAATAATTATAATAGCCTTTATACTTATTTATTTATGGTTTAGATGCTTGCTTAGTTTTGTTTGTATAACTATGTTTACAAAAGAATAGACTTAATAATTATTTTTGTTTCTCTATTTCATTGACATGTATATATAATGAAAGATTAATACAATACTAGTTTTCGTCAAAAAGTTTCCTGAATAATAGCAGAAAATAAAGATAAGTAAGAGCACATTTTAAATGTCAACAAATTGTAAAATGTAGAAGCTCTCATTTTTATAAATAGAAGAGTATTCATTCACTTGGTCACAGTTATTTAAATATATTAAATAAAAATGTTTTGAGAATAAATTATTTCCACATAAATATATTTATATATATACATATATATATATATATATAATCTAAAATCCCCATCTACCATAATGGTGGTGTAGGGGTAAATATATTTATAACTCCAATACAATTTCAGTTCAGTCGCCTTCATCAAGGCATTGCACATGGAACACACTAGTCTGATGAGGTTCGAAAAACCGAAATGGCCATCACTAGTTATCCATACGCTAGATGAATGGTGACTGAACGTTTCATTAAATATTTATAATTTATTAATTATTTTCAAATCATTTTTATTTAATATATTTAAATAACTGTATCCAAGTAACCAATTTGAACTGTATGATAGAATATCGCTCGACTAAATATATCGAGCTAAAAGGAGACTATATTGAAAAATAAAATAAAAATGCGCTTTCTTGCATAATTTACTTTAGAAGTCTATACGAACAAGTCTACATTTACTCGTATTTTGAAATTGGAAATTTAATATTTCTCAAACGAAATTCAATTACATTTGTGTGAAAAGATATGGAGATTTTTGATGAAATAGTGCGTGTGTTTTGTGAGCACACACGCACCATTTCAGAGGTCATTTTCCTGACACAATATTCCATATATAAACCTATATTATGTACTGTGATTCTATAAAAGAAAATCAGTTCAATTTTTAAAGAAACTATTTTATATAATCTATTAAAATTTTGCGTAAATTTTGGGGAACCTTTTATATTCAGTAAGACAATGTGAAATACACACATATGCATTTATCACACGTGGTTTTGGTTCAGTAGTAATTAACTGGGCATGTTTATGACGTCCTCACATCCGCTAGGACGGCTTTGCACAGGGGTAGGAAATAAGCTACAATTCCATTCGACCCAATTGTCTCGATCAGAGGGGAAGCGTCGTTTGAGCATTTCAACTGAAATTGGTCAGGTGTTCACATATCGAAAATCGGATTTGCGATAGGGAAAGACGTACAGACTTAATTAATTGTAAATCAATTGTAATTTATGATTTTCTTGTCTTATTAATATCTTAAATGTAATAAATATAACGCTAAATTCATTAAAATGTATTATTATAAATCTGCCCTTTTTGTGTTTTCGTCATTTTACAAACACACATTAAACAGCACATCATTTCCCTTCGCGGTAATTCACAATGCAAAACCCCGTCACGTCGAGTCTGAATTTAAAATTGCAATCCTGCAACGGCTGCATCACTTAGAGATCAGAAGACGTGGCGGCGCCTTCCATAAATTCAGCCGCGAAGTGTCTGTCCTGTGTTTGATAACGAGGCCCTTTGCAAGTGCGAGCGTAATCCGCGAAACGGGGAGATTCATTACACACACTCGTCGGCGGTATATACAGGGTGATTATCATCTCCACGGGCCATTAAGGTCGGAATTTATGACGAAATTCAGAGCGTGCCGCGTGGGCGAGCGCGATTTTCCTTTCTTGTTTCTTTGGGAAAATCAATGTGTACGGAAAAAGAGTCGAAAGGAAAAAATATTCCCAGTTCGGATGGATGGATAAGTGTAATTAAGATTAATGGCCTTTTTAAAAGTTTTCCACGTGAATGTGGTAACATGATATTTTCCTTAATTTAATATAGGAAGTTATTTTTATTAATTAGTTATATAATTAGTAACAACAACAAAATAATAAAAGTTAGAAAAATAAAGTAACCATTTGTAAAATATTTAATTTCACAATAACTTTACGCGAGTAGGAAATGTTAAGATAGTCTGTAGCAACGATTTAAGCCAAAATCATTCCATTCAGGAATGAAGAAGTCAGAAACTATGCAACAATTGTGTTCATATCTGACGTGAACGGGGCGACAGCATGCACCGTCTCGGCGACGATGACTATAATTTCCCATTTCATGTGTTAATTCTTGTGAGGCCAACTAAAGGCACGTGTATACGAGCACAAACCCCGCTCACTAAAAGAATTAATGGAAGCGATTCATGTAGAATCGATAAACCCAACATTGTTCCATTGAGGCGAACTTTCATGAGCGCCTACAACACTATATCAATGAAAACGGCTACCACCTTCAAGATATGTTTTTCTCGTGGATATTAACATTATGGGAAGCTATTTGTATCGAGCGTATAACAAAAATAGACGACGAAGTTGGCGTTGGAAGTCTCGAGTCATGTCTGTACTAAGATCACACGAGTGAAATGCTGGTTGCGGTTAAATTTAAGGTTATTTACAACTGACTGACAACCAGTACATTACGCGTGCGCGTGTGATTTTAGTTCAGACATGATTTTAGATTTCCAATGCCAACTTTGTCGTCGATTTTTGTTATACGCTCGATGTGATCTTTTTTTCTTTTTTCAATAAAACGAACTGATTTCTTTAAAACCATCTGTCCTTTATGACTCACCCTGTACAATATGATATAATATAAATTAAAATTAGTAACACTTCGTTAATTACTAAATTAGTTAAATATGAAATTGTTGATTTTGTCAACAAAATTCTTGCAAATAATACCTATAATCAACCACTTTTTGCAAAATTCTGTATTCCACGAAATTCATACATCCCACAAAATATATCGAATCTACTCTCACAATTCAAGACACTCCAAGACAGTTCAGCTGGCTAGCACAGACATTTTCATTCCACATCACCACCAATTCAACACAGGGCTGAAAGACCTCCGGTCGATATTATAATTTTTTGTAAAAATGTAATTAAATCGAAACATCAATTTCAGGTTAAAATTTGACAAATAAATGTCTCAAAAACTGTCAGAGTTTTGTAGACATAAATCCATATGAGTGGTTAGGCAATTGAAAAAAAAATGGTGTTCTATGGTGGCGCTTAGCTGCGGCTCGAAATAATTTAATGAAAAATAATAGGATGACATTAAACTCCATCCTATTCTTTAATATACAGGGTGTATAAAATTCGAGTCTTGCCATAGGAATTTCGCTTATTATAAGATATAGAGGGTAGGCTTAAATTTGGGACTTATCCTTGCTGATTAATATCCCTATGAGAAAACTTTGTTTTCAAGAAAAATTAATAACTGAAAATAATGCGATTTTCTTTTTTTATTTATTTATTTCTTATTTGAAGCAATATTTCAATACAATGAAGCACTTTTTTATGATCTAATCGATGATATACTCGTTTTACTAATAGCATGTTTCGTTTCTTCTGGGCCATCAACAACATCTTATTTTTTTTTTTTTTAGACGCCATATTCGTTTTTTTATCAGATTAAAATCCTCTATTTCTTCTGATTACAACAATATAATATATCATACCTTTATTGTAATTAGTTATGTTCTTTTTTGTATTTTTTTTATTAACATTAAAGAAGCACTCATTTATTGCAGCAAGATGGATGTCATTCCGTTAATGATTGTCAAAATTTAAAATTAAATATTACTATTTATTAAATATTTAAATCGCTCAATTTTTGTTATCAAGTGTGTCTTTTTAGAATTCATAAATGTAACTTATTTTATAGGGTTTTAGGTGATATAAAGGCAAAACAAAACTTGAATATCAGATCCCTTTTTCCGTTGGAATAAATGTTTGGCCGAATGTCTATACATAAGAAGATAAATTAGGAGATTATAAAATATTTAAATTTCGGCTTGAAATTCAATAAAATTCCTAGAGGTTCTTCTAAAGTTTTGTGGGTGCTTCTCTACCAAATATCCAACGTTGTCAAATCGAATTCCATCCATAGGTACTCCAGATGCACTGATAGATGGCTAGTTTACCTGATCATCTTTTCTCTCATTACGATTGAAACGTTTGACTTTAACAACCGGGCGAACCAAACTAATTTCATTTGAATGATCACATCGTGTATCATACGAAACTCTTGGTTTTTTTCTTCAACACCTTCGAATATTCTACAGGACATTTAGCTACACGATTGTCTCTAATAGTGCCTGTCGCAATATTTAATAAATTTATGTCAAAATTTTCTTTTACACGTGGCTCCTATAGAAAATATAAAAAATCAAATAAATAGTTTGGTTGTTTATAAGTAAATGTATGACAGATTAACACACCCATCTTTGTTTATAGATACTAGGCATTGATTAAATAATTATTTCAAAATACAAAATGGTATAAAATAGTAAAAATTAAGTTAAAGAATGCTTAGTTATTTATTTCTTGAGTTTCACAGTAATTATTTAGTATTTAATTAAATATTCATAATAAATACAATCATTAAAACCAATATTTGAAATATAAACAAAAATATCCGATACTCCATGCTTTTTATATTACAATTGGAAATATTTTCTGTGCGAGTGTACTATATTTTTTCTCTCTGCGCTCCATTCCTCATATCCCAAGGGCCGTTAGCTCTCAACTAGCACCATTTTTTGTGCCCGCTAGGGTAATCATTTTTATTGCGACCCCAATAACGTTTCGCCCAAGTGCTCTAAACTTAAAGGGGTGTGCATTACAGTCATTGTGCCGACCCTCGGAAACGTCGGCCCGGTGATTATACGAGAAAGTTATTACTTGTATGCGGATTGTAAATAAATGCTTTAATTATTACGAGACAGTAATAATATTCTATTGCACGCAGAAATAGACAATTTTCGATTACTTAAGTATATTGTTACAAATCAAGAAAAATAATTTGAATAAGATACATGAAATATTTATTCAGTATTTGTGATGGTTTAAGTTGAGATAGACACGGAATGAAAACAGCAGCACGAACGAAGGACTGAAGCTTTTAATAAAACTGAACTTCTCTTATAATACAAAATTAGTTAACCTGGTAACGGCCGAGATAAATGAATAAAATATAAGAACACATGATATTTGTGTAGTTTATACTTTAACAGTATTAAATAATAGCGAAAGAATGTAAAATCCTCACTAATTATAATTAGTTAATTAGTTATTATTCAATAATTCTATAAAAGTAAATGTTAAAATGTAAAAAAAAGAAATGTATTTATTCAAACCTCGGAACAGTAATACTCCCTTAATTTAATTACACTTCGTGGAATCTGATTACAAAAAATTGCACCAGATTTATCATTATAAAGGAAATTTAATTCAAGTACATTTAAAATTGCGGAATAAATCATGCAAAACCAACCTCTAACGGAAAGCAAATAATTCACCAGGAGACACCTGCTTGATAATCGCTTGCTCAAACAATATTTACAGATCAAATATTAGTCTTACTCATTCACCTTAAGATAACTTATATTCAGAGGAAAGAGAAAGGGAAATACGTGCGGGCATTATAAGAAAATTGCATTTACACCCACATGCTGCACGAGGCTAAAAGATTTTTTTTAATAATTATAACTAAAGTGGGCGCTGGTTAGCGTTTTCCGTTTCCCCACCCAGCAGATATACATTTTTCCCCTTGCTAACTCAATTATGAATCGTGGAAACTTTTTGAAAAGAAAACGAAGGGAAGTTTTACATTTATGAGCGTCGACGACTTTTTTTTTCTGCGGGAATTTAATTTTTGCGCGCGGGATGGTGGAGATTGGAGACAATAGGAAGTAAAAACTGGATGTATTCGAGGTTAATCGGAGCGGGGTTGGGAGGGTGTGAATAGTTTCAAGATTGCGCGCAGCGTTTCCCATTGTTTCCCTTTTAGAAGCCGGCCCAATAGTTCTGTAATTAAGCGGGAATTGGTTTGGTTGGGTGTGGAGGTAATTGATTAAATAATTATTGGGTTTGGGGGGATTTGTGTGAAGTTATTATACGGCGCTATTAATGATTAATTAACTATCGTCGACATGTTACTTACAGGATATTAGAATTTTGATGTTTAATTCGGCTTTATGCACACATGTTTAGTCGGCTGTGTGGCTTAAGGTTAATTAAGTGAAATCATAAACAAGTTTTTTTCAATCGAACAATACATTTAACTTTTTCTTGTAAACACAACTAGTTTTATTTTAATTGATTTTTTTAAGAAAAAGATGGAATAGAATTTAAATAGGTAATAATTTATTAATTTTGGATTTGGCATAACCATTTTTGAGCATTTATGCAATTTATTAAAACACTTTAAACTTTGTTTGTATAACCCTAAATTATATTTATTGTGACTATAGTTTCAACAATTTACACTTGTCATTATGTTGAAACTATAGTCACAATGAATATAATTTAGGGTTATACAAACAAAGTTTAAAGTGTCTTATTAAATTGATAAACAATGTATAACAAAGTTGAAGCCTCAGTTATTAATAATTTATGCAATTGGTCACACTTATTTAAATTTAATTAAATAATAAGAAATTTGTAAAAGAAACACACAATTGATTAATTATGTAGGTATCTGTTTTAATGGATGTTTGTTAAAAAAATGTTAACGGCTAAAGGGATGAAAGCAATTGTGTAAATTAATTATTTTAAAAATCCTTTTAATTTAATTTCTCCTAGTTGGTTTAATTTTTCCTTTAGTTTAATTAAACATACGATTACCTTCTCCATTAACCTATAAATATAAATACTCCATTCCCACTTTATCCCTACCAAATTAGTTTTTTAGAAAAAGGCTTTCAACTATTTAGTACGGCAAGCTATACTATAATACATTTAACGCTTGAAAAACAATTATAACAAAAAAAAACCTTTCTCCCTCAATTAAAAACAATTTACCAATACAATTAGTACAACAGGTTCAATTACTCGTCAACACCCTTGACATTCCCATCAAAACCTCCGCCACGATTTAGAAAAAAAAAAGCTGGTGTCAACGTGTACAAATCGATTTCAACGTTCGCCGGGATGTAAAACAATCATTCAGAATTACACATGGCAGAGAACAAGAGAACAGAGGGAATGACCCATTCTGAATACCAAGTGGAAGTGCACGATTCGTCGTAATGGTGCGACGTTTTGCGGGTGGGGATCTTGTTAAGCATGACCATCAGATTAGAGTTAATATGGACGTCGCGCATCCACCGTAGGTGTGTGTGTGATCGTCTGGATGGAACTATTCTGAAATTACTCATTCTGGAGTGGTTTGAATTTTAATGCTGAGAGTTATGTGCATGTGGATGATAAATTTGGGGAGCAGCGGTATTTTATTGCTGGGGGATGAGTTTTATTAGCCTAATTAAATGTGGTTATTTTGTAGATTTGCTATGTGGATGTTAAATAATTTGTATATACATAGAACATATTTTTTTTTTATTATGGTTTAAAGAGATCTACATAAATATTAATGTTTTCTTTTTAAATGAATAGATTTGAATAAAATTTATTACACAATTAAATCACAGCATGAATTATCTGTTAATCGCCTCTAACTGAAGACTAATTAAATTTGTTACCATAAAAACCATACGAAAATTATTTAATAGAGATTAATTAATCTACACATTTCCTCCATGAAATAATTTATTACATAAAATGATTATTTATATGTTTATGCGGGTTAGCATGTGCGTATGTATATGCATATAATTTTATTTATTTCATTGTTTGTATCTAAAAGATATTCCTTTAAGAAATAAATAAGAATTAATTTAATATTTTCATTGTTTAAATAAAAATGGTTGTCCTATCTTCTACTAATTTTTTTATTAAACTAAATATATGTCGCAAACTATGTTTCCATCTTCAATAGTTTTATAAAAATAAATTATGAGATCTTATATCGTTGTAACGTTATAGTGATAATATTAAAATAATTATAAACAATGTTAACTATATATATATAACGTACCAAAATTTAACAACCTAGTATCAACATTTAGAATGCGTTTTTTCATATCTATAGACTCTATGTTTAATTACGAGTCACTTGAAAAAATAAAAAGTTTAACATTTTCTTTCGAAAATCTATGTCCCGTCCCGTCCCGTAACTATTTAAAATGCTGTAGCTATTTCAGAATTAAAGTTTTTAATATAATAAATATGTTTCTTAAACCTAGTTAAAACAGGTGATGAAAATGATTAAAAATTTACGAAAAAAATGTTTTCTTTGTTGCAAAATTAATTTATTGTTAAACATAATTTTTGCGATGTGGACGATTTAAAAGAATAGGAATCGCAAAACAAACTAGCAAATCTTCATTAATGAATTTAGAATTAATGTATACATACTTCAGTCTTGCGAAAATCGCATTTGTTTATTGCGAAAGTAATTTATTCATAAATGCAATTTTGGAGAATAAATTGATGATAATAATAGGAATCGTAAAATCTGTTTAAAAACAAATTATTAATATTAACATACCTTAATAGAAAAAATAACTTCCAACCCATTCCTGGTGAATCGAAAACCAACTCACCTCCACCACTCACTAATTACCACTTGTTCATAAACAAAAATAAATCGCGTTTTTAATTATTAATAATTTTTAACGTTAAAAATTAAACCGGAATAGTGAACACTGCGCGTTTTCGGACGACTGAATCGAAATACAAGAGCGCAATTATCGCAAATCAAGAAGAAAAAAACGATCGACGACTCACTCCGAGAACGCATTCCTGAGATAAGAAGATTCGTTGTACCTGGATCCTGGCGCACAGCCAAGAACATACCTATTTAAATTGTTGTATTTTCAATATTATCGCGTATTAAAATAATTACAGCTTAATATTTATTTACTTTTTTTATTAAATTCTCATTTATCCCGTGGTAAAAAAATATTTGTGAATTATGATATATGTGTGTGTGAACAAATATTTTCCAAACTCTCTACATCATTGGAATTATAAAAAAAATTGCATCAAGATCAATGTTTAGAGAAATGAAACATTAATAAAAATCCCATTTCTAAGTTCTGAAATTATTAAATAATTATTGTAGAATTTTAATATAATATTCGTTTAAAAATTTACAAATTAATCATATTTTTCTAATTATTGTCATAGTATACTTGAAATACGTGGATATAATTTCCTTTTTATTAATATTCAATTAATATACAACATATACTTAAAGAATATTCATATTTTGTAAATGTTTTTGTAATTATAAGAAAAATGATAATGTGATTTATTGCGGCTTCAGTGCAGCTTCATTAATTTAGTGTAGGGAATGTAATGGCCTTTTTATTGGGGCGCGCTTAAACCGAGCAGTGTACTATAAAGGGCCAGCAGAAAGAACATCGCAAAATCCCTCTCATAAAATTAATGTCGGTAATCTTGGTTAAAGTTCGGGATGTAAACAAAGGTCAAGCATCTCTTTTACGGCCAATCTTAGTTAATAGTATCAACATCATAGCGACCATTTTCGGCACAGAATTATTGTCTATATATAAAATGGTAAACAATTAAATTAACTAAATTCATGTTCTCTCTCATGTGAAATTTTAAACAAAATTTGTATCTATTTTTAAATTATATTTTGCAATTCAGAACACTATGTTTATTTTATTCAGCATTTTAATATGATAAAAATACAAACACAATCATTTTAATTTAAATGAAATAATTTGAAAATAATTAAATTTAATTATTTAAATTATTTAATTATTTATTTAATAAATCATTCCCTCTTTAGCTACTGTAACATTTTGACTTGCTCTAAAACAAATGTACAATAATCGACAATTGCTGTTGCATAACAATAATATATAATGCAACAATTTTTGATTCAAAGATATTTAATGCAAAGAACAAAAATAAAAAGTAACGTAATTTAAGGCTATCTGCAGACACGTGTTTCGGGATGATATTCCTCGTCTATGCAGGCTGGTCCAATTTTGTGGTGCCACAAATAGACAACTCTTTTATTCTAAGAGATATTGAAAAACAGTTTTCGCGACCATAGGACATTTTTTATTGATAAAAAATGGCAATTAATTAACAAAAAACTGATCTATCTTCAACATTTTTCGAGGGTGCCTGTAACTTCGTCATTATTAATAATAGAAACATATAATAAATATGTTCTGAATTTTTAGTTTTTTAATATATATATACAAGGTGTACAGAAAATGAGTGAAAAGCTTTAGTTAGCGTGACTAATTTTTAGATAAAAATATTAACGAAAATAAGTCACACGGTCCTTCCTTAAGCCTCACGAGCCACTTAAAAAAACTATACATTTGGCAAGGCTGGATCAAACAAGTGTGCATTTATCCTTTTATAACTGCTACATCATCCGCTGGAGGTGTTGCATACACCCTTTCTTTTACAAACGAGCGTGCGTCGTTGCCAGATCTATTTTCATTAAGGCTGGCGTTTATCGTATGTAAAATGAAGCGATTTTGTACCAATTGAATTCCTCTAACAAACAAACCCTGAATAATGAATTTCATCATATTATATATCAAAATAATCCTAAAACTCCACAGATTTCGAACGAGTTATTTAAAAATTTATCGGATTAATAGTTTAGAAGAAAATTACGTCCAAAGTTAGCACATTTTATGCAAAGAATGTGCTATATTTTTACTTATTAATATAATTATTGAAAGAAAATGAAATATGTCGTAATAATCTACATTGAATGTAGTTATGGTTCAATACATTTTTTCGTCAGAAAACAATGCTGTTTACTGAGGAATGTCGTTCCGAAAATATCATCAATTCCCGTGAAATTCGGCCATATTGAATAAAACCGGCAAGTTGCATATAGTTTTCTGCATTTGACTAGACAAATATTAGTTCATTAAGTCTCATATAGATAGCGGTAAATAATATACTATATTTTAATAAATGTTATTTGCGTTTATCACCTTTAAATTATTTATAAAATTAACGTTATGAGTAATCGTTTAAATAATTAATACTGTGGAAAAATACAAACAAAGATTTTTAATTAATTTTCAAGAGATACTCAATAGATGTTTCTCCCCTATTCTTGATAATATTTGTGTATGTGTGCATGTGTATATATGTCTGAATGTGTGTCTGTAGAACCGCTTAGTGTTGTTTCACATTCAATGAATATGAGAAAGACAGAAATATCCAGTTATCTCAGCGCGCCGCGATTCTATAACACAGATAATCCGCATGCCATTCTAAAATAATAAACATTTTAAATAGTGTTCAGTAAGCAGTATACAACTATGAATGAATATTTTTGTAAAGGTTTGCACGGTGAAAATGTATTATTATGTTTTTTTTTTAGATTTATAAAAAAATGTAATGTTTCAAATAATTTTATTTGGGAGGATTGTAATAAAAGACATATGATGATCATAAATAAATCAATATAATTGTAAAATTTACGGATAAAAAATAATAGCATGACTGTAAAGTAAGCAGAAATATATACTTTCCAAAAAAATGTATATATGTTTCCTCTAAAATGATTAGCAATCTCACGCACCGTTGTATTCCACTATTATTGTTCTACACAAATAAAGATAATTTTAATTTTTGGTTTATTTATAGTATATGAATATTGACATTGATGACTCCTATTTTTTATAGAAATTTTAAAATAAAATGGAATCCCGACCAGGGAAAGTTCTTGGAAGCTGGAATTGATCCAGCCAATATGTGTTAAAAAATAAAATTGAATAAAACAAATATGAATACATTATTAAAAATCAACCAATAAAACAAATAAAACACAGATAAAATTGAGTAATTTTAAATTCTCGACTAGTTTCGGTTATCAGCTCATTAGCAAGATACTTTAAAATGTCTATGGACCGAAATTATTTTGCCTGCAACACAAGTTAAAAAAATCAATATATCTATAAAAATTAATGAATATTTTGAATTCTCTTGACATTGGGCTGATAACCCAAAACTAATTGAGAATTTAAAATTATTCAATTTAATCTGTGTTTTATTTGTTTTATAAATATTAATATTTGGGATGGTTTAATTCTTTTTGAGCCTCTAAGATATATGTGGGATCTCGACATTTTAATTTTTTTTCGCGTCTATTTAATATAATTTCTGGAGCTAAGCAGTTCCTGTAAAATTTATCTAATTTTTGTAACATTTCAATCCATAATTCAGAATCTCTATAAATTTTTTCTATAAATATTGGATTTTTGTCGCCTGTATATACAATAAAATGGCAAACTTTACTGTTGGTAATTGACATTTGTCCCTGAACCTATAAATAAATTCAATTAATACAAAAATATTTTAGTTAAAAAGTATTACCTGATAATAATAGTCATGATTTCGCTTTAGTCGAATTTCACCATCATGTAATTTTAAAAATGGAATTTTCTTTTTTAACACAGCCTCATTCAATGTTAAATTTGAGTCTGCTACTTTCTTTGAACATTTGACTTCAACGATTTCGTCGTTATTTATTATACCTACAAAATTTAAAATTAGAATATACAGGATGCAACACTATGAACTACGGCTAATGGTGAAAAACTTTCTGGATGGTTATAAGTGTTTTCTAAAACATTCTGGATTTTCATTTATTGTCGAATGTGAAGTCATATTCGTCATTACTTTAGACATGTCCGCCATATATTCATTACTGAGACATCACAATCGAATTAGAATAACATTTTTTACTTTGATGTTTGTAGTATGTGTGTGTTTTTTAAGAAATTTAAAATAGAAATAGGACGATAATTT
Source organism: Philonthus spinipes (assembly GCA_963082785.1). NCBI lineage: Eukaryota > Metazoa > Arthropoda > Insecta > Coleoptera > Staphylinidae > Philonthus > Philonthus spinipes. The sequence goes on from OY720300.1 coordinate 36,929,270, forward strand.
CATATAACAAAAATATTTAGTTATTCAAGTTCTACAACTTTTATTTCAAACATTTTTCTATCGGAAAAATTGTATAACTCAAGAACTGAAGATGATAAAACATAAAGTAAATAAAAATAATTAAATTTCTTCAAGACAAACATTATTTGGTGCGATCAGTATTTGTAAAAATTCTGATTCAGATCAAAAGTTCATTAGATCTCGCCGCTGTTATAAAAATTTTGGATTCAACATTTGAGTTCAATTTTTAGAATCGTCTTTGCTCGTTTTACACAGACATTTTTCAAAAACGATGGAGTGGACTCAAAACGGACACATCCGTTGAAATTAACGATTTAAAAATGTTTACAATTACAATTATTTTCTTTTGAAAGGTAAAAATAAATAAATATATATATATATTGAACATGAAATAAACAATTTGACGTAGATGAAAATGCACATTTAAAATAAGCAAATTAACATCTATTTGTGTTAGAATCGAAAGTACCATAATTTTGAAAATGTTTTATCTGGATTGGTACGAAATGATAATTGTTAGCTATTTATTTTACAATGTCTACTGTTCGTTGACCCTCTATATACGTAATTTATTATTTTGCACTAACCATCCGGAGAAGCTCCCAAAAAACCATTTTTTAAATCCACGTATAGTCCGCTTTCCTCAACAATGAGTCCTGTCATTTCACTAAATTTGCTGATTGCTACCGCTTCATTAATTTTGCCATATTCCATGGCAGGAGTATTAAATAATTTACAGCCTAAAATTTTTTTAACCAAGGAATCACATGAAGTTGATTTTCTTTTTTTTACAACAGCTCCAAAATTCGAAGCTGTTAAACGGTGCATCCTCTCTGTTAGGTACCTGGGATTTTGGAATTGTCCTTTAGTTTCAATAGCAATGTTATGTTGCTCTTCCTCAGATACCTACAATAAATGCTTCAAATAAACAAACATATAGTATATTTTAAATACATTTTTCATTTAAGAGTTGACAAAAAATCTCAAATGATTAGAGGTAAAAAATAACTATACACTTAGGCTCGGTTTTTAAAATGTGGCTTATACTCGATTTAATTAAATGTAACTTTTGTAAATTTTATATATTATTCCCAAATGAAAAAATAATCTATAGGTTTATAATTTAAAATAAAACTTTTACTTTATATTACTTTATTGACATTGACATGTCTATGAAAAGATTAAGTTAAAGCCACAATTAAAAACTCGTGCGTTAGTATAAAAATAAAATTAAATAATACCTTTAATGTTTCAATTAAATTATCCACCTCAATTTTTAATTGATCCTCTGAAATTTCCACTTCCGCTATGTTACTACCGTAATCCTCATTATCACTGGTAGATTCATGTTTTTTCCTTTTTATGTTTGGGTTATCAGTTCTTCTGGTTTGCTCCGACATTTTTCTTTTTAAATAATTATTAAAATATTTTCCTGGACTTTTTCCAGTACATTTTTTCCAGGAGTGCTTATGCCACTGATGGCTTTCATTATACCTTAATCCGGTTAAACATGCTCGCATTTGAAAGCCATCTCTTTGGATTAAATTCAACCTTTTGCCCATGTTAAACCTGGCTAATATGCTCATGAAAAGTTCTGCTCTATTGTTCGTTTTTTTTTCTATAAGCATTTCAGCTTTTGTCACTAACGAACTAATTGCTCCAAATAAATGGTGATGAGCTCCAGAGGCATATAAAATCTCCATTTCGTTTTTCTCCATCTCACCAACATTGTTACACATGTAATCTTTACACAATGTGTGGTCATTAAAAGTGTGAAAAATTGTACTTTTTAAGTCTACTTTTAAAGTATTTGTATCACCATTATTATTTGCATTAACTGCACGGTTTGCCATTTTTATTAATTTTTCTATTTTATTTTTGGTCAATATTTTTCTTATATTTAATGGTACGGTCTTCGTATCATTTTTAATTTTATATAATGCTTTTCCATAATTTTTTACAGCATGATTAGTGCATTCCAGTTTTAAGACCTACAAGCATCAACATTTTGTAAATTTAATTTAAAACAATAAATATATAGTTTTAAACAAAATTAATCAAAACCAAAAATTTCTAATTTAGTGAAAATTGCGAAAATGTTACAGTAAATGTAAAATAATAATATATGTATTTTTTACGAAAATATCGAATCATGCATGATTCATATTGCCGAATTGTAAGAAATACTGATGATAAAATACATAAGATAAAAATAATTACAATTTTAATTTTATCTGAATAACAAGAGAATATTAATTATTAGACAACAAATTGGAAAAGTGACATGTACTTACATCTTTACCATATGCAACATGTTTTCTAATTTTGGCTAAAACTGTAGAATCGCCATCTGCTATAATTTTCTTATAACGAACTCCGTGCATCATAATACTATTATTGAAACCTTCTACTATTATATCTGCTTCCATTGATGAAGAAGCCCCATTCCAATTTTTGAAACAGATGTGACTTTTTGGTACTTCATTTTTATTATGTGCCCTTGCACAAATGGAGCAATATTTATTTCTGACACCAACAAATAAAACTTTCGATGTCGCTTCTCCTATAATAACAGCCTAAATCCAAAATTATTTGGATTTATTAAAACTAATTTTATAATATTTGTGTCTGAGTGTAATATCAATGTGAGTGAAATCAGTGATGATAATTATTATATTGTAAACCATATTTTTTTCGTTGATTACACTATTTTCATATAGTGTAAAAATTTTTATATAGAACATAATATCGTATACTAACCACGCCGGAAGCTGCGTTATAGCTATGACCATAACTACGTTTAGACCATCCACCATCTAAATATACTGTGATGTACGGAACGCCGTCGAAATCAATGTTATTATTATTTATCGCTATATTACGTTCTTCTGCACCGGCAGCTTCCATCGTTTCATAAAGAGAATCTTGCCAATTCTTAAAAAAATAGTTATGATATAGCGAATTAGTTAGGATGTATGTATATATATATATATATATGTATGTTTACCTTGCTCAATTGTTGCTGTTTATCAAAAAATAAATTACGGCTTATTGCGGGGATGTTCATTACACTCAGTAACTCTTGCAAATGAGCATAACAAGATCCAGTGGAAATAGTCCCCCACACTGCGGCTAAATTTATTGAATCACTTTTGTTGTTTTCTTCAGATGCTATTGAATATTCTTTGAAGCAAATATTACAAGCATATCTAAAATTGCTGACTAATCCATGACGCTGTTCACATTTGAAGATTAATCGGCCTCCTGTACATTTAATATTATGTCTACTTTGTAGAAACATAGCGCTTTCAAGAAGAAACCGAATGTCAACTATTCTGTAACCAGTGAGCTCAGAAGAATTATCTTCAAATTCAATTTGTAATTGATGCTGCATTATTCTGAAAATTTATTAAATATATCAAAATGAATATTTAAAATAATACGTGTGATTGTTTAAACTTACTCATCATTGTCAGCGATTCCACAATCTTCAAAACTATACTCATCTTTATCCAATGATAATTTAGAAACATCTTTACTTTGCTTTTCAGTTTCATCTGACATACATATAACATCTTTTGAACTTATGTGAGTTAAGTTGATAGGAATTTCATTTTCAGAATCATTATCTTCAATTGAAAATAAATTTCGTGCAACATTAACCCGCTTAGATTCGTGTGACCCAATCTGTAAAGGACTAATTTGGATTGGGGGAATCTGTAAAATGGTCTGCTGAGATTCGTTGGCATTGGATATGTTATCTATTATATCATTCAACATTTTTCTGCAGAATTTTGTGGTATGTAATCGTTTCTGAGCATAAGATCTTTTTGATCTGTTGCTACGACGACTAGGATAACGTTGATAATATTTATATTTGCCCATTTCACTGAAATTCACATTGATGTATTATAATTCGAATTTAAACATTGCTTAAAAATGATTGAATTTAGCACAAACTAGTCATTATTTTAAAATTTATGCAAAAAACAAAACTCTAAAATTAAATTTAATTAGCAGTCATTTTTGAGAGTTCTTTATCTCATTATATTTATGTATTTATATATCGTTTGATGAAAGCAATAGCTATATATCCTTATGCATTCTAAAAACCAATTAATATATTTCTTCACTTTAATAACGAAGTAAATGTAAGAAGAAATAATCATGAAAATGTATTTATTTTTATCAAGGTTTCTATGTGCACTCTCTACATACCATACGCCCTTCTCGATAAAATATATCATAGACGTCAAAATTTTGACTTATAATCAATGTAAAGTACTTGTAAATCTATCATGCTTTTTCTCACGAATATTTATATTATATAATACTATACTAATTTAATACCTATTAATTAAAGTAATGTTGTGATCACACCACTATTTTTTTAATTAGAAAGAGGTTTTTTTAATTCTTTAATATGTTTAAATCACACAAAATATTCTATAAGTTACATAAGAAAGCATTTATTTAGTGTGGTAAGAGTAACGTTTAAACGAATTTACGTAAAAAGAGATGGATATACAAGTAAATTAAATTGGTTATAAGTCATAAAAGTGACATTTATGTTAAAATCTCGTTGTAAAATAAAAAATAGGGTATTTCATTTGTAATGTCATATTTGAATATGTTTATCGTAGAGTACAGAATGAAATAAATAACGATTAGTTTGAGTCGTTTTTTTTTTTAATTTTAATGATTGTAATTAAAAAATTTATGGTTTTTGTAATTTGTAGACTAGTTTCTATTGATTTATAATAATAGAAATTAATTAAAAAAATCAATGTATAATACGGTAATTTTTATAATGTAATAATTGTATACGTACCTTGAAATTTCTTAAAAATATTAAATATAAAACTAAACTGGCACAGAAAAAAGTTTATTTGTTGGTAAATTTCACAACTGGCGATGAAACTGATGAAAATACTACAAAACAGCTAGTATTCACATCCGACAAATGAGCGAGTAAAGCGCAAATCATATTTTGTGTTTTTCATACTCTATATAATGCAACATAAGAAAATTTAAAAAAACGTGCTAAATCTGTGTTTATTCTTTGATATGTTGCGATTTTTAATTTATTTTATTTCAACGGAATGATATCCGCTGTAGTGTTCTTATATTTAGGGTCTTTTAATACACTAATTTATTCATAAAAATATCATATGTTTATAAGGTTTCAATTGTTTTTTTTTTGTGGAACATCTATATAGTTTTACATAATCAAATTCTCTATCGATTCATACTAGCATTACATTCGATTATCAACTTTAGTTTCTTTATATTGGAATAATATCTTCCTTGGTCATTTTAGTTTTCGATCTGGGGTATATGTGCCGTCAACTTCCTCTATTAATTATTGTTTTAAGATAATACATAAGATAATGTTTTTCTTTCTTTCTAAAAACACCAAGGAAGATATTATTCCAATATAAATAAATCAATATTGACAATGGAAAATAGGACATGTCCCGTTTTATTTATATTTTATTTCAAATACATTTCACGAAAACAAATTAATTTATGGGAAATATCTAATGTCATTTCTGTTACACAAATATAAAAGTTTCTTCAAAACTAAAAAAAAACGATGCATGTAATAAAATGAAAACTATAGGGTGCCATAAAAAAAAACGTTTTAAGTCACATACATAAAATTATTATTCGGGCACCAAGTATATAAATATTTCATACTTAAAATAACCATTGCATCGAATAGTATTATCTTAGTATGCATATAAAATAATGATTTTAGATTTTTAGAAACTGCAACAACAGTAACATCTAATCAAAACTACTAACTGTATTATATTGTTGTAAAGATAATGTGAAGAGGAATCTAATAAAAAATAATATATAGGGTGTTCAATTTAAAATAATAAAGTTGGTATCACACTTAGAAAAGGAGACGGCTTGCATATATGAAAACAATTTTATATTATGCACCTTTAGTAAAAAATAAAAAAGTAATAAATAAATATTTGAGGATCATTTCTGTAAAAAAGGTAAATTTTATGAATATTCAAATATCTATAAAAACTGTTACAAACTTATAGTAAAATTTATTTGGAAGTTAATAACGACTTTAGGTATCAGAAAAAATGTAAGTATGACATTATTTTAGTTTAAAAAATCAAGCTCGATGTATATGTAATACAGTCAAAGTTCGAGTAGGTATAAAGCGCATACATATTTAATGAATCGTTTGCCACTCTGTGCTTTGCAATAATTCTGTGATTTCTATTTTTTTCTCTAAAAAATGAGAATAAAAACATTATAACATCCATTGAGTAATTCGATGATACGACAAAATTCATCTAATATATTTATGCACTGTCTCTTTATACACTAAAAAATAACAAACAGCATTTTCATTAATTTCAATAAAAAAATAGAACGCGTCAGCGTCGGTTGTCGAATACACACACATACACATATATAAATTAAATAAAAAACAAACTACAGTGTTCTACATATTTCTCAACTAGTTCGCTATTAAAATCGAGAGGCCATCACCTCCTTGACGATTGGCAACTATCTCTGTCATCGCATCATTCCTTTTCTAGTAAACGCCAGCCTTAAAAGAATGCTTCTGATGAAGTTATAAAATTGTAAAAATATCCGATTTATTAATCATTTACATCAATGGAATTATACACGTGTCTAATTGATTGTTAATGCTATTGATTTTTTACAAAATATTTAAAAAACAATACTAATTTATAGTCACATATTTAAAATTCCGAAGACCTCGTGACCTCAATGAAGAACCATACAACATTTTTTTATTTGGATTTTCTATTAAAAATTAATGAATTGAGTTACCTGAAGGTTTTCACTCATTTTCTGTACACCTTGTATATATATATATTTTTTCTGTGAATCAGAAAAAAATATCTGAATTTAAAAAAAATAATTTTTGCCTACTTTGCCAATTAACTAGTTCTTGTTATAAAAAATATATGATATAATGAAATGAATGGGGAACGAATTTTAAAGTATTTGACTGTAGGATTTCGTGGAATTTTAATTGCACACGCTTTGGTTCCCAAAAATATTGATTTAAAATTGACATAAACTGAAACTATTTTCCTTTGTATTGTAATACATATGAATAAATTATTAAAATCTACCATAAAATAAATAAATAAAAAAAACACTGATTAAAATGAATAATTTTAAAATCTCAACCAGTTTCAGGATACCCGCCCATTTAAAAAAATATTTTCTAAAAAATAAATATTGTTATTTACTTTTTCATAATTTTTTCTTTTAAAACCTAATTATTGATTTATATATATATATATATATATCTTTATTCAGACTATATAGATAATTTTTAACAATATAACAATATAAATAATAACAATACATGTAGGTGTTAGTCCTGTCGTGAATTTATCTTCATCATAAATTCACGACGAATTTAAAGAAAAATCTATGCTAGCTAGCTGAACTGTCCTGATGATTTGCGCAAATGAATTGATGAATGGTGATTGAAGGACGTTTGTATTTAGGAAGGATATTAGGGTTACGGGGAATAAATGATTTTTTTATTTACATGTTTTTGGATTACATTAATGTATGATATAATACTACCTATTGACCACGACATCAATGTAACACGAATTAGTAAATCCAATAATTATACAGCTCCTTCCTTCGATTAAACTGCACTCTCAAGTTACTCCTTTAAATAAATGTTTCACTCCTGAAATAGAAATCACGCGAGCGGGGGGATTTAACTGTTTGTTATTTCTTTCACCGCGGCCCGGACTTTTCCATTCCGGACACGTGTGGAGGTTTTAGACGCGGACTCCTTAAACGCGCACTGCCGAATTTATTGGGGGGATTCCCATTTCACACTCTCCTAAGCATTTCGAAGTTTCCCGAAAAGAATTTACATAATTCACACCGACCGAATACTTATTATTTAGACCGGCGATCCCGCCAATCCCGTCCCGCGGGAGAAGAGGGCCCATTCACGGACACGGCTTGTTCCCTGTGGGAGTATAAATAAGAAATAAAATAAAAAAGAGAAGAAAAGAAAGAAATAGAAAAAAGATGGAAAGAATCACTTTGAATGGAATAAGTTCTATTTAAAGTTTCAGTACGGGTGGTTATTATAAAAGTTAGTTAGAATTATAACAAAAGGTTGGTTTTTAATCTTAATTATACTAATTATTAAACTAAAATTTAATAGTTTTTAACTTCCATGCTACAAAACTTTTCTCATTACATTCAGTTATTATACTATATTTCTTTATATAATTCCCAAATGTTTTTGTTCTCATCTAAAATACGTAAAAGATAATCATAAGTAAAATAATTTATTCATTCAATATTTTTATTAATTTCGTTAGAAACACAAATAATAAAAAATATCCTTTCGATGTGAAAATAGCGATGTCCGTTTCTAGTTGGAATAAAATCGATTATTAGTGTTTGAACAGGACCCCCATCAGCCAGATCCGATTGAAACTTTTCCCATTTTTCATTCCCGCCGTCTTATTTTATGTTGAATTCTTGTTTATTCCAATAATACAAAAAGCGTGCGCTCCATTCACTAAATTGCGGCTTGAAAGATTTATTGCTTAATTTCCTTACTTTTGGCGTCGATGATGTCGAATTGTTCAAAAAATCTATTGTGAAATACAAATGTACTTTTTTAATTAAAATTTTAAGTATGCGGCCTTTTCTAATTGAAATGTATAGAATAAATCAAATTCTAGTCTCAATATGAAGATGTTGATATTACACAGGGTCCTGCACTTCAGCTCCCGTCTTCGATACGTCAGTTGTGTCTTTGAAATTTTAGAATCTTTAGAACTTCGACGTCGATTTTTGTTATACGCTCGATAGTATTGCTGTGTGTAGGGTTATGAAATGTGACATGTGTCAGAAGGCCAGCTATGCCGGCGGCCTTCAATACAGTTTCTTTCTGTCTTAATGTTTCTTTAAATTTTATAATTATACAATGAGTAACAACGCGTATCCATCGAGTAAACATTAGAAATCTGGATGGAAAAAATATTGTAATTTATTCTATTCTTTTCCCGCGCGGTGTGATTTAAATTTCGCGCCATTATTTCTCGCCAGATTCGCCTATTTTAATGGTAAATCAGTGTTCTGGTTATTGTAATCTTTAGGAAAAAACAGAGTATAGTTATAAATTACTAACTGAGAAAAAAGCAAAATAGGCAAGAAATACTTTACACATGATTATTACCACACTCGCAAAAACACTAATGACTGAAATGATGGTGATGTTGGAATGGTTCTTCCTCTCTCTCGGTTTAACAAATAAGGCCTCACTCGGTCCACTTCAGCTCCCTAAGTCCAATGTCGATGACTTGGGAATTCGTCTTGGCTGTAACGATGCAACAGAGCCCGCAACGGCAATGGGGTAAAGCTTGGCAATGATCTTCGATATGCGTGTAAAGAAACAACCTTACAATCCACTACTTCCTCTGAGCCTCTCTCCAGGATTCGGATTTAAAAGTACCAAGTAATCGGCAGTAGTTCTATAATGAATTCCCTAACTGTTGCTAGCAGAATACAATAAAGACTCTAGCTAAAGGAAGGGGAAGGGACAGAAGGTTACCACATCATGAGCAGAATCCCACACGTAATTAATTTCAAATTGATACCTCCCAATCCAGGCAAGGTATCAATTTGAAACAGTCTTGAACAACTGATTTTACTCCTTATGAAGATAATAACAAGAAAAATAAAACTAACTTACTTGAACGTCTTAAATTACACACTGAATGATTGAATATTGACTGCCTATTGTCAAAAAAATGTTTTTCTCGACTATTTCGATAGCCATTTTGATGAATAAAAATCGAAGGTTGCTTCGAAAAATTAATCACTAGTTGTTTAAGTGAAGTTGCTCTTTTCATTATTAATGTATTGTATATTTCGAGTACCTTTATTATTATTTATGGTAACAATTTGAATATATGCGTAAATAATTTCTATATATTGCAGGTTGAGCTGAAAGGTCTTAGTGGTCCCATCGAATTCAAAGAAGGCAGACGCATTCAGTTCAAACTGGATTTGTTAAAACTGAAACAGCACGCTTTGGTCAAGGTCGGTGAATGGAACCCAGGGGCAGGGGTTAACATCACCGACCGGGCCGCCTTCTTTGATCCCGGAACCATGAACGTCACCTTGGTGGTCATCACCATCCTGGTAAGTAGGCTTGATGGGATCTGAGCACTGCATGCACGATTTCCCACGTGGTTGTTGCATGTTGAAGGAGACGCCATACGTTATGATGCGTCTCGGTAAGAATTTTACGGGCAACGGGAGATTTTATGGTTTTTGCGTCGACGTCCTGGAGAGCATCTCCAGAGAGGTGGGATTTGATTACCTGCTCGATCTCGTTCCTGATAAGAAGTACGGGGCGAAGAATCCGGTTACTGGGGAATGGAATGGCATGGTAGCGCAACTTATGTCGCATGTACGTAGATACTTTACTTTTATATTTAGTCCATTTATAACATAAACTTTTATTGAGTCTGTGATAATTCTTATAAAATAAAATTAAAAAATATTTTGCAATAGCTTAATAATATAAATTACGACATTATGCTGATTAACTTTAATTAATAGGTAAATATGTCATATTTAATAATTTATTATTATGATTGCAATAATAATAATATTAATTGTAGAAATGAAGAAATAAATCAACATTAAAGCAATAATTTTAAGAAAATATTGACTATATATGTTTATGTACAACAAAGTAATAGACTCATAAATAATATTTTAAAATACAATAATCTGAACCTGTTAGCTACAGAGCTGACAGATCATTTGATTCGGTATCTACAATTTTTTTTAGATGGTAAAACGTTTAATTCAAATTAAGAGGTTAAAAATCATTTAGAGCAGTTTTTGTTAAAAAAAGCGTGGAATCATGTTACTGCCAGAAACAACTCAAAAAGTTATTGGATCATTCTTATCCTATAACTTTTTGAGTTGTTTCTGGTAGTAACATGATTCTATGCTTTTTTCTGACAAAATCTGCTCTAAATGATTTTTAACCTCCTAATTTGAATTAAACGTTTTACCAACAACATTTAATTAAATAAATTATTAATTGACTAAAAAAAATAATATTTATATTATATATTAAATTATGTATTGCGTTATTCGGAAAGTAATTTCTTTTTTTTTTGTCGAAATTCCTTATTTTTCTTTAGTGAATTAATAATTTATTTAATAAATAATAAATAATTAACAAATTGTCCACATTTTAATACAGAAATTATTTATGTATATGTAAACGAGTTTTTTTTATATTTTTACCTTAAAATGAACGAGCAATTTCTAAGACAAAATACTGTGCGCTGAGTTGTTCACATTATTTGAATATGCAATTCCTATAAGCATTATTTTGTTAAAATTCAATCTATTTTTCCAAATTACATCCATTAAATATCAAGAAATAAAACACTATTAATTTCATGTACAACTTTACAAAGGACAATAACACATACATATGAATTACAACAAATTTAAACATGTTTTCCATACACTGCTAGGAAAATTATGCTGCTTGAAAATTACCCCTCCTAAATCCAAGAAACAATTTATATATAAATAATATAAATGTATGAATAACATTTAATAGTTTTTATACCATACATATAGTTTATAAATTAATGTGTTTAAACATGTATTAAATCAATAATTTAAATTATCTTTATTGATTTTCATACGATATTTAAAATACGCATGCTAGGTAGTAGTAACAGTTATCTTATTATGCTCGTTGTATTAGTAGCTAGTTAATTTATGTAAACCACTTAAATGTTAGTTTGTATTTAAAATGTCATTAGGAACAACCGTACGTAATGCTTCGCGGCCAACCAAACCTCGTAGGAAACGCTAGATATGAGGGCTTCTGCATAGATCTCCTAGAAGAGATAGCCAACATGGTTGGCTTCGAATATCGCATTGAACTTGTACCTGACGGCAAATACGGTGCGATCGATTTGGAAACTGGAGAATGGAATGGAATCGTTCGGCAATTAATGGACAAGGTTGGATGGTTTTCTTGTAATTGTAATATACAAGCTTTAATATACAATTTTGCAGATCCCATATTTTTTTTTAACGAATCTATCAATTATACGATTTAATATAATTTAAATGTATATAAAACAGATTTATGAGATATATAGGATGATTTTGAATTATTCAAATTGTAGATAGCATAAATAATTTATGGCAACATGTGGAGATTTCCCCATGACTCGGCGATATTATCAACTGCACGAAATTTAATAGCCCCACCGCGAATTAATTTGTTTGTCTGAGTAGGTGGCGATTTCCGAAGAGCGAATCGAGTTTTCTTAAATTATTCACGAAGACCGACCCTCATGAAATTTGTAACGCATTATCCAGCCCATTATCAAGACCCTCCTCGCCGTTTTACAACCGCTTAATCTGCACATTCTCGGCCGGCGTTTAATTCCATTTCGCCCGCTAAATCAAACTGAGACAAAGAAGAAAAAAAAAGAGGGAAACAATCTTAGGACTAATTTCGTTCCCTTAACATTGACGCCGTCGAATAAATAAAATTACCGCGCGTTTTGGGATTTTTTATTGTTATGCGCGCGCCCTGATCGCCGATCGGGCGGCCTAATAAGGACGCATGGAGATGACTTGTAATGTCGTAATTCGGTTTTTGATCCTTTTCGGCTCGTTATGAATTCCACGGGGACATTTTCGGGCTCTGCTTCCGTGCGGAAACATTTTGCAATCAATAGAATTCGTAGGGAACAGTGGGGAGAAAATATCGGCAGTCGTCGCACGATCACTTCAATGGAACCATCCCCCGCGATCGGAATTACTTTTACGAAATTTTTCGGGGTCGTTACACTCTGACTTGTCTGTTAATTTATATATAATATATATCTTTCCAATAATACAAAAAATCACATATATATGGTATACCTTCATATGGCATTCATTTTAATAAATAAATATATGGATGTACCCCTACACCACCATTATGGTAGATGGGGTTTTAGATTATATATATATATATATATATATATAAAAATATGGATATGTCTTAGATTGCTCATCTCACGAAAAATGAGTTATTATTCTGTTTCAATGTATTTATAAAAATTAAGAAACTATTACTATATTTTTACCAGTTTTATTGATTATATATACAAATATATGATTATTTAATACAATTAATGGTATTAATTAGCGAAGAAACAAATTCAAATTATTGTTTTTTTTTTTTCGTTTAAACAGTAAATGTAGGAAATTTTTGGTAGCTTCTAGTATGTTTTACCTTGCGTCTTTTGAACGGTTTTTAAGTAATTTTAGCTGGAATATTTTGTTTATTTATACATTCAGATAACTCAAAATACGTTCCATCGGATAAAAGCCATTCAAGCAATTGTCAGCAATAAGTTCCAGAAGTCGATTGCAACAATTAGCACAATTTAAGTCTCCAGCAGCCAGTTCTTAAACAATTTATAACTTATATGGATAGAAGTTTAGATCCTTATGCAAAATACGCGATACTATTGTTTCGGAAAGTCTTAAAGAAATTGCTTGCCACTTAATTGAACGACATGGACTTCGTTGGATGGCTGTTCTCACCCTCTCAACATTTTCTGTTGATCGAACACTGCGACGCACCCTAATGGTTTAATCTTAATTATATTCGTATTTATTAAACTAGATACTCGTAGTGCGTAGAAGTCTAACAAGTGGTTGCTAGAGCAATAAAATTAAATAGTTTTTTTTTCCTGAAGAAGATGACTGTGACGTCATCGAAACGTCGAACTGAAGATTCCAAGAAAATACGCGGGATCAAACCCGAATAAATTCAGGAATATTATTCCTGAAGAAGATAACTGCGACGTCATCGAAACGTCGATCAGAAAATTTAATGGACCAGTTCCAAAGAAATACGCCGGATCAAACCCGAATAAATGCGTCAACATGTCACGCCTGCGAAAATCTACGTTATAACATATATATATATATATATATATATATATATATATATATATATAGGGTGATCCAATTAATAACATGTTTGTTTTGTTAATATCTTGAAAAGGCGATGTCCTTTTTTGCCACACGGTTGCAATCCCGACAAATTTACTACTGCTTTGCTTATTTAACCGACTCTCCAGACCAACTAATATTAAACTTTAGCAATGGTACGCACTTAATTATGAACAACATGTATAGTACCATATGCCACCAGTTCTTCTAGGGGTGAATATGACATTTAAACTTTGAATGAAATTATGAAGATCAACACGCTTTCCACACTGCGATTTGTTGTAAATTATTAAGGGGGGGCGATAATTTACCGGAATTATTTTAAAAATTTGACAATCGCCTTCTGAAAACTCGAAAAAATGGTTAAAATGAAATTTGAGCGTAGTTTTTTTTGCTGATGCCTGTATTAGAATTTTATTTGATATAATCGCAGTAATACTTTACGACTGTTCGTTGCGCATCTTACCGGAAGAGTTGCAAACTTGATAATTATATTAAATAAAAATGATTTGAAAATAATTAATAAATTATTCTCACATTTAGCTCTGTTTTTAATGTGCATTTGTTTAACGTACTTACGTAGCGTAAGTCAAAAGTCACAGAGCTAAATGTGGAAATAATTTATTAATTATTTTCAAATCATTTTTATTTAATATATTTAAATAACTGTGACCGAGTAAATGAATAATACTCTTTTCTATTGATAATTATTTCCAGTATTTTCTCACGGTCACTTTTATTATCACTTTTTTATTTGAAAACTCTAGGATTCATAATTCCTGGGATATAGTCGGTGATCTTTCTTATTTGGATACCCGTTACAGTTCAGTGTACTTTGCATATTGGATGAATGAAAAAATGATAGTAAATAAATTAATATATTTTTTTTTTGTATTTCACAAACACTTTTTGATAAATGAATTTTTAATTCCAAAAGAATACATTCGTGTGATGTACTCGAAACTTTAATGCATCTCGTTATTTCACAACACAATGTCGAGAATGTTACAGTAAAGTTGAAATCTATTCGAGCTCTATTCATTTGCATAGAAAGTGTTGGGTCATAAATCAATTTTATTTGAATATACTATTTTTAAACACACTGCCCCCTTTTGAATATGCATTGCCGTAATTAAATTCTCCCTTATTTGCAATCAACACGAGCGTTCAACAATTTAATAATTTATACACCAATGGCTACAAATTAATTTTACGTTATAATTAGTTTTTTTTAAGTATATAACATTTTTATTTACAATTTAAAACTCTTTTGATTCCAGTAAATTTAAATTGTAAATGTTAATAAGTTTAAGTGTCATAATAAAATAATAAATAATAAAAACACTGTGTGCTTATTTAAAGTTCATAACATAACATACTTTAAAATAAAGCGGTTACGTCAATATCTATTCAGGGCTATTCTCTAAGGGAAATGTTAAGTTTAACGTGCACCAATCACAGTGATAGATACACATATACAAACGAATGTGATGTAAATTAATAACGTATACGTTAAACTTAACATTATCTACACGGAATTGCCCATATTGTCTACAATTTTTGTAGAACGCGTGTTTAAGTTTAAATGCCTATCTTTTTCTTGAGTGGCCACAGTTGAAAAATTCTACAATCTTGTAGCAATATTGGGATGTGAACACGACACTATATTAACACATTATTGTGTTAAGTTTTACACGATTATCTTATTATTCTAACTAATAAAACTAATTACATACAAGCACCTCAGAAAATTCACTTGTGAACGAAAATCGGGCGTTCAGTTTGTCATTAAGAATCAACGAGCTCCCATCACAAATGCACAAACTATTGTTATTCAGGGCATAAACAATATTGTGTCAATAATTATTATAAATAATGTGTCAATATTTACAATATATATTGTGTCTATATTGTACACAGTTTGAATATTCATTATTTTATTCTGGATTTCGACATAATTGTGTCCAGATTGAATTTTATTATTGTGTCATTCTTGACATTCAATATTGTGTCTATATTGTATGCACGTTGAATAACATTTTCAATGTATATAAATATTGACACAATATTGCTA
Organism: Philonthus spinipes; assembly: GCA_963082785.1. Taxonomy (NCBI): domain Eukaryota; kingdom Metazoa; phylum Arthropoda; class Insecta; order Coleoptera; family Staphylinidae; genus Philonthus; species Philonthus spinipes. The sequence goes on from OY720300.1 coordinate 36,945,429, forward strand.
CAAGATATATTTCTACTAGGGAATCTTGCTTAATCCGACGATTCGAAAACATATTTAATCAAGATATTTAAATCCGATATCCTTCTGGAACCGTTGTTGATGTTATTTAGTGCGGACATGTAATTTAAATAGAACTTCCTTAATCTCCTAAAATCTTTAATGCAAATAATCCCCTTTAACAAATTAGCGGTGCAAAAGTTGGCGCGCCATTTTCCCTCCTGCTCCCGGCGAATTTACAATCAGCCTCTCACAATTACAGAAACGCACCCTTTTTAGCCGCCCTTTCGCGCCCCGATCCCCTGATTAATCTTGCAATATTTTAATCCCATCCCTTTTTCTTTTGTTTGTTCCTAACGAACGGTATATTTTACCCGTCGAGTAATTGTCGCAGTTTATGCGATCCGTTCGGCTCATAAAAGTAAACTTTTTTGCCCCTGTCTTCGCCAGTAATCGTTATCTAGCTGTTATAATAAAAGTTCTTGGCGAGTTTTTGGCATTCGGTGAAATTTGGCTAATACAGCCGAGGGTCAATTGAGATAGACATAAATGTTTCAGCGGCGATTATTCGCTTCTTAAACTTGACAAGTTTTGTTTTGATGTGTGAAGTTTTGTGTTTTTTTTTATATGAGGACATTGTAGAAAAATAATTTAATATATATGCCATATTAAATTATACTTATTATCAATCTAATTTATAAATCATTTTTTATATTAAGTAAATACTTTTTCTCTTTGTAATATATAAATTTTCTCATATATAAAATCTTTTGAAAAACTTTTAATTGAATATGTACTCTTTTACAGAATGCATATACGTAGTTATAATTTTCCCTTCTTGTTTTCCTCAATTCCTTTGAGATGTGCATTATCTGACGCAGATTCAACAACAGCTCGCAACTTTACTTTAAATGTTTCAGACAGTTATTAACGAAATACCGCGAGTTATATTTTTAAAATTCCGTTCTGTTGGTTTTGAACTTACATTTTAAATACTAAAATACATACAAATTTAATTCGATTAGTCCAACTATTGTTTTAATAAATTCGCAGAAATTAACTAACTGAAATTAATTCACTAACCTAAAATAAGAAAACATACAAAAAAAACATGTAAAGGTGAATTCAAGGGTAGTATCGCATTTTATGATTGCACATGGTTAATATAGCTTATTTCGAGCAAACTAATTGGTAATTTTAAAAATTGCGTAATTGCCGTGGGACTGTCGTTGCAGTGTGTAACGAACGGCGTTCCGAAGGGATTGCCTTTTAAAGTGATTCGCTCTTTTCAGTATTAATTCAAAGCGTTTGTACATTCCGTTTTTGAAAATAAAAATGTAAATTTTCATTCACATTTTTATATAATAATATTTTTAAATGTATAAATTAAATTTCCCACGTAATAAAAAATGCCCTTTGTATATACAAAGTGGCTAGAAAAGGTGTGACAATCTTCAAGTATATTAATTTCTAGTAATAATCTTAAGTAAATAATGTTTTTGTTGCTTATAACTCTACAGGAGTCAATTTGAATTTGATAAGTATTAATAACAATCTTAAATTTAACAGATTTGTGAATCAGTTAACTTATAATCATTATAATTCATAAAAAAACCGATGCTATATCACTATGAAGTAACCAAACCGTCACTTTTTGTGGATGCATTACCATTAGAGAAACTCATGTGGATTGGTGTTGTCCCATATACGGTAATTAAAAAATGCGCCTTGTCGCTAAAAATGATAATTCGCCAAAAATTGGGGTTCTCTTTCAAACAGTCAGCCAACAAACGACTTCGTCGGAATCTTGCGCCACCCTTATATATTAATAAAATTGAATATATTTATAAATTATAACATTGAATTTTCACAAACGTGTATTTTATTGTAAATTATATTGATTTTATCATCAATATTTATTATTATTATTATTTATTTAACAAAATTAATCAATGAACTACACTACCTGCTGCTTATTGCATATATTCTAACATTTTTGTATTTTTAAATTCGAAAATTGATCTAAATAACTAACTGAAATAAATCATCAACACACTTTTATTTTCAACTCATTTCCCGATAATATAACTTATAGTTGTAATGTAAAGCAAACACCTAATTTAACCCTTTCATTTATAAAGGACCTTGTTTATCCCGAACGGTAAATATAAAGGGTTAATTAACCAAAACAAAGGAAACCGTCGAGGATCCACGCGGATGTGTAAAACCGTTATGCCCTTAACTATGCGAAAAATCCCGTGCGTTCGGAAACGAATTCCCTGGCAGAGAGCGAGCATTTCATAAGTTAAACACATTTAATTACCATCGATTTAGGTAATTGATTATCCGTATTTCGGCCGAGTGTGAAATTAGGAAATTAATTTTCTCAAAGTTGTGCCATATCGCCCAGGTATGAAATTTTAATGATTCAAGGGTTGGTTTTGGATGGGGGATTAATGTTTCCTACGGAATATGACTCGAGTCGATTCGTGGGATTTTCATTAATTACTCTTTCGATTAAATTAAATCGGTTTCTGAGATTATTGATTAATTGACTTCGCTGATTAATCCAACTTCAGATCATTAAAATATTTGTATAAGAAATTAAAGCATTAATTTTTAAAATGAATGCAATATTACGGTAATATATTTATTTATTTATTTATTTAACGGAGGCCATTAAATACAGTAACATACATACATGATACAATGATAATAATTATATAATAATTTAAGAAAAATAATCCTTCGATAATTCGATTCATGAAATTATAATATTAAATAGTATAAGTAAAATACTATTTATAAATATAAACAGTTAATATTTTAATGAAAATACTCACAATTAATACTACTAAAAAATAGCATATTTTAATTATAGCAGCAATTATCTAATCAAAAATTAGCGTTTAGAGAAATGTTAGTAATATTAAACTAAATTGATACAAAGTGTTCTTTTACCACAGAAAGCGGATCTTGCGGTCGGCTCAATGACCATAAATTACGCCAGGGAAAGTGTTATCGACTTCACGAAGCCCTTCATGAACTTAGGCATCAGCATACTATTTAAGGTAGGTCAAGCCACTTAATGGAATTCCAGATTAAATTACGCGTTTTTACGGCTTTAATACCATCCGCACTGCCTTCCCCCATTTTTTCTCTCTTTCCTGCGCGCGTTTCACATATTTCTATCCAGGTGCCGACAGATAAGGAGTCGGCGATTTTTAAGTTTTTAAATCCGCTGGGCTTCGACATTTGGATTTTCGTCATCGGGGCCTTCTTCATGGCGTCGTTTACCCTGTTTACGCTGGCGAGATTCACGCCGTGCGAGTGGGTGAACCCGCGCCCCTGGGAGAAGAACCGACCCCTCGTTAATCAGCTCAGTATGAAAAACAGTTTTTGGTTTATCGCTGGAACCTTGCTGAGGCAATGTTCCGGAGTTAATCCGCAGGTATTTACGTTACATTTGTTCTTTTCTGGAATGTTGTTGAAAGAAGACATCTCCCATTGCCATGTTCAATTAATACATACTTAATTTTATATTGAGATTATTAATAATTACGACCAAGTGAATAAATCCTTTTGTATTGGTTAAAATAAGTACATTAAAAATTTGAATATTTTTTTTATTATTTCTTTCTTTCTTAATCTTATCCTCTTTTACCCGTATTGGGTGTCGAGGTTTTTTATTATTATTTAAGATAGAGAAATTTTCATTACAATAATATACAGGGTGTTGAATAAGAATGGACATAGTTGAATATCTTTCAAAGTATTTATTATTTCAATATAAAATTTGCATTTAACTAATTAAAATCTATTTATGGTAAAATTTATAACCGCGTGCTGTTATACTTTTAAAATTATTCAAAATTATGCCCATTTGACAAAGTTAACTACAGTTTTGACTCACAAAGAGGTGAGCCATAATAGGACAACTTAGAAGATGTATTTTAGGAAGCATACTGGAATCCCAAATTGAAGAAATACATTTTCTCCTGACACCACTAAAGCCATTCTACAACTTTCACAAAAAAATAAAACGTGTAGTATCCATTTTTTCTCTTGATTAGACCCTGCAAATCCAAAATAATTCTGATGCCGTAGGCTTCAAAACACTAAACTTTAAATCACACCCAAGAAAAATATTACTTATTCAAGCAAAATAGTTTGACGTGATAAAATATTTTCGAATGTCATTGTTGTTTTATCAAAGACTACTAAACATAAAAATAAAAGTTTAATGAAAGGTGTATAAAAAATTATTATTTGTAAACTAGTGATATTTTTCTACCTATTCTTCAGTGAAATCCTTTTGAATCATCCCATCGTCCCCCTACATCCAACCTGTCCTTATAAATAAATATGCATTATCTACCTGTACTTGAAAAACTACCTTAGTTTTACTCCTATCACCCCTGTTGTTTAATATGGATTGCATTGCTCTCTCATTTTGATATTCTCTAATTACTTTGATCATTCCTTCTACTGCTCGTATTTTTTTGTTCTTACAAACCTTGCTGCATTAAGATCATACTGCTACTACTCTGTTTTCGCCTTTTTCTCGTTTTAAATCTTTTCACGGCCTCTCTTACTTTTCTTTCAATTTGTCGATATTCTTTATTAAACCATGCACATCTCTTTACAATATCCATTTTTATTTTGTACCCTCAACTCACAGCGACCATTTTAATCTTCTTCAGTGACTTCACTTCCTTCAAATTTATTTTCTCCAGTTTTATATTTATACGTGTCAAATTTCTTAATTCATCTACCAAGATCCATCCTTGATGGAACCAAATATTTCCTCTACCGATACTCTTTTTATATCGTCGTTATTAATACTGTTTGTAACGACATAATTAATTACTAATTATCCCTGATGCCCTAGATTGTGCATCTGTTCAGCACGCATCATCCTTCTTTCAACAATAATAATTTTCATTTAAATGCTACATGTATACCGTCACTCAAAATATAACGTTGTCCTTTTTTACTCTTATTTCATTTGTATTTATGTTTGTTTTTTCTATTGATACCTCGTATTGTCTATATAAAAAGGTTCTGAACTCCTATGTGGACCTTGAAGCTTCCACGAAACGTTCCAGCAGACCTTGTTTCCGGCTATCGCCTTTTCTTCCCTCCAATTGTGTTCCAAGTCTGCACTTCGTCCATGATGGACTTTTTCCACGTTTGCGGTTCTTCTGGACCCTTGCGAATTCCATTGAAGGGCGTTTATAGTGATGTCATTTCCGTCATCTCTTAGGCTGTGGACGATCCATCCCCATTTCCTTTGTATTATCTATTTATCTATCTATTTTAGCAAAAAGGTGCTGAAGATTATCCGTAGACATTTATTGACAAAGGTATATCATTTTTCGGTGACGATTTGCTGACCTTCCACGTTTCACTCCCATATAACACTACTGACTTCACGTTAGTTTTTAAGAAGCTCAATTTTGTTTTTGCGAAATGGAATTTGGCTTTATTAATCCACCAAATAAATCTCCCATTTTTTATCAAAGGCTTTACGTAACTTTTTCAATGTTTTTGATTTACAGAATTCCTATGTCTAGATGAAGCTAAATCTATTTTCCTACTTATTTTCCAATTACCTGCATCACCCGTTTCTTTACTTCAAACTACTTGATTATATTTTGTATACCTTTTTCCATGATTATTTGCTTCTGTTCTTTGTCCATCCCATTACTGATCATTAACCCGGAATAACAATATTATATATTTTATGACTATATTTATTGATATTTCCAAAGAAACGCTTAGAAAGCAATGAAAAATAAAAAAAAATTGATTATAAAAATCAATTTTGTATCGAAGGATATCTTTAAATTTTGATTTAATAGTAATGATAAATGTTTCGCAATAATTGTTGGTACTACAACAAAATTCGTATATATTTTGCTATGTCCGCTAAAAATTGTTGTTCCAAAAATGAAACCAGGTATTATGTTTTTCTCTTTTGTAAATATATAACTACTTAAGCAAGGAATTTTTTTATTATATTTATATTTTATAATCATAATATGTATAATGATGAAAAATATATAATAGAAGTTTAAAAAATAACAGAATATTCGAGCGAACTTAAATGAGTCATGGCTGCGGAGTGCTCGAAGTGGAGTGATTATCATTTTCACACGACACCCGAATGATCATTTCCTTTCTCTGACTTTTAAAGGTGCCGACGAGCCAACAAGCGAGATTATTTTCCTTCATGAACCCGTTGGCGATGGAAATATGGCTGTACGTGTTTTCCGCGTACGTCCTCGTTTCCATAACGATGTTCGTCGTGGCGCGTTTCTCGCCCTACGAATGGCAGAATCCGCACCCGTGTGAAGTGGAAAACGAAACGGTGGAAAACCAGTTTTCCATGCCGAATTCCTTCTGGTTCACCATCGGCACGCTCATGCAGCAGGGATCGGACCTCAATCCAAAGGTACCACGCTTTAAAAAAAATAAATAACATTAAAAAAATAGGCACTCATGGCTTTTACGGAAACACATAATTGGTAATGTTTATTTATTTTCTTTTATTTTTTTAATCCTTTTCTGTAATTAATTGCTATACGGAACATTGTTGAAGATATGCTCTTATAATTTTAATTGTATTTTACTTTTTAAGGATATTTCTTATGACATAAAGAATGACGATATTATTTAATGGGAAAAACAAAATACAAGGATGACATTTAAAATACAATTAAGAAAACAATTAATATTATATTAAATGTGCTTGAATAATATCAGCTATCTAAGATTTTGTAAATAGAAAGAGTATTATGTGAAGAATGTGAAAATAATTTATTAATTATTTTCAAATCATTTTTATTTAATATTTTATTTAATATAAGATTTTGTATTTTACACATTAGTAGGAAGAAATTATTGATTTGGAATTCATTAAAATTATTAATTTTTATATTACAATTTTCATTATTATGTATACTGGAATAAAAGTAATGCAACACCCCTTATTAGAAGAAAGGAAAAGCGATAACGCCTTTACTCCTTTATCTCATTTTTTTGTGTGATTTTACACAAAAAAGCAAATTTAATAATGTTAGAAACCAGTCACCAGTTCTACTCTGATCTTTCTGAGCTTCCTTGCTAAAATGCTTAGAATACATTCACCCCGTCGATTTCTGTATTGCTAGTATGGGAAAGATAGTCTGAAGAAAATGACTATCAGCAACAAAGCGTTCAGGCAAGCCTAGACTGTTTGCGATACGTAATCGTCACGACCCTTAGCGGCAATTTCGAGATGACTTTGTTGCAGCAACAAGACGTGAGGTTCCTATGCAAACAGTTAATCTAAGAGTTATTGCCATGGCCCTTTATGCGTTCCGTCCATTTTGGGTGCTACCGATGAATCCGATGCACAATCTCATCACTTGGAATGGTGTCAAGCCGGATTCAACTGAAATTTCATTTGCTTCAGTGATGATTCCGGATTCTGCTTAGGAGCCTATGATGGACGTAGACGTGTCCGTCGATTTCGTGGTGAAAGGCAAAATGTAGAGTTTGCTTTAAAACTTCACACATCTAATACCCCATCATGTTATGGAGCTCTATATGTCTTGTCCTCTTGGTGTTTATTAGGTGTAGTCTAACATACATTTAGACTATCCCAAACACCATTTTTTCTGCAGCACAATGCCAGGCCGCACACGACTACTCAGACCAAGGACTTTATACAAAATTCTGGTGTAGAGGTTTCATTTTGGCCTGCAAGATCCCTCCCCTGATTTATCGCCAATAGAATATGTGCATTGGAACAACACTTAAGCGATTGCCACAGCGCATCTGTGTTCAGCAGGCCTGAGACCGCTTGCCACAAGAAGATATCGACCGCGGCGGGACAACTCATTATCGATTTTTTGTCAGTATTTTTTGTTCATCCTGCACCAAATTGTAATCATTTGTTCTCATGAAAACTCTGCATTCAAGTAGGCCGCAACATCAACCACGGCACAGATGCCGTCGAATCTGCCAAGAAGGAGATCGACCTCTGGTTCACCGAAAAGGAACAGGTCGAATGGAACCCGACCACCAACACCTGGGTCTACGAGGATTAAATTAAGATTAATTTTAAGCAAATGTGATATACGAGTTGCATTTAAATTAACAATAAAATAAACTATTCGTAATAAAAAAAAAACTGAACATAAATTTAATACAAAAAACATTTAAATCATTTTTATTTTTGGGTGTTGCATTACTTTTGAGCTTCAGTGTATATATAACATAACGATAATTAATTAAGTATATCACACAAAAATAATTTAATTGTTAAATGACTATGGATAGGTCTTTCTATCTGAATTTTGAATGAACAGTCTTTGAGTTATTATTTGTTAAAACGGGTCATGATTGCTAAAGTCATTCTATAAGTCAGTTATTCTAGGCTATTCCGTACGAGAAATATTAAGTTTAACGTAAACGTTATTTTTTACCATCACAGGCTAAGCGGATTTTGTAAAAGATTATACATACTAAGAAAGTGAAGTTGAATAAATAAAGCACTAATAACCTTTCTTCACACTTTATTTGTGGATGGATTTGTTAAATCTATTGATAATGGTCACTTTGTGTCCGAAATGCACATTTGGTAAAACAAATAAAGTGTGAAGAAAGGTTATTAGTGCTTTATTTATCAATTCAATTTGATCTTCACGTAACTCAATCAATCAATTTAAAGTGAAGTTAATTAATAATATACAATTATACTTAATATATCCGTACAGAACAGTCCCGATTATTTATTATTTTCAATTTATGCATTACAGTTTTTATTTATTTGCAAAAAATGAATTTTACTGCACCACAAAAGTATTGAACGATAATTTTCAAACATATTTCATAATATTAAAACACACAACTTAATAAATAACCTGCACGTTTTGCATGCCTGTATTTTTTTTATTTTCACATGACATTCAGTGCAGGCTATACTTACAGTGCAAATTGTTACTCCCCGTGATTTACGACTGAACGTACAAATTCTGACGCGTTTCGCACAAAGCATAAATATATAGCATCCCTCAAAATCATCCGCGGAATTTATTGGGCACACGCCGCACAAAAGCTGCTGCACACCGGGTCACTGACAATTTGCAAGTGTAATTATTTAATGTGTTTGTTGGGCGTCTGTTTCGCTATAATATTCCTGAAATTCATTTGCAAACAATGCCGTGTCTGTTTTTATTATTTTCGCCCCTTTTTAGATTCGTTTTCACAATGCATGAGGATATACTTTTTTTTTTTTAATTGAATTTTCCTTGTTTTATCGGGAGCAAATGCATTTTCTGTACATTGAATTTATCCAGGTGTTTTTAATTGATGCTGTGATATTGATTCAATAAAATCAGATTCTAAATAATCACATTGTTGAAGTAATCAGGTATTTTACAATTTACTAAACTATTTTCGTTTAAGGTGAATTTCAAACTCATTTCAATAGTAAATAAAGGGGTTTTCAACAAGAACATTGTTTCTTAATACAAAATACAGTGTGATCAACAATGATTTCAGATTACGTAACACACATTTTTCCCAAAATAAATTAACTATTTAATCATAACTCTATATATACTTTTTACACATTAAACTGCTCCGGAATTATGCTTCGCAATGTCAAATAACTACACGCGACGCTGCTAGTATCAAATATAGTTACTATATTAATTGTTCCTTGATATAAACTTGGAGCGATAAAAGTCCGCACATTTTTCGGCGGTAAATGTAACTTGTCTACAATCATTGTTGATCACTCAGTAGAATACAGAATAAAATACACATATCAATTTTTGTATCTAAATTAACAATCATATTTTGCAAAAATAGTTACCTTATTTGGTACATAATTAACTCACGGGTTGTGAGTTTTAAGGTTAAAAATCCTTTTTCTTCTTATAAATACTTTGTCATTAACATAACCCTACAAAAAGTAATCCAGTTGTGTTAAATCATATGTTCAGGCCAGCCAAGTAAGAGCTGCATTTCGTGAATTTATGCGATCGGGAAATTCAATGTAGAACTCAGTGTCTGTGTTACTAGTGATGCCGTCTTGTTGAAACCATATATCAATGATATCTTTATTATAAAAAATGCTTTACTAACAATTGGATAGCACAATCCATTTAGTGTATCCGCATTTTCAATCGAATTTCCGTAAAAAAAGAATCAATCAGATAGCGCAGTATACAGTAACACATTGAGTATGTAAAAGCAAAACAATCGGTATTGGATTTTCGGAAAAACAAAATGAAATTGAAATTAGGCTTCGTCTAAAAAAAAATGTTTTTTTATAAAAACTAACGACTGTTGTTGGACGAATCTATGGCGATTCAAAGTCAAATCTTTACGCAAAAATCGTTATCTGTTGAGAATCTCGAGGAATTGATAAATTCGGATTTTTTTCAACACTGTGGCTCACGACTGCAATGTTTTCACTTGAACGACCTAGTTGAACATGTGCACATTATGTACCGAGCCTGTCGACTTAAAATTTTCGACCAAATTATAAATAGCGATCTCAGAAATAACCGAAAAACATTACGAAACATAACTTTTACAGATCCATTATCTTCATGGTGGATTTTTGTTATTCTGAAGTAATTTTCTGGCGAAATTGAATGTATTGTAATAATTTCCCAAACTTCTGTTACTTATATAAAAAATGTAAGTGTCATGGTATTCCTATTTGCCCGTATTGAAAACAATGTTGTTATTGAAAAAGTTTTTATATTCATTTAAAGTCACTACTTTATTTCGACTGAAATAAATAAATAAATTTGATGCTCATTCCACTTTTATATTGAATATATTTTTGTCTGTAATTTTATTTTCTAAAATGCGTAATTAACGAGTAAAATGGAATAGAAATTCTGGAAAATAATGACCTATGCTTATGTGCCATCTAGAAAAATGTAAATGATGTTAACATCCACTAAGCACTAAACACATAGTGGACATATGAATAAGGGAAAGCATAAGGAAGCAGACAATTCCATCCATGGGATAAAATTCTATTAACTAATTTTACAATGGTATTTGTTTTGATTACATTATAACAGAGACATTTAAAAACAATAAAATATTATTTAAACTACCTTTAAACTTGCAATAAAATTCTACACGAAAATGTTATTAAAAACAATGTTTTATGTAAGATTTACAAACCTACGATACTACAAATATATTTTCTAAAAATACTAACATTGCAATAAAAACTAATTAAATTATAAAGACCCTGAATCTTAGAAATTTTCCAAGCCAATCATTTCACAGAAGAATCATTTTTAAGAAATATATACTTAGATAGAGAAAAATAAACCTAAAATATTATTGATTTTTAACTTACATACCTTTAACAAAATCGTTCATTATTTTATTCTAAAAAGTAAAATACACTGTCCTCATACTTTTTTGGTACCCGCATGCTGCACCCGTTTATGTCAGTTTCTGTTTCTGTCTATCTTTTCATGTTTCCCTCTACACTTGCATGCTCCAATATAATGATGAATAAAGAAAGATAGAAACAAATAGTACAATATTTCATATTACTGTGATTTGTTAATAAAACATGATTATTTACGATTATTTTTTTTTCTGAATTTTACAATGAAACACATTACTACAATATTAATCATGTTTATTAATGTTATCGCAGATTAAATGGGTGCTTATTTTTTTTGTACATGCGTGGTACCTGAATTGTATTTGGACTGATTAATTAAAAAGTATTCAAAACATAAATATTATATTTTTTTAAATAAATTAATTTGAAACTGCGTTCATTTTGGGACACTCTTCATGTGTCAGACCGGGGATATAGTGAATGACCTGTTAGTTGATTTAGTAATTGATGCTAATTTTTGTTCCTAATATAGCCAAACAATGGACAATAAATAACAAGTTCAATTTGATCCGTCGTATACTGTTTATGACAGTTAATAAAATAAATAAAATTGCATCGTTTAAATATGCTTGCAATACGTTGAAAGGGATTTTATTAAATTGAGCATATGTTTAAATATGTTTGCAATACGTTGAAAGGGATTTTATTAAATTGAGCATATGTTTAATGAAATGAAATCCTCACTCTATACAATTATAAATATATATTTTTATTATTTAATTGAAGCAATAATTGTCAATTTATTACACCAGCGTGTGGGGATTTGCGATTTCAATAGGTCGTTTTTCATTTCGAAAGTAATAAATCTGATGGTATTAATAGAGGCGTCTCCGGCGTCGCAGTGCTGAAAAAAATATGGACGTCGCCCCATGCAAAAAAAAGTCATGGCCGAGGGGGTAATTTATGTCAGCTTTTTGCGGATGATTTAGTATTGTTATTATATTACGAAAATTATACGTACTTTGTATGCAAATCATGTTTATAACACTAAAAAATTACCTTATACATGTCATCAAATATTCATACAAAATATTAATAACATCATAATAAGAATATTAAGAATGGCGTTAAAATTATCAGAAAAAAATATAAATGCTTTATTGCAATTATTTTTTGTATTACCTACGATTAAAATTAATGGTGAATTTTAATTTAAAATTTATAAAATAAATGAGTACTTTTTTTATATAAAATCACACAAGTAATATTAATACTTTTCATCATTCAAGAGAATTATAAATCACTGAAATCTTTAATAATGTCGCTCGAAAAAAAAAATCCCAAGATAGTTTTACTTATGCGGGTAATAAATTTACTGGTGCACATTAATACAGATTAGCTTCTTATAGAAGCGGAAAAAGTGTGAAGTGAAACATGGCAATGGGGGATGTCGAATTGATTTGTCTTATAATTTTAATACGATTACGTTGTGGCTTCGTTTAGGCGACGTCGACGAGGATTGTCGGTGGAATTTGGTGGTTTTTCACGTTGATCATAATATCCTCTTACACGGCGAATTTAGCGGCTTTCCTCACCGTGGAGCGGATGATAACACCCATTGAAAACGCCGAAGACTTGGCGGGACAAACCGAAATACCTTACGGAACGCTGGAAAGTGGTTCGACAATGACTTTTTTTCGGGTGAGTAAATATGCAAGCAATTTGAATAAATAAAACTGGCTGAGTTAATTTTTTATTATTTTTATTAGTTTTAATGCTATTTTTATGTAAATATATGCAACAAAGGGCGTAGCAGGATAAGATGGTTGTGTGCGCATCTTGAATTATATATAAAATCTATACCCCTATACCACCATTATGGTAGATGGGGATTTTAGATTATATATATATATATATAAAATCTATATTACAAATGTGAAAAAGTGACATTAGCCTCCACATTAACATTGAATTGTTTCCAAAATGCGGTAAAAATGTATTTTTTTTAAGTAATCGATTATTAATTCTGTACAGTCAGTTTAATGCAATTCAACTGATTTGACAAAATACTTAAACATAATTTTTGAGGAGAAAACAGTTCTTATACCGTTTTGGTGTGTATTCCAAGCATACATTGCTCAATAAAAGAAAAAAAAGAAGGACATTGACGACCATAAAAATATCATAGAGCCATCTCTTTCCATTGATCCAAAAGCAATATTCAGGATAAGATAAGTGTCAATCAAACCCATACCACTGAAAATTTGTTTATCTGACCAGAATACGGCATCATCTATCCGCAAAGCTACGCATTTATTACAAATTCACATAGCAAATTCACTCAACGCAATCATTTAAAATCGTTAAATGAGAGCTTAATTTAATAGAAGGTTAGGGTGAAATATATCTGACCGTAAAATATATGAATGCAACTCCGCGCATTGTTAAATCTCGTTCCAATAATGCTGTGCCTAATAAATCTCAACCGAAAAACTATTTAATTTCTTAGATGAAAACTTACCCAATTGATTCGTAATGCTGCCTGTTGTATTTACGATGTAATAATACTTATCGAAACATGGCTAGATGTTTATGTGAGTTAAAATTAAATTTTGTGAATTATATTGTTTGAAGCATAGATCCTCACTAACAACAAATAAATGTAAAGGCAGAGGTGTTGTTGTTGCTATTAGGTCGGATATTAACTGTATTAAATTAGACAGTTTCGCCAATTGTATTCAATATCTAAATCAACAATAAACAAATATTGGGTGTTTGTTATATTCCACTATTATCTCCACCAATAATTTATGAATAATATGATGCTGATATGGAGCAGATCTGTGTTGATAATTCCTCATTGGATTTTATTTTCCGTGGCTATTATATTTTTTCCTCTGCTTTTTTGGATCTACGCGGTTTTAATTTTTTATCATATTTAAAACACATATTAAAGTAATGCTTCAATTTTGCTAACTCACGCCAAGTATTAATGATGTTTTCGTTGACTTGTGATACATTTTCATCAACTTCTTTAATTCACCATTAAAGAACATCACGTTTTTATTTTGAAAATGGGACCGTTTATCTTGATATCTGCACTGAATCGATCCAATAACGCCATTTTCTATTCGCTATTTCTAGCTTTGCCTTTATTAAGATAATAAATGAATAACATTCCATGCGCGTCCCAAAATAGGGATGTCATAATCTTACCAATCGACTTTTCAGTTTTTGATCGCTTTGGACGACTATCATCTGCCGCTGTTCACTAAACTTTCAATGTTTTTGATCCATGAGTGTAGTGGTGGATTCATGTTTTATCCATTATCTCATACCAACGGAAGAAATCTTTTGTATTTTGCTTAAACAGCTCCAAACAGCGCTCTGAATCGACAACGCATTATTGTTTTTGGTTTAGGCACATGCCTAAAATTTCATGTAAAATTGTAAAGATACTACCTTTTGATATCTTCAAAGTGTCAGCTATCTTCATTTTAACATAATCAGTATATGATTATGTAAAAGTGCCAAATTTAAACCTACCCTCTATCCCTATATAATAAGCGAGTTCCTCATGATGAGACCCGAATTTAAGACAATTCGTTTCCGTTTTAATATTTTTTTAGAGAATTATAAATATATTTTGTGTATATTGTCATATATCAGTTAGCCCCAGGTGTGTCGTAACTGGCAGAATGGTATAGCGAAGACGGTGACATATAAATACAGTATTACAGTTTATCAATCGTACGTATAATTATATTTATTCTCGAAAAAAATCATTGCTTTTGGCTATTTTTAGCAATTGTATCGAAGGATCTATAATAAATGTAAAAAAATATGTGCTGTATTTTTAGGTGTAATAAAATCAAACGAATCAAACAACGGATTGCACTGAAATACAAAATATATATGGTCGAATAATTTCGAAAAAAAACGCAATTAAATGACATTTTGGTCATATTGTTTTAATAGTACAACACAATTTTTATATTGGCAATTAAAATAGTGCAAGCCGCCACATACATTTTATTTTTGAATAAAGCTAAGAAGATAAGAATTTAATTGATATATTAAAATGCAATAATGTTTGCGCTACATAAACATTATTGCATTTTAATATATCAATTAAATTCTTATCAGCTTCGGTGCTGGAATTTGTTTTATATTATAATTTTTGAATATAAAAAATCTATATTAATTGACTCCTTAATTTTGAAGCAGTAATATATGTGTGTTTATTTATTTAATTCAGGATTCAATGATTGAAACATACAAAAAAATGTGGAGATTCATGGAAAACCGAAAACCATCCGTGTTCGTACCCACATACGAAGAAGGCATCCAGAAAGTCCTGGAGGGCAACTACGCCTTCCTGATGGAATCAACGATGCTCGACTACATCGTCCAGAGAGATTGCAACCTGACGCAAATCGGCGGTCTCCTCGACTCGAAGGGCTACGGCATCGCCACCCCTATGGGCAGCCCCTGGAGGGACAAGATCTCCCTAGCCATTCTCGAACTACAAGAAAAGGGCGAGATCCAGATGTTGTACGACAAATGGTGGAAGAACTCGGGCGACACCTGCACCCGCAACGAAAAGGGTAAGGAATCGAAGGCGAATTCCCTCGGAGTCGACAACATCGGTGGAGTGTTCGTCGTGCTGCTCTGCGGGCTCGCCTTCGCCGTCATCGTGGCCATTTGCGAGTTTTGTTACAACTCCAAAAAGAACGCACTTACGGAAAAGGTAATTCTCTTAGTGCTGGAGTATCGTTTACGAAAGGGACGCTTTAATTTGATTAACCTTTTATTCTAATAAACTTAGAAATTCAGTTGAAATTCCATTGATGGCGTAAATTTATAATATTGCTCACAAATTTTATTACCTCGTGAATAGTCTTCTTCATAAAACTTAAGAAAAATCAATTACAGAATAATTTACATTATATTTCTACATATATATAAACATTATTTTCGATTATTAAGAAATTTTCTTAATTACCAAAGTAAACTAAATTAAACAATAAAATAAATATTTTTACAAACTATTTGCAGTATTTCAATTATCAAGAAATACAAAATATATACTATACTCTATATAAATCATTAAAAATCTATCAATAAAACAAATAAAAACATAAATTAAATAAAATAATTTAAATTCTTGGTCACTTTTGGGTGTTTCACCAAAAGTTAAAGTTATTTAATTTAATCTGCGTTTTTATTTATTTTTAATAGTGTTCGGGCAAAATGTACTTTCCTTTAGTCAAAGGATTCACCCGTGATTTTAGTTCTTTGGTAATAATAAAAATGTTTTGTTTAACATGTCAAAATATATTACAAAATAAACTTAACAAAATGGATACAACCTTTGCGCTCGAGAGTTAGAATTGAACTTAACTTAAAACTAAATATTTTATAAAGGAAACTTGTTGTAATAAAAGCGGAATTTGTGAAAATAAAAAAGGGAGAAATAATAAATATGGAAGTAAAGTAATATTTATAGATTGCACAAAAAAAGAGAGAGAAAGATACGAGCTAAGGGTCGGTTGATTATCTCAGGTAGATTTTTTGAAATATGGAAATCAGCTACGCACGATTTCTTCGGAAATGTGCAGATGCTTAATGACCGAAAATACCCTTAATCCGCACTATTGTGTTGCAGATTGGAATGTCTTATAATCCCAAATCGGGTATTTACAAAATATCGCAATATTTGTATACTGTTAATAAAATTAGCATAAAAACAAACTGCAATAAAGTATACAATAGAGGTATTAGAAAAAATACAATTATAAAAATAAAATATTTTAACAAATAAGACTAAACAAATAGTTTTATTAAATATTCATATATATTTTAATATGGACTACCAATGTTTAAATATATTAGACAGAATCAATTTATAATTATTTTAAATTAAAGACAAACGCAAACCAAGGTTATTCTTGCTTTGCTCAATGTAAAATTTGCCCTTAAGTTACATTCTGTAATTACTCAGGGAAATTTAATCACAAACGCTAATTGAGTTCTTTTTTTTAAGTAATTTTTGTAATACTCAACTCTGTCTGAAAAAATAATAAGCGCGGCGGTGTATAATTATTTTCTGCGTGTAATCGTAAACCAGCAGAAAATTAATCTCAGTTTTTAATTAGCGGTTTCGCATTTATTTAACCGAGTACAAAATCATAAAATTTGTAAGCCAGAGAATCGGGACAATTAATAATAAATTTTCATAGCCGGTTAGGCAGTGTGTGATAGGATAGTTTGTGAGTAAATTTATTTTTGTTTTAAGTAGATATCAAATATTGCAAATAATTTAGTAAAATAATATTTGAACAATAGAAATACACCTCAAAATGTAAATCTTAAATATTCAGGAATTAAAAGAATATTGTTATTTTGTGGTGCATTTCAGAGTTAGAATTAAAATAATTTTAATATTGTGATGCATTTTCATTGTTCAAATTTTACTTATTTGACTATTTATAATGTTTGATTTTTTTAGCAAATATAATTAAAAAAAAAACATCATCTTATTGTACACCAATACGTTTCTAATTATTAAAATAAAATTATTTTCCTTCCTCCTATTTGTTTTATCGAAACTAAATGTAAATAATATTCCCATCTTCAATATTGCTGATATTTCAAATTTAACATTTATTTTCACTTCATTTTTAATGTTAGTCGTAATAACTTTAATTTGAATCAATCTGTTACTTGATCTATAAACATTAATTAACCCAACAAAAATTAAGACTTGTTGAGTAATAAATGAAACACTTTTTTTACTTTGTTTGTATAAACAAAAGTTTGTTTTGATAATGACACGTTAAGGTTGTCGAAACTATAGTCAAAAATAAATTCAATTCGAGTTATACAAACAAAGTAAAAAAGTGTTTCATTTATTACAATTGAATTACAATGTATAACAGAGTGGAAGCCTCAACAATTAACAACTTGTTGAGTATCCTGAAGGATTGCAGAGTTGCATATAAATATGATTTTTTGATGAAGTTTGTCATGTTTTTGAGTGGTAAAGAACTATCTGTTCTATAAATTCCACCATCCCAGTTATTAGAGACCACTTTATTCCCACATCATCCCGCCCTTTGCTCTCCATTTGATTGCATCCTTGTACCGACCACATGAACCTCCCTGGTTCCTTTCACTCTTACCCTCTCCTTCATCATTCATGTTTTCACTAATCCCACCACATTTTGTAATTTAAACTTATTTTTTTTGTAGAGATCAGCAACAGCTCCACATCAGTCCCTTTGCGCTGAAATGGGAGGGGAATTGTGCTTCGCTCTTCGTTGTCGCGGTTCCAGGCAAAGACCGGCTCTTCGAAGACAATGTTCAAAATGTCTTCCTGGGGCTACTTATGTGGGCGCAACGTTGGAAATACCGCCACATCCGCCATTACCTCCATCCAGGTTGCCACCTTCAAATGGACTTGCATCGCATGTTTGCCCAGAAGATCAAATGGTAAAAATATACAAGATAATTTGTTAAGAATTAAAAGTGTTTTAACAAACTAGATTTTGTTAATTTATGTTCCGAAGTGAAATATCGGAAGAATCAAGTTTTATCATTTTTTAAGCGTATGGTGATTGGAAATGAGAAATGGGTCATCTTCGACAATAAATATCTTCGAAAAAGATCGTTGTCAAAGGCTAGCAATGCGCTCTGCTTAAATTAACGCATAGGACGCATTGTGAGCTGCTCCAGCCTGACCAAACACTTAATTCAGATGTATACGGTTCAATTGCTGACCTGACCGTTTGAAGCAGGCAATAGGCTAGAAACGACCGGAATTAATAACCAATTCCGGAAGGGATTTGTGTCCCATAAAGACAACGCCAGGCCGCATATATCAAGTTCCGTGAGCTGGGTTGGGATGTTTTTATGCATCCTCCTTATAGTCTGGACATAGCATTAAACAACTGTCACCTTTCCAGGGCGTTGCAAAATTTCCTTATGGGTGTAAAACTGGCTGCAAGAAAGGCCTGTGAAAATCATCTGTTCCAGTTTTTTGCCAATAGTGACGAGGACTTCCATGAGAAAGGAATCATGAAATTACATTCAAAATGACAACGAATAATCGAACAAAGCACCATATATTTGACCTAAATCCGATAACTCTAACTATATTAAATAAAGGCTTGAAAAAAGTGTAATAAACATGGATCAAACCCAATATTTCAGTTTAATAGACTCCAACATGATTAATTCTGATTTACTTAAGCAGTTTAATATTTTTAGTCGATATATATATTGCATGAACATTAAAATATATTGATTTTTTCGTAGGATGCTTTATTTTGAGTTATTTTGATTTGTCAGGTTAAATGTTAGGTCCGTTATATACTAAACAAATTATATTTGAAATTGTTTACCACAAAACTATACTTTTTTTTTAATTTCCAGATGAGCAGAATGGCGTTACCCGTCGATCTCCAACATCACATTCACCAACATGAACCAATCCGACACGACTTCGAACTGTCTTAAGCGGCACAGTCAAATACATTTATATTTTCTTAGTGTATACATAATAAGGCAACATTATTCGAGAAATTTTTCTATAATTAGGTTTACGGCGGGAAGTCGTCGATCTTACCGTCCTTTCCATGACTTCCCGCCCACAAACGTCACCTAGGCTTTAAATCACACACACACATACATATTATGTAGTTGGTGGAATGTATATAATATTTATTAATGGAATAATTGTGATATGTGTTTCAGAAAAAAACAAAATAAATAAATGTGAGGAACGTGTCTGAAATTAAATAAATGTAATAATTAAATTTAAATTAGTCTTTAAATTGTGATTATGTTTTTTAGCATTACCTATAATTGTAAACCATGTTTTAATATCACAGAGTTTTCTAATTGCATTTAACAGGGTTTTTAGATAAGATATGACAATCTTCAAGTGGAATGACTCATCGATTATTTTCTGGTAATGTTGGTAAAAATTTTTGTATCGTTGCTTGTAACTCCACACGAACTAATTCAAGCAGATATAAATTTGGAATCGGTGGATTGAAAAAGTGTTTTTCTA
This sequence comes from Philonthus spinipes, assembly GCA_963082785.1. NCBI lineage: Eukaryota > Metazoa > Arthropoda > Insecta > Coleoptera > Staphylinidae > Philonthus > Philonthus spinipes. Next base: position 36,965,882 of record OY720300.1, read on the forward strand.
CTCCAGCATTTTAATCTGTCAACTATAATTTCAATAACGGTTTTATAATGTAAGGGCCGTTTTCACACACAAGAATTCTCGCAGAAAGTTGTGCGAGAATAATATATAAAAGTTTTGATATAATTATATATATAAAAATATTTTTCCTGTTTTACACAGCAAATAATTATTGTGTAAATAAGCAGAGCAGATTGTTTTTACAGTCGTCCAATACAAGCAGACGCGCCATTATGTAGTATGCTATTGCTTAACATTATTGAGAGATTGTTTTATATAATTCTTTTCTAGATTATTTTGAACATGTTCAATATATTTCTCGCGAGAATTCTCGCAAGAAATATATTATAAAAATCGTTGTAATGCACATGCGCAAACTTATAATGTTTTTCAATATATAATTATATTATGAATTTATGCGAGAATTCTTGTGTGTGTAAAACGGCCCTAATTCATTATAAATGAAATAAAAAAAAATAAAAAGAATTATAAAATAATAAATAAATTATTACCTATTTTAGCTACTGCGATATTTTGACCTATGATACATAAGTAATTCAAAATATCATAAATATAAAAAAGAATCTCTTGATATCTTGAATCGAAACCATAATATATTAGAAACAAATTTATTCATGTACCTCAAAGGCGGTCACTTCGTTTAAAAATAAAATTTATTATTAAACAGTTTTATATTTTTGTTGACAAATAATTTTAAAATTTCGCAAAAACAACTTACGCCTACTCGGCTGATTCTGCGAATAAAATGTTAACAACCCAAGGATCGGACCACTCTTCAATGTCGTTCAGGTAGTGAAAGTTACGATAACCTACATTAATTTATGTAATTCTCTCCGTGCGAATGTTTAGTATCGTGTCTTTATTTACATGCTGCGAACATCACTGAACGAAATTGCGTTGGGATTCAAAAACATATGTAAGTAATAAAATAAATGTTTTTCATTTGTAGTATAATTAGTTATCACGAATAACGCGCTTGTGTGATTATTTAGTTAATAATGGCATTCAGGTGTTATTTCGATTATCATTTTCTCATTTTAAAAGATGTTTATATGATCTTCAACTGTTCAATATTGGTTGATGTTAATATTTATTGCTATCGTTATAACATTTAGTTGCATCTTATTAATCCTGGTGAGCTTGAATTTATGTTGTTATTAACTATTTTTGATAGTTTGTTGATAAAATTTAAATATACATCAGATACAATAATATATATTTTTCGTAGTATTGATATTTACAGTACATGTTTTGTAAAAAATGGGAATCCCTAAGAAATAAATTAATAAATAATTACTTTTAGATTTTCCACAATTTTATTAATTAGTAAGAAATATTTTGTACAATATGTAAGTATTTTCAGAGACGTATAATATAATCATAATATACCAAATATATCTGACCAATAAATAGGACAGAAAAAAGACAATTAATCGATGATTGGGGCTTTTACTTGATGAAACTCTATAATAAACTATTTGTAAATAAAACAACTGTTTTTTTTTTATTTTTCACAAAATTTATTGTTACAATTATTTCGCCAACACAGTCGCATCATCAGACAGGTGATTAATCCTATTATTTTATTATTGTAACTATTCATTGTATCATGTATGTATGTTACTGTATTTAATGGCCTCCGTTAATTAAATAAATAAATACCACTGTGTTGGCAAAACAATTGTAGCAGTATTTCTACAATAAATTTTGTGAATCTTAAAAAACTGTTATTTTAATCACAAATAGTAAAATACAAATTTTTAATTTTATAATATACAACTCTGCATATTCTACCCCAAGAAGAATTATTTTTGTATATTATTTGTCCATATTGTAAGAGCCTCTGTATTAAATTTAATTTAAAATATAATTAAATTCAATCACACTTATACTTATTATCTATTACATACATTGTATGACTTTTTGAAATATATTGATGTGCCAAACAAATCTGTAAAAAATACATGAAATAATCTAATATATTATCACAACAATGAGGAGATTATATTAGTTTCAATTAACCTATCATAAAATATATTTTATTGTTAGAAATAAAAGTATTTTATATCAATAATTTACACGAGTTAATAAATTTTTTACACTTCGCTTTTTAATTTGTAAAGAAGCCTTTCAGGTATTTATATTCTAATTATATTGTAGAAACCTTAGGACCCCTCTCTAAATATTTTAATTTTCTCGTGATTTTTTTTTTTAATTCAAAATTAACACTTAATTAAGTAGTCTAAATTTTAAATTAAAAAAATATAATATTTTATGTAAATTAGTTCAATACATCCAAATAATAAAAAACCTTATCATTCAAAAATAAACAATAGATCATTTGCCGCTTATAATCTCGAACAAATCCAGTCTATCATTTATCGATTATCTGTTAATTTTTACAGATACCGTACACGCTCATTAATCTCGCTCCGTTTGCCCACATACCGCAGTATCGGGAATTGGCGAAAGCCGGCGGGAGGAGAAAATGACGATAAACTCCTGGACGGAAAATTATGGCGACGATAATTACAACGGCTACAAAATGTCTGCACTCAACAGGGACCAGTGTTACATGACTGTAGTCAATAAACATTTGGAGAAGCTTTATTTGTACGAGAAATACGAGGATTGTCTCGGGGTGAGATTGATGCAATGATATTTTTAACCCTCGTTCGTGACTATAAATCATTGACGCACCAATATTTCACATGAATTTAATTAAGTTTGATTGAGTTTGGGTGCGGATGTGACCAAATATGTTTTACAGAAAAAAATTAAATACAGAATTTTACAGAAAATTTAAATAATATTGTAATCATAAATATAATTAATGTTATATTATATAATTATGAGCTGTGTGAAAGTTGAATTAAATATAAAAAACATCTTAAGTACATACGATATTAAAAATAAAAATGTGAAGAAATGTGTAAAAGTGTTTCTTATACTTAATTAATGTTGGAAATATAATAAATAAAATATCTTAGTTATTCTGATGACAATAATTGTCTTCTATAAATGCATTTTTTCCATAATTTATTTAATAAATTGTATTACTTGTACTTCCAGTAAACCAATATATTAGCCATTGTTCATTAATTTTAATTAATTTAATAAAGTAATTGTTATATATAAAAAAGGAAGTAATTTAACTATCCATTGTAAAACATTTGTTTTAAAGTACGTATATAAGTCAGAACATCACAGTAGCTAAAGAGGAAATAATTTAATAATTATTTTCATATTATTTTTTATTTAATTTACAATTTCTTTTTAGTGTCCATACACTTACAAGTCAACAATCAATCAAGCAACACCAGACACTCAAATTCTAAACACTAAACGACCCATGAGGTACAGACTTCTGAATGAATTTGTGGCGAGTTCTCCTGAAAATTCCATGAATCACGTTGTGGGTGATGAATATTTTAAAATGGAGTACGGGGAGTTTGGTATATACCACGTAAATTTAACATCGGAAAACTCTTACGTTGTTGAAGAATATAAGGAACCCGTTAGTATATATTTCCGTGAGTAGTTTGAATCTATTGAGTATTGAATATATTAATGTATTATCTGTGTGTTTTTTTAGCGATTATTACTGTGACGCTCATTTATGCCGTAATATTTTCTTTAATAAGGTTGCTAGTTTATTTGTGGGATAAAGCGGCAGAAAAGAAGGAAGAGAGAAAAGAAGGAAAGGTTAGACTAAGGTCTTTGGACACGTTTAGAGGGTGAGTGTGATTGAAATTTATAATTTCAGCTTATAAAATGAGAGTTTTTTTTTCTAACGTCATTGAAAATAATTGACAGCAACATTTTATGAAGAAAGTATTACCACATTTTGTCTATGGCGTTACTAAGCTCGTTCACCGCTATAACAAATGTCTTAATCGTCAATTTAATTATTAAAAAAATGTAGTCAAGATTAAATTTTTGGCTATTAAAATTATTTTTTTGTATTCAATTAGCCTTATTGGAGGTTGATAAAAAGACAAGCAAATATAATTAATAAGCTACAGAATTAAAGCAATACAGTTGATATATACCATCAAAATATGAATAAAAAATATTGTCTATATATTTTATTAACAGCCATTAAAAACATTTAATAACAGTCTTAAAAAAACATTTAATAACAGTCTTAAAAATCAACAGATAAAAATATGTATAATTCAATTCTAACTAATTATTTTTAAATTATTGTTTAAAATATATTTACAAAAATGAAAACTTCTCAAACCAAGTATTGTGTTCCCTTTAGGATCAGTATAGTTTTAATGATATTCGTGAATTACGGCCATGGAGGATATCCAATATTAGAGCATGCAATATGGAATGGACTTTGCATCGGCGATTTAGTCTTCCCTTGGTTTATGTGGATCATGGGAGTTTGCATACCGATGTCAATAAAATCAATTAAGAAAAACGGAATTTCCAAATCGAGTGCTTTCGTAAATATTACACGAGTAAGAACCTTTGCTTTTAATCTGTTGTTTAAAATAATTAATCTGTTAACTGAATTATTTATTGACATTACAAAATAAAACCAGAGAACCTTATCATAAAGTTACTTTATGTATATAGATATAAAATTTAATATCTTTAAATGTTACAATCTTATAGCCTTCTACGAAATATTTCTGTAGGATACAATAAACAATTATAAGATTGTAATAGAAAATATTTTTATTCACTTGGGCCCTCTTATACAAAATTTTCAATTTTTTCAATTTCAATTTACTTTATTAACGGAATCTCCATTTCCAAATTACAATTATAATTACAAATAAATAAAATAAGAAGAATATTAAAAATAATTAAACATAAATAATAATACTAATGCATGCTTCCATAAAATACATTCATATTACATTGATATTAGATATCATAATGAATCCATAATGCTGCACAGAAATGCAACAAGTTTTACATTTCGCGGATTACTATCCAGTGTAGATATTGGTTCCCTGGTCTAGTCTTCATATTTTGGAGTTGTTTTATTTTAACTGGTTAGAAGTTTAATTAGTAACAAGTGTTTATACTCTATCGTATACTTTTAAAACAAATTTTAAATATCTAAAAAATAATAATTAGAATAGGAATTTATTACCCTTTATTTTTTATTTGTTTTAGAGATCAATTATACTGTTTCTGTTAGGTCTGTTTTTGGGTGCCGGACCAGTTTTACCGACGCTCAGAATTTTGGGCGTACTACAGAGATTCGCCATATGCTACTTTGTGGTCGCCTCGATTATGTTATTTATTGAGCCACAATTCGACAATGACGGTGTAAGTATAAAAATTGCTCATAAAAATAATGACACATATTCACACCACAAACAATTAACAGGGACGAATCCAAAATATATTCAAAGATGTTCTGGCCATTGCACTGCATTGGTGCATCATGTTGTTACTTCTGACAGGCCATACTGTTTTAATACTTTTCTACCAACCACCAGATTGTCAATCGTAAGTATATTTAGTATATTTTAAAACATATTTTAAATTATTAATATATTATGCAATGGTCGCATGGGCTTTATCTTGATAAAAGATGTCCAATGTATTGAAAATTCTAATATTCGTAAGTAAATTCATCTATATCCTTGAATTAGTAGAAAGTAACTGTAGAATACAATATAATTCATATGCTCAGTTAGTTTCCTAAAGTATAAACGACCATTAACAGAGGAACTACAGGCACGAGAGTAGCTAAAGCCTAACTTCAGAGACCATCCGAAAACAGAACCAAAGTTCTTATTGATATGAGCAGAGACAACCCCAGAGCTGCAGTGATCATACTACTGGACACTGTGGCCTTAACCACTATCTTACCGAAATAGGAGTGCAGGACAACCCTACCTGTAGAATATGTCTCGAAGGTGATGAGACACTAGAGCATGTACTATATGTCTGCCCAGCGGAGCGTCAAATCAGACAACGATATCTTGGGTCAACAGAGCTAGACTTAAATGCGTACCCTCTGAGTAAGATCTAGAAACCATAGGTCTGAAAAAAGAGGCTTCACATATGAGACACACGCGACCGTCTGGTCGCGGTGGAGGGGCTGATTGTACCCACTCATATAGAATATTATTAATATTATACTGTATTAAGTTTTTATATAGTTTTAATTTTTAGTATATGTATTAAATGGATTAAGTAAATAAATTTCAAATATTTTTTTTAGATCAAAATATTTAGGCCCAGGTGGGCTTCACGAAAATGAGCTTTACAAAGGCTGCACTGGAGGTGTTTCCGGTTACGTCGATCGTCTGTTGCTAGGAACTCATTTGTATCCTCACGCAGAAATTGTGGAAGTATACAAAGCGCAGGCATTTGATCCAGAAGGAATATTAGGTTTGAAATTTACAAACTTGTAATGGTTGCAACTAAAATTTAATTGTAGGTTGTCTCACATCAATATTTCAAGTGTTTTTGGGAGTACAAGCCGGGACGACATTGCTGATATACAAAAAACACAAGGGCGTTTTAATGAGGTGGATATCTTGGGGTATCATTTCTGGTGTTTTGGGTGGTGCTCTGTGTGGATTTTCGAAGGAAGGTGGATTTATTCCTGTCAATAAAAATCTCTGGTTCGTAAATTATACAATACATATTATACTGAAAAGATTTTATTTCATTGTACGTAGAATTATGATAAGTTTTAAAATAACCTACGTCAATGTCAATGTATTGGTATTAGTTGTTTCACTAGCACAAGTATTTGAGCATGATTTACTAAGTGTTAAATGAAAAAGCTATTCAAAAGTTCAATGCTAACATATTTCAAGTATTTTTATTCAAGAATAATTTTCATTCGTGTACTTTTTATTTTCATTGTTTATGACATTTACTAAATACTAAATAAATTGTCTAGTTTACTTTACTTTTATGTTACACTTATTCTATGACTAGTTTTGATACTAATTTCCTTCTACATTAATGGACGAATACAAATGAAATAAAAATAATATTATTTTGATATTGATTACTGTTCATTATCATTATTTCATTGATTACTTTATTTTTACAAGTTTGAAATTCATTTACTTTTTGTGTTCTAATTGAATGTTCAAGTTATTAGAACCTTCACTGTATAATTCTTATATATTTTCATTATTTTCACTATGATTAATTGTAAAAAATAATAAGTCCATGAAATCTAAAAAAATATAAAGTAGCTTTACATTTTCTTGCTGTTAATAAGTAAAATACCTTTCCTTTTTAAGTTTCACATACTTAAGGGTGCGGTTTAGAAGAAAGAGATAGCTATACAAATATGAACAACCACTAATTTGAGTTAGATTGTTGTTGTGATCAATGAACAATATTGTATTATACATTAAAATAATCTTAAAATAAGCAGGATTTTCATCAGATGATTTAAAAATTATTTTAATGTTTAGTTTCTGTGAAAAATAATTATGAAAAACAATGAAAATTGATCAAATTTTAAATTAAATTTTTGCTAATAAAAACTTGTGTAATGAAAATTTAAAGGATTTCACTAAATTCTGCATTCAAATAACTTAGCAGACATGACCTATTAATTTCATTATATCTTACAATTTTCTTTTCTCACTTAAACTAGTAAATTGATGTAATACACGAAAATTAACGATTTATTTTTTATTTAGACTGATATTTCATACTTGGTAGATAAAAAATGTAAATACATATTCATATGAAATAAAAAAATAGCTCTATTTTCAAACGATTATTTCCACTTTACTATATAGCTCTACATTTCCACTAAACCGCAACCTTAAGGTATTTTTACGTCCAAATGAAAAGTGACTTTTTCTTATTTTTTTATAATAAATCGTTGAAAAATGATTGGCTTGCCAACAATAAGAAAATATAAATCCACTTTTGTTTTACTTTTTCTAAGTTTCATTGCTTTTGTGCAATAAATTTGTGAAACAAAAATTTGTATTTCTCAAAAATAATTCTATCACAACCATAAAATAAACATTTATATTTTCAGGTCTTTATCATTCGTATTTGTAACGTCCAGTTTGGCATTCATACTACTGTCACTTTACTACATCCTCATCGACGTTAAACAGTGGTGGTCGGGCAAACCGTTTCTTTTTGCCGGCATGAACGCCATTATTATGTACGTTGGACACAACATGACGTATACGAATTTTCCTCTACATTGGTCAACGAATGCCGCAGGCCATCAAACTCATTTCACGACCTTGTTGGAAAATGTGCAAGCAACAAGTGTCTGGGTTGTCGTCGCTTATGTTCTCTACCGCAAAAAGTTTTTTTACGCGCTGTGATTTGTTGTAAATATTAGCTCAGATCTCTGATAAAAGTTTTATTAATAGTGTGTGATAAGGTGCATTGTGTATTCTCGTTTCTATTTTAAGAAGAATGCACTCAATTAAATTTGCTTTGCGAAAATAAGATACGGATTGTTTGTGTGAATGCTGTGTAATAAATTTTTTAATATAAATGAGCGTATTTAATTATTATATCATATTTTACATCCCGAAAATAAAACAGTATATACAGGGTGGCGCAAGATTACGATGAAGTCCAATATCTCAGTTATAAAGAAATATACAAAAAAATGTTACTTATATTATTAGTAGCTACTGTCAAAATTCACATTTTAAAATTAGTTTCATATATACAAGGTGTCCAATAATTACGTAACGTATCAAACATATGTTTTTTTAAATGGAATGATATATTTTTTATGAAGATTTTCGATTCTATGTTTAAAAATAATCATTTTTTATATAAGATTTAATAGGTCAATTTTTCATAGTTTAAAAGTTATAAACAAATGAATGTTGAAATCGATAGATGTTTAGAGCCTAATATTTCAATAATGAAAAATGAAATAAACATTCTGTCAACGCCATACAAATGCAAAAATACTTAATAATAAAAGAAATACTCTTTTTTTCTCTCAAAACAAATTTTTATATACAATGTGAAGCAATACGCAAAATGATTTTTTTCTCTTTTTACTTAAATGGGACACCCTATATTTTTTATGCTATTTTAATAGACAATTAATCACTCTTCATTTTTTGTATAACATATTAAATAGCTACCGTTTACCGTTTTTGAGATATTTAATCTGAAATACAAATTTGGTATAGAATTTTTAATCAAAGTAGGCCGTGCCAGAACAACTAATTTATTTAGTTGTGAAAGTTACGCGAACACAAATATAAAATAATTTAGTGAAACGAATAATCAAGTGTATTAATTAAAATACATCATAATTCATACATATTTTTTTTAACACGGGATAAATGAGAATTTAATAAAAAAAAGTAAATAAATATTAAGCTGTAATTATTTTAATACGCGATAATATTGAAAATACAACAATTTAAATAGGTATGTTCTTGGCTGTGCGCCAGGATCCAGGTACAACGAATCTTCTTATCTCAGGAATGCGTTCTCGGAGTGAGTCGTCGATCGTTTTTTTCTTCTTGATTTGCGATAATTGCGCTCTTGTATTTCGATTCAGTCGTCCGAAAACGCGCAGTGTTCACTATTCCGGTTTAATTTTTAACGTTAGAAATTATTAATAATTAAAAACGCGATTTATTTTTGTTTATGAACAAGTGGTAATTAGTGAGTGGTGGAGGTGAGTTGGTTTTCGATTCACCAGGAATGGGTTGGAAGTTATTTTTTTCTATTAAGGTATGTTAATATTAATAATTTATTTTTAAACAGATTTTACGATTCCTATTATTATCATCAATTTATTCTTCAAAATTGCATTTATCAATAAATTACTTTCGCAATAAACAAATGCGATTTTCGCAAGACTAAAGTAGGTATACATTAGTTCTAAATTCATTAATGAAGATTTGCTAGTTTGTTTTGCGATTCCTATTCTTTTAAATCGTCCACATCACAAAAATTATGTTTAACAATAAATTAATTTTGCAACAAAGAAAACATTTTTTTTCGTAAATTTTTAATCATTTTCATCACTTAACCCGCGATGAAATATTTTTGAATAATCTTTGAAATTTTCCAAAAAACTAACACTGGTTTTTTTCTTACAAAATGTTATAATAAATGGAAGATGTGCCGTCCCTTGCTCGAATACGCTTCTATCCTATTCCATAATTACTTAAATGGGTCACCCCATATTTTTTACGCTAGTTTAGTAGAAAATTGATCACTCTTCATTTTTTATATAAAACATTAAATAGCTACCATTTGCCGTTTTTAAGATATTTAATCTCAAATACAAATTTGGTATAGAATTTTTAACCAAAGTAGGCCGCGCCAGGACAACTAATTTATTTAGTTGTGAAAGTTACGCTTAATATTATAATTAGTAAGTAAAGTACATTTTACGTGATATTTTGTAACACAGGTGCAGTTAAACATACTTCTTCAATAAATGATTAATTTAATTGTTAAAAACTAACAACTATATTTTTTGGTTATTATTCGAAAAATATTTAAAATATTCCTATATGCTTCTTAAATTGATTTATTTAAACAATTCATGTTGACTGAAAAACCGAAAATAGATACTAAGTGAAATAATAAAATATTTATATCATTATGTTTTGTTAACATTTTTATGTATTCATTTCACACATTCACATTTTTTTAATTCAATAGCATTCAAACATTTTACAATTTTTTTTCTTAAAAAATATGTCCCAATAACCATTATAACTCGCTAAATAATCGTTGAGCAACTATTTTCTTTATATTTTGCATGCGCCTTTAAATATCGATTGTCATTTGAATATCCTTTTAGGTTAGGGAGTAAGTATGTTATTAAATACCAGAAAACGATTATGAATTGCATTTGTTTTAATTATAGCCTACTTAAATTATAGATTATAAGCGAAACTTATAATTTTGTACTTTGAATTGAAATTGTTAAAAAATGGTAACAGATAGGGGTATAGTTTATTATACAAAAATTAAAGAACAATCAATTTTCTATCGAAATAGTGTAAAAAATATAGGGTGTTCCATTTAAGTGAAAAAAAAAAAAAATCATTTTGCGTATTGTTTCACCCTGTACACATCATTTGCTTTATGGTAACAAATGATTATTCCTTATATTATTAAGCATTTTTTCAATTAAATTGCGTTAACAGAAAGTTTACATCGTTTTTAATTTTTGAAAAATATGGCCCCAATCTTCCATTGATTTCAACCTTAAATTGTTTATAACTTTTAAAATATTAAAAAACGACCTAATAAAACTTATGTCAAAAATGATTAATTTTAAGCGTAGAATCTAAAATCGACATAAAAAATATAGCATTCCATTTATAAAATCATATGTTTGATACGTCACGCGATTATTGGACACCCTGTATATATGAAACCAATTTTAAAATGTGAAGTTTTACAGTAGCTACAAATTATGTCAGTAATATCTTTTTGTAAATTTCTAAATAACTGAGATATTGGACTTCATCGGAATCTTGCGCCACCCTGTAAAATGATTTTGCATTATAACATAGTAATTATTATCTTATGCAAACATACTCTATAAGAAAGTTCTACTAATTAAATCATATTAATGTATTTAATTTATCTAGCTTCCACTCATTCTTGTATATTTATTACTGCTTAATATATAGTATGCCTTTTTTACTACGTGTTACATAGTGCGGTTTATAGGGTTTTACGTTTTTTTTTGGGAGGTGCTCGACAAGCATACATAGGTATTATTAAGCCTAAAGCTTCGTCTCATCTCGTCAAAATAGGCCAGCAGTGCCGAGGCAGGTAGAACTTTAGCGCTGGGCAATATCTAAGAATATGCTCCGAGGATTCGTCCTCCAAACAGCACCCTCTAAAATCTAGCGATTCTACAATCCCAATATGTGAAATTGTGCTTTGAGTCTGCAGTGTCCAGAAACCATGGCGGTGATTCCCTGAACAGCCACAAAAGTATTGATTGGCTGATCTCTCATTTGAGTACCGAAGGGTTTCATTAGAAAGGATAAAGCCGGTTTCGTCATCCCATCCACATCTCATTTTCTTAAAGTATTGGCATGTAACGACTCATATAGGAAATATTACGTGGACATAGTGTGCCGGACGTCTGAATGATCATTCTAGCCAACACAATAGCCTTCCTTTTCCCAATTGCAATACTGTGCTCTTTTATCCAAGAGATGTCGACTCTCTTACCTGTCGAGGCTTACCTGAGTTTATCGTAGCACTCTTTTCTTGTCTCTGAACAGGTGTAATTTATTCTCAGAGAATTTTTTTAGACATTTGTTACAACGCTGAGTTATAATTTTTGCCACGGATGTTATGCTCATCTGCTCTAATTGATTGACCGTTGTGTCAAATTAAGTTAATATCTTAATTTGATCAACAAATTAACTGCCCAGATTCGGAATTAATTATAAAGAATAAATGATTTGGCCTAATATTCAGAATCGGATTACCTGCTAATTCATCGGCATAGGGAATGCCACAATCACTTTAGAAAAAAGGTACTTACCTGTATTTACCAGTTTGCACTTTCTTATGATATATATTTTTGTATGGGGCTGAATGAATGTAATAAAGAAAACTTTGATTTTAAAATACAATAATTTAGACTTAGGATTTCATTTATTGGTTTTTTGTTAATGAAAAAATGGAGTTTCCGTAAATAAATAAAATGAACAAATCGAACTTTCGAATTCCCCTCTCCTCAAAATAAAAATCCATCCCACCACCCTTACTCCGTAAACCACTTGTATAATTTGTATTATTATATTTCACTGTGTGGTGAAAAAATTGTTGCGAACAATAAACTAAAGTGAAAATCAAAAACCACCCTTACTGCGTAAACCACTTATATAATTTGTATTGTTATATTTCTTCGCCTCAAGAAGCTACTGTGTGGGGAAAAAATTGTTGCGAACAAACTGAAGTGAAAATCAAAAACTTAATAATTTCATTTAAAATTATCATGGATTTTTAAATAATTAATGCCCTCACAATCAATAACAATATATTTACATACATATTTTGTGTTTTTTGCAATTAATTCCCTGTAATTTATCGACAAAACGATAATGCAATAATAATTGTTTCGATGAGTTTAAAAGTTTCTATACCTTGTTGGAATTAGTATGCAAACATGGTGCGTCGGTGTATAAAGAGTTGCATAAATGAAGGATCGCTTAGCAGGAATAATCTGGTAGCGAAGTTCAGCGCAAAGCACAGCAGGAAACCGAAATACCGGCCGGCGGAAAGGCCAGCAGGAAAATTTGTGTTCGTGTAGGTAGCGCCAGCAGTAATCGGTATCGCAGTCCGTAGGCAACGATTCGACGCGAATATCATGCGCGAAGCTGAGCCCTGGCTGGGACGCGCTACTTGCTCCATCTTGAGTAGAATATTAGCTTGTGAACGGTGTGTGTATAATTGTGCGTTAAAAAATCCGATGTTTATAGTTTAAAGTGTATAGAATTAATTCAAGAAATGTCTTCGAATAACCAGAAGCTATCAACTACGCAACGCATGATACAAGGTCAGTATTACATATCGGATTGACGGGAATTTAGTGATGGTTCGCGCAATTCGTGTTGCAGGATTGATTTTCTAGGCGCCATGACTATTGATTTCACAAATATTATGAGAGTTTAGCACTTGACGGTGGTGTAACATGAAAATATAACGCCAGCACACGTATGCCGTCCATCCCCCCTTTTCATTGCGGTGTCCGACTGCCTGCTAGTTTCGTTACTTAGCCAACCGGGCCCGTTCCTGCTGGCCCGTCCCGTGGCGGTGTACTGCCTTAAAACGCACGCCGCATCACTCATTCATCCTCATTTGGACCGGTCTATTTAAATGTTTACATCACCTCAATCTCCTATGTTCTCTCCTCCAACAAATAACCCACCACACCTGCTGACTTCGACACACGTACGTATTTTAATTTATTTATCTTCCTATGAAAACTATTCACTCTCGTAAATTTTAAATGTTTACATTCAACATTTCCTCTCCGCATAAATTAATATATATTCCATTACCTAAAAACAGCATTTATAATTTGATATTGCTTTAAATATAAATACAAATTGCTCTTCGTTAATTTTTCACACTATTATTGTAAAAAATTAGAGAATAAAAACCTCCCACAGTCGAGTATTTCACTTGGTGAATCTCCATTTAATCTTTACTGAGTAACATGTCATTGACTTAAACTCTACAAATTTGCGTCTAATCAAATTTGGAAAAAATACTCTAGCAAATATTATTATTTTCCCATTTTACTGGAATCTCAATTTATTGCATCTTCTCAACATTTACCAGAAGTTTGAAAATTAACCAAAACTCATAGATTTTCTTATTTAAATAAAACACAAAAAACTCCACACAATACTGTGACTCCAGTATAAATTTCACATGACCTTTCTTTTCAGGTTGTGTATAAAAAATCTTAAACTCCTATAAATTTGTTAGTACTTTTTCCTGCGGGGGCCGACTTCCTTGCGGATCCGGATACACTGCAGCCTAGGTGGCTTATTGTACTAATTATTGCCTTACTCACGCAACTGTTCCGAACTCGATACTTGTTAATACCATACTGAAAAATCTACAAATATTATTGCTATTACTTAAATAAATATTAAACATTGAATTGCACAATTATACTGCCTTTCGACATGAAATGTCCATTGCGTAATCTAATGTCAGGTGGATTATTTGCCAAGGAAGTAGTTGTTTCAATGTATATACGATTCGACCTAACGTCTGGAATCAAGCTGAAATAATTATTTTTAAATTACAAACAAAAATGAATGAAACGCACTTTCGTTAAATTTATATTGAAATAACAAAAGTACGTTAAATAAAAATATAAAGTATTTTATCAAATTTATAACTTAATAAACAATTAACAGTTTTGCTACTACGATTTTTTTATTTATAGCCAAGCCCTAACGATTCTCTATTTTACTCACGTATTGGATTATACGTTTTAATTCACAAAAGCTAGTGATTTATTTTATATTGTTGTTTTGTAAATTAAAATAAATCTATTTCAAAGCTGTTCTTACTATAATTATATTTTCGTTCAGTATATTTACTCACATATTAACATTATTATTTAATTCACAAAAGCTAGTGATTTATTTCATATTATTCTTTTGTAAATTAAAATAAATCTATTTTAAATTTGTTCTTACTATAATTATATTTTCGTTCAGTATATTTACTCACATATTAACATTATTTTTCATTTAATCTTAATTGCACCAATACAGAAAAATGGTTGATAAGTTCGTGCCAGTTGCATTCAAACTAATTTCTTTTGTAAAAGTAATTTCCGTTTTAATTAAAATTCTTGGAAAATCTAAGCATTTTTCCTGTTGATATTTTAATATATTCGATTATTCCACTACACACAGTTTCAGGTTAAAGAAATCCATTCAGAATAAAAAAAATGAATAGGATTGCATAAAAAATCTCTGTACTCCTTAGTCAAAGCACAAAATAATCTGCACGACCAATGATAATAACGAAGGATAATTTGATATCCTACTCGCACAATAATTTATTAATAATATCCACAATTATGTGAGTATATCATTTTGTGGTTAAACAATGTAAACATGATTAAATATTTTGTGTACGAAATTACATGGAATGTGTAATTAATTTTATAGATTTTGAAGTTTGTTAAATGAAATGAAACAAAGATAACATTTGCAGTTATTTAAATTACAATAAAATTAAACAAGGAAAATTTCTGGCAATTATCAATTAAATTCGAGCAATCTTTTTTTCCAACTGCAAAAAAATACTTACACTGTAAGTTTTACAAACATCTATTGAAACAACTACTTTCCGAGCATTTACATTTATTAATTTTGTTTAACTATAGTAATTTTATGAAATAATTAAAAATCAACCAATAAAACACAGATTAGATTGAATAACTTTAAATTCTCGACTAGTTTCGGGTTATTTAAAATTTTAAATTCTCTTGAAAATGGGCTAATAACCCGAAACTAGTCGAGAATTTAAAGTTATTCAATCTAATCTGTGTTTTATTGGTTGATTTTTAATAATTTATTCATATTTATTTCATACAATATGAACTACCAATGTCTAAATATTAAAACCATTAATTATAGTAATTTTACTTAATTATATAGTTATTATTATATAATAAATAGTCGATTGTTTTCGACTAGTAGTTATTTGGGGCTATTTCATAGACGAAATATTAAATTTATCGTATTCTTTATTTTTCAAGTCACATTCTATTTATAACATCAATTATGAAACACGCTTAGACAGTGACGATAAATAATATCATGTACGTTAAATTTAACATTTTACCTAAGGAATAGCCCCTATTATCGAATATTGGTAAAATTATTGTAATTACTAGATAGTCCAAACTATAATGACATTCCAAGTAAAAATACAATGGTTAAACAGATTTAAATATCCGCCGATTGCTTCTATTTAATATTTATACAAAATCGAATATAAATAGAAAATAATTTAAAAATCGAATATAAAAAATGCATTGATGATGTTATCATTATCGTATTTACTTAATAATAAATGAATCAAGTTTTATATATTACCACTATATCCATTAGAAGAAATATGTTACTATATTCTTTTAAATAATTTATAAATCAATTATTTATGGAATTTTTATCATAATATTGAGCGAAAAATGGTTTTTAAATATAAATAAATAATGTTACCTAAGTATCGCTACTTTTTATTGTAATAATCATTAAAATCATTTTTATAACTTTGAAAAACTTTAAATTATAAGCCGAAATTGGTTGAGGATTTAAACTCATTCAATTAATTCTGTTAAAACAAAATTAAATAAAAGAGATGATTCAAACTTTTTCAGTTATTTAAATTAAAAGGATTGATGAAATTTGATTCATCATTACCAGTAATTTTTCTCGTTTAATTTTGTTGTAAATGTGTTTTATGACTTTTATATATTTGCAATTTTATACGGGGTTGCATCATTAAAAATTCATTAGTAGCATTTTTAAATAGTTTTTAAATATATATTATTAAGAAGAATATATACGCACATAAAATTGAAAATATATAAAAGATGAAAGCACATTTTAATTGAATGACTTTAAATCATCAACTGATTTCCAGTTTAAAGTTATTCAATTTAATTTGTATTTTATTTCTGTTTTATTTATTTATTTACGAAAATATTCAATTTACAAAGGTATATTATAAAAAATACAAAATACTTTTATCCCAAATAGTTCAAGAATAGATAATAAGTTTGAAAATATAAGTAATAAGTTAGAAACTGAAATCACAGTAATCTAACCTGAATAACTTAATGTTAATGGTAGATTTTCAATAATTTATATAAATATTAATAAATTATTGAAAATCTATCATTAGCATTAAGTTACAATATAATTATTAATATATAAAAAAATATTTATTCGTTTAATTTTTCAATATATTCTTTTATTATAAATATTACTGAAAAATTCTCTAAATTAATATTTGGAATAAAAATATATATTATATGCAAAATCACGGAATAACACCAATATAATTAAACACCAATGTCAATATTTCTCCAAAATACAAATTTCCTTAATTTTTTATTTCATCAAATAATGCAGACTTTGACAATAACGTTAGCAATCATGACGAGTAAGTACAAGACTAGGACAAGCTGGTCGATAGCTATTTCGCAATATGCTACATGCCTGTATTGTAAATAAATAATAATTATGTAAAATTACACGAATAAAGATGTATATATATATATATATATATTATATGAAATATTCATTTTGCTCGATTAATTTAAATTGGTGACGTTTTTGTCCATTGAATAATAAAATGTTTACGTTTTTAATTACATACGTCATATAGAATAATATTTCATTACAGAAATTTTTATCTTTGTGATAAAATTGTTCGATAACAAATATGTCACTCATGTCGTCAATGATTCAGTTATTTTGTTTGCTTCTTATTCATTCCTTTTTGTAACTGTTATGATATTAAAAACAATTTCATATATATACAGAAATCTTTATTAACAGATACATAATACAATACATATATCAAAAAATTGACTTCCGTAAATAAATAAAACATTTTTTTTATATATACAAACATATCAATTTCATATCATATATATAGATAATCAAATCCAGCTATTCCTAAATTAAAAGACACAAAATGTTTTTATTTCTTTGGGTGTTTTTCTTACGTGTCGAATGTTTTGGATCTCCGCGTTTTATACATACTCAAAATATATGCATTTTAAAATTACAACAAAAGAAATATATCAATAATGTTTATATTATTCCTAAAATGCATTCATTGTTGCCATAAACGCCCATTTGTGATTCAATACAAAACCGCACTTTAAACGAAACGGCTCTTATCGACAAACTTTCATTATCTATAATTAAAAAAAAAAACCGCACCGACGTTCTCCCGCTCGCTATTATAAAATCAACTCGAGTTTTTTTCCTCGATTAATCCCGACTGCGTTTACTGCTATCGGGAGCGAACAACAAAAATTTCCGCACCTTATCACATGCGCACTCCTATTCAAATATCGACATCAATACAACCTGCTGAACGAAAATGTTTACCTAGGTGTTATCTTCCGTACAGCTGATAATGCAATAACGGTCTTAATTTGTGTACACATCGAAAACACACCTGAATTATGTGTCATTGATGAGTTGTAGTTTGTTTTTCTCGTTGATTTCAGAGATAACTCGTTTTATAAATATATGTGAATTTATAAAATTGCTGAAACACTCATAACGAAAGTGAAGTGTTTTGTATAAAACGATTTTTTTAATAAGTTACCTTTCTAAAATTAAAAGCAGTCGAATATTGATATTTTATGAACCATTTAATTAACGCATGGTAAATTTGTAAGTAAAATGGTTTTAAAGACCATCGAGATAAATTCGAAAGTTACAACAACCAGAATTTCGCTTGAAGCCAACGGTAATAAATCGGTCCGTGAAAATTTTTAAATCCGATAAGGTAATGAACGATCATTATGTTAATGATTCCAAATTACATGTGCCCTCGCGAAACGTTAAATCATAAAATTACACGTCTCTGCCGCGAATAATTGGGACAATGTCGCAACCTAGTAAGTAGCAAACGAAACGGACAGATGGGAATTAGCGAGCGAACGCCCAGCGAGACAATTTGCTTGTATAAATCTGAAACAGGTGTGGCGAAATTATACTGACCCGCGTTCTATTTCCGGATAGATAACGTTTATTGTACGTCGGAAATAGAGTACTGGGGTTGGTTTATAATATCGATTTGCTTGCAGTTACGATAATAAGCGTCTGTTTTTACCGATTGTATAAAAAAAATTTAAGGTCTTAAAAATATAAAATTATTCAGTAAATACGTACACATAATCGATTAAAACAAATTACATTGACTTAAAAAAAAAATATTTATAAATTATGGGATTGCATACAAAATTTATGGGTGGGCGATTAGAGATTCAATTGATAAATGTTAAGCTGATGTATATGTAATATTCTAGTGCATGCCGAATAGATCTATAGTTTATATTAACTTAAAGAAATTATTAAAATATTAAGTCTATGGTTGGAATCTTTGGATAACTTCAGTCCTGCAAGAGTTAATATTGAAGTGAAACAAGTACGAAATAAATCGATCAATATCGTCCAATTCAAAATTACATGTTATTTCAAATAAATTCTGTTTCATGTAATTAAAGACTTGACTAAAAAGTAAATATTTTTTTTATCTTAATATATTCTATCAGTTAATTTTTGTGTTTTTGTCTGTCTCTGATGCAATCTATTTTAATGTTTATAAGCATGATTTTCAATTCGATTCAAGGTCCAGCTGAGAAATTATATAAACCGGAGGGATGATTTATGCCCAGAATTAAATTTACACCCTCTATCGGCATGACAGTGTAAGTAATGTATTTTGGAAGTACATAACTCGAGCAATCCAACCCTGCATAACGCGATTACCGATAATTTCCACTTGAATTATTGCGCTACCCTTATTTGTTTTAATAATAATCCCAACGGAACGCAAATTAGGTAGAAAGAGAGATATAGAGAAAAAACAACAACAACATCATGTGAGGAAAGGTCGCAAAGCCACGACCTAATTAACATACTGTGTGGGAATGAAATAAACAAGAAGGTTTGCAGTGTGTAAAAAATAGAAGTTCATATTCTGCTATATCTGGTGTGTGTTATTGTATGTAATAACAAACATGTTATTGGTCAACCGGTTGAAGAATAGTAGTATGTATGATGAACATTTCTGAAATTTTGGACTTGATCAATATCTTTACAATGACTGATTAATTGAGGGCTTAGAGTATGTTTCGTAAAATATAATAAGTAATAATGGTTTCTACACTTTTCTTGTGGAAATTCATGTTACATTAAATTAAATAAAAGTATTATTTTAAACACGAAACATGGACAAAATACGTTATTTATGCTTTCTAAAAGCATTAAAGCTGAAAAACGTATTAAAAAATTCAAAATGTTATTACAAGAGCACATAATATAAAATATATAGGAGTATATAAGACTTGTGTTGTAATATATCTTTTATTTCAATTTATATTGTTATGATTACTGAAACTTATTTAAAAATTGCAGAAATTTCAGTGTACAACACTGAGATATAATTTAAATTAATTAAATATAAGTGGCGGACAGAAAGACTTATGGCCGATAGCCCATGACAGACTACTAACACAATTGTACATATTATTATAATAAATTTTGTTGTCATATTGTGTATAAGCGGAAAAGAAACATCTGTGATGGGATCTGAACCCATGTCCCCCAGGTTTCTAGCTGAGTTTGTTACTAACTCTAAAACAGAGACATGTGATGACAAATCTCCATTCAGTGCTTCAAGTTCACTTATATCCAATTTATACAGACATTCGTGTTGGTCCCGAGGACGGTACACATCGTTAACCTGTTCCCATCTGAAGTTGAATAATGGAAATGCAAATGTCGCAATCTTTCGCGACATGGGTTTAAATCCCATAAGAGATGTTTCTTTTAAACTTATATTTATTTAATTTAAATTATTCACTCAATGTTGTACACTTAAATTTCATAGATATAAATATAATTTAAAAGGAATATCAATTTAAATAATTATATTTGTATATAAATATATATATCTTGTTATTTTTTATAAGAATTTTTTACATATAGCAAAATTGCTAAATAAATTCTCTTAGTTATATTTTTACACTTTGAAGTACCAAAAAACATACTATTTAAAATTAATTTAATGAACATATTACAAGTTAAAAAACATCAGATAATGAATGCAAAAAATATCAAACCTTAAACATCTCCATTGCTTTCATTTGTGCAACTGCAACATGTTTGTTTTTTTACTATGGTTTAACTAATGTATATTATGGGTACAAATTTAATAATAACAATAATCTTTCTTATTAGCGGTATATGATGGGGTTAATAAACATTATTATAATATAATATAGTATATAATTGCATAAGATATAGTATAAAAAACATAAAGTATTGTAATACAATAAAAATAATAACATGTAATATTATATATACAAAAATCACTACACATCATATTTCACTTGAGAGATGAAAAATACTTCCTCTGTGCACGCTTGAATAATTAATTTACTAAATAAGTGAAACCATAAATAATTGCAGTAGTAATTTCTCAGTGCTATTAGTTGGAAACAGAGTTATATAGGAATATATTTGTTTCGTGTATACTTACATGGAATAATCTGAGTTCTCCTTTGACACATTTAACGTTAGACTCTCTATTAAAATCGGAGGTTCTAAAGAACTATTTTAAAAGGTATAAATTATTAATCTTTTGGCGATCCTTTAGTTCATGGAGTTTGACATCTAACAAAATATTATCATACAGGCCACGACTGTGTACATTTCCTTTACGATATTCCATGCATTGTAAAAGTTTTCTTCGTACGACACGATGTAAGTATAGGCGGATCAAATAGTTGACGCAAATTCAAGATGACTTCTTATAAGTGAGCAATACAGTATTCTCATACAAGCATCCTTTCTGATATTCCAAATAAATCAAAGATCTTAGAAAAATTGGAAGTAAGAGCTGTTGGGCGATAATTATCATTTATATTACGATTTTTTTTATGCCAATAAAGGTTTTTTTATTACGATTTCCTTTCTTAAATATGGGATTACCGTAAGTAATTTTCCAACAATCTGGGAATGTTCCTGTTAATTGAATGGAGTTAAAAATTTGATTTAAGGGCTGTATGAAATAATTAACACAATCTTTGAGCAAAAGCGCTGGAAACAAATCGGTACTGATAGTTATTATGTTGTGAAAATTCAACAAATTTTACAATCTCAAGTACTTTGATAATTATCGTTTCATTTCGCTCTGTGATTTATGTATATAAATAAATAATGGATATATTTTTTATTTTTATTGAACAAATTTAGTGAAATCTTGGCAAATCTGAAGCACTAATCGGAAAAAATGTTTACACTGAAATTTATAAATAACTTGTATATACTAAATAGATCGATCCATTAATCACATACTAATGAAGACTACACTGTCGTACCAAATAACATTTTTATACATTTATTTCTATTATTAATAAAAATGAAAAATAGGAATAAAATAGAATCTTGAGACAACTTTTTAAGCAGATTATTAATATGTTAACATCACGGTGGTTTCGACCGTTACTACGTGGTAACGATATGTTAATATCGGATTTTTTATTTTTATTGTATTTTGTATTTGTAATTATTATTTTCTTGTAATTCATTTGTTACCTCGTTTATAATTCATTCTGAGTACATGAAATTTATATTGTTTTAGTTGTAAACATTAATTGTAAAATGGTGAATTCCGTAAATAAATAAATAAATAAATAATCCAAATCCAATTCAATGAAAATAATGATAATGATAATGATAATAATTCAAATGAAATATAATGTTTTTTATCGCTTTTTAATTATATATATATATATAAAAATTTTAACATAAATATATATTTATAAATACTTTTTACGATTTAAGTTTCAACAGTGTAAGTGTCATTATAAAGTAATAATCTAAGAAGAATACAGTACAATATATACCGCTTTTTGAGGATTAAATTTCTCCAATAATAATAAATTAATTTTAGAAATTGTCTTAGGTTTCCATTAAAAAAAGTGAACTAAATCTGTCATTAATTCTTCTGACATTATAAGTTAAACTTTTAATTTGTTCACTGAATGGTTTTTTTAGTTTAAGTTAAGTGTAATCACAAATTGAAAGACTGTTATTCCTTACTTCACAATTTATTTTTATGTTAGATGTACATTTCGAGACACAAAGTGCTCATTATCAATAACAGTTGTTATTGATAATAAGCATCTTTCAATTTGTGTTTTAATATGTTTATGTACATTTGCTTTGATGGCAACCTAAGAAAAAAATCAAAAATCTATTCATAATTGACAAAATTTAAAATATTCATTATAAACTGTATACAGAGAGGTTTTTTATCGGTATACATTAGGTGAAGCATATACTTGCAAAAAACGCCTATAAAGTGTATACAAATGAAGAAAAGGCGTCTATTACAATTCCAACAGTACTAGAAGAGGATAAGACATGTTTTAATAACTCCAGAGCCTACCTCGGTTATAACGATTCTAATAATAATTAACAGGTACACATAGAGGAAATGTATACCGATAAAAAAAGCTCTCTGTATATTTTAATCTATAAAAAACAATGATACAATTTTTGACTATAAAACTAATTTAACAAAAAGAGATTTGAGATAGTTCATAGTGAAACATGTTCATAATCGGCTTAAAAATGTGCCTAAAAAATGTTTGTGTTATATTTTTGTATTAAAAACATAGCCATTTTTCTATTTTCATCGTTGTTTTTTTTATGTGGAAAATTGGCCAATGGAAAACTCGCCAAATATCTTTTAAAATGAATAAGTTTGTCATAAGTGAAAAAAAAAAAATGGACCTTAGGTACATTCTATATATTTTAATTTTTATTGCTAAACGATATCTACGTGTGTGAAACAGATGTCATATAATCGTTTCTAACAATAACATATTTATTGTTATTTTTGAAGCGGCAACGTTTGCCAAGTTAAATCATTGCGCGCACAGAAATTTACTATTCTACAATAAATAAGCCACACAAGAATGTCCCAACTTTTTTACACTATTTTTACAAATAAGCGCTTTACCTGTAATATATCTTTGCTTTCCACCCTACGCTTTGTGGGATTGCAAAATAGATATTTCCAGGTACACACAATGCCAAGCATTAGCAGTGCAATGCAATGATGCGTTCACCTTTAAATATTCAAAGCGTATTAAATCCGCTTACATCCACAAAGTATTCCATGTGCTCGTAATTATTCCATGAGCGAATATTATCAACGTGAAGCTTCACATAACATATAACATGATAGCATTATAATTAAAGCTCATTATGTTCGGCAATGTCAAAGTAAATCTCACACAAAGCAAATGCAAACGTGTAAATCGAGGATCTGAAAATTTTTATCTATGCTTGGTGACTAACACATATCGCAGAATCTAGATTTAATAATTATTAATATATATAATAATAATAATAATATATATATGATTTTTTTACACATTTTTCTTCACCCTTTATTAAAGGCACGCCTACGCCAGACGGGTATTTTGTTCATACCGAGGCAATAAACCCTCACCCAAGGTGCTTAAGTTTAGGTAGTACGTAAGAGTAGAATTGTAAGTTATTAACAGTCGTCAATTAAATAAATAACAATTGTCCATATTATTAGAAGATCTTCATAAATCTCCCAATATACATACAATCTCTATATTTTTTTTGTTGACTATTTATTACAAATATGTAAATAATTGTATAATGTAATCAATTATAATGGAGAATTCCGTAAAACAAAGTTAAAGTTATTTGTTGTGTATGTACATATCTTTTGAAAATAATTTTCCTCTTGATTAATTGTAACCTAAATTCTGAAACCACTAAATATTATCTACGGGCTAATTGTAAACGGAAATTCTTATATTCTTATAAATACGAGCTCACAAAACGGAAATGAATTGATTTACTAAGTCCATATTTATGAATAATTCACGCTGCCCGGGTCATTCAAATCATGTTAACCACTGGAAACCGATGTCTGTTGGTGGTATAAATTCAGTCAATTTATTTCCAGCAGTATCTTTTATTCATCCCTACCACACTTTGAATAATAAATTCATCAGTCGCGAGCCATTTACGTTATCCGGATTGATATTTTTTTAAACGTCTGTTTTTAAACAAATACATCAACAACGGCGGGGATTAATGTAACCCGGACTGAAAAAGAAATGTGTGTTATATATGTTGTTTCTGTTTTGCGTTTTTAATGGTACATTAAGTTTGGAACGATATAACGAAACAAAGGATCGTTTGTTATTTTTAATATAATGAGGGTGAAATTCTGCGGATCGTTAAGATTTTATGCTACTTCCGAAAAATAAAACAAGAAATATTTTCTTATGTTATATACTATAAATCATTATAATAATAAATCTTTATTAACGGAAAAAATCCTTTGAACACAATAATATTACAAAATTAAAAATAGTGTAGAAATACAAATACATTGTGTAACTAACAAACATTGAGAAAAAATTATTTAACAATAAATCAATAATTAGCAAGATCACTCTATATTAATAGTAAATTGATCATTAATAGAATACATAATTAAAAAAAAATCAAAAAAACGTTTAATAACTTAACTTATCCATCGATATCAGAGAGGCAAATACGACGGAGACTATGTTTAAACAATGACGTAGAATTATTATTACCAAAATAATATAATGTTTGATATACAAAAAAACTTTATTAAAATGATTTAATCAAATAACCAACATATTCAAAAATAGTTTTTAATAATAAAATAATCTATATGCCTTAATCTACTTTCGATTTTTATTCGTTAGCAATATATTTCGCATGCAAAGCATACAGTTTCATTGAAAAAGTATGATAAATAAATATAAAAACCAGAGCTAAGTCAATAATTTCAACATTTTTCGAAACAAAATTAATCCTTAATTCGAATTATTCATACTAAAATGAACTCTCATCCATCCGGTATTAAACTTTTAAAATTAATCATAAGAAATCGGTTGAGGAAGTTGCGTAACAGGTAGTGTGTTCTCGGAGTTTAGAACACGCTTTTTTTTTCAGTAGCCGCGGAAATTTTTTATAAATAGTCTAGGAATATAAATAGACGTCTGCATGACTATAGACTGCGATCATAAACAAAACCCAAATAAATATCGCGATAAATCTGATATTCTGTTCGTTATTAATCAACGCATTGTACATCAAAACTGGTTTAACAAATGATAGAAAACTTTATGAAATTAATTGTGAAACGTTTTTTTTATATATAAAGCAATGGTTATAGATTGTAAATCAAACGAAGTAAATTGTTTCTATTGGGTAATTTTTTTGCCTTTTCAGTGATTTGTGACATTTGTCAAAGTCACACATGTCACAAGCACAGTTTGGATTGTAATTTTTCGATGAACGGAGTTACAAACGAACACTTGAAAAGCATTAAATTTCGTGCTCTGTGAAAAATTTGTTTCGTAAATTACGTTCGCTTTAATGATTAATTTTATTCTTAAATTAAGTTGTTGAGAAAAAGTAATATTTAAACATTTTAACATAAATATAAAATCAATAATCTCTATACGCGAACAATGCTCAATAATAATCACTTAGTGCGGATTTAAAAACCAATATAATTACAAGACCCTATATAGAATTCATGTAAAATATTCTTTATAAGTTTCGAAACATAAAAAAAGAATCGAGGCACGCACCTTAAACGTCAAGTAGCACACAAACCTTATAATTACACAAAACGCCAAATCATAAATAATAACCGGCAATTATCAGCGGATTAATTACCCAATCCAAGGAATAGATCCCAACCAGCAATTATCCCTCTCGCATTCATCAGAAACTTTTTTTTAACAAGCATTTTATTATTCCGTATGAGTCGAACCAATTGATTTATCGCGGAGTCGCCTATAAATTTCTATATGTATGTAACGAATATAGAAAATGCAAATTAGTTGTAGAATTGGAATTGAAATTGTGCCAAAATATAAAAACAGGATTTGTTGTGCAAGTTTTCAAACATACAAACTTATTTTCTTTCGGAACAATTCAAAGTTTTAATAATTTGGGTTAAAACCATTCTTGTAATAACATTATTGATGTTACTGGAGGTACAATTTTTTTAAGGAAATATTTACAATTCCTAATCAATTTAGGGCTACTACAGATAAAATTAAAGATTTAATTACTTTTTGACTTAATAATATGGAATATAGATGGAACTACATAATTTTGGAATTAATTATATCTTTATAACAGATATATACAGAAAAATTATGCAAAACAAATAATAAATAAAATTAAATTAAATATATTATATCTATTTATTTGTCATTGAACTATTTTTTTTGTCTTTGTATCTTGTTTCTTATAAGTAGAAAACACTCCACTCCCAAGGGAATTGCTAAATATTAACGAAAGTGAACGCGATGGACAAAAATGAAAAAATCTAAGAAAATAAGAAGAAAGCTCATCAGAACCCACAGAATATTAATCTTAATATAAATAGAGAAGTAGTTGTTTTAATGTACAATTGTTTAAAATACTTACGTGACGCAAGTCAAAGGTCACAGAGCTAAATGTGAAAATAATTTATTAATTATTTTCAAATCATTTTTATTTAATATATTAATCTTAAGTTGTGATGGTTCATCAAGAATTGATAATATAATTATAGTGAACTCTCGGGAGGTTGTGGTTAGAACTAACAGTCGTTTGTAATCCCAAACACAATTTATTTACCCCACACAATACACAAAAATTAAATCCAAATATTTTTAATTTATACACGCTTAGGCGCACTTAGCGATGAGCCCGTTTTCGCCATTAACTCTCTCTCTCTCTCTCTTAGGTGCGTGCACAATTTAACACAATTCACGTACGCTCATTATTAAAACAGTGTTAATCTTATTTAAACGTTATATTAATTATATCATATGCAAAATGTAAGAGAATGCAAGTATTGCTATTGTGCTCAGTTCTTCCTGTCTAACCAAATTATTAATTTGGCTAAACAACCAAAGAGGCAAATATTTTACTATATTCTTTTAATTGTGCTCAAATGCATTAGGAAAACGTTTCAAAGAACTTTAGAGTTTTGATGTGCTTTTTAAATGAGCAAAATTCTCTTATTGTTGTACCTTAGAATCACTGAACATATTTTGCATACCAACGATTGCTCATAGTTTTACATTCCATAGATTGTGGCCATTTAAACATTCCTCTTCTCTTGGAATGATTCGACAGCTTCATAAACATAAATTGATATTTATGCTTGTATAATTCGTAATTGTTATAGCATTTTGTTTAAATAACACATCAATATATTTCATTTAATAGATTAAATCTTATAAAAACTCAATAGAAAAGTTACTAAAAATATTTTGGCGGTAAATATGAAATTATTTAAAATTATTTCACCACATTTTAAGTGAGAATCATTGTCGTTAAGTAAAGTCTTTATGCTAAGCGACCTCGAAGTCATATTTGATTCAAAGCTATATATTTATCAACGGAAAAATTAATTATTTAAATCGGATTCGTTTTCGAGGAGAAAAATCTACAATATATGAAAATTGCTAATACTCGTGGAAAGCCCAAATAAAATAAAAATGATGAGTTGTTAAATGATTTTGCAAAAAAAAATGTTTCATTCTTATTTCGTGAACCATTTTTAAAGTTTTCAACTAATGAGAAATATTATTTAATAAACTAAAAATATTCAGTTTACAAAAAAAAAGGTTTAAAGAAATAATGGTTTCATCAGATTGTTTCTTCTCATTATTCAATTAGAATTGTTATTGTAAACTTTTCACTTATAATCAAAATTTACGACTATATTAACATTTCATCACTTAATCAACGCACTCTGGATCACAATAATTCATTTAAGCAAGAAAGAAATATTGTCGCATTCTGGAAGCGTATTTATAAACGTCTCTAGCGTTCGCCGGAGACGCCCACGCGGGACCAGGTGTCGGCAATCGCCGCATTTAGAACTCCCTTCGAAAAACAAAGTAAAGCAAAACCGAAAAGACAGAGTAAGCCAAATAAAGCCAGAAGTCGTTGTGAACGCGAAATGAACCACGAGTATTCTGAAAAATACAAACGTTTATTTACGTTTCGAGTCGACGCCTGTCACTGCTCACTGCTCGGATATAAATAAGTGCGTGAGTGTACTAGGAAGTCAGCGTATGCTTTAATTGTCTTCGTGGTCTTTCAATCGTATTCACCACGTGCTCTTTTAGTTGCGTAACGGATGAGTTTGGTACGTGATCCGGCTTGATAACTATATGCGAGTGTTCCGTGGAGACATATGGCTCAGACAGAATGTGACCTCGAATTTGATAATTGCTCTAATCTAAAGAAATTACTAAAGGGATTTATTTTATACAAATAATTATTAAACTATTTCCTCACAATAACAAATTAATTTAGTAACAATGAATAGGGTAATCTTCTTTATGTTGGTTGTTGGTCGTGGAGACTTTAATTATTTAAATAAAATAAAATAAAATAAAGTATTTTTATTTAAATAATGAATAGGGTACATCATAGATAGATAGATAGATAGATAAAGTTTGGGTGGCCTTTTGGTCTGTACCACCGCGACCTTTGCAGATCTATTGTGGATTCCTGCTACCTTAGGCGATATGCTCTAGCTTCGTCTCTTTGATAAGCCCTATTAACCCTGCTAGCGAGCCTTGGGTTTAGTGTTGCCCATCTTTAGATATCTAATCCTTGCTAGGGCCTCACATTGGCACAGGATGTGAAAAGGATCTTCCTCCTCTTCCTGGCAGAATCTACATATTGTATCCTCTGCCAGCCCTATTTTGCTCATATGTTTGTTGAGCCTACAGTGTCCTGTCAGTAGACCTACTATAGCCTTGACCATATTCCTGTCTTGGTTAAGAAGCTCTGGCGTAAAAGTCTGTTTTTTGAGAAACAGTTTCGTCTGCCTCTGCCCTGGTGTACTCGTCCACCAGGCTTGAGTCTGTGTTTCCATCCATTTTTTAATGGATTTTCTTACTGCGGTTTTTGCTATGCCGCAGGAGGGTTCCGCGCCAATGAATGTGCTTGACGAGCCTTCTTTGGCCAATTCGTCTGCTTTGTCATTTCCCTGGAGACCCTTGTGCCCTGGGACCCATGCTATTGTCACTTTCTTGCGACCGCCCATTTCATTGAGGGCGCTTACACAGTCCTAGCTTGGAATCGACCTGTGTGTTCCTTAGTGCTCTTAGCAGCGCTTGGCTGTCTGAGAATATAGCTATTGATCGACTTTTGTTGTCTTGTTTTGCTATTTCCCCGATGCAGAGGTGAACCGCAATCGCCTCTGCCTGGAACACTGTGGTGTTCCTCGATAGACTGACTGACGTCTTTGTCTCGGGTTTTACTCCGTATATTCCGGCTCTTACTCCTTCTTCGGTTTTTGAGCCGTCCGTATACCATTTTGATTCCGCGTTGATTGGTGGGCCTTCCGCCCAGTCTTCCCTCTGCGGAATCATTACGTTATACTTCCTGTCGAAGTTAAATTTTTTGACTATGGCATCGCTTGGCATTTACCTTCATACCAGGGTAGGCCACGAATAACGACCATTAAAAGTTTTCGGGGTTTCTGACCCCAGAAAAATTTGAAAAAAAATCTTCATAACACGGTTGAATGTGACCTCCTTATGAAAAATATTTTGACTTTCTTTCACTTCTTCTATACATTTATGTTTGTGTTTCACATGTTAATTATAAAATTGACATTATTATTTTTAGTGCGTTATAAAAAAAGATCCAACAAATTGTTTCTACTCCAATGACCTCATAACTGTCAACTCAATTACTTATTCATGAAAACTTAAATGAAACCTCACCGACACACACAAATATGTATACATAAATATCTCTCTATTACTCTATCTAATTTATTCACACGCCTCCGTCACAGAAGTATACAATAAATATTTGTCGTCAGAAGTGTTTGTTGTTATGCAAATTCCCGGTTGGACGTTGTGAGTGCAGTACGGAGGAGAAATGCAAATTGGCACGGTTATTATTCATTATCTCGATTGCGTATCGCACGGCTCGCCAGAAAAAACACTAACGGAAATTTAAATATTTCCATTTTAAAAAAAGAACGCGTGAAATCCGTTCCAGTCGGGCTGAAAATTTATAGACATAACTAATCACGGAATACATCCACGAATTTTACATTTTAATTTGCAAATCCAATTAGCATTGTTACTTGTTTTTAAATTAATGCTTCGCGCGTACTTGTTTCGTGTCAACATTATGAATAGAGACAACATTTATTTGACCCGAATTGGTTATGACAATAATCGATTATGAGACCTAATCGAGCACATCATCTCTAATGAATAGAGTTTTCAATTACAGTAATGCTTAAAATGAAATGTTTTTAGATTAACATTAAATGAACTAATTTATCATAACGATAATTCAATTAAAACTTTTCATTTAGTACTTCCGTTAACTCAATTACTAACATTTTACCGCTTGAAACGGATTAATTAATTTTGTTAATTTCAGTTTCCTTAATTCAGATTTGATGGCAAATGTATTCGCTCATGAATAAAATAGTATTTCGTAATTAACATTCAATTTTATCTTTATATCGCCTTAATCAGAGTAATGTTGCAAGCTTAAGAGTTAAAATAAATTTATTAAATTATTGCTTGAAAGCACTTCAGTAGTTTTAATAATTTTAATTAAACTGTCGATGCGTTTATGTATTTATTTCTAGTGTTTGGCGTAATCAAATTATTTTAGTGATTTGGATTATTAAAACAAATTAATTTAATATTAATACTTTAAATATTTTATTAACAATAAATGCATGTTTCTTATGTGTTTTAATATCGTATAAGAAATCAAATCGTAATGTCAAAAAGAATTGCTCTAACTTATCATTAAATCATAAAGAATTGCCTAAAACGATTGATAATATTAAAATAGTACAACCCGCTTCACAATCCCTCCAACGAATACCTTTATTAATCCGCCCAAATCCCACTCATATCCCAGCGTATATTAGCCTTAAGTAAAAAAAAATGCCAATAATTCTGATAATCTACCAATCTTACAAAATTCTGTATTCCCTGTAACCCTAATATCCTTCCTAAATACAAACATCCTACAATCACCATTCATCAATTCATTTGCGCAAATCATCAGGACAGTTCAGCTAGCTAGCATAGATTTTTCTTTAACTTCATCATAAATTCACGACAGGGCAGAAAGACCTCTGGTCGATAGCCCAGACAGACTAACACCTACATGTATTGTTATTATTTATATTGTTATATTGTTAAAATTATCTATATAGTCTGAATAAAGATATATATATATGTATATATATTAAAATAGTAAATTCACATATGGTAAACATACGCATGTATTTATAATTATTAATAATTTGAAGTACAATATGCCTTTTTAAAAAAGTGTGCATAACATATTTAATATGCTCATTTATTTAATACTGAACCTTAAGATACATAACGACTGATTAACATGGATATAAATGAACGCATTGTGCATGCTTGTCAATATGTTGTCAGACAAAAATGCTTCAAGAAATCTAGAAATGCAATTAGGAGAAATAGAAGAATATTCATTCAGAATCTCTTCAAGTCGGCTATCATCATTATACCAAACTAGTAGATGTAAATTTGCATAAGAACTCTCTAAAGGAGCCCAATCCTTCAACTTAAAAACCAGCAAAAAATCTGTTTATTGGAAAGAAGAATAGAGTTTTGTAGCGTCATAAGAACGGGATTGAAAGAAAATGGGAAAGTTTATTATTTAGCGGTGAATTGAAAATTTGAATTTAAAACGTCCCAAAATAAAACTATTTTAATTATTCTTTATGTTGGTTGTTGTTGTTTAAATAAAAATATATTTATTTTTATTTAAATATTTCAAATATGTTGTACGAACATTTAAAGGTAGTAATTTAATGCCATTAATTGGGTTTTCTGGACATGGTATATTTCTTACTCACTAAATTAACAGAAATAATAATCGGTGTAAATATGCGTCAATATTAGAAGAAACTCTAATGATTGTTAGGTTACATGAAGATGAACTATACTATGTAATGAAAGATTGATTCAATCTTTCATTAAATAGCAATATTAGAAGATGTAACGATATAGCGCGATTAATGAATTATGTCGATTAAGTTAATTTTTTTTACATAATAACTATTTTAAATACACATGAATGCAAGTCAAAACGTGGATTTGCTACAAAAATATCAAATACGTAAATTCAATACAAAGTCTATGTGAAATAGCAGGGAAAAAAATAGAGAAAAATGTTTGATAATGTGCACGCTATTAATAAAATTCACATTCTATGAATATAATACATATCTATTACAAATGTCGCTCAGACTATGTTGATAAAAATAACGTAGAAGTTAAACCTAAAATTTCCTTTATATAATAGCCCCAATTGTTTATAGCAAACAGAATTAATGAAATAATCAAAACGAACAGAAATTAGACAAAATATTAAAAATAAAATTAAAAAATCAATATATCCATTAATGTAAATATCCATAGAAATTTTAATAAAACAAATTTTAATTTCTCTTGAAAATGGGCTGATAACCCGAAACTAGTCGAGAATTTAAAGTTATTCAATCTAATCTCTGTTTTATTGGTTGATTTTTAATAATTGATTCATATTTATTTCATATTATTTGATTATTTAGTATTTGGATGATAACACTAAAATAAAAAAAAAGTAGTCGCGTTTTTGGCCGATACTTAATATTATATAAAGTGATTTAACCTGATAATCTCATTATAATCTGTAATGAAGTTCGATTTCATAATTTAAGGTCAGCAATTTTATTAAGTTATTTTTATTGAATTAAAATATTAAGTATAACGCCTCGCTCAAATGATGATTAGTGTCAATTTACGGATATTTCACATTTGATCGAGAATGTTTATGCCGTGTCGATAAAATAACTCATCACCATCTAGAATTAAACGGGTCAATTTAGTATTTATTGCGCACGGTGGAATAAAAGCGCTGTAACATAAACGTTAACCTAATTAGAAACGATAAAGTATCGCGCGATTGGCCTGGAAGTTTAACTTTTTTTACCCGAAGCGGGTAACAAGTTGTAATAAGAAATATATGGTAATGGTTACACAAATTATTTAACATTATATAGTAATAAAATGGGAGTTATTTAAATAATTTTATTACTATCGACTGAGTGTTATTGTATTTTTTTGTTCGAAATTCTATAAATATAACTTTAAAAAATTAGACATGACTTATCGTTTTATTTGCTAATGGATATAAGCAAATGGATAGTGATGGGCAAAATCGAATATTATAATATTATATATAATATAATAATTAAATAGAGTTTTTCAATTGAATTTCACTATATATCAAATATGTTTCCCTTTATATCAATTATACTTCCCATTTTTCAATTACATTTCCAAAAAGGACGTTTATACTATAAACTATATCATAATAATACTACTATCAGTAATCAAGAGAACGCAACTCATTTCAGATATAGTGAGTCTCATTTCATGGACAACGAGATAAAATTGAAAAACTCTGTATCAACTATTAATTAATTAATATTACAATGAAATTAAACAAGGAAAATTTCTGGCAATGATCAATAAAATTCGATCAATCCAACTGCAAAAAATACTTGCACTGTAAGTTTTACAAACATTCAAATGTTTAATTTAATTAATTAATAGTTAACTATTGATAATGTTCGAAATACACATCTAATAGTGAAATAAAGTAAGTCATATAAATAATTGCGTCTAATAATTACTGTTAAGTAAACTTCATATAACTCACAAATCACCATATTTATGGTAATTCTTCTTTAAACTCCAAATTTTGTTTTATTAACAATCTAATGATTTTTTTAATTCCTTTGCTACCATTCGCGAAGTTTCTAATTCGCGTATTCCTTTCAGAACGTGAAATTTAATTTCGCGATTTACTTTGCGGAATTATCGCTAAGGAAGAGGGCCGCCGTTTTCAGAATTGAAAAACGAATTAAACTTTCTCCTAACGCAGCGTAGTTGGTACAATGCTTATTAATCCAAAGAATGCTCGTTTTTTATATATTAAAGCAAATTTCTACACAACGAGAAAAAAATATGCAAAATTATGGTTTTTCTTTTTTACTTAAATATGCTATTTTGAAATAAATGGGTTTTGAGTTCACGTGAAGTGATAGTATCAATAATAACGCACGAGTTTTTTCCTTACTTCACTTTTTATTATTTTTAAAAAGTGAAGTAAGGAAAAAACTAGTGTGTTATTATTGATGCTATTTTGTAGTGATGGGCAAAATCGAATATTATTAGTAATCGAGTATTACTAAATGTGTCATTTTAAGTATTTAGAACGAAAGACTGATTTCAAATTTATGTTTATTAATAAATGATAAGTTATTCTTGATATTTTATAATAAGTACCATTCACAAAATTATAATATACTTAATTCAGCAGTAATAAAAAGATCGACTTTGCCCATCACTACTATTTTGATGGAAAATTGTCCGTTCTTCCATTTTAGGTAAAGGATTATACGTGTGTTAATAAATGTCAGAAAACAATTATGAATTGAATTTGATTTAATCACAGCCTATTTACATTATAAATTATAAGTAAAAATTATAATTTTTTTGATTGAATTAAAAAATAATAAAAAGAATATATATATATATATATATTTAAATCTTATTCGATATTTTATGACATACACAAAATACAAAAATTATAGTTGGTTAACATATGTTTACGATGGTATAATTGTTATTGGGGCAGAGAAAAAGAAACTAGTATTCTTTTGATTATTAAGTAAATTTCTAATTGTATAGCGTTAACAAAATATTTATTTCGTTTTTCATGACTGAAATAAAATGCTCCAAACATGCAATTGTTTATAACTTATAAAATATCAAAAACCTAATAAATCGTTTAAAATAATTGACTTTAGGTGTACAAAAAATCAAATGTCATAAAAAGTGCAGCATTCCATTAAAAAAAAAACATATTTTTTATGTAACTGATTTTAAAAAACAAAGATTAACTATAGCTACAAAGTATGTAAAATTTTTGTATATTTTTAAATAACTAAGATATTTGGCTTTATGGCAGTGCTGCTGGCTGAAGATTATGGCTATCGCCAAAATATTTGGAAGTAATAATAGATTAGATGAAATGGGCGAATATCTCATCTCCTCGTCTCTTAAAGGACAAGAAATATAAGTCTTCTTGTTCTTCAAGTTTAGGAGTTTTTCAAAACTCTGTTTCCTTATTCTTATCAGCAACTAATTAATCGATTCATACGCTATTTCAGTTGTATATAACGAAGGTATTTCGCTCCAAAAGAAATGTTTCTAAATAACTAAGATATTAGTTTTTATGGCAGTGCTGCTGGCTGATGATTATGGCTATCGCTAAAATATTTGGAAGTAATAATAGATTAGATGAAATGGGAGAATATCTCATCTCCTCCTCTCTTAAAGGACAAGAAAGATAATTCTTCTCGTTCTTCAAGTTTAGGAGTTTTTCAAAACTCCTTATTCTTATCAGCAACCAATTAATCGATTCATACACTATTTCAGTTGTATATAACGAGGGTCATTTCGCTCCAAAAGAAATATTTCTAAATATGATGATTATGGCTATCACTAAAATATTTTTGAAGTAATATTAGAGTACTTAAAAAAATACATTATATTTTATAATCTTAGCAATTAAATAGGCGAAAGTTTCATTTCCTCCAACTTGAAGGACAAGTTTAAGAGTTTTTCAAAGCTCTATTTCCTTATTCTTGTCAGAAACTAATTAATCCGTTAATTCGATATTGCATTTGTAAATAACGAGAGTAATTTCATTCCTGAAGAACTACTCCAGTGGTAGATGTATT
This sequence comes from Philonthus spinipes, assembly GCA_963082785.1. Lineage (NCBI taxonomy): Eukaryota > Metazoa > Arthropoda > Insecta > Coleoptera > Staphylinidae > Philonthus > Philonthus spinipes. The sequence continues at coordinate 37,003,073 of OY720300.1, forward strand.
ATTAAATTTGGACCTCTAGCAGGAAACCCTCACGTCATTCTCCGGAATAAATGAAAATTTCTTCGTCGATCGAAACTATTTGTTTCTTAACATATTTAAATTTTGAGCATATATTTGTCTTTTGGTATATTTAGAAAAGATTTTATCGTCATTATGATAATTTCATTGAAAAAATATGTGCTATAAAATGTTAATTATACAGCAATAAAAGGCGATTTCCATATCATAACTAGCAATTATCAGTTAGCCATAAATTCATCGAATCGATAATTAACAACAACCGACTAACTGAACGACCCAAACGAGCGCTAATTAATACATTATGCAATGAGAATAATCCACAATATCGGCTAATTTTCTGATTTTCTGTGTGTGCATGTGGTAGTGTGTGTAAATACGTGAATGTGTGCCAATGCCGAAAAGGCGGCGAGATACCGATCCGGTTCCTTTGGCCGGACAGAAACGGACGAGCGAGCGAAGTGAGTGCATATTGCTGGGACGCTATAAAATAGTGCGTGGGCGTCGTCACTTGGCACTGACACATATTTGGCAGAAACACAATACAATAACCGGAGCGAGTATTATGTTAAAAGGGGGACACAATGATCCTTTCTGTTTCTGATGACATAAAAAAATAAAGCCGACTTGGCAAGGGTTTCGCTTGTTTATCGCGCACCCGCGATTCATTTCATTTCGAGACTCTGTCACCTGATCATTATTTACCCGGAGTCCTACAGTTTCCAGGACACGCATCAGGGAAATGTAATAATGCTCAGTTTGAGGTGTAAAGGAGAAATATTATTAGAATTATGTGCACAATATGTGTTTTGTGTTTCTTGGAAACTTAATAAATTTACTTAAGAAAATATTTGCTTGACGGGTTTTACTGAATTATAGTACGGATATATAATTGTCTCCAATTCTTTATTACTTTTAATTTCTATTTTAAGATAAAAGGAATTCAATAATAACATTTTATATTAAAATAAAGGCTTTAGTTTGTATAAGCTACAGAACTATTTGATATTATTAATTAAGTTCTCACTTAACCTGTGGTGAAACATATTTAAATCGATATATATATATTATTTAAATAAAACTCTTGGTTTGTTTCACTATTTATATTTTATCTCTCCAACTAGTTTCGACCGTTGGTCATCTTCAGGGAGGAATGTACAGAGATTTTTAAAGCTGTTGGTTTTTATAAAAATAATACAAAGACATCATAAACTAGTCGGAGAGATAAAATATAAATAGTGAAACAAACCAAGAGTTTTATTAAAATAATATATATATATCGAACTATTTGATTTAATTTTGTTCAAACGCCATTATCTGGTATTTGGTTAAGTGGTAATGGCTATTTCGGTATTTTTGATGAGTTCTGAAAGAACTAACCAACTCTAAGAAGGCAAGTTTACCTTCTTCTTAGTGGAAAAATCAACAATTAATGATGAGTAATGATCATTACTTCCAAATTAAGCAAATAATGGCGCATCTTACTATTTATGAAATATATGCTTCGATTTAATTATATTAAAAAAATATAATAGTTTTGGTACTGATCAATTGAGCTGAACTGAATTGAAGTCGGTTATATCACTTTCCTCATCAATTTATATAATCACTGGATTTATACTCGAGTGAAACTGTAGGTATCCAGAAGTTGCTTCCTAATTAATGAGAGGTTGTCCTAGATTAGTATACACAGATTTTTGAATATCTGGGGCGCAAGCCAAAAAATCGTCACTCATCTAAATGTCTTAAGAAAGAATTTATTGAATTTAAACTATGAAGCCATTTTTGTATTTGTTTAAGAAATATAAAGCATTATTGACACTTTTTATATATATACACACATCTTTATTCAGACTATATAGATAAGTTTAACAATATATCATAAATAATTGCAATACATGTGGGTGTTAGTTAGAAAAATGTATGCTAGCTACATTACATTATTAAGACGGTAATATCTAAATTAAACACTTTAGATAAGTACCTTAGTAATCAATAATATCAATGCCTCTACTTCAATTCATCGCATCATTTTACCCATTCACATATCAGTCGTGAATAAACGACATGGTAAATTTAGGCAAAAAGATTTCGATTCGATAGCCATCTAACAGGGAGGAGAGTTTTATCTCTTCATTTATATATCATTAATAGCAACATAATTGCTTTTGTTTTGTCATTAAATATATTTTCTTTATGTATAGTAATAGGTTTTCGTAAAATTGGTAATTTTTAGACAATCGTGTAATAATATTAATCCCATTTTTAAATCGGTTTTTTTTTATTAAAAATTATAATTGCTGAATGTATAATTGAAAAGGCACGTGCTCGGTCATCGATTATTGTAATTATATACAGAGGTGGAAGTGAGGAGGAGGAAGGGTAGGGCGTATCGTGGATGGTCTGTTATCGGCGCTTAATTAGCACTGATAAGCTGCGATTTCTGGGCCGCAGCATGGCCTCATTCGAATAATAAATCACAATTTATGGCACTCGTAATTCGGCCCTTTAATGAAGACACGTTGGATAATCCGACGTGATTTATGCCGCGACAATGTAATCTCCAAACAATGACGGATGCATTCGGCCCACGCCACATGCGCTGGATTTATTTTACTGCGTATCGTGCGGAATATTTTTAGCCAAGTGAATTTGCTCTATATACCATGGAAGGTATATAGAATATAAAAAAATGTACATTTTATTTTTTACAAAAAAAAAAACCTTGATCACAATAATGTAGATTACATTTTTTTAGTTCTTATCCTTGCATAACGCTCGAATACAATTTTATTTCCTCCACTGCAAATACATAATTTTGTATAACATAAATAAAAACACTTAAACTTTGTTTGTATAACTGAGTTTTTTAATAATAGTTTTAATAAAGTTAAAGTTGTCGAAACTATAGTAACATTAAAAAAACTCAGTTATACAAACAAAGTTTAAGTGTTTTTATTTATGTTAATAACGATGTATAACGAAGTAGAAGCCTCCACAGTTAACAGTATAATTTTGTATGTATGTAGAAACCAGAAGTAAAAACATAAAAGAAATCTCAAAAACTTTTGAATTCAATTGATTTGTTTATGATAAATTGTTTCTGTATTTTAAATAGTTGTCTCACTTAACACTTGACACATATTGAAATATAATAATAAAAACGCAAATCAAAAAAGTCGCAGTAGCTAAAGAGGAAATAATTTATTGATTATTTAAAAATATAAATAAAGATCACAAGGTTTCACAAATTAATTAATTTTGTTAGGTGCGATACAAAACAATTAATCACTCTAATATAATTAATGGTTTTAATATTTAGACATTGGTAGTTCATATTGCATGAAATAAATATGAATAAATTATTAAAAATCAACCAATAAAACACAGATTAGATTGAATAACTTTAAATTCTCGACTAGTTTCGGGTTATTCAATCTAATCTGTGTTTTATTGGTTGATTTTTAATAATTTATTCATATTTATTTCATACAATTAATCACTCATTAATATTTATCACGTAATATTTTTGTGTTTACTCAATTTTAGGTAGCTTTTGCTTTATATCTTATACAGATTCCAGAATTCCAAGCGTTGATTCTTACACTGTGGATGACTTTTTTTAAATTAAAAATCAACACTTTCTTGTAGTAATCTTCTTTTTATTGGTTGTGAAGACTTTAATTATTTAAATAAAAATGGTTGTCGCCTTTTTCCTAGTTATTTTTTATTGGAATAATATATTTCTGAAACCACCTTTCCATATTCAGTTGTTGAAGTTTTTATAAATATAAATAATATTATTATTAAATAAATATCATACAATGCGAAAAAAAAATGATTGAAATTGGTTCATTTACCTTTCGATATTACACACTTAAATATTTGGGTCATTTGCACTAGAATACCCCTTTAACATAAAGTAATAATAAATTTCAATCTGTTTACCAAAACTGATCTATTTATAATACCTATGTGTGGCTGTAATAAATGCAGCTGAAAAAATGTAATATCATGAAGTATTTTAATTAATACAGTTGGTTGTTCGTTTCACTAATTTTTATATTTGAGTTCCAACTAGTATTGACGAATTGATTGATTGAATTACGTGAAGATCAAATTGAATTGATAAATAAAGCACTAATAACCTTTCTTCACACTTTATTTGTTTTACCAAATGTACATTTCGGACACAAAGTGACCATTATCAATGGATTTAAGACTGTTAAATGTCCGAAATGTACATTTGGTAAAACAAATAAAGTGTGAAGAAAGGTTATTAGTGCTTTATTTATCAATTTAGTTTTGACGAGTAATCATTTTCAAAAAACTAATTAAATTAAAGATAACAGAGAATTTAATTCAAAATATGAAAATTTTAAGTCATAACATTGTAAGTTAAACGGTAATATATTGTAAAATCTCTAAAAAAATTATTGTATGGAAAGTATAAGTAATAATAATTAAGTCTGCGCATGCTTGGTATAGTTAATCAATTAATCAGCACACGCTGTTTTATAACCAAGTTAGCATTCTGAAAACAATCCGCCGATATTGCTTATGCAACACATGCTGCACACGCCCTTATTAATATTAACAACCACGCTTATTAATCACTGAATAATAAATTGGCAACGGGCTTCACGAGGCGTGTCTCGCAAAACATTCACCGTTCCCGCTTAATTAAACCTCAACTTTTTTTTATTTTTAATGCACTCTCTTCCATGTATTTCGCACCTCACTAAATAAGTCATCTCGCGGTTTAACGTCGAGCATTTGTTCATCCTTTTTCCTCCGGATTACACAATCACAACGCCTCCATTAAGATTTACACTTACATCAAGAACAAAAAAAGGACAAGGAGGTCGTTAGGCTCCGGGCGGGGCCCTTATAAAAATTTGCGATAAGGGCGATATCTTTATCTGTGGAAGGGTGGATGAGCTTGGATTGGACCAGAAAGGAGATGATATCTCGTCCGGGCGTTTTTATATAGAATGAGGGAAACGAAAGAAGATAAATAAAAAAATACGCGCGTCGCTTTGGCGGGGCTTTAATAAGAAGTCAGTTTGCTGAATAATAATAATCCGCTACATGTATTTTTCATAAAAGTGAGTTTTTTTTGTAAGCCTTAAAATTGTGTATATTTTAAATCCACTGTTTTTCAAAAAAATCTCCTTTAAGGGCCGTTTTACACACACAAGAATTCTCGCATAAATTCATAATAGAATTATATATAGAAAAATATTATAAGTTTGCGCATGTGCATTACAGCGATTTTTATAATATATTTCTTGCGAGAATTCTCGCGAGAAATATATTGAACATGTTCAAAATAATCTAGAAAATAATTATATAAAACAGTCTCCCAATAATGTTAAGCAATAGCATACTACATAATGGCGCGTCTGCTTGTATTGGACGACTGTAAAAACAATCTGCTCTGCTTATTTCCACAATAATTATTTGCTGTGTAAAACAGGAAAAATATTTTTATATATATAATTATAGCAAAACTTTTATATATAATTCTCGCACAACTTTCTGCGAGAATTCTTGTGTGTGTAAAACGGCCCTAAGTTGGTAGTCTTTCAAATAATTTTCAAAAAATCGATTGTTTTTTTTTTATTTTGCAAAAATGGCAAAGAGCAGATCGAGCGCGCAGCAAAAAAAAATCGATGATGCCCTTCATATCAACCTCCACAGAGAGTAACGCTCTACAGACCAGGAATAGCAGATAATATACGATATCTAAATTGAACAAATTTCAATGTACAATTGAGATATAATTTATATTAATTAAATATAAGTGGAAAAGAAACATCTCTAACGGGATTTGAACCCATGTGCTTCAAGTTCACTTATATTCAATTTATACAGACATTCGTGATGGGTCCGAGGACGATACACTCTGCTCATCTGATAATAAAATATGATTTTTTTCGGACTTTGATTTTTGCGTTTTAAATTGAATTTTCCAATTGCATACGTTGGCCGTTTTACAATCACGTAAAAAAATAATTATGTTGCTGGACCAACTCGAGGATCACTACCGAAAATGAAAATTTCCTAGACAAGGGGTCATTTCACTTGTGTACGTCGCAATTAGCAGCCGATGAAGTTTTCAAAAACGGTACCTGAAAGCCAACGGTTTAGCGAATAAATGAATATATTGAAAGTTGTAATTCCCTTTTGTTTTACTTGCAAAAAAAAAAATCCGAAGAACATCTACTTATCAGCTGGATTTGGAGGACTACCCCTTTAATATAAAATCAACAGTTTGAATAGTTACTGTAATTTTGACAGTGATTATTATGATAATTATGATTTCATTCTGGGTTTCCACAGAAAGGGGGAGTGAAAAGAGAGAACTCTGAGAATCTTGAGATTTAAGAGTTTTTTTTTGTTGAGAAAAGCGTTTATTCATTTTAGTTAAATAAAAATAATTAATTGACATAATTGAAAACTTAATTAATTATTAAGTAAGTGCTTGAAAAAAAAAAACATTCATTGAAAGAACTACTTCTGGGTCAATTACCCCGCATTTCTAACTACACAATGTATATTTGCTATTGCATCACAAATTGAAATTGCAACAATTTTTGATTCGAGAATATTTAATGCAAAGAACAAAAAATGTTACGCACTATAAGACCATCTGCACACATGCATTTCGGGGTGAATTTATAAAGCACTTACGTTATACAAATTACAACAATTTCTAAAGAGGAAATAATTAATTATTCATTTAAATAAATTAATTATTTTCAAATTTATTTTTATTTAATATAATTTAAATATCTGTGTCAAAGTCAATAAATGGTCTTTTTTTATTATTATTTACTTTATTTTAATTCTATTTCGGTATTATTATTGGTGTAAAAACAAACATCGAAGTTAATGCATTTTATAAAGTTTAAACATATACTTGCATCAGCTTTCAGCTTCTTCACTTTTTCAAATTAAATAAAACCCAAACAGAGAGCAAACCCTACATCAAACAACATCCCTGTCTTTAAACCAGTGTTCACTCAAAGCGATAACATTTAGTGGTAATTTTCGAGGTGATTGCTATACTTGAATGCTGCTGGATCAGATTAGAGGGAAATCACCGCAATGCAGAAGATGTGGAAGTAGATCGGCGCTGCTGCAGCGCAGCCTGTTGCAGCGCGCCCGTTATCCTGCAGGAAATATGTAGGGCGTTCCACCCTCCCGGCTCTTATCTAGCGAATGCTTTTAGGGGTTCGCGTTTCGGGAAATTAAGTGGAGCACTCTGATATTTGAAATATTTGCGTTATCGTTTCACTTTTTTTGTTCTTGTTTCGCGAAGCAACCTTTAAGAGCACTGTAAATGTTTGTGATTGTGATTGAAAACGTTATTTATTTACACTTTTTATTGTTCCATAAACTTAATCTACTAACTTGTACAACTTATGATAACAAATTTTTCAATTATTTTTCACTATATATCAAATATGTTTCCTTTGATCTCAATTATATTATTTTTTATATTATATTTAGAGATGGGCAAAGTCGATCTTTTCGATCTTTTTTGGCACTGCGAAATGAAGTTTATGAAAATGTTCTTAATGTTATTTATAATATTAATATTGGAAAGTGTCACATATTTATTAATAAACTCTATTTTATTGTTATTTATTAACTTTAGCTACTTAAAATTGGTTATTCAGAAATATTCGATTACTAAATTCACTCGATTTTGCCCAACACTAATTATATTATTCAATTGTGTTTTACTACAAGTCAACGGATTTCACTCTATTCAACAAAACTATTTCACGATTCGTCAATTGCATTTTCACGTTTAAATCTATTCATATATATTTAACAAATATTTTTCCCATTTTAAAATTTTACTCCAAATAATTAAAAACTTGTGTATTAATACACCAATAGTTTTCTTTTGGCTTTAATCTTATTTTATATTTCTCTAATAAATATTAATATTTAGGCAGAAAGACCGATGGTCGATAGCCTTTTTCTAAGGACAACGTATAACATATTATAAGAATTATATCGTTAATTTATTCTAGATAAAATTGTCTTCGGCAGAAATAAAGATGTTATATATATATATATAAATATTTAAATTATTTTTTTAGAAAGAAAAAAAAAATATATATATATATAAAAACTTTGAAACTATTTCTGAAATGCCGTTATTTTGTTCAATGCTGAAATTAGGGCAATCAATCAGTGCCGCAATTACACTACAAATTATAGTTCAACTCGGTAATACAAACACAATCACATAACATCACTCGATGCTGTATTGCACCAGAGAGGGTTAAAATCAATATTACACCTTGCCAAATACAGGACAAATACCCATTAATTATATGTAACTTGTCAATACGAGTAACGAAGCAAGATAATTACAGTTACACTATAGTAAACATTTTATTAGTTTATATTTTCTTTTCTTTTAGTAAATATCTAATTGAATGCGGAAGGTTTTTAAAGTGTCATTTTTTCAACGGAAACTTTAAACCTTCATTAATTTGAGCTGAAAATCACCTTTCAAAATCTTTCGCATAATTTTAGAAACATCATGTATATAAACTGTTCTTCCTATCAGAATTCTTAATCTTTATAAAGTATTTCAATATTGCTTTATAGTTTTACGAGATCTAAAAGAAAATATGCCCATTACCTCTCGTTAATTACTTCGTTGATATTTCCAAGAACATCTATTTTACTAATTACTTTTTTATCGCTGTCTTACCCATAAAATTAAAAAATACGACTATTTTATATACAGCAATATAGTAAAAAAAATAATATTAGGAGTAAAATTATAATAAAATATTTTACATGTGCAAACTATAAATAACTATGATAAAACATTTAAAGCGTCTCTCACTGCAGACATTCGAATCTCGCCTTATAAGTAAGATAGATCCTAATTGGGAATGCATTTATTGCTCCCAAGAAACACTATTTGTCTTGGCATCTTACAGCAGTAAATAACGAATAACGTAATGCTCCGAGCGGAGGAATCCGTTAATTAAATGAAGTTACGTGAGAAAATTCCTTCATTGTATTAATAAAAAATAAAACACTACTTATTAATTACATTAGAGGCGCTTTTAGTTATGAAAATGGTTTTATATTGATAAGTGATTATTAACTTAACAAGCCTAATAATTGATTATTTCACTCTTTAGCTACATTTTCACTCTATTATGTCTTGTTAACATTCTCCATTTAATTTTCAATATATTTCTGAACTGCAGCTTTAATTATATTAAGTATTATGAATACCTGAAAATAGTAAAAATGTTTAACTGATATTAAACAGACATTTTTAAAATTATGCAATCTATAAATAATTTCCACTTGCGACTATCTTAAATCTGCTTATTTTAATCATCAGCTGAGTCGAGTTTCGATTAAGCGGATAATGCTGTGTGATTGAATAATTACATTTCGACAAATCCCTCTGGATAAATCGATCATTTTGCGTTTGAACCGCATTATTATTTGAACGAAAACCAACCTCCTGTTAATTTAATGGGAATTGTGAAATTGTTTACGAAACTAATTAAACTAGTTTCTATCGCATCGATAACTTCCCTGTATACATTAGTTTGAACAATTATATCTATACCTTTGTAGACACACAACTCACCCAGCCAGTGACCAACAACAATACCCTGCTAATTGTTCATTCAGCAATTATCCAATGATGTATAATTATCATGCACCAATTAATTCTACATTTTAAATTTGGTCTAGGTTGTTTTTACTATTATTGGCTAAAATCAAGAAGAAAAAAAAAACAATTTCGTGTTTCAAGTATTTTAATAATTTATTTGAATCACGGAATTGTTTTTTGTTATTTATTTTAGCCAACAGAATAATAGTAAAATGCAATAACATATAGACCAAAATTCAAGTGTAGAATTAATTGGTACGTGATAAATTCATGACATAAAATTTAAACATTTTTCTTGTTTTTAACGAAAATATCTAAAGAATATTACGATTTTCCAGACACGTTTATTATTTATAAGGCCTCGAGAGATATTATTTAAAAATATCCAAATTTTTTTTATTTAAATTTCCTAGTAGAAATTAACAAACGAAAAACACCTTTTCTAGCTACCTTGTATGAACAATAAAAAAAGCTGCTTAAGTCTTTAACTTTAAGTCTTGTTGGGAAGACTGTGCAAGTTAATGTTAGTTTTACGGCGCGTTTTTACATTTTCGAAAATCCGCGTAGCTTTTGTGATTTCATCAATGATTCACTTGGCGCAATAATCCGAAAATTCAGACATTTATATTTTCGGTGTATTGCCCGAGGCATTAAAATTCATGAGTGTTTTGACTCCCGGAAATTCTGTTTTATTTTTAGAACTAATTTGCAATTTAAATACACCTTCTCTAATTCTTCGATTTTTATTGTTTCAGGTAAATACTTAAAGGCGACGTTGAAGCAAATTTGAATATCGATTTTGGGCCATCCCGGGTAAGTTAACATAAATGAAATACTCGAAAGGTTTGAAACCATTACAAAACAAATAACAAAACTATGATAACTAACTAACCATCTTTATTCAAATGTGTATGTGTATGTACAATAATATACAAAAAAATAGAATTTTATTCTGTAGATGAATCGGCTATCGACCGGAGGTCTTTCAACCAAAAAATATCATAGATTTTGTTTATAAAATGAATAGTAAAGGGAATTAAAATAATATATGAATATACATAATTATTATGGGAAGTCCATATTATTAAAAAAAATATGCTAAATTTGGATGATGAGCCTTAAAATTTTACGACTAGAAAAAATATTATATTTGATTTGTTATATGACTAAATTATAGGTTGTCCTTAATAAAGTCCGCACCCATTGCTAACTAATTTTGTTATTAGTTGAGATAAAGAGTTGGTTAAATTAGCAAACTAATAAATTTTCCGAGCATTACAGAGGTGAAATCAAAAAAACAATAAACATCGTGTTTTCAAAATATTAACAAAATAAACATTTTTTAAAATAGAACACTCTTAATATATATTCTCATAATTTAATAGAGAAAATAATTCAACAACAACTTATATAGAAGTAATAAGTAATGATAATTAGTTATTTGATTTTTGATAAAAACAATACAAATTTCTGGAAACTACAATCACATAAATAAGATCGTGATACAATAAAAACGCAATTAAAATAGATTAGATTATACATTATTAAAAATTTCTTGCAAACAATTTTTAATAATGTATAATTAATATCAGTCGATCATCATTGAGGAGTTTTGTAAGAATAAAAAAAAGATGTTTTATTATAAACTATATTGAAATTTAAATCCTAAATTTGCTTATATTACTCAAGAAACATCTAATAATGTATAAATGAATTAATATCAACTCAGTTTTCATTGAGGAGTTATGTAAAAATGAACACAATAAAAAATTAATTTACTTAATAGCTAATCAGCTGGCTATTATTTTAGCCCAACGCATCCATCACAAAGTTTCCGCAGATATTGATCTATCATTTCTAATAATCAAAATAAATCCACTGTATATAAAATAAACCTACTCATAAAATTGTTTATTAAATTTCCAACGTTTACGACTTATAAATCGTAATTAAATCCAATACACCCTTCAACTAGCCAGCTCCGAATTATCATCTGAACGTCGAAGAAGTGTCTATTAATATGCGCACAACTCGAACCGTGTGAAAGCAACAAACGCGTGAAATTATTTTCGAAATGGTCGCCCATTTTTCGACTTTTATTGGTGGCATGTGAGTCGCCTCCGTGATTTATCACGTCCGAAATAATAAAATTCAGTCTTGCTTTACTAAAAAAAAAAGAGATAGAGAAACCGTTGCAATACTGCGAGTTTATTTGATGTCGTTGTTGTGGTTTGCATGTAAAAGCGCCAAATTTATATTTGTAACTTTGGTTTTACTTCAACATCTTTCATATTTTATTTGATGTTATTACTTTATGGTTCCATATAAATATTTATTTAAACTGAAAGATGCTTAAATCTTAAATTATGGCTCATTTCTTTATATTTTTGTAATTTAGAAAAATCACTCTACTATCACTTCAGCAATTATTATACATAATGATTAACCGATGTGTTGTTGTGAGTTACGTGAAGAGATTCGAACAATTAAAAATAAAACACTTTTTTTATACAAGTGAAGAAAGGAATACAGAGTGTTTTATTTTTAATACATAATGATGTTGGTAGTATCATCGCACTGCATCGGGATGGATGAACAGCATAACCTGATTATTGCAGCTTGGTAATGAGTTTTAAAAAGTTATTTGTTTGATCTGTTTAACACATTTAAATTCAGACTAAAATGTTACTTCAAAGTGTGGTCTATTTTAAATTATACTGTTGATATAGCGCTGTTTTATGTTAAAAATCTATAGTTGAATCTTGCATTTACTGTTATTACTATAGTTATTTGTTGTATGCATTATTTTTTGTATTATTCGAATGGCATTGCCGTTAATAAACATTTATTTATTTAAAATTCCCTTTTAAAAAAACACTCTATCATCTTTGAGGAGAAAGATCAATCAAAGGATGACTTATTTTAGAAACTTAACTTACAAACATCAAGAAATATCAACAAATACCGCCGTGTGAGTTTACAAAATGCCTAAACTCCCACATCCACGCTTAAAAAATTTCAAGTTGCAGACAAAATAAATGTGCTAACCAGCATTCATTACCCCCAAAACCCTTTAAACCCCCAGTTGTACAACCGTCTCTCCGACCTTGCTGTAAAATTTGCCTAAAATCAAAATGCTTCGACCTATGCACCCTTTGTTCATTCCTCACAATAAATTCTTCACTCCTAAATGTAAATATCCATCCTCCACAATTTTCAAAATCATTTCGCGATATTAGCGATCGTGACGAGTGAATGACGACTTTTCAAACGATTTTAAACATCATAACCTTTTTCACATATAAATGGCAATTACAGAAAGTTATATATAATTTTATTTTTTATATTTATTTATATATATTGAAGTAATTTACAGTTTCAACATCACAGGTGTACAGGGAGAATGTCCTTGCAAATTAATCGATTCAATAATATGAAAAAAAAATCACACGCTACCTTATGTAGTTTTTGATGCTCTGTAAGATAAAAATATTTTCATATAGGGATGCAATTTTTCCGGAATCGATACATATCCACTTGCTAGAGGACTAATTGTTAGGAATATTAGTACAAATAACCAGAATAAATATAAAGACATGTTTTCCAGCAATTATCAGAGCTGAAACAGACAACGCCGTTATGACAAAAAATTATTCACTATAGCGAATAATCAATTAATGAAAATAGATTGCGTCCAGAATTAAAATTTAATGAGTTCTTCGCGGATTAAAATATTTATGAGGGATTTAATGGACAAAAGAAATAGGCGGCAGGAAAAAAATGTGATGATAGGGCCTCGTTTATTAATCACCGGATGAATGCAAATGAGACCTCGGAAATTTTCGCGCGGAAAACTTTCGGTCCGCTGCAAATTGGAAAAAAAATCGGAGGGAAGGGAAAATGCGGTGCGGATAATTGAGGGATGGATTTTAATTTAATTGCGATTTTAAATACCGGATCACCGGCTTTGATGTCGCGCAATTTATTTCCACGATAATTGTTTCGGCGAAATGGCCATCGGTTTTAAATTACTGGGTTGTATAAAATGTACGTGTATTTATTTATTCATATTTGTTCGTTTATTAATTTGATATTGTATTTCTCGATGTATATATTTTTTGAACGAGCATCTCCATTGTAGCGCAGTTATGTGATAATGTGATAAAGAATTGTTAATTTCACCAAAATGCATAGACAAGGTGTCCAGAATAGGTGTAATAATCTTCGGGCAGAATGCTTCATTGGTTAGTTTTTAGTAGAAAATATAAGTAAAAACTTTGTATTCATACTTATAACTCCTTACGAGTCAATTTAAAGAAATTTTAATTTTGCAATGGTGAATCAATTAATTGTTAATACTAGTTTTAAATCTAACGCTTGTAGTACGTAGTTATTATAAAAATGTAAACGTTAAAAACAACAATTCAGGGATTTTTTTAACGAATAATCATAATAATAAATTTGATAGAAATCATTTATGTGCTATATTCAATATTTTTTTTATAAAACTTTATATATTTGTTTATACATTTTTTGAAATTTTCAATGTACTTCTTGTGTAATATAATATTAGAATTAATTTAGAATTTAAGGTAATAAGTAAAATATTTTTGTAAACTGTTTTTGTAAAAAGGGGTTTTCCCGTAAATAAATAAATAAATAAAATAAAACATATGCAACTGAATTTTTGCAAATTTGTATTTTATTGGAAATTCTACTAATTTTATACAAAAATTTATAAAGAATACCAAGAATTGAGAGACTCATTTTTAATATTTCAATAGCCTCGTGAGATATTATGAAAAAGGAAACAATATTTTTTTGTTAAAATTTTCTACATGAAATTAAGATTATCGCTCCTTTGTATATAAGTTGTTCCTACAAAATTGCACAATTTTAATTTGCAAAGTACAAAACGTGACATGCAATACAAATAATGACGTTTTAACCCTACGACAGGCTGTTTCTGAATTTTAATTTGCAAAGTACAATTTTAATTTGCAAAGTACAAAAAGGTCACATGCAATACAAATAATGACGTTTTAATCCTACGTCAGGCTGTTTCTGAATTGAATTTACAAGAACGTCCTATATCATCATTTTAGATTTTAATGGATGTGTCAATGTACCAAATTTCATAATTTTCTCTTTAATGGTTTAGGAAAAAAAAACCTACCTTTGAAGGACAGTACCACATTTTAGAGACATATTTGACACCCATTGTATTAAGATTTTTCTTATGATTTGCAATTCGCTACGTGCTTATAGAATTTGACCAACTATACAAGGTGTTCTTGTATAATATTTTAAATCAATGTATGTTACCTTTAAACACACTGGTTGTCGTGAGATGTGTATGCTGCATCACAGATTTCATTTGTTTTTATAAAACTTACTTGGCTCAGTAGCACAGTTGTTAAGGATATTGGGATCGATTTGGCAATTTGCAAAAATCAAAATACACAAATAGAAATGTATAATTGAGTTGTTGATACAAAAGATAAACGCGTGACTCACACTTTAACTGTGAACAATTTAACTTAAATCGGCTTATGACTCGTTCCTATATAAACTACAAATTATTGTAACATTGTTTTGTCTCCACATATTGATTTTTTTATTAGCAATTACACAGAACACGTAACTTTTTTTTTAATGCTCATGCAAATGTTATTACGTTGTAAACCCAAGTAAAACAAAAGCAAGTTTCGTTTCTTTTATTACATTTGAACACAATGAACATTATAATCATAACTGCGTTCTTATTTACTTATTTCACCTTATCTGGGAAAACTGCAAAGGTTACGTTACCGCATTTGAATATTAAAGGCGATATCTCGGCATTCCTTTATCGACTTTCCTGAACGAAAACTCCTTTCTCTCTCTCTCCCACTTGCGCGCTCTCTAAACTATTTTTCCAATATTCGCACATGAAAACATTTCATAGCGCCATACGAAAACAGCGTTTTGTATTCAGATTCTTATTTTCCTCGTGAAAACCGGGATTTTATGAATTTCCGCCAACGTAAGTCAACATCGTTTATAAATGCGAGTTCTTAAGTGATTTTTATTTAAAAAATAAGCGGAATAATAAATATTTGTTCCGCTCGGTACATTCGTTCTTATTTTACTGTATTATCACAGACAGAATATGTTTGTCTGTGGTATTATTTAATTAATATACTTTTTGACAAATGTATTTACAACTAAATTATATGTATATTCTATCGCATAGAATTTGTATAAAATTAAGGAATGTATATATATATATATATACAAAGAGGTTTTTTTATTAGTATACATTAGGCAAACTGTATACCTGCAAAAAAACCTAATCAAACGCACTGAACCGATTAACGTGTGTGTTTGGTTGCCTACAACACAAAACTAAACGTCAAACGCTAAACTTCAAAATGTGTGAAATATTTGATCGAAAATGTATACAAACGAAGGAAAAGTCGAATCGTGAAAAGTCTTCCACATTGTGCATTTCGATATTGTCATGAACAGATGTTGAAAATTGTTTGTTTTTTGAATTATCCTAGTTGGAGGAATCGATGGTTCGGGTTGCGTATTATAGGCAACTAAACACATACATCAATGCGTTTGACTTGGGTATTTTACATGTATATATAGGGGATATGTATACTGTTAAAAAAACCTCTCTGTATATGTTATAGGGAAATTATGTTTTCATTAAATAAATATATTTCATTAAAATATTTTGGTTTATTTCATTATATATATACTAATATCTTTATTCAAACAATTACTTTTTTCAAACATTGAGTATATACATATACTAAAATAAAGATTTGTCGGTCCTGGGCCATCGACCGGAGGTCTTTCTGTCCGCTATTACATTATTATATTATTTTTATTTATTTTTTCTGTATTTAGATAGTAACTCAAACTTTTAAGAACCTATTTAGTTTTATAATTCGACAAATATTCTTCCTAAATATTCCTGTAGTCGTGGATTCAAAGTAATTTTTATTGTTCCAAATATTCGGAAATAATAACATTTTTATGAGAATAATTAAAGGTATATTAAAAACATTATTAATTTATACTTTTAATTATGAACTAAAGTTTAACTTCTTCGAATGAAGAAACATTTTTATTTATTAAATAGCTAAATGTGAAAATAATTTATTAATTATTTTCAAATCATTTTTATTTAATATATTTAAATAACTGTGACCAAGTGAATGAATAATACTCTTTTCTATTTACATTTTTATTTATTTTAAATAATAGCGATAACAAGTATATTATAAAATTAAATTCCTTAAACAATTGTTCTTTTTTTTTAACAATAATACTTATTTTTATATAATATTTAGTTCTTGTTTTCGGAGATATTCCGGCATCCCGCGACGCCCGGTGTCTATTTCAAGCTGGCATCTAAAATTATCACAACTGAAAATGTCCCCACTTTCCATTGATATAGATGTCGCGGATGGATGGTGGGTGGTATATTTCATGAAACCGGCGACCGTGAAACTATTACTGGGACGTGCTTCTGCTGCCTCATCTCACCACCTCATTTAAAACAGGTCAAAATTTCATTCGTTGTGTCAAGGACCTGAAAATTTTAATTGATTGTATTATTTATTATACAAACCTATGTACTCTGAAGCTGATGGAAAACAGATCATAACTATTTTCCAAAAATTACGCGATGCTTCTATTCTGATGATTTTTTTTAAATTTCTTACAATATAAATTTATTTTGCGATAATCCATTAGAATAAATGAAACATATGTTATTGTTCCAATATGCATTTTTTTGTATAACAATCTTTATTAACAATTAAGTTTACAATAAGGTAACAAACATTGATTATGTGTATCACACAAAAATTAATTAATTGTTAAATGGCTATCGACCAAAGGTCTTTCTGCCTATGCATTTATTTAATTACGATTCGAGTTTCGATATAAACAGTGTAATTATGAATTTGTAGTAAGTGTTCCCAATGTACAGACTTTTTCTTATTATTTAGTAGAGTATTGTTGTCGAAACTTGAGACGAAATTAATTAAATATTTATGTGTGTTTTTTCGATTGTAATTGATTTAACAATTGTAAAGTAAAAATTTTTCATTTATTTTATAAAAAGTAATATTTTACTATTTTTAATAAACAATCTTTTATTCAACGTTCATTCAATATGACAACGGTTTTTTGTCTGGTATTCTTAACTATTTTTTCTAGTCATTGATTATACGAATTTCGTCTATTATTTATTTTCTATTTTTCACAGACAGTTTTTTGGACACGAAAAAGGACTATTTTACTCATGAGGCATGTAATCTAATCCTCTAAATTTAATTAATTAAAAAAAAGGAGAATGAATAAAACAATTTTATAACGTAATCTATATTATCCTTCTACATATTTTTTATAGAATGAATAAATAATAGAACCAAAATATGTTCATAACCACTAAATAATTCTGCGTGATTTAATCACAGGCTAATAAACTAGGTCGGTAAAACTAAACAAGGAAACGTATGACCGAAAAGCGTTTCAGCTAATTAGCCCGTAACTCATTTCACCTACATTTTGAACAACGTTCGCACGCCACTGTATAGAGAAGAGAAATTCAGCACTTTGCCTAATTAATTCAATGCACGGCTGCCGCAAAAGCAGGCTCCAAGAAAACACATGCCCTAGCTACGGCTTCCTTCCTGTCTGCGAAGGGACAACTCACCGCCTCGACGCCTCGTTTATCTCAATTTCAGTAGATTGTCAACAAAGAGCTCAGTTTTTTTAAGCTGCGAGACTGTCGGCTTTAATTTTTGTAATGAAATCTTTTGCGTGTTTTCGTAGTTACAAAAAAAGACATTGCAAAGAAAGATAATAAGAGATTAAATAAAAATAATTGTGTAACTCAGCAGCAGGTGTACATTATGTAATTCAATGTCCGGCATGGGTATTTGCCCGGGAAGTAGTTGTTTTGATGTGCATTTGTTTAACGTACTTACGTAAGTAAGTCAATAGTCACAGAGCTAAATGTGGAAATAATTTATTAATTATTTTCAAATCATTTTTATTTAATATATTTAAATAAGGCCTTGTTTATAGTGGAGAGTCAAGAGCCTAGAGCCTAGATGCTTTTGAGTGCGCACGCATACGCGATGTTTAGTACTGTTGATAATGTAACAATCATTATAAAGCGGTAAAGCGCGTTAAAAATGAACGCGCCGAAAAGTCACTCCGCTGTTGGAGAGAGAGCAACGGCATTTCATTTCTCAAGATGACATCGAGCCGAGCAGACGCTGATCAACCCAAAACATGTGGATTAAGTGATGTGAATTTCGTTTACATTAATGATTAATCATGAAATTATTACGGTAAGTCAGTTTAAAATACATTATTACTTTAAATCTAATTTTTTATGGTATGTCTTTTGTCAAGTACTTTTATTGTTATTTTCTTACTAGTTTTTTTTTAATTAATTAATCATAATAAAATTATTTGTTATTTTATGCAATTACATTTATATTAATAATAAATACCTGACAAAACATACATAAGAAGTTAGAATTAAATTAATTATATATTTTAAATTGACTTATTGTATTACGATAACGTTATTATCTTTTTTGGTGAAATGCTGCCAATGATTATAAACAAAACCTCAGATGTGTATTTTTTTTAAATATGAATTGTGTTGTTGCATGGCATTAATTACAATAATAAAAGTTGTATTTCTGTTCTTTTATCTATTACATTCTCGCACATTAGACATTCCATATGTTAATGAACTTCAAGGTCGTTTATTAAATCATTTATTTTACCGATAATATATATGTCGTAGTGGGTTTATTGACCCTTCAAAAATGTCTACTTGGTGGAAGGCCATGCAGCAAAGATACATTTTCCATTTAGAAAAAATGAATCACGTCTGTCGAGTGTGTTTATATTACGCATAGGATTTTTTGTTTACGATCGTTGGCAGTACTTCACGAGAGAGATAATTCATAAGCTGCATTTTTAGGAGAAAAATATTTTATTAAAATCATTTACAAAATTAAATAATAAAATAAAATTTTCATTTTAAATATTTTGTATGAAATTGTCTATAATTAGAATTTCATTACAATATAATAAGTCAATTTATAATACATAATTAATTTAATTCTAATTTTCTATGCATGTTGTGTCAAGTACATTATAATTTAAAGTGATACAATAATAATTAATATTTAATAATTCAATAAGTATTAAAAATTGACAGGAAGGTTCGGGTTTTATTCCTATCTTTATTATTAGATAAAATAACAGGATGTAATGATAATTGATTAAGTAACGGTGATTACATTACTTCCACTGATAATGATAGTAATAAAAACACTTGACAAGAGACACACAATAGAAAAATTACAATTAAATTGATATTGTATTTTAAACTGACTTACCATAATAATTTTATGATTAATTACTAATGTAAACGAAATTCTAATTACACACACACATCACTTAATCCACATTTTTGGTGTGATCGAACGATCACCGTCCGCTCGGCTCGATGTCATCTTGAGAAATGAAATGTCGTTGCTCTCTCTCCAACAACGGAGTGACTTTTCGGCGCGCTCATTTTTAACGCGCTTTACCGCTTTATAATGATTGTTACATTATCAACAGTACTAAACATCGCGTATGCGTGCGCACTCAAAAGCATCTAGGCTCTAGGCTCTTGACTCTCCACTAAAAACAAGGCCTAACTGTGACCAAGTGGAATGAATACTGTTTTCTATTTATTAAAATAATTGTGTATAAAAAGTGCAAATTTATACTTTTTCCGATACATAATTTAGACACTGTATAATTTTTAATATAGAAAATTTACTAATCTATCGAAAACTATCCTCGAACAATTTTCTCAAGAACTGTATACACAATGAACTAAAAAAAAACTGTGCGCAGTGTACGTGATAAATGTAATTATTAAATTTCCATTTATTTATTTGTTTACATACAGACACAGAATGAGTAAACATTCCTATAAAGTAAGTATGAATATTACAAAAAAATATATATACACATGTAACACAAAAACATAAGTAATTAAGTGAAACACATGAACCAATTATTTTTGGATAAGCCATTCGCTTTCATTGTAGGTATTATTTGACAAAATCTCAAGGTTAAGAAGGTAATTTATAATACATTAAGCTGCTGGAAGATGTGTTTTACTTCATCTTATCAGTGATCTCGAGCAGATTCTCGAGAATTACACACGACGAAATGCTTTAGTAATTTTTGAAGTAGTTTTGGCTGTAAATTAAATAAAAAGAATTTGAAAATAATAAATTATTAATCTCTTTTGCATTATCTCAAGTAGTCTTAGGAGACATTTTGAATATAATTCGAGACGAAATAATAAATATTTGATATGGTTCGATCCATTCTGTACAAGCGAATATTAACACTAGTGAGGAGAGTGTTAATATTCGCTTGTACAGAATGGAATGAAATTCAATACTCCGCTTTAATTTAACCATAAGTGAAAATACTTTTAACAGGATTCAGCTTTTAGAAAGTTCAAAGCAGGTAGCGAATCGAAGTTTGTTTAATAAATCATGTAAATTATAAATTAAAGCTTGTTTTATTTATTTTACGCTTAAATTAATTTCACAACCTAAAAATTAGATAAACGATAACACGAAATATATGCATGTGTAAATATTTATCTGGATATTACGGATGCGTTTCGTACATACAAAACGCAAACAGTCCCTTCGTGTGCCCCTCTTTAATAAAAGCAACACCGAAATCTTATTGCAAATATTTAAGATCTAGATAAGAATGAGCAATTATTTGCGCCTCCCTCAAGGATTCGGCCACTGATCGTCTCTTGTTATTTGCCGTGAAGGGTGGCTCGCATATGTATGAGTGTCTGTGTATACAACTGTGTCAATGTTTACCCTCTGCATGCGGCTCACAATTTGTAGATCCATAAATAGATTACTTTGTTGCATGTAAATACGAAACCAGCTCCCCTATACTTCTGTCTGCTCACTACTGTTGAATATTTTCATTGTTACAACCGTTCGATAATAATGGAAGAAATGTGTACTGCAATAATTTATTAACGTTGTATATATATATATATATATATATATGTAATAAAGTGGAAATTAAATTATTTAAAAATATTATATGAATTACCGATGAAAAGTTACCCGCAAATTATCTGGATACAAATTTGCCCGGTGCGTCCACCATAACGAATTGATTGACAACTAATTATTTATTGAAGTTATTACTTACTCAGTATTTATTTAAATGACGGATAATCAATGGTTATTATTTACTTACATTGCCAAATTAATATATATGTATATATATTTACTTTCATATAATATTCAACTAAACATAGATATAATTTTATCTGAGCAAAAAAATCTAGTTTAGCGCTACATACGTTAAATTATTTAACAATAAATGAATAATACACAAATTAAAAATGTTTAATTGTAGTTTTTTTTCTAAAATAACTTCGTACTTTAATATATATTGAAAATCTTTATTTCTGAGTATTACATTATATAATTTTATAATACATATACATACAATCATTTACACATTGTTAGACCTCAGAAAATGGCTATCGACCGTCGGTCTTTCTGCCTGTACTTTAATATTTGGCCATAAATTCAGCCTCAAGAGCATCTGGAGCAAAAAAATTATAAATCCAGTTTGACACTAGATATTTTAAATTATTTAAAATCTAAATTAAAGAAAAATAACTAATAAACAACTTAAAATCGTTTAATTTTGTTAGCCTTCTAAAATAACTTTGTATTTTAACACTAACCTTCGAGCAAAAATCCAGCTACGAGCCCATATTAGCAAAAACCATAAGTCCAGTTTGGTGGTATAGATTTTAAATTATTTAACATTAATTGAAATAAATAGAGCTAATAAACATTATAATTAATATATTTTGATTGTGGTACATTTCTAAAATAACTTTGTACTTTAACTTCTACCAAAGACACAGCTACGACTTCCTTGAACAATTTAATTTATTGTGATGAATCTCTAAAATAATATAGTACTTTTATCATGCATGTTCGTAATTTTCTCTTTAAGGGGTGATTCCTCTCTACAAGGCCGAAAAAACGAAAATTCTTTTACCAAATATAAATATCAAGTAAGTGGAGAATGGAATACATTGAACCATTATGATTATTATTAATGCGCAAGGTGGATGTTCGGATGCGCAACACGTTAAAACCCAAACATCGGCCAACTACCCGAACTGGAAACGCACCCCCGCCCTTGGCACAAACCCCACCCTGACGTTCCGTTCGTGTCGCACAATGCGGAAACTCAACCGCACCCAATTACTGAAAACAAACTCCACATTCGTTTGTTCCAGGCGTTACCCACTTTTTTCTTTTTTTATTTCACTCCTCTATAAATTCGTGAATGCCGGTGGTGAATTATTAATTTATAGCAGCTATAATACTTTCCTTTGTTGAAAAATCATGTTTTATATATAATATTTGTTGATAATACTATATAGTATTTATTTATTATTCAGAATATTTTCAGATAAATATTTGCTATTATTGTTTAAAATCTAAACACAAATTTATTTAATTAGAACAACGAGACGAAGCCCCATCTGTTACATAATTTTTAAGTGGCTTCAACGTATCTGGGTTCTATAAAGTAGACAACTAAACAAAAGTTGTTTCGTCCAATAAAGGAAGACGAACTTAATCAATAAGGAAACAAAATATGCAAAATATTACAAATACTTCAATTTTTATTTATTACTATAAATAAATAAATAAATAAAATTCTTCAATTTTTATTTATTACTATAAATAAATTCTTCAATTTTTATTTATTACTATAAATAAAAATTGAAGAATTTTATTTATTTATTTATAGTAATAAATAAAAATTGAAGAAATGTATTTGTAATATTTTGCATATTTTGTTTCCTTATTGATTAAGTTCGTCTTCCTTTTATTCTTTTAATTATATTAAATCCACCACCTAGCAATTATAGGTTGAACGAAAGACCACTTCACTTCATTTGCGCTAAATTCATCCTTTTTATATAATAAATATGAACATATTATTAAAAACTAGTTTCGGGTTGTCAGCCCATTTCCAAAAGAATTATAAAATTTGAATTCTCTTGATAATGGACCGAAAACCCGAAACTAGTCGATAATTTAAAGTTACTCAATTTAATCTATGTTTTATTTATTTTATTGGTAGATTTTTCATAATATATTCATATTTATTATATACCATATGAACTACCAATGTTTTAATATTAAAACTATTAATCATACTTCATAGTTTTTGACCTGGTATGCTCATTTTGTGTGAATCATCTTTGTTTCATTTTATTTAATTGTAATTATATTGTATAATGAGATGCAACAATCTTTCTAAACCACCTCTTGATTTTACTTTGTAAAAATTAAATAATAAAAAAATTGAAAGAATGGTTCAGTCACCATTCATCTAGCGTTTAATTAATTGTGTTAAACTTATATTAAAGAGTAATAAATAATTCATAATTATCTGTTTTAAAATTATATTTTTTACATATTTAATTATTTAATAATAAATTAATATTCAATATTTTCGTTACTAAAAATAATTAATATTTCAAATATTTAAATATTGGTAGTTTATATTAGAATAATAAATAGGAATACATTCTTAAAAATATACAAATAAAATTTAAATAAAAAAAGACATTTATTGAATAACTTTAAATGCTAAACAAGTTTCAGGTTATTAGCCCATTTTTAATAAAATTTAATTGGTTTTTATTTCACTTTAATACTGTATTTTTTTACTATTATAATATAATATGAACAATCGATTATTAGAAATCTTTATAATATCTGATAGCTTGTATTTTTCTTATATTATTTGTATGAAGACATATTTTTTTGCATAATGTTTAATTTTGTTTGTTAATATTAATTTATACTTTGTTCCCTTTTTTTCTGTTTAAATTTAACTAACTTTGCTTGTACTCTTCTTATATTATGATGTTAATTGTATATTTTCCCTTGTTGGATTCTTCCGTTGGAAAATAAAAATTATTATTATTATTATTATTATTATATGTAGTAAATTAAAGTATTGCATTATCTTTATTGAAATCCTTTTATTTAAACCAATTTAATTATCAATAAAAATCTAATTTAAAACAATTACTTATAAAATTCTTACAGTTGTAACCTGTGTATGCAATTCCAATATCATTCTTAATTTTCAAGCATGTCAATTTGCATAAATTTAATTATTTCTGAAGTAATATATATTCAAATTATAGAAATAAGCATATCCTACATATAAATAAGGGACGAATCGCATTTTATCAGCTCGGAATTAAAACTCATTAACATATTCATGCCGCAACCCGTCCAAGAAAAGCAATCTAATAAACGCGGGTTGCGCACGCCCCTTTAATATGAATAAGTAATAAATGTTTGCGTCCGAAATTAAGGCTTCTTGCGTCCTGAGAGGGATTATATTAAGTCGGGATAAACAATGATGAAATTTTAATTGTTAAATTTTGTACGAATATAAAGTGAAACAGTGGGGAATTTGTCTTTCCGTTTTCTTGCAAACTGAGCGTAAGACGAGATAAGGGTGTTCTCTGGGGGAGGGAAGGAAAATAGAAAGTCGATACGCGGACATAACGGAAATAACTCGTTGTTTATCGCGGTCATCGAGCTGAGAAAATGTATTTTTCTTCGAAGTTGTAATCGCATCAAGTAAAACAGACGTGAAATCGACGTGGAATTGGTCCACTGTGCAATTCAGGAGAACCTACGGGAGTACTCGGAGGGTTTATGCAAATTCCCAAAGTATCGATGTGCATCCAAGACTACGTAAACGAAATTTCTAAGAGTTGACGCAATATTATATTTTTTAAATGGGATTATAAAAATAAACAATTTTATATTTGTTTTTTTTTTTACAGATTTTTACTCTTGTAATATTTTGTACGTGGATTTATAATTTTTAAATCACTATTTTAGTACACAGTAAAATAAACATGATTAATAAATTATTCCCTTTTAGCTACTGCGACTTCTTTGACTTACTATTACGTAAGTACTTTAAGACAGATATCCAGTAAAACAACTACTTCTCGGGCATGTACCAGAAACACTCACTTTCCACACAAACACAATGGGCCTGAATGGCCTAAGTGAGCCTACGGCTGCCACAGCTACCTAACCTAAACACTAGCCACAATTTTCATGGCGACAGATTAAAAATAAAAAAAGGCACAGTTTAATGCAATTTAGACAACAGTTTTTTGGTTTTTATTTTTAATTGCATAAAGTAGTACTAATTTGGTAACCGAATGTGATTCTGATTTTTTAATTTAACTTATTGTAAATGCAAATATTGCACTTTTGATCAAATTTCAGTGTTAAATTGTTTGCATAGGTCGTAGTTTTTGATAACATTTTTTCCGCGCCTCCGCCATGAAAAATCCATGGATAACTTTACAATGTTTCATCTATCGCGTATCGTTCAGAAGATCATAATGGTTTAAACTATTCGTATTGGTTAAGATAAGATTTCATATTTACTGAAAAATAACGCAGATTGATATTTAGATTTACAAGGAATAAAATAAGAATACCATACACTTATTTCATTATTTCAAATATCAATCTGCTCTTATCTTAATAAGTGTATGGTATACTTATTTCATTCCTTGTAAATCTAAATATCAATCTGCGTTATTTTCCAATAAATATGAAATCTTATCTTAACCAAACCTATTTATTGTTATTACATTATCGTAGTAACGCTTGAAATTTATACAAATGGATCCAGGTAATAGACTCGGAATATACAAAATCAAATTGTCTGCAAGGGAAAAACTCGACTCTCCCGTTTTGCGGAAACGATTCCAAACTACTACGGCAAGGAGCCAACTTTAATCAACATCAACCCCTCCCGTCTTCGGGAAGGAAAAACTTCATCAAACTGGCGCAGATTTTCCCAAGTCAATTGCACAAATAAAGAAGACAGCTGAAAATAAACATAATAAACAGCCAACATAAAAATTGAGTAAACTGTAAAATCCTCCCTCGTTTTATGAAAAAGTAATTTGAAACTCTCATCTAATAAAATATCAGGAATGATATTTAATATTATATAATATTATTGTATATATGGTTAGTAAAACACGAAAATAAAAAAAAGCTTGAAATTATAATAGCTATTCTTTGTTTCAAATAATTACGCTTTATCTCATGTCATAAGTCTTGTGACTTTAAAGCGGCTAATATATTGGAATAAACGCATCCTTGTCTAACATATCTTCCGAATATTATCTTATGGAAGATTATATTAATACTAGTGTTGATAAATTCTATTGCGGTGGTCGATATATTATAATTCTTTTTATTGTTGCATTATACAATATGTTATTATTTGGCAACAGCAAGTGTCCATTATTGTACATTTGTTTTAAAGTACTTACGTAACGTAAGTCAAAATGTCACAGTAGCTAAACAGAGAATAAATTCATCTAGCCTAAACTAGCCGAAAACAACAAAAAAAAAAAAATTAGTTAAACAAAACCAAGTGATTTCATTATAACAAACGGTTATTAAATATGTTTTACCAAGTGATAAATGAGAAGAAAGTATACAATATGGAATAATTCATTTATTAATTTCAAATTCATTTTATTTAATTAATTTTAAATAATTGTGAACATGTGAATAAATCCTTTATCTATTTATTTCTAAAAATGATTTTAATTGCTTTAACATGCACTTTCGCCATATAAAAAGGCGGACTAATGAGCCGCAAATGCAAGGTTTTTTTTTTGGCAGTACGCCAATGATTGAAGGAAAAATATTGGGTATCCAAGAGTATCCCCTCAATTAAAATTCCTCTGGATGCTCTTAGGATTGTGTTGAATTATTTGCTGATCATTTTTCAACGTTTATGAAAATGTCTAATGGGATTCCGAATAATTTAACTGATTTTTATTGATATCTCGCTCTTTGTGAGTTTTCAATTAACAAAGAGGATGCAATCTGTAAGCTTAACAGCATTTTGCATTTCTTTCTGAAGCAATGCATTTATTCAGTACGTACTGCTTTATATTTGTAATTTAATAGTTCTTTACATCGTTGGGCATTTTCATCAATTTAAAAGAAGATTCCTTTACGACCAATCTTATGGATTGGAATAACAGAAAATAATCGTGATGTATCTATAAAGTTTGTCTTTGCAAATGTGTTTTGACAAAATTATTTTTCAGCAGTTAATAATCCTTTGTCAAAAATATAATATGCAAATAACAACAAGGATTACGTAAAGGTAAATACACGATCTGTAATTTAATTGTATTAAATAAAATGAAACAAAGATCATTCACACGTTTGCAGTTATTTAAATTACAATGAAATTAAACAAGGAAAATTTCTGGAAATGATCAATAAAATTCGATCAAACCCTTTTTCCAACTGCAAAAAATACTTACACTGTAAGTTTTACAAACATCTATTGAAACAACTACTTCCCGAGCATTTACCTCGCCGGACATTGGATTACACATGCTGATATCGTCTACATAGACGTTTTCTTTTAAAATCTATGGGTTTTGGAGAATCTGTTATATGAAGTATTTAACTTACTTTCTAACTGAAAGAAATTTGAGGTATTTGTTTATAATTCTGCACTTTCATTATTTGTATTGATCGGCGGTAAAACAGGTGTTAATAAAACTATAATCATTATTATTTATGTAAACTTTTCACCCTCTACACCTTCATTATTCTGCTCTTCCCATAATGACAGCCTGCTTCATTTCACTGCATATAGACAGTAATATTTCGACATGGCTCACATCTCACAGTTAATTTGATAGTGTGATCAGAATAAAGCCTGGCAAGATCATATAGGATGTGTTGGTATTTTGTCCGTTTGAAAATTCAATAACAAACATCGTTATAGATTGTGGTCGAGGAGGATTATACCAGGCTTATTGCCCTTGATCTGCCTGAGTGTGAGGAATGAGAAGTTCCAACATAATCCTAATAGACCTACATACGCCTGCGAAAGCCGATTTTGAAAAAAAATAAACCATTTATCCGTAAAGCTACTCGGCGCGCACGCTGAGACACCCTGTATATACCTTTTATATTCTATTTATATTTATTTAAAAAATATATTATTAACTTTGTAAATTGTGTTTGTCGTAATAAAGATATTATTATTAAGATTTCAAGTTATTTTCGAAGTTTTGAATAAATTGGAAGCGCCTTGATCAGAAAAAGTACAGGTGTAGAAGCTACTTACTGCGCAATATCGTAACAGCTATTTGCATACACATCTAAAACAAGTTTTCATTGCGTCTTAACAATAGTTGCTATTTAAAGATTACGCAGCCACGCATTCCGTAATAAAATTGTGCAAGTCTATTTACACCATTTTCTTTTTCTAACAATATAAATCCGATGTACATTTTATTCCAATAAATTTCATAAAACAGAAAAAACAGGTATTTAGATGGCACACTACATAAATTACATTTTGATATTTATTATCTCATTTTTCACTTGCTCTGACTGTGACTGATTTATGGGAAATGCTGTTAATTGTTTTGTATTTTATTTCTTTACAATTTACTTTTTTACGCAGAACCACAAATCATTCTCCATGTCATACTAGTTTCCGATTTTTTTTTAACAGGAGACATTACCTTAATAATTCAACGCCCGTTTTACAGATCGATATTGAATGAAAGTGATGTATAGACATTGAATGACGGCCAGCAACTTTCGCCCCTTTTACAGCTACTGGCTTATTCGAAAGAAAGCCTGCTTATATTTATGAGTGCACACCTGACGTGCGAACCTGTCCGAAATATTTACGCATTTTGCAAGATATTAATTATTCATTACGTTCCTTTGTTTAATAATTTAACAAATTCAATACGTACTGCTTCTAATTTAACAAATTATTAAATACATTTCAATGTATCATGAATATTATTGTTTAATTATTGTTGAATGTTTCATTACAAAACAAATTTAATTTCTTAATGATATCGATCGTTCCCCCGTCACAATTAAAATAAAAGCACGGAGTCGGTCCCTTTTTTGCGGAATGAATGTGCAGGAAGCATAAATTTGCATGTTACGGTTTGGCAGGCACCCACAGGTCTTTTCGAGTGACAATAATTCGCCTTTAAATGTCACCTCACGTATACGACGTGACGGTGTTCAGTTTTTACTTAAAAATAGAATCCTTGTTTTTATTAGAATTTATATGTGTGTGAAATATCGACATACATTTTCTATATTACAAAAAAATGTTCACACTTTTATTCTAATTAAACCCTCAATTTGAACGTGTATTAAATTTTTCACAATGGATTTTAAAAAATTACCTTAAAATTTTACGATTAGTGACAGTTATATTCTATACATACAATACCGTTTGTATTTTTCAATGTGTTATCATTTGCCTGCTATGAAATATTGTCGAATCAAAAATTATTCCATTACACAATATGTTTTATATTAAATAAAAATAAAAATCATTAATGAATACTGTTTTCTATTTACACAATATGTTGTTATGCAACAGCAAGTGTCTCTTATGTAATTCAATGTCTAGCATTGTTTTAAAGTAAAGTAGTAAGTAAAATGTCACTGTAGCTGAAGTAGCTTAATTTATTTATAAAAAGTTTATTTTGTAAGATCCCACTGTTTTATAGGACATTGAAAATTTTCTAAAATTTCGTTTACTTGCGCAAAAAAATCATTAAATATTTATTTTGAAATATCCGACTTTTTTATTTTCATTATTTATTAATAAAGGCCTTAGTAAAAAAATCTAAAAAATGACAAATGTATGGCAAGTATAGAGCGAGCGTCAAAATTTATGTTTCTTAAGAAAATTAATTGCGAAAACTATAATCAGGGGTAAACCTGAGAAACTCGAAAGGTCGAAAAGGGAGATTCAGAATGCCTCACGGAAGCCCGTCAGTTGAGAGTTGTGTTTGAATCTGACAGACAGTTTATAATTTATTGTCGGAAATATAATAAATATGAAAAGAGACATACCCGGCGCGCCCACCATAATGGAGGCGCCGGGCACAAAACATTGTTCTATAAACCGTGGGGTAACTTCATATCGGTTAAATAATTGGAACAATGAGGATTATCGAAGTAAAAAAATGTATTCCTTTCTCTACTATTTAATTTTTTAATATACCACTACATATTACGCCACAAAACGATTTAAAGTAATTATATTGTTATTTTGTATATGAAAAGAAATTGATTAGTATAATCAAAATATTGTGAATTATGAAGCTAATATAATAATAATGGCGTATTAATAAATAATGGACTAGTTTGTTTTCAAACATCATAGTTTTCAAAAGTATATTTTATTTCGATACACATCAAACTAAATAAAGAATCTTATTCATAACCCTTTTTATTTATTTTAATTAACCGTACTTTTATGAAGTCAATTAAGTAAATATGCAAGACAGTTCTTTGAAATTCCTCTCGTTTCATTTCCTCTTTTATTTTTGCCTTCTTTCTTCTCTTAAACAAACGTTGTTTTACGGCGACCGGCAGGAATTATATCTTAATATTAACTTGGGCGAACAATGGCATTCAGGCCTCGGGTTATTGAAGAAGGAATAAAAGGAGAAATGGGCCAACGGACGAGGGAACCCTTTTCACCACATACAATTGTTCCGACATAAAAGAGAAATGAGGCCAGACCATCTAATAGATTCGGTATTGAGGTACAAATAATAATAATCATAATAAAATGTTTATTAAAAATTGTGTTTTCTAAATATAATGTATATTGTAAAGATTAAAAATTAATTTGAGTGTATTAATGAATATTCCTGTTGAATATTTATATTCATTAGAAATAAATTCCAAATTACATTTATAATGATTTGCATAAATCATCACAAATAATATTCTGATTAATATTGTATATATTTGTTTTCAAATTAAATGCATTTGACAAATTCATTAAAGCAAAAAAAATCCATCCCACTAGTTATAAACAAATAATTTGAATAATAATTTAAGATGATAAATGTATTTATATCAAAAGAATTTTTCTAATTAATACACACGCATTTCAAGGGATTAAATTCAACGTGAAATTAAAATTAAACAAACCCAATATCCTCCCGTTTTGCGGAAGCCGCCTGTGTTTGCGCGCTACAGCGTTGGCATGTGTGTGTGTGTCGGGGGAAATTAATTTTCACCCTTAATTCGCCGATTTCGAATTAGATTCGGGGAGGCAGACGTGAGCGATAAGAAAAGCGGAATGTAAATGTACATATTTAATTGCACGTTTAATTGAATTTGCGTCATTGTGTAACGACTCGCGTGATTTATAATAAGTTTTAAAATCTGTTCAAACTAATTATTGACAATTAACGTATTATTACTCATCTTGTCAACGGTATGTATAGAAAACATGTTTTTTCTTAATTATTTCTTTTCACATATGAAGTAAATTTTGTTTAAAAAAATGCCCATCAAAATAATAGAGAATTTAAATAATTTGTTAATTGTTGAGGCTTCTAGTTTGTTATACATTGTAATTCAATTTTAATAAATGAAACACTTTTTTACTTTGTTTGTATAACTCGGATCCGAGTAAAAAAGTGTTTCATTTATTAAAATTGAATTTAAATAATTCCAATAACTTATTGGTGGGATAATTTAGGATACAATTCTTTATAATTATTGTTCAATAGAAGTTACTCAGATTGCATTTGTTAAATAACTGGAACAATCTTCTGAGAATTATTGAAGTAAAAAAAATTGTATTCCTTTCTCTACTATTTAATTTTTTAATATACAACTACATATTACGCCACAAAACGATTTAAAGTAATTATATTGTTATTTTTTGTATGAAAAGAAATTTATTAGTATAATCAAAATATTGTGAATTATGAAGCTAATACAATAATATAATAATAACGGCGTCTTAATAAATAATAGACTAGTTTGTTTTCAAAATTTAAAAGAGCATAACAAAATCCTTATGCCATATTTATTGATTTTTATTGCCAACTATTCAATAATTAATTCTGTAAAATTAATAACAGAACACTTTATATTCCTTTCTTCACTTATTTATTTGCATGCTATATGTATAATAGCTTACAAAGTATGAATTTGTTAGCTATTGATAATTTGACACAAAGTGCCCTAAATGTACATATAGTATAAAAATATACAAGTGAAGAAAGGAATACAAAGTGTTTTATTTTTATTTGTTCAAACTCTTCACGTAACTCACAATAACATATCGCTAATTCTATAAAAGTTTTTTAAAAATAAAAAAATCGGTTCTATAATTGAAAAAATCTCATTCCCAAAAAGAGGAAACTTGTGGCTTTGTTCTGGAACCGGACATCGGACTTATTTGAACTGTCCTTTTGCGAGATTCGCAAATTTAAATTAATGTTTTAAAATTACATAATTTTGATAATTTTTAAATCATAAACTAATCATAAAAATAAACTGGGTGTTTCATAATTTAAAGTGCACATGTTTCAATTTAAATAGAAAGAAAATGCAAACATATTTTTCAAGCGGTTATAAAGATATGTTTTTTTTTTTTTATTAATTTACCGATTTTTATTCGATTTTAACTTCTAAAATTTGCCTATGTTTATGAATTAATTACTCAGTAATTAATAACGTTATTATATTGAGATTTTGTATTTCTGGGTTTTGAAGTAGACACAATATGCTGGGGTACTTAGTTTCGTTAATATTTACAATTGGAAAATACCCCCCGCGCATACCCGTGTCCGCAAGTGCGTCATTGGGCAACACAGTGCGATGTGAGTTACCCTCGGATTTGTTGGGCTCCTCCACTATGGTGGAAGCGCCGGGTAAATTATTTATTTTAAAAATGATTAACAGTTTATAAACCAATAAAAATAACCCAATTATCAGGGGAATGTATTTTGAAACTTTTCTAAACAATTTTTAACGCTCAGCCACGGATTCCGTACAAGGAGACGATCTTCTGTAAGTCCAAAACGAATGTGTTTGTCAAGATCTAGGTTCTTCTTTTTCGTATTGAAATGTTGCTAAAGGTTTTTTTTTTAAATGACTTTTGATTGTAACTAAAAGCTTTTAAGATCATTGCTATACACTGCTATAAAAAGATTGGATATAACATATTACCATTTTATAATTATACTTTATTGTAACCCTCCTTTATCTTTTAATGTATAGTTAGTATAAAGCAATATGTATTTGAATGGACTTACCGTTAATAAACAATAAACAATATAGGTTCAATACATTTAGCCGTTTGTGCTCTATCTCGAAAACACAGATATTTTTCAAAACTCGATGGAATGGACTCAGGAGACTTCAAAACGTGCATATCCGCTGAAATTGGAGATTCAATTTTTTTATTAATTACATATATAATTATTTCGTGCTCTTCATATTTTATACTATCGTACATTTACATTGTCAATAAAATTTTCTTTGGCCCTGATTAAATCAAAAAGTACATAGACTGGAGGCGTTATTGGTCGCCCTAGTGGAATATCCAATACTCTGTGTAAGTTACGAACTTTAGATTAATCGCAATCAAATATTTGATTAAAGTTCACATATAAAACGTTTAATATTCCCCCTTTACAGAATAAATATTTAATTTAGCTCATACTAAAATACAAGTTTAATAAAATGCATATCAACATGCGCGGTAGAGAAATTATTATAAAAAGAGAAGCATTAAGAAAATATTTTTAAAACAGAATTAAAGATTTACAAAAAAATTAAAATAAAGTAAATAAACACCTTAATATTAAATACCTTTTCTATATGTAAATACATGCTTGTAATAATTTAACGTTTCGAGATAAGAAAAAAAAATAGATAGAAGTAAGTGTGAAAGAAATAATGGCCTCAAACATCAGCAATTTAAAATAATCGTGAATATGTTTTACTATATTTATTTGTGGATTGAGTAAAAATGTAATACCACGTAAGTTTTTGTTGTTACTACATTTACTTCTACAGATTGGTTCTACATGTATACAGAGTATTTAAATTGATTACCTCTGCAGAAGGGATTTTAAGTAAAATAATCTTATGGCTAAAGAAATTAGTAGGTTGAGGTTGTAATAAACATTAAGATGACTAGAGTCAATTGATAACAAGGTATTTTTTATAGGTGCAAACATCTGTATCTCGTGAAAAAAAGTACAAATCAGGGAAAAAAATGATACATGTATTTTATGGACATTTAATTGTCATTTAATACATATACAGAGAGGTTTTTTTAACAGTATACATATCCCCTATGTATACATGTAAAATACCCAAGTCAAACGCATTGATGTATGTGTGTTTAGTTGCCTATAAAACGCAACCCGAACGATCGATTCCTTCAACTAGGATAATTAAAAAAAAAACAATTAAACAATTTTCTATTTCTGTTTATAACAATATCGAAATGCACAATGTGAAAGAATGCCTTGCAGTTTCTGGTAGTTATTTCTAGCAATTATTCTAATTATTTATTTCAAGTTTATTGTTCTTCACTGTTACTTTTCTTTCAAATTGTCTTAATAAAATCTCTTAATATTTTTTACCTGTAATTTTTCCATAACAATAAGTGACGTATTTTTGATAAAATATTTTGATTTATTTTGTTCCTTTTTTTCAATAGAATAAAGAGAACGAAACATACAACCTTCCAAAGAAAATGTTTTAGTTTAATTATTTTTATAATCATCCTAACCGAGGTATTCAGACACTTTGGATTCATTGAAAACATGACTTATCCTCCTCTAGTACTGTTGGAATTGTAATACACGCTTGAAATTCGACTTTTCCTTCATTTGTATACATTTTCGATCAAATATTTCACACAATTTGAAGTTTAGCGTTTGACTTTTAGTTGTCTATTATAGGCAACACATTAATCGGTTCAATGCGTTTGACTTGAATTTTTTGCAGGTATACAGTTCGCCTAATGTATACTGATAAAAAAACTCTCTGTATAACATACAATAGTGTCAGCTCGGATACGCCTAATGGCGAATAATTAAAATAAACCCCTTGCGGCGCGGGTTGTTGGTGCTTTCTGACTTGGACGGATTACTATTAAGTGCAGCAAATACGTTTTTCATATTGTTTTTATTACTATTTCTTTTTCTTTTAAGTAATTTCAAAGATTGCACCCCAATCTTATCAAATTATTTATCTTTGTACTAAAAAAAACATTTTTAAATTAATTTATTTGATTATGATTATTAATATGTTTCTTACTAAATGTGTATTAATTTTGAATTTTCAGCTGTTCCGTTTCCACCGAGTCATAAGTTAACCGTAGCCGAAGTGTTCGACACGCGGACGCATAAACCGCGACCGGATGTGCTCAAACAGCATTTCATCTTGGAGGGCCGAATCGATGAGCAGGCGGCCCTTAAAATCATCAATGATGGCGCCGCCCTTTTGCGCGCCGAGAAAACCATGATCGACATTGAAGCTCCCGTCACAGGTATTTATTCCATGCTACAACCACTTTAATAACCTATACACTTATAATTAACAGCTACTCCAATATTTCCACTTTCGAAAGAAATGACATTTCAGCGAAAAGTGCATTAGTTTTCCATGTGATAAATAGAATAGAAAAACAATACATTTCTGCAAAATTTGTTTATGTTTATTGTCTTTCAGCCTATGTCCATTTATTTCATTTCTTTAAAAGTCATCATTTCTAGCATCATTATCAATGTCCGGATAATTAGATGTGATGATTTAATAGATGGTTGCTGGGCACAAGAAGACACTTAAAGATATCGAGAATGAAGGGGTTAGTGGCAAAATTTAGAGACTGGATTTCAAAGCGTGCGCTAAAGGTGGAATTTTACAAGTGTCATACAGGAGAAAGTTAGAAGGATTATGTAAAGGATTATTCGGCTATCTAAGTTTAGTAAGCACTCGCAGGGCAGATCTTTCCGTAGTCTCTAAGTTTTTAAGGGCGGCTGAATGAGGATTCGTAGTGAAGGATAGCCTGCATATTCAAGCAGGGATCGCCATCCTAAAAAAAAAATATGAACAGCGGTTTTTGTGCTTACTCCCTCATTTTTATATGAAAGAGCTCTGAAATTTAAAGAGGTTTAAATAAATTATAACTACTTATAAAAACGGATTAATAATAAAATACTAATTGGCGCTTTTAAATAAAAATATTGAATTCAAGTTATAAGGATATCCACCGATTTTAAGATTTTCATGGAAATTTCCCGGCGCATCCACCAAAGAATATTAATAATAATAATAATCTTTATTAACAGATATATACAAAAAGTATACAAAATAAATAATAAAAATTACAAAATCAAATGTATAATTTATATCTGTTAATTGGCTATCGATCAGTGGTCTTTCAGCCTAGAATATTAATATTTTAATAAAATCCATTAATAATAGTCCCTATAGTCTACTTTTTCAGAAACAATTAATGCTTTTCAGATAACTTGTTCATTTATTTTTTGAAAAAATATTTTCTGAAGCCACAGATCCTCAGTGAGGGTTGTGAAAATTGTGATTTTCGTACAAAAAATGTTTTCCATGCCATCGGCGGTATTTTCATCAAACTTGGCAACTGTCTATTTTGAAACTTTCTGTAAACCTTCGTAGTGTGAATATTCGGCGGAGACGTCGACGTAGAAGCACGACCGGGCTGTCCCCATGATTTTGTTCTCTTTGGGTTGCTGTAATGAATCCATTTTTAATCACCCGCTGGAGCAACTCTTCACAGACAAGAAAACGACACTCAACCGAAACGGCTATCACTAGATATCCATTCGCTGGATGAATGGTGGTATTGATTTAATTACACATGTTGATTTAAAAAATTAAACCGAAACTTCCTTAAAAACCATCAAGGCATTTTTTGAGGTACGCACGCTGCCCCAGACGAAAATTTGTTACTGAAAGACCTAAATTGGCCCTGTTTTATTCCCGTTATGCATACATTAGCGAAATTAAACATTTCCAGCGTCGAGATTGGTACACTTGTAAAACTAATTAACAGGTTGATGGAAATGATAAATATTTTTTTTTTATTGTTTGTGATGGTGAAAATGATTGCGAAGAGATTTTAATTATGCTGGAATTTTCTATTAAAACATTGATTAAAAACTTTATATACAGTGAGTTTTATTTATGTACATTTCATATAAAAATATTTTATAAATCAATATTTCTATATGAAATGTACATAAATAAAACTTGCTGTATATAAAGTTTTTAATCAATGTTTTAATAGAAAGTTCCAGCATAATTAAAAATATTAAAAATATTTTATAAATCAATATTTTTATATGAAATATACATAAATAAAACTCGCTGTACATAAAGTTTTTTCTCAATGTTTTAATAGAAAGTTCCAGCATAATTAAAACCAAAACTTGTTACAAATATCGACAACGACAAAAGTTAACATGGGGTTCAAGTTTCACCATTTAAATCCCTATGGTCAAACTTAAATAGCTTTATTCAGCTTTATTCATATCATAAAATACCTTTAATAAAAGAATAATTACAAATACGTATATCAGAATTTTCCAAATCTTAAACTAAATTTCCTTGTAAATCTTCTTTTATCCGTTATTGTAACATAATTTGTTCCAAACATTATTTTCACAGTTGTATTATTTCCTCAGTAAAAAGATTATGTTCCTTTGTCCCTCCCCATCTTCAGTATTGTCTGAATTTATCTCCTTTTGATTCTATTCGATTTGTGATCCTAATTGCACAATGGGTTTAGCTAAAGATTATTTTATTAAATTATTGTTTTTATCAAAATCTTTATGAATTGATTAGATTACAGCTTGTAAATTTGGTTGAACTTGTTTTTATTCAACTGCACTACACATTGATTGAATAAAAAGCAATATATTATACCTGTACCTGGCGCATCCACCAAAAATGTATAATAAATAAACTTTACACTTTGTTTAAAAGAAATTAATGCCGTGACTTAATTTCAAACTCATTGTTGTCATAATTATTTCTTACATAAAAATGTCATTACTGTATTTCAAATGATTTTATTTATTTAAGATTAAGGCCGAATAAAAACAAAAATTAGGGATTTTTTCTCGAAAACGAAACAATATAGATAAAATTGATTTACAATGAAATTAAACAAGGAAAATTTCTGGCAATGATCAATGCTCGGGAAGTAGTTGTTTCAATACATGGTTGTAAAACTTGCAGTGTAAGTATTTTTTGCAGTTGGAAAAAGGGATTGATCGAATTTTATTGATCATTGCCAGAAATTTTCCTTGTTTAATTTCATTGTAATTTAAATAGCTGCAAATGTGTGAATCATCTTTGTTTCATTTCATTTTATTTAAAAATTGATTTACATTAGTTTATTTGGTATACATTTCGGCTTCTCAGAAAGTCCTTAGAACCCGTGATGCAACTCCCCGTATATAAACCTTTTAAAAGTGTATTTTGCAGTGATGGCTCCTGGAGATGCAGGAATCGTTGTAAATAAAAAATTGCAATTGCGCTGCAATAATAATATGTAAATAGTGTCGTTGAACGTTTAAATTTGAGAAAAATATATTTTACAAAACAGCGGCTTCCTGAGTAAATAAGTGCTTTTTCGCGTCTAAGAAGCTGTCTTTGATCGGTTGTACAAAATATAAAATAAATAATAGGCGAAATCCTAGTCACGATCAATGACCAGAAATAATAGTTTAGAATACAAAAATCCGCTGTCACATTGAATTATCCCAAGTCACCGATTTTGATAATGTGGTTTCGAGATAATCACGTTTGGAGATTTGAGATGTGTCTAGAGTCTCGATTAACTTTGAATAAACTCGCATAACTTCGGCAATTTGAAACTTTTTAAAAAATAATTTTAAATATACATACTTTCGAATTTTGCGACAAGAAATATATTATAATCACTCCTTACCCCTTCAATAAATAAGTTATAAAATAAATGTTAAAGTTAAAAATTAGCATTTGAGGCCCGTTTTATTTTGATATAGAATATAATAACTTTACTTTCTAAAACTCGTAATTAATAAGTAAAATAATAAATTAAAGACGACGCAAGCGCCACCTTTTGCCTAATTTCATAATAAGTAAAATAGTTTAGAAATTGTTGAAAAATTTACCCGCACATTTTTGCTGTCTCGCAGAAAAATGGCCAAACTTTCAATACTCATGCGTTTGGGGCCATTGCTCTTAGACTTGTTTATTCTTGTCTCGTTATAAACATTTTCAAATGCCACCCGTCCTGTGGAGGGGGAAGAAAAAACTCTTAACCACTTCATTTTTTATTTATAATTGCGACATGTACGACTTTTAACAAAGTTAAAAATGTTATACTTACAACAAGTGTATTTAAAATGTAACTCAAAGTTATAGAATACAACATAAAACAATTTCTTTATTAAATTATTTAATATTAATCATTAACTAATATTTAATCAACAATTTTGTGTTGTGGGCATTAAGTTTGTGGTACATTTTAAGTACATTTGTAAATATTATAAATTATATATTTAATCGTACCAATTAAATAATGTTTTATATTTCTTATGCTCATAGTATGGTTAAGTACCATGCTATGTCGACAGTAGATACCTTTATTTGGCACAATAAGAAAATACAAAAAATACAATTCTTATTATAACGGAATCCATACATAAATTCACAAAACAAAATCAAAAGAAAAAAAATCCAACTAAATATATAGACAGTATATTATTGAATTGTTCGATGTGTGGCAAAATCTACTAATTTTAGTAACCGTTTCCAATTATTTACATTAATTAAATTAGTATATACTAAATTCAATAGTGATAAAAATATTAAAAAGTTCCCCATCTCAGAACTTATGATTGAAAAACCTTTGGTTGAATATATAAAAGAATAAATCCATAGTGCTTCATTGTAAATTTTCGTATTGGGTTGTCCTTCCCGTCATCGCATTGCGGCGTCATATTATTTTTATTCCTTATACAAAACAATAATTTTTCTTTGTATATAGAAAAAGAAAATAATACAGCACTGAGCTTAAGCAGCTTATGAAATGCTTTTAAAATTTCGTATTTTTATTGTAAGCTGAAGTTGACACAGACATCATATCAACAAATATTGATTTACAAATAGAAATATAAAAAAACCTGCAATGCAGTTTAGGCGTCCGGGGAAACTAAAATGTTTATTTAAATAAATACTATTGAATGTGTGATTATATAAAAAACGTATTTTCTAAGAATGTTTAATACATTATAAGTGGAAATAACAACAACAAAAATTGATAACGTAATTTTTCAGTCTTTCTCTTTCTATTGATCTCTTAATATACAATTCTGTTTGTAATTAGTTAGCTTAACATAACATAACGTCATTAATTATAGGCTCCTTTATAAATACAGTAAAACATAATCAATATTACGTACACAATACAGTATGGGATAAAAGAATTCCCATTAAAAACGAAAAAATACACGTAATCAGAATTTGTCCCCGTGCCAACAGAAATATTACCATTATTCCATATAAGAAAAGGCCGGTGCATACAAAGG
This sequence comes from Philonthus spinipes, assembly GCA_963082785.1. NCBI lineage: Eukaryota > Metazoa > Arthropoda > Insecta > Coleoptera > Staphylinidae > Philonthus > Philonthus spinipes. Next base: position 37,044,421 of record OY720300.1, read on the forward strand.
ATAAATTATAGCGTACCGCATTGTTCCGGGCTTAAACAATGTGCCAGATGTGAGCTTTATTAATCAAGTTCTTAGTTACGTTTTTCATCGAATAATGAGCGCACTTTCAACCTAGATTCAGTTTTTTCATATTTCGGGGGCAAATGAGTTGTGTATTTTAGTATTTTAGTAACAGAACGAGGACCGTCGAGCTTTCACTTTGATTTGATTTCTCCAAGTAATAAACGTTGTCTCAACCCGCCGTAATAACTACAGTCCGTTGGTTATAACGATTTCACAACTCAAATACGTTATATTTTCCTTGTACTTTAATTAATAACTATCGAGTAAAAATAATATTTTCAGTTGGTTGATTTAATGAATTTATATTATACGATATTAAAACTTAATTAAATATTAATTCAATTTGTAAGACCGCAGATCGAGAGCTGAATGATATTTGGATTTCAGAATATAATTTTGTAAATGATTGACATATATTTATTTACATGGATTATTTTTTTTTAATTCCGTGGTTTCTTAAAAAAATGTTATTTAGACGTTTTATTTTTAATTTCTCTACAAAATAAATTAAATATAAAAAAGTACACGTAATCAGAATTTGTCCCCGTGTCATATTTTATTTTTCGTTAAAGTAAATAATAAAGATGTTTAGTTATTTATTATATTATGGTTACCTTTTAATGCATACTAAAATGATTACTTAGAGTTATTTAAAATAAAACTTATTTACATGTAATATACAACAAATCGTATTGATCGCTATACAAACGGAATTTCCTCAAGAGGGTAATAACGCTCGTTATAATGGACGTATAAAGTATTGAAGCATAAGCTCAAACTATATACGGCGATGCGCGTCGTTAATGAGGCGAAATATGCGATCTCGGGAATGGTTTTTGTATAATTAATACCAACCAAGACTCGTCGACATACAGTCCTTTCCTGACTTGAGCGTCGCTGGCATTAAGCCCTTTGAATATACGCAGACCGACTTATACCGCGGAATTTCGCTGCATCAGCACTGGCGATGTAATTTCCAAGGGATCATCTTTGAAATCTTATACAATTTCCTTTCCACCCTAAACTTTCGCCTCGTTGGGTATATAATTAAATACACGGTTTCAAGAACGCGACGAAATTCATTTTGATTTCCACTCAACAGATTTTTGTAATGTGAGACATCGAATAAATTAAAATATTCTTAATATTTAGATATATACACACTTCTTTATAATAATAAATCTTTATTGTCCAACAGGAAACAAGTCCCAATTACAGAATAAATATACAATAATCAAATACAAACATAGCATAGAGAAAATATGAAGATTATTTATTCAGACCATACAGATAATACAAAACAATATAACATAAATAATTAAAATACATATAGGTGTTAGTCGATCAGAATTTTTCGACCCTCTCAATATTTATTTAATTAATTTTAATTAAAATTCGTTTATAATAGAGTAGACATATTTTATTTCAAAAAAGTTTGTTTTTCCTTAGCTTGAATTGATCATTTCTAAAAATGTTTAAAGTTATTTATTTTAAAAAAATAATTATTTAATTGTAATTATTGCATTAAGTTTATGTTCCTCTCTTAAAATATTTTCGACTGCACTGTGCAGTTGTATTGATATGCCACAGTAGAGTATTTTGCAGGAAAATAGATATTCTAATATATATTAGTTTGTTCGCTTAAATCAACAAACTCTAATAATAATAAATCCTTCTTTTATCGCGCTAATTGATACCACAGCAGAACGTGAACGTTATTTTTATTCATCATTTCCATTTTTTGTTAGTATAGGGGGGCCTGTTGGAAGGATGTAAGAATCAATAAGTATTTAGGACATGGAAACGCTGGAAAATAGGGTCGGGAGCGGAAACAGATAATTTTTTATCGATGGAAAATTGTCCGTCCGCCGCTAATGGCGGCACAAAACGGATCCCGTTTCCAACGATCCCATATATCGAAATTAAAATGGGACCCTGGACGTGACCCATACAAAGCAGCCGGAAAATCCCGTCGCATATCCGAATTACGGGATCCGAACGTTCTTTCACAATCCGTCGAGGATTTCTTCGATAAATTAGATTTATTTATATATTTACTTTAACCAGAAGTTTATGCAGGCTGTAGATGGGAAATAATAATGGGATTTTTAATATTATTTTGTTTACATTCCCAACTTATTTTTGATAAAACAATTAAAGTAAATACAAATATTAAAAATAAATCTATTTCTTATAGTCTCTACAATTACCCTCTGAAAGAGTTTTTTCATAGTCGAAGTTATTACAAAAATATCCGGAATCGGGAAGGCCGGTAAATTATTCTTGTTTTGCTGCTTTCTTGTTGTAAATTCATTAATGTAAGATACATGGTTTGTTTCGAATTTTTATTTTAAGTTTCCTGAAATAAATATATAGGAATCACATGCACCGCTGGATAACTTATAAATGTCAATGGATCAAACCGGAATAGATCTTAACCCTAAATTATCATGTCTAAAAAAGGAAAACCCACACGACTTCCATCGGAATTTTATGAAAGGATTCTCCCAAAATGACAAAATTTTAGAATTACCTGTAGACGAAATGTGGCCTCAGATTGATCGTATTCAAATTTTGTTTTCTATGTGCTGCATCAGGCCCCAATGAGTTAATTTTGCTCTATTTCGCCTGGTGTTCCATCACTCTGGTGCATCCTGAACCACCCTAAAATAAAGATCGACTTCAGTTTTACGCCCGTGATTCGGTTGTTTTTTGCCTCAAAGCTGTTTTCAAATTTGGGGAGGGCAACTCATTCCAAGAGTATGTGTTTTGCTGTCTCCTCTTGTTAATTGACTTTTCTAGCTGAAGTATGTGTAAGTACTTCCTGAGTGTATAGTAACCGTAAACTAAACCTATGACATTGCTCAGGTTTTTCCTCGATTCCTCGATTGATTATGGTTGATGAAATGCTTCCCCTTTATATTGCCCTTCGCCTCACTCTATCTATCAAGATATTCAGTTTTGGAGTGGTCCTTTATTTTTTTATGTCGGTCTGCTAATTTGTCTGCTATTAGTACATTTATGCAGCTTTGTCCAGTGAAAGTGTATAGATTGTCATTTTTAAGCTTGTCCTACATTTATGAGCTTCTTTCAACACTATAATGACCTCGAAGTTAACATCAAAACTTGCTCAAAAATGTAGGACAAGCTTAGAAATAACAATCTACACACTTTCAGTGCACAAAGCTGCATAACTGCCATTGACCGGATTGTTTTTCCAGTTATATTTTTATTCAGTAAAATAATCGTTTACGCCCTTCCCTAGTGATAGTTTCCTTCTTAGAGAGAATTTTTGGAATTAATCCCTATTCCCTCCTTTCTTTGTCACTGAATCATCTGTGAAAACATTAAAGTCAGTCGCCTTTACTGGATGCTCGTTTTGATACTACAATTTTTTGTACTATCAAAAATATACTTTCGGGAGATTGTGTCCACCGGTCCCAGTATTTGTGGGTATCTTTTTATGGCGAGTCCCCAGATGTCCCACTGTTCACCATCTTTGTTTGGTATATCCTATAGCTCTAGTTTATGAAGACGTAGTGATGTTAAAGATGCATTTTCTTTGACAAAGATATCTAATGGTGTAGCCCATTAGAATCTAGCGATACTGTTGAGGTTGTTCTCATTGTACCAGTGATGTAGAGTAAGGCGATTATAGCTGTGTATATTCATATATTTATTTTATTATTATTTTTTGTGACTACCAAGAGCTTTTTTGCATTGAATTATTTCTATGCATTATTTTTTGGATAAAATCATAGATTATTATATTATATGAATAATTTAAATGAATAAATCTTGTTCTAATTTAAAAATATAATATTACACTCGCGGATATTGTACACTAGATGTTAACTTGCCCACATACATATATATATATGCATATTTGTGTAATTTATGTTTTATGTTTTTAGTCAAATTGTAAATGGCTGTCCCGTTCAATAAAGAATTATTATTACACATATAAATTGCTTCTAGGGCATATTACATATCAATAAGAGCATAAATAAACCCGAAGTTGCCGAAGTGATTTATAGCTATTATAAAGCTTGTTGATGAAATGGTTTAAGTTCGCACATTGCTAACAAATATTTTCGGTAAGATAATAATTTTGAAAAAACAATAATTAATCATTTACAGGTTCTTTTAATTTATTTTTTCCATTGTATATTCTAATATATTAAATCATTTTCTTAATAAAATGAATGATTTTTATTCACTAAATATTTTTCCGTTTTAAGTGTTTATGTTAAAAGAGTCGAAATTGCAATAGCTAAAGAGAAAATAATTGTTTAATCTTTATTAATTAATTATTTTTATTTACTTAGGATGCAATAAATCGTAAACATTTTCTGATAATTAGAAAAATACGATTAGAATTAAACCAAAAGCAAATAAGCCAATATATGAGTTGATTGAATTACACAGTTGAATTTACACACGAATTGAATAAAATTCTTTTATTTTTAAATAATGAATAAAAGAAAGAAGCTTATTAATAATAAATAATTGATCGTCATTCAACTTGAACTTATTGCATTAAATTATACGAACCTATTCACTCACATTCTTTGTTTGTGCATTTACATGATGCTTAAACAAAACGTATTGTTGTTTTGTTTAAGCACTCCCAACGTATCAAATAGAATTATTCAATAAAACCCACATGTGCATGCCTAGTCTCATTTCACGCCACGTTACCGTGTAAAAAGTTGTATCGACCCGTAATATTCCGCTACGGTTTCAAGATATAATTATTCCTCCCCGTGCATTTGGAAATTCATCCATTTTATTGGTACAGTATAATTAAACTGCAAATAATAACAGCGAGCTTGATTGCGTTTAAAATTTAAACGATACCCGCTGGCCTGCTCGATTACGAGCTACATTTTTTAAGTTTATTGTATTTTTGCATGGATGGTGAGAATATATAAAAGAGAATGGAAAATATAAGACCGGATCGATAACGCTTATTCGTTTTATTTGCATATTTGGCAAGGTTTTTATAAATAAAATTCTGGAGCATGAGTTAACTTAGTACGCATATGAAATACAAACATTTAGAATTAATTGCAACATGAAATAATGATAAAATTCAATTTTAATTTATAAATAGAAACAAGAGTCTGCGAGTATAAGGGTTGCAGAAAAAAACAGTTATAATAAGAGATAGTGAAATTTAATTCGAATTTATACAAAGAAAAATACAAATGATTTTACAATAACAAGGAAATAACTGCAAACGTGTGAATCATCTTTGTTTCATTTTATTTAACAAATGATTTTGATGGATAATTTTTGTGTATTTCAATTATAATTATGATTAATAATGAATAATTATATATTTTTATGATTTGTAAATGATTTACTTACTATTTGTTTGTAAATGCTACCAATATGTTACAGTTGAAATATCAAATTATAAAGAATAAATAATAATAATAATTATTATTGAACGGACCAGCCATTTACAATTTGACTAAAAACATAAAACATAAATTACACAAATATGCATATATATATGTATGTGGGCAAGCTAACATCTAGTGTAATGTAATTATAATTTAAATAGACAAAAATTATCTATGAAAATGTTTCGTATTTTCTTTGTATAAATTCAATTTTATTATATCCTATTATAACCGGTTTTTTTACTACAACTCCTATGCCCACAGTCCAAGTAAAACTAAATTATCATCATACTATAAAATGGTGAGCAAATGAAATCAATAATTTTGCTTTCTTAATTAAAATCTGAAGGAACGCAGTTACACGCTCGTAAACAGCGCGCAGTAATTTAATGAATAGCGACGGTTCGCAATTCCACACAATTCTGACAACCAGCACAGTACATTTTCTGTACTAATTGCAGATCCTAGACGCCACACATCCAGTGACCAGTAATCGAAAAGTCATTTTAACTTTTAATGGCCGCTGAAATTGTCGTGCACGTTCCCTCACTCGAAAGCTGAAATTGTCCAGCTTGATTGGATCCAGGGGACTTCACCCGTCCCTTGTTTCCTATCATACTTCCTTCCTCATTTCATTTACATCGCAATAATTAAGAACAAAATTAATGCAGTAATTTTAATTCAAAATCATTTTGGGATAAAAAAAATTATTATTGTTTATTTTATTTCATTCAATAAACAAAATAAAACATTATTTCAAAAGAACATAATGCAGCAATATCCCCATGTGCATTATACTGAAAAATTAATCACATTATTATAAAACGCTACCACTTTATATAATATTAAAACGCAGTAAAGTATGTGGGGCAATTATTTTCAAGTGTGATATTCATAGTTGCGAAGTAATTCACCTCGCTATTTATAATATTCTGAAATCCGTGGGCGAAGTCTAGTGCCAAACAATTTGGTAAACACAAACACGAATTACGAATGAGTGCTTGTTACGGCATTTTATGTCAAAACATTCAGAATTAAATTGTTGCATTTATATTTATATAAACTATATAATTCAATTCTGTATTGATAATTGTAGAAATGCACCTCTCTTTTTCTAATTAGGTTCATCAAATAATGAAAAATATCTTTTGGTTAATAAGTTAAGGTTTGTTTTATTATAAAAATGTATTATATTCATTCTTGTAACAACTTTTTTTATTACAATGAAATTAAACAAGGCACTGATCAATAAAATTCGATCAAATACTACTTAGTTTAATCGAATTTTATTGATCAGTGCCTTGTTTAATTTCATTTTTTCATTGTAATAAATGCTATGCAACAAACAAATATCTGTTGTGTAATCCAATGTTTGGCGGGGTAAATGCTCGGGAATTAGTGGTTTTAATAGATATTTGTAAAACTTACAGTGTACTTATTTTTTGCAATTGTTTCTCAAATTTGTTTCACACACTGTTTAAAAATTCCAATAGTTATAAGATCAATTTAAAAAAAATAGAGCAAAGTGAGCTTTTTCAAGTGGAAAATATTTATTTTGTCAGCCACGATTTTACAGCTTTAGATATGAAATATCTGTAACTCCTGTGGGCGCGCAATGGATTGTCTGAACCTTTTGACCAATTGCTTAAAAAACTCGAATTATAATAATTCAATTACAGCAATAGATATAAAAAAATTAAACTCATGGAACGAGAAATAATTTTAAAAAATTCTTTTACCAGTTGTTACACTCATTTTTGCACATAATTTTTAACTTGACTTTTAACTATTGTGACTTTCGAGAATAATATATTTTAAAAATAATTGCCTCAAAAACTTGACTAAACGATATAAATAACTTACGATTTTTTTGCAATTGGAAAATGTTTAATTTCATGGTACTTGATTACTTGGACAAATGCTTGCAATTTATTGACATACATTTTCTAAAATTTAGCATATGTTTATATTCAACCAAATAAACTTATCTCTCTCTATATATAATATTTAATTGAAATTAAAGTTTAATTCATTTTTTTCATATTTAATTAAATTAAAATTTACAGATTTTTTTATAACAACATAAAAACTGGCTGAAATAACTGAAATAATTACAGTGTTAATTTAAAATAATGTCCGCGTGTGAAGTTTTCACATATAAATCGTGCTTTACAATGCGATTAAAGCCCAAATAGCAAATGTAATTTCCACATAAAAGTGACTAATTATCACGCACAATGCCGATTTGAAAGGTAAAATAAAAATTAATTATTTTGCGAGGATTATGATTTGCAAATTGCATTTAATATTTCAATAATTTCATACGCTTTCCCTTTGTATTATTAAATATTTTACACATTGAGTTCGTAATTCAATAGCATTAATATTCAGTATCTAATTAATTAATTGCAAAATGTTAATTTATATTTAACCTAAATCGAAAATTTCATTGAAATCATACGTCAATTTTAAATCGTAGTTGAATGAATAATTAGAAAGAAATTCGATGATTTTGTATTATTGCTTTAAACTATTGTAAATATTGTTACTAAATTAAAAACACGTATACAAATTGAAATTATGTGTTTTAGATTATAAAATAGCTTAAATGTATATAATAAAAATGATTATGGTACTTTCCTCGGCGAATTAGGTCAATAGAGTTTTTGAATGAACATTTAATAGTAAATGAAAGGTTATTGAATAAAATTTTGCATTTTTGTTATTTAAAGTTAAAGCAAAATATTTAGAGTTTATTGTGTTATTTCTTACCTTCACCGTTTTCTTTCGTTCGCGCAACATATTCAGTGTTAATTCAATAAAATCATTTTGGCGTTTTATTTGTCATTAAAATAATTATTTCAATATTTTTTTCAATCAATTCATTTTTTCAGGAACTTATTTGACCGAATTCACTGGGGAAAGTACCATGATGGAAACATCACCATTTTTAATTCGAATAGAAAAAGGTTTACAATAATAATTGTAGTAATAGAAAACAATGATATATTCACTTGGCGATATTTATTTAAATAAATTAAATAAAAATACCTCGAAAATTATTAATAATTTATTTACTTTTCAGCCACTGTGACACAGTCTTGAAAAACCAAATAATTTTTGTTACAAAACTGATAAATCCCCTTCAACAAATATCTTTATGTTAAATAAAACGTCAAAATGCCGACATATAATATTTTTTTTTTTTCATTTAATAATTTTTCATTTACTATTAAATGTTTATTCAAAAAGGTATTTGACCGAATTTACTGGGAAAAGTACTATGATGAACACAACACCATTTTTAAAACTTTTAAGTCTAAAATCACACACACACACACACACACACACACACACACACACACACACACACACACACACACAAACACACATTATTGATAAATTGATAAATAACTTTGAAAGTTTAGTGTAAACAACTTAATGGAACGAATATTTTGCTCAAATATTGTGGCTTGTTTATAAAGATACAATTTTAATTAAAAACCTACGTATACATCCGAAACAGGGTATGAAAGTTTTCAGTTCAAACTGGAAATAATTGAATATCGATTTTATTTTTTGTTTAAAACATTCTGTTTAATTTAAATTTTTATTTATTTCAGTTTGAAATATGTTTACTCTGATATAATAATAACAGCAGTATATTGTGCTCGACCTCCAAAATTGGCAAATTCTTAAACTAAGCGTACATTTAGAAGGGTTTTCTATGCTTTTATTATTATTATTCTTGTATTTAATTGAAATTATTGTGAATGTGACTGTCATTGTTGCCATTATTATAACATTACCTTCTTCAAATTAAACGTTATTTTATTCTAATTTAAACTGATTTAATTCAATATTCACTCCTTTAGTATGATCAGTTTTAATTACCGAAACTGTAAAATTAGTAACTAATTTACACGAAGCTCAAAGTATGCATACTTTCGAAATATAATCAGTCTTTTATTTTATAATGTTTTGTTATAAAATGGGATAAATCTTGAAAATAAATGGCCACGGATTTTCAGTCAAGGATTTTGTGGCCGGGCGCCGCCACCATTGGGTATTGGCAAAATAAACAATAAAATTAAACTGTGTCATGATAAATTAAAGCAATAAATTCGAATAAAACGTTAGAATCTAAATAAATTTAATCTCTTCGGTGCAGTATTTATAGTAATTGATTTAAAATTGTTATTTTTTTTATTGAATTAATTTCTCATCTCTCAGAACACTTGATACCGTGCACTTTCTACTTGGAAAAACTCATTCTTCCTCACATTTTTAAATTGGATTATCATTATTAGTTTTTGGAATATATAAATGAAATAATTATGAAAATCCATTGCCTCCGGAAATTATATATTTTTAAAAATAAATTATCATGACGAGATTAAACTTGTTTAGATTCAAAATGTTCGATTTCTTTACATTTTTATTACATCCTTTGATTATATTGTTTATTTTGCCAAAATTTTAATAAAATTACCCTCTCCTTTACGAACTAACAATTCACCTCCGCCTATACCACTTAGCTGATAAATTTGCCTCAAACCCTATCCGTTACAATCTCCTACACCCTTTGTGCATTCTTCGAAACCAAAATATTACTCCCAAACGAAAACATTTCACCATCACCATTCATGATTTCATTTTATCATTTCATAACTTTAATGATCACAACATTAGCGATCTAGACATTTTTAACACAGCAACTGACAAGGACAGACGCCTACAAAACCAGGTAGAAAGACCAACGATCGATGGCTAATTGGCAGAAGAATTTATTTTTATGCTATTTATTTATTATTATTTTGTTAAAAACAAATCTTCCAATAAAGATAATAAAATTCAAATGGAGGAGGTGCTGGGCCACAAAATCCGTAGCAAATTTTTCGTGGATACCGTTATATTTAATAAATTGAACATTTATAATAATATTTAAAAATATGTTCAGGAAAAATTAAAGTGAGTGAAATTAATCCAATAAATAAAATAGAAAATATAATAAATAAATAGAAATTTTCAATTGTATTTTACTGTATATCAAATATTTTTCATTTTACCTCGATTATCTTTCCTATTTCTAAATTACATTTCCCTATAAGTCAATAGGTTTCCCTATTTGTCAAAACTATTTTACGATTCGTCAATTATACTTCACATTTAATTGAAGTGGTTCATAAAAATATTAATATTTGTAATAAACTAAGTGGAGAAAATATTCTAGCATTGGCGATGCAATACTATTAGAGGGAATATTGAAAAACTCGGTATTTCTGTAAAACTAATTAATATAGATAATTTTTGTTTAATGTATATGAATAAATCGAAATTCTGAGAAAGGAAATACTTTTTGAATATTAATATTCAGTTTTAAAACAGAAAAAGAGATTATTTCCGTTTAATATTTAATTTTAAAATAGATCAAGAGATTTATATATCATGAAACATATTGTAGACGTTATACAAAAATTATACATAATTGTATAAATGGTGGCCGCGCCGGGTGTTCACATGCATTCACCAAACACTAAACCCGCAACAATCGATTTAATGAAACCCAGCCATGTTAAGGTCAGCACTTCATACTTGACCCATATTAATGTTGGGCAGATTACAATTATTATCCACCATTACATACCAAGTCCTTGGCGTCTGTATTTTATGCATTGCGTTCGTTGCATCAGTTTTGTTTTAGTCCTTCGTATATACCTAATTATACTAGTCGACACAATGAACGCTATAGCAACAGGTATATTGATTATTATACTTTTCGCATTTATTGTGTGGCGTTTGTAATTGCGTGTTAATTCGAATGTGTTTGATGGGATTTGTACCCCGTTGTGGGTTTATTATGTGAAAATCGATAATTTCCGTGGTCGGCGTAATCGTGACTAGTTTCAATTGTGGGTTTAAAAGTGTCTTTGTTTGTACGGGTTTGTGCAGTTTACTTCGGTAATTTTTAATTATTGATTTATCGGTTTGTTTAAATTATCGTCTGCACGCGATTACCTATTTCAACGTTTTATGTAATTACATTAACCATCCTTTAAGGGGCGGAATACACTACTTTTACAATTGGAATCATTAGCGATGAGAATTCATATTATAAATTAATTGAATTAACATTTCATTTAATTAATTAATAAATTAACTTCAATAATCGCCATTGAATCGCTATCAAAGCAGCCAATTATCTAACATTATTGGAATTTAATAGGCCGCTGTATTACACTACTGGAATTTCACGTATTAAATTTCTGTTATTGAATTTATATGGATATAATTAATATTGCTCCCTTATTATTTTATACGTAGCTTTTTGGATATTCATTCATTTTTTATTCTACTAAATATTTATTATCTGAGAAAAATAATACATTGAATATAATCTAACATAATATAATATAATATAATATAATATAATATAATATAATATAATATAATATAATATAATATAATATAATATAATATAATATAATATAATATAATATAATATAATATAATATAATATAATATAATATAATATAATAAATAATTTCATTATATATTCCCAAATAAGGGCTATCGACCAAAGGACTTTCGTTCCGTGTTTTCTTCTTCTTCTTCTTTTTCTTCTCGTATTTTTATTAGCATGTAGTTTAGTTTCCATTAAATGTAAATAACCGTTTAGAAATTCCTAGAATAAGGTCTTGTTATCAATATAATGTTTAATCTTCCGTTTCATAACCTAACCTATCATTTTTAACCTATACAAAAAATAAGATTCAAAATCCTATTATCAGTGTAACTCATTTATAAACTTGCAAATATATTTTTAAATTGGAAATCTAGAAGTAAACGTGAAAGCATCAAAACATACGTGTTTTATTGAACGAGTACAACGAAACTACAAATCAACAACTGAACTGAATAGAGTCTCATGTTTATTACGAGTGTTTTAATAGGAACAAATTTCATCAAATATGCAAAACGAAATTGAGGAGCAAATGGGATTGAAAACTAATTTTATCGCAAAATTTCCCCAATGCTTAACGAAACAGAAATTTAAAATTATTTAAATTCAATAAATGGACAAGGTTAAATTTTTGGTCCCACATGATTTAAATCTCAAGCAATTATTTTCTTTCTTTTCTTATTTTACGAAAAAATATTCAAATATTAACCTTTTTTGGAGCACCTGAGAAGACTCATAACAGTAAATAGAAATGTAGGTCACTCTATTTTCCTGGTGTATTTTATCGTAAGTGTGAGTTACCTCTACTTTATTTTATTTAAATAATAAACTGAATGTTTCTAGATATCACTCTAGAAACATTCGAATATTTCAATTAATTAATAAAATTATAGATTCATTAAAACATTCCAATTTCAAACTCACTGGAGAGGAGCGTACATAAAATGGATTAATTGCGACAGAAATGCATTTTCTCCTCTTTTATTCTTCATTACAATCATGAATATTTAACATTCGAATTCAGGCCGCCCCGTTGCGCGGAATTTCCCGCAGTAATTAAACCGCGTCATTATTAAAATTGAACTCATATTTATATTGCAGTTATCTCCTGCTGCGTCATTATTTGAGCGCCGTATTACATTTCATTTAACTTAATCATTTTTAATCGGATCATTTCACCGATATACACGGATATTGTGTTTTGAATTCATTGCATGTGCGTGTGTTTTGTATTCATCACATTAATTGCATACATTTATTGGTAAATGTGACCAAGCGCAATTGTATTTCATAAAAAAAAAATACAACAACGTAACAAATACATTTGTTGTTGGTGATTTCAAAGTACGGATTGAAATAACTAAATACATTGCTTTTATTTATCATTTCTACACTGTAAAAAAACTTAGTAGAAAAGTAATTAGAAATATTTTCGCGGTAAATATAAAATTATAGGCTGAAAGACCACTGGTCGATACCCAGTTTCAGAGTTGGAATTATATTGTGAACGTTAGTGTATTGTTAAATATTGTATTGTAACTGTATATTCCAATCTCAGAAATAAAGATGTTTATGTATGTATAAAATTATTTAAATATAAATGGTTGTCCTTTCTCCTACTTACTTTTATATATTTATCAAAGCTTCAACTACTGAAGGCGAAACATTGTTTTAGAAATATATCTAGTTAAATGAAAAATTAGTAAGATTTTATTTAAATAATTCAAGTCTTCACAACCATCGAAGAAGATTAAATTTAAAATTGTTTAAAATTATTTCATCCGTAAGATTAATTTAAAATTTAAATCAACTTATATTTTATTTCTTTAAAAACTATTTTAGATTACATAATCGATAATTTATTTAAAAAATATGATTTTTTTATTTATTTTCATAATAATATGGATATTTAAATTAATTATATTTAATTTATCTATTTTACAAAACTGCAATAATTTATGTAATATTATTTTAGGAAATATTAAAAAGTCGCAAGTTATTTTTCCAAAGAATACTTTTGAATTACTTCATTCAGAGGGTGTTTACGCGTTTTTCAAATCGTGTACTGTGTTTGCATATCTAAACAAAAGTTTTCAACTATAAATAGAATTGAATTCATTGACAAAATGGAAGCAATATTTTGTGTAACTTCATAATGGACCATTTTTCCAAATTGTGGAATGAAAATCTTTACTACTTTTATATACATTGTCACAAATAAATTAATTTTCAAATCAAATCACGAGAAGAATTGACTACCGAAGGAGAAATAAATCAATTTTAATTTAAGAAAATTTCCCGGTTAAAATTTGATTCATTCAGCCTGGTTATAAAATAAATTATAGTTATTTGAGGCTCTTATTTATTAGAAAATCATAATGTTAACAAACACTAGTGATACCAAGTTGTGTCTATTTAGGTCTTGTTGGTTTGTTCCATACACTAACTGAATGGAGGCTGAACAAGTTCGCCTTCATGGATGAAAACAACGATTCTTGTAGATCCAAATCGTTGATGTCACATGAAATTAGGCAAAAGATGGCGCTTGCGTCGTCTTCTACTTGTTTGGTTCATATCAGATATTTAACCGCAACACAAGATCCGTTCAACCGCCTTCATCTAGGAACACAGTAGTCTTATGAGGTTCGAAAAAAACCGAAATGGCCAGGTTTAACATTTCAAATCGTTATATTAATTATACCTCTTCAATTGTTTCAACACGAAGTGGGTTCATTAGGTGAGATTAATGAATAGTGAAACAATAATAAATAATAGTTTATAGGGCAGAAAGACACGAATTATTTTATAATTACCTTTGTATTACTTTATCAAAAATTTGGTCGAGTATTAAATTTTATACAATAAAATTTTGTATAACAATTTTAAACACATAAGTAAGAAATATTGCATTGCATTTTAATAAATAAATGTATGTTGAACATGGCATACATTTTTAAATGAAAAGAATAAACACTAACACGCAACAGAATAACATATAATACCTAGTGGTCGTGAAATTTTGTTATTCAAAATTTACCCGGAGCATCCTGTGTTGTAATAATAGAACAAATATTAAGCGGACTAATGCAAACTGTGTTAGTAAACTTGTTGTCAGAATAACAACTGCGCAACATTTCACATGTCGCTTCAAAGGGAACTAGTTTAGCGGGAATATCATCCAAACTGTGGTTCGGATTCAAATTGCAATGAAACTGTTACTGAAGAATAAGTGTTGGGCTTGCTTTAATTCCATTTTTGATTATGTGTTGATGAAAAAACAAAGTAAATGAAATCGTTGTGATTTTTATTGTGTTCAATGAAATTAGTAGTTTATATTTTCAATGATTTTATATAAAAAAATATATTTAGAATTAAATCTTGTAGGAAATATGAAATATTTCAAAATATAAATCTAAGCCTAATCGAATTTGTTAGTGTAAGAATATGATTCGCTTTGTGTAATATGATACTTCAAGGAAATCCAACAATGTGATTAATGTTTTTTTTTTTTTCTTTTCTTTTCCATAAACCAATTATAAAATCAGCGAGCATTGTGCGAGTTTCACGGATCAGACGTTACCGTTTGAAAGTAACGCGAAACGTTACCACCTGTCTGCGCGCTCTTGGAGGAGGGGCGATAAGTTGCGCGCCTGGCATGTCGGAGGGGTAGTTTTGCGGAACGGTCGTACACACCGCGAAACGCCAACAAAGGAATGGTAAAGTGTCGGCGAGAAGGGCGAGTCGAAGGGACGCGCGGTTGTCAGATCGAACGGATCGATGGTTCGCGCGCGCCCCCGATTTCGTTGCGCCCTTCCTTCTCCCCCGCCCCACGCATAGCATAGCCGTGGTACGCCGTTGGCGGCCTTGCGGGGGCGGCGGCCTCGCCTTCCCTTCTCTACACTCTGGTCGGTCACGGTCGTCCGAGGGCCTCTTTCTTCCGTTCGCATTTCGCCCTTCAGCCTTATATAATCTGCTCCTTAAAATATTATCAGAACAAATCTTTTCTTTGCCGTGCCTCAAAACACTAACAAGTGTTGACATGCGATATGAACTCTACCCCGAAGCGTACTAACTTTTATTTTATTAGAATGGTGTAATGGATTTTTTAACTCTTATAAATTTTCACCAAAGCAGAAATTTAGGACGGCATTAAATTCAAACATAAATAATCCAAGAGATTACTGTCACTTTCACGTCAGTAATAATGATTATTTCTTCTTTTTTATTCCGATCATCTTGACAAAGAGGCATACTGTACAGAAAATTGTATTAAAAAAAAATGTATAAAACCTTTCATTCTTCTACAATTTTATCACTATACCTTTTTATACCTTTCATTCTTCTACAATTTTCTGTACAGTATGCCTCTTTTGTTTTTAATTCATCGCTCCGCCATTTCCACATTCATCATTCAAGTCGTCCCCCTATAGGACTCTTTTTGTAGCTATTATTATCATTTTTTTTTCTGTGTTTGTTGATCGTTTCAATAAAATCATACCACCTGTTATTTCTTTAAACAAAACCTCATATATACTGGTACTGTTTATCTCACTATTTGGCAATAAATCATTATATTCAAAGGTTGAGGCTGTTCCTTTATAAAATATTTTTATAAGTAAAACAATTCAATATTTTGAATTTCTATAAAAAAAAATCTGAGAACTCAAAACAAAAAAGTGATTTATTAATCAAGAAGATAAATCACCATCTTGCTTCAATAGATTTTGTTAGTACTTTGAAGTGTGATATTGTTGATAGCTGTCATAAAGCTATAACTGAGTATATTTCAAGAGGGAATAAAAAAATTATCACATATAATTTATGTTTTTGGTTGGGATTATTACTTGAATACACTACCCTAAACGTATTTTTACTCCTTGAAAATGAGATAGTCAGTTTATTAGATATATTAATTGCTCTAAAAAAATATTGGAATGAATATCAATTATTCAATCGAAGTGTATTTGACAAAAAAATGGATTAATATATCAGAATGCCTTTTTCAGTGAGATGGTATTTACTGAGTGCATGAATTATTTTACCAACCGTATTGTCTCACCAAAAATGGGCGAAATGAATATTAGAGTTACCTATAAGTTTACTGAACATGCAATTAATATATCCTTTACTGAACATCTGAATGTACTAAACCCAAAATCCATTGACGGGAATTTAAATTAAATTTTCGTGATTAAAATTTGGAAATTGTTAAGATTAAACTTCGAGCATATTAATTACAAACAATTAACAACTATCCAACTTCTCGCCGTGGTGCCAGTGGCTTGAAAGTTAGCCACGAATTTGCACCGATATCCACGGCATTGGTCGGGCTCTCCGTCATAATGGAGAGGAAAGTTAGTTTAATTCTTAACCACAAACTGCACAATGATAAATATTTTAGATAGTAAATCAATTTATACGCATATTTAAGTTGTTTAATTTAAAAGAAATTGAATTAAAACGTTATGTGAAAATTATTTAATTAATTAATTTTCATTTGCTACAAGAATAATATTATAAGTTCCATTAATGATTACTCAAGTAATTAGTTTTCAGTTCTTACTAATACTACTACTACAAGGCTGATACTATAATAATATAAATAGAGTTTTTACATTACATTTTTCTCGGATCAAAATTTGTTGCATTATACAATATTTTATTGATGTGCAATAGCAGGTGTACATTATGTAATTCAATGTCCGGCGTGGGTATTTGCCCGGGAAGTAGTTGTTTTAATATGCATTTGTTTAACGTACTTACGTAGGTCAGTCAATAGTCACAGAGCTAAGTGTGGAAATAATTTATTAATTATTTTCAAATCATTTTTATTTACTACAATAATATTATGTAATATTGATTAAAACGTATATTTATCTTCAAGTTTTTTTTTTTTCAAAATTCTCGGATAATTTATTACATTATTTGACTAAAATATATCACGTTTAAAGCCTTAAAAATAGTTTAAAAGTCTGTCAGAGATTTGTGTGAGACACTGTTAACATAAAATAACATATTTTTTTAGTGAACCAAGTATGAAGAAAGTGTATTTCAATTAAACGACTATTTTACACCTTGTAGATATATCCTATTCGTTTTACCACAGGATTTAGTTTTTAATACATTTAAATTAAAATAATAATTTCATTATGCTACGAAAAAAACAGGACAAATTGCAACAGAAAAAAATATGTATACAAAAAATACAGTATGGATGTAATAATTACAATAATAAATAATATATTATGATTAATATGTTATTATTCAATAAGAAATTTTAATAAAATACTCATATAATAATATAACAAAGGATATACGTGAATATTAAGAAAAGGAAATGTCTTCAAAAAGCAGAAACGTGCATCAGTGGACCTATGGAAAATAAAGTTATTCAAGTCAGAATAAACTTTATATAGTTCATGTAAAGCAAGGATTTTGTCACCTACTCCAAATATAGTAATACAAGATAACTTGTAGAGAAAAAGATGGAAGGCACATATTCTAACTACGTTTATAAAGTTAAAAAAATCACTATTGAAACACAATTTAGATCGCATATCAATTATAAAAAGCAAAATAATAGGATTCACGATGATTAAGTACTAAAATCCTAAAATCACCTTTATCAATATTTTAGTGAAGTTTATGTGAAAAATTGTAATACTTATAACTCGTAATAAGTAACATACACTGAACAACATAAACCTAAATTAACTATGTTTTTGCAACATTTTTACTCGAAAATAAATTCTTCTCAATATATTTACAACGCTTAAATCATATTTTTTTAACTTAATACTGTCAACAAAAACAATTCCAGTTTGCTCTGAAATTGCTTACGTTAAGCCCATATTTCTTCATCATCCGAATTTAAATCCCCTTAAACGCAATAAATAAATTACTTTATTAATTATTAATTTTTATATTGTAATCGTTAAAATATTTGCTATTATTTTATAAAAAAAACTATATTAAAACATTTCCCGTGTTATTTTATCGATTTGGATAATATTAAGCATCGAAATTATAATTTCCTGCGGAATACAAGTTTTCCCCCTGGAAACAAATTCCAGGTAGAATCAATTAAACCCACAAGCGCACCCTCAAGTAACGCCCCGCTCGAATTAAGGAAATGAAATCGCGAATAAAGGGATGTAATCGACAGAATCGGCGATTTACTAATAAATTGCCGTGTACTCCTTGAGCGGGAGCTAATTAATAAATCCCAGTAAATACCAAAGGAAATAAGCTTTTGCTCTATTTACAACGAACCGGAAATACGAAGGAGGAAAAAGTCCCTATTAACAACTGCAATTTCGTCTCGTTATGTGATTATATCACGAACGTGGTGTATCAAGGGTGTTATTTAATCGTTAGTTTGATGAGGTAAAAAGTTTTGAACTGAATGTACTTTTTTGATATCGGTTAAAAATGATTATTTAAAACATTTATATAATTATGGTTGAGTGCATTTAATTTAAAACTTTCAAATTAATCCTATTTTACCTCATCAAATTAACGATTAATAACACCCTTGATAAACTAGGTTCATATAACATAATGGGATGAAATTCCATTTGTTATTTAGTATAATATACTATTTCCGCTCTTATCCTATTCACCTGATAAACATTTACAAAATCCTTCGAAATAATTCCTGTATGGTACTTGTAAAATCCCTCCGCCTTGAATATACACAAAATTCGGAACCAATCCCTATATTCCTAATATCATCAAGCAGCTAGTTATATCGTAGATAGTGGAGGCACTTAATTTTTGAAAATCCATGATCATTTAAAATAAAACATTTAATGATTTTCAACTATTTTTTTTGTGTATTTATAAGTTCTTAAACAACGTTGCGAAACAATTGTCGTGAAATACACAAAAAAAAATAGTTGAAAAACAGCTAGGTATATTTCAAAATCATGACATAGAACGAAAATTCAAATCCCACATCCACAATCTATCAATTATTTCATCTATTTATCCAGACTTAGACAAGGGCGATAGAACTTGATTGACTATATAAAAGTCAAGTACAAGCCACAACACAATGTAGATATAATACAAGACAAGCGGTATGAAAGATGTGTATTTTGTATAAATGGGAGGGACATATGGTATTATATTGCAGATATGTAAGAATTGGATTGGTGGGAAAAATTAGTAGAATGGATGAGAGAGGATGGAGCAGGCACAGAGGTCGTATTAAAATTAAGGGAGAAATAATGATAAGAAGAATTTGTTCATTTTGTTGAATAAATTTGTTCTTGTAAATATGTGGTTTATATGCCAATAAAAGTCTTCTTTACAAGACAAAGTAATCGGTTTGTCTTGTATTATATCCACATTGTGTTATGACTTGTACTTGACTTTTATAAGCTATTTTTTGTTATAATTTTTAAAATATGAATATTTCTTATTATTTTTATTATTACGAAATATTACTCTAAAATGATATATCCAAGCAGCATTCCTTACTGGATTAATTACATTTTATATTGCTTCCTTTATCACACTCGTTCAATTAGGCCAGTTTAGATTGAATGGATTTACGTGCGATATTTATACATAATTGATTTGTGCCTATCGGCAATTACACCGAACGTTATTATTTCAATTTCACCTTCGCATTCAGCATTGTCAAACTTAATTACCATTTACTGGTCATTTCCTGCGAACACATACATACACAGGGCCCCTTCCTCCATCCCCATCAAGTTATCGCCACCCCAGTATTCGCCTATTTGCGTGCCGATGTGCACTCTGCGGCTTTAACCTTCCTCGATTAAACACTATTGATGCCACAAGGCATTATAAACGCCTAATGAAAAATGCATAACTATAAAAAGGTTAATTATTTTCAACTTAATTATATTTAATTTATTATAAATAGCTTTAAACAAGCTTAACATTTGCGTCCGCCGCCAAAATCGATCATTTAAACCGGAGATCGCAGCCGGGATACTTGCTGCCCTCTCACCCCTAAATCCTTTGCTTCCAGGATGTTGGGCCGTGGTATGTTGGATTTTATTCCAAACGTTTCACCGACAGCTGCAGTCGGCATCTCTAATGAACAATCCAACAAAAAGCCAATATGATGAACTACCTTTTTAGTAATCGATTATTTTCGATAATCGAATATTATATGAAAACGGTTTGTACAAAGTGTTTTTATACATCCATCAAATATTCACGAAACTCATATTCAATTAAGAATCGAATGTTAATTTTATCGTTCCTCTGAAGTATATAATTCTAAACTCAAATATAATTATTATATTTACTGTTTCTATAACTCTTTCAGAAATTTTAAAATTAAATTACTTCAACTTAACAAATTCTTAATTATATAAGTCAGAGCTGTACTAACGAGGCATGAATCACGAAACGCGTGTCTGTAAATAGCCTTAAATTACATATTTTTTTGTTCTTTGCATTAATTATTCTTGAATCAAAACATTTTCTGGAGAAGTATTTGTTTTCATGTACACTTGTTTTAAAGTACTTACCTAACGTACGTCAAAAAGTCACAGTAGCATAAGAAAAAATGGTTAATAAATAATTAATTATTTTTATTTAATTTATTTTAAAATAATTTCATATATTTGAAATATTATTAATGGATTAATTATTAAATTAATAATAATAACTTTATTTATTTAATTATTTAAATAAAAATACTTGTCCTTTCTCCTACTTATTTTTTATTTTACTAGATATATTTCGGAAACTATGTTTCCATCTTCAGTAGTTGAAATTTTTATAAATATAAATATGTTGTTATGGTATACAACGCAATATTTATAAAAATAAAATATTTAAAAAAATCATGTTAACTATAAACTAATCTAAATATAATTATATATAATGTGCTAAAATTTATGAATTAATAAGATCTAAAAGAGGATTATTTAATGAACTAGTATCGAAATTTAAAAGATTACCTATGTGTTTTTTCATTTCAATAGACTCTAACTTTATTTATTTAATTAAATTTTAATTAAAATGATAATTATTCAGTTTCTCAGACAATTTTATACTCTTGCTTTGTGCAACAATTCATTCCTAATGGAATAAAGTTAATATAAAATAAAACAACATTATGCAATGTTATAAAATCACTCAAATTTTTGTGTTGAGCCTTACATGTATCATTTGTAAATAAATAACGCACATTGAAGCTTTGTGCGGGCAAGCTTTTAAACTGAAACAAAGCATAAATCAATTGGGAACGGTCGTACATCATAGTCGCGCCGAGAATGGGTCCATTTGAATTCGGGCGTGGAAATTAGGGCGCGAACGGAGAGGGTGGAAAAGTTCCAGGAATGTTTATCTCTCCCCCACTAACCCAGATTTTAATGGAGACCATCGCTTTTTGCTCTTTTCACATACACCCCTGGAATACAGATGCCGTTAAGAAAATTAAACCAGGATTTATGGACAACGTTTGTTTTCTATACATCAGATGTTAACGTATTGTTGTTATTTGTTTTAAATAGAGTATTTAAATCACCTTAATATATAAGTTAATATTAAATTTAAGTGATATAAGTTACTAAATAATTTCATTTATGTAAATAACAGTATATAAATGATTCTAATTCATATTTTGAAATCGAAATATGAACTGGCTGTCAACGGGAGGTTTTTCAATCCATATTGATATATTTTGATTAAATTAATCTAATAAAAATGTTAATAATATCATTTCATTACACGTAATTATATTTCAGTATTAACAACATTGACGCTCTGCGTTTATAAATTCCCGAGTAAATGCAAAATTTACCTTTTGTGTACGGCTAATGAATAAAACATCGGCGGGAAAACTGTCTGGTTTAATTAAGTCAGACGCGTAAGTTTTCATCGGGTAGCTTTAGCCGCGCGTCGTGTAGAACAATAACGGTGTAAAATTTAATTATTTCTCTACACTTTAATAACGTTATTTCTATTTACTTTACACGATGTACTTTTATTGTGTGACCATTAAGATAATTAAGCTATTGTAGACGAGTGTCTCACACACAAGCCGGATACGACACAGATTAAGTTAATAAACTGCTATCATGAAGATATTGAATTATATTTTAAAATACCAATGTTGTAATTTTCTGAAGTATTTTGTAATTTTCGAAAGTGATAAGATTAATAAATAAACTGATCGTATTAAATATTAATTACACAAATAATATTTAATACGATCAGTTTATTTATTAATCTTATCACTTTCGAAAATTACAAAATATTTCAGAAAATTACAATATTGGTAATATAAATATTCGATTAATAAAATTATTTTGACACTTAAAACTTTGTTTTATAATACTAAATTTTATTTGTTGTGACTATAGTTTCAACAATTTATACTTGTCATTATCAAACCAAAAGTAAATTAAACTAATTACATTGTCGGTATATATAATCGGTACATTGCTGCTAAAACAGTGGAAGTGATTTTAACAATTTAAATTATTTTGTATCCATTAAGTCTCGTTTAATTCCTCTCAACTAAATTAATTAATCCTTCTATTTTATATATTGTAGTATATACAAAAAAACAATTCTACAGTGTTTTAGATAGAATTTTCGTTTTTGTTTATATCTACATTTAAAAGTAAGTGTTTATTATTTAATATATTGTCCAAATAATTCAATACGTCAATCGAATAACGCTCGGATGATTTCCATTGGGAAAACCCCAAGATAAGTGGAGGATATCAATCATCGCAAGAGGGAAATGGACAAAATAGTAGCCGACGTGAGATCCGCTTTTTAAAGTGCAAACGCGACCCTAATAAAATTAGGCCTGTCTGTGACTTTTCCCACGTGAGAACCGATGAAATGAAAAATTCCAATTCCACTCTTCTCTACCTAAATCTACCTATATATGCGGGCATTGTGACTTCGGGATTTGATTAAATAAAATAGATCGAGCGAAGGAGGTAATCGCGAAGCATGACATTATGGTGAATGCGCCGGGTTTCTATTTCCATTGCAGTAGCTTAATAATGTAATATAATATTTTTGGCTGAAAGACCTTAGGTTTATAGACAATTTGTTTGTGAATTGTGCATGTATATATATTATCTACTATACAATAAGTAATTCATATTATATATATATATATATATATATATATATATATGAGGTGTTATATCATGACCTAATTTAAAGAAATGTACCGTTGATATCGGTAGATCTTGCACGTCTTAAATAATGATCATCAATCTAAAATATCAAGTGTCATTTTATACTAATTGATTTTACATATCAATTTCTGATAGCTGTTAGATCTATGGTTAAAACGATTCTAATAAAATTCTTGAAACGTCCATTTTATTTATCACCAATCTTATTTAAAAATTGTTTTAAATACATATTGTACATTATATGTAATTCAAATGTATACATTTATTGAAATTTCAATTGTTTTTATCAAAAAAATTTTAGAAAAGTATACAAAATTTAAGACACTCATTTAATATTTCAATGGTTTCGTGAAATGAGTGAAATGAAGAAGAATGTTATATTTTTTAAATGTATATTACTTACCAAAATTAATTAATGAATCACGCTACCCAAAGATAATCATAGCTTTTATGATCAGTTTGTATATACGTGTAAGTATGCAATTACTGAATGAAATAATGTGCAATATGTAATACTAATTTTTAATAATATTTGCTTAACCGTTTGTTATAATGAAATCAATTGGTTTTGTTTTACTAAAATTTTGTTATATTTTCTACTAGTTTCGGCTAGATGCCATTTTCAAGAATGAATTTGCTTAAGTGTATAAAATATACAAATTATTTTTAATACAAACACTAAAAAAACGCACGTTCTCACATATATATACTCGCAAAATAAATATTTTCTTCAATACACTCCACTTATTCAATCCAATCTATTTTGATTAATATACAAATTATTTTTAATACAAACACTAAAAAAACGCACGTTCTCACATATATATACTCGCAAAATAAATATTTTCTTCAATACACTCCACTTATTCAATCCAATCTATTTTGATTAATTTCATCAACTTAACGTCCATTGTAGTTGCCAATAGCCCCTTCCGCACTCGCCCAAAGAAGAAAAGAAAACGAATAAATGTTCGCGCTACCGAGTGAAGAATCCACGTCACATTTATTGCACTCCTCGCGGACGACCCTTCAACCGGAAATATATATTGAAACCGTTTCTGTTTTCTTTACGGATCGACCCAGTTCTTTTAAATTATTCATTTATAAAAAGGAAATCTCGCTTAGAGGAAATACGTAAAAAACGCTACACATAGTAACTCGATATAAAAGTGGAAATACTACAGGGATGTTCTTTTGCTAAAAAAATAATTTAGTTTTAAAATAATATAAAAATACGGTAAATATATTTTTATATTAAAATGAAATAAATTATTTTTTTTAAACAGAAAGTTCTTTACTTTTACAATTAATAGGCTGTGCATTATGGCGCTATTGTTTTTTCTTTCTCTTTCCTTTATTTTATGGTTGATTTAAATTAATTAGTGGTTGTTTTAATATGCACTTGTTTAAAGTACTTACGTAAGTCAAAATGTCACAGAGCTAAATGTGGAAATATTTTATTAATTATTTTCAAATCATTTTTATTTCACTTGTCAAAAAAATACATTGTACATACATTTTGTTATAAAATGAAAAATCTTATTAATTCTTCCTAATCAAAGTTAACCCCATTCGATGCAGTAATTCTGCTTTTATTTCCTCAATCGTCTCAAAAAATCCCCGAAACGATCTATCGATTTTAGAGAATAACCAGAAGTCAAACGAAACTGAATCAGACGAATAGCTTGATGTAAAAGAAGTATAATGCTCAAATAATATTCTTTGTTAATAGTTTGATCTTGCGGAAGGAATTAATAATGTATCATACCACGGTAATCGAAGAAAATGTTACCTTGATTTTTTATCGACTTTAACACGATTTTTTATCTTGCCTCACTTTTACCACGATGTCAATTTTATGTGGAGTTTTACATCTGGAATTAAAACTAGAATTAATATAAAAAAGTGAAGACTTGATATAAATGTTATATGTGAGAACCGCCCAAGATAAATTTGAAGCCTTTTTTACAATGTCATTGATAAATATATGAAAGAAAAATGGATCCCAGTTGTTATCAGAAATATATTAGATATAAATACACCATACTTTAATAAAAACACCTTTGGATTAGCTTATACAAGGATGGTGAGAAGTGAAACTTAAATAGTTTAGAGAGGAGTAAGCTAGTATCCAACCTTTCAAATGCCTTATAGAAATCAACCTCTATCTGGCGATCTAGACCGTTTGATAAATGTATAACGTCAAAATAGTTAAAGTAGATAGTTTCATATTAGTTTTCTGCCATCTGTAAGTAATGAAGGCGCAAACGCAATATAATACTTTTTGATGCTAATCTGTCTCACAGTTAATACAGTATAGGGTTGCTTCATAGGAATAGTAATCCGGTATAGTAAATTTTCACTCTATTTGTTTTGAATATTACATTGAATGTAGGGAATAAATTAATCAAACTTATTAAATAAAAATGATTTGAAAATAATTAATAAATTATTTTCGAATCATTAATTATTGCATCAATTCATAGAAATGAAAAATAACTAATTAAATAAATAGTAAAATTGATGTTTAAATTAAAACAGTGTACAATAAAAATTTAAATTTAAAAATTTATTATTCAATTGGTAATTCTATTATGTATGCAGTTATAATAAATAATATTGTTGAATTGTAACAAAATTAATTTTAATTTTCTTTATTTTCAGTATGTGGAGACATTCATGGCCAGTTTTACGACCTCATGAAACTCTTCGAAGTGGGAGGTCCGCCAGCTAGTACAAAATACCTTTTTCTCGGTGATTATGTTGATAGAGGATATTTTAGTATAGAGGTAAGAGTATTTAAAGCAACTTGTTAATAATTAAAAGCATTAAATTTATATATTTTCTTGTATGTCATATTTTTTTTACTTAAATACATTTATT
The DNA here is from genome assembly GCA_963082785.1 of Philonthus spinipes. Lineage (NCBI taxonomy): Eukaryota > Metazoa > Arthropoda > Insecta > Coleoptera > Staphylinidae > Philonthus > Philonthus spinipes. Next base: position 37,071,396 of record OY720300.1, read on the forward strand.
TATATCAAATAAAATTACAGCAATATAAATAACATAATAATTAAAGGTTATAAATATTTTTCGTGCTGTGGAAGAGGAAAGAAAATCCAATTACGGACGCTGTGTCGGACTCTTCCCAGATTTTATCCGGGAAACTACCGACTAAAAACCCCTCCCACTTTATCGGCTTCGACTACTATGCTCATTAGCCGGTCGGTTCTGAATAATTGCACTGACATTTTAGATATATATATATATATATATATATATATATATATATAGTTCCTTTTGTTTCTTCTGTTGCAGTGCACTGACATTTTAGATATATATATATAGTTCCTTTTGTTTCTTCTGTTGCAGTTGTTAGGTCTTCCCAGAATTCATCTTTTTCCTCTGATTTCCCACTTTAATCTGGTCCATACACTGAGATGATTGTTCTATCGTTTCCTTTTTAGTTCTATCACTAGTATTCTGTCCAACTTTTCCAACTAGTGATCTGTTCTGCTATATTTTTTTGATATTATGCAGCCCACTCCGACGGCTGCTCTTTGGTTTTCTGGAACTCCACTGTATATTAAAATATGATCGTTTGTTAGATTAATTTTTCCGTTGCCCCTTTTTTTAGTTTCACTTATTGTAAGTATCGAACGTATAACAAAAATCGATGACGAAGTTGGCGTTGGAAGTCTCGAGTCATGTTTGTACTCAGCCCAGTTTTCTCAACGGAATATTAATCAGCATGAAATTCTGCAAAAGTGCCGAAATTAAACCTACCCTCTATCTCTTATAATAAGCAAGATCCTCATGGTGAAACTCGAATTGGAAACACCATTTATATATATATATATATACATTAGAGAATAAAGTGTGATACAATAGTGTTAATTTATTCATGATTATATCGAAGTAATACTGTGCTTAAAATTGTTATATTGGCCATACTATTACAAGTCTAGAATCCTTGTGTGCAAAAATAAAATATATTTACAAGTTGAAACTATATACAGAGAGGTTTTTTTATCAGTATACATTATGGGAAGTGTATAACTTAAAAAAAAACGCGAGTCAAACGCAATGTGTGTATGTTTAGTTGCTTATTTGGCATATATGTGTTCAATTGCGTGTTATAGGCAACTAAACACACACACATCAATGCGCTTGACTCGCGTATTTTTCAGGTATACATAGGGGAAATGTATACTGTTAAAAAAAGCTCTCTGTATAGAGAAGGGGGTAGATGTCCTGGAGGTTGGATTAGCGATAGATCAGGTACCCGAAGTTTGTGATTGCACCCTATCTGGCTAATCATCGCTGGGCAGTACCGACATGCTCTTGTATAAATTATCTCGATGTATTTTTCAGCTGAGTGTTTTCGGTTCAAGAACGGAAATTTCAGAAAATATAAAAAAAATCCTTGTCTAATCTGAACTTATTATTTCTATTGATATATGTTCTGGTACTTTATTGCAGTTTCGTTAAAGGAAATAATTAATTTTATTATTAATGTTCGTAAAATTCTTATGAAATTAATTGAAATAATAAATATATTTCATTTCGATTCTTGATAATAAGAATTCAATTTAATTGTTGGACTATTCATATTTATTAAAAATATATGTATTTTAAAGCATGTATGTTGTTATGAATATTTAATTAAGCATACAATTAAGTTGATTTGTCAAAATGGTGAATCGATGTGGTTATGTATGATGCTTAAAGTTACATGTAAATCAATAACGTATTGTTTAATTCCAGTGCGTGCTGTACCTGTGGGCGCTTAAACTGTGTTACCCAACAACGCTGTTCCTCCTTCGCGGTAATCATGAATGCCGTCATCTTACAGAATACTTCACCTTCAAGCAAGAATGTAAGTAAATTTCAATTATGTTTTTAGATAATTATATATTGTTAAAAAAATTATATATATATATATATATATATATAGAGAGAGAGAGAGAGAGAGGGCTTTTAAAAGTATGGTTAAATCTCTTCGGAACTATTTATCGGATCAATATGAAATTTGAAACATGTATTTGACTAATTAATATATATTCAAGGATTTTAACGCTAGCTGTAAAATTTTACAAGATACAGCGTTAATTAAATAAAAATACTTGTCCTTTCTCCTACTTATTTTTATTTTACTAGATATATTTCGGAAGCTATGTTAAAGTCTTCACAACCAACATAAAGAAGATACAGCGTTAACTTAACTTTTTTTAAATAGCATTTTTCCCTACAGTAGCTTCGCCGTGAATATATACAAGTTCAAAATTTAAAGAGAGATATACAGAGTGAACAAAAATACTTGTAGATTGATACTAAATATGCAAGTTGGTACAACTGACCAAATGAAAAGAAAATCCCATAAATTCGCTTAGCAAACATTTAAAAATAATTGATGTATTACTAAATCTCTTTTTTACAAAACATACTATAAATTTCAACAATAAATTAAATATTTTATCATTACTATATATTTAATTTTTACACGTAGAAACTGCTCCGAACTTATGTTCGAATCAATTACTGCTTTAAGTTCAATCTCAGTAGAATGAGTTGTAATTCATAAAAATTAAAATAAACTAAAATAGTGTATTATTATTATTATTAATGTTTTTTTATTAGAAATTGTTTATTTTTTTGCTTCCTTCACTTTCTCGGTTTTAAAAAGGGGTTAGTACCATAAATATATTTTTAATCCAAGTGACATATTGATTGAAAAGCTTAATTTAGCTAACCAATATATCATTCCATAAATATGTCAGTCCGTATAGTTATTATGACGCGTATGAAGTTTATAACCCGAAAACAATATTTAACGACAATAGGAACCACTTTATTCGTACACACCTATTCTTAGTGCCGTGATTTTTCCGCAGAAAATAGGATTGCACGTGCAGTTATTGCTCGTAATAATGTCGGATTTTACAGCCGTGCTCGCACGCAGAAATGGGCATTTCACGCCGGACTGAAAAAGACGTTAACTCCCTTGGGAGGATGGCACTATATTTTAATGTTCGACAGTCAGGAGATATTGTGAGACATATTGTGTTCCGATAAATATTTCCCGCGTCGCATCACTTTGTTTCCTCACGCAGTTATATACAGCGACGTCTTTGGTATAAACATTTTTACGGCCCTATCTCGGCCCCTCTTTCACAATACCAGAGATTTATTGCGTTTCTCTTGGCTGAAGTATTATGTTATTTTTCATGGTGAAAAGTAAATGGAAGGAAAATATATAGAGTGTCCAATGTATATATACTACAAACATTTTCAAGTATTTCTCAAACTTTACATATACGATGAATAAATAATTCTTGCATAAATATAGTTAATTGATGAAAAGACCGTTGGTCTTTACTGAACTGCATTGATTAATATTGAATCTTATGTAAATGTTCTGTAAATAAAGATTGTTTCTATTTTTAAAGTTAATTCCCTATTGTGAAACAATTCATAATATGTTACATCTTTTTCCCTCCCGCGAAGTTTTCATTCTCGTTTAAAAACAATTGAAACTAGAATGCAAACCTCCCAAAGGATTGATATTTATCTTTAAAAATTGATACATTTTTTATTTACAAATCATATACATATTTACATTAAACATTTTATAAATGTGAAATTTGATTTTCTGAAATATAATTTGAAAAGGTATAATAGTGAAATAAAACAGTTAAATAAGGAATATAATTGTATCATTCGTATTTTTTAAATTCACTCCATTGTCAATGAATTCTTGTAGTTATTCATTTTCTTGTTTGTAATTTCATTTTGTTGAATTATAAACATATATTCAGACCTATTCCGTACAGAAAACGTTATTAAATAAACTCACATTGTATGAACATATATGTCTATTAAAAGAGCTGCTTAGACAGCGATGATAATAATAATCTATACGTTAAACTTAACTTTTCCGTTACAGAAAACAGATATCATTTTGTGTGTGCTTTTTAAACTAACTATTTAAATTCATCTCACAATGAAATTAAACTAGGAAATTTTCTGGCAATGATCAATAAAATTCGATCAATCCCTTTTTCCAACTGCAAAAAATACTTACACTGTAAGTTTTACAAACATCTATTGAAACAACTACTTCCCGAGCATTTACCCCGCCGGACATTGGATTACACAATAGATAGTTGTTGTTTCAATAGATGTTTGTAAAACTTAGAGTGTAAGTACTTTTTGCAGTTGGAAAAAGGGGTTTGATCGAATTTTATTGATCATTGCCAGAAATTTTCCTTGTTTAATTTCATTGTAATTTAAATAACTGTAAACATGTGAATCATCTTTGTTTCATTTTATTTAATTTAAATTCATCTCGTTTTATTATTTTTAAATCTTCTTTATTCCAAACAGCTTTATATTACAATTGTTTTTTTTTTTTTTTCATTCTATAATATTTCTATAGAAAACACAGTATTATTACAAACTGAAAGCGCTGCTATACATTACATATTGGTAATGAAGAGTATTCATATTGAAATATGACCGTATCGAATATCGGAAATCGCGATACATACATTTCCTTTTTCTGTTTATATTAAATCAGAACGTTGCAAGAAATTTCAACGTATCTCTAGTTCGACAGATTTCATTGCCTTCCTTCGTACTTTATTTAGATTGATGTTCGCTTCGGATACTAGCGATTGATTTATTGCCCTTAGCCTTTATCATGTTACCGCATGGTTTCGATTTAGTTACACTACACTCTCTTTCGGTTGTAAATATTGTTGATATATTGAAAATATATATGTGGGGTTTATTTATAATAAAAAAATAAGAGAACATGTGATTTATAATTAATATTTGTTTGTTTAAATTATGTAATTTCTATTTAATCGATCTGGATTATTGTTTTTAAAATAAATTAAAAACACTATCAACGATAACAAAAAGTTTTTTATTCAGCAGCTAAAAAAATATGACTTTTTCCGTACATAAGTATGGTACTTTTTTATATCTGCTTGACGGAAATATAAATCTTATACGTGAATTTTCTATTACATCAGTTAACTATTGAAAATTAAAACCTAGTGTATGAAGTATGCATCTATACATTTTCAGCTTCAATTTGAGAATGTTTATAATTATTTATATTATATTCTTGGCCTTATCTCTCAGTAAAATCTTTTAATGTAATTTTTAAATATATTTTAATGCGGACAGATTTCAATCCATAATAAAGTTGTTTGTATGTCATCATCAACATTGCGCCCAGCTTTCAGATGATCGCCTATAATTAGCAATAGCCTTCCGAACCATTACTCCAACAGTCCTAAGGCATGTCCTCCCAAGATCATTCATTACGACCTTTATACAGGGTGATCAACAATGATTGCAGCTTGATAGGCAGGCAACCAAATACACATGTTGGTACAACTGATCATATGAAAAGAAAATTCTCTAAATTACTATTGGCGTAGCATTTTTCCTAAAATAAAAATAATTAGTAACTATATATTTAATTTTTACAATTTTAATTAAATACACAATGTAAATTGGTGTAAGTCAAGGTTTTGTGTATTTGAAAATAATAAACAAAATTTAACTTGTTTCCAATCGTTTTTGATCACTCTGTACATGCCTGGACAAAATGATGATTTGTCACTAAATATTCTTCCTCTTAATATTATCATTCTCTGCACGAGACCAAACGTTGGCAAAATTGTTCCGCAATCAAAGGAAGCACAATATGTGAGTCGCATACTAACAAATGTTTTTTTCTTCTTTAAATCAGTAGTCAGAGATGATGTGTGATGGAATATTGGTAGCACAAAGTTAACTCTCTGCAATAAAAAAATATGGGTTCGTATTTAAGATTCCAAAGTGAACCACCTCTACCGCCACGTAGGGGGTTGCAGTGAACATATTTTTATAGCATCAGATGTCCCCCGTGAAACTTTTGTCCGAAACATATTTTTTTACGATGCTTATTTGTCGAGATATTTCACTGGATGAATTAAAATGGGTCACCCTGTATATATATAGTTGAAAGGAATAAATCGATGTCATTAATTTTATTCGAGTTTTCTACAACAATTTATGTGAAACTTAAATATATCTGTGCATTATTTTCAAGGGAATATTAAGTTTGATGAAATAGATACTACTACTACAATATCTTTATTCAAAGTTATTTGTTTTACAAATATTTACAATATATTATGGTATATTGGTTTCTTTCTTGCTTGCTTGAACAGGCTATCGACCTATGGTCTTTTCGCCAACTAAAAAGATATTTCATGAAACATGATATTATTATTATTATGAAATAGATATTATTTCATGAAACTTAATATTAAAAATACTATAGATTTTTTTAAAAATATCTCATTTAAATTAATGTTTCAACGAACACGAAATCGTTAAAACTTAATTGAAAATTCCTATTAGATAAGATTATTAGCCAATACGTCTTTCGAAAAGTTTAATACTAAACACGTTTACATATTTTATTACGTGTTAATTGGATAAATCTTGGAACATGCCGCCTCATCAATCAATCAACCCGGGCCTGTAATGAATTTAGTATGAGGAGGGGAAGGGGGTGCGGTGAAATATGAATTATTGCAGCAATGCATCAACCGGTTTTATTGCTTCGCCGCCCATTTCCCGCTGTTTCCATCTCGCGAATTTTAAATTCCGAGAACGTGTTGCTGTTTAATAATAAAGCGATTCCTGCTCTCGTTTCCTCCTCGTGTTAAATTTGCATATTCCTTGAAATTTTTAACGACAAATATTTTAACATACCTCGGAGTATTCATTCCAGACAACGACCAATATTTCGCATTAGTTTTCACACCACAAAATATGGTATGTATAACCCTATTGATCGTATGATGAGGTATGCGAACGATTTGTCTACCAATTCAAACTTTATGCTCTTCACTTCTTCATTTGCAGTTTTCACAGCCCATTTACGCCGCATGGATATTTCCCATCTCATTCATACTACATAAACTTTTTTTTTTTATTTTTTTATCTATATTTTTTATTATCACTTGAAGATAGGAATAAGCCGGTTGCATTTTGTTTTCACAATGAACTGTTTGGGATTGATAAATAAATGTTTTGATGCGTATTATTTTTATTTTGTATTTTGTCGTAATTTGTGATTGGTAATTTGCCTTTTTTTTTAATATACATATGTTTTATAATCTTTTTAGTGCGTCACACTTTTCTTATAAAATTTTTAATATGTAATTATAATTGTAATTTGGAAATGGAGATTCCGTTAATAAAGTAAATTGAAATTGAAAAAATATTTCTTGTTTTTAAATAATGAATATATATATATAAAGTGGACTTGGCGGAAAGACCATAGGTCGATAGCCTGTTCAAGCAAGCAAGAAAGAAACCAATAATACCATAATATATTGTAAATATATGTAAAACAAATAACTTTGAATAAAGATATTGTAGTAGTATAAAGTGGAGAACCTAAAAAAGATTTTTTTTTATAGAATACAAGGTATACATTTTTTTTTAATTAAAAGAATAATATTAATTTCATATTAAAATGCCATCCACTTTAAATAGCAATTTAAATTTTATATAAAAGTAATTCAAAAAAATTTAATTATTAGGCTTCCAGTTAACACCTGACTGGAAGGAGTCCCACACTCCTCCCACATAACTGGATTTTCCCTTCCACAGCTAAAAAAATAATACATTGCAATACCTACTTATTGTGTCAAACAACCACTTATTAAATTCATAGTCACTTTGATTTTAACTAAATAGTTTGAAGCATATGAAAATGCACTATTTTCACCCAGAACTAATAAAATTTTCAACTGAAATGCAGAACTTGCGTGACAGAAATATTGTTTTTGAAGAATGAAATTCAGGAGTTGAAAAACGAGCAATTCTTAACCTGTATGGAAAGTATATACAAAAAAATTAAAGATCATGAACGTCGCTCATGCAATGTCATTGATAAACAAGCAATCTTTACTATATTTAAAGATATATATCATAATAATATAATTAATATATAAATTCTTTTTTTTTTCTATTAATTTTATCAAATCAAAAGAATGTAAATTGTTAAAATTAGAATTGTTTAATTGGTCTTTAAAATCGTCTAGGTTATTAGAAAAGGTAGGAACACAATCATGAATATATTTATTATTGTAGCTCGTATTTCCAATTGAAGAAGGAAATGTCGGATTTTTCTTTTTTAAATACATTAAATTTATTTTTTTTAATAATTTGTTTACTATTTTTTTTTTTAAATGCCTTATTTTCACTTTTAGTAGCATCAGGCTTATAAACCTAATTAATTTTTGGTTTACAAAAAAAGAAAACATAAAAAGTTTTAATTATAAAATTGAGTAATCTATAATTTACAAGCACAATTCTTTGCATAAAAAAAATGAATAAATTAATAATCCGGAGCTGTGGATTGTCAAAAATCCTTTTATAATGAATGCCGAATAAATTTGACTACTCCTACAGATTAAAGAGTGTGTTGCAGCATTTTTTAAAATCTTGCTCAGGAGACTCGGCAATTGGGTCGATTTAAATTGCAGATGGGCGCCGGAACAAAAATACTGAATTTTCCCCGGGCACAAATGGATAGCTTTATGAATACATTTCGCGTTGCGTTTCACCCTCTGTGAAGTCAAGAGGGAAAGAAGGTGGCGGCTCGTGTTAGGAAGTCGGCTACATTTTGAATAATAGAGTGCCGTACATAAGTTTCGTGTTCTCGTATTCAAATGCGCACTTACATTTATTATACGGACAAATAAATGGATTATCAATGGCACTGTTTTATGGATACGGATTGATTCCAGTGAGCGTTAAATAGAAACATTTGTTTTTGCTTAAGGAAGCGGAAAACTAAATATCGATGTAATCTATTAAGTGTAATTTATCGAAAGAAGAAAAACCTCGTTTTATGTAATGTTGAAACTTTTTTGATAGCCACTTTATACAATAAAAACTAATCGTAATCTATTTAAAAGGTCGATAATGAAGTTACTTTTTTATTCGAATAAATTACTCTTATTAGGGCCACTTCTACAATTGATAGTAATAGCTTCGGCAACGTAGACCTTCGGTATTGAGCATTCGAGTTTAACTGATTGGTAAACAGCGTTCCGATTCTACAATCGTTTGAAATTTACCGCTCAGTTGGTATAAATGCGCTTGCATGGTGAGCTGGCGTCAAAACCATAGAAAACCTAGTCGAGATGGTGAAAGCTGACAACTGTACAGATAATCGCGCCAACTGCGGTTGAAAGCTCAGCTATTAAAATGCTAAAAAAATGATCCAGAATCCTTCTTATCTCCTGATAAATGGCCTCAGGATTTGTCGGTCCGATTTTTTTGTTAATAGTCGACGCATTCGTAAGCGTAGAAATCATCGAGACCTACTTTTATGGAGAGTAGTCGTTGGCATTTTGCAGCTTTCAATTAGATAAATAATAATAATAGTATATCGGAAAATTTAATAATACATTTATTTACGGGAGACCTCATTTTGTTCAAAAATAATACAATGTATAATATAATCACAAAAAAATAAACCATAATTAATATTAACAAAATAAATATTATATTTTATGAATTGCTTTTAATACAAAACTCAAGTGAATTCAATTAAAACCTTAACATATATTTACATACTCGTGTTTATATTCTGAATTACATCTTTCGCCGCGCGGGAAATTAATTTTTAGTCAAAATTATAATCCCCGCAAAGGATAATTTAGTTACGTAACTAGCTATCCAGGGCGAACCTTTGCTTGTATTAGCATTAAGCAAATACGGCAATGAATAAACACACACCAGCATTAAATCCGTGGACACCCTGATTCGCAAATTTGCCCGAGTACGTTTTAATGGATTCCATTTCTTGTCCACTTGAAATTGCTGAATTGATTAGAGGACCCGAAATATGTATTAAATGTACTGCAAACCTACATATATATTATTAGACTAAATCGGTATAATTATAGTATAATTGTTATAATATTTTATTAACACTAAAACGCAATAATTTTATATTTATTAATGAAATATTTAAAAAAATATGTTCTATTTGCATATTTATTACAATATTATACGAGACTCTTATATTTGGCCGTAAGAAGCTAATGCAAGAATGTTTTATTTATTCTTGCATTCACTTGAATCTCGTTTAATATTGAAATCATTATTCAAATGGAGTTTACATGTTTTAATTAATTAATATAAAGTAAATATGATGATGAAATATAAAATATGAAATTGAATTATAATTTCAAATTTCCAAAAGTCATATAATATGCGGATCTCTCTTTTAGTTTAATGTGAATTGTGGTTAAATTACAAAAATATGCTAAAATACCTCCAGTCGATAGCCGATTCATTTTTCGATTTCACGATATAATTTAAATAAATTATATCATGAAATTATTAATAGAGATAAAAAATTTAATACATGTATGCACCACAAATGATTCTGCAATGCAATATTTTTTTTATTCGGGAATATTTAAAGGGACATTTACTTAATCTCGGTCAAAATAATCGTTTTTTTTTTCAGCTAAATCGATTCTATGTAGTGCGTACAAATCCTTACAAGCATTTCTCGACAATCGAATTCTTTATGAAGTTTTTCTGTCATATAACGCAACGCATAAAGGCTGTATACCACCGTTTCGGAGCAGCTGCGCTGCGTTTCGTAAAACTTTAAACACGTATTACTCGAAATTATGTTTTTCGAACTCTGCGAGAAAATTGCGCGAAAACCACCCAACCGATCTTGTTCATTCTTTTGCGCGCAAAAGAGCAAAAATCACTTTTTTACATAGCCGCCATAATAATCAATATTTTTGCCATAAAATTAGTTCCAGATAATTTCATAATCTTTCAGACAATATTTTCAAATTTGGTTTCAAATTACTGTGGAGCCATGCACGTTGCACACCATGACGCAATTGCAGCTTCTACTCAGTCTACATATCTCATTTTTATGTAAAAAAATCTCAAATCTTTAAATATGATTAATTAACATAGAAAAATACCAGGACAAGAGAATGTTATGCCTTCTTAAAAAAAAACGAAAAAACCTTTTTGTCTGAGTTTAAATAAGTGTCCCTTTAATCCAGAAAAGAAAAAAAAAACCTGTTAACACAACTCATTAACTCAATACTATCGTTTTTTTTTGCATTCATTTTAATGAACGTTACCATCTGAAATTATGAATGTCACAAAGTAAAATATTTAACGTTCAAGTTATCCCTAAATAAGTCACTGGGGCGTTTAATGAGCTCTATTAGATTAAATATCCCTAATGCCGAAATCGAAATTGTCGACGTAATTTAATTTCTTCGGGGCATTTAGACGAGAGAGAGATAAAACTCGATTACCTAATTTAAATAAATGTTTTTATTCTGGCAGATAAATTGCGCTCGGGCTTATTAAAAAAAACGAATGCATTTATGATATAAGCCAATTACACCGAATTTAATAACTATAGTTGAACAAACAATATTGGGCTCTTGTAATTTTCATTATTTCATTTTTGTATTAAATATCTCATTGGTGGTTTTAAACACTTTTATATTTAAAATCGATAAAGTTATTTTTGGTATAACTGAGGCATTAACAAAGATATATATATATATATAACGGGGGAGGGAGGAGAGGAGTTCTACTTCGTTATACATATTAACCCTTTGCATGGAAATAATGCTATTTGTTATAATGCTTACTTAGAATCTTCTTTATGTTGGATGTTGGTCGTGGAGACTTTAATTATTTAAATAAAAATACCTGTCCTTTCTCCTACTTATTTTTATTTTACTAGATATATTTCGGAAACTATGTTTCCATCTTCAGTAGTTGAAGTTTTATAAATATTTATAATATAATAAATAATATTTATATTTCAACTACTGAAGATGGAAACATAGTTTCCGAAATATATCTAGTAAAATAAAAACAAGTAGGAGAAAGGACAAGTATTTTTATTTAAATAAAATCCTTACTTAGAATATTTATCAGTTATTTTTACTAAAAGGTGATAATTTATTTGTATTAATTGAAATAATTTAGAAATATTTAAACATAAAGTGAATGTTTTATTTGACAGAAAATATATGCATTGTTATTCACCTTTCACTTTATACTAAAGAGAATGTCACAATACTGATGATTTATTAATTTTCATTTTTTGGATCTATGAAGTGATTATAAAACATTCAGCAATCTCAACTAAAATGAAACGCCGTAAACGTATGTTCCCGAAAATCCTACAATATGAATACCGGACAACAAGCGTCAAAACGAAAATAAAAGCCGTGTTTCATACTCGAGCATACATATTCACAAAAATGCGAATAATTGCATTTTATGGATATTTTAGTCGGTTCATAAAAAAATATCGACTTGTTTATTATTCACAGTGGAACGTGGATTAATTCCAGAGCTGGATTTAAATAATATTGTTTATTCATAACAAAAAATGTACACGATTATGTGCACCGTGTGGTCTATGTGTGCAAATAAAATTATTCTGGTGAGTGCGCGTATTGTTTCCAGTTGAATGGACTCGATCACGCGTGTGGATTAATTTAAAGCCATTGTTAATAAGGTGTTTGCTGTTTGATGCATTTACTGAAGTCCTATAATTGTATTGTTTTGTTGTGTAGTTTTATTTCAAAACTAATCAAATAATTTATTGCAAAATACATTTAACAAATTTTCAGAGTACAATTAATAAAAGAGAGAAAAAATATCAACATATAATACTAGTATAAATAGAAAAGAGTATTTATTCTCTCTACGTAAGTCAAAAGTTACAGAGCTAAATGTGGAAATAATTTATTAATTATTTTAAAATCATTTTTATTTAATTTTAAAACATTTTAAAACATTGTGTCAAATGGGAAATACATTTTTTCCGTTCCCACCATAATTTTAATTTAAAAGCAGAAAAATTATTTAGCAATTTATTGAAAATCGCAGTTGTTGCCTTTTTTTATTTATTAGTGGAATATATTTTTGAAAATTTATACCGAGTCTATTTAATATAAAAAAAATCTTCAAAAATCTCTTCTATGCGGAAAGTGTTAATAAGAAAAGCATTATCTTTGATTATTATCGCGAAATAAGAAAAGTCCATGTTAATTTAATGGATGTCGCTTTCAGCTATTGTAATTGTAACTTATGAAAACTAATTTAGCAAAAGTTTTCATGGTTGAAGTTTTATTACAATCACTTTTTCAAGTTATTATAGTCCGGATATTAAAACGATCAATATTAATTATTGTTGCTGATATTTTTATGAAAATTCAATAACAATTATTATTACTTTTCTTTTCCTAAATCTACTATTTTTTATTATCTTCATTCAGTTGGTTATGAAGACTTCAATTAATAAAATAAAATTATTATCTTTTCTCCTACTTGTTTTATTTGACTAAATATATATTATGTATATAATGGGTGGGCTACTAATAATGTAAGTTGATTTTCAGTATCCATATTACTTGTATTATATAAACCCTATAATTGGACATTGTCTGTTAGGTTTTTAAATAAATAAATATATTATTTCCTCTTTAACTACTGTGACTCTTTGAGTTACGTTACGTAATTCCTTTAAAACAAATGTATATTAAAACATCTACTTCTGTACCCCACCAGACATTGAATTACATAATGGACACTTGTCACAGTAGCTAGGACAATAATAATTATATTAATTATTTTCAAATTCTTGTTTACTTAATTTATTTAAATATCTATGACCAAGTGAATGAATCCTCCTTTCTATTGTCATATCAATAAAATTCCTAAAGGGTTTTTATGGTACAACAAATAATTTAAAGAAAAAATATATTGAATATATGTTGTTGCGAAAGCTGTTTCTTTAACATAAATAATAAATTAAATATATTAATATTTTTATTAGTATTAATATTCGTAAAAATACTCATTATGTACACTTTTGTTCGAACTTGTTTTATAAATATTAAGTTCACAATGCTATAACTTACATTACATTTTATATAGAATAGCAAGCATGATTTCTTAGTGTTAACAAAATTGTTTTGTCAAGACTATGTTTATTTATCAGAATAAAAATATGATACGTGATATCATTGTAATCAGAAAAAATAGATGATTTTAATCTGATTGAAAACAAATATGGCGTGGGGAAACGTAGCTCAATATTATCAACGGAATATTATTCAGCATTATCTCGAATTTGAAATGAAAATAGAAAAATAATGATTTTGTTTAATTAACCCTTTTTTATATTCCAAATATTTTATTTTTTGCAGGTAAAATAAAGTATTCGGAGAGAGTGTATGATGCGTGTATGGACGCGTTCGACTGCCTGCCCCTCGCAGCCCTCATGAACCAGCAGTTCCTCTGCGTTCACGGGGGTCTCTCACCTGAAATACACAATTTAGAAGATATTCGAAAGGTAAGTCACTGAACCGCATAATCCTTTGTATCCATACATATATTAAAAAAAAACAAGTACATTCTAGAAAAAAAGAATACACAAAGAATGTTTGAAGTTGAATTTTCCAAATGTATAATCGCTTGTAACAAAAAAACATCAAAGATGAAATATGGAATGATAGAACTTAAATGGTATACAAAGGAGCAACCATTTTATACCTTAGTTGATTTTCCCTTCACCACAGTACAAACAATACAAAAAAGCAAATTATTTACAGAAGGTAATATATTAATTACTAGATTACTATCTAGATTTTATTTATTTATGTATTTTTAAAATATATGGTGTACCTAAATTACCAACCTCGATTAATAATAATTAAAAAAATACACAAACTAACTCAAATTTAATATGAATCACAAGTTTCATAATTTTGACCTATAAGAAAATTACTTTTCTACGAAACCCCTACACCACCATTATGGTAGATGGGGATTTTAGATTATATATATATATATATATACTTTTCTACGAACATATCGAAATGTATACTATTTGCATGACGTAAAACACGTACAGAGGTATTTTTCAAATAAATATTAAAATATAATAAAATAGAAAAGCTCTTAGTATATTAAATTAGATATTTAGAATCAATACGTCAATTCTATAAATTAAACCATTTACCATATAAAAATAATAACCGTTTCATTCTTTGTAAATTAATTAATCTATATTATTCAAATTGTTTGAAATTAAATATTGTTTCTCAATAATCTATGAATAATATAGTTCAATTAATTTGCTTGTTAGAGAGAGAATACATCTTTATTGACACATTGCATATGAAAACTTATATATAATAATCTGCCAACCTACCTACCTGCGGTCTTTCAGCCTGTCTATAATTATATGATTTTCTACGTAGAGAAAATAAATACAAATAATGTTTAACCGTCTTTGTTATGAAAAAATAATAAGGATTAAAATAAAGTGGTTTTAGAACGAATATGTCTTGCATGGGTGTTATGAATGTGGGGGTGCATATAACATTCAGGAGATCATTATTATGTTGTTTATGGGAATATTTTTCTGCTAGGAGAGTGGAGTTTTTATTAATAAGAAGGGCTTGTGTAATTTTGTAGAAGTGTTGTTATCATTCCATATTATTTAAATATTTAAAAATAAAAATTAACGCGTTAAAAAAAAAAATCAGTACAATCGATTCAGTAGACACGCCCGGCGCGTTCACCAAAATGATTTAATTTTTTTCATAATTAATTCGCGAAAACTAAATAGTTATTTTTGAAATTTTGTTTGAAAAGGCAGTGTGTACATAAGCTCGAAATTTTTTTCTCAAAAAACATTGAATGCAATGTATGCTGGAGTATAATTAGGTTGGATAAAATATTGCGATGGAAGCATTAAGTAAGGTAATGCAAAAATATTTAATACGAAGGATGTTGTAAGCTGATATAAATAAATATAAATTGTATAACGAAATGTATGCAAGATTAAATTGGTTTATATATATATATATATAATTAGATAATTATTGTAATAAATCAGAATAAATAAAAGAATATACTGTTGTGTTTGTAGTCGCTCACTTTTTTATTTTGTTTGTAATTTATTTATTCATGTTTGATAATAACCTTTAGATAGTTGAAATCATGGCCACAAAATACAGCGGTAAAACAAAGATAAATGTTTTTTTTTTAAGAAATAAAACTATATCTATTGTATGAATTATGTATGGTAATATATAATAATAACTAGTGATGGGCAAAGTCGATCTTTTTATTACTGCTACATTAAGTATATTATAATTTTATGAATGGTGCTTGTTATAAAATTATCAAGAATAACTTATCATTTATTAATAAACATAAATTTGAAGTCACTTTTTTGTTTTAAATACCTAAAATGACATATTTAGTAATACTCGATTACTAATATTAATCGATTTTGGCCATCACTAATAATAACTATTACAAACAACAAATAAATAAATACAACCGTCTAAAATCCGTTGTTTATTTGCCACGTCAAGTAAATTTCCACTTTATATTACGTTTCTGCCCCATAGCATTCGAAAAGTTAAATAGAATTTAAACGCTTTCCTTATTAACATAAAATTGTATTCGCATTGTTAGTGAAGTTTATAAACACGCGGAACTAATATTAGTTTACGTGTTTATATAGAACAAATATACATTTTCGCGACCGGGGGATGCAATGCAAACAGCATGTGATGAATTTGTTTTAGCACAAATGTTTAGCACTTTACATTCACATGTTGATACTTTGGGTGTTTTGTTTTAATATTAATTGTTAATGATAATTCCACAAATTTAGCGTATAAAAGTCACTGAATGGGAAAGTAACAACACATTTGATGTAGTTTTAAGCTTAGCTGGTAATCACATGTTGATAAAATATGAGTAAAGAATTATGAAAAAAATATCTTCGATCCTTATCGCGAAATCAAGGCATTTTACATGGAACACACTGGTCTTACGAGATCGCCATCATACTTATCCATACGCTAGATGAATGGTGATTTAACATTTTATTAAATGAATTTCTGTTTCCTGTTTTTATAAACAGAACAAGTTCGCTTTCCTTTAGTGGACGAAACACCGATTCTCTGTTGTCTATTTTGTAAACCCAAATTGTTGACGATGCTTGCGTTATTTTTCAATTATAATGAGATTTGAGCCCTATAAAATGTAAAGACATACATCCACATCATTTATGTTAAAGAGGAAATATATATTTATGTGTTTTTATTAAATTTATTTTTTTATGAAATAAATATGTATAAATTATTAAAAATCAACCAATAAAACACAGATTATATTGAATAACTTTAAATTCTCGACTAGTTTCGGGTTATTAGCCCATTTTCAAGAGAATTTAAAGTTATTCAATATAATCTGTGTTTTATTGGTTGATTTTTAATAATTTATTCATATTTATTTCATACAATATGAACTACCAATGACTAAATATTAAAACCATTAATTATTTTTTTAATTGACATAAGTATTGAGGTTTCATAAATACAACCATTTTTGTATTAAATATATCCAGAATTACGAGTTTATTTTAGTAAAAAAAATGTTAAAGTAGAAAATATGTTTCACATTTAATAGCATAGATCTTGAACATATCACTTTCTTTGCAGTAAAAAATTGCATTACATGAAATTGAATTACTTTTAAGTGCTCTTAAACACGGCCCGGGTGTTTTATCACAAAAGCGCAGCGCTGGCGACAGGATTTGATGTATCGCCAAATTATACGGACGTATTTTCGCCCCTTCTTCTTCTTCCTTCCATAAAGCAGAAAACACTTCGCTCCATTCAGTTAAAAACCCCCATTTTCTCTTCTTCGTTCATCCAGCTCCCGGTCCGGCCGGCAACGATGGTGAACATCCTCATTTCTGTCCCTTTACGTGATCGGCACGCTAAAAACTCTGTTTATCCCAAAAGCTCGCCGCCTGAATATTAAATAAGCCGGTGATTTTATAATATCACACACACAAACGTATATATGAAACAATGTTATTTTAATTTTCCGTGTTGCTATTTTTTTGTATAATTAACAATGGAATTGTTGGAATAAACCCCTTGTGAAAATATTATGAATATAAACGAAAAACAAACATGTATTGTTTATTCAGTGGAAAAACTCGTGGAGAAATTGAGTTTCTTTTAGCATTTAAAGTTAAATATTTTTTTTTTTACTATTACTACATACAAATATGTGGAAATTCTAAATATGCAAAGTAAAAATTTAAAATAATATAATGCTTAATAAATTACCGTAGCGTTACATATAAAACGGAGATCTTATGTATGTTATTCATTGAGAAACCATTCTGTTTTTCAATGTCCACATACTTTTGTTAATACATTTTAAATAGTTGCAACTTGTTTTCATTACAGTTTCCAGCCATTTAGGCATAACAGCAATCTCTTTAGAAGTTTCTTTTATATACAAATAAATATTGAAACTAAACAATTGTCTGTTCTGAGAATATCAAGATATTTGATTTTTTTTTTTTAATTTTTAATTGAAATATTTGTTTTGATAATACACATTGAAATTCGAATCAATATCAAACACACGACTACCATCAAAGGAAACTCAATTTCGCGTTTCATTGTTGCCGCAAAACAAGCTTCATTAAGCGCTAATTGCAAAAGAACCATTGTCATTAGCAACGGAATTTCAATTTTGACGTTGTTGTCTCGCCAGTGGGGGTGGACCTGCAATCTATGCATCAAACGCAATGCACCTATCCCATTTTCCATTTACCATCGAACTAGATGCGGATTTCACAATCGATCCGCTCCGCCTCTTTTATAGTTAAGTGCAATTAAACGTGGAAACGCTCCGACTATAAAATCCCGAAACGGTCCTCCTCCGTTCGTAAAAGCCCCCTCCGAACGTCCGCCATGTTTATTTTAAAACGGACCGACCCCAGTTTTATGCCGCATGCGAATTTTATGAGCGGTATTTAAAATTGGATTGCCACGTTTCGATAGCTGATTGCAAATGTTAATCTTGAAAAAAGTACAACGAATTGTATTTATATAAATTGCATTAGCATTACTATAACTTGAATAATATATATATATAAATATATATATATATATATATATTGTTTATCAATTGATAAATGCCACTTACCTAGACCAATTATTAATTACTCAAAGACAATTTTGCATTTTAGCTCTTAAACATTTTAAAATGAAATTATAAATTGATCGGAATTATATTGGCTATGGGAATAAGTTCCAATCGTTTCCCCCTTAATTGCATTTATGGTATTGTTTATAGTCTTTCTAACCTTTCGGTAAATGAATTAAAGATGGATATTTAAGATGTTCAAGCAAAATATAGAACTTTGTATAGATTGCAAACTTTTGCTGCATGAGGTGGTTTCGCTGTGCATTTCTGCTGTGGTCTTTTCATGGGCTTCTGGATGATCTACGACTTGTACACTCCTGTATCTTCAAGAAAGTTCAGGAGGAGATCAACGAAGTTTCTGAACTCAGTTTCAGGAAGCACATGAATAGTTCCATGTGTTATCGTTTATAGGCTTCACATATACACTGTAGGTGTTAGGGAGTTTTCTTCTCTTCCAGACACTCGCGACATGCGTCTGTATCCTGTGATGTTTCCTAATTTTGTTATAATTAGTCCTGATAGTATACATTTGCTAACAGATACTGGACCACTGAGGAAGAAACTCATGTGTCTTATTCATATTTTATATAGTTGCACCTTCATAGGTTAGGTCATCTGCAAATGCCAAAGAATAAAAATCTTTGTTTTCAAGAAGCCACAGGAGGTGATGTGGCATCACAGACGCAATGAAAGAAACTCTCTCTGCGAGCATTCACCAGAATTTTCCTCTGCTTTTCCATATGAACTAATGATTACAGTTTATTTTCAAAATAATAATTATTATTATTATTATTATTATTATTATTAATCTTACTTTCATTTTAATCCATTTCATTTGACAGTCCATAAAATATAGTAAATTTTGATTTGTTTACTTTTATTTTAAAATAAGTTTTAATAGCATTTAACTCAGAAACCACCTTAAGGGGAGTAATTTTTTATTTTTTATTATTTTAAATACTAACATTCACGAATTTAAAAAAAATCCTTTTACTTCCATCGAGTAAAATCTACCGAGAAAAATGTGACTTACAGGATTTTTATTGTAGGGCATGTAAGATTGTTTTGCAAACGAGTGTACCTGAAAGGGATGAAATGGGAAGCCCTATCCCACCCGCAGTATCGACACTTACTGGATAGCCTAGAAAAATAGAGGAAGGTTATCGTTTCAAATAGAACATATTTTGAATGATTGTATATTTTTATGTGATGGTTAACATTTATTCAAATTGAAGAAAAATAAATAGGTTAAACATATTAATTTGTAAATTAAATTCACTTGGTTTTGTTTCACTTATTTATATTTTATTTTCTACTAGTTTCGGCTTGATGCCATTATCAAGAATGATAAGAATGATAAGAAAGCCGAAACTAGTAGAAAATAAAATACAAATAAGTGAAACAAAACCAAGTGAATTTAATTTACAAATTAATATTTAAAAAAAAATGTTTTACCAAGTGATTAATGAGAAAAAAGTGTCCGATAAATAGGTTAAACACTAAAAGGAGATAGGATTAAATAAAAATGATTTGAAAATAATTTATAAATTAATTCCACATTTAGCTCTGTGACTTTTGACTTACTTTATTGATATTTGCTGCATATCATTCAATGTCTGGCGGGTTATTTGCCTCAGAAGTAGTTGTTTTAATATAAATTTGTCTAAATTATTTAATTATATTATTATATATATAATGTTAATTATATTATTATTTATATTAATTATTTTTTATTTAATTTATTTAAATAACTGTGACCAAATGAATAAATACCCTTTTCTATTGGGAATAGGATTGTTTAAAATCCTAGTCAGTATATGTATTAATAGAAATTATTTTTATATTTGGTTGTTTCACAGGCTACAAAATTATCATTAGAATTGACAGAAAACATTTGTTCTTTTACATATTGTTAATCCCTTTGATTAAAAATGCTTCTCATTAAATTGAAAACGAATTCTAAATTCAATTAAATTTCGTAAAAATAAAAAAAAATTTAATCAATTTGTGTATTAAAATTTTCAGATAAATTAAATTTCTTTCGCTTGTTTACTTTACAAATAAAAAAAGGAAAAACAAGTCAAGTTAAAGATAGCCTGCAGTGTATAACGGGACATAATAGACGATTCAAATTTGTATACTTGAAATCAAACTTGAGAAGTGTATTTCCAACTCCACTTCGCATCGGCGTCCTGTTTAATTGGCATTTGAACTAAAAACTTTAAGTTTATAACTGCCTGGAACTACTTTATTTTTAAACAACAATCGCTTGTTAAAACTTTTAATTGAGCATCTTAATAAAATTGCTGAAAAAATACGGCGTTTTTTTTATACGATGTAATTGTATTTAAAGGGTTAATATAAACAGCCGTAGCCAGCGGAATGAAAGGTGCTGACACCCGTTCTAGCCTCATTCGTTTACATATTAAGTCGCGTTTTTATTAAATTAACAATTTAACAATGTTATTGCCCTACTTACAATTTTATTTTCATGACATGAGTTTTATTCACGCTGATATAAATTAATAAATATTATTTTCAATTTGAGTCTCATTAGTCACTTGGTAAAACATTTTAGTAATATTAGGGAAAATAAATAAATATTACTATTCGTATGAAGTACGTTTGCAGTCTGTTATATCCAGTATTTTATAATGTAATAATTGCTGCCTGATCTTATTCATTTTGTTATTTTTAATTCTATTTTTAAGACAAAAATGATTTATTCACATGATCACAATTATTTATTTAAATAAATTAAATGAAAAAAAAACAGTATTCCTTTTTTAGCTACTGTGACGTTTTGACTTACGTTACGTAAGGAAATTTTTTAATTATTTTCAAACTATTTTTATTTAATTTATTTCAGCTATGGAATCATGTCAAGAAAATAACAATTAAAATCTAATATCAAGAAATATCTTTTTATGTATCACATTATAAATATCACGTTTATATACTTAAACCAAACACTTTTTTCGATGATTTTGGTAACAGCTGAGCCGTTTATTGCTGAAACCACTTTTTGAAAAAAAACATAATAAATATTGGCAATAACTTTTTTGAATAATATAGATTACCACTGTTATTGAACTTATTTTTTTGCCCATTGATAATAAATAATTTATTTCAGAAGCCAAATACCTTAATTCATATTTTTTCATTTAATGAAAACAATATAAAAATCATATTTGTATATCTACATTTGTTTATGTTTATTATGTTAATGTTCATACAAATTTAAAAATTAAAGAAAGTAAGCGAGGTATTCAATAGTTTACTGTCAACAATTAATTTTATTTCATTATTATTTTTTTATTAACAAAAAAGCAGTTGAAAGTCTTTCTGTGAATAGTTTTTATATTTATTTATAATAACATTATTATGTAAATAGTGCTCATATTGAAATCATTGTAACTGAAAACATTACACATTGTGTTATGTAAATAAAACCATAATATCTTGATAATATTTCCGAACGGATTGCAATTATCTGCTTGAGCAATAATACATTTAAATCAACTGGAAGAATGCCATTTTCGGGAATAGGGGGACACTCACATATTGATGATTTGGTTATTAGACGAACCGTTCAGTTCAATGGCCTATAAAGCAATTTATCTTTCATCAAAGCGAGTAATGGTAAGGGTGTAACTAAATATGCTGACTATTTAGTTAAATTCTCCAAATCAAACGTTTATTTTAATCAATTGATAACGTAGCTTTACAAAATGGTGTCTTCAATTTTTTATCCGAAAAATCATCATCAACTTCATTCATTCATGGATTTCTGCGATCGGTTTGTAAACATATTCTAAATAGTGTAACTTGTTACAGTTTAAATCACCCTTTTACCGTTTTCAAAAATCCTCATGTCGTGTTATCTTTGGACATGGTGTATATATAATGCGGGAAATATATTTGGTATATGCAATATAAATTAATTTTATTTAAAATGATTCAATTTTATTTGTGAATAAATACATAAATATCAAAGCAATCGTAAAACGTCAATTATAAATTTGCCTGTTGTCATTTTTTCTACCGTTTTGAAGATAAACTTTATACCCAAAACCGAATAAAATTCCGATATGGCCGAAACCGAAAACACCCTTTTAAAGAACTCGCTGGAAGGCGAAAAAGCTGCGGAGAACCAACAAAAATTGGCGCGTTTATCCAAAACGGACGAACCGAAACCGGAAACAGAAAACGTGAAACTGGGCCCGGACGTGCCACGCAGATCTATCAGCCTCGGCACCGAGATCTCGCCGAAGACGTCAAAAATTCTTAACCCGCCGAAAACGGACGTCGCCTGCGACGCCATTCAGAACGCGGAAGCCGGCGTCGGTGCAGACAGTCCCGTTTCCACAAAATCGGTGAGCGACGTGAACAATTACGATTTCACTTTGAAGAAGATTGAGGAACTCAAATTGGCCGTGCGGACCAAGTCCGCTTCCGAGGTGAATCACAGGAATTTGGAGAACGGGCTGGATGAAATGCTGAAGATGATTTACGACGCTAAAAGTGGTGATGAGGGCGACGTGAAATCTGAAGCTGGCGCTGTTTCAACTGAAGATAGTTGAAGCGTATTAATACAATTCCGTGTCTTGAATTTTAGTGTATATTATAGAAGATTACATTAAAATAATCTTCTACTAATCCAAATTTTATATGTGATTAAATTTTAATTAATTATCTTCATGAATGTATACAAAATTTATTTACAAAATAATCATATGATTATGAATAGCATCACTTTAGACACACACCTTACAATTGACCAGTAATTATTGCAAGACATAAATCGAATTTATAGTATCTTAAATTTATGTTTCATTTAATACTTCGTGAAATATTTTAATATAACGTTATAACAACGATTTTATAGATTTTTTTTTTTTTTCGGTTGTGTACTGTGGAAAAATAATTATTAATCTATTAATTCTTCTTCAATAGACATTAAAACCTAGCATCCTAGGTTATTTAAAAAATTAGATAAATAACAACCCCACTATTAATTCATACAGTTGAACAATTTGAAATTAGAAAAATACTGCGCTACACAAAAATTTGTATTACAGTTATTATAATAGATAATAATCTCAATTTTTATTTTAATGAATACGTACATTGTACTTTAAAATGTTGTAAGACTTTTTGGAGTATCTTTTAAAGTGATAGCAATATTATTTTTTCTGAAATTTCCATTTTTATAAATGATTTTTCAACTTTGGAAAAGTTCCAATCTTATTGGGGGGATTGGCTTCAAAATTAATTGACACCATGATAACCTCTAGACATTTTTCTGTAAGACCATGTCAAATGTATGTCAAAGACGGCCCAATTAAGGGAGATATCGGACGCAATTTTACGCTCTTTGA
This sequence comes from Philonthus spinipes, assembly GCA_963082785.1. NCBI lineage: Eukaryota > Metazoa > Arthropoda > Insecta > Coleoptera > Staphylinidae > Philonthus > Philonthus spinipes. The sequence goes on from OY720300.1 coordinate 37,095,884, forward strand.
TTTATGTTCACGCTAAATCATGACCACGTTTACTTTTAGCTAAACTTTATTTCATGCATCTTTAATAAAATTCAATAATATTGGTAAATTTTGTTTTGTATTTTCAAGAGCATGAATAAATCGTGCCGGTTATTACAATCGGGGATGCGATGTTATCATTTCATCATTCCGTGTAGAGGGGTTGGATGTTTACTCGTCGGCGGAAATTAAATTTAAATAAAATATGACCCGCCTAAAGGACGATCTATTATTTATTGTCTTGGGAAACAGGGGGATGCGAGAGGGCGAGTAGTCTACGCTTATTAGTAATTAAAGGACCTTCGCAAATTCCCCGGACTGATTAATCCTTCCGACACACTTTTGTTAGATGGAGTAATTATGAAATTCCTACAATAAATGTCTATATCCAAAGAAAGCGTTGAACAAAAGAAATAGTAGAAATTGCTTCGAGGAATTCAAATTATTTTAAGTAAGTTAATAAACAGATTTTTCAATTACATATTTATCAATACAAATAGTCGGAGTTATTCTGTAAGAGAAAACGTAAAATTAACGTATCTGTTATCTACATAATCACAGTCTAAGTAGATTTGGATTTATTATAATTTATAGAAAATCCACTTGAACCGTGATACTTTTCGGATAACATTCATTCCCTAAATTGTCCCAAGTATCTCTTCCATTCTCACACTGAACACGTCTCATATACCTTTGTTCGTCCAGGCCTTTTGCTCTCTTGCCAGGGTCCCCTTCTCTTCCTTCTCTTTATCCTAATATTGAATATTTAACACAATTATTTAGGAATTACTATAGTTTTTCTTACATTCATGGATTCAAGTCCCATCAGAAATGTTTCTTTTCCACTTATATTTAATTAATTTAAATTATATCTCAAATTGTAACTATTATTTTGAGCAGGCTTTAGCTAAATGCAATTATTTGACACTCTTGTGAATCACAAAGTAAATGCCTATATTCTTAGTTAACCTTAGTGTTGCAGAAAATACATTACAAGTAATTAAAATAATATTCAACTCTCTATTTACACAAACTTCTTTCACATTTTCTTTTAAATAAAAAAAAACCCTGACCATTTCCGATCCGAACCAAAAATAATCACCACATAATAAGTTAATTATAGAGGCCCGAGATGGCCTGCATTAATTTATAGATAAAAGAAGTGTTTGCATGCTCGGAATTACCATAACCTTAGGAATAAGCAGAGATAAACGGCACGAGAGGTAAAAATCCATCGATTAAAATATCGATAACACTTAACCACCCCCCTTTTAACCCGCATTTCCTCTTTCGCGCTCACAAAAACTTTATTAATTATAATTATACGAGATCCCTTGCGGATTAGTTTATTTTTCGGTTGATTTTTTATCGCCTGAAACCACGAAAAGTGCCGCTGCAGTTTCAACAAACTGATTTACATATTCCGATCGCGATTGTGTGTACCGCGGTACATTTTCCTTTCTTTTTGTTTTTCTTAATTAATTAGTATGCAAGAGATAGATTATCGTAGATGGAGAGTTTAAAAAGTTATTATAATAGGGGTTACGTTAACTATACGATGCAGATTTTTTTCCTTTGCGCAATTGCATTATTAATTGCACGCGATTGGGTGTAAAATGTTATTTATTCGAGTATTGCATGTTGGGTGTTTTTTTATCGCTGAATCCTTGAGTCCCTAACAAATTGAATGGTAGTAATATTTTGGTATGGCTTACAAATTTAGGCAGACCTTGGGATTTTTTCTACGTTTGGAATTGAATAATTCTCATAACAAAATATAAGTACATATCGATATTATCATAATTGTTATGAGATTAAATAACTAAATATATATATATATTCAATGACCCCTTTCTACCGACATGGGTGTAGGGTAAAGTAACTAAATAACAAATGTTAAATATACAAATACATGTTACAAAATATTTAAATAATAAAAATATATTTCACATTCTTGTCATACTAACCTTAAGCCTACAATCAACTCACCTCGATGAAAGTTTTTCTGCCCCCTATACCTTAACTTACAAAAAAGTAGTCTATTATATAGATGTCACTTCCGTAAAATTCCTTGCCATCTAACAGAATCCTTAATTTCTTCCTTATTGAAACATTTCTTACAGTAAGAATTCAATCTTCTCAATTCTTCAATGTATTTCCGAATAAGGGGAACTACATAGTCCTTATTGCCCACCAACTTAACCTACTATCAGCTTTCCAAACTTTACCACAATTCGTACAATCTATATTAACTAAAATTAATTAAAGTAAATATAACAAAATCCTGTTATATTGAATTCTTACTGTAAGAAATGTTTCAATAAGGAAGAAATTAAGGATTATGTTAGGTGGCAAGGAATTTTACGGATGTGAAGAAGACTACTTTTTTGTAGTATTCAATTCTTCAGTGTTAAAATGATATGATTCACATTTCAATTGATAATCAATAATTTATCCAGTGCTAATATTTCATTTCAATTTTAATTAAAGATGAGTAAATGAGATCGTTTCGATTTTTATTATATATACAAATATCTTCATTTATGAATTTACAGCATTATATTTACATATTAATTGTATAATGCACAATAAATGTACAATTGATTATCGACGAAAGGTCTTTCAGCCCGATTTTTATTACTAAACTATATTAAAATGAAATACGGAAAAAAAATATTAAAAATCATTAATAAAAATTCCCTTATTTCTTTTTTCTATAAAATTACATTTTGCACTAAAACCACAATTTAGGAAATATAGTATCTGCATTATTTTATTTTACAGATCACCATTTGTTTAACTTTTACGCTCGCAATAAAAATCTGTAATGGTGTTATATACCAAAATTCTACGGTATAAGAGATCGAATTGCAGTATGACATATACATACATCAATTAAAAATAAAAAAATAATTAATGTGAGTTTAATAAAAAAATATTTCCTTCCCCAAAACAGATATATATATACAATCATCTTTATTGTAGTATTTACATATATATATATATATATATATATATTATACAAAATATTTGATCTAAACTTATAAATGGCTATCGATATTAGGTCTTTCAGCCATCCAAAACAGATATTTTATCACATATTAAATAGTTATAATATTTTGGTTGGTGACTTTTGCATATCATGTTTAAATACAACAATATTTTTATTAAATAAAATATTTCATTATAGAAGGATTAAAAGTATTTTCACAACTACCTTTCTCCAATACAGTGGTTCTAAAAAGGTGACATATAGGATCGACCGCTAATTTTGGTAGGTGCAACTAAAAACATGATAATAAGGCTGAGTTGCACCAACTTTAATTGACTTGATTCAAAGTAACTAAATTATGATTACCGTATTTTGAGTTGTGCCAGCCAAAATTAGTGCTAATTCGAATTAACTGATTATAAATATTTGAGATATTAGCCATCTCAATTCGGTTTAAATCTAATCTATGAAATGTGACTCAATCAATATTTAAAAGTCAGGTATTTATATAGTAAGTTATATTAACAGAAAAATCATGGAATTAAACTGTAATTCTGCTAATAATCAGTTTAAACTGATTTTAAACTCAAGAAACTCAGGTCAGTTATTAAATCCAAAATCGATTTTAAGTTCTTAATAAACCCTATTTTCTTCTTAACCAAAGCAATTTTGGACATACGTTGACACAAAAAGGTCATTTATTTTCGTAAGCACTTTCTTTTTATCCCGCCATCTGATAATATCGGTCTTTAAATATTTTCTAATTATCCGTTTATTTGTTTTTTCATCTGAAACTATGTATATATTTAAAGAATCTGTCTAACAAGTTATCCTCAGGTGATGACAACTTACGTTTTTTTAAGGATTGTGCTCGTATTGTTTGCTAGCCTCTTTCAATTATTTTTAATGTATCAATTCAAACTTCTACTTTTCTTAATAAATTGAAGATTGCTTCAATTTGCCCCATAAGAGGGTAACGTAATGGCCGACGAGCTGGTCCGTAAATATATAAGATTACAGGCATAAGGTGGTGCTAGATAAATTCATTAAAATCATATTAAATAAAATATAGAAAAATTAAGGATTAATTGCGTTAAGGATGCGGTTTAGTAGAAAGAGATGGCTATATAATTATATGCAGTTAGTAATTCGAGTTAGATTGCTGTTGTGATCAATGAACAATTTTGTATTATACATTAAAGTAATCTTAAAACATGCAGGATTTTTACCAGATAAATTAAAATGCATTGGTTTAATTAGATTTTATAGAAAACAATTATAAAAGAAATAATGAAAATCTTTCAGTTTTATGTCAATTTCTAATGTATAGTTTTAGCAACAAAAACGTGCTTAATGACAATTTTAATGATTTCACTAAATTCTTCATTAAAATAGCTTTACACTCATTACCCATTAATTTTATTATATCTTACAATTTTTAATTCTAACTAAAACTAGTGAATTTGGGTGATATGTAATAATTTACTGTTTTTTTTTAATTATGCCGATATTTTTCTACCTAAAATGCAATTACATATTCACGTTATTAATTCTGGAGCCCGACTCTTTTTTTATCGTGATTATTTTCACTTAAATGTATTGCTATCTCTTTCTGCTAAACCCCAACCTTAAGCAGAATCGATATTAGGATGGCGGTAGGCATCATCACCGGCCATTGACACTTAGGAAAGCATAGGAAAGTCATGGAAATGACGTATCATGAAGTCTGCAGGGGCTGCAAATACGAGGAGGAAGAAGAGATAGTTCTTCACTCCCTTTGTCTATGCTCCGTCCTAGAAGTGAATAGAATGTGAGCTGTTCCATTCTAGGATTAATGGATTGGCACCACTTGAGATGAGGATCCTTGTCAACTACATTAGGAGCTCCAAGTGGTTTTAGAGGTTTATCTAAGAGGGGAGTAGTAACACTATAGGCCTTAAAAGCCTAAGCGAGCCTATGGCTGCCACTGCAATCTAACCAAGCCTAACATACACCTATGTCAACTGAATCACTTGGGCGTTGAAAAGGTGAATTATGGAACGAATCTCGCACTTGGCTTTTTCTTTTATCTTGAGGTTAAGTATGTGTTAAAGATATTTTACATTAATTATTTTGAAACTATTTGGCATATGGTAAGTGGATTAAAATTAGGTCATTATATCAAAATTTTAACAGTAAATCGAGCAGAATTGCATAATGATTCAAAAACGAATGATTGTCAATGCTAAGCGAAGAATATATGTTTCTGTTCCATTTTTTTGTTAGGTGGTGCTTATTATTAACTCTGTTATACAAATGGCGGAATAATTCTATTCTAACGTTCTGGTTTGTACGGCAACAAACTATTATTACATATCACGCGCACAATAAATAGAATCAATTATTTTCGGACGATTAACCTTCCCACCTGTGAGGCATTCGAAACCCTTTCACGAAATTAACCGGCGCACCCGCGGAGTCCGGTCACGGAAAAAGCGAAAGCCCATTACGTCATAACAATTACATGTAATTAATGCAGTGCTTTCGGACTCGGTGGGCTGACCTTAATTGCAGGGCCGATTCTTGATTTCACTCGGATTCATTAGGGCCACGAGTCACTTTACGAAACACGGTTTGCGTTTCACGCTCGCGCCGTAATTTACCGTTATGTCCCATCCGTAAGCCGAAAGCCCGTCCCGGGACAGTTCAATTTTACATCCTAGGCGCCGTTTCAAGATTTAGGGCTCAATCGTAATTTAGATCCGGCGATATTCCTCGCTCGGTGGTGCGATTTCCGGAATTGTTCGAGTTGGAAGGTGAATCGGGGTGACTAAGTTCTTGATGCGGGATTAAAGTTGTAATATGTTAATTTGAATAACGTTCCCTTTTAAATGTACCATATTAAATTTAAAGTCAATTGTTATCCAAACAATTATTTCATTAAGTTTTAAAATATTAGAGTTTCCCCATTTTAAATTGATAATACTAATTTATATATACCAAAATATTTGTCGCGACTGACAAATAATTCGTTTTAAAATAGCATTTTTATTTATTGATACTTATCGTATAAAGCGATTGGATATATAGTCACCCGTCTTTTTTTTCAGTTAACATTACTGAAAATCGAACAACATAAATCGGAATAATAAAACAATTCAAATTACTTTTTTAACACGATCATCAATATTTCATGCTAACAAATTGAAAACAAATTGATTTACTTCAATTACCCATTTAAACTTAATAAATAGCCGATCGATGTTAATAAATAACAAATAAAATAAAAAATTCAACAAAGTTCGAGCAAAATAAACCGTAAGAAAAGAGTTGACGTTGTGGGTTTGTAAAAGAAAATACAGCATATGGATTTTATAAATAAAAGTGTTATTTTAATAAAATATACATAAAAGTGTTGTTTGTATTGAATTAGAACAATAGTTTTGCAAAGTGGAAAATTCCTAACTTTTCAAATCTTGCGTTACGGTGGGAAATGAACGTATATTATTTAAACCCTCCTTTGCTACTTAGCCTTTATATACCCCTACTTACGCGCGTTTTCTTCTCGATGAATAAGAGTATTGAATATTTAACACAAAGGTTCGTAAGGGTAATATAGCTTTGTAAGAATTATTCATAACTTTAATAAGTAATACCAATCAGATGTTGTATTTGATTTAAATCTGCATGCAACAAAGAAATATTATCATGTTGATTTATTTAATAAATTGTCTTAAATTAGAAAATATGAAGATTAATCTTAAACCGGCAGTAAAAATATTACAATAATATTTTTACTGCCGGTTTAATATTGTTTATTATTGTTCAGAATAATTTAATAGTAAAACTTACCGAAACAACTAAATGCAAAAATGTTATAAATAAACCAAAATTTTAAAAATAAATACATTTCATGGATATATAGAAGCTACTATTTATATTTTGAATATTTAGCTTGTTCAATTTACTTAGTTAATTGGGTAAACTTCATTGAATACATTTCCAAGAAATTTTATTCGGAGCTATAGTTAATTAAAATTTTAGTTACGTTCTCTGCAACATTAGAATATTTAATTAATTTGTAAAATTTCTTTAAATAAGCACAATTAAATGTTGCGTTACATTCACTTACACGCTCTTTAATATTTATAGTACACTTTTCTTTCCGGCAACTTTGTTTTGTTTGGACGACGAATGTTTTTAAATAAAGAATGAGGCTTTAAAGCTCTATAATTAAAAATGTATTTATGTCAACAGTGGAACATTTTTTAAATAGATTTCTTTGGTTTGATTGAAAGTAATTAGTTATTCGCAACTAATTACTTCTAATCAAAACAAATAAATCTATTAAAAAAATGTTCCACCGTTTACATAATGTCATCTTTGAATAGTAATTAATATTATACGGTGATTTCATTTGCGCATTGAAATTCGACAACGAATAGCAAAATAAGGAAAACCTGGACTCAGCTTTCAAAGCCCAATATCGAACGGACAGGGTTCTCGGAATACAAGAGAACTCGAATATCCTGAGTACCTGCCTACAAAAGAATATGTAAGTGAATTATTTACGGCGTGTTTAATAGCACGAGCGTATGCCCTTTGATTTAAGCCGGTTAGCTCTCTGTCAGATATTACGATTTGAAATTCTAACGAGGCATTTTCACTTTGACAGCTACATCCATGTTTCCGAAATAAATTTGGAATTACTAACATTTATTTATGTATGTACTGAAACATCTTTAAAAGCGAAATAATTTTTAAGTATGTATGGAAGTTATAACATCTGAACTGTATTGATTGTTACGTTGTTGTAATCCATTATAACAAATTAAATTTATATACTGCGTTTCTACAAGTATTTATTTAATTTTATTACGACTCGATATATTTTATTTAAATCATTTAAATGAATATTGCATTTCTTTCTCTTTACCAAACTGCAGCTTTAATTAAACAATTCTCTTGAAAATGGGCCGAAACTAGTCGAGAATTACAATTATTCAATGTAATCTTTGTTTTATTGGTTGATTTTTAATAATTTATTCATATTTATTTCATATGAGTCTATATATTTTATATTTCAAATATTTATTAATATTTGGCAATGACAGGAATTCCTGTCAAATCTCGATTCGTAATAAAATTAATAAATAAAACACTGTAAATAAATTTAAGTAATGGTATTTTATAAGAACTAACAAACATTTTTATTTACAGGTAGTGATTTTTTTTTTAATTACGTACATACAGTTATACATTTTAAATTTTTAGAATTTAATCTATGTAATAATATGAATACTACAGGAACAAGAATTGACATACCTGGACGAATATAATAGAGCAAAATTTCATACCACATACATTTGTTTTTATATAATCTCTTCCCCTATAATTAAAAAAATTGAATAGATTGAAATATTAGATCATCTCATAGTACCCTTATTAAGTTTCAATAGCAACTTTATTTATAAACTAACTTTTATATCAAATTACGCAGTTTTCCTTAATAATCAATTTTTCACTGTAACTCCAACAACGTTCATTACAGAATAACGGAGCTGTTATATTTAAGTAAAAAAATCACTTTTAACTAAATCACAGATCAATACGCGAATAATTCTATTCATAACATTTAATTATACTTAATTGAATGTTCTTTTCTTCATTATTTATTTCTTTATATAATCCCTTAAACGATTTCACGTTTGTCGGAAACCTAATTAATTTTATATACCTGGTAATTTAGTACAAATCGTAATTCCTTTCATATTTCCCCTCGAAGAAAAACACACACACAAAAAATCCTAATATTTCGCCAGCAAAGTTCATCCATCCATTAATAATGTATAAAGAAGGAGAGTAATGAACACTGGAAAATATAGGACGGAACTTTTACGATATACATACATTATTTAAGAAGCGGCCGAAAAGAAAGTGCTGCCAAAATTATTCATATCATAAGCGCAATAACTTATAAACTTCCAAACAATAACTGTTTCCAGTTTTTAACTATTCATCGCGCGTCACACATTTCCTACACGACAGTTAAAGAAGGCGACGGCAAATATTATTGTTAAAAATGACTCTGAATTGAATAAAAGTAATAATTTAATATCTATTCATTTTTAAACGGTGGGTAAATATGATTTTAAAATATATTCAGTTTCATAAAAAATAATTTTGTTTAAAAAACTTATTAATATGATTTTTGTTCATTATTATTTTTTGTATTGTGAATGTTTCTTCTTCATTAAATATAATGTACTTAATTTTATTACATGCAAAAAGTAATGTACACGCTTTATTCACATCAACAGATACCCATGATTTGATTTAAAAATCTATTTATTATACAAATTACTTCAAACGTTTAATTTTATCTTAATTTATATCAAACATTAATGGTGTATTCGCCGGGAAGTAAATGTAAATATGGGAATATAGAATTTTCATAACAGAAATTGATTTGTTTAAAATTATATGTTTTTAAATATAGCGCTTTCAACATAATAAATATCGTTATTTATTAATAACAAACACATTTACATATCGTATATCGACGGATTTTTTGCAACCATTAACAACATGGTTACAATAGATATTAAGTATATAATTACTACACCTTTTTAAATTGTATTAAACACAACACGTTAAGCTTTTCCTAACACGAAGCTCAATTTCTCGACACCTTCAAAGATGCCCTCAATGTATGTATATAACAATTATTTGTTATTATTATTAAAAATGATTAAAAAAAGCAAAGTTAGAATATATGAAAGTATTAAAATTCAATTCAAACTTGTTGTCTATTATACGCTATTGAATATATGATTCAATACGTGTTTATAGCAGCGTACTGAAATGCGCAACAACAATTTTAATCGATTTATTTAACAAATAAATGAATAGCGAATGCAGTCCGTGTTCACTCATATTTATTTGTTATTGATGTACATTTCTAATAATTGTCAATTTATACAGTTTTAAATTAAACCGAATAAACTATATTTTCGTATTTATCGAAAAGCCTATTATTATTATTTTTATTATTTGTTAATAGAGGATAATTATCGCATCTGAATAACAACTTTAATTAATCGCAGAACACGCTAGATATTGGTGGTTGAACTAGATTAATTAAAGCATAATTATAATTAAGGGATATAATTTTAATAGGGATAAAATGCTTGTTATTAAATATGTTGCTTTAAATAATTTAAAAATCAAGCGTCCCACAGTGGAAAGTCTAGTGGAATTAACGGCACTAAACATGTCATTTTATCTATTTGTTCTTATTTAAAATAAATTGATATTTGTGAATACCTTTACGGACCTAATGAGTGTATTAATAAAAGGTAGTAACTATATAAAACACTGAAAGCATGTTTGCCTTAAATAGGGAATTTTGCCTGAGAATCGCATTGCAAATCTAAACAATGGGGAACATATTTGCTGATAATGTATACTTTTTCATTGAATTTTCATCATAATTTGGCTATTGATAACTCCATGAGTAAGAGGATAAATTAAGAAATAAAAACTAAGATGAATGCAGTTTGTCATTAGATTAATTTCCCCTTCCTATCCCTCAAAAAAGAAAAAAAAGTAAAAGTAAATGTAAAACCGTGTTAAAATATTATACCTATATATCTAAAGGATTTTCCAATAAGGACGTGTCGATGTTGAAATGGAATGAAACAAGCTGTATGTTATTTTGACAGTATAGTTCCGAGTATAGTTTCCAAGGGAGATATCGAAGACGGGCACTTCGATGACTCACCCTGTATATTATTTCGGTCACATGTAAATTATAAAATCATATCTTTTTATTAATATTCGTAGTATTATTTATGATCCCCTACACCACCATTATGGTAGATGGGGATTTTAGATATATTATTTATGATATATGAAAATAATTCTAGAAAACATTTTCTTTTTTTTATTGTTTCCTCAAAATAATTTCTTTTCTTAAACTTATAGCGTTTTCTGTTTAGTGCACCAGTTTTTACGTTTTCTGCTTGTGCATTTTTTCAGTGCTTCCTGTTACAACCGTTTTCTGCTTACATAAAAATGTGCACTCACCCCCACCGAGTGCGAGAATACGACACTGACTTGGTGAATGAGTGCACGAGTTCCAGTGCAAAATGGCAGACAAAACAACGAATTCAGATAATTGTTGGAATATTTATTAAATATATGTATTTATAATGAAAGAAAGCGAATTCTCGTCCATTTGTTATTAATCTTTTTGTTGTATCTATAATGAAATGTCTTTCTCTCATGTCATCCTGTATAAATGTAGAAGGGTTATGTTTTGTAATCGACTGACAATTCATATTAACTTTTCGCTACCAGAGTTGAATCGCACGCTGTATTTGATAAGCGGATAGTATGTTACGTCACAGCTTCCATTATTATTATAAAAAGGTAGTGCGAATATTTTTTTTATATAATGAGAAATTTAATAAGATTGATATTATTTTGAATTACTTATTTTATTTAAAATTTATATTTATTTCAGCGATATTATTTTTCATACATACTGTATATTAGCAAAGTGAAACGTCCCTTTTATTCACAAAAAAATACACAGATCCCACTTGACCCATATATACGAAACCTTTTTCATATAATCCGTATTTCATTATTAATAACGTTCACATCCCGTGGGAATATTTCCACATGCGCCTAAACATACTTTTTTTATCATACCATTTACAGAAAGAAATATAATACGAACGAAATGTGCCAATTTATAATACCCTCATGTGTCCACCATTTATATATTTTTAAAAAATACATTTGCTATAAAATGTTCTATTTTTTCCTTACAGTTAGACAGATTTAAGGAACCTCCTGCCTTCGGGCCCATGTGTGATCTACTCTGGTCAGATCCCCTAGAGGATTTCGGCAACGAAAATAACGCTGAACATTTCTCACATAATTCCGTAAGAGGCTGCTCATATTTCTACAGGTAAATATATATTTTTTATGAAATATTAATTTTTATATGATTAATGTTTCTACTAAATAAATATTGGTAGTTCATATTGCAATAATAAATTAAGTTATCTTGAAAACTCGAACATAGTCGAGAATTTAAAGTTATTTAATCTAATCTGTGTTTTATTTATTTTGTTGGTTGATTTTTCGTATTTATTTACTGATCACTGAGGCTTCTACTTCGTTATACATTGTGTAAGATTATAATAAAACACTTTTTTTTAACTTTGTTTGTATAACAGAATTATATATATCAAACTTTTAGTTTGATAATGACAAGTGTAAATTGTTGAAACTATAGTCACTAAATAAATAATTCTGTTACACAAAAAAGTTAAAAAAAGTGTTTTATTATAATATTTCATATTTATTTTATACACAAGAATTTAAAGATATTCAATTTCTTATATTGGTAGTTTTCTTTATAATTTATTCATATTTCTTAATTTTTTTTATTAAAAAGTAGCATGCGCTATTACTTAGACCTACCTTATAAAGAATATTAGTTAGTTTTTTTATTTAATTCATGTTGTTTTCGTTTTTTTTTTGTCTAATTTTCTTTTTAGCAGCTGAAAGTGATGTTGCTTTTTACGGAAAGGTTAATTAATTCGTGGTTGGTTTACATATCTTTTTTTGTGTAAAAAAGGCTTTTTCATAGATACTTCAGGATGGAGCTTTTTTACTACAATTTATAAAAAATGTGTATAAATTCTTGTGTATGTTCTTTTTGCATTTTATAATAAAATAATATTATTTAACTTTTATCATATGATTTAATATTTATAACTTATAAATTATCATTTGTTTAATTATATTATGTATTTTTTGTGCTACTTAAAAAAGTCAACATGACGTGTCGGTATCTTGAAAAATTAGAAAGAAATCGATTGGTGCCATGAATAGATATTAATTAACAAAGGGCATATTCCAAATTTCACATTGATTTGACAAATAGTTTCGAAGATATTAAACCAGTTTGTACACCCTAAATGCATTAACTTTCTAATACTTTTTAAACGATTTCAAAACACTTACGGATTAAATAATGTAATTTAAAAATACTTGTCAGGTACTATTCTACTCGGTATTCATCTAAACAAACAAAAAGTCAATAATTATCATCTAAACTATTACTGTGCTGCATACATACTACTAAAAATAATTGCTAAATACAATGCTTAATCGTCAAAATGAGAATTATAAAGTAAACTCTACCGTTGTAGTTTTTATTGAGCAATTTTTTGTTTGTTTAAATGATTACTATATAGCAAATAAAGTACCGGCACATATTTAATTAATTAAACCAAATTACAAGATTACCAATGAACAATATTTTTCAGCTATGCCGCCTGTTGCGACTTCCTACAGAATAATAACCTTCTATCGATAATTAGAGCACACGAAGCACAAGACGCGGGGTAAGTATCCAGATTAATCCTTCTTTATGTCCCCAAATATGGAACCGTAACACTTTGGCTCGATTCAAGCACACTGTTTAATCCCGTCATCTATTTAAAACGATTCCCCCGGGACTTAAATGGGGATTATTCGATGGCGGTTTTGTAATTTAATCGTTATTTTTTTATATAGAAAACGAAATTGCTACGTTATACATTCAATAAATTACAGAATGGATTTTTAAAAATATCTTTTATTAATTTTAATTTAAAATACATGTAAAGTTAATAATGTATTAACTTTACATGTATTTTAAATTAAAATTACTTCACGACTGTTGGAATTTATATGTATTTATTTATTTTTATACAATCACTGAATAAATTATTATTCCTACAAAAGAAAGTATAATACAGGGTTATTATAAATGATGGATGCAATTGACAAAGTTTGAGCAATCGCGAAAAAAACAATTTGATAAATTAATATTGACTACCTCGAGCAAACACGATGATGTCATACAATGTTGGAAACAATCTCTTGGATTTTCTAGTTTGGTTACTTTGGGATTATAGGGCGCTTCGACATATTTGGTCATTCGTACTGAAACGGTGGATACATTTTTATAATTTATCAAAAAAACAACGTTGAAACTTCCTCTTTTCATATATCATATAAGAATTATATTGTAAAAGTCTGTCAATTAGCTATCGACCAATTTTTTTCTTTATTTAATAAATTATAATTCAGTATAAACTCTCTTTATTTCACAAAATAGTTGGGTGAATTAAAAAAAATGAAACAAACTAAGAGAGTTTTAATTAAAATAATATTAACTATTTTTTTTAAAGACTAATATACGTACTTTCCACCCTTACAAAACTGGGACATAAATCTATAATTATAACGATTGGATAATGAAGCTTGTTAACCTTTCAATAACGGCGGGGTATAATGTTACTAAATTATAATGTAGTCGCCATTTTTAATTACCACCTTCAAAATACGGAAACACAACGGGCGTGACGCGCCATTAATTACGAATGTAAATAGTCGCGACCGGGGTACAGGGAGTGGTATTTCCAAAGTGCTGCAATTTTTACATTGAAACTGTCGTCATTTTCTCGTTTTACAGGTATCGAATGTACAGAAAGAGTCAAACCACCGGCTTCCCTTCCCTCATTACAATATTCTCCGCACCCAATTACTTAGATGTCTATAATAATAAGGTGAGTTTATTTATTTTTGTAGAATTAAGAATAATAAATCTTGCATATTAGTTAAATAATGACAATAAATATCAGTTTTATCAAAAGTATTTGATAATGATCAGAAAGAACCTTAACGTCAGTTTTCTGAAAATAAAAAATAGTAATAAGAAGAAGTGTGTTGCCAAATGTGTAAAACATAAATTCACATGCAAGTACTACAATTCGTATAAACCAAAGGGAGGTTTATTCGTGTGAACAATATTATGACGACAGTTCTGTTTAAATTTTTGAATTATTACGGTCTCGGCAAGATTTTACTTCCAAATAATCTCCGCATTGACGTTTCATTCGTAAATTAAAATAACTAATTGTGAAAATAAGCAGAGCAGATGTTTTTACAATCGTCCAATATAAACAGAATGTTTAGCATACTATGCTTAACATTATCGGAAGACTGTTTTATATAATTATTTTCTAGATTATTTTAAACATGCTTAATATATATCTCGCGAGAATTCTCGCAAGAAATATATTATAAAAATCGCTGTATTTCACTTGCGCAAACTTATAATATTTTACTTTATAGTATGAATTTCTGCGAGAATTGTTGTGTGTGTGAAGATTTGAATCGATATAAAAATGATTTACAAATCGACGATACGTTACTGTAATAATGGGATATTAATTATACATAAACATATCATTTATATCATTTTTTATGTATATAGTATATATTTCTATAAATATATATATAATGTATATATACATAAAAATAAGAAGTGGATGGAAGACGGATCGATAAGCAGACGCAAGAGGGAGAGAAGACGGCGTTAATTGGACAAACCCTGACATTATGTAGCCGTAAAAAATTGATACACCTTAAAATGCTCAGTTATCAAATTTTATGAGATTTTTTAATTATTAACTGGGCGTGGCGCATATTGGATTGAATTATCGGTCGGCGATGTTGAATTTTGGATTTTTTTAATCTGTGACATCAGAAATATAATTAGAGACTAAAAAAATACCTATATATCAAGTTTCACAATTTTCTTACTGATAAATTCCAGTTTTTCCTGTCGATTGGATAATACATTTTTTAATTATGAGAAATGAAAATGAAATATTATAAATAAAAAATAATAATACTGCACTAATGGAAGAGTAGAGCAAAATCAAGATAACTTTCATTAAAAGTATTCTTTAATTAGAAAATAAGAATGACTCATGATCAAAGCATTACTTTTTATCATACATTTACTGAAACTATGGATACTATATTTTACTACTCAAGTATTTAATTTCACATGATGCATTGCTGCGGATCGCAATATTCTAATATGAACAATATATACTGTCTTTCATAAAAATTTTAACGTCTAGAATATTCGAACGATTTTATTGCAATTTTCATAAAACGTCTATTTTTAAATCTAGTCTTTAAAGATTAATACCCTGTTCTATATTTGACGCGTATTTTTCTTCCTTTTCAAGGCTGCGGTGTTAAAGTATGAAAACAACGTCATGAACATCCGCCAATTCAACTGTTCACCGCATCCATATTGGTTGCCGAACTTCATGGACGTCTTCACGTGGTCACTGCCCTTCGTTGGCGAAAAAGTGACGGAGATGCTCGTCAACGTCCTCAACATTTGCTCCGACGACGAGCTCGTCTCAGACGGCGATGACGCGCTCGAAGAAGGTTCGTACTTTCCATTGTTCCGAATGAATAATTCAAACACGACAAAAAAATTAAATCACAACACGAAGCGCATGATCCAAAATGGTAAAATAAAAAACAATCGGGGTTTTTACTTACAAATATATGATTTAATGAAAATTGAAAATGCAGATTTAGTAATTAATACAGTTTCGGTCTTGATAATGTTTTTGTTAATGTAATCGATAGACAGATTTGAATTCCTCATCAATGAATTAATTTAAGCTTTGTTTTGTGTTTCAAAAGTGGTTACAAAAATGCATTTGTATTTATTTTTTAATTCTATTGAATTTAAATCACAAACTGAAATTTATGTGACATAATTTATGGGGGATCTATTTAAGTGATCTTATAGCCACTATAAAAATCCTCAAATAATTCAGAATTTGCGATGTGCTCAATTTAATGTCTAGTTGACTAAAGGTAGAACTGAACTGGGTCTGGAATCAATCATAGCTGTCAGTTAAGGCCTATCTTTATACATGCATTTCAAAATAGCTAACATTGTTTCGACTCCCTATTGAGTCAAAGTCAACTAGATATCATAGAATCGAGTTTAGTTTTCTTGAATTAATTTATGTAATATTTAATACTTAAAAAAAGACTTTATGCAGAATCTTTATTGTAAAATATTTATATAATAAAACGGATTTTTTTTTTATTTTTTACAATTGGGTCATGTGTGAATAATAACGAAACATACCACATTATTAATTTGATTTAAAACAAACGTGTTACTTTTTTATTTCGTACTTAAAACATGTGTGCCATGAAAAGTCCGAACTAACGGTTTCCATCATATTCCAATGAACTGGCATGATGGGAATTATTAAGAGATATAAGAGGATCAAAGGACATGTCCTCGGAAAAAATAAACATATTTAATTGATTTCCTCCCTTTAATTATTTTTTAATTATGTTTTTAATTTACTCCCCAAAAACAAAACAAAAATAAAAAATCTACAATCGAGACGAAATTCAAAAAATATCACTTTCTGTTGCGATTGTTTTCAATGCTACTTGGAATAAAAAGATGGTAAGGTTCAGTTACTTATTTATTACACGTTCAGTTGCTTCAGAGCAGTAGTGGTGAAGATTAGTTATGCCTGAATATAGTTGATTACCTGTTTTATTTTTATTATTTGATTTATTTTCATTTTCTTTTGGGCTACATTTTTTTGTTTGATTTGATTTCTTTGGTTTATTTGAAATTTCGAAATTATCTCTCCTCGACACTTACTTTATGTTTCGTAGCCTTTACATCTTTAATCAGTGTGCGGTACGGAATGGTCGGGGATATGAGTTTCTATCTTAGATGATATTTATTTTCTTACACAGCCTGTTTGATGGGATCTTTGTACAACCCCATCCTCTTTTTCGCCACCCCCCTCTGAAAACTTCTCTCTTTCTAATTTAATTGATATTGATTGATATTCAAGACCGTCTTGCATGCGCGTTGATTACCGATGTAAAATAATTTTAAGAAAATGCCCAAAAAAATATATTTCATTCAAAAAAATATATATATATTTATTATAGATGTGAAAGTTTGTCTCCTACCCAAGTAGCATCTCTTTTTATATATACTAAATAATATGTGTTTTATTACTGTTTTATATCTTACACCTAAAAACTGCCATCTGTATACATACACGAGTGCGATTTGTGTTTGACTGCGACTTCCTTTTATTTTCACCCTCTTTCAAAAAAGAACAACTGTTAACAAAATCAATAATTTTTTACAAAAAAATACAATATATGCACTGCATAAATCTACGGCACGATTTAAACCATTGCAAAACAAAAATATTTACGAAAAAAAATATTTATTTTTAATTTAATTTTGTGAAAACAATGATTTTTCCTTCCACTGAATATTTATTCAATTTCATGCACACGTAATTTGCTTATATTTTCTCCTATATTCTGACACTTCTATTTTTCACTATTTATCTATATTCGGCTTGGATTCGCGCCCCTACACAGCGAAACAGGCAAAAATAGTTATTAAAAAACCTGGTAAGTTATCACAGACATGCAGCTTGAAACAGAGGAGTTTTAAAAATAACACTGCATTAATGATCATTTTTCTTTAAATATATATATATAAATATACGAATAAAAGTTTTTTGCTAATGAAAGTAAATTAATTATATTTCGGTAGATATTGTTTTAATTGTTTCTTTCATTGGGGATGGACACTGTGTTGCGGCTTTTTGT
This sequence comes from Philonthus spinipes, assembly GCA_963082785.1. Taxonomy (NCBI): domain Eukaryota; kingdom Metazoa; phylum Arthropoda; class Insecta; order Coleoptera; family Staphylinidae; genus Philonthus; species Philonthus spinipes. The sequence goes on from OY720300.1 coordinate 37,114,431, forward strand.
TTGTTTCGTGACCGTTGTCTAAAAAATGGTGCTTTCAGTATTGCTTAATTTTAAAATTTGTTTAAAAGAATATGCACGCGATGTTATGGAAAATTTAATTGGGTTTAATAAGGGTGGGATTTTGATTATTAATTAATCAGAACAGATTTGTATTATTAATAAATACTAAATATCAAACATACATAATTAAAACCAAATATATATAAAATAAACAAAGAAAACTTTTAATTTGTTCACTTTATTCATTTTAGTTTAGTCATATTTGATACTTTTGTATTTATAAAATAATTCATAATAAATACAAAATATATAAGAAATATAATAGTAAACGATATTATTCGTTTTAAGGAGATATCCATTGTATAACCCAGTGTCCGCAAAGTAAGAACTCTCTGTAAAACCAGACATAAATAGACATTGTATACAAAAACCTACAAAACTGTGACCGTTTAGGATTTTAAATTAAGAACCCGACACTGATTTTTAATAATTAGTTCATACTTATTATTATATTTCTGCAGAATATTAGTTACAAAACAAATTCGCGAAATAATCAAGAATATTAAATTTATTACTCATAAAACAAATTGTATTGTTGAGTCTGTCACTTGATTTTACTACTCTTAACTAAAGTAGATAAAAGTAAAATGTTCAGGTTTCACAGATTTTAATTTGTTACAGTGTTTTCTATTAAATGCAGTCAATCAATTTGATTTTATTTACGAAATAAATTAGAATTGGATTTAAACGTATATTTCGGTACATTTACACCTGAGATTACAGCCGGGACGGTACACTTATTTTAATTAATTTAATTTAACATCTTTAAAATTATATAAGGCAGAACTGTACTGACGAGAGGTATATCCCTAAACATGTATCTGTAGATGGCCTTTTATTACGTAACATTTTTTTATTCTTATATTAAATATTATCAAATAAAAATAATGCAATTGTTATACAACAGCAAATGTCCATTATGTAATTCAATGTCTGGAAGGGTATATGCCCAAAAAGTAGTTGTTTCAATAGATATTTAGCTTAAAGTACATACATAATGTAAGTAGCTAAAGAAAAAATAATTTATTTATTATTTTAATTTAATTTTATTTTTATATTAAACTGTTATTAATAACTTCGAATTTTGTTGCAATATTGAAAACACCATTTCTTTTCGGATACAACGTATTTTTCGAAACGCAAAATTTATTACACATAAAGAGAAAGAAAAAAAAAATAACTAAGCCGATCGATCTGTTCACGTAAAATTAGCTAAAAGCATTCTTAGAACTAACAAATTAGACTTTTCTTTCCGAGTGTGAGAAATAACGCATAAAATTCCGGGTGCATAGAACTTACAATTTGATTTGACAATTGAAAAAGAAAAGACAGAAATGTAAAAAATTAACATTCTCCATACAGTAGTTAGTTTCTTTTACTCTTGATTTATTCAATTTTTTACGACAATTTCTTATTACATACTTAATTTTTTTTTAAATTAAATTCTCTGTTTAGTCGCATGATGCATACTTTTTCCAGATAATCTGAACTTTTTTTGTTTTCTCGTAACTGTATTGCATTTTGACGTAGTGAATACTTACTTTTTGTGTTATACGTATAACAAAGTCGCGTATTTGAATTTAATGTAATAGTTTAGATGTTAATGAATCAATTGTGTAATAGAAAATTGGTGCCCTTGAAAAAAAATATAGATAAAATTAAGAAACTCATCTGTGTATATATATTTTTTATTTGATTTAATTCTACTCTACGTTTTTATAATTATTATTTCTACTAATTTTATAAGCTAGTGTACAGTAGTTGGTTTTACGCGCTTTTTTTAATATTTATTTTGAAATTTATTTTTTGAGCTGATGATATTGATTTTAGCTGGTTTTATTTATTTGATTTTAAATTAATCGATTAAACTTTTGTTTTTTTTATTATTATTATAATTATTATTTTAATACAAAGGGGAAGATCTCGCATTTTGTGATATGGCAGTCATGTGCGTGCTTTTCCCCACAGGCCCAATTTTATTATTATTATTATTATTATAAAGCATAGACTGTTTAGTTAGTTTGTCTGGCCCTATAATTTTCTATATGCACCGTTTGTTTTGTTTTTGTTTCTATAACTCTGCGTTCGCTACATTTTGCGCCACTGCCCAATCGCTGTTGATCATCTGTCTACTATCACGGTGAACCTCTTCAACTACATCATTTGGTAAGTCTGTAGTTCTTTTAGGGAACTATTAAGATCAGATTTTAGTATCCATTGTCAAACTATAAGTAACAATAAAACAAATTAAAATAAATTAGTTTAGAAGAACATAACGATAATTGATTAAGTATTTCACACAAAAATTATTTCATTATTAAATGGCTATCGACATAGGTCTTTCTACCACAAAGTAATATTTTTACGCAATAAAGCGTGCAATTAATTACTTTTTTCATATACTACGAAAATGCATTTAAAAAGAGCATATATTTACTTATAAAACTAAAATAATAATATATTAGTATAAGCAAACACTCAGCGAGCAAAAATATAAATATTACGGATGCGCTTTAGCAAAAAGAGTTGGCTATATAATTATTGGCAGTTAATAATTCGAGTTACATTGCTGTTGTGATCAATAAACAGTATTCTATTTTACATTAAAGTAATCTTACATGCTTTAAGATTACTTTAATGTAAAATTTAATAGATTTTCACGCGATAAATTAAAATGCATTATTATAATTAGATTTTATAGAAAACAATTATGAAAGAAATGATGAAAATCTGCCAGTTTTATGTCAATTTTTAATGTACAGTTTTAGCAAAAAAAACGTGCTTAATGAAAATGAAATGATTTCACTAAATTCTTCATTAAAATAGCTTTACATTCATTACCTATTAAATTCATTTTATCTTCCATTTTTTTTTACTTTAACAAGAAATACTGAATTTGGTTGATATGTAATAATTAACTTTTTTTTTTGTTTTGTTTTTAATCAGGCCGATATTTTTCTACTTAGCATGTAATATATTCACGTTATTAATTGTGGAGCCCGACTCTTTTTATGAATGAATATTTTCACTTTAGTGTATAACTGCCTCTTTCTGCTAACCCGCAACCGTAAGCATGCGGTTTACTAGAAAGAGCTATAAAATTATTTGCAGTTATTAATTCGAACTACATTGCTGTTCTAGGTCAGTTTTATGTGTATTATTTATAACATAAACGTGTGTCATGAAAAATTCAAGGATTATACTAAATTATACATTAAAATAGCTTAACATACAATACACCTGCACATATATTTGCTTTTGCCGGTTCTAGAATTAATATCATGAATATTCATGATATTAATTCTAGAACCGGGCATTTTTTTAACAATGATTATTTTCACTTTACTGCAAACCATCTTTTATACTAATAGTTAACTGTCGTTCTACTAAACTACAACCTTATTTGAAATATTGAAAAACTCAAAAAATTTAACAGTTTGAACAATTATTTTTAATCATATTTAATAATGGAATAAAAATTTAAATAAATAATTAGATTGTATTACAAAGCTTATTTATGAATATTCTTGAACACTGAAACATATAAAAAAAAATTTGCTCAGTCTAAATTCGTTTGCAAAAAAATATCAAAATATAAATTTACTTCACCTAAAGAAATGAATCACTAAGATTATTATTACAGTTGTTGTTTCTCGATTGCTGTGATAATATGATACTAATTAAATAAACAATCAAAGCACTTAATTTATTTTAAATGACACATAAAACTAATTTTGAATAATAACAATTTCTGGCAGAAAGACCGTTGGTCGATTGCCAATTTTGTTTGTAAACTAATGTATTGTAAAATTATATTTATTTATAAATTCTCAATAAAAATGATTTTGTAATAAAGAAATCATTGTGTGATCCAATTTCCATTTAACAAAATTCTGAATAAATTGTATGCTTTCTGACTTGGATTTGATTTTTCTTAAAATAATTATATTTGTAACTTGTTAAATTTAGTCTCATTAAATACGTAAAGATAAGAAGCCGATTTATGTTTATTACGCAAGGTAATATAACATTTTGTGTAACGCGATGATATTTTTCATTATGTAATCCAATCTTCATCGGAATATTTGTTCGTGTAGTAGTTGTTTCTGTGCGTTATTGTCTTATTTAATCATCAATATTAAATGACTATATTGGATTATCCAATGAATATTTGAAAATGCGCAATCTGATAATATATCCTTGCATTAACGATATATGATCAGATTTAAATAGAAAAGAGTATTATTCACAGTATTAGTATTAGTCACAGTTATTTAAATATATTAAATAAAAATGATTTGAAAATAATTAATATCTGGGTATTTGCCCGGGAAGTAGTTGTTTTAATGTGCATTTGTTTAACGTACTTACGTAACGTAAGTCAGCAGTCACAGAGCTAAATGTGAAAATAATTTATTAATTATTTTCAAATCATTTTTATTTAATATATGATCATATTGTTTAAATAAACAACTCCATTAAAAGCAGTCATTATTTAAATTAATCCCCAAATAATTTCAGTGAATCTTAACTCATACAATTAAAACATTCCTCTGAAATAATCGTAATAGGATCTGATCTTAATAGCGAATCTTTGCTGTAGATAGTTTGCAGTAGACTCAACGCTATCTTTTTGCATGCCTCATTTTTTTACCTCAACTTGCTCATTCTTTATAAAAGATAAAATAACAGGAAGGTAAACAGCGTCGACGTTGTACGGACAGCCAATAGAAATCATTTAATGTCTTTTGTGTTCGAACCAAAATTATTATTCTTAATTATCATGTTTAACTTTTTATTTAAATCATTTCTCACACTGCGCTAACCTAGATTAGTGTCTTCTAGTGGTTTTTAACTGTTGTTTTCGTCTTTCTTTTTTAATTATTTATTATTTATGTGGCAGCTACTGAGAATATATACTTTTGTGTGCTGAACAATCGCGTCCAGAACAGAATTGTATGTAATTCAGTAACTCGCCAGAATGGGTTTAATGGGTGGAAATGCATTCGTTCCGATTTTAATTTTCATTTCGGTTTTGTAGGTGCAGCAGCTAACCTGAGGAAAGAAGTTATTCGCAATAAAATCAGGGCCATTGGAAAGATGGCTCGTGTATTCTCCGTTTTAAGGTGAGTTTTTTTTTAATAAAATTAGTATAAAGCTGAGAATTAAGGAGGAATAATAAAAACACTTACCTCGACACTCAATACGGGTAAAAGAGGATAAGACTAAGAAAGAAAGAATAAAAGCACTTGGTTAACAATTGCACAGAATTTATTTGCATGGAGCCTGCTTTTACGGTCTACTCAATGACTGTAAAAGCCAGTCGATTTCAATTAAATTCTACGAAATCATTAACCACAGAAAACCCAACTTTTTGCTTAAAATTTTTAATATGTCAACATTTGTAGTTCATATTATAATAACTAATAAAAAAGGATTAGTAAAATCTAACAATAAAATAAATTGGCACAGTTTCAATTGAATAACTTTAAATTTTCGACTACTTTCGGGTTATTAGCTAATTTTAAATTTAAATTTTCTTGAAAGTGAGCTAATAATCCAAAACTAGTCGAAAATTGAAAGTTGTTCAATTTATACTGTGTCTTTATTTATTTTTCTGGTATTTTTTTAATAATTTATTCATATTCAATAAATTTCTGCTAATATTGAATTTGAAATTAAAGGCACTTGATTTGTTTCACTGATTTTTATTTGCCAACTAGTTTCGACTTATCATCAAAATAAAGGAAAAATATAAGTGAATCAAACCAACTGCCTTTACTTTCAAATTCATTAAAATGTTTAAACAAGTGATTGTAAATTAAAGTTCAATTTCTGCGTTTGTTAAATGCCGAAAATCATTATTTTTTCGATAGAGTTCGGAGCATGTTATAACTTAATGATAGCGTAATTTGATTGTACTAGTAGTACAATTAAATTACTTTAAAAGTAGGCCCGCAAAAAAATAATTTCTTTATTAGAATAAGACAAAATAATTCTTTATAAAAATAATAGGAATAAAATCATAATATTGTTTTTAAATAAACATAATTTTTTTAATGAAATCTTTACATAATTACAGAGAGGAGAGTGAATCCGTGCTTCAATTGAAAGGACTCACTCCGACTGGTGCTTTACCTTTGGGTGCTCTCTCCGGTGGCAAGACAAGTCTTAAAAATGGTACGAATTTACATTCTAGATATTTTCACTGAAGCAAACATTATTTGTCTTTGCGTATTCGATAACATAAACATTTATTTGTTTTAAAGCACTACAAGGTTTCTCGCCAACTCACAAAATCACGAGCTTCGCGGAGGCGAAAGGTTTGGACGCGATTAACGAACGCATGCCTCCGAGGAAGGATGCTCCGCTGTCTCCTGCAGAAGAAACGCCACAGGACCATAATCATACTCAATCTAATGCACATTCGTGAGCTACAATTAATTAATGCATCACATCGTACTCCACAGGTAATACTTTTAATTAAAACGTACGAATTTATGTATGTTGTGATTCAAAAGTATTTAAATATAGTCTTTGTACTAAGAGGGTAAATGATTACAAAATTTTCATTTATTAAAATTTAATATTTATAAACAAATCATTATCTATTAAATTAACCATTAAGACGTAGTTAATGTAATAAGTGTTGGCATGTGCACTCTAATCCTCTGATTAATTACTTATTTGCATTTAATGATTTTATTTTATGAATTTCTATTATTTCATAATGAAATATAATGGTTGTTGATATATAAAACAGTAAATAACAACGAAGAAAAGTTTAGAGTAAAACACTGATTAAATATGTTTCACTATGGGTTAAGTGAGAAATTAATTCATCATTAAGTTTAGAGTGTTCGTTTGTAATAGTTGTAAGAAAATTATTAAAATCAGTATTCGCAAATTCAACGATACTCTCGCGTTTAGATTTTCCAATTGTCATAAATCTTGATAGTTACTAACATGAGGCTAAGCACAGTATGTAAGACATGATGTGATGTTCAATGAAAATATATTTTTTATAACAAAATCTGCTATAATAATTTATTTAATTATATTTCTTAATTTTTCAGAAGATCTATGGAGACCTGTTCACATCTTCTACATGTTACATCTCTTAGCTTCTAGCCACATTGATCGTTGGGACGGCAGGCTCGTTCACACTCTTTCCGACAAGTAGCTGGTCTGCTTTCTCTCCTTCTCTCACAAGTTCGGAACCCCCTGTACTGCACACTTCATCTACACATCATACACACACACCACGTTCTACAGATCGTCCACCTATGGGGTTCGACTCCTTCAAAAATAAATATATAACAAAAAGATAATTATACAGAAACCTGTCTATTCTAATTACTATTCAATGTATTCAATAAGAACATAATGGTCGTCGTGTCAACTTGGATGAGTCGGATTTGCTATACAAATTGTTGAATCACAGTAAATTCATATTTTCATCAGGATGTTTTTAAAAATGGCATTTCATTTCTCTATAAATTATTTTTCAAAAGGTTTATGCAAACAATTTAAAATGAGGTTTAATAAAACAATATATCATTTTGAAAATTAATATCAGTCACAAAAAAAAAACTTATAATTCGTTTATCTAACATTTATATATTTTTATTCCTAAAAAATACATATATATTTAATTTAATGGATGAAACAATTTAAAACAAATATATATTTTTAAGAGAAAGGGCTATCAACCGGCCTTAAACTTTTATTACTCCTAAAATTGATAGAGAATAAATCAAAATGATTTGTTCTATTACTTTTAATCTAAATTAAAAGATTAAAAGTAATTGAAAAACAATTTAATATCCTGTAATTTCATTGATGTAACCATAAAATTGTGTAGTATATTTAAAAAATACACAGAGTTAGTCAAAATTACCGGAACATCTAACTAATTCACAAACGCTAAAAAAAATTCAAAAATGTATCAAATAAAAATTTCTTGGATACAATCAATTGGTTATATCACCTTGTATATTAAAAATTTTATGGATGATATGAAATATATGTATGTATATATAATTTCATAAACTTGCGAATAATTATATAAATTTATTTAGTGTTGCACTTGAAAAACTTAAAATATTGCATTTAAAAAAAAATAATTAATTGTTAAAGCTTTTACCATTCTTATTTAAATTAATATTGTCTTTCAACATTAAATAATTTGGTAATAAAAATCATAGTATTTTGAATAATTGTTTTTTTAAAGTGCAAAAGAAATTTACAAAACATTTCAAATTATTACATCAATAAGAAGAGATGTCTAAGTCAATATCAAACAGAACGTAAATAATTAATTACATTACAATATAAAAACGTTATTAATGATTGTTTATTCAAACCACACACAGAAATATTTATTATGGCTTTACTGTGATATACAAAAGATAAATAATCTTGGCTCATTCACAAATTAATATTAAGCAACAAAAAAAAAATTAAAAAAATATATTAAACTGTGTTTAGTGGTAGGTAAATGTAGTACCTGGTGTGCAGGGCAGGGTTATAATTTTTTTGAGGACTATATCTGGTCACACGAGTGATACAAAGCGTGCCATACGACACCTACCGATCATCGCCATCTAATCATCAGAAGAAAAAAAAATACATCATCATCACTGTGTGTTAATTTAAAATAAATTTAAATAAATAAAAGAAAACAAATGATATTGCTGAATAAACTTAAATATAAATATATAAAATTATTAACTCGATTGCCGAGTTACATAAAAGGTAAATATTTCATCGTGCGAAAGTACATTTTTATCTCTCTATTAATTAATAAATGAACAAACAAAAAAATAATACGATTCTTTTTTTGTTTGAATTTAAATGGATATTTAAAAATAAAAGAGATTAACACAGAAACATTAAATTGAAACAAAAAATACACACCTTTGCTACGTGCTGTACTTATATATATTTTTTGATTGTACAAATTGTGTTATACTATTAAATGGTTATTGATTTTTAATGAAAATAAACAAAAGTTTACTCTGAGTCTTGAGAAGAGATTGAAGTACATTTGATATCAGTTACCCAGACGTAAATTAATGTGTGTACAGTGTACCAACCGAAAACCGGTTATGGTTAGCGAATCTCCCAAAATTAAAAAAAAAAATAAGTTGATTAAAAAGAAGTTATAAATTAAATGAACGGAAAAAAAAGAGTTATTTTCTTAAGACGTAGAGACTGTGTGAATGTTTTGAAATTCTGTTGTGTGCCAGTGAGTGTTAAATTATACATATATTATATATATTATCTATTAATCTATTAAATTCTGTAAATTTATTCTATAATATATTATATACATATAATATTATGATATAGTTAATTATATAGGAGATATCTGAAGAAAAACAAAAAATATTTGGAAAAAAAAATTATCGGTTTAACTTAAATTAGAAAAATATCAAAAGTTTCATATGACGTCCCTTAACTTTTATACAAAAAATATATAATGAAACTACAGTTGCTTTAAAAGCTTATCAACTATAATGAACCATTTTTCTCTCCCTCCTCCCTTGATCACAAAAAAGGTTTTTATATAATATACATTTTACAATTGTTGATTTCAGGCTTGTCTATTATTAACATTTTAACATTAAGTGTATTAAAGTTTGGGGCAGTTTAAACAAAAATTAAATGAAGTCTTAAAAGGAAATAAACATCACAGGAGATTTGTCAGGATTCCACATACCGATTGTCTAAAGATGGTTTATAACCCTAGTCATTTTCTTTGCTACCTCAAATTTATTATCTAGACTAATTAGTAGCGTAGTCGTAGTTGTACTTTTCTTAAAACTTATGTGTACAATATATTAAGTTTTGATCAGACTGTGGTATGACTAAGCAATAAAATGACATTCTATTTCTAAATAGCTAAGAACAATCCAATTATTAGAAGAGAGTGTGAATCCGTTGACAAATCTTTATGCTGAGTGTATTTTTCTTTTCGTGTATACATGTAAAGTCGGCCAATTTTGTGTCTAAACGTAAACGACTGAATGATTACGTGTTTCGCAGTCTCCAACCGACCGGGGCCCTATTCACGTTGTTATCCTAATTTCCCTGTTATCGCCGGTAAGGTTGGAACTATTGCGAATTTCATGTCCATGGCTATTATAACTGTTAATAAGGAATATAAGAAAAAATAAAACAAAAATCTCCTCTCGGCGTGCGTTCGCCGTCAAAATGGTATGCTGAGTTATTTGTGATAGCTATCCTTGATTTTTAATAGCTTTTGTAACTCAGGCTTGATTCCCATGAAAAGAGAAACACAAAATAAAAAGGGCGGGCATCAAGCACGAGTACACATTTTTTTAATAAATAATAATAATAAAAAAAACTTTAAAATTGTATAAATATATTAAAAAAACTATCTATATGCCTTCATACTTCCTAACATATTATTATGATTATTATATATAATAATGCACTGAAGTATTGGGATGTTAGACTTTTAATACTTTAGTACTATCACTGTGTCACGACAGTGGCCATTTTAATATTAAATATATGTACTGGGAGACACGTCTGCTGCCACAGTATCAACCCGCACACATTTAAACAGCCCTTTTTTAAACATAACGAAAATTACTCAAAACACCAACAAAAATAAACAAACCAACAAAATAAAACACCCTTCAGCTGCGACCAATTAATTCATTTATATCCCCATTTGGCTGGCGTCTTTTAATAAGCGACCGTCCTTCCAGTACAACTAGAATTAGCTGAATGTTTTTAAATAATTGAATATACATTATATACATATTAAACAAAAAAGAGAATAAATGCGTTGATATAATTCATATCAAACGAAATGTGCAATTTTACGGTGGACAAAACTTCTAAAAAAAGTTCTGCATGTTTAAATTTGGCAGTTGTTTATCTGTGATCGCCTTGCGTTTCAGTTTTTACTGTGTTTTACTTCTATCAGGATTTACGAGAACGTTCGTTTCTTACAAAATGTTACAATTCTACAAAAAAATATATACATTTCAATTGTACTACTGGATATTTTCATTTGTGTTCTTATTAAATATACATGAATAAAATATGACTCGTTTTTTTATTTAATTGCCCACACTCCAAATATTTGAAGTAACATATATCAAAAACAATACTATTAAATTAAATTGATTGAATTTTATTGATCATTGCCAGAAATTTTCCTTGTTTAATTTCATTGTAAAAACAATACTATCAAATGTGTTACTAATATTCGCATATGTTACCCGAATATTCGCAGTTATTTAAATTAGAAAAAGTGTATACAAATTTAATCATTTCATTTTCATCTCTTTTATAATGACTTGCACTATACATTTTTTAACAAGATCTTAACTAAAGCTGTATTGATAAGGAATACATGTAAATGTATGTATGTTAAACACTTGTTTACAAATGGCCTTGTGATTATGATTTATTATACAATATCAATGACTTGCATATACAGTGTGTTTCAAAAGTAACGGATAAATTCTATAAAATCGTAAATTTTAGAAAAATGCTCTGACACGTCGATTTTTATTTTTAAAATGCTATTCTAACATATATTTTTCAGCCTCCCACTCCTTTGTCCGTAAGGGGTGGCAACCCCAACTTTAAAAATTCAAATAGTAAAGCACCCCTTGTGATAATGATAGATTTTTTCTTTCCTTTCACTCCTCAATATTTGCAGGTTTATTCAAATTACCTTTACTTTTAAATAACCCCAAAGAAAATAATCTAGTGGGGTTAAATCTGGCGATCTTGCCGGCTATTCAATTCAGTTTTCACTTTATAAGCGGAAAAATGTCATCTACCTAATAAATTCCAATAGAAATAAACAATTATTTTTATAATATTCTTTATGTTGGCTGTGAAGACTTTATTTATTGAAATAATTAATTATTATAAATGACAAATTGCCATCATATTCATCATATCATTCTCAAACGCCTCCAGTTTGAAAAAATGAGAAAGGGTGTGAAGGAATGATTTTAATCAATTGTAAGTTAAAAAATAACACACTTAATTATAATATTCTTCTAAATACTCGGCTTTAACTTTAGAAGACAACAATACAATTTTTCAATTAATCATTTTTCCTTTCCTATTAAATTTTCAATCAGAAATTTATTTGACCAAATAGTAGCATGATGGATACATTACCATTTTTATTAATTAAATATTATTATATATATATATATTATCAAAAAATCTTATACCCTTACGGGTTGGGCATTATTTTTATTAGTATACATAATTAAAAAAAATATTTGTATGATAAAATAACTTTTATCATAAACAATCTTTATGATTCACACGTAAGACTATCGACCCTCTTCTTTAACCCATCGATCTGTTCTTGCAAACTATTCAGCTTTTTATTAACTGCCAACAAAAAACGTCTCTCTTTGCTGGACGTGATGTAAAATTTATGTTGCAGCGTTGATATGAAAATCGGCAGTTGCTTGGCAAGATTGTCGTCTTCTTTTTCTTTATAGGTATACCCATAAGCCACGCATTTCGTTGTTCGGATTATTAAAGATGGAACATCATCACGTCTACCATAGGCCGTCATGTTCCTGCATAACTCTTGAATGAACCAAGAACCCTCTTCCTTGTGTCTGAATGACACTTCACCTGAAATTTTAGTTAGTTAAGAATTCGTATTTGTAAATTAATTTCTAGTAAAATCCATTCATATTACGTTTAAAGTCCGCAATAGATAGTATTTTCATTGTCAAATTTTGATAATCAAATATTCTAAAACGAAAAGGGAAATTTTCATAACTATATTATTATTTTATAATTGTTTAAATTTTACATTAAATTTGTTAAATTTTTAATCGAAAATAATCAATGGCTTAGGAATTTGTTTGCAAACATTTGTTGTAATCCGCGTATAAAATTTGGAAAAGGAACGGGATAGTGGCGACCATTAAGTAATGTGTGAAACGTAAGTACTAACAAATGTGTGACGTCACTTTAAATTTATAGTGAATAGACTGTTAGTACCTTCGATTGTGCTGTATAAAAGTAATACGTCCGCTGGGATGTCGTCTGTAATAGTTTTTTCCGAGACTAGTTTTCTAGTATCGTGATAACTTTTACTTTCAACCGCGTCTATTTGTTTGGTGACTTCATGTGCTTTGCATGCCTGTAATAATAATTTATTAAACAAAGAAAACTTTAAAAACTAATTCTTCTTGAAGTATATTATATAGAGTTGTATATTATAAAATGAATATCAATTACTTTCTCAACATTTTTGCTTATTATATGCAAAATTGAATAGAAATTAGTATTTAAATTCATATTAAAGATCAATTTCAGTTATATTATAAAAAAAATAAATTATTTATTTTTATTATTTATTTATATAAAAAAATAAAATTGAATGAGAACCGTTGTCAATATTCAAGCAAAAATCGGACAAACAAAGTTGTAAGTTGTCTTACAATTTTGTTTGTCCGCATTTTATAAAGGCCGTTTCATAACTGATCTGAAAATTTTTAAATCCGTTGCATTAAAACAATTGATTAATATTAAATAAACAATTTAAAGAAAAACTGAATTAAATTTTACATATAAAACTTACTTGGAACAAGAAAAATTTTGGTTTGCCTTTAAAGTAATCGCAGTCACAAAATGGTCTGTAAATTTCCTCGACTCTCATTTGCCCGTCGGTTGTTTCAAGTGTATTCTCTGGACCGCCATGTGTTAAAAATACGCATATCAGACGATTCATGTTTTCCATTGACTTCATATTACATACTGTTAATTTAACATGAAAAGATAAAACTATTTTAAACACATACATTAACATCACCACACACTACCGATTATTTTCAGTAAATAAAATAAAACCAAATACAAAGATTTTTTGGTGAGTTTTCATAATTTTATTGAGCAACAATTGTTGTCCAAAATAAAATATACTGGAGCTCAAAAGTAATGCAATAAAATAAAAAAAATAAGGGATAAGTTGTTTTGAATTAAACTTGTAAATTAAATTTACTTGGTTTTGTTTTACTAATGTTTAATTTTAACTTCAACTAGTTTCGGCTTAATGCTATTATCAAGAGAAACCTCTCTCAATCACTGAATTAGACCAACACATTATTGAATTTTTATTACTATTTTTTATTCAACCTGCACTAATTTAACTGTTTATTCTTATTAAAATAAATGTAATACAAAAATATCAGATAGATGGCGCAATGAACAGTAATATTAGATATCGGCCTCGAGCAAGTCAAATAATTCGAGAAATATACATCCAATCGACACACAAAAAGTACGTATTCAATATTTTTCACAAATCTATCGAATTACGTGAAACACGCGTCTTCACCTATACTGGGCGAGGTGTAAGGCTACATTGATATTTTAAATTGAAACCCCTGATTTTCTTTGCAAATTCAGATTCTACGACTCTACGTACAGGGCAATATTTTATGCTTATATTTGTTTGTTTTTCAATTGCATATTTCTCAAATTATTTATCTGTTCTGAGACTTTCTATACCAATAGCGCAAAACCGATTTTTTTAAATTTTTGTATGGTATTACTGAACCGATTTTAATAAACCTAGTGATTACCTGGTAATTATAAAAGATACCTAAATAATGAATAAAATATAACTGCGGTATTGAAGAGGATATCTGGAATGCAGGACCCTGCATATTTTTTTTTTAATTTTAAGTTCGAAAGAGAACAACTAGTTAATTATATTAATGTAGATTTGTAAATAATAATAGTATTTTGAAAAATATTATTGTCTTCCTACATTAATTGCCGCTATTAATAATTAATACTAACTGTTTTCTATTGCCTTTTTCACTTCTCTCCTTGATAAATCGTGAAATATAAACCTCTCCTGTATATTGTACTTAAGCCTGCCGAGGGTAAGAATTAACTCTTTCACATCTTTCTCGGAACCCTCTCGCTTTTCGAATCTTTCAAAATTTACTTGATTGAATATGACAACCAATCCGGGCTCTGTGCCATAAATCGGATACTCCAGCGGATCCCGTTCGGCTTTAGGATCTTCGAAAAATTTCTCTAGAAAACAAAGAACGATTACCCTGAATTTATGTATTAATAATTTTTGAACACATACGTCTGTCCTCGGCGATGTCGTAGGTTTTGTCTATGACTTTTCCATAATCGACCCGTCTGTGTTTGGCCAATTGTTTTTCTTCGGAAATGGCCATACGGGCGACATCTGGTCTAACTTTTCCTTCGTCCATGGTTTATTGTGCTACTAAATCTGATTATAGGTTTTCTATTATTTCATGTGGCGATTGCGATAAGATATCATCGGTTCGATAAGGATGACTAATGGATCAATACATCCACTTGACTTTTTTGTAGTTATTTTTTGCTATAATAATACTGATATTTTAATAACGAAATCAATTGAATTTCACATCTAAGATATCAGATTGATTAAATGTTGGCTGGATATAAAATCACTCGTCTTTTATTCGAATTTTACAATCAATAAAACTGAATTAATCTATTTAAAAACAATTCTCTCATATTTAACCAGACGTTTTCATAACGATTATTAAAGTAAATTATTATTATTTGTTAAAATTGTTATTTAACACTACATATGCCAAATTTTTGTTTTAAATATTAAAAATAAGAAAAAGGAAATTAAAAATCTAAAATCGAGATGAGAATATTATTTTTTTTAGATTCGACTTGATGTGATTTTCAAGTATCGACATGTTATGGTTGCACTTTATTGTATAAAAACTTAAGTGTGATTTTTTACTGACAACTCACACTTAACTGTAAACACAAATATACAGTGGTTGCAGAATTTTATGGTTTTCTGAGGTTTTTGGAAAATGTCTAACTGCAGAGGGTTCCTTTTTTCACCAGCCTGGGTTACTTTTTTAAGAAACAATTGATACATTTAAATTTGTAGATTATTAAATCTGAGACTAAAAAGTTTACAAAGAAGGATGTTATGGTTAACGCGATCAAACGCCTTAAACAGATCAGTATACATCTCATCAAGTTGATAACCCTTTTCAAGAGCGTTTAATAAATAATGTTGGTATGTCAGTAGACTTTCCCTCAAGAAAGCCATGCTGTTCCATACAAATTGTGCGCTTGAATACCCACATGATCTGTCTAGAAACTAACTCATCTAAAATCTTTGGTATAGTAGACTGGATTGTAATACCCCTATAATTTTGTATGTAATCTCTCTCACCATCCTTACGTAGAGGGTTAATGAACGATTTTTTCCAAATATTAGGAACGATACCACTACATAAAGATCGATTGAAAAAAATATGAATGGGTGTGGTGAGAGTAAAAACGCATCTTTTTAAAAGGTATGGGGGTAAAACATCAGGTCCTGAAGTGACAGTATCACGTAGAACACTCATGCAATTAAATAGCTCACTAGTACTAACTGACAACGATTTAATAAACTAGTCCTGAATTTTAATAAACTGATCCTGAATATTCTACTTTGTTAGTGGGTGATGTATCCTTGGAAAATACAGTTGAAAAATATTTAGCAAATAAATTAACTGTTTTCTTGCCATTATTACTAATTAAGTCTGATCTAATAATGCGACATTTTTGAAAATCACTTAATTGATGATGAAATTTGCTTTAGTTTTTCGATAAGTGAAAAAATAGAAGACAAAAATTAAGATTGTATTGAGCTCCAATACATTTTATATTTAGAAATTGTTTTTATATAATTGCAATGCAAATTTCGTTACACACAAAATTCATTAAAAAAGGATTTATTCACATGGTCACAGTTATTAAAATAAATTCAATAAAAATAATTTAAAACTAATTAATGAATTATTCCTTCTTTACATAATTTGGAATAAAAAATTGTTGCATTACACAATATGTTATTGTTATGCAACAGCAAGTGTCCATTATTGAACATTTGTTTTAAAGTACTCATGTAACTTAAAGAGGGAATAATTTATTAATATTTTCAAATTCGTTTTATTTACTTAAAATAAAACACTTAATGATTTTTAACAATTTTTTGTGTATTTCACGACAATTGTTTCGCAACGTTGTTGCTTCCTCAGGTGAAGAACTTATAATTTTTATTTAATTTATTTCTATTTAATCATGTACAGCGTCAAACATGAGGAAAAAAATTAATAAAAATGTTTATTTTCGAACGTTCATTAACACAATGTATTTAAGATAACATTATCAATGTACATAGATAAGTTTAACAAAGGATATTTATTAAAAAACTACAGATTAGTAATAATAATTTCAATACAATAAATGGAATTTTACGTTATAGCCATGTACAAATTATAATAATATGTTATTAGAATTAACATTAAATAAAAAAAATCTGAAAATGATCAATAAAAATTCCTTCCTCGTCGCTGTAGATTCGTTGAATTTGATTGAATAATTAAATTTTAGTTTAATATTTTTCTTTCCCGAAACCAAAATATCACTCCCAAACGTAAACGTTTCACCATCACCATTCATGATTTCATTTCATGACTTTAGTGATCACGATGAGTAAATTCAATTTACAAGACAATGGACGACATTAGCGATCAAAACCTTTTTGACACAGCAACTGACAAGGACAGACGCCTACAAAATCAGGCGGAAAGACCAACGGTCGATAGCCAATTGGCAGAAGAATTTATTTTTATGTTAGTTATTTATTGTATTTTTTTATTATTATTACTTTGTTAAAAAATAATCTGCCAATAAAGATTTATATATATATTTTTTCTTTATTTAAGTTTAATTTAAATAACTGCTAAAATTTAAATTATCTCCATTTCTATTATTATGTTTTGTTCCATCTTAATTCTATATTAATCTCATTTTTCAGAAGCAATTTGAAATATTTTTTTATATAAATTAATTTTAATAATTGAATTAGTGAATATTTATTTAATCATGTTATATTTGTATTATATCCTTATGCTAATTTTGAAAACAAGTTATAAATCATCTTGTATTACGGGTACCAAGGTTGTTTGCCCTTAGAATCAGCCCTAGGCCTGTAAGATGGTGAAAGGGGCGTCACTGTTGAATTTCTCCTTCGCGTAGAACTTCGCGGACTCATATTCTGCAAAGACGTTGCTCTTGTAATTGAATCGACGCTTCTGGTCTTTTTCAAATTGACGTTATTTAGATTCGTAATAGTGTCTTCAACAGTCACCTCCATGTTTTCGATTTTCTTCATAATTTCGAAGCTGTATTCTCGCGTTGGGTTCGACGTGAAATAAAACTTCTTCGTTAGGGTTGATATAATGCGCGGCACTTTTCTGTCATATGTGTTATCTAGGAGGGTTATCATGCTGATTATATCATCCCTGAGTCCGTTTTCCTTTATTTTCTCGCTTATTGCTTTGATAAATTTTCCGGAATCAGTATCTAGAACATAATATAATTTTCTATTTATTAAATATGTATCCATAATTAAACGTAAATAACACAAGAATGTTTGATTAAAAAAAGAAAAAAACTTATTTATTTACAAGTTGTCTAATAACGCTTACTACACAAAATTGTATTAATAAATAACTTACGGCTCAGATTTTTGTACGTGATGAATAAATCAGCTTCTAAAGGAAACGACAATTTACAATCACCTATAAACATGGTATCCGTAGCAAGTCCAGTCTGAGGTGCAGTCGCCTTTTATAAAGAAAAAACAAATGTAATTTAATATTTGACTTTATCAGATTCCATAATATATCAAATTTTCGTAAATCACACACATATTTGTCATTATATTTTGTTAATTTGTTTTATCTCTACTAATTAACTGACATGACCACGAGCAAACTTTAACACATTCATTATTTCTTTCCGTTATATTTTTTTTTATAATTTCATATATATATTGTTATCATCTCTAAAATGTTGGTATTTAAGCAGTTTGTTGCACATTTTCAATTTTATTAGAATATGATGCGCTTTTGAGTATTCGAGATGAAATGAAAGCAAAGTATAATTAGAGAATTATTTATGACTGATTAAGTTGAGTTGTATTTCGGAAGATAAAACCTAGAAAACGGTTGGTAGGTCAGACAATATGATCAATATGTATTTTAAAGGTCAAATGTTATAAAATAAAATACCTAAATCTTTAAATTGCAACACTATCTTAAGGATAGATCCGTTTATTGAATATTCAAATATAACGCTAGAATTCTTCTGTTAGTAGTGAGAGGCAAATTATTTGCACAACACCACGCATGTGTTGGATTTATGTTGTTTTGTAATGATCGACAATCACCGATTATTTTAATCGGCTTTATAATTTTGAGAGTAGTAGACAGCAATAGACAATACTTTGAACCATAAGTGTGTAATTATAATAATAAGTGTGTGTTTTTTACAATCTTTTTAAGGAAATAAACGGCGGAAGCAAACTTGTAGACCTACTGATTCCGCAGATATAGCCGGTCACCTTTCTTATTTACAAGAACAAATAAAGCAACTATTACGTTTAATTTTTTTATAATTAAATTTCAAGATCACCCTTCAAGTTCTATGTTATAATTGGTTTCATTTTGGAGACTTTGAATATATAGTTTTTAAATTCTATGAAATTTAAAATTATTGAATTTACAGAAACAAAAAAAAAACAATATCCATTGAAAATAATTTTAAGTTGAGGCAACAACATTATATTCGCCTATAATGACTAAAACTCAACCTTCATCCGAATCAACATCTGGTGAATATTATTTTCTATCAAACTATTTTCATTCTATTTATAACAATATAATAGTTGTATTTATTTCTATACAATTTACAGTGTTTGCATACAATTTCATACAATGTTAGTATAGAATTATTTGACTTACCTGGATTATGAATATTTTTGGTTTTTTTCTCAAAGATTGAACGCAAACAAACTTCCCCCAAATTGACTCAATATTTATCGGGTCCCCCTCGTCATCCGCAAAAACTACTCCCAGCTCACTCGTCATCTTACATTTCCCCATCATTACCAAAATGAAACATGATTTATCATCATAGCTTATCTTTGAAACTGAAAAATATAAAAAAATAAATTATTTACTACATATATTAGATACTTTCTTCTCATTTATCACCTGCTAAAACATATTTAATATGAAATTGATTTAGGAATATATATATAACACATCGGTTTGTTTTACTTGTTTAAACAAATAAAACAAATCCATGTATTTTGTTTTGCTTGTTTAAAAAAGTAAAACAAATATACATATTTTAATATCCATAAATCAATTTACTGTGATTACATTAACATTTTTTATGAAAAGAATTATATATAATGAGGATTTAATTTCATTGAACATATATGTTAGTTATGATCAATTAAAAAAAACGTAATATAAAACAGTATTCATTCACTTGGTCACAGTTATTTAAATATAAAAATGATTTGAAAATAATTAATAAATTACGTTCTTACGTAACGTAAGTCAAAAGTTACAGAGCTAAATGTGGAAATAATTTATTAATTATTTTCAAATCATTTTTATTTAATATAAAATTCGTTTTCAACATTCCCACTAAATAAAATGTTCACAAATAACGTTGCATCAACATTAAAAACAACATTAAACGTTAATGTAACATTGGTGCAACATTTTTATGTCCTTTTTGCTCAGTGGGTTGTATTGTAACCAGATGAAAGAATGTGTAACAAAGAAAAAAAAAACAATTGTATTATATTGATATACATCAGAAACTATTATCAAAAAATAATAAATATATTTGTGATTGATTATACTCAAAGGCCGATACAATGTATAATAAAATAAAATCTCCAAAGCATATGATCAGAAGTTTTTTAATCACAAAACGTATATGAAGCCTCGCTTATTTTTTAAGATAATTCCTATACAACTCACGTTTAGTTAAATCGCGTTTGATATTGTTGCTATTGTCCATCGGATATTCAATGGTATCGATTTTTGGACTGCATGATTTCAAGCTGCTCGTCAACTGCTTGCAATACTGTTTGTCCTTTTCGCCTCTGAATATATGCACCGAAAAGGGTTTATCTATTTTATACTCATCTGGCAGTAATTCGGTTTGGCTAACCTCCTTCATTTTGTCACTGTATTATTTGACGCACTCAGCGTAGTGTGTGGATGATAATTTCGGTTTAAATTCAATTGGTATCATAGATAGATATTGATAAGGTACAATCAAAATCGTTATCATAAAATGTGGGAATTAATATTTTTATTAGCCTTCGCAAACACGGATAGAGATAATGTCTACCGTTTTTTATGTTAATAATGTAATATTTTTAGGGCTAAACTTAACTTGCGTTAACAAAAAAAAGCTTTGTCAATTTTTAAATTTATTGATTTACAATTAAATAAAAAATCTATTTTAAGAAATACACAAAAAAGATAAAATTGCCTAAATGATTTTTGGTATTGTTGGCCTGATGTAAATGAAAAAGTGCATCCAAGGTTGTGGAGTTAATTTGAAGACATACATTCAGACTGGAGTCGGAAGTAGGGACGAATTAAAGCGAACTGAATATTGCTGCCACAATGTGAATATTTTTAATGGATAATGGATTTGCGTCTAGTTAAACTCTACAAGCTAAATATGCTCCCTAAAGATTATATTAAATTAATAATGACAAGGCATTTCAGAAATATACATTCAACTAAATATAACCAATTTTAACAAAGGATTTAATGTTATTGAAACAACTGTGATAAATAGTGTATTCAATGTTTAATTTATTGTAGAGATGGGCAAAGTCGATCTTTTCGATCTTTTTTGTCACTGTAAAATGAAGTTTATGGCAATTTTCTTCGTATTATTTATAATATTAATATAGGAAAGTTTTACCTATTGATTAATAAACTTAATTTTATTGTTATTTGATAACTTTGGCTACTTAAAATTGGTTATTCAGAATTACTCGATTATTAAATTCACTCGATTTTGCCCAACACTAATTTATTGATTACCTGATAAATAACAAGATATAAAAATAGTGCAATTTTTTTTTATAAAACTACAACTGGTAAGTTATTATTTGTAGTTTAAAATACGTTTGCTTATTAATATCTATGAATTGTATATTTTTAAAGAATATACATAATTTAAAATTATGGACCAATCGAGCAATAATTAATTATTAATAAATAAAATTTATTTCCCACATTCTCAAAATATGTTTTCGGTCTATAAAACTTCATTTTTTATTATATAGTTTATGCTTTTTACAATATTTTCTATAAGAAAAAAATGTATTTAACATAGACGTTTTTGAAGTAATATTTATTTCCATATTTTTCTAGATTCTTTAAAGAAAGAA
The DNA here is from genome assembly GCA_963082785.1 of Philonthus spinipes. NCBI lineage: Eukaryota > Metazoa > Arthropoda > Insecta > Coleoptera > Staphylinidae > Philonthus > Philonthus spinipes. The sequence continues at coordinate 37,136,836 of OY720300.1, forward strand.
GTTCATAAAATTATCCAGCTGAGAGATATTAATTAATTCAAATTATAACTGTTGTTAATATATTTTAATTAATATATGAATGTAATAACAGGTTAAAGGTTACTTTTATAAGTTTAATATATTTTGCTTAAAAATATTGTTGTTTTTATATGTTATTTTTTCAGATAATTTTATTAATTGTATTTGCTTATTTGCATGATCTACTGGTATTTTTTTTCTGTAAAATAGCACATTTATAAAAAAAATATATCAATAATTTGAAGTAAAATAGTCAACAAAAAATTATTAATAGAAAAATGTTCAAAAGTCCCGCCATTAGTTATATAATAGTGTGTATATGAACCTAACCCCAAAAACCTTATAAAGGTTTGAAACTTGGGAAATAGTTGTCCACTTGAGCACTGCATGGCGTTGCGCGCGTGGATCTGGCCCTTCTATTTTTATCTCTATGGTAATAATAGATGTTGATTTTGCTAGACATGTGATATATGATATGTGTAGTTATCTAATATATTAATTGTTCAATCATGATTTTTGTATATTATTATGAATTAACAATAGACACAAAATATGATAAATAATAATGATATATTTCAGTTTAAAAAAGAAGGTTGGCAGCAATGTCGAGTTACATAAATCAAAAGCATGCGTACAACGAGAACGACGTTCCGCATAAATCTAACCTGAAAATTCACGGTGATCTTTTTGTAAATAATTTATCTGATTAATAGCGAAAATACATAATAGAAAAAAGAAATGGATTCACTGTCGGGTGCACAGAAAGATGAATTGATGGACCAAGTCAAACAGCAGATCGCTGTGGCGAACGCTCAGGAACTGTTAACCGTAAGTGTGGGTAAAGAGTGTCCCATTTTTTACTTAAAATGTTGCTTTTGTTTGCAGAAAATGACCGAAAAGTGTTTCAAAAAATGTATATACAAACCGGGAACGTCGCTGGACAGTTCGGAACAAGTGAGTTGCCCGCCGATGTTTATAACCTCTTAATCACATTATTTGATGCAGTAAAATATAACAGAGTCTGTATTACTGAAATTGATCGTACGCGACTGTCAAATTCACATGTGAATTCCTCTCTAAACAACAGATTTCGTACGATCAATTTCAGGAGTACGAAACAAGGGCTATTCCATATGAAAGAAAACATGTTTAATTTAAAATATTCGTTATTTTAAACCTCGCAATTGACATGTCATTTACAAAAGTTTCTTTGACTGTTGATAAAGAATAACATATATTTAAATTTAATGTATAGAATATCATTAATTACTACAATGCTTGCTGCATTGTTCAACACGATCTTTAAGACTAGAGTTGATTTTAAAACTTAAAAAAAAATCATCTTCACATATAATTAGAATTACAAATGAAAATGGATTAATACTATTTTCGTAAAACTGTATTCTTCTTCAGACAATTAAAACCATTCATTTTATTTTAATATTATTCGAGATACAATCTAAGATCGCTGCTCTAAAATGGCAACATTTCAGGGGGTCGGATAATATTTAACATTGGAAAACAAAGCAATGGTTGTCCACTTGAGCACTGGAAGCACTCTAGAAAATTTCAAATATTTAAAATTTCACTTTGCACTAAGATTTATCAATAATCCAGATTATAAGTTGTATAGTTAGGGGACCTCAAAAACTGTATAAAGGAAATAGTTAGCCACTTGAGCAATTCATAGCGTTGCGGATGTTTTCCGTCAATCTGGCTCTCTTGTACTCTATGTAAAATTCCGAACATGTTTCTCTGTGTGTCTTTTTATGTCAATTTGATTATTGGTTATACGATTCTTTATTTCAACTTTAATTTATTTAAATAAATAATATTTTATTTAATTAAATATCTTTACAGAAATGCATTGCTATGTGCATGGATAGATATATGGATTCGTGGAACTTGGTGTCAAGGACGTACAGCCAACGGTTGCAGAGGGAAAGATCGAATATGTAATAGACAATGTATTTTCTTTTTTTAATTCGTGTGTAGACTAAAAGATAGTATGCGAGGGTTCCTTGATGTCGAGAACGAGACTATGATGTGCATTTATTTTTAACTGCCGGTCGGAACATTTATTCCAGTGCGCATGTCAAATCGGGGCCGGGTCTCTCTGCCACTTGCCGCGGCCTCATTTGTAGTCTTTGTTAAATATATTTGTTCTATATTGTCGTACTTTTGTTTTTTTTTTCTATTCTTTCATATACAAAAAAAATGGTGTTGTGTCCATCATGGTACTTTCCCCTCTAAATTCAGTAAAATGAGTTTTTAAATAAACATTTAATAGTTAATACAAAGTTGTTAAATGAATATTTGAATTGTTGCCATTTAAAGTCAAATATTTAGAAGTTATTTTGTTATTCCTTACCTAACAATCACACACTATATAAATTTTTTAGAACATTTGTTTTAATACGACGGCATTTTGACGTTTTATTTGACAGAAAAATGTTTATTTCAATAATTAAACATAGGATTATTAAAATAATTGTTTATTTCTACGAGAATTTATCAAGTAAACTTCCGCTTATAAAACAAAAACTGAAGTTAAAATGATAAAAAAATTTAAACAAAAAATATTTATTCCAAGATCTACAACTTTTATTTAAAACATCTATCTATCCGAATTAAAAATCTCTTAAAGTTGCACTTAATGAGTTTTGATTCTAATCAAAAGCTTTTCAGTTCATTCCACTGTAATAAGAAGCTTAGATATAACGTTTAGGCGCTATCGCGGAAACACAGACATTTTTCAGAACTCGATGGAATAGACTCAGGGGACCTCATAACGTGCATATTCGTTGAAATTGGTGATTCGAAAATTTTTACGATTACAATACTTTCCCTTGGACAGGGATCCCAGGAAAGTAAAAAGAGTGTACAAAAAAATAAAGACTTTCAGGATTTAGCCCCTTGTCCTGTGGTGAACCACCCTTGCGTGCAATCCATATCAAATTTCAAGAATATGAAAATAATAGAATAAAAAATAACAAATTTGTGTAAGTAAATAAAAACGATCCATTTTTATTGTTGATCCATGAATTCTTCCCTCCCTTACAAGGACATAAAAAAGACAATTTAAAAAATATACATATATTTAAATAATAATAATAAAAACAATGTTTGAGTTGACAACTTTGAATTACATTAATAAATAATTAAAATCACACGTTTCATTAAGGCACTGTAGATAGTATCTTTTTTTTTAAGTACATGGCTACCTATGTTGAGTGAATTTAAGTACTCTAGGTGTAATAAATAGCTTGGAAATTAATTACCATTTCCGCGTTTCATAATACTTTTTAAACGAATTTGTGGGACAATATATTGATTTGTGTATGAATAAAACAAAAAATACATTAAGACTTTCACTAAAGTTGAGTATTACAGTTAAATAATTTTTTGAAATGAAAGTAATGGCGCACTTGCATGAAATAAAAAAAAACATAAATTTATTTAGTTTTTTTTTTGTGCAAAATATTCTTGATTCGAGCTTTGCTGTGATGCATCAGCAAATACAAACAGGAAGTTACTTGAAGTTAGTGTAAATTGAACTTATTATTAATTTGTTGGGTGTAAATAAGGCTGTAGTACGGTATGATATCGGAGAGTGTTTTCAGGACAATTTTAATTTTTTGTAATTTAAATTGTATATATGTAATGAACAAAATAAGATGTTAGGCCTTTAATTTTGAATACAGGGTGACCCATAAATGTTGGGAAATAGATTAACCTCAGGTTCCTGGAACCAAAATATGATCCAGCTGAATTTATTTTTATAAAGCTGAAATTCATCTTCAACCTTAAACAAAATATTATTTATTTTTTTTATAACAATTAAATGCTTTATTCCATTAAAAATTTACTATGGTTTAATATGATAATATATATTTTTTAATTCAATTGTGTATCCAAATTAAAAGATATTTAAATATTTATGTAATGTATACTAAACTTAATGTTTAAGTTTAGCGGTTAATTTTTGTATAGATTCGTACAGTTGAATCATTATATTTTTGACCTAGGAATTTGGGGTTAAGCTACTTCCCCACGTTAATGGGACGCCCTTATATAGGGCGCGTTCGAGGAAATTTTAGACATGCTGCGCAAGGCGCTTGCTGTTCCCTGGACGAACAAATTGTAGTTGTCTGTATTGAAGATATGGCAGTTTTGTTTACAGCTGCACGGCTTGAAAAGCCATCCAGCAGAAAAAATATATGCTATACCGCTTGATAAAGCACTACAGCACCACACTTAATGGTACCGTTCAGCGACACAGCTATAGTTTTTTCAAAATGAAAGGAACAAATTCATTTAAACCACTATTGATTATTTTCTGGAAAATATTTTGTATACAGAATGTCCGACATAATGCTGATAGGAATCTAAAATTCGAATTATAAGATGTTCCACTTAAAAAAAGATAACTTTGTATTGGCATTAATTTATGGCACACCCTGCATATAAAATGTTTAGTGAAAGAGATGCATAGTTAAAAATACATATTTGAAAAGTAAAGCATATTAGAGAAGTCCTATTGTGTAACAACTGAAATGGAATAAAACTGACTGTGCCACTGTTAATAATAAGAAGCAAATTACGATTTTTAAAATATTTCAAGTGATTTTTTTAAAGACCAACTTGTCAATCACTGAAAACACTTAATTTTTTGAAATAAAAACAATATCAAATAAATAAATGGCACTTAAGAATTATTTGAATTTAAAATATCATCTACATTCGAATTCAACTCGAAATCCTCACTGATAACACTCGAAACAACACTGTCTTGTTCCTTAACCGACCCTTCATTTAATTCCACAAAACCCTTCACTCGTCTACTGTTCATCCCACTTTTATCACTCTTCACATCAACCTCACTGCCCGACATGAAATCCTCTTCATAATTATCGAGTAAATCACTCTCGAGAAGTTTATCAAATTCCTTATCACGATCTTTCATTTCACTGCTTCGATTCTGTAATGGAGGAAAGTAATTGAGACCCTTTAATTTCTCCTGCTTCTGAGGCGATACTTTCTTGCCTTCTTTCAAAATCGGCGGAGAAAAGTCGTTTATTGAAACATCCAGCAGGCTTTTCGGTGTGTCCCCTTGTGAATTATTCCCTGTGCTTTTAACACTCTTATCCAAATCAATTAAGCAATTCTCCTTAACACTCTCATCCTCCACAATAGAACTAGTCCCTTCATAAGTATCCTCAACTGACCTGGGCGTATCAGCTTTTCCCCCATCATTCGTATCAATTGTCGGCGAGCTGAGATCGAAGGTTTCATTCATGGCATTCGAGGTGGAGTTGTTTTTGTGGTTTTTCACTTCATCACAATTGCCATTCAAGGTTTTGTTATTGTTGCTCGGTTTGTAACCCTGAGTTATTTTGATTAGCTGCAAGAGGAGTGGGACGGCTTCGTTTACCTCGAGTCGTAAATCTTGCGTTAGCTTAGTTCTGCCTTCGTAGAAATATTCCGAGCCCAAATAGGTTTCTGGATCATAAACAGATATTGTGAAGTCCAAGTTGTAGAATTCCAGGAATTCCCTTACAAGGCAAAACATCAACTTGCCTTCTGGTGTAGATATATGTTGTTTCATTTTTGTGTTTAATAACGGTTGTTTCTTTTGGATCTGTTTTAAAAAGAAAGAAAAAACAATTATAAATTAGTACACAATGATTTTTATACAAGGTAAGGAAATTTCTTTTTGTATCAAAATGCTGAATTCATCAAAATTACTTATTTTTCTTTACAAAATACTCTATGTATGTGAAGTTGCCAATGAATCCAGTAATGAACCTCCACATTAAGTAAATTAAATAAAAATGATTTGAAAATTATAAATTATTCACACATTTCAGTACATACCAATTCATCTTCATCCAAAGCCAGAAATACACATGCACGTAGTTGAGCCTATAAATATTTTAAAATAATTACTAACTTTAAATTAGTAAATCCACAAAATTATACAAATTTATATCATATATTAAAAACATTTCTTACTGTGGTACGACTTATACACAATACTTAAGAGGGATTGTCGCAGATCCTGAAGCCAAAAAAACAAATACCTGATTGTCTACAATGTTTATTAACAAAAATAATGAGATGCGTTTTTTTAGTGCATAATCTTATAACCTTTTACTTTAGACAATTTTAATCATTGTTTTAGATTCTATTATAAAATTTGATGAATATAATGAACAGATCACGTTTTTTATCGCACAATCAATAAGCAAATGCGCTCGATTTGTTTATTTTATTAATGGCATCCTACATTTAAAAAAATGAATTTACACCACTTTTATAACTAACACATTTAACATTATTTTCAAACACCCTGTATGAATAGAACAGTATTTTCTTAGTATGCATTTAAAATTATTTTCTTCTATCTCAAAAATAAACTGTATTTTTTTTGAAAATATTTTGTAAACAGTCTTTAATCAACAAAATTTTTACAAATCAATTCAAAATCATTGACACATATCCAACAGGATTTGTTTTTACTAAATATTAATATTAAAAACATTTACCATCCTAGCAATAAACAAATCAGAAAATATATTACCCTAATCTTTGCCAGTGATCCATTATTTTCAAGGGCCTGAGACAGCAAATCCCTCAATTCGGTGTCTTCTTCAGCGGACATCTTTCGTTTGAGGTTAGGTGACAGGAACCAGTTACACCCTGAATTTCACAACGGGAATTATTCGAATTCGCTTACGAACGGCGACTTTAACACTGGCAGACTTGCTTCGGCAGAAACAAGTATCAATAATTTGATAAAACGCAATTATGTATAAACAAATTAAAATTCTTGGGATGCTACAGTGTTGCCAATCTTAAGATTTTAAAATTTACGCGCAATGAAGGTTTGTTGTTATAAACTTTGCTTCAATTGAAATTAATTACATGTAGTACTTAGTTTATAATAATACTGATAAGTATTATGGATTTATTACATACGAAAACAAGTGTATTATAATAAAGAATTGGCATTATATATAAAATTCAGTTATTATGTATCTATGTAAATACAACCCTAGCGCCACATGTAATACAAGTAAGAACTAGGAAGCAGTAAATTGCAGATCTACGTGACATTTATGATAATAATAATAGATTAATATAAATCTATATTATTAATTCAAATTCAATAAACTTGAAAATATAAAAACAGCACCGGGAAAATGTTTTAGTAATATATTAAAAACTAATTAGAAGAATGGTGTAAAAGCCTATTTTAACACCATGTGCTATCTGAATTATTTGTAATATATACATAAATATAATAACATATATATATATATTTATCTTACCAATAAAAAAATCTGTTTAAAAGCGAATTCTTAAAAATATTAATCAATAACAAAATCTACGTTATGTTGTTTGACCCTTAAAAACAGCATAATGTAGATTCACGAGTGTTCCAATAACGTGGATTTTTATTCCAGCCTTCCCAGAAAAGCTGGAGTTACGAACAAATCACACATAATCTCGAGCCCATTTTAGGAATCGTTAAACAGTTTATGACTTTTGGTAATTTTGCAGAAAATAAAAATTGCAATTTTCTTCAATCACGAAAAAATAATCAGAAATCGATGCACATCAGCCTTATTTTTGCTCCCTGATTATTTCTGTAAAGTTCAATTTTTACGAAATTAACTGAGAAAGAAAGCTCAAATAAAAAAAAGTATACGTATGCCGAAAATTTTCGGAATAGAGTATGTATTTATAAAGGTAGGCCTATCGCTCGGCTCGTAATGTTATTCGGTCTCCGAGGAAAAAAAGCACGATGGACACCGCTGACGTCATAGATTCCCGCTTTTATTCATTTTGTTAGTTATGTTTATAGCTTTATTATTTGTATTCTTGAATTTCGTGATTGTTTCTGTGTTTTTTAGTGAGCTTTGGGCATTTTATTAAACTAAAAATTGCAAAGGTAAATGAAGTTAATGTTATTATACAAATATTTAAATCTTTTTTTATGAATTTACAACAATTAATTCAGTGTTTCAAGAATTAAAGTAAAATAAAATTTTAAAAAAGAAACGCTTTATAATTTAGTACTAAAATGATCACCAATGATTCCCATTGAGCAAGGAAACATTTCACATGTTATATTAATATTCCCACGGATACTAAAATAAAATATTGTATTAAATTCATTACGGCAATATTGTAGTAATGTTACTAATATTGTATGAATGTTTCTTTCTGTAATGTTGATGTATTCTTATTAGATTAATGTTACAAATAAAATATAGATGTAACGTTGCATAAATATTAAAAATAATAATATTACATGTTTAACATTATATAATTATTGAAAATGTAAAATTAAAACAATACTGCATTATTTATATTGCATAAATATTAAAAATAATAATGTTGCATGTTTAACATTATATAATTGTTGAAAATGTAAAGTTAATACAATATTGTACTATTTATATTGCGTAAATATTAAAAATTGTAATATTGCATGTTTAACATTATGTAATTGTTGAGAAATTTAATTTAATACAAATTTGTATTTTTTTTACATTTCACCAAAGAGGATAATATACTTTTAAACTTTGTAATTATAATAATTATAAACATTATATTAAAATTGTTTCAGAAATGTTTTCTCAATACTTACTTAAATTATGTATATCGGGTTGCATACAATACGTATTTGCACATATAGATATAGTACATAAACATTACATACTACTATATTTTTCGGGCAATATTACCATGAAATATTGCCGCAGGCGGACATTCAACGATTCTGCAACATTAAAGCAACCTAAAACGCAACATTACACGTTGGGCTGTAACATTAATGCAATATGTTATGCAATGTTTTGTTGCTCAGTGGGATCAATCAAAAATAAACGTGCGACTTGTATGAAAGTAAATCTTTTTTGGCACGGCTTTTCAAGAAGGTCAAGTACGCACAAATTACACAACAATCTTAGATATAAACAAACAAAATCCCAAGAAAACAATCATCACCCATTTGACAAATAATTCGCGTAAACGTTTCATATGATTACGTTTGATACTGATAAGACAGCAGCAGCGTCTTAATAGATTACGAAATTTTTGAAAAGAAGCCAAGAATTTTTTAGTCAGACGGAAGCTTCGCCGAAATAGTAATTTATGTTCGAGATGGCGCCACGTTTTGTTTTCCATTTTGGTATTTCGATGTGATATAATGACGATTAATTTAAAAATAAATACAAACAATAATTATCATTTAATTGTGACTCATTTTTTTGTTCACATGATAGGATATTCTAATAATAATCGGTGAATGGAAAATCTTGTTATGCTCCATAATTTTACTTTCATGAACCAATACGAGTTTCCATTCACAGAATATGATGATGTATCATCGTATTCATCAAGAGTGTAGAACAAAAATATTACCAAATAAAAATCACTGTATTAGTATCTCTTTTAAGGATAGAAAAAAAAATTAATAGCAGTCACCAAATTGTGTTACAATTAATTGCCGGCCAATAGTGATGTCCTGGTGGTTCTGGACCTGATGCCTGGATCATCAAGACTGTGATGAACGTTTTACAATTACCACCATAACATAAAAACATAATCTTCGTTTTATTATTTTATTTAATCTTATGTTATATAAGATTAAATAAAATCGTTAAATCGTTATATGTTCCTCTCTACTTCTCAGTATGAGGTGCTAAAACATAATCTTTGTTTTATTAGATTAAAACTGGATATGGAATAAGTTAGGCTAGACAATCGTCAAGTTGCACCAACATAAATTCAGTATTGAAAACTTAGGACAGTTGATTTTGATTCAGTGCTCTCAGGATTTCGACAAGCCACAGTTTTGTGTTAAGTTCATGAGTGATAGCGATCTATAAGGAGGATCTTATAAGAAGTGACAATGCTTGATATCAGGATTAAGAGCGATAACAAGCCTATAACAGCACTAATGAAATATTATCAATTCAGTCAGTTTTATATTAACTGATACAAAAGCTGATATTAGCTTGTATGACATTATTAGCTTATATAATAATTTTACAAAATTAGCTATTGCTACGGCCGTTTCGGCGCTATTGCGTTTTCTGCTTTTCGTGCGTTTCGACACAAATGTCGATTCGGCCCCGACATAATTTCCGTTATACGGTAAAAAGATGTGGTAATAAATAATATCACCTCACAATGAGAAGTAGAGAGGAACATATAACGATATTATATAAGACTAAATGAAATAAATAATATTATTTTATTTTTATTTATATCCCAATTATCCATTTTCGAAATGGTTTTGAATTTCGAAATTATTTTCAATTTCATTACACTTTTATTACATTTAACAGAAACACACTTTTATTATTTCATTTTTTTTTAAATTGTACCGAACACCAAAACAACCATATAATAATCCGCGTCCATCGTCCGATTGTTTAGTTATTAGTGATAAAGTGCTTTATTTGCGCGCTCATGAAAATTATTTGCGTTCAACCGGGCGTAACTTCGAAATAAATCGCTTCAATACTGTAACGTTTATATCGTCTATAAATTTTATAGACGCGTGCATGCACACATATTTCCAATCCGAGTGTAATCACAATAATGGAATAAAATTTACTCCTCGATAATATTCCTGCAAATATATTATGACGAAAACAAATTTCCGCAATAGGAGCTAGAACGCGCGAGTATATTTCGTTGCATATAATACATCCCCACAAATTTATGTTTTATTATTTATTTATTCACAATTGTAAATTACTTATTAGGTATATTTTAACTTAGTGGCAATATAATCCTTTATACGTTACGTTTATACCCAATAAATAATTTGTGATTGGTAATTAGCCTTTTTTTATACATATGTTTTGTAATCTTTTTAGAGCGTCACACTTTTCTTATAAATTTTTTAATATATATATATAATCGATGTCTCCTTTTACCAATTGGTGTCGGGGTTTTTCTTCATTGTCTATTTCTTACTGACTCTCCTCCAGTTGTTTCTGTCCTTAGCCATGTTTTCTGCTTCTCTTAAAATTTTTAATATGTAATTATAATTGTAATTTGGAAATGTAGATTCCGTTAATAAAGTAAATTGAAATTGAAATGTGAAATAAGGTAACACGATCATTTTAATTTGGTTCTCATTGATCCCTTGGTGAAACATTTTGACTAATTTTGAACTTTTCAAATAATTTTTGATTAATATCAAAGCCCAACATTGAAAAGTAAAAGTTTCAATAATTATAAAAATTAATATCAATTAAATAAAAAGAATTTGAAAAAAAATGTGTTACATTCATTTCCATTCCAACAGTGATGTTCTGGTGGTTTAAGGGGAGATTCTGGCCTGAAAAATCTTTAACATAAGTCAAAATGTAGCTAAATAGGGAATATTTTATTAATTATTTTTATTTAATTTAAGTAACTGCGACCAAGCGAATAAATCCATTTTTATATTATTTATAATATCCTTTAAACCAGTAAAGAAAATTTAAGCGAGTGTATTTTTTTATATTAAATAAAAATGATACCCCGACACCAATTGGTAAAAGGGGACATCGATTATATATATATATATATATATATATATATATATATATATATATATGTATATATACAGGGTGGCGCAAGATTACGATGAAGTCCAATATCTCAGTTATAAAGAAATATACAAAAAAATGTTACTTTCATTATTAGTAGCTACTGTCAAAATTCACATTTTAAAATTAGTTTCATATATACAAGGTGTCCAATAATCACGTAACGTATCAAACATATGTTTTTTTAAATGGAATGATATATTTTTTATGAAGATTTTCGATTCTACGTTTAAAAATAATCATCTTTTATAAAAGATTTAATAGGTCAATTTTTCATAGTTTAAAAGTTATAAACAAATGAATGTTGAAATCGATAGATGTTTAGAGCCTAATATTTCAATAATGAAAAATGAAATAAACATTCTGTCAACGCCATATAAATGCAAAAATACTTAATAATAAAAGAAATACTCTTTTTTTCTTTTAAAACAAAATTTTATATGCAAGGTGAAGTAATACGCAAAATGATGTTTTTCTCTTTTTACTTAAATGGGACACCCTATATTTTTTATGCTATTTTAATAGAAAATTAATCACTCTTCATTTTTTATATAATATATTAAATAGCTACCATCTACCGTTTTTGAGATATTTAATCTCAAATACAAATTTGGTATAGAATTTTTAACCAAAGTAGGTCGTGCAAGAACAACTAATTTATTTAGTTGTGAAAGTTACGCGAACACAAATATAAAATAATTTAGTGAAACGAATAATCAAGTGTATTAATTAAAATACATCATAATTCATACATTTTTTTTACCACGGGATAAATGAGAATTTAATAAAAAAAGAAAATAAATATTAAGCTGTAATTATATTAATACGCGATAATATTGAAAATACAACAATTTAAATAGGAATGTTTTTGGCTGTGCGCCAGGATCCAGGTACAACGAATCTTCTTATTTCAGGAATGCGTTCTCGGAGTGAGTCATCGATCGTTTTTTTCTTCTTGATTTGCGATAATTGCGCTCTTGTATTTCGATTCAGTCGTCCGAAAACGCGCAATGTTCACTATTCCGGTTTAATTTTTAACGTTAGAAATTATTAATAATTAAAAACGCGATTTATTTTTGTTTGTGAACAAGTGGTAATTAGTGAGTGGTGGAGGTGAGTTAGTTTTCGATTCACCAGGAATGGGTTGGAAGTTATTTTTTCTATTAAGGTATGTTAATATTAATAATTTATTTTTAAACAGATTTTACGATTCCTATTATTATCATCAATTTATTCTCCAAAATTGCATTTGATTAAATAATTTGGTATAGAATTTTTAACCAAAGTAGGCCGCGCCAGAACAACTAATTTATTTAGTAACTTTCAACGCTTAATATTATAATTAGCAAGTAAAGTACATTTTACTTTACATTTTGTAACACTGGTGCAGTTAAACATACTTCTTCAATAAATGATTAATTTAATTGTTAAAAACTAACAACAACTATATTTTTTGGTTATTATTCGAAAAATATTTAAAATATTCCTATATGCTTGTTAAATTGATTTATTTAAACAATTCATGTTGACTGAAAAACCGAAAATAGATACTAAGTGAAATAATAAAATATTTATATCATTATATTTTGTTAACAATTTTATGTATTTATTTCACACATTCACATTTTTTTTTTAATTCAATAGCATTCAAACATTTTACAATTTTTTTCTTAAAAAATATGTCCCAATAACCATTATAACTCGCTAAATAATCGTTGAGCAACTATTTTCTTTATATTTTGCATGCGCCTCTAAATATCGATTGTCTTTTGAATATCCTTTTAGGTTAGGGAGTAAGTATGTTATTAAATACCAGAAAACGATTATGAATTGCATTTATTTGAATTTGATATTGAATTACGTAATGTACACCTGCTATTACACATCAATAAAATATTGCATGTATTGAGTGTATTTTTTTAAGATTCAACACTCGGATTATTTTAATAAATGAATAATTAAAATATTTTTGATAGTTTTAATAGTTGAAAATAAAAAATATTTTATTTATTCATTTATCAAAATAAGCGTGTTTTTTTTTTTTCGAAAATTAAGTATCTCAGTAATCTACGGCACACGGATTATTTCTGTAAACAAACTTTTGCAATTGCAATATACATATATTTTTTTTATTATCGCTTGGTAGAAAAGCTGTTATATCCAGTATTCGAGTGTTTGACAATGCACAAGCAATTCCGAATGCGGAGATTGTGCATCGTGTGTAAGTGGTGGCGGCGCGGCGATGCGATCCGGATCGGGGTCGTTCCCAAGGCGTCACTCTCCACTAACAAGGGTACAGGACGAGGACGAGATCATTTCGATAAATTGCTTTGCAAATGCATTTTCACACCTCGCGTTTTCCAACTTTTTTTTCCCAATGCTCGATTTTTCTGAAAACATAATAACCCCACGTACATATGTGGATATTTACGTCTCCGAGCAACATCTACTTACACTTACTGGTTGTTTCTTTTGTTGGATGAAATTATATTGTTTTTTAATATTGTTTTGTAATTAGGGTGAATCCTATTGGAAAATAAAGCGTTATTATTATTATTAATATATATATAAGCATATATAAGTTTTCGAAATTTTGTGAAAACTGTTTTGGTTTTGTTAATTTTATTTATTTGAATTTGATGATGGAGGGATAAAATAAATTCATATATAAGTACTGTACTCCTCGTGGAGTTTGGCTGCTTCTTTTCTGAAGCTTTCATGATCTACTTAATTAATTAATTACATACCCGTAGATGTTAGTTTGTGAAGTCATAAGCAACACTGAATCAATTCTTTAAACCGTTTGGGAATGCACTTATCTTACTTATTAATTATTAATAGTTTAGGAATACTTACCTGATTATATACAAATATGTAAATTATTGTATAATGTAATCAATTATAATGGAGAATTCCGTAAAATAAAGTCAAAGTTATTAAAGTTACTTGTAGGGGCGGATCAGAACCCATTTACTTTTAAGCTTTGGGTCTATATTATACAGAGAATTTTTTTTATCAGTATACATTTCCCCTATGTATACCTGCAAAAAACGCGAGTCAGACGCATTGAACCGATTAATGTATGTATGTTTAGTTGACTATTTGGCATATGTGTGTTCAGTTGCGTATCGTAGGCAACTAAACACACATACATTAATGCATTTGACTCGCGTATTTTGCAGGTATACATAGGGGAAATGTATACTGATAAAAAAAGCTCTCTGTATATTATATATTAGTTTTTATTATTAATAATCGCTACTAAAAAACGTCATGTAGTTTTCTATGTAAAGAAATTTATTTAATCTCTTGTTAGTCTAGTTAAATGATCATTGAGTTTATTCATAAATTATATTTATAATAAATAAACGATGATCATTTCCCCTTAATTGATCATTAGAGCGTCGAACTCTTAAAATATAAATATCACGAAACCGTCAACAATTTATGAACGTTAAACTCCGAACAATAAACATTTACTCTAGATAATCGATATGTACCGCAAACTCGCCAACATTTCATTTCGAGTGCAGTCCGTAAATCTAATGGAAAAGTTCTTTTCCTATTCGGTCTGCCCGGGCGGGCTTCCGATGGAGTTCGCCTCTTCGAGTGTTCCCTTTTTTCCCTCCTTCTTTTAGTTTACCTACATAATGTAAGCGGATTTCTTTCTTAAGGAAAACTTTCCGTTAACTTACTTAAATATTCTTTGATATTGCTTTCTTAACAGCCCTTTAAGAGCTCTGCAATGTTTCATCTTAATTGGATAATCCCGATAATGTTCGTTTTTTTTTTTGGCATGTTGAATATGCACTGGGTGTGCTCGTTTTATTGCGTCGCTAGTGCGGAGATTTCTTGCGAACGGGGGAGATATTTTCTTCTTTCCGGATATTCTCGACTATATAATCTTTAAGTTTACGCTGGTGACTAGATAAAACGGAACTATTAAGAAAATCTTATATAAATGTTATAAAAAAAGTTACTAAGTGTTTTCTTTATTCTAATAAAATAGTTAAAAGACCTTCTGGGTTATCGACCGCAGGTCTTTCTGCCCCAGTTTTAACTATTTTATTAGGATAATAAAGAAAACACTTAATATAACTTAATAAAACACTTTTAACTTTGTTTGCACAACTATTTAAAATAGTTGTGCAAACAAATATATATATATATATATATACATATACCTTATACATATATACAGGGAGGTTTTTTTATCAGTATACATTAAGGGAAGTGTATACCTACAAAAAAACCAAGTTAAACGCATTGAACCGATTAATGTGTGTATGTTTAGTTGATTATTTGGCATATGTGTGTTCAGTTGCGTGTTATAGGCAACCAAACACACATACATCAATGCGTTTGACTCGCCTATTTTGCAGGTATACATAGGGGAAATGTATACCGATAAAAAAATCTCTCTGTATATATATATATATATATATATATATATTTAGTGATCCTTTCTACCCTTTCAGGTGTAAGGTATGTATTTTTTGCTATGATCTAATGTAATATTTTTTTGTAAATTTCTAAATAACTGAAATATAAGACATCCCTCGGAATTTTGCGCAATCCCTGTATATATATTAAAAATTCAATTGTGTACATTAATTATTTTCTTTTTT
This sequence comes from Philonthus spinipes, assembly GCA_963082785.1. NCBI lineage: Eukaryota > Metazoa > Arthropoda > Insecta > Coleoptera > Staphylinidae > Philonthus > Philonthus spinipes. Next base: position 37,153,103 of record OY720300.1, read on the forward strand.
ATTTAATTTAATAATATTGTAAACATTAGGAATGATTAATATATCATTTCAGGTGCACTCCATCACCGCTTTTCTCAACTCAACTCAACGTAAAATATTCCACTGATGACTTAAACATTTTGTTTTTTTATTATTATTATTTTTTTTGACGAAAAAATGGCCGTTTCCTGTTCGCCCTGACTGAGTGTATCGCACGAGTATGTGTGGAGTGTTATGTATCGGGGCTTCTGGGGGGTGACATTAAATTTAATGGCGGTCCGTCGCACGCGAATTGCGAAAAGGGGGGCGCTTTTATTGTCGGGCACGAGACTCCGAATTGAATAATACGGTGTCGTTAAAAAATTAAAGAACTACACAATGGACTCGACGCGGCCGCCCATAAATCTTTGCTGAGGACCTTTGCAGGGCAACGTAGAATGTGAAAAGGTATATAAAAAAAAGGTTGCCAACGGAAGGTTACGGACAGTAACAGCCTTTTTTTTATAACGCTTGTGCAAACTGGTCGATGTAAGGAAATAAACAAGGAATGAATCGAGGATTTAATTTTTAGAAATGAAAAAGTATGCTTGCTGTATTAAAACTATCGTCAGGTTTTAATTTGCTGGCTAATAATAATAATAGAAATATAACTATTTATTTGGCTAATAATAATAATAAAAATAGAACTATTATTATTAATAGCCAAATAAATGAATGCGCGCGCGCATTATTATTAATAGCCAATAAAAAAGAGTATTTATTCAAGTTGAAAAGAGTATTAAGAGTCTAACGTACTTACGTAGCGTAAGTCAAAAGTTACAGAGCTAAATGCGGAAATAATTTATTAATTATTTTCAAATCATTTTTACTTAATATAGTATTTATTCACTTCGTCAAAATTATTTAAACAAATTAAATAAAAATGATTTGCAAATAAATATACAAACATCTTTATTATTTACAAATATTTATATTTTTGACTTGGATAATGAATAATGAACAGAAAAGCAAGATACAGGCGGTCGAAATGAAATACTTGAGATGTATCAAAGGAGTAACAAGATTAGATAAAATAAGAAATACACAGATAGGAGAAGAACTAGAGATAGAATTCATACACAAATGTATAAGAAGAAGGCAGCTAAGTTGGTGGGGACATCTGCAACGAATTAAAGACAATAAAGTAGCGAAAAAAGGATGGCAGGCACGGACAACAACAGAAATAACAAAGGGACGACCAATAAAAACTTTTATTTATATTTTGTGTATCTTTTGCTAATTATAATGGCATTATTTGTTGTACATCAATTATGTAGCTTACCATTAATGTTAGTTTCTTAGTTTTTATTCGCATTATTGTTATTTTTGCATTTTATTATATTTTACTTTTGTTATTTACGACTATGCAAATAAGATATTTTCTCTGTAATTGGACTGTAGTCTGTTGAGAAAATAAACAATTATTATAAAAAACGTAAAACGAAGCGGTAGCCAACATACTGAAGGAAAAAAGGATTAACAATAGAGGAAGCTAAGAAGACAGCAATGGATAAGAAAAACAAAAATAGTTACATACAGACATAGACAAAACATTCCATAAGCACAGAGTATACATACATGTAGAAATGGTGAATGCGCCGGGTTTTGTCTTAAAAATAAATCATTTCTAGCATATTCTAATTATTTATTTCAAGTTAATTGTTCTTCACTGTTACTTTTCTTTCAAATTGTCTTAATAAAATTTCATAATATTTCTTTAGTTGAAATTTCGAGAAACCTATTTCAGATTATTTAAACTGTCCTTCCGCCATATTTAGCTCAATCAAAGAAAAAACATTCTCTCTTAAAAAAGCTCATTTGCATCTTCAAAATTATTTTCTTTTTTTTTCGCAAGTAAGAAAAAATATTAATTTTCACATTTTTCAACATCCATTTTCCAAAAGTCTATATTAGTTTATTACTTTCACAACTTTTATTTGCGAATAAAAAAAAACATATTTTATTACGGAAGGTTTTCACTGGTTTTCATTATTATAAATAAAGGAATAAGGCGATCCATTATTTACGCATGCATTTATTCGAGTCGCGTTATTTATCTTCTTTTTTCCGAGCACTGTCGTTTATATCTTATATCAGAAAGCTCGGATTTAGATGCAATAAAGAAGTGGCCTATCTGTGACTTATGCCGTTTTAGATAAAAATAAGGGGAGGAAATGGATGGCTGGCGATTTCTCAAGTATCAACACGTGACGATTTATAATTTAATTTATATATTTTGAGGATTAATTAAAACTAAATATTCTCACACTTTAATTTGATTCATTTCATAAAAAGTATATAATACCTATTTAAATAAAAAATATATGTCCTTTCTCCTATTTATTTTTTTATTAAACTAGATATATTTCGGAAACTATGTTTCCATATTCAGTGGTTGGTCTCAAACAAAAAAAAAATAATAATCTTTAAATAAAAAGAATTTGAGAATAATTAATTAATTCATTATTTTTAGATAAAACATAATTTCTGAAATATATCTAGTTCAATAATAAAAAAGAAAATAAGTAGGAGAAAGGATAACTATTTTTATTTAAATAATTAATTTAAATAATTAAAATCTCCACAACCAACAACCAACATAAAAAAGATTATTTAAATAAAAATAGTTGTCCTTTCTCCTACTTATTTTTTTATTAAACTAAATAAATTTCGGAAACTATGTTTCCATCTTCAGTAGTAAAGTTTAAATAAATAATCGGTTGTAATAGCAAAAGGTGGCGCTTGCGTCGTCTTTAATTTATTATGTTATAGTATTTACAACGCAATAGTGATATAATATTTAAAAAAATCATGTCGTCCATAAACTAATATAAATACAATTATAAATAACGTGCTAAAATTTATGCTTTAATAAGATCTAATAAATAAGTCAGACAACTATTTTTACTTAAATAAATAAAGTCCACAACCAACAATTAACATAAAGAAGATTATATAATACCTAATTGGGAAAAATTATTCGTACGCTTTGAAGTATTTTTTTTTTCTTGTTTTTTTTTTCGGCGGCGAAAAATGTAAATCCGCAATTGATACGGAAAACTTTTCGCGAGAACTCGCGCGCGCATTCCTTTATTTCACCCCCGCGAATCGAATAATCGGAATCGTTAGAAACTTTCCGGGGGGGAAACCCAAACAAAAAGTCCACTCGGCGGGACTTTAAAACAACCACTCCGCCACTCCACCGCGACTCCGACAATTCGGATGACAAATTAAAATATGAAACTTTTGCACCGAAAAACTTTCGAATGTTTATCGTGGAAAGGGGGCCGAACGGATAATGCACTTTTGCTCTCATAGTATTTCCACTACAGATTTATTTATTTTTATATAAGCCGATATTGAAATTTATTTCTGTTGCATAAGTTGTTTTTTTTACAGATTTTTTTTCTTCTATGGAATATTTTTCAATGATATACTCTTAAGCTCACAGCCGTTCCGAAAGTCTGTGAAGTAAAGAATTTTATTAAAGTTATCCAATTTATCCAAAAGGGTCAATTGGACAAATATAAATAAAAAACTAAGCGTCTAATCTAGACGCTTAGTTTTAACAATTGATTAAAGAAAATCAGAAATGAACTACCCCGTTTGGAAAATAAGGAACTCTGAAAATTGTAAAAATTGGTCATGTAGTGTGATCAGACTGTATCGTCTTTTAAAATAAATAAAAATATAAATAAATGTAGTTAAAATTATTTTATTACTTTATACCAATCTAGAAGCTTAGTTTAAATAATTGATTAAAGAAAATCAGAAATGAACCACCCCGTTTGGAAAATAAGGCACTCTGAAAATTGTAAAAATTGGTCATATAGCGTGATCAGACTGTATCGTCTTTTAAAATAAATAAAAATATAAATAAATATCGTGAAAATGTTTTTATTATTTTATACCAATCTAGACGCTTAGTTTAAGTAATTGATTAAAGAAAATCAAAAATGAACCACCCCGTCTGGAAAATAAGGCACTCTGAAAATTGTAAAAATTGGTCATATAGCGTAATCAGACCGTATCGTCTTATAAAATAAATAAAAATATAAATAAATATCGTGAAAATGATTTTATTATTTTATACCAATCTAAACGCGTTGTTTAAAGAATTTATTAAAGAAAATCAGAAATGAACCACCCCGTTTGGAAAATAAGGCACTCTGAAAATTGTAAAAATTGGTCATATAGCGTGATCAGACTGTATCGTCTTTTAAAATAAATAAAAATATAAATAAATATCGTGAAAATGTTTTTATTATTTTATACCAATCTAGACGCTTAGTTTAAGTAATTGATTAAAGAAAATCAAAAATGAACCACCCCGTCTGGAAAATAAGGCACTCTGAAAATTGTAAAAATTGGTCTTATAGCGTGATCAGACTGTATCATCTTTTAAAATAAATAAAAATATAAATAAATATTGTGAAAATGATTTTATTATTTTATATCAATCTAGACGTTTAGTTTAAACAATTAAATAAAGAAAATAAGAAATAAATCTTTCCGTTTAGAAAATAAGGCGCTTTGAAAATTGCCTTTGAAATTTAAAAAATAATATAGTTTAGAATTAATGAACTAAATTTAACAAATATATTACATTTTTGTAAAATATTATAAATACAAGTTTTTTTTTATTATTCGATTTTTATCAATTGGCCGCATTTAAACAATTACTGAAAGAAAATGAAAAATCATTAATATCGTCTGGAAAATAAAATAATGGTGAATGCGCCGGGATTCACAGCCAGCTTTAATGTTCGGTGACGATTATTTTGAATATTTCTTTCAGTGGGATTAAACAGAGATGTGTAACAACAATGTGAAAAATTAAATGGTTTATTAAAGTCCCCAATAGAAGGAATAATATGACAAAGTGACAACTAAGTTTCATTACAGCGTTTAATTAAAAAAAATCGTAAAATTAATTTCGTGCATCTCACAGCGACTAAATATAAACAAATGTATTAATTTTGATGTGTTTTCTTTATATCACTTAACTTTTTTATACCACTTTTATTAAAAAAAAGTTAAGTGTTTTCTTAATATCAAAAAAAAAAAAAAATGTATCTCGAAGTAAACACCTCCAAGATCCTAAAGAAGTGTATCAATTTGCTCAGCAATATTTCACAACAATTTTGCTTCTCTATGAAGGAGAGAGAAGCAAAATGTAGCCAAGATGGAACTTCTTCTTCTCAAATTTTTAGGTGTCGGAGCCCCAAAATGAAAGTTAATGATGTTAAAAACAAAGATTAATATTAATCTTCTTAATGTTGGTTGTTGCCACAGCCACAGACTTTAATTATTTAAATAAAATAGTTGTCCTTTCTCCTACTTAATAATAACAAGTAAGAGAATGGACAACTATTTTATTTAAATAAAGATTAACATATTATTTTTTCATTTTATTTAGAAATGTGTCATTAAAAAGGTAACTTAATACATTGTCTTATTGCTTAAAAAAATAAGCCTTGAGAAAAGTATTTGCATCAGAGGTAGATAGTTTTCTCATGGCTCATTTTTTTAAGCAATAAGACAATGTCTTAAGTTACCTTTTTAATGACACATTTCTAAATAAAGTGAAAAAATAATATGTTAATCTTTATTTAAATAAAATAATATTCTTTTAATTATTATTTAATGATAGAGTATTGAAATATTTAAATTATTTCTATAAACGATACTTATTGTATGCACGTAATAACAATTAATAAAATATAAAATAATTAAATACAAATAACGAATTTTCTTACATTTCGAGCTTTTTTTTTGTTGTTGTTAAATTCACTTCTTTCAATTTTCCGCCTCATTGTTCGATTATTTTTCGTCGGATTCATATTGAACTGGTATCGGTCCATTGTTGGCCGTCTAGCGAGTCCTGCCTCACCTCGTTGTATCTGAGTGCACTGCAGAGGGGTGTGTCGTACATCGCCGTGGCATTAAAGTTATCTCTGCGGAAGATGTACTTGGCTGCACCTTCGTCGTATTCAGTGCACTCCTTAAATCTGCTGCCCCAGAAGATGTCCTCGTTCGTGTAAGAGGTTTTACACTCTGATGGCTGCCCCGTCGTAATCGAATCACCGCGTATTGTCAATACTATTTCAAATCTGGATGTGAAAACAAACGAGAGAAACAAAATAATATTAGTTTTAATTAATATGTATGTTAATAATTCATTCAAGAATAAATTGTTAATTGAATAAATGTCTTTAATTCTTTTTATTTTTCTCTTTGATGTTATAAATCGTTATATGTACCTCTCAGATTTTCAGGTGTTCATTTTTAAAATCAATTTAATAATAATAACAATAGAAAAAAAGCTGATAGAAAGACCGACAGTCGATAGCCATTTTCTGATGTATTTATAAACCATGATTCTAAATATTAAATGTATAAATTCTATGTACAACTTCAGAATAAATATATATATATATATATATATATATATATATATATATATATGTAGCGTAAATTTAATTGATTCGATTTATATATTTTCCAGGATCCAGGAGCTAACTGTGAAAATAATTTATTATTTTTTTCTATTTAATTTTTATTATTCATTTTGTATATTATATATATATATATATATATATATATAGAGAGAGAGAGAGGGAGAGCTTTTTTATCAGTATACATTTCTTCCCCTATGTATACCTGCAAAATACGCGAGTCAAATGCATTAATGTATGTGTGTTTAGTTGCCTATAACACGCAAATGAATACACATATGCCAAATAGTCAACTAAACATACACACATTAATACATTAAGGGGTAGTATATACCTGCAATGTATACTGATAAAAAAAAAACTCTCTGTATATAATCGATGTCTCTTTTTACCAATTGGTGTCGGGGTTTTTATGCTGAATATATTTATTAATTATTATTACAAATTTTCCGGGCAAACAAGTGTTGTTAATAATTAAATTTATTTAAAAGTAACAGTTCAATAAAATGAAATTAAAATTAAATCGGTATCTTAAATCAATTATAATATAATTTTATATAGTTGTTATTTCCTGAGCAAATACATATTCATATTGTTATTTAAATTCATAATATAATAAATTTATGGATTCGAATTATTATAAATTTATTTTTAAAATCTTACCTATGCACTAGTAAGTCCTTGGCTGAAAAATCCCAGAGCGGGCTGTCCTCGTTATGGATGACGTGGACAATTTCGTAGGGTAGCATAATTAAGCCGAATTTCTGCAGCACCAACGGATTCACGTAATTATCCATTACTTCCCTCTCATTCGTCACGCGCCGCTGGATAAAGTACGCCTGGATCTTGGTCTTCGCCCAGAACTTGCCGTGCTCATCGTAAACTCTGAACACCAAGCACAATTTCCCATCCCTTAAGCATATCTGACAAAAAATAAACATTACGGTTTATCGAAAAGTTTCACGGGACGCAATAAGAATATAAACACGATTTTCCGCGAGTAATACTGAAAACACTCAACGAACATTATTAGAAAATATTTCGTAAGGAATGGTTGTGGAATTTGTCATTATTTCCATTCTATCCCTAAATTATGAACCGTGTTTACCATGGCAAATGTAACTGCCATGATTCTCTTTACAACATGAGAAAAAAATTAAGGTTGCGGTTTAGTAGGAAGAAATATATATATAGTAAAATGGAAATAATTATTTGAAAAAAGAGCCATTCTTTTGGATGTAATAATATGAATATGTATTTACATTGTTTATCTACCAAATATAAAGTAACAGTCTAAATTAAACATAAATCGTTAATTTTCGTGTATTACGTCAATTTACAAGTTCAAGTTAGAAAAGAAAATTGTAAGATTTAATGAAATTAATAGGTCATGTCTGCTAAGTTAATTGAATGCAGAATTTAGTGAAATCCTTTAAATTTTTATTGTACAAGTTTTTATTAGCAAAAATATAATTTGAGATTTGCTATAAATTTGATCAATTTTCATTGTTTTTCATAATTGTTTTTCACACAAATTAAACATTAAAATAATTTTTAATTCATCTGATGAAATTCCTGCTTATTTTAAGATTACTTTAATGTATAATACAAAATTGTTCATTGATCACAACAGTAATCTAACTCGAATTAGTGATTCTTTCATCTAAACCGCACCCTTAATGCTTGATGGAACTTAATCCTAATTTTGGGTAAAAAACAATCACTCTTGTTATATTCCATGCTTTTTATTTTTTCAACTTGTGACATATGTTTCCATCTTGATAAATAATTAAAAAAAAAAAACGTTTTTTGAGTTTCCTGACATATGTTGCGATCTTCGCAGATAATTTGAAAAAAAAAAAACATGGAACATAACATGATTGATTGATTTTTACTCAATATTAAAATGTTGAGGCTTCTAGTCATTAACCGATTGCTATTTTATTATCATTATTAGGTAATAAAATAGCAATTGGCTAAGAGCTAGAAGCCTCACTGTCCTTTATTGTTGCGGTTCTCCACATGGTAAACACCGAAATGTATAAGACTGGGGAGGGGCATGGCCTAGCAATAGGTCATGTTCGCATGCATGTCCTTTATTGTATGATTTATCGTAAATAATATTGAAAATAAGTGATAACTGTACTGATGAGAGTTTAAATTCAAAAAAGGCGTATTTGCTGATAGCATTATATGGCACATCGTTTTTTTGTTTTCCGCATAAAATATTCTTAAATGAAAATAAATCATTGTATTGCATAAACACTTGTCACGCAACGGCAAATATCTATTGTATAATCCAATATCCGGCGGGGAATTAGTTACGTGAATTTTTGACAAAGAGCATTATTTTTATTCAATTTATTTTAATTCCGATGAATCAACGTGTTGTGGTTACGCATTAAAATTTAAATACTGCTTTTTTGTATTCAATTGATTCTATTTGTGTTGGGTTCTCGCGTAGGCAATTTTGCACCGCTCAAAAACGGAGACGGACGTCCGGTCTTTTCAGTTCAGGCACGCGTTCATTAAGAAACAAATAATTATTGAACCGTTGTGGTTTCCTTAAAAGGGATTTTATTTTCTTAATATTTCAAGAGTTTTGCTTCTCTCTGCTTCATAGAGAAGCAAAATTGTTGAGCTGAGCAAATTGATACACATTTCTTGGATCTTGGAGGCGTTTACTTCGAGGTACATTTTCATTTTTATAATGTTAAGAAAACACTTAACTGTTTTTAATAAAAGTGGTATAAAAAAGTTAAGTTTGGTAATACATTTTATTTTATTTTATCAAAAGTTTGGTACTAAAACGTAACCTAACCTATCTGTATAATTTAATCAAAATATCAACTATATTGATAAATTTATATTAATGAATCAATAGATATTTTGCAAAAAAATGTTTTATCTTTTAAACCTATATAATACTTGTAAAGTGTGGTAGTTACAGAAACAGTAATTTTTATGAAGAAATATTTTACAAAATAATAATTTTATTCAATATTTTCCACAATAAAAAATACAAGTTTAACATTAAAATAGGTTGCTGCTTATATAAATAGGCATAACTGCTTCGCAATTGATGCGAAATATTTTAAGAGATGATTTTTTAGAAATTCCTTTTATATTTTTTTGCTCTAATATATTTTATTTTAGCTAGCAAGCATATATATATATATATTTTTTAAATTCATAACAGGACAGCGAAATATTTTAAGAGATATTTTTTTAGCAAGAAAACGAATTTATTTTATATTTTTTGCTCTAATATATTTTATTTCAGCTAGCAAGCATATATTTTTTTTATAAATTCATGACAGGACAGAAAGACTTCTGATTAATAGCCCCGATAGACAGACTAACACCTACATGTATTGTAATTATTTATATTGTTAAAATTATCTGTATATTCTGGAAAAAGATAAATAAAACAAAAGTCTTTTGTTTTGATAATGATTCAGACTATACAGATAAGTTTAACAATATAAATAATTACAATACATGTAGGTGTTAGTCTGTCTATTTGATAATGACACGATAAGGTTGTCGAAACTATAGTTAACAATAAAATAATCCCAGTTATACAAATAAAGTAAAAAAAGTGTTTCATTTATTAAAATTGAATTGCAAAGTATAAAATAGTAGAAGCCTCAACAATTAATAAGTTGAATAAAAATGAAATAAATATGAATAGATTATTAGAAATCAACTAATAAAACACAGATTAGATTGAAAAACTCGACAAATTTTCGAGTAGTTTCGGGTTATTAGCTCATTTTCAAGAGAATTTAGCATAAATAAATAAAGATATTTATATATATATATTATTTTATTACTACCTCTCCAAGTTTTTGCCCTAATCTCAAGACATCCATCGGTATTTCCAAAACATACAAATTTGCAAAAAAAAACGTCGCATCAGATATATCTAATAATAATAATAATCGTAAAATAAATATGCAAAGAGAAATGATCCTGGGGGTGTTTTGGGTACTTACAACGCCTTTTTTGCTGAATAGGTCGTGCGGGTGTTTTGCGGACGGCCTGGACATTTTCACGTAAACGGCGGTAACCAGAGCTCCCTCGATTGCCACCCCAGTGAGGGCCTGTAGGGTCAGGACCAGCCAGCCCTCGTTGCAGTTCGCCGGGTAGATTTCACCGAAGCCGATCGTCGTTAACGTCTCGATGCTCAACAATAAATAACCTGAAATTTACAACACGTCAAAGAATTTGACAATCATGAGTGTTACATTCATAATTATATTTCAATAATAATCAAATGGAAATTATTTAAATTAAACATTTGGTTATTCGTTTCACAGTTTTATTCATTCAATTCAATATTATTATGGAAATTATTTAAATTAAACACTTGGTTATTCGTTTCACAGTTTACATTATCAATGAATAAAACTGTGAAACGAATAAACAAGTGTTTAATTTAAATAATTTCCATAATAATATTTTCAATATTGGCAGAGAGACCTCGAGTCGACAGCCTATGAAAGGACTAACTCAAATTATATACCGTATTATACTATACAATACTGTACTTTTTTTGATCAATTCATATTTAATATATTAGGAATATATTCTTGTTTCATGTGAAAACGTAGACTTTAACAATTTCAGGTATTTTATTATTGACCTGTAAAGTTTCTAGTCCCTACAATGCACAGATCGGCGTCGCCCTGTCCTTTATCGGCGTCGCCTGTGAGAACTGCGACGGCCATCCATATAAAGGCGAAGAGCAGATACGCGAATCCGTTGGCAATACAAAGGCTGAGCAATATCCATCTCCATCGTATAGTTATCAAAGTATTGCCGAGATCCCTCGCATATCTGTAATACTTGCGCGGAATCTCGCTGTTGAAAACGTTCGGCTTCCCCGTCTTGTCCAGCAAGCGATGGCGCTTCAGCAGCAATCTGCAATGTTAAAATCAGTTACTGAGTGTTGTTTCTGAAATTAAATTGTGAATTACAACGAATTAAATTGATTTCTCACTTATAAATAAATAAAATAATTTCATGTAATAATTGGGATGTATTTTAATTAAGACACTTCATTTATTTTTCCTCATATTCTGTATTCAAATTTTTGTCTGTAATAGCGTCATCCTGTTAGACAAATAAAGATGCTATTATAAGACATTTGACAAGGCTGGGATGGGAAAAGCAGAGGAGACGTCTGGCATCTTAGTAAGAAAAGAAATGAAGCATTTAAGTTGGGTTAATTTTTTTTATAAGAAATTTGATTATTCGTTTTACTATTATTATATTTAATTTCCGACTAGACAAGTTTTTATTATAAGGATTTAACAATTCACAAAAAATACAAATACAAAATTATTCACATGTAAAGTTCAGCTAGCTGTTTTAAGCTGTACTGCTTTTCCACTTAACCTGTATATAGAAAAATTTTAATAAGATTACAATAGAAATGACGTGGATAAACTGAATAGGATTGGCCCTAAAATGGAGCCTTGCGGAACTTCAGCCATAACTGTGAGTGGATGAGATCTACCTCTCATAACTGTGAGTGGATGAGATCTACCTCTCATCCACTCACAGTTATGGCCGATTATCAAACTATACTACAAGCGATCTCCCAATTAGAAAATTTCCAATTAAAGAGATGGCATTATTATCAAAACCCATAGAAGTTTCGTCAACAAGATTTGATGATTCAAGGTATCAAAAGCTCAATTAAAATAAGTGATGTTATTAAGCCTTAATCAGTAGATGAGATGATATCATCAACGACATGCGTTAAAGCAGTGGAACAACTATAAATGTCATTATCATTCTCCTCTGTTTATTTGTAAAAATAGTACATTCCGTTAAATAAATAAATAAATATATAGACATGTTTGTATTTTTAGTTAGTTTCATGATAATGACCACTCGGAACTTAATTATTATAATAATGAAACGAATAACCCGAATAACCAAGTGTATTAATTAAAATGCATTCTAATTATTAAACAAATTAATAACTAACTAACCATCTTTATTCAAATGTGTATATGTATGTACAATAATATACAAAAATTAGAATTATATTCTGTAAATGAATCGGCTATCGACCGTAGATCTTTCAGCCCTAAATTAATATTAATCATAATAAATTAAAGACGACGCAAGCGCCATCTTTCGCCTAATTTCATTATATTATAATTATGGTATGTTTTAATCTCTTTGTAGATGAATAAAGTCGGAACAAATCAATTAAAATATACAATAATTAATTAAAAAAAATGTTTCACTACGGGTTAAGTGAGAAGTTAATCAGTAATATAAATTAGATTATGAAAGAATTCATTGCGGGATGTGCAAACAATTGAAAAGTTAACGTTACATACTTGTTTTTTTCAATTGTTGTTTTTTTTGCAGACAAGAAATGCACTCGTGTTTACTTAACCTTTTTTGATAGGGGTAGATTTTTCGTATGACGAGAGGAAAGGATTGTTCCATTAAATCTTGCCCCCTTAATATTTCTTTAGAATCATCCGACGAGGCACCGGCTGCAGACACTCTTTCACCGGCGCGGGCGTTCCCTTCAATAAATCCATCCTCTCCCCCAGAAGACATACTTTAATCCTTTAAGCTCTACGCTCTTTTATTATTATTTTTTTGCTTTTCTCTTTTCGCGTGCTGTCCTGAAAATTTTCATTTCCTGCTTTATATACGTGTCATCATAAGCAAAACAAAAAAATAAAACAATATTGAAGCGTTCTTACAAGTTTAAATAACATAATATTGGACTAATAATATATAATTTTTATTAATATATGCGAAACGACTACACGTTATAAGATGTGATGTATTTAATAAAAAATGTTGAAATGTGAATTAAGGGCAGAATCCTGTAAACGTTTTAAGTATGTATGCTTACAAATCTAAACGATACTTAAAAAAAAAAGTAAAAATAAAAAAACGCAATTTATGTAGAAACATTAATAGATAATTTTTTAATTAATTTTCATTCATGACTGCATGTAGAAAAATTATCTATTAAAGAAAAATTATCTATTAATTTTTCTACATGCAGTCATGAATTTCGTTTTTTTTTGGTATTGTTGTTATTTTATTATATTTTCATTTATGTTTTTTGTTTAAATTAAAAAAAATGTCAGCAACATTTGTAAAATACTCTTCTTTCCATTCAACAATCAATTATAACAATCAATTTTTAAATAAAATGAAACAAAGATGATTCACACTTATTTAATTAAAAAAAAAATAAAACATTCTTATACAATTGTATAAAATTGTTTAAACAAAAAAATAATATTCACTCACCTTTCTTAATCCATCCTCACACGCACAGTATAAACATCGCAACTGCTTGCTTTACAAAGACTAATAATTACGGCAAAATAAATTAGTTGTAAACTTTCCATTTCACAATGTTTTATTTTCACATGTGCTTTGTTTTTTTTTTCAATATCAAATTCTTGTTTCCGTTTTATTACCTCTTTTTAATGCTGCGTTATCGGAGATTAAATATTGTAGTTGCGATTAGGCCGCATTGTCGGACGTGACTGAGTTCTTATCTTTTGAAGCCGGCGCAAATCTGTTTCCTTGTGGGCATTTATTGTGCACGCAGTGATGGTAATAATTTTCAAGGTTGGTGTACTGTAATTAAATGGTACGCTTTTATCATTTCTGTGCTGAAATCGTTAGTAAAGTTCTTGTAAAAATTAATGAATTAATTAAAGTAGAAATTATGATTGATAATTTTCAATATAATTTTTTTAACGGTAAATATGAATTGATTAATTAAAGTAGAAATTATTATTAATAATTTTCAATATATTTTTATAACAGTAAATATGAATTGATTATTAAAAATCTACTAACCTAAATTAAATTGAATAAAAGCATTAATAATCTTTCTTCATACTTTTTATTATATTCCAAAGAAGAATATTATGCATCGTAATTCATAATAATTGGCGTATTTCCATGCCTTTGTTGTATATATAAATTATATTTGTATATGTAATCTCTTGCACTGGAAATAAATATTGTTATTATTATTATTATAATAATGAAGTTTAGTTATATAAAGTAAAAGTGTTTCATTGTTGTGAATCGAGGATTTCCAAATCATCAATTTTTATAATTAATAGTTTTAATATTTAGACATTGGTACTTCATATTTATTTCATCAATTTTTAAGTAACTAAAATTAATAAATGGCACTCCACTGGCTATTATTAATAAAATCACAGTTACCAATATTAATACAATAAAAAAAACTTCAAAGATGGTAAAACAAATTTATCACATATTTTTGTTTTGCTTATCTCTTTCTTTCTTAATCTTATCCTCTTTTACCCGTATTGGGTGTCGAGGTTTTACTTATTTAAATGAGTAAAATAAAATCAATACATTTTTTTACGATTTTTGATTATAAATAAAAAAAATAAAAAAATGCATACTATTAAATATATTAAATAAAAATGATTTGAAAATAATTATACTATTAATTTTGTTGCAACAAAAAAAGAACAGAAGATCGATTTTGTCCATCTTCATTTTTTTATTATTTATGTAAGACAATAATAACATATCATTTATTGACCCATGGGCTCGTATTAGCTAATAAATGAATAAATAAATAATAGAAGGGTATAAAGTGTTTTTTTATTTGTAATTGAAAACCTCACGCAACTCAAATAAATTGAAACATTTTATAAGTTATTTTGTGAAATTCTACAATACTTTAACCTGAATTAAATAATTAGGGCGATCTTTTTGTATGATAATCGAATTTTCTTATGATTAAGTTTTTTTTATAAAATATTCACTCAGCCACTATCTAAAAAAAGTTTTTATGTAAATAATGAACATAATTGTACTTGTAGAATATTTGAAATTTATTCGAATCGCGTGAGGTTTTCAGTTACAAATAAAAATATATGTATAACCATTTACAAAATTATATTCTGAAATTCAAATGTGAATTGAATATCGACGAGGAATCCGATTAAAATTTTAACACAAAGCCGAAATTTATGTTAAAATTTTAATCGGATATTTAAATTGAACAAAGGGGAATAATTATTATATTCATTACGAAAACACTTTGTACATTTAATTTATTAACAGATGTACATTTCAATAACTATGTGATAATTATCAATGTTTTACAAAGATAATTTTCATTAAAAAAATGTTCAACTATCATTCATCTAGCGTATGGATAAATGTGAATTTTTTTATAAACAGGACAAGTTCACCTTCCTTTAGTGGACGAAACAGCGATTCTCGGTTGTCTACCTTGTATAGACCCAAATCGCTGACATGAAATTAATCTTTTAATTTATTATGATATTTTTCATTTTTAATTAAATTATGTGGACGGAAAACAATGCTTTAAATATAAAAACACAAAAAGGATATTAAAGACAAAATATTTTTTCCAATGGTCAGCTCAATATTTCGACTAAACAACGTAAATCAAATTATTTCCGCGGAAATAAACTATCTTAAATTATTCTCACTACAATAATGTTCTCTTTAGTTAAAACATGGGGCAGTGATAAATATTGAACAATTTTATTGTCTTCTGAAAGCCAATAAATTTAGAGTTTAAACTAAACTCCAGGTAACACTGTGCCTGCGTTAAATATTACGTAGAGGGATTCTGTTTTACTTTATATTTTCTATTGTGCAGGCTTCTACTTCGTTATACATGTTTAAGTATGATAATCAAAAATAAAAATAAAGTGTTATACGAAACAAAGTTTAGAAGTGTTTTTGATTAAATCATGTTTAAATCATGGACTACTTGGAGAATACTTGAATTAAATATTCATTGAGTAGTTTAATGCTTGAATTAAATGTTCATTGAGTAGTTCAATGCCTGTTATGGTATTTTTCACAAAGTAGTTGTTTCAATAGCTACTTTGAGGGGAAATACCCAGCCGGCGTTGTACTACACAATGAACATTTAATTCAAGTGTTTCCAAGTAGTTTATAGTATAAACAAATGTAAAGTAAAACAGAATCGCTGTAGTAGTTATTTCAATAACTACTTTGAGGGGAAATACCCAGCCGGCGTTGTACTACGCAATGAACATTTAATTCAAGTGTTTCCAAGTAGTTTATAGTATAAACAAATATAAAGTAAAACAGAATCGCTGTAGTAGTTGTTTCAATAACTACTTTGCTGACAAATGCCTCGACAGGTATTGAATGTTCATTGTGTACATTTGATTCAAATATTCCCAAGTGGTCGATGGGAGAACGTTTGTTCTTTTTAAAGTACTTACGTAAATCCAAAAAAAAATCTCTAGCTAAACTAATTACGAAGTTAGCAATAGTGCGCACTTAATTTATAATAAAATAAAATGGTGATAAGGTATCTTTGTTGATTTAAATTTGTTATTTGATCTTTATATTCTTCTTATTTAATAGAAACAATCCTTACACTAGTCCCAACTCACCAATAACACTCCCCTAATAATCCTTATATTTTTCCCCCAGCACAATTTATTTTATTATTTAATAAACATTCCCAACACTTGTGTTCACTGTTTTTTTTTATAAGGATTTAAGTTATTGAATTATGAAAACCTGGCTTTGTGAAACGGAATCTTCTTTGTGCGAAACGGGCATGTTTGGAGCATTGGCTCGTGACTAAAGCAAAGCACATGTTGGCGTTTATTATCTGAAACGAACAGAGGATGTGAGAAATTAACGGCGTTTACACTTTCAATTCGTGGGCACGGACCTTTTGATATGATTCATTTCTGGCTCTCCGAAACGTTAATGTCAATTAAATAATTCTTAATTTATTCGTTCTTAAAGCTCATCGTTATTCAAAATAATCTTTCTTTATTTCTTAATCTTATCCTTTTTTACCACCCACACCCAAGAGGTTATTCAAAATAATCAAAGATGGTAAAACAAATTTATCACATAGTTTTGTTTTACTTATTTAAATTAGTAAAATAAAATCAAGTTTTATACGATCTTCGATTATAAATAAAAAAAAAAGATTGTTATTCCTTACTTCACTATTTATTTTTATGTTAAATTTACATTTCGAGACAAAACGTGTTCATTACCAATAACAAACTCAGTTTGTTAACTCAGTTTTGCAATGAAGTAAGGAATAACATCTTTTTCAAAAGAGTCAAAATTGTATTTAATAATAGAAAATATTGAAAAAAAGCAAGAAGGGTTTTAAGGGATGTACCACTACCACTTCAAACCCTTATTGCTTTTTTTCAATATTTCCTATTATAAAATATAATTTTGACTCATACATACATGAAAAACCACAAAAGTATTCCTACGTCTCCCCCCCCCCAAAAAAAAAAAAAAAAACAATCGTCATGAAAGCATCATGTTTTTTGCTATGGTACTTTTATGTACCATCAGTGATTGAGAAAGTCCTATTGTTGTTTAATCTTGATATAAAACTTTGTGCTATTATTTGTACCAGGAATGCTTAAAATCCGTTTAGTTACTTTTAATTTGACTTTTTTCTTCTTTTACGAGAAATTTTTGTCAATTTTAATAATCTATTTGATTTTGTAGATTAGATATGAAGCTGCAGTGCAATATGAAGCTGCGGTGGGCCTTTTTTTCGGTTATCTACGAGAAAGAAAATTACTCGGCAAATATTGCATATTTTTTAATAAAACAAATTAACATACTTTTATAAATGTTTACTATCATTTATAAAATGAATTGGTTTGATTGCTTTTATAGATTCAGATTTTTTTTTATTTAAAACCATCAAACATCAGTCTCTTTACAATCATCAATCCCAATAGTCTTGATCGTCTCTAATAATGCTTCCAAATCCACACTAAGCGCACTCCGAGCGCTACGCGCATTCCTCTCCCCTCTATCTTCACCCCTCTTCACCTCCCCATTTAAATCAGCATGCCGTACTCTCCTCCCATTCCTCATCCTCACAACCTTTTCATCCAAATTATCATATTCACTCTCCCCATCCGAACTCTCAATAATATCAGGAAAAGGCGAATCAAAAGTGAAGACGGGGCTGTTTGGGTATGAAAAGGGCGTACTCAATTCTTCGATGACTTCGCCCAAACGTTGCGCGCTGCAAAGTGGCGTGGTGACTTGTTCTGTTTCGTGGAACTTTGTGTGGTCGACGACGTAGCTGCCCACTGAGTGGTTGAATGATACGCAGGGTTTGAAACGGCATCCCCAGAGGATTTCTGTGCTTAAATAGCTGGTTCGGGTTTTCGAACATTGGCCCGTGATGGCTGATGTTCCTACCATTGTAGCTATTATTTCGAATCTGAAAAAAAAAAGAGATTTTTTCATATAAATGGTAGAAAGATGTAGGGGAAGGAAATAAGCGATCGTATAAACGCAAAAAACGCAAGTAAAGAATGGAGGGGGATAGGATAAGAATGTGGAAGAATTAAAGTTAAAGTGCAGGGGGGAGAAGTGGCAAGTGGAGCTCGAGAATTGGGTAGGGAGGAAGGATGTGGTGGGAATATAGAGACGTGGTTACAAAATAGGAATGGGAGAGTGCAAAAGTACGTTGCCAAAGTATTTTCGGTAGTTCTTGAAAGGGGCAGAAAAAATATCGGCAAGAGGAAGGGTGGAATAGTGGTAGAGGTTAGAGAGGAGGTAAAAGTAGGGGGTATAGTAATTAATGAAAAGGTGGAAGGAGTGTTTTGGGTGAATTGAGAGGAGCTAGGGGAAGCTAAAGAAATTATGTAATAAAAAGAAGGAGCAAGTTATTGAAAAAAATCGCGAAAGACAGGAGAACTTGCCGAAATGAAAATAAAATGTGGAATATTTTAAGGAAAGGAGTCTTGTTGAGATATCTCCATCTTCTCCCTCGCACGAGAAGAAGATCTCAACAAGACTGGAAGGAGAAATGTGTCGAAAGCTGTAGGTGCAGGTGCAGCTCGGTAGAAAAGAGTAGTAGTGGAGGAATTTTCAGAGGAGGAAGTTTGAAGAGGTGAAATATTGAAAGGCGGCCAGGTTAGACACATTAAAGGTTGAAATGTGGAAAAGGATTGGAGGGGAAGGAAAATGAAGATTTTGAGGGGAATGAATACGAAGTTTTGGAGAGCTTCTCAACTGCATGTGAAGAGGAAAGAGACGTATCCCAAATCTTTTACAGTAAATTTGAATGGAAAGTTGTAAGAACCAATAACCATTAACCAAAACAGAGAAATTTTCCTGTGCCAGAATTGATTTATATGATCAATTTTTGTCGGAGATAAACTTTCCAATATAAAAATTTGTATTTACCAAACTGTTAAAAAAAAAAGAGAGGTAGGGTTGTATTCAAAGAAATAAATAGAACCCAATGTATAAAAGGTGACAGGTGTTTGTAAGAATTCTAATGAACATAGCCGAGACAAAATAGTGAAGGTGTTGCTTGACTCTCTTTATTTCCTACAAACTACTTAACACTAAATTAAATATAAGAAACCCCGAGTGGGCGTTTATGGCCTGGGTGTGCCCAACATCCACTAAGGGTGGGCGTGACGCCAACAGAAGGTGCTCGAAAAGAGAGAGGAAGGAAAGTCTAAATGGTTCGAGCATATGGGATGTGTGTATTATGTGGAAATGGAGAAAATACTTGGAGTCACTTGGGGGAGAAATATATGGGTCTATGTGAGGAATGCTTGGTAGGGAATAATATCGTAACAGAATGGAAGACGGCTGATGTAATTCTTGTCGAGATTGGGATGGGAACGAAGACAGAGAAGGAAAGAGGAAAAGAATAAAATATAATTTGCGTTTGAATCTATAGTTGTATGGAAAAATGCTAATAAATTAATTTTTTTATTGCGTTTCAAAAGTAATAGACATTTTTGTCTCACCTTTTTGCTATCAATTCCTTGGCAGACAAATCCCAGAATGGACTAGAAGGTGTGATTTTGTGTATGACTTCCAGCGGCCAAATTAAAATTCCACACGGTTCCAAATGCAGCGATTTCAAAAATGGTTCTCCCGGCCGACTTTGCACCAAATACGCATTAATTGTTGTGCCTATTGAGTATCGCTGGTTTTCGTCTCTGATACGAAAGATCAAACACAATTTACCATCTCTAATTCCAATCTGAAATAAAGGACATAGTCAAATAGATAGAATTTTAGTTTACATGAACAGATTTGATTTAATAAATTTCAAACTCAGTTTAATCACTTGATTTTTTATTTAATTAAATAAAAGAAGAGTAATTTAAAAATAATTATAATTAATGGTTTTAATATTTAGACATTGGCGGTTCGACTAGTCGAGAATTTAAAGTTATTCAATCTAAACTGTGTTTTATTGGTTGATTTTTAATAATTTATTCATATTTATTTCATAAAAATAATTAATCTATATTAAATTAAATGAATCTTTTCTTTGAGAATAAAGATGTTTGTTTATTTAAGAAAACAAAAAATATAATTCTCTTTGACATTGAAGAATCTATGAAAGATAAAAAAAAAGTTTCAAACTTTTCGTTTCCTCATTTATGAAGTGATTGTGTAATTATTAATTCAATTTGGCTATTTCTGCGTAGTTTTTCGACATTGGAAAATAGAGAATAACTAGACAATATTTTAATCGATTACGTTTTAAATATATCTACTTTTTACAATGATGTTTCGTGCTTTACACTGTATATAGTCAAACATATATTAAATAATTGCATAAAATCTTATGTTAAAAATTATGTCAACAATTTTGGGCATCATCTTGTAATATTTTGAATTAATTTCTCACAACCCGTGGCGAAATATATTTAATTAATAGACTTTGATTAAAACACTTGGTTTGTTTCACTGATTAGTTTTCTAGACTACCTAAGTTATATTAAAACTTACTTACAACAGCTTTTTTGCTAAACAAATTCCTCGAGCTCAATTCGAAAGGCCTGACCATCTTCGCGTTGACGATACTAACCATCGCACCGCAAATCGCACAGCCCAGAATGATCTGCAAGCACATCAAAAACGTGGCCTCCGGGCAATAATGATTAATATACCGACTCCCGTATCCGATAGTCTGCTGAGTTTCCATGCTGAACATCACGTATCCACCAAAACCTTCGATTCCGCTCAGACAGGGCGTTTTCGAGGGATGCTCGCTGTCGAAATCTCCGTTGGCGTTCGAGATGATCATCCAGATCGCCGCGAAAATCACCCAGCTCAGGACGAAGGAGGAGGAGAGTGAAATTACCGTCCATCTCCATCTGCTGTTGACCAGGGTGTTGGCCAAATCGCGGATGAAGCGGTCGCGCAGGATTTTGATTTTGCTGCGGATTACATTCGAGGTGCCGTTTTTGTTGATAAGGCGTCGGACTAATCTTGGAGGTTTTTTATTGATGCGTCTGAAAAAATGTAAAAATAAAAATAATGTTATATAATTCATTTCGAGCGTATAACAAAAATCGAAGACGAAGGAAAATTGGAAATCTAAAGTCATGTCTGAACTAAAATCACAAGCACACGCGTAAAGTACTGGTTGTCATTTTCACAAGTCAGTTGTTAATAACCCCTAATTTAATCTCAACCAGCATTTTAAGCGTGTGATCTTAGCACAGACATAATTCGAGACTTCCAACGCCAACTTTGTCGTCGATTTTTGTTATACGCTCGATATTAATTATTATCCCTCACAATCCTAAACTGCCTCCTAAGCATAATCACCCTTCAGTCACAATTCATCAGTTCATCAGTAACATGACAGTTCAGATTTTATTTGCAAATCACTATAAATTCAAGACAGGACAGAAAGACCTCTGGTCAATAGCCTATTACAGACTACTAACTCATCTATTCATATTGTAAATAGAAATGTTTGTTAATTATTGTAATTGTAAAATTATCTGTACAGTCTCAATTTTAAAAATATTTTGTTAATTATTGTAATTGTAAAATTATCTGTACAGTCTCAATTTTAAAAATGTTTGTTTATTATTATAACTGTAAAATTATCTGTATAGTCTCAATTTTAAAAATTAATTATCTGTGGAAAGTTAAAAAAAATCTTTAGAAAGTTTTATTATAATTGAGACCATACAGATAATTTTGCAGTTGCAATAATCAACAATTCAATTTCTTAGATTTAACTAATATACACAAAAACAATTTGATAACATTTGATATTTAAAGAGTAACAAAAATACAATCCCATTTGATTCATTTCATCCCTTTTGTTAAAAAAAATATTTAAATTTAATGTATCTTACTTAATGTTACATATTTTTATTAACATATCCAATGATATTAAATAACACAAATGAAATAAAGCCTGGGTTATACAAAATTAAAAAAAATCTTTCATTTATGAATTATGATGTATAACGAAATAGAAGCTTCCACCATTAGCAGATATTAAATAAATTCGACGAGTGAATATCTGCGTTCATATATTACAGAATCCGTATTTATAATTAAACAGCTCTTAATAACGCTAATTGATCGTGTGAACGGAACGAAGACTAATAACAATTTAAATAATAAATGAATAAAAATGTCCATTTACAAGCGAAAACTCCGGTTATTCCGCGCGAATTGAATTAACGTGCCGAACATTCATCAACAGCAAATGCCATAAATTTATTTTCGCGACGCGATAATTAATCGGGAAAAGCTCGGCGAAAATAAACATCCGGATCAACTGGCAATTTTTGTTGTCGGCCGTGCAATTTTCATTTCTCACCTAAATTTATTAGTCCCGGCTTGCATCATATACCGACATTGATGCACACACCGCAGCACGTGATCATTTAAAATGACTGCCTTTATGAATGTGTGTTGTTAGCGGTTAAGTGCAGCCGTTTATCAGTTTATTGATAAGGTATCGGAATTAGTTTATTTTGCAATAATAAATACTAATTATATCACTAATTATCAAGCAATTACAAATATCTCACACCTTTTTGAAAATTATCCAAAAAAAAAAAAAACGAAATTAGTCGGAATAAAGTTTCAATTTTTGGCGAAACGTCGCACGCTTTAATCTCGAATGAGAGCCTTATTAAACTATTAAACAATTTATATGTGTTATTTCCTCGACGGCTGAAATGGCTATTGACACGTACTTTCCGCGAAATTCATGAATAATAAAGCGCCTACAAAGTTTTCGAATGGAAACGGAACAGAAAATAAGAATGGAGGGGACGGCAATAAAAACCACGGAATCGCTCCTTAACGATAGATTTTAAGGTGGCCATAAATATTTCATCAGACACTGAATAACACCGCGGATTTATCGCCTCACCGTCAAGAATTTCACACATTTATTTTTCAGCGCGCGCTGATTAAATATTTATCGCGTTTTATTGTCACACAAAGGGATGCGAAACAAAGAAATTGATTTATACACCAGAAATATTCCTTCAGTAAATACAGATATTTTTTTTAATATATAAGCTTGTCTATTTTAACAGCAAGGTATTTTTATTATCAATATATATATATATATATATTTATATATATATATATTCCTTACAAGTGTGGTTTAACATTTTTTTTAAAATTTTTAACAATTATTCCTTACAAGTGTGGTTTAACAGTTTTTTTAAAATTTTTGACAATTATTCCTTACAAGTGTGGTTTAACATTTTTTTTTAAATTTTTGACAATTATTCCCTACAAGAGTAGTTTAACATTTTTTTTAAATTTTTGACAATTATTCCTTACAAGAGTAGTTTAACATTTTTTTTACATTTTTGACAATTTATTTAAACTTTAAACAATGTTCTTGCAGGAATTGGCTATCTGCCGAAAGCTTTTCAGTCACAGTTTCTCATTGAATTTTCAAGAAATATTTTTTTTAACAATTAAAAGATTTTTTTTTAATTTAAATAAATTTAACAAATTATTTTACGAAGATTAAGTGTGTAATTTTTTTCCGGTCCTCTCTCACCCCGTTCCGTATTAAGATAGGAAAACCGTTTTATCAAGAAGCCGACATTTGTTTTCGGCGGAAAGAGAGAGCGAGAACAACGGAAAAAATACGTTTTTTCACCTCTAATTTTATGCATAGCCTTTTCCCGAACAAATTGAGTCTTTTCATTTTTTTCTTGCTTCTAAACCGAAATTTGTTTCTCCGGATCTTAATCTCCGCGTTATAAATTCAAGATTGTTGTAATTTCCCAAATAAATACGCAAAGGTAATAATTTCCATGTATACTAACATGGTGGATGAAGGACTGTTGTTGCTAAATTCAGTTTTCGAATTAACAGTATCAATTCCGAAGAGAAATGAATAAATATATTCATTCAGAATTTGTATAGCCTAACATCAATTTCAATAAATCCCTTCTTATTTATTTTATTTGTTTGAATTTCACGTGCTTCGCATTTTCTTAGCACTCTCTTACTGGATATTAAAACGCAGTTACCACCGTTGTTTGCGTAACGAACCGTGCCATTCGCACGAATTTGCACCTGATTGGATTTTAATTAATGTATTATTCGTCGATGCATGTTTTGCCTTTTCCGCACGACATTTATTACGTTACAGCGAACCGAACATTTGCATATCTTTTGTTTGTGTAACAATGCCGAATATACCGGGCATCTCGAAATGTTACCGAAATGTGCTGAATTAATGTAGATTTATTTACTAATTAGTTGCTGTTATATATATAAATTCATGAACAATTTATGTATAAAGAGTTATTCGGGGATATTCCGTACGGGAAATAACAAAAATAATCAATACTCAACTTAATTTTCGAACATTACAATACTAACTGAGTTGAAAAATTAGACTTTGAAAACAAAAAGAGTCCTAATTCCCTGGACTCTTTTTTTTTCAAAGTCTGATTTTTCAACTTGTAATGTTCAAACGAAATACTTCAGTTGTTTCTGCGTTTACTTTATTTTATTATGTTTATTTATTATTTTTTCTTTCTTTCTTTCTTTCTTTATTTCTTTCTTAATCTTATCCTCTTTTACCCGTATTGGGTGTCCAGGTTTTATTATTTTTTAATTGTTATTTTATTTTAGTCAGTAGTTGAAATATAAGTAAATTATTCAGCTCTACTTGTGTTTGTAATTGTAAAATACAATCCTTTCTTAATTATTTTAATTAATATAAAGTTATTTCAATAGAAAAGATTCTTCACAAGATTTATTAAAAGCAGATGTACATTTCGTACATTATCAATGCCAAACTAAATATTCGTATTTTTTTTAATTTGACATTGACAATAATAATAGTCACATCGTGACCGAAATGTACATCTGCTTTTATCTGATTGAGTAACCTTTCTTCACAAGATTTATTGTGAAGAAAGGATACTCAATCTTTCATTAAATAGAATGAATACACTTTTCTATTGAAATAACTTTATATTAATTAAATTATAATCCTATGGGCCGTTTGTTTATTAGAAAAATTGAAGTTGCGAGTAAGTCACGTGAAGAAAAATGCGGATTGTGGGCGGCACGTGCTGTCGACGACGTTCCACTTTCGAACGAGCACATAGTTTGAAAAACGTCCGTCCTCGCTTTCTCTGTGTCGAGGCGACATTTCATCTTTTAGATTCTACAATGGAATCCCATAATCGCATGTCACTACTCTATCATTCCAATACGATTCCATAACGAAAATCGATAACTTTTTAAAAGTTTCACATACGGACACGTTAAATTACTTTACGTCGCATGTAAAGAAATGGATTTCAGCAAAAAAAAAATCGGCGTACATATAAATATATTTGCACTTTAATATATACACTCATCTTTATTGTCGTATTTACATATACCTATATTATACAATATATTTGATCTAAACTTATAAATGGCTATCGACCTTAGGTCTTCCAGCCAGCACTTTAATATTAAGTGCGTTTTTTTATTAATTTAATTAAGAACTTTGCAATTATATAAGGCATAGCTGTACTGATGAGCGATGAAATCCCGAAACACGTGTCTGCAGATATATATATATATATATATATATATATATATACATCTTTATTGAGACAATAACTTTATAACTTTATATAATATACAGTTATATAATATAATTATAAGTTTGTATGAAGGTGTTAGTCTGTCCTGGGTTATCGATCTGAGGTCTTTCTGCCCCGTAATTTTTGTTTTATTTACATTAAATATTTTCGATTAAAAAATTGTTTCATTATAGAATATGTTATTATTATGCAACAGCAAATATTCATTATTGAACATTTGTTGAAGTACGTATGAAACATAAGTCATAATGTCACAGTAGCTAAAGTGGGAATAATTTATTAATTAATTATTTTCATTTTTTATTTAATTTAATATTAAATTTTGTTATTGTATGAAACCTAAAACTCCTTACAACTTCTTCCCTATCTTAAATAATTTAGTTTTATTCGTCAGTGGCCAATTTGTAACCACAAACTAATCGAAGCGTTCGGATAGTGCTCTCATGACGAAAGATATTACGCGAAGAGATAGAGAAGCAAGTAATCCAACACGCGCAGACAGTAATAAATCCGCCGTCATTTTATATTTAATGGCGTCTCTTAGGGGCTGATCTATAACGTTGTTCCTGCTTTGAAGTTCGGCATTTAGACACAGGCAGACGGAGATATCCTCGGGCGAACAACGCCAATAAATTGGAGCCGATCTCTGGCGAAACTAAGTAATCATCTGCCGGCTCCGGGTAAACGCATTTAAAAAGTTTCCGTGTGTTGTTGAGATGCAACTCGAGAACAAATACACGGCCGGGGAACTAATGGAATTTGATCGAGCTGTTCGGGTGGCTCGACGGCGGGAATTGCTGATTTCTTTCGGCGGGGTTTCGCTTGTAATTGATTCGATTTTTATTGACAATAATTCCTACCTTCCAGGAATTTCAAATCAAAATTAAATTAATCTACAACATCTTTAATATTATTAAATATTTATTAATAACAATTTAAACCTACCTTTAAATAATTAACTATCCATATATTATTTCCATATATCCGCCCACCCATACTAAATACCTTTGTATGAAATAAATATGAATAAAATATTAAAAACCAACCAATAAAACACAGATTAGTTTGAATAACTTTAAATTCAATATAATGTGTGTTTTATTGGTTGATTTTTAATAATCTATTCATATTCATTTCATACAATATGAACTACCAATGTCTAAATATTAAAACCATTAATTAAATATCTTTGATTTACTCTTGACCATAATCTTAAGTTCAAAAACAAGCACGAGACATTAAAAACAAGGCAACAATTAGGGTAAAATTATTTCGAAACCTGACATTTAAACAGATATGCTAAACATTAAAACAGCTGTTCTGATCTATGAGATAATATATCGCCCCTTAATTGATTATGCACGCATCGTATTTTCCATAATTCAAAATCCCACCCTACTCCATATCCATGCTAGTGAGCGAGCTTTCCTTAGGACTCCGACATCCTTCAAAAATCCACTACATAATCATTTAAACCGATTTTTCTCTCCCATAGAAGAACGCCTTCAATTCCTCTACGAAAAATTCTTCAAAAATCCGTTTAATTACAAAATCATATAAAGAGAAAAGAGTATTATTCATTTACTTGGTCACAGTTATTTAAATATATTAAATAAACATTATGTAATTCAATGTCCGGTGTGGGTATTTGCCCGGGAAGTAGTTGTTTTAATGTGCATTTGTTTAACGTACTTACGTAACGTAAGTCAAAAGTCACAGAGCTAAATGTGAAAATAATTTATTAATTATTTTCAAATCATTTTTAATTAATATATACCAAAATCATATCCCTGTTTTGTTTTCTGTAACTGGATGGATGCATCTGTTGTGTAATAAAGTGTTATTATTATTATAGCTATAATTGTACTCAAGCCTTAGGCTAGTGTATGTGAATTTTTAATGGTTATGTAAAAATAACAAAAATAATATTTATTTGTTTATTCAACAGCAGTCCATCATAGAATATTACAATAAAATAATCGCAATAAAAATATGCACATTTAAAAATTGCTAATATTTCGAACAGTTACATTGTAAAATTTGTAATTATAAACGCGAAAGCTATTGTTTGCAATGCCCGAAATGTTTAACTCGTGAAACTATATTTAATGACGGAATTAATTGCAAATTACTGACGTTCTACGAACGAATTAATTATCCGCGCAATATAACATGCGTGGTTGATCTAAACATGCACCGCTACTATTTTACTATTTCTACGCAATGGGCTTCATATTTCAAATATTTGCATCGATTTGAATTGGATGTTTCGCGTAATATAGCGTTGAAATGAAATGTATTTTGTAAAGAATTTTTATTGTGCTATTTAAAATATTTTACAACTATCTCGACATATTTATTTGTTATTCATCTAATTTAACAATAATTTCGTTAAAATTCATTAACTTTATAGAAAAACATTAATAAATTAAAGACGACGCAAGCGCCACCTTTTGTCTAATTTCAATTTAATAATTTATATAATTATTTTATAATTAATGATTTTAATATTTAGACATTGGTAGTTCATATTGTATGAAATAAATATAAATAAATTATTAAAAATCAACCAATAAAACACAGATTAGATTAAATAACTTTAAAACTTTAATTTATTTAAATTTTTAATAAAACAAATTTTAAATTCTCTTGAAAATGGGCTAATAACCCGAAACTAGTCGAGAATTTAAAGTTATTCAATCTAATCTGTGTTTTATTGGTTGATTTTTAATAATTTATTCATATTTATTTCATACAATTATTTTATAATTTAAGTCGCGTATAAAAAAAAAACACGGAAATTGCACAACTATTTTATAAACTTCACGCTTTAATTAATCAACATTTCAATTAATACGTTGCTCTTTTAAACGTCACGGTTTTCAATTATCACGGTTTAAATATTACATATTTCAATTGTAGAATATTTTCGTTTAATTTCATACTTGAATTAATCTCAAGCTTTTAATTTATTCTTTTTTTTATTTTATTTATATATATATAGTTGTTCTAAAAATGCATATTTGGGTTAATCTTTTAATATAAAAGGTTTTCGGCGATAAATCGTCGGCTTTTCCCCCCGAAATCGAATTTAATTGAAACTTCAACAACGGCCATAAGTTTCCCATTAATTATTGAGTAATAAATTAATCCGCTATCTAAACAAGGGAGAGCGGGGTTTTGCGAAAATTTAATTGCATACTTCTTGCCTCTTGCTCGCCCGGAAAATCGAGCGCCGTTGATTTCCAAAAAAAAGTATTAAAACTAATATTATTTTTTTTTATTGATTTATTAATATTATCTATTCCTTCCTGCCCTTTTTCCCGTTCACTCCTTTTTAATTGTCACATTTGCCACTTCTAACTTTTTTAATGATTTATTAATATTATCTATTCCTTCCTGCCCGTTTTCCCGTTCACCCCTTTTTAATTGTCACATTTGCCACTTCTAACTTTCTTAATGATTAATTAATATTATCTATTCCTTCCTGCCTTTTTTCCCGTTCACCCCTTTTTGATTGTCACACTTGCCACTTCTACCTGACTGCTAAAAGTGTTTTGTTCGTTGCAATTATCGAATTCAAAGAATAAAGGTATGCGATATTTTTTACCTTCAAAGGGAATATCAAAAGGACAAAATCATAATCATCTTTATAGAGAATCAGAAAACTGGATATCAAGAATTCGCTTTTTCATGGATAATGAATCAGTTATAAGACAGTTATGAACCAGCAATAAGACACCCCCATAAAATACGCAAACTTTGGCAGAAAGGCTGTTGGCCGATTGTCTGTAAATAAAATAATATTTATTGTTAATTTCTTTCAGATTTACATGTATAATGTACTGACAATAAAGATTTTATTGTTTCAAAGTAATATTTAGACCTTTTGCAACAATCCAAGAATAAAAACAAGTTCCTGAATAAAGATTCTTTATATATATGAATCAGTTATTAAAATATTCATTCTTGCATATTATTAGATTCTATTCGAGTGTCTCAAATAATTATTGAAAATCAAGGTAATTTAATAAAAATTAAAATAAAAATTATAATTAAAAAATAAATAAAATTTTAATAATAAAATATACCTTAATTAGTTCAAAAATGTTTTACCACGGGTTAAGTGAGAAGTTAATTATTAATATTGAAAATCATATTTCACCAATGGATACAAACGTACATTTTTTTTTCCGGAAAACAATTTAAATAATTACGCAACACCGTATCGAAAATCTCAAATATTCACGAACAAATTAAACGAAACAATCGTATACGTTTCTCAGCAAATCTCAATACGAACGCATGCACGTGTGTATCTAAATTGCTAATCACTTACAGGATCGGAAATGCTAATGCCTTGTTATTGTAAACAGTTGCATGTTAAATGAAAACAATTCGTTATGTTAATTTCGCTTGGTTCGAAAAAAACTAAACAACGTTTCGCGAAAATTCAATGTGGAGATAATGAACCGGTTGTTGAGTGTTGAGTGTTGTGTAATTTTCTTTGGAAAACAAATCCATTTAGATTTTTTTATAAAGATAGAGGAGAAATACTTGAAATGCGCTGGGGAATTTCTACATTGGGATTTTTTTTTTTTGGTGGTGATGTAATTTTCACGCAATATGCAAATGTCATGATTAGTTTTAAAAACTTGATTGTGTTAACTATTGGCTGTTAATAGTAGAAATTTTATTAATTGTCCAAATGTGTTATGGTTGTATGTGTTTAAAATTATTTAAATTTCTACTAATTACTGTCAATACTACAAATATAAAACTATAAAAAAATCTTAGTGCATTAATGAGCTCCGCGTTTAAATAAATTGGAATTAAATTTGGTTTTAACTGTATAGTTTAGAGTTTATGTAATTAAACCGATGTGAAGTTACCCACGGATTTGTCCGGAACCTCCACCATGGCGGAGGCGTAGGGTAAAATATTTATTTTAAAAGTGATTCACAGCTTATAAACGAATGAAAATAACCCAATTATACAAGAAAAGTGACAAGATATGTCCAACTTTTAAAATAATTTATACTTTCAATTATTAACCTCGAATAAAGATTTGGACATATGAGATTCAAGGTCCAAAACAAAGGTGTTTGTCACATTTCAGAAACTTGTTATTGTTCTTAAATTGTTGCTAAAAGTGTAAATAATCATTTAAATTAATAAAATCAGCAGAATGTATTTCGTAACTTTTTTTTATAATTTTTTAAACTTCAGCCCGGGATTTCCTATAAAGAGACGAATTATTCTAAGTCTAAAACGAAGGTGTTTGTCACAATTCAGAAACTAGTTTTTTAGCTTGGATTGTTGCTAAATCATATAAATCAATAAAATCAGGGATATGTATTTCGTAACATTTTTTATAATTTTTTAAACTTTAGCCACGGATTTCGTATAAAGAGACGAATTTTTCCAAGTCCAAAACGAAGTTGTTTGTCACAATTCAGAAACTTGTTTTTGTTCTTAGATTGTTGCTAAAGGTCTAAATAATCATTTTAAATAATAAAATCTGGGGTATGTATTAGGTATTTTTTTTAACGCTCAGCCACGGATTTCGTATAGAAATCTCATTAGGCGAAATCCGTGGCTGAGAGTTTACATTATTTTTAAAAAGTTACAGGATTTAATATCTTGATTTTATTGTTTTAAATGATTATTTGGACATCTAGCAACAATCTAAGAAGAAAATTAATTTTCTGAATTATGACAAACACCTTCGTTTTGGACTTAGAAAAGTCCGTCTCTTTATAGGAAATCCGTGGTTGAAGTTTAAAAATTTATAAAAAAGTTACGAAATACATACCTCTGATTTTATTATTTTAAATGATTATTTAGACCTTTAGCAACAATCCAAGAATAAAAACAAATTCCTGAATTGAGACAAACACCTTCGTTTTAGACATAGAAAAGTTTGTCTCTTTCTAGGGAATCCGTGGCTGAAATTTAAATTTTTATAAAAAAAGTTACGAAATACATACCCCTGATTTTATTATTTAAAATGATTATTTAGACCTTTAGCAACAATACAAGAATAAAAACAAGTTCATGAATTGTGACAAACACCTTCGTTTTGGACCTTCAATCTGATATGTCTAAATCTTTATCCGAGGCTAATAATAAAAAGTAAAATTATTTTAAATTAAGTTGGACACATCTTGTCACTGTTCTTGTATGATTGGGTTATTTTTATTCGTTTATAAACTGTAAATCGCTCTTAAAATAAATACTTTACCCGGCGCCTCCGCCATAGTGGAGGAGCCGGACAAATCCGTTGTTGGAAAATCCATGGCAAATGTATTGATGGGAGTGAATTTTGAAGTATTTTAAATATTTATACAAATCTGCTAAATAAATTTATTTTTCCGAAATAATGCGGATTACTTTGATAATGGACCACGTTAAAACATTTTAAATAAACCACTTTAATAAGTTTGCGGTGAAACATTATAAAATTCGCCAATTATAAAGCTTTATTCGCGAAAGGAAACGTTTACGCATAATCAAACATAATCGCCGAAAACGAGCCAATTCCCGAAGTTCTTAATTAAAATCACTTAGTAAATCAGAAACTCTGAACGTGATACACTCCCGGCCTTTGAACTTTCAATTAAATCCGGACATAACTTCCTCGCATCGGACACTAAATTAACCTGTAGCATTTTTCCTCGCGTCCCCGCTAACTAGATAAATTACATCAATTAATCCATCATAAATCCCCAGCCAACTTCCCCTAACTCGAGTGCAGTACTGAAAAGGAAAACTAATTATTAATTTACCTGCCGGAAGTTTGCGAGGAGTGCGTCGATTTTCTGCTGTTCTGTCTCGTTAGGTAAACGGGAAAGTTGGACGGATCTTCGGATGGGGCGGCGCCATTTTTCACGTCAATCACGGCCGCTTTAATTTCGACCAGTTCGGCGTTCGTCTGTGGGCTCTCCATGTTTTTATTGCAACACTTCAACCGCAATTATTTAAGTCATTATTTTGGAAGTTCGGCGGTTTTTGTCACTTGGAAATAATTGATAAAATTAATTCAACCTATTAGAGTGGATGCACATAATTTATAAACAAATTGTTTCTTTAAATTAAATAAAAATAATTTAAAAATAATTAATTCACTCGATTGAAAAATTAATAAATTATTATCTATGAATTAAAGAAATTTTAAATGTGAAACATTGAGATATTATTTAAATATAAGTGGAAAAGAAACATCTCCAATGGGATTTGAACCCATGTCCCTCGATATAAGTGAAATTGAAGCACTGAATGGAGATTTTATGTCACCTATCTCTGTTGTGCAGTTAATAACACACTCAGTTAGAAATCGAAGGACATGGGTTCAAATCCCATTGGAGATGTCTCACTTCTAATTATATTTAATTAATTTAAATTATATCTCAATGTACATTGAAAATTTCTTCAATTCATAGATATAAATATAATTTAAAAAGAATGTCAATTTAATTAATTAAAGTAAATCAAATGAAACAAAGATGATTCACACATTTGCAGTTATTTAAATTACAATGAAATTAAAAAAGGACAATTTCTGGCATTGATTAATAAAAATTTTGAATTTGGAAAAAGGGATTGATCGAATTTTATTGATCATTTCCAGAAATTTTCCTTGTTTAATTTCATTGTTAATTAATTAAATTATTTCTTCTTTAGCTTAGGATGAATACGATCTTCTTATTTCATGTCACAAAAAAAATCATTATGCATTTTATATTCCTCACATAGAAATTTAACACCAAAACGCAACTCTCACTGGAAACGCATAAAAACTCACTAAATTATTAAAGCCACCATTACACAACACTCGCGCGCACAACAACAGTTTATAAAAGCACTGACGTTTCCATTCAAACACTCTCAAGAAATGTAATAAATAATTTATCTCGCGCGCTCTCTGTTTGTTTTTTGTCTCTTTTCCTTTTTATAATCCGATGACGAGATACAGAAACCGAACGTGAAAATGCAAATGAATCGAAGAACAAGCGGCGACTAACGAACGTTTCGGAACGGTGGGTTTATTTACGCGTTTTAACGTTTAGAGTCCCGCGACCAGTTTTCAAATTGGACAAATTTCGAAGATTGAGTCGTTTGCCCGCCGCGGCGTGTGTAATGTAATAACGAACGTATGTATGAACGCGGTTTGTTTGTAATGAAAATGAGAATGAGTGAGAGTGTATTGGGTTAAGGCTGATAAGGAATAATTTATTGTGGACGAGGCGTTTTTTTTTGTTTGGGTTTCCATACTGGTTTATCGAATGAATGTCTGATTATTTCATTACATATGCAGGATGTATATACATATGGAGTTATCTAAATTCAATATTTTGACGTAAATCAATTATAATTATTACGTTTTGTAATTTTATTTTTGTTGGTTGTGGAGAGTTTAAATTAAATTAAAACACTTGTTTATTCATTTCTTCACAGTTTTATTTTTAAATATATTTTATAATATATAAAGATGTATATTTTGAGTACTTATTTTCAATAACAGAATTTATTTGTTTATTTAAAAAAAATCTGAAAAAAATCTCAAACACCCTTGGCGACGTGGAATATTCAATTTTTGGAGAAATAATCATTTTCAACCCCTATACGCACTTAAATAGCTCGGCGAAAATTAATATTTTTTGGGAGCGTTTTAGTGGGGACCGTCCAATTGGTCGTTTTGAACGTAGCTACGGTTGCTCTTAAATTTCTAAACTCACAGATGACTTAGAAGAGTGGGATTTTAAGTATCTGATTCTTAAATAATACAGCTATATTTTCATGAAAAAATATTTTTCTAAATCGTTTTGGGTTGCCAGAAAAAAATTGCAAAAATGTAACAAATTTTGTTCATTTTTCAAAAGTCTACTTCGCGTGTAAACTGTTGGAACACTAATGATTCGATCTTGTTAAAATTCTCACAGCTTATGCTCCCATCCTTTAGCTACATTTTGGTATAAAAATAAAGCCGTTTCGCGATTTTCGGATTTTTGTTGAAATTCCATTTTTTCCCTTGATATTTGCAAATTTCAGTGATTTTTTGTCTCCAAAAAATTCTGAAAAAATCTCAGACACCCTTGATGATAATAGAAAGTACGTGGACTATTCATTTTCCGGAAAAATAATCATTTTCAATCATTTATACCCACTTAAATAGCTCCGCACAAATTATCACTGGACCTTATGAGAGCGTTTTAGTGGGGACCCGCCAATTGGTCGCTTGGAATATAGCTGCGGTTGCGCTTAAATTTCTAAGCTCACAGATAACTTAGAAGAATGGGATTTTAAGTATCCGATTCTTAAACAATCCAGCTATATTTCAATTAAAAGCTATCTTTCTAAATCGTTTGTGGTCGCCAGAAAAAAAAATGCAAAAACGTGACAAAATTTCGATCATTTTTTAAAGGCTTACTTTGAGTGTAAACTGTAAGAACACCAATGACTCAATCTTGTTAAAATTCTCACAGTTTATGCTCCCATCCCTTAGCTACATTTTGGTATAAAAATAAAGTAGTTTCCCGATTTTCGGATTTTTATTAAAAATCCACTTTTTTCCATGCATATTTATGA
Source organism: Philonthus spinipes (assembly GCA_963082785.1). Taxonomy (NCBI): domain Eukaryota; kingdom Metazoa; phylum Arthropoda; class Insecta; order Coleoptera; family Staphylinidae; genus Philonthus; species Philonthus spinipes. The sequence goes on from OY720300.1 coordinate 37,189,110, forward strand.
TATTTGCAAATTTCGTGATTTTTTTTTGTCTTCTAAAAAATCTCAAAAAAATCTCAAACACTCTTAGCAATAATAGAAAGTACGTAGACTATGCAGTTTCTGGAAAAATAATCATTTTCAACCATTTATACCCACTTAAATAGCTCCGCGAAAATTAACACTGGACCTTATGAGAGCGTTTTAGTGGGGACCCGCCAAATGGTCGTTTTGAATGTGGCTGCGGTTGCGCTTAAATTTCTAAGCTCACAGATGACTTAGAAGAGTGGGATTTTAAGTATCCCATTCTTAAATAATTCAGCTATATTTTCATGAAAAATTATCTTTCTAAATCGTTTGTGGTTGCCAGAAAAAAATTGCAAAAACGTGATAAAATTTCGCTCATTTTTTAAAGGCCTACTTTGAGTGCAAACTGTAAGAACACTAATGACTCGATCTTGTTAAAATTTTCACAGCTTGTGCTCCCATCCTTTAGCTACATTTTGGTGTAAAAATAAAGCCGTTTCGCAATTTTCGGATTTTCGTGAAAATTCCACTTTTTTCCACGCATATTTGCAAATTTCGGTGATTTTTTCTTATGTCCAAAAAAATCTGAAAAAAATCTCAAATACCCTTGGTAATAATACAAAGTACGTGGGCTATTCAATTTCCGGAAAAATAATCATTTTCAACCATTTATGCCCACTTAAATAACTCCGCGAAAATTAACACTGGACCTTATGGGAGCTAAAACGCTCCCCATTTAAATTTCTAAACTCACAGATGACTTAAAAGAATAGGGTTTTAAGTATCCGATTCTTAGATAATTCAGCTATATTTTAATTAAAAATTATTTTTCTAAATCATCTGTGGTTGATAGAAAAAAAAAATCGTAAAAACGAGACAAAATTGTATTTTTATCCAAATTCTATTGTTATAATGATAATAATAGACTAATTAACGAGTCAATCACAAAATGCGGTATTCCCTCCATAACAATGAATCAATTGCGAGGATTGCTTATTAAGAGTAAGTGTTCAATCTGCATATTTAGAGAGGGATTATTACCAGCAATCTCGCGAAATGGTCCTCGATATAATACAATAATATGGGAATACGGAACACACAGAATTGCATCTTAATGATGCACTCGACCCTCTTATCCGCCGCTTGAATGCCACCAGCAATTCGGATTTAATCAATTCAGCACAGTGAAATAAATCAATTAACAGGATAATATACTTGTGTGGAAATTCTAAAGAATGAAAAAAGCAATGCAAAATATAACAATAAAGCTGGGACTCTCTCAGCATTGAGGACATGCTTGATTAAAACTATGCTCATAACTGTATATTTTCGAGTTTACGTGAAGTGATTGATCACAAAATAAAAAGACTGTTATTCCTTACTTCACTTATTATTTTTATGTTAGATGTACATTTGTTATTGATAATAACAATAATGAGCACTTTGTGTCTCGAAATGTACAAATAACATAAAAATAAAAATAAAAATATTAAATAAAAATGATTTGAAAATAATTAATAAATTATTTCCACATTTAGCTCTGTGACTATTGACTTACCTACGTAAGTACGTTAAACAAATGCACATTAAAACAACTACTTCCCGGACAAATACCCACGCCGGACATTGAATTACATAATGTACACCTGCTGTTGCACATCAATAAAATATTGCATAATGCAACAAATTTTGATCCGAGAAAAATTTTTAATGTAAAAACAACAAAAGGAACGTTACGTTAGTGAAGTAAGGAAAAACAGGCTTTCTATTTTGTGAAAACTATGCTCAATACATAATTTATCTTATTTTATATTTCGTATATATATACAGGGTGTCTCAGCGTGCGCGCCGAGTAGCTTTACGGCTAAATGGTATATTTTTCTCAAAATCGGCTTTCACAGGCGTATGTATGTCTATTAGGACCACATTTTAAAATTAGTATCAAATGTACAGGGTGTCCCATAAAAGCATGGCGTATCATAGTTATATTTTTTCTAATGGAATGACCCATATTTTATATTTTTTTCAGATTCTACATCAAAAATAAAGCTAACTTTCATAATATGTTCATATGCGTAAACCTAATAATTTTTGAAATATTTAAATATTTTTGGAAAAATTGACGTTTCGAAAAAAAAATCATAACTTTGAAATGGATGAATGAAAACAAATGAAATTTTGTGTCGGTATATCTGACTAATGGGTGAATATTTAAGACTATTAAGAGGAATTTAAAATCTTAAGATGTTTTGATAATTCAACATATCTCCAGAAGCACATTCAAGGTTAAATTTCGTGCTTATTTTAAATGGCACACCCTATATCTAATAGGCCTATCTTGTAGGAAATTGTATTGTCTTTCAGAAAGTATAAAGGTATTCTACACCTAAACCTAATAGTTTTCAAGATATATCCATTTTTGTTAATTTTCGTCATTATCATTATTATTTTAATACGACAATGTAACATAAAGCGCCATCTATTGCTTAATTTAATAATTATTATTGCCAGTTATTCTAATAGGCTTTTGTTTATATGCAAATTTAATTGACACATTCGTATTATTACAATTGAAAAAATAATGTTCCTTTAAATGAAAGAATTAACATGATTCTGATAATAATGTAATGTTATTAAGATTGTCTCTTAGTGTACAAAATGTTCTCTGATGGAAGACATCCTAATAAGAAGACTGTAGAGGAAGTTTTAAATACATTCAAAACTGTAGGCAGTATGAAGTATTTGAAAAAAAAAACTACCTTGAATACAGTAACTAATAATGAGGAGACACAATTACAAGTTTAATTCCATTGAATATTCGTCAAAAAAGGTGGTTTAATAAGCAATGAATTGGAAGAATACATGGAAAGCACAATTAATAAATTAATAATACATTTAGATCAATTATACCTAATATGCTGAGAAATGTCAAAATATCATTTAAAATAAAATTGAATTATGTATTCGATGGTAGTATTTTTGAAAAATTATTATAAATTACTTTTAATACTATTTTGACAATTTATTTGATGTATTTCGTTATATTTGTTTTACAATTCTAACAAGTTTTTATCAAATAATTTACACATGTGTAAATAAATAATGCAATTAGTATATTCACAATTAATAAAATTAGTGTATTAATTTAGGAAATATCTCGAAAATCATTTGTTGGGTCAACTGACTTTATTTATAAACAATAACTAAACTCTTGCCTTTATGGAATAATAATAATAAATATTATATTGAACAATAGATGGCGCTTTGTATCGACTTTCCATGTTATGAATAATAAATATTATGTCAAAAGTTAACGAAAATGCATATATCTTGAAAACTATTAGGTTTAGGTAAAAAATATCTTTATACTTTTTGAAAGACAATATAATTTCCTACAAGGTAGGGCTATTAGATATAGGGTGTGCTATTTAAAATAAGTATGAAATTTGACCTTGAATGTGTTTCTGGAGTTACGTTAGATTATCAAAACATCTTAAGATTTTAAATTCCTGTAAATAGCCTAAAATATTTACCCATTAGTCTAATATACTGGTACAAAATTTCATCTGTTTTTATTCATCCATTTGAGAGTTATGATTTTTTTTCGAAACGTCAATTTTTCCAAAAATATTCAAATATTTCAAAAATTATTAGGTTTAGGCATATGAACATATTATGAAAGTTAATTTTATTTTTGATGTAGAATCTGAAAAAAATATAAAATATAGGTCATTCCATTAGAAAAAATATAACTATGATACGCCATGCTTTTATGGGACACCCTGTATATTTGAAACTAATTTTAAAATGTGGTCCTAATAGACATACATACGCCTGTGAAAGCCGATTTTGAGAAAAATATACCATTTAGCCGTAAAGCTACTCGGCGCGCACGCTGAGACACCCTGTATATATATATACATATAGAAGAAGACGCTTAATAATTAACATAGTAATTGTGGCCATGATTATATTACTAATAGTTTTCGTCGTTATAAATTCATAGGGTTACAATTAGCAAATGGTAAATATTAAGGAGGGCATTAGAGGTGTCCCTGGCCTAGTCTAATACATGGCGAACCCGTGTGGGAGAACATATGGTTATACATAATTTATTGCTATTTACCATATAAAATCAGCTCACGTACACACAAGACTCCGTGGCGAACTCAACACTGACACCGACACAACACGGACATGACGCGAATTAAAATATTTCTCCAAGAATTAATCTACTCGACTCCGCACTGGATTTAATTAAATGCTGTATTAGACATTATGCACATATTAAATTATTAACGGCGTGTGTGTCATGCTAAGCTTTGAAAATTTACCGGGAAATTTGCTTTATAATTAACTTATAAAATCCTCGATGAAAATTTGCTTTAATTCTAAGTTGATTTATATTTGCAATTATTATTATTTAATTATTACAAAATACTATCTACTATCTTTATTCAGATAGCAGAATTCCAATTCTTTCCCTCTGGTCGATAGCCCAGGACAGACAAACCTTTATTTTTATGTATACTCAATATATATACTCAGTGTTTGTAAAAATGTAATTGTCTGAAGATATTTAATTATTCGTTTCATCATACTCGTTGTGCTTACACGCTATAATTTTAATTTGTAATTGGTAGTCTTAAGTTATCCTGTAATATATATATATATTATCAAAAAACCTTGTACCCTTACGGGTGTTGGGCGAGTTATCCTATAATAAGATCTTGTAATCTGTTGGATAATAAAAATTAATAAATAAATAAATTATATGTTAAATTTTTCTATTTAATTATTATCCATATCATGGAAATTAAAGTGAGTGAATTCCGTGAATAATAATTTTTTACTACTAGAATAATATTTTTAATATTATTTTTACATTAATAAATTTATAGAATTCAACTTAAAAAAAGCAAAAAATCGAATTCGATGTATTTTGCACATTCCACAAAATTTTAGCGTGTGTAATATTTTATCTCGACATTCGAATGTAAATAGAAATCACAAATTGATTTTCAAATGAAAATTATGCATGGCCTCAGTTGATATTTATCAAACATTATGGCCGTAATCCCTAATAGAATTACACCGTTCATTACAGTTAGTTTACAGCATGCAAATTACAATGTTAATTAAAGTATGACACAATGTACATTTTTAGTGATGGGTAATTGAAAAACAAGGCAGTCTAATCCGAGTAGTGGACGCTGTAAAACAACACTAATTAACGCCATCGCCAGTCCTTTCATCAACCCGTAAAATATGTAGTTTATGACGAAAACTTCACGAAAGCTTACACAAAATAAAAATAATCAGTAAATAATTGTAAAGGGTAGAATTATCCTGTGTCTAAATCTAGAATATTATAATTTTATGATGTGCAACAGCAGGTGTACATTATGTAATTCAACGTCCGGCGTGGGTATTTGCCCGGGAAGTAGTTGTTTTAACGTGCATTTGTACGTAACTTAAGTCAAAAGTCACAGAGCTAAATGTGAATATAATTTATTAATTATTTTCAAATCATTTTTATTTAATTTTATGAATGTTACTTATTATAAAAATATCAAGAATAACTTCCCATTTATTAATAATATATTTGAATTCACTTTTTCATTTTAATTACTTAAAATGGCACTTTTATTAATACTCGATTACTAATATTATTCGATTTTGCCCAAAACTAGTAAATATTTTTTTTTTCGAAAATAGAGAGCAAGGAATATGGTAGTCATATCAGTTATTGCCGTGGTGGTGTTTTGAGATGATTTATTTTAATTTAGTAAAACACTTTTTTTAATTTTATTTATTTATTTATATATATAGAAAATCTGTATTTCTGAGAAATACGTTAAATTACATTACAATATTTACATTACAATCATAAACCTCTAGTTAAGCCTCAGAAAATGGTTATCGACCATCGGTCTTTCTGCCTTTATTTATTTATTTTCACAGAATTCACCTTTTTTACATAATGAAATACATTTATTATAACTAATAACAAAGCATAACAATAAACTATTAATTAAAAGAGTAAAAGCAATATATAATAACTAACAAAAACGTCAACAAGACATTAATCCTAAGTAAACTGTTGCATACATAATTTTCACGGTGCTTTTATTATGGAACCCGACTGCTCGTAGTACAGACATCAACTAATTAAAATTAATACACACAAAAAAGAAAATCTTTTACAATATGAATATATCTACCATAAATTGATTGATTGATCAAGTTACGTGAAAATGAAATTAAATTGATAAATACAGCGATAATGGCCACTATCAATGATTTAAGTGTTAATCCATATAATAGATTTGTCCAAAATATATTGTTTTTCGAATTTGAACCACAGTTGATTTAAGCAAAGACATACGTCAGACGTGGCTCGTATTTTGTGAATCCAAATAATAGATTTGTGTAAAATATTTTGTTTTTCGGATTCATTAAATTTAAGCCACGCTTGATTTAAGCAAAGACATACGTCATATGTGGCTCGCATTTTATGAATCCAAATCATAGATTTGTGTAAAATATTTTATTTTTCGGACTCATGAAATTTGAGCCACACTTGATTTAAACAAAGGCATACGTCAGACGTGGCTCGTATTTTATGAATTTAAATCGTAGATTTGTCAGAAATATGTTCTTTTTCGGATTCATTTATGTCTCGCATTTTGTGAATCCAAATCATAGATGTATGTAATTTTTTTTTGGATTCATGAAATTTGAGCCACGCTTGATTTAAACAAAGGCATACGTCAGACGTGGCTCACATTTTCTGAATCCAAATCATAGATTTATCAGAAATATTTAATTTTTCGAATTTAAGCAAAGACATACGTTTGCAGTCGTGGCTCGCATTTCGTTAATCCAAATCACAGATTTATTAAAAAAAAATACATTTTATTGTGTCCGAAATGTACATTTGATAAATCAAATAGAGTTTGTCGTGAGGTTATTTGTGCTGTATTTATCAATTCAGTACGTTTTTATTATTTTTAAGGACAATATTACGTTAGTCTCATCAGCGAGATACCATACGTTTTCATTATAATTCCAGAGAGAGTGTTAGTCTTTCATTAAAATAAGTTTGTATTCAATTTTCCAACACTTTACAATTATTTCATTTATCATTTATCACTACATGTTTTCTCCATTATATAAAATAATACGGAATTATCATGAAATTCAATGTTTTGTCGACATTTTTACACCCTGTATAAAACTGTATTTAGTTAGTTAAAAATATATTTCAATCTAATTAATGGTTTTAATATTTAAACATTGATAGTCCATATTGTATGAAATAAATATGAATAAAATATTTTAATATCTTATTCACATTTTTTTCATATATTTCAATCATTCACATTAGATTCGAGTGGTCTGTGATTGAACCGTTGATAATCCGCCTACTTTGTGGGTTTATTGAAGGAAATTAATTCGCGCATTCATCATCTTACGTGGGGTCGATTTGGCACCTTTCACATCTTGCTTACGTACACCGGCACCGGCACATATTTCAGTCGTTGGACATACGATACATAAATTAAGTTTGACTAATGTCCCGAATGATCTAACATGATTATTAGTTGGCCAGAGAGATAACAACGACAACCCATCACTCGATTCAATTTCCGTTACGTTCCGCCGTATAATCCTATATAGATCCTTTCATGCCCAACGCTGGTTTCGCCTAACGTATCAATAAATAATCTGATTTGGAAATCGTAAATAAATGTTACTAAACTATTTTAATTAAAATAAATTATAATAATAAATATGAATACAAGGGCAGAAAAACCTCTGGTCGGTAGCCCAGACAGACTAACACTTATATGTATTGTAATTATTTATATTGTTGAAATTATCTGTATAATCTGAATATATATATATATATATATATATATATATAAATATACAAAAATAAATTATTATAATATAAAAAACCGCATTTCACCATCTCTCTACGTTTGAGTTTCCACGCCTTTTTTTTAAATAGATTAACGACTCCCATGCAATCTACGATTTTATTAATTTGATGAACTACCAATTTTTAAATAATGACGATGCCACTTGAAATTAGGTAAAAGGTGGCGCTTGCGTCGTCTTTAATTTATTATGATTAATATTAACGAGGTTTAAATAAATTGTTCGTGAATTTTAAAATTAATATAATTTCACATAAAAATCGTTTTTCTTTTTCATTTCTTAATTTTTATATTCTATCAAATAGAATGAAACATTATTGACGATTCCGTTATTATTGTGAAAATTATTAAAAACTTTGTATTTTATTTAAATTATTTTAAACAAGAACAAATTAATGACATCACATATTATCTTGTCCTACAATGTTTCTCAACAAATATCCCCTAAATTTAATTAACCCTTGTGGTACCGATGTATTGACAGATTTCTTTAGATCTCGAAAGTATTAATTTATTCCCATATGGATATTTTAATTTAATTTATTAACGGGATTTCTTTACATCTTAAAAGTATTTAATTTGTTCTCTTATGGATAATTTAATTTTATTTAATTTATTAACGGAATCTCTTTTTTTACAAAAATATTACAAATAATATTACAAATTAAAGATACAAGTATATAATAAGAAAAAAAGTAAATTATTCAGCAGTCACATCGTTATACATATTAATAAATATTTTTAATTAATTTCTCACTTAACCCGTGGTGTTTTAATCAAAGTCTATACTAATAAATTAATAATGATTCATAAATAATATCTAATTTTACGAAAGAATTCATTTATTTTTGTTTTATGCGTAGTTCGGACTGGGCATAAATTAATTAATTAAATGACAAGGCAGACTCGACGATTTTAAATACGCCAAAACAACACTCATGACGACTGTCACTCGTCAAATATACTCAAAGGGTTAAATAAAAATATATATATATTATTTGATTTACATAATGTATGAATAGAAGACGCGCTTAAAACAATTTCTATATTAATTAAAAGTGTGTTTATTAATTATTTTCGTATAATTTTTATTTAATTTATTTAAATAACTGCGACCAAGAGAATGAATACTCGTTTCTATTTAAATTAAAATCATGTTAAATAAAATATGAAAACGGCCGATTAAATAAATCCATAAAATCAATTCGCAACGTTTTCCGCAAAGAGCATTTTCGAGTAAATAAATAATTACACTTTTCCAAAAATTGTAAATATTTAAAATTAGTTTTCAGAAATCCCACAGAGAGAATCGCGCCGCGGTGTTTATTATGCAATAACAACAAAACGCGTATTTTGCATTAAGCCATTTATTTGTCGTTTATTGTTTACCATACATTTTTAATCAACCGAATATTCAGTTTTAAATTTTTGTAATAAATTGAAATATATATTTATTTTTCAATTTTATATGCAGTGCGTTCATAATGAAAGAAATAAATTTAATTAAATTGCTAGTGATTAATACTTGTAAATTGGAGGAGCACTAATATCTCGGAAAAATCGGTTCGATAATTGAAAAATTCTTTCTTTCCCGAAAAGAGTAAACTTGTGATGTGAAGCAGACATGCGACCTATTTGAACTGTGCTTTTACGAGATTCGCTAAATTTAAATTCATGATTTGAAATTATATATATATAACACCACAAGTTTCCTCTTTTCGGGAAAGAAAGAATTTTTCAATTATCGAACGGATTTTTCGAGATTTTATTGCGCCTCCAACTTACAAGTATTAATCACTAGCAATTTAATTAATAATAATTAATATATATATAATCAATGTCCCCTTTTACCAATTGGTGTCGGGGTTGATTTGAAATTATAAAAAATTTAATTCTAAACTATTCAACATATTAGAGTGGTTCTTTCATAATTTGAAGCGCACATGTTTTAATTTAAACAAAAAAATTGCAAACATACTTTCAAAGCGATTACAAATATATGATTTGTTTTATTAATGTATCGGTTTTTTTTAATCATCATTATTACAAAATAATATATTTCACAAAAAAAATAAATATCCAAGAGCGGAACCTTGATTAATATTTGTAGCCATAAAAGTTTCACGAGGGAAAAAGAGAAAGAAAAAGGCAAACATTCATGCCAACTTGCCTTTTTCTTTCCTTTTCTAATTAGAAATCACGGCCGTTATTTGCAGCTCGGCGGGCAAACTTATTACTTTTTCCTTTTGAACCTTTTAAATTTCCCTCTCGCTTGTTAATAGATTCATGCCTTCTGCGGCCTACGGCCGGATTGCGGGGCCACAGTAATTACCCTCCATTTCTACTATTTCTACTTTCAATTAAGCAAAAGAAAAAAAAATGCAAATCAATGTTTCTTTCAATGAATTACAGGTTCTTTTATTACGGTTATAAAATCGAATGATTATTATTTTGTATGTGTACTTTATTATTATTATTAATAATAATGGTAAAATAAATAATACTGGCCTTATTATAGATACTTTATTATTATTAATAATAATAATGATAACATAAATAATACTGGTCTTATTATAGATATTGCTGTACCTCTTACTCACAATATTGCAAGAACAGAAAGGGAAAAACGTATTAAATATGTAAACCTAGCAATAGAGGTGCAGCGCATCTACAAACTAAAAACAATCAAAATTGTACCAGTAATTATATCTGGGACAGGAGTAGAGAGTAAAGGCTTCCTGTAAGACCTGAAATCGATAGAACTACGTGAAAATATTTCAATACAAATCCAAAAAGCAACCATTCTACAAACCTGCCACATAGTTAAACTGTATGAAGAAATGATCATTTCTTCGCAGATATTACAATAGACTTTGAAAGACTAAATAGTGTTATTTAATATAAGTAAGCAGCTTATGTAATATTCATAGAATATAAAATTAATTAATTTAAACCGAACGGAATTGCCCCGATTGTATTATGTTTCTCAGTAAAAATTGTGTATATATAAAATGTATTTTTATTAATGATAATAATTTAATATTATTAATAATATATATATATATATATATATTCAATGACCCATTTCTACCCACATGGGTGTAGGGTAATATATATATATATATATATAATCTAAAATCCCCATCTACCATAATATAATGGTGGTGTAGGGGTATTAATAAATTATAAAAATTTATAAATTGCATAACGTAAATATCTCATTATCCTTATATCCATGCTTCCTGCATCCGTTATTCCCGCTCTCACATTTTTTTTCACTATTTTTAGGTGATTTAAAATTTGCAATATCCGAGCCGAAATGGGCCTATAAAAAGCCCCCGTAACTATTTTCAGCACTCTTTAATATGCAATAGTTTATGTACTCGCTCGCATAACTGTCGAAATTATTTGTCGGCGCGAGAATAACGGGGCGTATGCTGCAAAAAGGGGTGGATTTTTACGATTATGGCTTTTGTGTACACGTGAGGTATAAAGGATTACCCGATCGAAATCTCAATGCATGTTTAGTGTTCGCTTCGCAAAGAAGACTCAATATGTTTAAGAAAATTTATAAGTATAAAATATTGTTAAATGTCGTTCAGAAAATATTTATTCACTTATTGAAATATGACGGAATTTTGACGTTTTCTTTTATATAAAAATAATTATTAAAATAATTAGTTTCCACAGCTAACATAAAGAAGATACGCAGAGCTAAATGTGGAAATAATTTATTAATTATTTTCAAATCATTTTTACTTAATTTTAATAAATGAAACACTTTTTTACTTTGCTTGTATAACTCGGATTGATTTTCATTGTCATTATCAAAACAAAAGTTTGTTTTGATAATGACACGTTAAGGTCGTCGAAACTATAGTCAACAATAAAATCAATCCGAGTTATACAAACAAAGTAAAAAAGTGTTTCATTTATTAAAATTTAATTACAATGTATAAGAAAGTAGAAGCCTCAACAATTAACATTTTTATTTAATTTATAAAAATAATAGTTTATTTCTAAGGAAAAAGGGTTCGCGGAAAGCACAAAATAACTAATATTAATTAAGGTTACGGTTTAGCAGAAATAAACGAAAGTGAAAATAATCACTGATAAAAAAGAGCCGGGCTCTAGAATTAATAAAGTGCACATGTACTTGCATTTTTTACATTTTAAGTAGAAAAATATCGGCTTGATTGAAAAGCAACATTATAAATAGAAAAGAGTATTCACCTGGTCACAGTTATTTAAACAAATTAAATAAAAATGAATTTGAAAATAATTAATAAATTATTCTCACATTTAACTCTGTAAACGTAACGTATGTCAAAGGTCACAGAGCTAAATGTGAGAATAATTTATTAATTATTTTAACCCTTTGACTCTTACGTAACGTAAGTCAAAAGTCACAGAGCTAAATGCGAGAATAATTTATTAATTATTTTCAAATTAATTTTTATTTAACATTCAATTATTTCATATCACCCAAATTCACTAGTTCTTGTTAGAATAAAAAATTTGAAGATATAATGAAATTAATAGGTAATGAATGTAAAGCTATTTTAATGAAGAATTTAGTGTTATCATTAAAATTTTCATCAAGCACGTTTTTGTTGCTAAAATTATACATTAAAATTGACATAAAACTGACAGATTTTCATTATTTCTTTCCTAATTGTTTTCTATAAAATCTAATTAAAATAATGCATTTTAATTTATCTGGTGAAAAACCTGCATGCTTTAAGATTAATTAAATGTATAATACAATATTGTTTATTTATCATAACAGCAATGTAACTCGAATTACTAAATCTTTAATTAGTTTCTCACTTAACTCGTGGTGAAACATTTTTGAATTAATTACCTGATTTTATGATAGCATGAATTTTTATATATATTTAGTTGTTAAAATTTTTTTGTGCATTCCTCCCTGAAGATGACCAATGGTCGAAACTAGTTGGAGAAAATATAAATAAGTGAAACAAACCAAATGTTTTAATTTCAATTAAATCATCCTCAATTAATTCGAATTACTAACTTCCAATAATTATATCGTCATCTCTTTCTATTAAACCGCAACCTTAATGTATTTTTTTATTAATATTAAATGAATATTGTGTAACTGTTGCAAATAACAACGTTTCGGTTTAATAGAAACAAAGGAAAAGTACAAATTATAGTGTTAAATTTAAATCGATAACACATAAATACTAGCACAGCCATTAAGCAGCCCCCAACTTGAAAAATATACCCCATTACCCACTAATACACCCCTCTCAAACAAAACTCCGCTGCCGGAATCCCCCATTTTAAATTCCTCATTACTAAATTCGGTCGATTTGAAGTAAAAAATCGCCCGGCGTTCCGTTTCCGAGTCGGTGTAAGAAGAAAGCAAAAAAAGCGCGCGGGCGGGGGGTAATTTAATAGTATCTGAGGTGAGGGATTATCCGCGTCTCGGTGGTAATCGATTTTTTAAAAATGTATCCATAAAGTCCTTCCATCCAGCGTCCCGCGTATATCGTATTCTATGGAGGATGAATCGGCCGCCGGCTTTCCGCCGGCTTTACCGGCTTTACTCCCTCGAGCGTCCCGACAAAAGAAACGTCTGCGAGTTTTAATATTTAAGCAAAGTAGATAACATTAGCTTAATCTCGGTGATGCAATCGGGGATCGTGAGATAAGGCTTGTTTAAGATATTTCATGATTTATACAAGAAGTTTTTTTTTTTTTCGAGGGTATTCAGTTTTTAAAGATTTTAATGATGATCGCTCTAATTAACGCCGCAGCATTAAGAATACGTTCATCCCCTGCATTTTTATAATCTCGTAAAACAACTACAACTGTTACTATTAATAACATTAACCAAATTGATATTTCGTTTAAAACTGGCATCTAGGACAACGTTGTCAAATTTAACTTGATTAACTTTTTGAAAAATAAGATTGTGAAAGATAAGGTTTGTCTGAAACAAATGAAAATCAATCTTGAACATATGAGCTTATTTTTGCTTCCCGGATATGGCTTCAAAATATTTCCATTTCCACCCGAATCAGCCTGGATAATATTTCAATAACTGTTTTTTAGTTAGAGAAATAATACTAACCTATTGTTATTTATTAACTTTAAGTATTTGAAGTTGCTATTATTATATCGTTACGAAATCGGATTTAATCAGACTCGGAAATAAGTAACACAATGTCAATTTATTTATTTATAGTACACTTAACACATTTATTTACAACGTGATGTTGAGCACTCGGACGTTCGTGATTGACTGACTGCAGCGCCACTAGCGCGCGCTTATATAGCGTGCTCGTTTATCGAACTTTCCGGAACTTTCGATGACGCCGCGTTTACCGTCGCGCGCTCTGTGGAACATTCCAGAATGTTCGTTTCAGTTTCTTCTTTCACTTTCGTTACAATATTATAAAATTGCTCATTTAAAAATATTCGATTGCTAATATTATTCACTCTTGTCGACACTAATAATTATTATTCAATTAAAGAAATTATTAAATAAAATAAAATCAACCATTGATAATAGTCACTTCGTATCCGAAATGTACATCTGGTAAGAAATAAAGTAGTGAGGAAAGGATTCTAAGTGTTTTTATTCAAAATAAAATGAAATAAAGGTTACAAATTTTCACATTTAATGAAACGTTCAGCCAGCATATGGATAACTAGTGATGGCTATTTAGGTTTTTCGAACCTAATCAGACTATTGTGTTCCATGTGCAATGCCTTGATGAAGGAAAAAAAATAGGCAAAAGGTGGCGCTTGCGTCGTCTTAAATTTATTATATTACAAATTTTGCCAGAAAATTTCCTTGTTTACTTTCATTGTAATAGAGAAATTATATTTTTTAGATAATAATATATAATCATTATAATCCACTTTAAATTTTCTTTAAATTCAAATGCGAAAGGATTTAATCCAGTGTTAGAAATTGCAAGAGCGTTTATATTCCAGTGGGAATTATATAAATTGCGGCTCGTTAAGTAAATCGCTTCGATTTTCCCTCTTTTAAGCAAACAAGCATGGAAAGTTTCTAGCGAGAGTTATCAATAGTGGCCATAAATCCCTTAATCCGTATCCAAGTTTAAGTCGTTCAAATAACGAGCATACTTCTCTCCAGCTCTTAAAATCACCAATTACGGCCGATATACAAGGGCCAGGTTTTTCTAATCGGGCGAATCATCTTGTAAGCGCTCAATTATCTCTTAATTAATTTTCAAATAAACTAGAAATTTAGAAAAAAAAATATTTTTAATTATATTACATTTTTTCATTTAGATTATTATTATTGTTATTTATTTATTCAATATTTATTTAGCACGTCTTTATTATTGTAAGTACCACTGAGATTATCATACCAATCTTAATTTTGAACTGTTTCGGGTCGTCTTCTATTTTTCTGAATCGTTGTAAAAAAAAACAGAGTCGAACTTGACATGATATTACTAGAAAGTAGTGATCTTTTTATTACTGCTAAATTAAGTATATTATAATTTTATGAATGGTACTTATTATTAAAATATCAAGAATAACTTCTCATTTATTAATAAACATAAATTTGAAGTCACTTTTTTGTTTTAAATACTTAAAATGATATATTTAGTAATACTCGATTACTAATATTAATCGATTTGGCCCATCTACTTGAAAACAAAAAAACAAACAAAAGAAATTAAGCATTTTTAATAATTAAAATCTGCAAATTATTTTAATGTAATCATTAGATATTTTTTTTAAGTGTTTCTTCCAGTTATTAATGATAAAATCAGCGTGTTCAACAAATGTTCTATATTTAAATCTAATCGCGGCAATAATAAAACTTGGAATCGCCGTTTCATATGATGATTACGGTAATTAACATGAGAGTAATAACAATCCGAAGGCAAGTTTATACACATCCATAACAGACAATTCGCCCTACTTTCAAAACAAAACGCGCTCGGGGTAACGACAATTTTATTACTTTAATACAATTTTAAAAGTACTATGAATAATATAATACGGCGTATAATCACGAAATTTTACTACCCCAACAATCTTAAAAACATAATTAATTCATTAAAATCGTTAATTATACTTTTTATGTTAATAATTGAATGTTACCGGCATGAATATAAATTGTATAGGCTTTGTTTGATCAATTAATGCCTGATTCATTTAGTTTTGTATGACAAAATTGAAATAAAAATGTTTTAATTTATAATTCTGTCGTTTTTAAATGCACTGTTTGTTACGGGTAAAAAAAAACACTGAAATAATAAAACTTCAATCTTGTTTTTTCTATATTGAAATATCTCAATGATGCTATTTTACAAAAAATATTTTTATTATTGCATAAATTTAATTAATTAAGGTTGTTTTTTGTTTGTTTTCGGAATATAGAATATTGTAGTGGCTCGAAGAAAAATAATTCATGGTATTAGTTTCAAATAATCCGAATTCCTATTAATTGTATTTAAATTGCAATAATTATCATTTAATGAAACGTTCAGTCACCATTCATCTAGCGTCTTTAATTTATTATGCAATAATTATGTTTGATGGACAATTTGAATTTTGATGTAAGAATTTGCGATTGCACTTTTTATTATTAATCAATTCAAAAAATAAATAGAAATTGTAGGGGTCCGGTTTTTTTTTTCACGAAGCGATAGAGTTTTAATGATTTTTATTATAAACACAAAACGTTTACATATACAACTATTTAAGTGTAAATTACAGCTTACGGTGATTGTAACCTGTACTCAGCGTTGTATGTTTAGTCGAGACTGTTATCAGTACAAGACTGTAATCCTTGAAGGACCAGCCGCTCATTAGATTAAGCGCTCATTAGGTGAGGGTGCTATGTGGGGGTAGTACCGCCGGGTGAGTCGCTGTGTGAGAAAGAAGGTATTAGATCACGCCCTGGTATCTCTCTCTCTCTCCACGGGATGTTACAAAATGAATATTGTGTGAATATTTTTGTTATTGATGAATAATCAAAAAAGTATAATCGCGATATTTCCTTATTTTTTTATTTATTTATTTCTAAACATAATTATTGCAATTGCTTAAATACATTAAATAGGAAATTCATGATTAATTAAAAAAAACTGGTGGAAAGACCATAAGTCGATAGCTTGTACAAGCAAACAAGAAAGAAATAAATATACCATTATATATTGTAAATAAACAGCGACAACCAATACGGGTAAAAGAGGATAAGATTAAATAATGTAAATATATGTAAAACAAATAACTTTGAATAAAGATATTGTAGTAGTAAAAAAAACAAGTGCAATTGAATTTTTTCAACAAAGCATAATTAACACTTGAAATTTTCTGCCAAACATAATTATTAATTGAAAAGGGGAAGAGCAAAGCGAACATAATAAAAAAATCTCCTTTCTTTTCCCTTCTCCTTAATAAAGAAAAATCCTTCTACGTTCTTCAAACGGAAAATCTGCGTAAATTCCATCAAACTTATCTCCTTCCCCCACGCAACACCGACTCGTTCTGTAATTGAAAACGAAGAAAAAGAAACCGACCGCCCCCCATTCCTTAACGCACCCTTTGTGGTTTCGCTTATGTTGATTAGGATACTTTTTTAAGTACCAACAATGGCCTATTTAATGCGTTTCGACAATGGCGGAAAGATGCAATCTCGCCCGTGCCATCCACTTTTCTTTTCCGTCCCCTGGTTTTGTTGGTGTTGTGTGGGTGTATTTGTATTATGTGAACTGGATGTCAGGTCGGAGGAGAATCGATCAAATTTATGAGGGATGCTGGATGCGGACACAATGGGGATCAATTCCGTACAAGTAGTTTTCAATCATGGTCGTTTTGCATTTTCAAGATCGCGCTTTTTGAATATCGATGGGATTTGTCTCAAACTATTAGATTGTACGATTTTAACTTCAATAATTACATTAAATAAAAATAATTTGAAAATAATTATTTTTTTTATTTCAATGATTACGTTTATAAGTATAATATAGATATTTAGTTTTACTTTTTTAAGTACATATTTGATGAGATAAGTGGAAGAAAATACAATTGGTTAAACAAAGATGTTAAATAATTATCAGTTGGTTTTGTTTTACTAATTGTATATTTGTTCGACTAGTTTCAGTTAGATGCAATTATCAAAAATAATCTACATTAAATTTTCTTAAGATTTAAATACATTTTTTATATATATTTGTATTCCTTATTACCTGGATACAAATATAAAAAAAAACTATATAAATCTTGAGAAAAAAGTTAACGCATGAGGATGACATTTATCAAACGCCAGAAAATATTTCTAATGGATTTCGAATCAATTTATTTTCTCATTGCCTTCTCTTAGTACCATACCTCCCATCTTTAACAACATTTTTTCATATTCCTCTGTCAAAATATAAGAAAATATTCTTAAAAAAACGTCCAAACCAATTTTCATCTGATTATAACATCATTCCAGAATTTATATTAAAAGATTGTGCTTCGATTTTCTGTTGCCCACTCTCAATAATATTTAATCTATCGTGTGCACTTTTTACGGTTTACGGTTTTGTGGGAGGTGCACATGTTGCGCAGGCACATATAGGCCTTGTTAAGTCGCTAATGCTTCCTCCCTTTAGGGTATCTTAGACCATGTATCAGCACAGCCAGTCTACCTCATTAAGACAGGTAGTTCCCTGATTATCGCCATTTCTGACCATTCCTCACCCAGTATGGCATTTCTACTGTATTTTAGCGCTGGGTAATATCCAAGGATATGCTCAACTCAACTACACAACATTTTTTAATTTTCAGATTATTATTATTGCTAATGCACTTCCAGCTAAATGTAATTACGTTACATTCGCAGCAACTATTTAATGAAATTACTTCAAATGAAGTGAATCCACTCAGTTTTTCACCGGTAAGTCAGTGCACTGAAATTGTGAATAAGGCCTTAGTTTTTATTTAAATTACCGACGAAAAAATTGGCCACGGAACTCCAGTGAGAAATTTTATATGCCCGGCGCATCCACCAAAACTCACGCGTGCGAATTATTACTAATTGCAATTTTATTTTAACAGCTTTATATTAATTTGGATTACAGCAAAGATATAACGTATTAAGGATTTGTAGTATTTTTTTTTTCTTCCGGAAAGGATGTTTCGTCCGAAATCAAAAGTAAGGATTTCTGAAATATATTTTTTTTAATAAAAATCTAGTAATAACGAAACTAGCTTTCTATTTTTAATAATAAGCGCACCTACAATACACTTGGTCACAGTTATTTAAATAAATTAAATAAAAAGAATTATTTTTTATTTAATTTACCAGAAGTATAATCCATTAAGGATTTAGGGGTGAGAGGGTAGCCCACAGATTATATAACCTCTGGCTCCTTCTAGTGCTTCCCATTCTAGGACAAGACTCATTCCGCCAGTCTGGCTGTTTCTACTAATACTATCATATAATAAACAGGAATAAAAAATAATGCCTATGATTTTACAATTAATTTGTTCATTATTGAACATTTGTTTAAAGTACTTATGTAACATAAGTCAAAATGTAATCCTAAATTAGTCGATAATTTAAAGTAATTCAATGTAATCTGTGTTTTATTGGTTGATTTTTAATAATCTATTCATATTTATTTTATGAAATAATTTATTAATTAACTATTTTCAATCGTTTGTTATAATGAAATAACTTGGTTTTGTTTTACTAAAATTTTGTTATATTTTCGACTTGTTTCGGCTAGATCAAGAATTATTCACTCTTGAAAGTCGAAAGTAATTGAAAATATAACAAAATTTTAGTAAAAGAAAAACCAAATGATTTCATTATAACAAACAGTTATTAAGAATGTTTCACCTAGTGATAAATGAGGAATAAGTATACAATATATAAAAAACACTTTTACTTTTAAAAGTGAAGTAAGGAATAAAAGTGTGTGTGACTCAATAAAACAATTAATTCTCTTGAAAATGGGCTAATAACCCGAAACTAGTCGAGACTTTAAAGTTATTCAATCTAATCTGTGTTTTATTGGTTGATTTTTAATAATTTATTCATATTTATTTCATAAAACAATTAATATACAATATATAATTATTTTCAAATTATTTTTATTTAATTTAGTGTTTATTATAATAAATATATAAACACATTAAATAAAACGCGGAAAATATGAAAGTTTATAGCACAAATTGAATATTAAAATAAATTTTCAGCAAACCTCTAAAATTAAATTTCTCCCGAAAACCCCACTGTCTAGGTTTGAACAATAAAAGGCAATTGTCTCGCGCGTTGCATTATATTTTTTTTTCCTATCTGGAAATAACCCTCAAGGAAAATCCCCCCTGTAACAGTAAATAGATAATACCGCATACACAACTCGTGCACGGGAGAAAAACGGAATGAAGTGTTTTCAAGTGGATGCGACACCGATTCTAGCATCCAACACCCCGTCTGTTTACAGCTCCCGCTCCCTCGTATGTCTTTATTTGTATCTATGTCTGCTACATCCACTAATGCGACTACTTTTACTGAATACAATGCGGTGTGTAATTGTACGGGCGTTTTCGGAATAGAGGAGGCAATCTAATTTAAACAATGATTTTTTTAATTAAAAAAAAAATGATTTGAAAATAATTAATAAATTATTTCCGCATTATCTCTGTGACTTTTGACTTACGTTAAAGAAATGCACATTAAAACAACTACTTCCCGGGAAAATACCCCGTCGGACATTGAATATATGTCCTATGTATAATGTACACCTGCTGCTGCATATCAATAAAATATTGTGTGTAAAATATAGTGCAACTTTTTTTTCTTGTTTGTTATTTGTTTAATTGCTGAAATTAGTAAATGTAATCATGAAATAATGTTAACATTAAGGAAGATATAAGTAAGGCAGAAGCTTGCAATCACATTTATACACAATTTCACTTTGTACATTATTGTAATAAGACTCTGAAATAAAGATTATTATTATTATTATATATGGAGCGCTAAATGGATCGTTAATTTTGGTGAATGCGCCGGGATCAAAGGCATTCTGGAACCTTCATCGAAAAATTATGTAAAAGTGTACAATTAAAATTCAATCGATACATGTAATTACACATATAGTGAAAATATAAACTCTATAAACTTTATAAATGAGACAAAAAAATCAATTAAATTAAATAAGATATTTGTTGGTGAGTACGTGAAGTTTTTTGATATAATGTAGTAATATTTTATTCCTTTCTTCACTTTTTTTTTTTGAAGAAAGGAATAAAATATTACTACATTATAAATGATATAAAATGAAACAAAAATGCTTCAATGCTTTGGCATAAGGAGAGTGAATAAAAGATTTGTTTATCCTTATCCACGCTATAAGAATCCTCATACTTCACTAGAAAGTATTTACTCTTCTAGACGTACGCAATTTAGACATGTAAGTACCGGCCCTTCACTTGAAGCGAATGTGTAATTCCAATATCCTTAAAATCCAGCAATCAATCTCTCTTCATACTCTATTAATTTTTTTTAAATGAACTGTAAATAATGTCTTCATTGCTTTCACACCACGAATAAATTACAGCAAATAGTAAGAACACGTGTTAACTGCACACTGAAAACCAACGTCGGGTATGTGGCGTGTTAAACAATTTCACAGTTCGAATGTGCGGCGAGGCACTTAAATTAAATACCCCGTCCGGTTATCCGGTGTATAAGTTTTATGGGGAGGAAGTAGAAGGACATAAAAAATACAGTTTATGGGATTATTATTCGGTATAAATATAAATTCTCCTCCCGTTCCTTTTTTACTCTGCTGGTGGGACTTTTTATTGGTCGTTTTATTGGACAGTAATGTTATCATTCAATAATCAATTCTTATCTTTCGTGCAGTTCATACATATATTTTTTTGCTGATATGTTAGAAAGTGGCGATGGTGTGGTTTATTTATGAGATTTCCATCGTTAAATTGGGAATAATATTGAAGCTGTTGGAAAGATAAAGAGGGATTGTTTTTTTTTTGTATTATTGATAAACGATTTACAAATTTGTGAAATATTTGTGTGACAAATTCCGTGTTCATTGCTTCGTATCGTTTAGATTGTACGTTGCAATAATTTTTTTTTTTGGCATAGAATTTTTTCCAATCAGCCACTAACGGAAGAATAAATAACTTTAAATCTATTTTTTGTGAAACAAACCAATTTTAATTTTACATTATTTACCTTTAAGTATTCAAAATGTTTCACCAAGTGATAAGTGAGAAAGTTATTCAAGAAATTTTAAATCTAGACTTCAGATGTACCCCAAGGCTCCATTCTAGGTCCGTTTTTGTATCAACGACCTTTCTTATTTAATAAAAGGTCAACACTTAAAGCAGAAAGACCCCAGGTCGATAGGCCACACAGACTAAACACAATATTTATTCTTGTTAAGTAAATATAAATATATGTATAAGCTTATGTAATGTTATTATAAGTTTTATGGGGAAAACTCTTTTCTATTTATGTAATATTATTGAGTAAATAAAGATGTTTTCATATATGTCTAGACTTGTTTTATGCTGACAGTAAATCTTCATTGTTTCGAATATTTGTTTTAATAATTTTGTTTTATTTTATGCTGACAGTAAATGATCATTGTTTCGAATATTTGTTCTTAAAATTTTGTTTGAGGAAGGAACATAAATGTTTTCATATGAGCACATATGAAAGTATTACGTTACGCTTTTTGCGAACCTTCTCTTCACGCAACCAAAAAATTGATAGTTTTTTTTTACAAAATGTCAAAAACAAATTTTGAATGCTTTTTATTTAAAAGGAGGTTAGGGCATGTAAATTTTGCATGTTACGACTTTTCAGCATGGTATTTTTTTAAATTAACGTTTACAGGTATGTGTATTGAACCTTACTTATATTAAATATCACTATTTAGTCTTTCAATGTCTATTATAATCGCTTCAATTGTTTCACCATTTCTTCAGGCGAAGAAATGATATTTTACACTATTCCGTCCGGGTATAATGAGATGAAGGTATCAAAACATAGCACATAGGTCGTATCCACAAAATCTGCTTTGTCTTGACGAATTTGCTCAGTATGTCTAATCCATTTTAAGACTTATCTAGATGTTAATCTGCGTCTTATAATTAAAGCTCTGCTAAATTTGTTGCACTACAGCGAATTTCAATGGAAACGTTTTTATTTCTATATTGGAACTGGTGGAACACAGAATCCTCAGAAATAAATAAAAAAAGCGTTAAGCGTCAGACTAGTAAGCCAGAGGTCTCTGGTTCGATTCCAGGATTGGGTTGATCGTTGTATGAATGGTGATTGTTCCCCAAATTTTAAATTACAAATAAACAAATGTAATTGTATGGTAAAACCGATACCCATATTTGAGCAGGAATAAAAAAAACGAATATTTTTTTGGGGGGAATTTGAAGTAATCTATTAAAAACAAACATAATTTTCCTTAAATATATAGAGTGGGTTTGTTCCTCTCGATGATTGAAACTAAGCTATCTCGGTCACATTTTTTTTTAATTTATAGCATATTACTACAGGACAATACC
The DNA here is from genome assembly GCA_963082785.1 of Philonthus spinipes. Lineage (NCBI taxonomy): Eukaryota > Metazoa > Arthropoda > Insecta > Coleoptera > Staphylinidae > Philonthus > Philonthus spinipes. The sequence goes on from OY720300.1 coordinate 37,212,626, forward strand.
CCCTGAAATAAATAAATAAATAATTCCGAACGAGGTCATTCCTGGGGTGGCGTTTGGCAACGGTGCAAGCGCCATGCAATTCCCGCTACTCTACATTTCCGAGGGGCGAACAACGAGTATGTGACGTAACAGCTGGCCTCGACCACCCCCCGCACCCCGGCCATTGAGGGGGCGCACCGTCTCGAATTACAATCAAGCTCCGTGGTCGTTTGCATTCTGCAAGTGCAGGAGGCGTCTTGTTATTTTCGGAGATGGGAATCTCCAATTATGTGTCTGCAGTTGTTTAGTCTCTGCCAGTACAATTACGACTTGTTGCGCTTTTCTTTAAGGACAATTAGTCGACGGCTGCGACGAGTTCTGGAGTTTTCCCCCCTCGCACACACACACATACCCCGAGGAGGCTTTCACTTTTCACACAGTTTACTTTATAACTTAAATCGCTTTGAATTAATCATTGCGAAGTTTTATGTGATGGTTGATGAGGGTTAATTAATTTGTTTGCTAAATACACAGATAATGAGAGTTGTTCATTCACTATTATTCAGTATGAATAAATTTACTTAACCAAAGCAAGAAGTAACGTCAAAAGTTGAACGCAAGGGAGATCGGAGAGAGGCAAGCGAATTCAACGTTTATCCATAAATTAAATAAAAAGAAACACTTTTTTACTTTGTTTGTATAACTAGGATTGATTTTATTGTTGACTATAGTTTCGACAACCTTAACGTGTCATTATCAAAACAACAATAAAATCAATCCGAGTTATACAAACAAAGTAAAAAAGTGTTTCTTTATTACAATTGAATTACAATGTATAACAAAGTAAAAACCTCAACAATTAACAAGTTAAATAAAAATAGTTTGAAAATAATTTATAAATTATTTCCTCTTTAGCTACTGCGACAATTTGATATATGTTACATAAGTACTATAAGGAATTTTAATAAATGAAACACTTTTTTACTTTGTATAAAAAAAGTGTTTCATTTATTAAAATTGAATTACAATGTATAACAAAGTAGAAGCCTCAACAATTAACAAACTATAAGAAATGTCTAATAATTTTTCCATTCAAAAAATGTTGTAGAGAACAGAAAAGGTATCGTTATGAGTATTTATATTAAAAAATAAAAATTTGATAAAACCTAAAATTGATATAGTTCTAAAACGCTTTTAGAAATAAACAGTCACGTTTCAAACACTTCAATCCATTAACGTTTTATCAATCGCGCCGGAAAATATAAATCATTGAAAGAGATGCACCCGCGCATGTAAATTCCACAAAGTGCAGCGCTGAAAAAACACCCTCCGCATGTAAAACATTTTATCCATCATTAAAATTAACTTCAAACGCAATTTTTACCACCGCCGGAAAATCACAAAACTCCAACATTCCACCCCGCATTTTATACGCGCCCACTAAAAAAAATCCATCCCCCCGACCTCGTTTTCATCAAGCTTGCAGATTTATACACCCTATCTGCACGAAAAATACATATCGGCACTAAAACCCAGCGTACACTAATAATAATATCATTTTACGAGCAGAGTCGCTTTGTCGCCTCGAAAGAATCGGAAACCTCCGGGATGAAATACTAACCTGGAACAATGGCCGGAGGAGTGAATTCGGGGGGAAAAGGAAACCAGTTTCAAGCGAATTAAACTGTAAAGAAGCATTCGGGCTTTCTTCGGCAATTACGTCGCGGACAATAAACGTTTCACTTGTTTTTTTGCTTTCTTGGTGTTGCTTTGCTTTCTGTTCTTTGTTGTCTCAGATGCGCTTTTACGTTTAATCAAGGGGTTGTTTGCCTTTGGGGCATTTTTTTTGTAAATTAATGATGAACTAGATTATGTCGTGTAATGTAAAATACTACGAGAAATAAGCGTTATGTAAAATTAGTTTTCGTTATTAAATATGATAAGATTAAAATTAACATATTCTGTCACTTTAAAGAATTATTTAAAGATTAAATAATTGGGAGTCCGACGTGGTCCAGGAAATCTTCCACGCAATGGTGAAATACGAACAGAGAATAACGCAAAATTGCAAAAAATTAAATAAAAATATTTATTTTCAATAAAAAAAACCGCAAGGTTCCAAGTGTTTTAGTTTTCAAAAAAAAAAAAAATCATGAAAAACTGTCTATAAAAGGAACAACCGACGTCCTTTTATAGACAGTTTTTCATGTTTTTTTTTAACTAAAACACTTGGAACCTTGCGTTTTTTTTTTTTTTTTCATTGAAAATAAATATTTTTATTTAATTTTTTGCAATTTTGCGTTATTCTCCGTCGTATTTCACGATTTTCACTATTGCATGGAAGATTTCCTGGACCACGTCGGACTCCCAATTATTTAATCTTTAAATAATTTAAAAAAACCTCAAGGTTGCAAGTGTTTTAGTTTAAAAAAAAAATCATGAAAAACTGTCTATAAAAGGAACAACCGACCTCCTTTTATAGACAGTTTTTCATGATTTTTTTTTTGAAAACTAAAACACTTGGAACCTTGCGGTTTTTTTTTCATCTTGTTTATAAATTATTCAAGTGCAAAAATAAATTGTTTAATTTATATTGTCGATGTATATCCCTTTCAAAATTGCGACCTAAGCGGACTATGTCCAGCGTCTAAGCTTGTTTGGCCGGTAAGGTATCGGCACTTTTCTTAACCATAAACATAAAATTAAGTATCAATTATGAATATACATTAAATTCTATGGAAACTGAACCTCGGACGAAACGTTTTATCAAAAAAATGAAAAAATGGCGGCCGTATGAAAAAAAATATTGATTTTTTTCCTAATTTTTTTCAAAATAAATTTAATGCTAAATTGCAAAAAAAAAGGTTAATCAAAGTTGCATAAAAATTCAGAAAATGGAATAATGACGGTCGTCTGAAAAAAATATTGATTTTTTCCTACTTTTTTCAATATAAATTTAATGCAAAATTGCAAAAAATCGTCTTGTTTTATTTAAAAAGAAAATAAATTAAAAAATTGATCCTGAATGTTTGCTTTCTAAGATTTGTTTTATTATTCCCGTCCTATTATGTCGTTTTCAATGAAGCGTTCATAATTGATGCAAAATTACTGTACTTCCCCGCGCTTATATGCGAATCGTTTCTTCTTATAATATTGTTAATGTAGATATTCGAAATTATTAATATTAAATATTCTTCGGCAGTTCTGCATAAATATTATATAAAGACAGAGAACGACCATAGGGTTCTCTGTCTTTATATAATATTTATAATATTTAACAATTAAGTTTTAAATTAAATAACAATGATTTGAAAATAATAAATTATTTCCACATTTAGCTTTGTGAACTTCTCACCTTCATTTAATGGACGAAATAATGATTCTCGGTCGTCTACCTTGTGGACCCAAATCGTTGACGATGCCAGTTGAAATTAGGCAAAAGGTGGCGCTTGCGTCGTCTTTAATTTATTATGATTAATATATAGTAAGTATATAATCAATTCATTTTTATGTAATTAATCAAATAATATCACATTTAGTTATTCCAATATGTTTTCTTGAATGTATTCGATTGAGTTATCGGCATGCCGGTGGTTCCTGCTGTTCCCTGTGTGCCTGGCTGAAAAATTCATGTCGATCATTTTGCCGGGTGGATTAAATATGGCCGGAGGCGGAGACGGCGCGGACTGTTGGATGTATGATGAATTCAGGCCGGCTGGTAAATGATGTTTCCCCTCTCTTTCTCAATATATGAAATTTCAAAAATGGACTTATAACTCACTGCGTGGAATAAGAAAAAGTCGACGCCGGAAGGCGAGGCGATTTATATAAAGGAAATTTCACCCGTGGATTATTTATGAAGATGCTGCATAGGATGATACACACACGTATGATTTCACTTTTTTTCTTCTCGTATATATGTAAAATAACAAAATTAATGCTATGGATGATCAAAACTTCCTGTATTGGTTCACTTGAAATCTTTCTAATTAACAATTGTTTTTTTTTCAAATAAAAATAGTTGTCCTTTTTCAGAGAAAGGACATCAAAGGAATCTTAAAATAAGCAGGAATTTCATAAGAAAAATTATTTTTAATGTAATTAATGGTTTTAATATTTAGACATTGGTAGTTCATATTGTATAAAATAAATATGAATAAATTATTAAAAATCAACCAATAAAACACAGATTAGATTGAATAACTTTAAATTTAAAGTTAAGTAAAGATTTTTAATAATTTATTCATATTTATTTCATTATTTTAATGTTTAGTTGGTGTGAAAAAGAATTATAAAAAAACAATGAGAATTGATCAAATTTATAACAATCTACAAATTATATTTTTGCTAATAAAAACTTGTACAATGAAAATTTCAAGGATTTCACTGAATTCTGCATTCAAACAACTTAGCAGTCATTACCTATTAATTTCATTATATCTTACAATTTCCTTTTCTAACTTGAACTAGTAAATTGACGTAATACACGAAAATTAACGATTGATTTTTTATTTAGACTGATACTTTATACTTGGAAGATTAAAAAATGTAAATACGTATTCATATTATTAAATCCAAATGAATGGCTCTTTTCTCAAACGATTATTTCCATTTTACTATATAGCTATATTTTTCTACTAAACCGCAATATTAACAGATACATAACTTACACCAATAAAAATATTAAAGCAGAAGCAGCGACTCACATCCATAAAACGCGTTGTGGTCCCCTGCTGGACTATGCAATTCTTCTATACAACCCTCACCCTCCAACTTTAAACAACATAACGGTACTCAGCTACCGTTATGTTGTTTAAAGTTAGCTATTATAATTATTATTATAATTCACCGCTTCAATTTTATATTTTTTTTTACAATTGCAATTAATTTACGTTGAAAGTTTTTTTTTAAGCATTGCATACATAATTGAATATTTACTTTCATTCACTAAAAGAATAAACATTGAAAATTCCACCGTGCTCGTATAAAGCGCGCATTTTTGTCTGCCCCTTTTCTTTAATTATTAAGAGTAAACAATGAGAAACGTAATTCCTCAGCTTATTCAACACTTGACGTTCCGTAATCCTATAATGGTGTAATCCGAGCTGAAATAATTTAATAGGATCCATCTAAGATACTAAGATAGTATTCGGAGAATTAAAAATTAAAGGCGAGAGATAGCTGAAATTCCCCCCTCAACAGCCGCTCTAAAGAAACGTATTTATACCGTCAGATCATTGTTTACGCCGTCCTCAGTCCTTCCTTGTTTTATTTATTCAGTCAACGCAACGAAGATTTTCCTGTTTTTTTTTTTTATATAGGAATTCGGAGGAAAGAAATATTATTTTATTTAAATAAAATTCAATTGATTTCAAAAACATAAATACTCAATTTTAAGGTATTTTTTTAAATTTTTATTAATTATTATAACTTTTTTGTTAAAAATACACTTTTATATCTAATTTGTTAATTGTTGAGGCTCCTACTTTGATTTACATTGTAATTCAATTGTAATAAATGAAACACTTTTTTACTTTGTTTCAGGGTGTTTCATTAAAATAGCTAATTCGCTATTTTATCTTATTATATAATATATTTATTATTGTAGTGGCGAGTTGTGAATTAGAGCCGGAAATGACAGATGTTAAGTGTATGGGAGATTACCCAGTTATTTGCGAATGAGTGATATTTCGGCAGAAGACAAAATAACCTTTTCTGCGGATTCGAAGAGAGAGTATGGAAGGTATGGATGGAGGAAAGTTATGGTAAGTGTGTGTTCTGTGGCTACGGAAGGAATACATGGGTGTATTTAAGTGAGGAATGCGAGGAAGTATGCAAGACATGAATGGTAGAAGAAAGATAGATGAATAGTTAAGAGAAGATGAAGCTGGCGTAGATATCTTGAAGAGACTGGGAAGAGAAAAAAAAGTAAGAATTTCCTTCTTATTTTTTCTCCCTAATTAGTCCCTTCTCCAATTAAATCTGGAGTGATGATTAAGTTATTCTTTGGTTTGTTTATTTGTTTAGTATTTGGATTATGTGGATAGATTTTTTTTATATTATCTAAGGGTGTAATGATTTTTTTTCTTAGATGCCAATAAAGGTACTTTTATATTACTATTTAGATATCATTGATATAAAATTTCTGACAGTTCATTTTAAAATGGACAGCAAAATAAATTACACTTCTATTTTCATAGTCTGTATTTTAAAATATCTACAATATGCTAATAATTTACTGAGTTAGTAAATTGTTAGCATTTTTGTAGAGATTTTTTTTTATTATCATCTAGGTCTCCGTGCCGTGTTTTCTGTATAAAACAAAGCAATATTTTCATATCAAAATCATCCTTTCAGAAAAGCGCACGCAGAGTATCCACATTTGCACTTTCCACACCCCCTATCCCATCCCCTCCCCATCCCTACTCCCGTTCTTGTTTCCCTTCATTTTATCTGACCTATAAAAAGTGGGTTAGCCGGCGTGAAAATGGTGTAACTAGCGGAGTTTTAATTAAGAAGTAATTAACACTTCCACCCTCGCCTCTCCTCCGCTCCTCGGCGTGTTTTCCTTCCAACTCTGTTTTTCAATAAATATTAATAAGGCCTCCGCGCCCTTTAATATGCACCGCCCGCGTTCGACTAATCACCTTCTTCGCCGAGGTTAATCAATTTTCTTCAGTCTCGATTTTCGCTATGCCGTGAATTCCAGAAGTTAACGTTCAAAGAATTTGTGTAATATGTGTAACGTTAGTACACACTAACATAGAAGGACGCTACAAAATTAGCTAAAGACAGAAAAACATGGAAGTTCATAAAATATAAAATTAAGTACATCCGACACCAAAATGCATGGTATTAGGAATTAAAATTATGTATATATATATATATGGCCCACCCTGTATATATATATATATATATATATATATATATAAAGGGTGGGTCACGAATAACTGCGATTAAAAGTTTTCGGGCTTCCTGACCGCGGAAAATTTTGAAAAAAATCTACATTGCACGAACACCTCATGAAAAATATTTTGACTTTCTGCCACTTCCGGTTGTTCCAACTAGAAGTTATATACATTTTTCGAAACGTCCATTTGAGGTTAAAATTTGAAAAATATTTTTTTATCTCAATAACTATAAGGGTTATGTAGACATAAATCCATATGAGTGGTTGGGCATTTGAACAGGGAATCTGAAAAAAAAAAATATAGGGTGTTCCATTTAAATTAACCTACCCACTAATTAATTCATTAACCTAATTTCCGGTATAACCAAAAGTGAAAGAAAGTCAAAATATTTACCATGAGGTGTTCACAATCAACCGTGCAATTTAGATTTTTTCAAATTTTCCCGCGGACAGGAACCCCGAAAACGTTTAGTGGCCGTTATTCGTTGCTCACCCTGTACATAAATATATATAAAAAAGTGAGAATAATTTTAAATATAAATCATTTATAGAAAAATAACTCAAGTGTATTTTTTAAATTACAAAAATAAAAACGGCGTTTTATTTTTAGGAATCCCTAATTTAATTTTTGCCCAGATATTCCCTGAAAATTCGGCGCTCGTGTATGCGAGTCTGTATGTGTGTGTGCGGAATATATTCTTTAATCAACACAAACACCCCCGGAATAGAGCAGTTGAGCGAACCGACATTGTCAGCCCTTAATACTGGCGGCGCGGCGGTGGCGCTCTCTCTTCCTCTCTTTGTCTCTCATAAAAGATAAAATATTTAGGAAAGCTAATTTTGTTTGAGTGGAACTGGCAATTCGGAGCATTTATAATCTTTCCCTCATAGCCAATTTCCCCGGCACATAAGGGCGCTGCATCCCACTAAACCACTATGATATTAAACAAATTAATCGATTAGAACAGAATTGATTACTTTTTCTTTAAGTAGGTTTAATTTAGTTTTTTTTTTGTATGTATATTAATTCATTAACCTAATTCTAATGAAATTATATATTTAATGGTTTTAATTTTTGAACATTGGTAGTTCATATTGTATAAAATAAATATGAATAGATTATTAAAAGTCAACCAATAAAACAATAAATTGTTTTATTTAATAATCTTTAATAATATTTTTAATATTCTATTCGTATTTATTTTATAAATTATATATATATATATATATATATACAGTGTGTCTACAGACTGAGTCCATGTAAGGTGTAAATGACATTTTTTTAGAGTTGGATCTTCCTGCTTATCAAGTTAAGATATTGAACAAAATGAACTTAATAAATTAATATACATCGTGTTTTTGGACGAATTCTAAAAATTAGCAAACTGTCTTTATTTTAACACATAAAACAATAATGTATATGTAAGAATATTAATTTTAATAAAAATCTTTTTTTATTAATAATTATTCGTTTTTCAGGTACTTTGTTTAATACTTCACTTACTTAGTTATTCAACTTTATCAATCACAAATCTTCCAGAATGAGTGGAAGCGAGGTATTATTACCTGTATTCATAAGGCCGGAAACGATCGGAAATTACTGAAGATGGAAACATAGCTTTCGAAATATATATTTAGTTCAATAAAAAAGTAAAATATAAGACAATAATTTTTATTTAAATAATTAAAAATGTCCACAATCAACATAAAGAAGATTATTAATTCTTATTAGAAAAGAAAATTGTAAGATATAATAAAATAAATATGTAAAGGTTAATGCGTTAATGGATCCTATCTTTCTTTCTTAATCTTATCCTCTTTTACCCGTATTGGGTGTCGGGGTTTAATGGATAATATAAAATTATTAAATTTAATCAAACGAATATCCATTCAATAATCCATAAGATAAATATTCGGGATTTGTCAAATTAATAAAAAGAACCGACCGAGCGTTTTTTTTTAATTATTATTATTATTTTATCCGTCTGCTGGCCGGAAATTAAAACTTCCATTACTCAAATTAGCGCGGCAACGAGACCAGCAAAAAAATCCTCGGAATTGTTTCCTTCGGAATTAAAACTGAGCCCATGATAATTGCCCGGAACGGTCCGCGACTTTAACATATCCATATGCGAGTTTGTGTATTATTTTAATACCGGACGAGTTTCGTTTATTTATAGCGTGTGCGACAAACCAGACTTTTTAAACTAAAATTTCATTAAATAATACTCAAGGCGGAGCGGAATGTTTTACGCTGATGTTTTACACCAGGACGAAATGTCATTTTATATTAGCAGAGCTTGAGATGCCGATTTGAAACCCCCAAGCTTTGTAAAGTAATTTGCATCAAAAATTATGTTTGGTTTTTAAGTTTAATAGTGGAAAATTTGAAAAAAAATCAATCAAAAAGTTGTTATTGAAATAACGGTGGTGTTGTTAGGTATATTCATAGACACATTTGGATTGATTGGATTTGCTTTTATAGCCTTACGTAAACTCTTCAGTGTAATCTGCACATTTGTCAAGATCATTTTTAATACACAATTGTAGCGATATTACAATAGACTTTGAAAGACTAAATAGTGTTATTTAATACAAGTAAGTTCATTTTTATTATTTACAAAAAGTCTGTATAGGTTGAGTGGGTTTGTTATTATGATTTAAAGTCATACTCCTTAAATTTTTTTGTAATGTTTTCCGAAAAATTAATATTATCCAATCTATGACACTCTTTCTTGGGATGTTTTCGTTTTGTGCATAGTTTTGATTCTTACCTTGAATGATTTTTTCTTATTTTCTACTTTCACGCGTCATCTTTACATAAAATGCTGCTTTCGAAAAAAAAAAAAGAATTATTTTCAGTTATATAAAATTAAAAATATATTCCTTATACATATTTTATAACTCCATTGGTGATATGTAATAATGGACTATTTAATATTTGAAAATCACTCCAACGGGCAAATTTGTGAATAATACAAGACGCAGATTGAATGCGGCGCTGTCGATTCCGGTTGAACTCAATTTACCGGCGTCTCGTAATTAAATTACTCAACTAAAACTACAATGCATTATTACGTGTTAACGTCGGGACGCTGCATGCTGCACGGCGCATACAAAGCGAGCGACAGTTGCGTCGTCCGTTTGTGTTGGCACCAAGAGTCGTCGTCACATCGCGATGGCTATGGCGATGTACACACAATTCGTCGATCCCGCAGGACCTCCGCTCCGCAAAACAAACACACTCTTCTCCGCAGGATAATCGGACAACGGGAACGAACGGCGGGACAATAAATGGGAAATCCATTGCATACGGACAATTTGTATGCAGTGACAGATGTAAAGGTTTTGCTTAATTTATCGCTACTGGTTACGGCAAGTTGGGATGGTGTGGGGATTATTTCACTTCAATAAAATAGACGCTTAAAGTCCTCAATTGTTGGAATTCTGTAACTCTATTCCGCAAATAAATCAATAAAACGCAAACGCAATTAATGAAATAACTAATCAAAATATCCGTTTTCAATATATTAAATAAATACCAAAAAAATACTAACTGTTGATACAAATATCATATCATCGAGAACATCTCGATGATATGATATTTGTATCCTCTAGATTTGATTTTTTTATTCAAAAATTATGTTGGCAATAAAAGTAACCAAGTAAGTTATGCTATTCAAATCGTCATAGGAAACTGCAATGGCGAAAAATATAGCGCGGAATTTTTCAACGCACGGTTGGAGGGAATACGCACATTCTTGATTTTCTCTCTTTATCACATTTCGGAAGGAGATTTCGTCAAGGAAAACTATGTTTTTGTATAATTTCAAGTTAGTTTTTTTTAAATTTCCCCATTTAATAAATTCCAATTTCGATAATTTTTTTTTTTTCGAATAAATCTAAAAAAAAAAAAAAAATCATAACGACTCTTAAAGATGTTACAAACAGCCTGTGATTTATATTAAGTCAGAAAATTTTCATTTCCGGTTCATTAAGGCCTTTTGAATTGAAGAGTCTCATTTACATGGAGTCTTATGCGAACGGTTTAAGCGATCGAAGCTTTCGGACGCGACGCTGATTGAAATAAGATATTTTTTTTGGCAGATGAGGTAGATTCTTGGAATTTGAACAATGGGATTCAGGAAGGATTTATCTGCATTTTTTCCTAAAATTCATTGTGAGTGGGGTTTTGTGATTGTCTGTAAAAATTCCTAAATTTTGGCATTTTTTTCGCTCATTTTTCAAAGGCCTAAATTACACGCCTGCTGTACAAAAACTATTTGTTCAATATTGCTTAAATTTAAATAGTTGACGCTCCTATTCATTGGGAACATATTTGTATAATTTGAAGTTATTCTGTGAGATTCGTTTTTATCACAAAAATCCACCTTTTGAAAGGACAATTTGGAAATATCTCATAAACTAAGGACGAGGTACTCTTTGTTTTTTACATATTCTGAAAAAAACAAGCGTTACTTTATAACTCCAGGAAGTTTCATATTACTTAAATTTATACAAAAGATTCTTCTATTCATTGGAAACATTTTGGTATAATTTAAAGTTATTCTGCGAGATCCGTTTTTTTTTTTTTTTTCACATAAATCCACCTTTTTCAAGGACAATTTCGAAATATCTCGTAAACTAAGGACGGGGTACTGTTTGTTTTTTTACATATACTGAAAAAATAAACCTTACTTTATATCTCCACGCAGTTTCATGAAGATATCTCAAAAATTGTAATTATTGAGATTTTTTGAAATTTACAAATTGCAGAAAATTGCAATAAAATCGTCGATTTTGATAAAATTTGGAAATAGCTCGAAAATTAAGGATGGGGTATTATTTGCTTTATACATATTCTGAAATAGTAAGCTTTTCTTAATATCTCCAGGAAGTTTCATGAAGATATATGTAAAAATATAATTATTGCGATTTTTTTTTAAATTACCAATATTAACATATTTAAAATTTTTGGGTTTAAATTGAAAATATCTCAAAAACTGTGAAATTAATAGTTTCAGAAGTTTGTTTCAACTAAAAACTGAGTGAATTATTAAAAAAATGACAATCGAAATAACTTGGAATTTAAATAAAAATTAAAAAAAATCAATATATCCATTAATGTAAATATCCATAGAAATTTTAATAAAACAAATTTTAAATTCTCTTGAAAATGGGCTAATAACCCGAAACTAGTCGAGAATTTAAAGTTATTCAATCTAATCTGTGTTTTATTGCTTGATTTTTAATAATTTATTCATATTTATTTCATATTTTATTTAATTTATTAAATAACTGTGATCAAGTGAATAAATGATCTTTTCTATTAATTGAGTATATTTTAAAATAACTAGTTGAGCAATATTTGTTGTAACGTGTCATCGGTAGAATCCCCTTAATGTAATTTAAAAATAGTGTGCATACAATACCGAGTATATGGATGTATAGTAACGAAACGTGAAGTAATTTAGCAATGCACACAAATTGGAATCGCGTGGATCAATTGCTGAAAGTAAATCCATAATAATCCATCGCCATTCCTCGTCATAATCTGGATATAATGAGCTGTTCGCGTCCATGTAAATTGTTAACATGCAATATCCGATGATTGGAATGCACATTATCGGGGATTACTCAAATATTGACACATTATCCAGAAAACCCGAGCCGGGTCCGTTATTTCTCCCCTCGCGTTGCAATCGTTATTTAATATCCATTAAGGTCTTATGAAATATTTCGCATATTTCTCATATATTAATATCTAAACGGGGACATTGGCTCCGGTTGTGTCGGGATGGAATGGAATAGATGTAATTGCATATTCATGACTGCGATTTAATGCTAGTTCGAGTAAAAGGGTATTTAATTTGGAGCTTTCAATGGAAGACGCGAACTTATGAAATTTTATTAATAAACTGGGTTGAATTAAATACAAGTTCAAAATACCGAAATAATTAAGATGATTTTTTTTGTAGAAAATAAAACGCGAATAAAATGATTTAATTTTAATAAATGAAACACTTTTTTACTTTCTTTGTATAACTCGGATTAATTTTATTGTTGACTATAGTTTCGACAACCTTAACGTGTCCATAATGTAAATTATGGAACATGACACTAAATGTTTTCTTTACATAGAAAATATATATATATATTTAAAAAAATATATTTTTTTAAATTGAATAAAAATGAAAATAAAAATATTACAGAGAGGCGGAAAGACCAACGGTCGATAGCCAATTGGCAGAAGAATTTATTTTTATGTTTGTTATTTATTGTATTTATTTATTAATATTACTTAAATAATCTGCCAATAAAGATTTATATATATATATATATATATATATATTACAGAGTTAAATGTGGAAATAATTTATTAATTATTTTCAAATCATTTTTATTTATTTTATTTAAATAACTGTGAGCAAGTGAATGAATATATATATATATTTTAATCATTGCGTGGTATTATAAATACAATATAATTTTTTTTTTCATCTGTAGCAATAATTCAAATTATATGTATTTTGTAAGAATTAACTTAACAGAAAGCATATCAAACATCAAACCAATTAATAACAAACTCGGAAGTTATTCATGACTGTAAAGTGACTTTATCCGCCGGAAACTACACGCAATCAAAATCGAACGAGTCCTCTTTGATTGACTGTAGTAATAATTCTAATCAGACGTAATCCCAGTTCAATTTAATCTTATCTAATTCAGACAACACTGGCGGGCGCACACCAGAGATGATCTTTGCCGAACATAAATGTTATCCTGATACTCCCCGATAATTTAATGGATGGAAGGAAGCAGAGTAGTGGAGAGGAGAAGCTCAAACTGGCTCATGAATATTATAATAATGATATTGAATATGCAGCAGGGGTTACAATAGACACAAAACTGCATTGCCTCGAATTATGTATTTGGGTCTGCGCTTTATAAGCATGGATAAAAGTATTTACGTATGTTTTTATACTATGAAGTTTTAAATAACTAAATATGTTTAAGTTATATTAATATTAAAAAGAAAAAATATATACAGGATATGAGATAGATTAATTATTAATTGAAAAATAATTCATTTTCAATAACTAGATCAAACTACACATTGTTTTTCATGCCTTATTGAAAATGATTTTTTTTTTCAATTAATAATTTTTCCTTTACTATTAAGGGTGCGATCAAAAAAAAATATAATGAAAAGTGTACAAGTGTTTTTTTATCACAAGTCTTTCTGTTTGAAAATGATACTATTTTATATAGTTATAAAAAATAATTAAAAACAATATATTTATCAAACAATAAATCATTTATCTACAATTCAACATTAAACCGCGTCTATACAATTTAATTTCCATTTCCCTATCGGTGTCTGGAAAATGTGGAATTCGTTGCCGATAAATAACGGAATTCGGTGTGAATTAACGAAGAGGAATTTATTCGCTTTAACGTGCGCGAGCCGAGTAATGATAATTCATAACCGGCTCGTTCTGTTCTAGGATTAAATTCGGCACCGCCGCAGATACGAAGGTATTAAAATGATTGGTCGCCATGAAGCGGATTTTCTATATAATGGAAAAGATGGAAATGCACTTCACCCACGCACAGATCTCATTAAAAAAAGTGCATGTATTTTATTATTTCATTACTTGAAAATAAGAATGTGTTGAATAAATCTCATTAAAAAAACGTATGTTTTATAGTATTGTGAATTCAAAATGATTTACAATTAACACAGATTATTTAAAATAAATTTACAAATTGAAAAATAATTGTTGAATAAAGGAATGAATAAAAACTTGAAATTAGGCAAAAGGTGGCGCTTGCGTCGTCTTTAATTTATTATAATAATTATTATTACATTTTTATTAAGATATATTAATTAAGAAAAATGGCATAATGGAATTACTTTCATTTATTATATATAATAATAATAATCTTTATTGGCCAACAGATATACCATAAAAGGACAAATATCAGAAAAAAATATACAAATCAATTAATATATGTAGAATTTACATTAAGTATAATATAATACAATACAATACATTTTATATAATTGTTCTCACTAAATGGCTATTTAAAGACCATCGGTCTTTCAGTCAGGAGTCCATGTCTTTATGTCACATCAGTCTGTTGGTCGTTGATGAGTGATGAGATGAATGAATGAATAGCAGTTTCAGGATAACAGAGTTTTGATGAGGTTTTTGGGTTACGTTTAAGGTCAATAAGACGGGTGGCAAATTTATAAGATAATTGGATAAGTCTTAGGGATATTGGGGTTATACCTGTTTTGTCATTAAGGATTTGTGGGTTACAGGATTTGTGGCAAATTTTTGGGATAATTGGATAAGTCTTAGGGATATTGGGATTATGTGTTCGAAGGGTTGTGAAGAGGATTGTTTGGATGACGGATTTTAGTGAAGGTGCGAAGGGCTGAACGTTCTTTCATTTATTATTTGATTTAAAATGTGTGTATTGTTTGTATAAAAAATTATTATTAATAAATTTTTAAAGCGTAATAATTCCATAAATATTTATATGGGAAAAGCTTTTCCAGGCGTCAAGTTTTTTACAGCAAAGAGTTAATAAAAGAAAATATACATATATTAGTACAACAATTCCATAATATTTTAATATAATTTAATATTTTAATTTTAAATTAAAAGTGATATTTATTTCAAAATTTAGATTAAAAGTGATTAATTTATCATAAGCAACTTTTATAAAGAAAAATGCGAAAAAATAAGAAAGAAAACAGGCGGAAAGACCAACGGTCAATAGCCAATTGGCAGAAGAATTTATTTTTATGTAGTTATTTATTGTATTTATTTATTGTTATTACTTAGTTAAAAATTATTTGCCAATAAAGATTTATATATATAAGAAAGAAAAAGCTGCAAGCGGAGGTCTTTCAGCCTTATTTTTATTATTATCGGTTTCCCTGAACTACATTGTGTGAATATACAAATTGTTGTTTTTAAATATTCTGTATAAAATTATAAATGGGCGCGTTCAGGGAACTGTAGCGCTGCAGCGCTTTACGAAAGCGGAGTCGCTGCAGCGCTTTATTAAGCATATATTTTTACCGCTCGATCGATTTTCAAACCATGCAGCTGTAAATAAAACCGCGAAATTTTCAGTACATGCACCTACAATTGTCTGTACAGGGAACATCAAGCGCTACATGTTTAAAATTTCCCTGAATGCGTTGCGTCCAATGTATTGGTTATTTTTGATAATAAAGATGTTTATATATATATATATATATATATATAAGAAAGAAAAATTAATACAAAATACCAAATAGAAAAGAATTTATTAATTATTTTCAAATCATTTTTATTTAATATACAAAATACCAGGTGAAAACACCACGAGTCGATAGCCAATTAACATATATTAATAAAACGTTTTACTTACTATTAATAAATATTATATTTATTAAAAGATAAAATAAAAATAGGAAAATAACATTTTAAATGGATTATTTGGCACTTACCTGTAAAATCACATTTGTCCGTGGCTGAACGTATGGATTTATCGTGCAAGTGGTGGTAATAGCGGCAGCAAGTGTTGGCATGCTAGGGTCATGTTAAATAGTACGCATAATGACATCAATTAAGTTCAATTACGGCCTTTATCGATTGCTTACTCCCTGCAGTCACTGCACTTCAAACCTGTAAACTGTAGCAGTTAGCCAGCCGCGCTTATACATGAAATTTTATGAAATCCACCTCAACGTATGAATAAATTAAAGAAATGGCATTTCAAAGAAAAAAAATCATTGTATTATGTGAAAGAAAGAAATAATTTTTTGAGTTTTATTTTTCTTCTGAATGTACGAGGGATGAATTTCGAAACACAGCCTTATTACGTAACATTTATTGCTTTTTGCATTAAATATTCTCGAATAGGCTGAAAGACCACTGGTCGATAGCCAGTTTCAGAGTTGGAATTATATTGTGAACGTTAGTGTATTGTTAAATATTGTATTGTAATTGTATATTCCAATCTCAGAAATAAAGATGTTTATGTATGTATTCTCGAATAAAAAAAAGTTGCATTTAAGATATTAACAGAATCTCTTTTTTGCAAAATTATTACAAACAGTATTAAAAATTAAACGTATAAGAATATAACAAGAAAAAAAAGTAAATTATTTAGTAGAAGAACAGAGCAACATTTATTCTATACTAGAATGGAAACTAGGAGGTAAAGAAGAATATGAAGACCGAGAACGACGTGGCTAAAAGAAGTGGAAAAAGATCTAGAAGACATTGGCATTAAACAATCGAAAGAAAAAACAGGAGATAGACATTTATGTTGGAATATAAGCAATAGAATATAAGATATGGGGACTGTAAATAAAGATCTAGAAAGCTCCTAAAGGAGCGAAACGGCGAAGGAATAAAGCAACTATATATATATATATATATATATATATATATATATAGTAGAAGATATTAATATGTATTTAATAAATTAATAATAATTCGTGAGAATTAATATAGATAATTGTCATTATTTCTTCTTATAAAATCAGTTCGTAAGTAAATAAACAAATAACAAAAAATCGACATTTAAATTATTTCTTGCTTACTGTTCAATCCTCCGATTTCCAGTCCAGAAAATTCTTAAAATCAATAATATGAAGAAATATATACAGGGTATATTTCATCATATTAATTGATTTATATTTTTATGAAACAAAATAAAATTTGTATGATATATGAAAATATATATATATAACAAGCTTTATTAACAATTAAGTTTACAATAACGTAACAAACATTGATTATGTATATTACACAAAAATTAATTAATTGTTAAATGGCTATCGACCAGAGGTCTTTCTGTCTTATATGAAAATATTTTTCCTAACTTATTTATTTATTAACATATGTACATTTCGATCATTGTCAACGTTTTACAAACATATTGATAATAATTAATAAATAAATAAGTGAAGAAAAGTGTACAAAGTGTTTTCATATATCTTTCAAATCTACACGAAACTTAAATTTAATTAATTGAAATTTTTCTGTGCGCGACAATTTCATTTATTAACCGAATAATTAATTAGCGATTCCGCCATCAAATCAATTCGAACAATTTGCGGCGCGGATGGAACGTCTGGGATAATCAGCCGAAGGGGAATGCGGCGAGATGGGGAGGACACGAAACCGAACCGATGTCACAATAACGCGTTCGGCATTATTGCTCCAATAATGACTAAAGTGTACGTACATGCATACACCGGCAAACAGTCTCTGTCTATATTTGCGAACAAAGGATCATCATTACCCCAGTTAATTAATCGCAATACACGGTGAATTCAGATTAAACCCACTATCTGCCGAGACGGAGAAAAATCGCCAACGACTTCGTCTTTAATGAAACCGTATTGTTCCAATCACGGTATAAATGCTTGCCGGGGTTGGGGAGAAATGCAATCTGTGCTCTGATGAAGATTTTCGCAAGCTACATCAGCAATCAAATGTAGCTTGTACCAGGAATCTACTAAATTTTTGTAGTTCTATAAAAAAACTACTCCTCTACTTTTTACAGTTTGAGATGATTATTAAGTAATGACAATGCTGTTACGCATTATCATTACTTAATAATCATCATTATTTTTTTATTATTTGAATCTTATAAAGTGAAAACAATATGGTTTGATCTACAGATATCGTACACTTTCATTCTTAATAATGGCATTAAGCCGAAACTAGTTGAAGTTAAAATAAACATGTAATTAAAAATGAATTTAATTTACAAGTTTAATTCTAAATTATAAGAATTACAAAACATATAAAAATTAGGATTCAACATAAGAACATTGTAATACCGCGTAATATGAGAAATAGGATACTCATAGGATAGGGAAGTCCGAAGTGGTTCAGGTAAAAAGAGATAAAAGTGGAAACAATCAATCTGATTGGGACAACAAACAAAATGAGAATATCTTTCGAGATAATCATAATCCTATTTCAATTTCCGTGCATAGTTTGATCGAACTTTAATCGGAAGAAAGGTCTACAACGAACTGGTGTTTTTAAGACGAAATTAAAATTCAATAGTAATAATAAAAAAAAAACAATTTATATGTCTATTAATCACTTTAAATCCACTTTAATTATTATCAATATTCTTTCTTTTTCGATTTATCTTTTTTTTTTTCATTTAATAATTATAAATCGAATGAAACAAACAAGAACTAGTCCAATATTTGCACCGAGCTTGTTAGCGACTTGACCGACAAACTTTTTCCCTTCCTCTTTTTATCCTCCGCTTCCGTTTCCGGCATTATAAAATCCCCTTCCTCCATTCTGCCGCCCCCCGTTCAATGGATCCGGGATAGTTTTTAAAGTGGGGCTTATATGTTGATTCTTGCGACTTTTCCGACTAATGGCCGACTTTCGGCGCGATTAATTTGAGCTAGGAGGCTATTACAGTAATGGGGACAATAAAATCGCTGGAACTTGTAGATAATTCTTAATTGGGTGGATTGTATTAGTTGAGATGAATAAAAGGGGGAATTTCGCCTCGCTCCGTTTTTTTTTATACACACGCTGCTGCCATATAAAAAGTGTCTAATTGAATTTGCTGGATGAAGGGGGGTTTCTTTATTTTATTGGCGTTGGAATAAAAATAATGGGGATGGGATAAATACGTTGATTGCTTTAAGCGAATTAAATTTAATTCAAATTTATTTTCTGATATACAGAAAAAGAATTAACTTCACTAATTTTTATCCTCCCACGTCGTTTTTTGTTGTTGTGCTTTAATAATACGTACTGTTGAATTTAAAATTAAAGACACTTATTTCTTATTTACCAACTAGTTTCGATTTAAGCATTTGTTATAATGAAATAAAAATAAAAATTTTAGTAAAACAAAACCAAATGATTCCATTATAACAAACGCTTATTAAATATTTTTTAGCAAGTGATAAATGAGGAAAAACTAAACAATATAGTTTCGATTTATCTTATTTACTTATGTAATTAGGCCAAAGATGGCGCTTGCGTTGTCTTTCATTTATTATGATTATTATCTTATGTATAACGATTTAGAAGCATCCACAATACGGAAAATTATTTATGTTTAATTAATATAAAATAAATATGAATAGATTATTAAAAAATCAACGAATAAAATGCAGATTGGATTGAATAACTTTAAATTATCGACTAGTTTCGGGTTTTTAGCTCATTTTCAAGAGAATTTAAAGTTATTCAATCTAATTTGTGTTTTATCGTTTTAATAATTTATTCATATTTATTTCATACAATATGAACAATATGAAATATATTAAACACGTATTATATTAATATTTTAAATAAAATCACATTAATTGCATCCAACAACACATTTTCATTCAAGTTCAATGTCTAATTAAGCTTCAATAAATAACTCTCTGAACGTACTTACATTGATATTACTTCAAACATTTAATTAGCCGCGCAGCTGTTGACAGACATTGGCTACATACCTGGGCGACCGCTATTCCCATTCGTAAATGCGCCCAGGCAAATTCCCAGCAGCATACAGCGATGGATGTAAAGCGAAACAAATATTAATTTCAATGCCGCCGACAACAATCTCTCCCCTGAGGAACAAACCTCAACTCGGCTAACACATACCTCTCTCTTCGAGCCCACCCTACCCGGTTTCAGGCGTACTATTAATTGTTGCAAAACTATTAACGAAACGTATTTAACCGGACACCGGTTCCCATTCTCAAAACGTAATCGTCCCGCGCGAAAATGCTTCATATGAAATTGTTGTCATTCAAAGTTTTGACTAATTAATTATTGCTTTAGTTAATAAGGGAAATTGTTTGTCAACAGGAATATTTCATATAATTTATGTAATTATTATAAGCAAGGTATTGTTCATAAAATTTAATATTAATTTAATTAAAACGTATTCTAAATACATTTTCTATTATGGAAAATTCTTTTTTAACTGGTTTTCACTATATCTTATTAAAATCTGATGAGGTAGTAGTTGCTAAAATTGGTAGTTTTTTTCTGTCTTCTATTTATGGAGCTAAATTTTTATAAATTTATTGCATTTTACATGTATGTCTTATATTTGTAAAAATGGTATATTCCGTTAAATAAATAAATAAATTGGGGGCTCGCTTTATATAAAATAAAAGTGCGTGCTATTATTGTCTCTATTGCATCTATTTAACAGATATTACACAATATTTTTAGTGCAACTATTTCATTATTAAATAATGTAAATCGGTTCAATAGTTTGCGGTTCGATCGTAATTCAGTTAGACGTCCTAATTTCGGTATCCTGAATTAACGCTAAGTACATAAACTGGGGAAGCATTATTATCAGAGCCAACAGTTACACCTCTGTTTATACGGCATTAGACAATCAAGGCCTCAGCCACGCATAAGGCATCAGATGCACACAGATTTACTGGCTCGTGTGTGTCGCCTGATATTTCCTGGAACTTTGATTTATGACGGGAAAATGGGGACGTTCCATCTACGCCCTACATTATCTGCGCCATGTGGCTTTTATCCTGTTTGTTAAAATCAAATTATAAAGCGTATTTGAATATCAGCATCCTCTTTTTTTTAATTGTGAAATATATTGTATATTTTTAAATTTAATTGAATTGGCAACATGACCCTGATTTAAATATTCTATTTGCAGTTTTTGGTACTATATAGTACTCTACCGGAAAAACGGATGCAAATATAATAAGTGCAATATAAATGTAATCACCAAGAATGATTATATTATATTTCAATAAATTTTCGTGCACATTCGTAATTATAAAGGTAACAATTGATTAACGTTCAAAGTAATCGGTTCACCAGAACAATGTACACGTTCACGAGTACGCCTAGCCATACTTCTAATATCCTCCTGTTGTATCTCATCCCTTACAACTTCTACTTCACGACAAAGTGCCGTCAAGGTGGATACTTTCTCAGGATATTTCGGAGCTTCTGTGAGGAGACAGGCCAGTTTCTAGTGTTTACTGTTTTCTTTTTTTAATCAGAAATTAGGAATTTTATGTTTATTATATACATATAAATATATTTTTTGTGAAATTCATAACATATAAAAACACAATATTTATTGTAAAGTTCTGCCAAATAGCTATCGACAGTTACTATTTTAAAATTAATACAAAAAATATCTTTATTCAAGGGATTTTTAAATTATATTAAGTACAGCATTGTATAGTATAATACGGTATATAATTTGTAGTTGTCCTTTCATGAGATATCGACCCAAGGTCTTTCTGTCTATTAATTAATATAATCCCAAAATGTCCAAAAAGAAGAAGAAGAATATGTCATGTTGCACAAAGGCAGAATCACTTCACCAGGTTATGATGGTATTCCCAGAACCATCTTAAAATCCCTCCCTCGAAATATCCAAGAAAATATATTCTCCAAATCTTCATCTGCCAATCCCAATCCCTCCCAGAGGAATGGAAGCGGGGCGTAATTACTTGTATACACAACACATAGAAGTTTCAAGCTACCGCCCAATTATCAAGCTTCCAGTCCTTGGGAAATTTAATTGAATAAAAAAATAATACTGAGATAATCTAAAATAGTATTAATTAATTTTACTAATAGCTTTGTTGTCGTATATTCGTGTGTATAATTATATTATTTTCATTATTTTCGTCAGGTTTGCTTCTGTTTACTTGTTTTAATTTATATGTGATGATCTTTAAGTCTATGCGAGCCCAATTTACCAATCGCGCTTTGTTTCCCCATTCAATTAATAGCACAAATACACAGAACCAACAGCGTATGATTCGCAATATTGCTTTATATTAAATTACGAATCAGTTTGATGCGCGATTTTAATTGAGCTACCCTTCAACAGTTTGCGCCCAGAATGCCAATTTCGAATTCAACGCATTATTCACAATGTTTCCCAACAATATAAAATATTTTTATAAACACTAATGAATTAAACGTGTTGCACTTAAAAAAAATATGTAAGTCATTATTCCAGTAGCCAAGAAAATTGGCGCAATTATGTAAAAATTGAATTATGGAATTAATTAATAAAACTGAACATTAATATCTAATATCTCTAATCTTCATTTACAGTTATATCCTTTTTACAAAAGTAGTACAAATAATTTGTATAAAAATAACTTAAGAAGAATCAAATAAATATAAATATATAGCAGCAATTACAATTCGAATCGGAACCAAGAAGGTGTACAACATGATAATAGACAAACAAAATAGTTATAGTGCATACACACATATTAAATATTCGTTGCTTCCGACAGCTGATGTAACGCAAACTACTCTTAAAGCTGGCACATGACGTTAGAAATAGATTAAAACCGGACTTATCCTGCAACGTATTCGCAAAACGCATAAGGAATATTAAAATTGTGTAAGCCAAGTAATCGACGACTATCAATAACACCATCGACCAGCTTGTACAGGAAACATAAATCAAGCAGCACTCTTCTATCTTATAACGACCTCAACTCGAACTGATTGCCAGCTTCACACACATTTAATTTTAAACATTACAAATTAAACCCGGCGCATTCACCAATTATGTAAGTGGTGAATTATGGCATTAAATAGCTGAAGAATTTTAATAGTAATTAATAAAAATGAACATTAATTATTATCAAAATTCTTTGTCTATTTAATGCCATAATTTCATAATTTGCATAATTGGTGAATGCGCCGGGTTTAGTTTATAATGCTTGAAATTAAATGTGTGCGAAGCTGACAATAACCCGGCGCTTCCACCATTTTTTTAAATAATTTAAATAATATTTTTTACAACAAATCAGCGACTAAAGGTAAACATTTTATAACCATTTAAGTAAAAGAAACAAAATATGTAAAGCGCGATAAGACACAATTTTATAATTGCATCCCAACAAAATTAATGGTGAATTAAAAAAACCCAAAAGTCAAATTTTAATTTATTATGAAGTGTAGCAGTGTCACTGCAATAAACATTGTAAAACTTAAAAAGCCGCTCTTTTATTTACGAATAGTGTATTGCGAAAAGCCTCAACTATCGATTATTCTTTCTATTCATTTTATTTCTGGTCTTCAATATCCCTTGAACATTATTTCAATTTTATTATCACTTCATTAATTATTTCTACCTTTAAATTATTTTCAAAATAAAATATTCATTTCTTCATTACATTTTTTTACATATAAAACTGCAACAATTTTCCCGATAAAAATAAATAAACACGCCGCCCTTTTTTCCCGTTCTTTATATCTGTTTTCTGTGCGGGGGCGCGCACTTTAATCCCACAAAATGCCAATATTCGCGCGAGTAATTTATTTTTAACGGTTTTACGAGTGCACATACGTCTTCAAGTTGTAAAACTACTATAACTGGTTTATGGCTTTTCCAACAAACATCCACCATAAATATTATTAAGATCAAATGTGCACTCGGCTTTTATACGAGCGTGTATGTTCTTTCTCGTTGCCGCGCGTTCATAAATTAATCGTTAATTTAAATGTTTATTAACCGTCATTCGCTGAAAATAATTAATAAAAGGATAAATACGGGACTTAATGATTTTTTTAAAGTTTTTTAATTTACTTTATTAACGGAATCTCCATTTCCAAATTACAATTATAATTACATTAAATAAAATGAAACAAAGATGATTCACACGTTTGCAGTTATTTAAATTACAATAAAATTAAACGAGGAAAATTTCTGGCAATGATCAATAAAATTCGATCAATTATCAATTATAATTACATATTAAAAATTTTATAAAAAAAGTGTGACGCTCTAAAAAGATTACAAAACATATGTATGAAATAAATAAATCAATTGTTAATTAAATGTCAATATTTACTCAAAATTAGAATTAAATCATTACTAAAAACATTCAATTATGTATGATTGTAATCAGAAAAAAATGGTCAAATTGAATGTGATTAAAAATCTTTGAACTAAAACGCAGCAGTTCAAAGATATGTCCCTGTGGTGTAATTGGTAACGCACTCGGCTAAAAATCGGAGATGTTTCATTTCCACTTATATTTAATTATTTTAAAATAAACCTTAGTGTTGTCCATTGAAAATTTCTTCAATTCATAGTTAATTATTATTAACCATGAATTGAAGAAATTCCTTATTCCTTATTATATTAAATAAAATGAAACAAAGATGATTCACACATTTTTAATTATTTAAATTACAATGAAATTAAACAAGGAAATTTTCTGGAAATGATCAATAAAATTCGATCAATCCCTTTTTCCAATTGCAAAAAAATACTTACATTGTAAGTTTGTAACTATTATTCGTTGTATCCTTTCATTAAATAATTTCGACTCAAACAGAAATTCGCAGTAGTGCTGTTATGCAACAACAAATATCTATTGTGTAATCCAATGTCCGGTGGGGTAAATGCTCGGGAAGTAGTTGTTTCAATATAGATGTTTCTAAAACTTACAGTGTAAGTAATTTTTTGCAATTAGATCGATTTTTTATTGATCATTCTTGTTTAATTTCATTGTAATCCTTATTATATCTTAAAGAATCTGTTATAAGGAAGCGCAATCGCTAAAATTATTAGAGAACTCCACCGAAAACATCGTTAAAAATAAACACGCAATGCAGTTTACAATTAAACCAGAAAATCATTCAATGCATTGCGGAATTTAGTTTGAAATGCATTCGCTTATGCGTGATTCGTGTGCGGTAATTGATTTTTTTTTTAGTTTTCAGTTTAATTGGAATCGAACTCAATTGCAATCCACAATTAACTAATTGTGCCCCATTGTGATCGATTTAATTAGGCAATAGTAAGTGAACAAATCCATCACACAATCCATTGTATAATTTTCCATCCGAATCAATTAACAAAATTATTTCAAGTGTGTATTGCGCATCGACCAATAAATATGTATTGGAAATTAAATAGCGTTTAATGATTATATTAATAATGTGGGATTGTAGATAATTAAATTTATCTTCTTTGTAATGATATTAAACAAGAAAAATTTCTGGCAATGATAAATAAAATTCGATAAACTGCAAAAAATTATGTAATTTAATTTTATTCAATTTTGTTAGGTTGCAGCTTTTTACATTTTATTTCTCGCTTTTCTGACGTTATTCTCTATAATGTACAATCCTGTATTTATGTGTGTGTTATTTTATGAATAAAAATTATTATAAAGATTATTTTCTTTCTTTCTTTCTTTCTTTCTTTCTTAATAGTATCCTCTTTTACCCATATTGGGTGTCGAGGTCAATTTTGTTGTTTAATACAAGATTTTTATTTTCAATTTGTAATTTGTGCAATTTAGTGTTTTTATGTATTCTTCTAGTTTATCGTATTCGTGTATTGTTTGAGTTGTTAATGATATCGTGTTTTTCTTTTTGGTGATTTTTTTTAGGTCTAATGTCAGTTTTTCTTCTGTTTTTGTGGCATCCATGGCCATAAAATCAGAAGAAAATACTTGTTTATTGTTATTTGAATTAGAAATATTAAATTAATAATGATTTTAGATAATTAAATGAATATTATGAATTTCATAATCTTGTACAATGCGGTTTTACTTAATTTTGTATATGCTTTGCAATTATTATCTATTTTTTTATAATAATAATAATAATTCTTTATTTACGGAATTCACCTTTTTACATAATAAAGTACATTAATAATAATAACAAAAAAACTTTAAACCACTAATTAAAAGTTAAGCCAATAAAGTTTCTTGACATTCTATTTAATAATATTGCATATTTTATTCTTCTTGTTATATATGTTATCATGTAATTATGTATCTATTGGGTAATTATTATTATTATTAAAATGACACATATGCAATTTATTTGAAATATTCAAATAATCGACTGATTTTCGAGTTCGCTCAACCCAATTAGTTGTTCGAGTTCGAATATTAATCGGTTTGACAGAGGAGATGGGGCAAATAATAAAATATTATTATTTGTGATGATTTATGTAAATATCATTTTGTAGAAAGGAGATTTCCGTAAAATAAATTAAATTGAATATTATTATTACGGCCCATAGCCGTTTCTCTTAAGAATATATATTTGTTTTAAATTGTTTCATGTATTGTATATTGAATTAAATATGTATGTATTCTTTGGGAATAAAGATGTTTGTATATATATTATGAAAGGAAACATTTTGTTTTACTTATTCAGGAGCCTTTCAGTCAGGTGCCGATTTAAATGGAAACATATTTAATATAAAGTGAAAAACTAAATTCTTTTCATATTACACTTTTTATTTCGGCTTAATAAACGACTTGCTACATTTTATTTCTCCTTCCGTACGGTCTCCCCTTCACACGATTTTCACGTTCGAACATAGATATAGCGAACGCTGCATCGGGAAATTTCTTTTCATGTTGAGATAGAAATCAATGGCTTAAATTTAAACAGTTTCCGCGTAATTTCTCTGAGAGGATCATGCAGATTCTATTTGCGGAAAATACGATTTCTCCTCTATACATTTTACACAATTACCTGCCAAATTGAAAAGCTGCATCCCCGGAATTTTGATTTACAGAGACGTAATATTAGAAGATGAGTTCGCGCGCAGACTGACTCTTCCGTAGATGCGAGATTTCAATCGTAGTGGAGAAGAATTGTTTACTCATTTACGCCGATTTTGTTTAAAATTTTCTAATACCGAAATAGGAATACCTAAATATTTATTTGCAAATCTGATCATCCCACGCAAGCAAATGAAAAAAAAAAAATTCAAATACCAAAATAGGAATACCTAAATATTTATTTGCATGTGATTATATACAAAATAAAATAATATTTTGTATTCCTATTTTGGTATTTAATTTTTTTTTTCATTTGCTTGTTCTTTCACAATTACTTTTATTATCGATAAGAAAAAGAAAAACTGTCTACATTATTTTAATTATTTCTAAATCTCAATTAAATTTCTGTATTTGTGTATAATATATCGTAATAAATCCGTTCATGATAGTTTAAACAAATTTTTCATGATAGTTTAAATAAATTTAATATTGTTTGAATATTGAGAAGTATCCTGCTGATAAAACATGCGAGTTTCAGTTTCGTAAGTGCATCAAACTGAAGTGGATTGTAGTTTTTTGTTTCTTGGCTGGTTTATGCAGAAAATGTATATTGTGCATTTAACCATAAATCATAAAAGTTGGGCGCATAAAACTGTCCATGCATCTCGTAAATCTTGAAATCACATCAAGATATTACATTTGATCTGTATCGTATGTAATATATTTATAGCTCAGAAAGGATGGTTTTTCATTATTTTATTAAAATATGTTATGTTTCATACAAATGTTTAGATTAATAAAAATATAATGTCCAATGATTTTGAATTAAAATAAAAATAAGTAAAATAATTTTGTAAATAAATAAATTAATGGGACAAATATTAATAAAATTTTTATATATTCCGAAAAGAGAATAATAGGTTTGTATTTTTTTATTTGAAACTAGTCTGTTTCATGAAATTAATGTTTTACTTATAATTGGATTATAAATATTTTGTAAATAAATAAATTAATAAGACAAATATTTATATTTTTTTTATATATTTCGAAAAGAGAATAATAGGTTTATATTTTTTGTTTGAAATATTTGTCTTATTAATTTATTTATTTACAAAATATTTATAATCCAATTATAAGTAAAACATTAATTTCATCCATTTTTTAAAAAATAAGACATTTTCGCATAATATTGACGATAAACGTATTTCACACAAAGAAAAAATAATATTAATTCAATTTTTTTATAAAAAATAATATTAATTCTATTTTTTTTTTTGTAAAAAATAATATTATTTCTATTTAATATATAATAATATATATAAAAAATTTTATTAATATTTGTCTTATTAATTTATTTATTTACAAAATATTTATAATCCAATTATAAGTAAAACATTAATTTCATCCATTTTAAAAAAATAAGACAATCCACTTAAAACGCACAATAAATTACATCAAATCCGATCATCCTACGCGCAATCCCTTTCATAAACTTTCGGACATTTCCATTCGTATAAATCATTATTGCTCGAATTAATCATTCCTCTTTCATTGTCTGCCTCCAGTGATCAATTCTTCGAATAAATACATCAGCCCTCGCGCCCGTTCCTTTTATTTTTAATTCCTCCGCCTCCTCCCTGCCGCCCTCATTTTTTTTTTCGCCTGTGTGTATTCTCCCCCGACATTCCGTATTTCATCTATTTTCTTTTTTAATTAAATTCCGCTTATTTATTTTATTCCCGCGTCCATTTATACTCTCCCAACTGGTGCCGGATATTGCCGACCGGAGGCTCCGCATTTTAAACGCCTAATTGTCACTTAATTCAAAGAGATTTATTTTTTTTACAATGTTGGAATAACGAAATTGCGTTTAAATTAAGTTTTTTTTATAAAAAAACAACGAAATGTGTTTTATTTTTAAGTTAAAAGTATTAGATTGGAAAAATATCCGGTTGATAAGGATGAAATTTGTAGTTAATAAAATTGACAACTTTAACAGCTTATTACTTGATGTTGTCTTAATATTTTAGCGTTCTGTTTTTTGTTGTTGTTCGATACAATCATTTTTTGTTTGGATCATTTTTTTAAAAAGTTTCTTGTTTTGGAGATATTTTCTGAAAACACATTAAATGGTCCACCTTGTATTATTAAATCAAAAAGAATAGCTCTTTTTTCGAACAATTATTTCTATTTTAATATATAGCTTTCTCTTTCTACGCAACATTAAATAACAGCAAGTGTGTGAATAATCTTTGTTTCATTTTATTTTATTTTATTGAAAACTATTAATTTTGTTGAAAATTGAACTTTTGGAAAATCTCCCAATAAGTATACTACTTCATAATACTACTACTATACTATACTTCATAATAGTGCGATTTTATAATAATTTTTAAAACCACATAAAACGCGGTTATTTTTTCATATTGATATAATAATCAATTATTTTTAATATTGGTTTAACAAGAGTAATTAATTCAACTAGAAATTAAATGTGATAATTTATTATTATGTAAATCCCGCGAGGATAATTAACTGCGAGTAATATCCTCGCTTTATGTTTATTTGTATAAAATGGAACGATAAATATCCTACTTACAATAAATTACGGATCGGAATTATAAATAAAACTCCACCGCGCGTCAAAACGTAATTTCGATATTGTGCATTAAAACCGTTCAAACAAGCAAACAAACGGAACGTACAAGCGACAAAATATAAAATGCGATAAAAAAAAACAATAATTGCCGGGCAATAAACAATATTTATGTTATCACGTACACCTGTACCAGATATTCGTGTTTGGTTCGGTGCGCCCTAAATTTTCCTCTTTATCTCTTGCATTTTGTAGTTTTGTTTCAGTTTGTGAATAAAATGCTTTTACGTGTAATATTAAGGATTCATTAAATCTATTTTTTTTTTTCTTCACTGATTGTTCAAATGCATTTTCGCATAATATTAAAGATAAATTTATTTCACAGAGAGAAAAAATAGTATTAATTCATTTTTTTTTTATAAAAAATAATATTAATTCAATTTTTTTGTAAAAATAATATTAATTCTATTTTGTTTTGTAAAAAATAATATTAATTCATTTTTTTTTGACTTAACTATAATTATCATGTATATCTTATTGTTTAAGAAAAACCTATGTTTTTAATAGGTTTTTCTTTTTATTTCCCTTTAATAAGAAGAGAAGCCTATTAAAATCATATTTTTTTTCTTTTTATTTCTTATTTTCCTTTAATAAGAAGAAAAACCTATTAAAACCATATATTTTTTTCTTTATTAAACAATAGGATTTACATGATAATTACAGTTAAGTCAAATTGTTCGAAAAATGTGTTAATAATCCTTGTAGTATACGAAATGATTTTTCAAAATAACAAAAAATAAACTTTACATAATGTAAAAAAAAGACATCAAATTACCACAGTCTTTTTTTATCTCTCTGCATCCCCCGTGCATTTTTTAATTACATTTCACAAACGGCTGCAATGCACGGACCCTTGAATACAAATTGAAAATTCATAGATGGCGGTGCGATTTCAGGCCGGAATATGTTTCGGGCGAAATTAATTTCGCTTCAAGCGCAATTAAAACGTTATATTTCATGTTTAGACATTTAGCGTGCATATGTAAATTTGATGTGTGTGTGTGTGTGTGTGTAGGCGGCCCGCGGATGGATGCAAATGCTCATTTATTCATGTGTAGACGTCGAACCGGGGAAATTTACGTCATTATTAAAATGTTCATTTAGGAATGTGGAATACGGAGATTTCAATTTAATACAAGTCGCAGAATTATATTTAAAAAAAAATGGAACAAAAATTACAAAAAAAAACACAGTTGGTTTGATGATTGAGTGTGCTTTAAATTTAATACAACTCACAGAATTATATTTGCAACTTTATTGTGAAAAAAATGGTTACAAATGAATCATTCAAAATATTGCTAATAGCTTTCAAGTTTTTCAAAATAAAGATTTCTTTTAATAATAAGTAAAATTTCTGGCAATGATCAATAAAGTTCAAACAAAAAATAGAAAACTATTATTCTCTTTTTGAAATTTCAGTTTGATTATCATTTACATACATTTATATATTTAGTTGTAATATTGATTTTTGTTGCATATGTTTTGAGACACCGTAAATAAATATATTAAATATATACGATTAAGATAAATTAATTTAATAAATAAATTAAAAATGTAGAAAATATATATATAAACATTTTCATTAATATTTGCTTTATTAATTTATTTATTTGCAAAATATTTATAATCCAATTATAAGTAAAACATTAATTTCATCCATTTTAAAAATAAGACAATCCAATGATCAATAAAATTCGATCAATCTTTTTTTTCCAACTGCAAAAAAATTACTTACACTGTAAGTTTTACAAAAATATATTAAAACAAAAATTCAAAATATAGATTACATTTAAAGACAAAAAATGTTTGAAAACATCATTGTCTAAAATATTATGTAATTTTTTTTAATAAAACAATGTATAACAAAGTTGAAGCCTCAGTTATTAAATATTATGTAATTATTATTATTTTAATCAACAATAGTTTTCATACTCAAAAAATACGTATTTATAAATATTTCCAATAAAACATAGTCTAAACGTTGCGACAATTTTTGCCCATTTTTTTTTTTCTGGCATAACCCAAATTCCGTCACGGTAGAAGTTGACTGAAATTGAATAACAAGTTGAGAATTTAAAGTTATTCAACTATAACAATTCCCTCATTCCCCCTCTTTGGTTCGCAACCGACACCTCTTATTTGTCACCTACATATTAACACCGTTCCCAAACTATATTGTTAAATAAACAGAGATCGTATCGAATTGTTTGCGTTTCGCTTGCGGATCGCGGATTGCCGTTGAGTTCCATTTATCACACATTGTAATCGTAAATAGATGGAATTGATACGGAATTATTTGTCTTGTGTGTGTGTTGTTGGGCGGATAAGCAAACTGTTAAAGTGGGGGAGGAAATAGGATCAACTCGAAAGATAAACTAAGATATTTATTGGTATTTCATATCGGGTGTGAACTTCTAGGATTTCTAGAGTGTAGTGTACACGTCTAGAAACTTGCTTGCTTCCAAGTTAGTGTTGTTTAACTTTATTAAAATCGAAAATAGTCGGATGCTTTTATATAAAGGAAGGATTCTCTTGCGTTAATTATTATGAAAATAATAAAACGTGAAATAAATATGAATAAATTATTAAAAATCAACCAATAAAACACAGATTAGATTGAATAACTTTAAACAAGTGTTATTCTTCACTTAATATTAATATCTGTTTCCTTAAAGAGTGTAACGCAACAATCATTAACTTTATTAAATAATTTACGATATTTTAAATTGTTTTACATACATAAACATTTTTATTTCTGAGATTGGAATATAAAATTACAATATCTAACAATACACTAATGTTCACCATATATTTCCAACTCTGAAACTGGCTATCGACCAGTGGTCTTTCAGCCTGTAAATTGTTTTATTATTAATGGTTTTAATATTTGTACATTGGTAGTTCATATTGTATGAAATACATATTAATAAATTAAAAAAATAAATTTTAAATTTTCTTGAAAATGGGCTAATAACCGGAAACTAGTCGAGAATTTAAAGTTATTCAATCTAATCTGTGTTTTATTCGTTGATTTTTAATAATCTATTCATATTTGTTTCAGACCAAGTGTTTTTTATTAAATTTTCAAACGGGGGTGATCTAAAGATTTTTTTCCTTCATCGGTTTTTTTTCTAATGATTTTTAATTTTAACTTTATATTTAAAATGTTTCATAAAGTGATAAGTGAGAAAGTTATTAAAGAAAAAACTATTTCATTGAGTTATTTTTATTTTCATAATTTTATTATTCGATTAATTGTATATATAATATTTCATAATTTTCTGAATCACCAGCGCGATTATGACATTCACGCATGCCGCCGCAGTTCTGTTGGGCGAATATAAAATTCTGCCTTCCCAAAAAAATAACGAACGAACGAAAATATGTTACCAGAGTGTACGTGGCACGTATTTTTTCCTGCCCTTTCCCTTAATAACATCTCACGTTTTTGGAGCCACGTGCTAGAATGGTATATCATTATTATTTCATTCAGTTCATACATGCATAGATATGGATATGAGAAAAGGAAAGAAAAGAAGAGAGAGAGAGAGAGAGGAAATAATACGAGTTGGATTTAGCAACCGGAAAATATTACGTCGGATTTTAAATGAATAATTAAGAAATATTTCACGTAGTTTGTTTAATGAGAGTTTGTATTGGAATTAAATTAGCTTTATTTAATAAAAAAAAAATACAATAAATAGGAAGTAGTGTTTGTTCTTTTTAAAATATTCGAAATTCTAGGAGTTCTAATACGCATTTCTATCAGTCCACTTTGGCTGATTTAAATTATTTATTGTATTTATGATTCATTATTGTATCTCATTGTGTTAATAACGAGTGTAAACATCTTTTTGTAGCAGCATTAATAAAGATATTTAATTCGTGTTTTGTATAGAAAAAAATAATCATATTTTACTGTTCAGAAATGCTTCTGGCCGCTAGCCGATTGTTGTTTTAATAATAATAATTTTCCATAACAGAACAAGTATTTGGCATCAAATTTCATAAATTTTAAATGTTATATATTTTTCTATAAATATTGTTTCAAAAGGCAGAAAGACCCCAGGTCGATAGCCCGGACAGAATAACACATTATTTACTCTTATTAAGTAAATATAAATGTAGTATATAATGTTGTCTGAATGAAGATGTTTGTATATATAGTATTTAAAAAAATATGAATAAAAGTATAAAATCTTTCGTATGCATTTATTCTGTATGCTTTAAAAATTAATCTCTGAAAACGTATACTAATTAGAAACGGGAAACGCAAAATATTACAGTTTTCACGTATTAATGAAAGCACGCTTTAGATTATGCGGTATTAAAAATTCGTGCAGTAATTAGTACACCCTGGACATATTTATGTACAAGTTATGTTGTTATTTAATTTTTAAATAAAATGGTAAATATTATATCAATTTAGAATTTAATAGAAATTTAATACGTTTCAATTTTGAAATTACGGGTTTTACGTTTCAATTCAAAATTAATCGCTTTCAGAGATTAATTTTCAAAATTGAAACGTAAAACCCGTGATTTGATAATTAACAAATATAGAAAAAAATAGAATAATAAATATAGAAATAGAATGAATAGAAAAACATTGCGGCATAATTCTTGATAGAATATGATATAATTTTAATTTACGAGTACAAATCGCCCGCTGGCGAATTAAATAAATTTCTGATTATAATGGAAATTAATTTACATAACATAATATTGATTCTTTGAAATAAATTGTTATTGGTAGCGATTTTTATGTATTATTCAGCACCACTAAAAAATGTGTATTCATTAAATTAAACATTTTTTGTAATTTTGAATTATTTTATAATTTATTTGGGGATATAATAAATTATAAAATAATTAAAATTATAAAAAATGTTTAATTTAATTATAAATACACCCTCCTTTCCCCACCTAAATCCCAACTACCATAAAGACAGAAAAAAAAATAGCAAAAATACCCTTATATTGGAAATTTATAAATAGAAAAGAGTATTTACTCTCTTGGTCACAAAATCTTTGATTTGGTTCTCATTAATCACTTGATGAAACATGATCACAATATTAATAGTTTGAAAAATACACTTGGTTTGTTCCTTGAGAATGACGTGAGTCGAAACTAGTCGGAGGAAATAAAACAATTAGTGAAACAAATCAAGTGTATTTTTCAAACTCTTGGTCACAGTTAAAACAACTATTTCTCGGGCAAATACCTCATCAGACATTGAATTACATAAAGTACACCTGCTGTTGCATATCAATAAAATATTGCATCATGCAATAATTTTAAATCCGAGAAAAATGCAATGTAAACAAAGAAAAGAACGTTACTTAATATAAGGCCATCTGCAGACACGTGTTTCGGGATCTATCCCTCGTCAGTACAGCTATGCCTTACATAATTTAAATACTATTTTCCATTGATGTTACAATGTCATGTATATTAATTATTGTACTATACATCAGCCTTAAAACAACTACTCTACCATGAACTATCGTATGGTCCTTCGAATCGTATCACTTGTTTTAGATTAAAATTTTTTTCATATTTGAAGATTATAATAGTGTCCATTAGCCTCTACACATTGCACCCAGATTACAGTTACTAATTATTGTACAGATTATACACTATTTCTAAAGCTAATTCATGCATAATTAAATAAAATAATGCATTCGTTATTCATTTAATGCGGACTGCTTTTATGTTTACTAATGGTTTATTACAACTTCCAGAAACAAATATATCAATTAATATAATTAACTAAAATTATTCTAAATAAGCCAAAGCATACACATTGTGCAATCCAAACACGGAGCATACAGAATTCCGCGCTCTGAATCGAAAATATTTATCCGGATGCACGGGCGCAAATTTCGGTGAATGCGCCGGGACGGGCGTGTAATTAACGCCCCCATTTCGGATTTATATCTACTAGCATTATGAATGGGTCAACGGGTAATCAGGTTTTAATTATACTTCCCGAAACCAGTGGTGGGGAGCGAAAACGTAAATAAAACCCCGAACATGGCCTGTTATCAAGTAATTGCTCTTGAAAATGTAAATATGGCCGGCCGAGTGCAATCAATCATACTCGAAAAAATTAACGTGACGATTAGAGGTGAGATAATTTACGTGTGCGAATAGGCAAATGTTTATTTTACGTCTCCCCCGTTGCGTTTTTTTCGGGGTTGAGTTTGTCGGTTTTCACGGAAAACAATAATGTTGTTTTTTTGTGTGTGCGTGGAGAAACGGAAGTGTAATAAAATTTACGCGCGAATGAAGTAGATGGGAATCTAATCGTGTTTATTTACGGAAATTTATTCAACTATAACTTTGTGTACGTTGCGAAACAATGCTTTTCAGGCGGTTTATATTATTTACACTAATATCAAATCAGCTACTTTTGTTAATAATATTTACAATATAATTAAACAAGAAACATTTCTGCCAATGAATAATAAAATTCGGTGAATCCCTTTTTCCAACTGCAAAAATTACTTGCACTCTAGGTTTTTGACAAACATCTATTAAAACAACTACTTCCCGAGTATATACCCCACCGGATCACATTGCACGTAGTTACATATCATACTACTGTGCATTGAACCTTTTAGAATAACTAAACTAATGTAAGGGCTTGATTTAGTTTAGTTTTAGAATAAATAAACTAAATTATAATAGATAAATAAATAAATAAACAGGATAAGTTAGTGGACGAAACAATGATTCTCGATCGTCTACCTTGTAGACCCAAATCGTTGTCGATGCCACTTTAAATTAGGCAAAAGGTGGCGCTTGCGTTGTCTTTAATTTATTATGATTAATAAATAAATAATAAACGGAACGCAATTATTCCTAAAGTGTCAATTGGAGATGCACTAAAAAAATAAAGTTGTAATATGTATTTTAATTTACGATAAAATCCCAATGAAATTTTTCATCACATGAATGTATATTGTACAGTCGTTATTGGACTTCCATAAATAAATATATAGTGCATATATTACCTGTCATTTTTTTTGTATTCCCAAAAATGGTTGTGTATAATATTTGAATAATATGTACTTACCGTATTTATTTGATCGTATTAAAAATGCCACATTTGTATGTAGTGAAATAGCAAAGATACAAAATTAGTAATCACAAAAATCATAATTATTTATTTGGAGAAAACAAAATTCCAGTAAGAATTATATATTACACTTATCTTCACAGTATATACAATTATTAGATATATATATATTTTTCTTAATTGCGCGTACATAAATACAGAAATGGTAAGAATGGATCAGCTGTGGTAACATTTATACATAAATACAAAATTATTAACAACAATGTTTATCGTAATTAAACAAAATTGAAAAATAAAAGATAGTAAATTGGACTACACATAATTTAAAATGTATATTCCGATTGAGTGACTTACATATTTGTTTTATTTTTTATGTTCAAATTTATAAATAAAAATAAATGAATGTGTTATTATCAAAATAATTATACATTAATATATCATTTTTAGAAAGGAGATTTCCGTAAAATAAATTAAATTAAATATATTTTTAAATAAATTGTAGATATTTATACCTTTCACGTAAATTAAAATACATTTTAACATCTAAGGAATAGAATTTCTTTGGTTAATGGATCTTACAGTAAACGGTTTCTTATAGAATTCACAAACTACAAATACACAAACTTTAACAACAGGATTAAATAGTATTTTGAATTAAATTCTCACTTATCCCGTGGTGAAATATTTTTTTATGTAATAATATGAAGTATTTCAATTAATACACTTGCTTAGTGAAACAAACAATCAAGTGTATTAATTGAAATACTTCTTAAGAATTAAATAGTTAACAGTACTTAATAAGCACATTATTGCATATGAACGAATTAGAAATTGCGGTTAAAAAAATTCATAAACTATTGATTTTTCATTGAATCAATACCAAACGTTTTTAATAAATAGTTTATAATATAGTTTAAAATGTTTCAGCATGTGTTAAGTGACAAATTAATTAAAGATAACAATAATTCAGTATCTGTAAAATTTAAATTTGTTTAAATAATTAACACTGTTTATGAAGACCACAAGGGACGTGGAATGATACGATTAAGAAAGCGCTAAAACAAAAAGGAATGAGATGGACACAGGCAAAGGAATTATAAACGAATAGAAAGGAGTGGATAACATTCTATAAAAGATAGAACCAAACCTGGACACTCAATACGGGTAAAAGAGGATAATATTAAGAAAGATATAAGTAGGAGAAGGACAACAATTTATATTTAAATAATAATTTTTTACACATAAACTTTGACAACAGATTAGCGTAGGTAACACTTATACATAAATTCGTTTAAAAAGTAACTACACTAAAAACAAAATCATTGAAACATTTCGAAATCGCTTGGCAGGGTTACAATGATACCGTATTGTTGGAACTGTAAACAGTGGTAAAATATTTACAATTGTCTTCCTATTACCGTATCAATTATTTTCTTCCTTATTTATTTGTTTGTTCGAAAAAACAATTGCAATTATAATGTGTTCAGATTAAATTTAAAACAAATACATACACAGTTTATCAATTGCAAATAAAATTGATTATTTCCCAAAATCTATTTCACATTATAATCTCTGATATTCTGATATGCAATTGAAAAACTCTATTTATTTTTTAAAATAACACGTAAATTAAATTAGCCTACACAATACATTTAATTTTTTTAAAATGCCCATCAGGAATAAAAAAAACATTTATGCAATAAATAAAGCAAAATTTCTTAAATAGATAATAAATTAAAAATGTAATTAAATACAAACATAAATCGTTATATAAAAAATGTTATTTAATAAAACTAAAAAAATATATATTTATGAATTCTACAATCCACTTTTATTCATTTATTTTTAGAAAATCGAAGAACAAATTAATAATAATAAAACAAATACAATATTTTTAACAACATTTATGCAATAAATAAAGCAAAATTTTTTAAAAAGATAATAAATTAAAATTAAAAATATAATTAAATACAAACATAAATCGTTATATAAAAAATGCTAATTAATAAAATTAAAAAAATATATATTTATGAATTCTACAATCCACTTTTATTCATTTATTTAATAATCGAAGAACAAATTATTAATAATAAAACAAATACAATATTTTTTTAATTACTGTCGATATTTTATTTATACATTTCTATAAATGCACGCTTTCTCACATTCCCCATTAGAATTACGTAACGTATAAGTGAAGTGTTTCTCTCCCTTTATTTTTTTTTATCTAATTTCGCGACGAGTAAAAACCTTATCCTCTTAAATAGTTTTTTTTTTTTCTTTATGGGTCCGATCTCAGTATACTTTATATATATATAATTCGTGTTTATACCAAGATTACAAAACTTTTTTTTTCACTCATTAGTTTTAAATCTAACTTTTTCACTTCTTTTTATTTGTCGTTTTCTTTAATGTTTCACGTTTCTTTTTTTTGTAAATTTTCTACAGCCAAAAAAATAAATGGCAACCTTTTTACATTTCTTATATATATATTTCTTCCGCTCTTATTTTTATCATCTGCAAACAAACATGTAGTTTGTTTAGAGAAAGAAAGACAAAAATATTAGAAAAAATAATTCTGGTGAATACTTCTCGTCTTGTCTTGAATAAATTTCTCTTCTTTCACGTGATGAAACTTATTTAACAATGATTTAAAAAAAAACAACACTTTGTTAAATTTGACTAATATTTTGTTTTTATCTATTCCAAATGTTTTTCTTTTTAAAACACTTGGTTAAAATTCACTATTTTTTTTATTCCTTGTTTTTCTTAAAAAAAAAAAAAACTGGGTAAATTTCATTATTTTTTTTATTCCAAGTGTTTTTCTTTTTAAAACACTTGGTTAAAATAAATAAATAAAAATAAAAATTAAAATAAATAAATAAATAAATTTCACTAATATTTTGCTTTTTTTCAAGTGTTTTTCTTTTTAAATCTTCTCGTCTTGTTTTCTTCGCATATTAGGTTTTCTTTAAATTGGACTTGTAAATTAAACATCTTTATCGAAATGTGTATATGTATGTACAATAATATATAATCTTCTTTATGTTGGTTGTTGTTTGTGGAGACTTTAATTATTTAAATAAAAATATTTGTCCTTTCTCCTACTTATACTATGTTATAGTTTCCGAAATATATTTAGTTTAATAAAAAAATAAGTAGGAGAAAGGACAACTATTTTTATTTAAATAATAATATATAAAATTAGAATTATATTCTGCGGATGAATCGGCTATCGACCGAAAGTCTTTCGGCCCTTGTAAATTATTTTATAAAAAAAAATCAACATATTTTTTTTTATCGACACGTTACATTTTCTTTTATTTTTCAATTACCTTAATTTAAACATATTTTCCTTCTTTACTTAACTAAATTTGATTTATTTTACTTTACTTATACATATATATAATATTTAAACCCTCATTTCAATATATACAATCTTTACACTCACAACTTCCACTTAGATTTCCAGCTAAGTCTTACTTCTCTTTAATTATTCCCATTTTAATTCAATTTATTTACTCATTATATATTAAATTCTGCGGGGGGAACAAACTGGGTTATATTTTATTTACATCCTGCAACAATTTGCTCCTTTTTTTTTTAAATACATTCCTTTTGATAATTTCACCCTGGATTCGTTTGTAGTTTCGTTTAGAAATTTATTATTTATACGTAGAAAACGGTTTACTCTTTTTTTTTACTAAAAATGTGATTACAGCACACGTATATATTTTTCTTTTTTAAAATTTCAATTACATTTTCATATTTTAATCAGTTCTGTTTTATTTAACACGCCAGTCATTTTGTTGTAGTGATCACCAGATGGAGTTTAGAGTTAGTATTAGAACTAGTGACACCATTACTGCTGGCGGCATATGCTGGATTATCGCAGAACCTGAAACAAAAAGAAATAATGGGTTTTAAAAAAGTTCACACTTGTAGTTTATTCTACTGACGACCTATAAGGTCGTCTATAAGGTATAAATTCTTCTCGTCTAATCAAAATTAGGACAATACAGAGTATATAAGAGTATAACCTTAAAAAAAAAACAAGCACGACAATGTATATTCCCAGACAACGACTTCAATTAAGAAATAATAAAAAGGATCCTGATCATTGTAATACGAGATGAGAACACATACTTAAACGACAGGAATACACCCTGGAGAAGGCAATAGAAGCATGCGTGTTGACTGAGACAACCAGACAATTATAAGAAAGAAAAAAAAAAAACAGTGGAAGATTTACAATGTAGTAAGTCCTTGAACTGTATTTTTTTTTGACAAAAATAAATAGTGAATATGTCGGAATATCGTTAGATTTATTGTCAGTTTCAGAAACATTACATTTGATACAAAAATGGTTGATACGCCGGGATAGCATTAAATTTATCATCAAATACATGGATATTTCATTTTTGGACAAAAAATGGTGAACGCGCCGGGATAACGTTAGATTTATTGTCCGGTCCAGGGAAATCGCATTTTGACAAAAATAGTGCATGCGCTGGGTTATCGTTAGGTTTATTTTCGGCTTCATAGATATCACCGTTTTGGACAAAAATAGTGAATGTACCGGAATATCGTTAGATTGATTGTTAGCTTCATAAATATTACATTTTGGACAAAAATGGCGGATGCGCCGGGAAATTTATTAGCTTCGTAGATATTACTCTTTTAATAAAAATGGTGAATGCGCCGGGATAGCGTTAAAGTTTTTTTACTTTACGCAAAATATTGCAATATAAATACAGTTTTTTTTAATTTAATAATAAAAATTGTATATCCAAGAATTTGTTATATTTTATATCAAACTTACACAATTATATACTCATCTAAGCCTAAGTCTTAAGGACTTACAATATTGCAAATCCTTGAAATTTCCACTGTTTTTTTTTTTTGACGAAAATAGTAAATTAGAATATCGTTAAATTTATTGTCAGTTTCATAAATATTACATTTTGGACAAAAATGGTGAATGCGCCGGGAAAATGTTAGCTTCGTGGATATTACTGCTGGCACAAGCTTACAATATTGTAAGTCCTTGAGACTTCTACCGTTTTTTTTGCATTTCTTATAATTGTCTGGATTTCCACTGTTCTTGTTGGACAAAAATAGTGAATGAGCCGGGGTAGCGTTAGATTTATTGTAAGATTAATGGATGTTACATTTTGGACAAATGGTGAATGCGCCGGGAAAATGTTAGCTTCGTGAATATTACTGTTTGCACAAGCTTACAATATTGTTAGTCCTTGTGACTTCTACTGTTTCTTTGCATTTCTTATAATTGTTTAAACTTCCATTGTTCTTGTTGGATACAAATGGCGAATGCGCCGGGATAGTGTTAGATTTATTGTAAGATTAATGGATGTTACATTTTTAAACAAAAATTCTGAATGCGCCGGGAAAATGTTACTGCTTACAATATTGTAAGTCCTTGAGACTTCTACTGTTTTTTTTTGCATTTCTTATAATTGTCTGGACTTCCACTGTTCTTGTTGGACAAAAATGGTGAATGCGCCGGGAAAATGTTAGCTTCGTGGATATTACTGTCTGCACAAACTTACAATATATATAATAAATAATAGTATAAGTCTCAAGGACTCACATTTGAGACTTCTACTGTTATTTTGCATTTCTTATAATTTTATGGACTTCCATTGTTTCTGTTTTTTTTTTTTTTCATTTATTTTAATTGATATCTAGATGTCTGCAACTCGACATAGCAGATGATAATGATAATTTCGATTTAGTTGTAGTTATTTAATTAAAATTATGGCTAATTATATTCCAATCAAAGCCATGCCTCAGTCAATTTGATTAAAAAATATATATATTTAAACTTATAATCGAAAAAAAAATCACAATTTTAATAAATGATGTGCTGATCTCAATGAATTGCAACTTTTTTTACTGTCAAAGTTTATTCGAGCAGAAAAAAAATATACGCGAGATCCACGATTTTTATATATCAATTCCATCCATTTCAGCGTGTGTATTTTTTTATTGACGCTTCACGAAAAAAAAAAAGCGT
Organism: Philonthus spinipes; assembly: GCA_963082785.1. NCBI lineage: Eukaryota > Metazoa > Arthropoda > Insecta > Coleoptera > Staphylinidae > Philonthus > Philonthus spinipes. Next base: position 37,255,853 of record OY720300.1, read on the forward strand.
CAGCGTCGCTCGCCGTTATTTTGCCCCATAAAAATAGGAACGCTAAATATTTGATTTGATGTTCCATTTACATGTCACATTCAACCATGTAATATCGCCCCGAAATGTTAAATGTTTGATTTAATATACACCAGACACGTCACCGCCGTAACATAAAAAAAGGGGGGGCCGGCGACGTATATTCGTCTCGAAGAAGCGGAAAAGATCAAAGTAGTGAAAAAGAACTGATTGCGGGTTTTATATTCTATATAATGTATTTATATGCCTCCCGGGGGAGGGCTCAATAATAGCAGGTGACCTCGCTCACACCAAAATAAAAAAAAAATACACACACACCAACACTCGCGCACGGCGCAAACATAACCGTTTTACAGCCGCTATTCGCCGTGTTCCCAGAATCACCCCTTTGAGGAATACTTTTCGTTTATTTATTTTTGTACATTTCAGAGTTGTGTAAAATTAATTACGAACAAACAACAACAAAAAAAAGCGTTGCATTTTTAATATAAAAATGGTTTCGTTAAAAATGCTATTGTGTAAAATTCATTTAAAAAAAGATTGCTTATTAAAAAAAGCTTTTTTTATTAAAATTTTATAGTAAAAATGATTAGATTATATACTCAAGAATTTTTTTGTTATATATCGCATTTACGAAATTGTATACTTATACATTTTCAAACAGGGAATATTTATGTAGCTGAACCAGCAATTTTGGATAAAAATGGTGAATGCGCCGGGCTGTCGCTAGATCTATTGTCGGTCGACACCCGGCGCATTCACCATTTTTGTTCAAAAATTGCCGGTTTTATTATAACTTCATCTAATAATAATAATTATTATTATTAAGAAATATATATACAGCAAAAAATTTAAATAAATATTAAAATCAAATCAAATGTATACCGCCGTAAAATTTATAATTTATTATTAGATATACAGTCTTGGGTTTTAAGAAAAAAAATCACGTCGATTTTTATTTTAAGGGGAAACTTAGAAATACAGTCTTTTTTTGATTTTAATGTTAATCGCGAGCGACATCCGCTATGTAATTTTAAATGGCAGCCCATTTTTACTCAAAGAATAAAAAAAAATTGTAATCGGTTTACGAATTTCTTAGAAAGATGGTTTTCAGTTGGAAAGACCCCACCTTAAATAATTCTGGATTGGATGTGGATAGGGTTTCATGACAAAATAGTTCCATTTTGTTTTAAAGCTTCAGTCGCCTAAAGCACTTTCTTTTTATATTTAATTTTCGGTCCATTTTCCATATAGTAGTCAGGAATGGTAATGCATGAGTAGATTCGAGGTAACTGATATTTTATTTTATTTTATTATTGCTGTGTTGTTTCCATATATATATTTTTGTATGGACGTTAACATTGCATTAGCTGTATTGCTTAATTACGCTTTTTGTATTTTTAAATTTAAAAATTATTCAAGAAAAAAAAAATCATTTTGATATATGAAGTAACTAATATCAAATATATCAAAATGATTAAAATAATTACTTATTAATGGCAGGGAGAAGGTCCGAGAAGTTGGTATATGACGTAACCAATATATCAAAATGATTTTTTTCTTGAATAAATTTTAAATTAAAAAAAACAACAACAAAATTAATCAATAAAAAAATAACGCAATGTTACTATATCGATACATTTTTAATTCTAAATATAATATATTTAAATATAACTAATATCAGAAAGACCTATGCTCGATCATGACAGACTATTAACGCAACCGTTCATATTTTTATAAAAAAATATATTTTTTTTGCTATCATATTTTCTGAATATAAATGTTTGTATAAATATAACTAATAATTACTTTTTTAAAATATACTGTAACTTAAAACGCTTCGTTTTCCGACATTTTAAAGTGATAAATTTTCGGTATCGGCAAAAACTTCCCGACTGACAGAAAGCTAAGACTGATGGATTAAGATGAAAGCCGCCGGATTTTCAGTCTGGCCGCCTTTTTTTTTTGTTCTTTTCTTAAATTTCCGCCAGCCGGTCGATTCATCTATATAAATTACGTAAAAATTCGTTTTCGGATTGGCACATTCGGAAAGTAATTTGTATTAATGAGGCTGCCGAACAATTATAAAGTTTGAAGTGTAACAAAAAAAAGTAACAGGAAAGGAATTAATTCGTACTGAATTGTCTTTTCGCAAATTCTAATCATCCGTGTGATTTAAACAATGGGAGATTTTTAAATTGTTTATGACGATTTTTTTTTAAAGGTAATTCATACAGAGAGGATTTTTATTTAATTGAACGTATACTTACAGTGAAAAATTTATTTTAACTGATTATTTGAATATATCAGTGAAAATAAAATAATTTTATATGTATAAGTTATTGCTGACCTCATGTACCACTTCTACATTGAATAAACGTATTATTATTATCATTAAATTATTTCCTACACCACCATTATGGTAGATGGGGATTTTAGATTATATATATATAAATTATTTCCTCACTGACTGTAATTCAAATTATATTATTAAAACCCCCTAAAACAGTGGTCCTGTGTCAGCATAAATAAAACATTTAAACATGGAATAAACACAGCGGGAGCAATTTTTTCCTGGTCCGACCACGGCAATTCGATAACCATAAAAGTGTCGACTCTGCGAAAAGTTTAATTCCAACGTGTAAATGGACGCGTTTACATTTAACTACGATTTCAGATTCGCTGAAACTGAATTAAAGGGCGGTGGTAATGTGCACAGAGACAGCGCGGACGAAAGGTACATAAATGCACCGGCTATTGTCACATCTCTGATTTGCATACAAAGAGGACAGTCCATAATTTCGTATTATTGTTGCACATTTTGATTACTTCAATGAAACGCTGGCTTTGTATTGATTAATGGGTTTACTGGTTGGTGTTGCTGGCCAGAATGACAATGGGAATGTGCATGGAAAAAAAAATGGATTTTTATGACATGACATTATTTTCAAACGATTGTGTTTGAAGATCCTATAAAGAAATATATCGACATAGAAAAAAATTAATAATGATTTTAAGAAATTAACTAAAAAAATGATTTGAAAATAATTATTTCCACATCTTTTCTATTTATAATTTCAAGAATATACTATGAAAGCAATAAGAATTAATCATTGTCAATGATGCAAAAATGTTCAAGTGAATGAAAACACTTTGATTTAGCTTGTATAACTGAACATATTTCTGATTAGAGATTATTAGACGTTATTCACTCATTATTATCAATTGAAAAATAATCTCGAAAAAAGTTAACAATATCGTTCGAATTAGCATTTTTAATATAATCAAAGGTTAATAATAGCGTTCGAGTTAGCGTTTTTAATATAATCAAAGGTCATAAGTTGCTATGATTTTTAATATCATCAAAGGTCATAGCAACTTATGACCTTTGATTATATTAAAAATGCTAACTCGAACGATATTGTTAACTTTTAATCTCGAAAAAAGTTAAAAATATCGTTCTAGTTAGCATTTTTAATATTATCAAAGGTCATAGCAACTTATGACCTTATGACTCGAACGATATTGTTAACTTTTTTGAGATTATTTTTCAATTGATAATTGTGAGTGAATAATGTTTATCAATCTCTAATCAGAAATAAACTTTTCAGTTATATTATTAACTTTTTTCGAGATTATTTTCCATCCACATATAAAGTAACTAATATTATAATTTTGTTATTAATCGTTCACTACAATAATTGCACAAATAATCACTTTCCGATCGAAATGTACACCTGGCACTAATTAACACCCCGTGAAGTCAAGTTTATTTAATTAAATCATCTTCACCTAAATCGCTTACAACTATTATGGCACACATATTAGCTGCACCCACATATTACTTTTATTTTAAACTCGTTAATTGACAATAATAGAAACAAATAAGGCCGAAAGACCTCCAGGCGATAGCCGTTTCTCTTAAGAATATATATTTGTTTTAAATTGTTGCATGTATTGTATATTAAATTAAATATGTATGTATTCTTTGGGAATAAAGATGTTTGTATATATAGAAACAAAAAGGTTTTATTCATATAATAAATTAAAGACGGCGCAAGCGCCATCTTTTGCCTAATTTCAAGTGACAAATTCAATGTGCATTTTTTTAATATTTCAATAAATTAAATAAAAAATTACTACTACAATATCTTTATTCAAAGTTATTTGTTCTGCATATATTTACAATATATTATGGTATATTTTTTTCTTTCTTGCTTGCTTGAACAGGCTATCGACCTATGGTCTTTCCACCTTAAAAAACTATTTTCATGTGAATTTTATTAAATTTATTCGGTAATTGCAAAATTGCTTAAAATTGCCAATATTATCATTTTAATAATTAGTGATTAGCAGTACGCGGAGGAGTTGCTCTCTAAATTTATGGAGATCATTCGGGAGCGACGAGATAAGACGAGCCAAGTTTGCACTTCGGTTTCCGCCAGGACTGTCTCGGATGCACTGATTAATCCAATCGCGGACAGGTGATAATTAATATCACCAAGACTCGATTAATTAGTCTGTATTGATGCCGAGTGTATAATGGTTGCTTCAATATCCCCTTGAGGCCACCTCTCAATATGGAGGGAGCCAGAGGAATTTAGCCGGTTTCAATCACTAAAATAATGAACTTCAATTATAGCTATTTGTCTTTGATGTAAACCATGACAAATACTCCATTTAATAATTTGAAAAAAACCTCTCTTTAAAACAGTTTTATTTTATTATTCACATGAAACTTTAATTACATGAAATAAAATCGTGTTAATATTGTTAGTATTTTTTTTAAGTAAGTATCATATGATGTGAAAACAATCTTAAGACATTTTATATCCATATTTCTGGATCTTGATCAACTACACAAAACAATTTATTTTTAGCTTGCAGGTCTAAATACAGAAATGAAAATAAGATATTTTTAAACAAAGTCAATCTTATTGAATACGAAATATTACAGGAAAAAATGATATCTTTAAACAAAGACAAAATGATTTAATAAAATGTTCAACCACGGATGGTTAACCTGGTGATAGCCATCCATACACTCGCGGAAATTACCAAACAAGGTTTCTTTTTCATGATTGACGAGGCTTCACTTATTGGGGATGACAAACAAACAATATTTTCGATATTGAGCATCATAATTCTAAATTTAATTTTTTTAGCATAGGATTTTCTCCAATCAGCCACTAACGAAATAAATTTAATTTGATGCAAATATCAATTATATAAGTGTGTGTTAATTAATTTACTTAAATAATATCCAATATATGTCAATATATTAACGTAAATAGGCAAATATTTCGGTACATAGTTGGCTCATCTGTCTACAGAGCAGCCGGCCGAATTGATGGCGGGAAGAGATTATTTATGTTCGCATCGGCAATGTTTGCTATTCAGGAGTGAGGAGGGCGGAGGGGAAAGGGAGTAAATATGTAATTTAGTGCTCACCGTTAAGACTGGGCCCCATTAGTAACACGGAGGCGGGCTGAGGAGTATCCGGTTTGACCTCAACCTCTAAACTGTTGGCCCTGTACAACCGGAACTGTGTCGCCTCGCACCGCAGTCGGATCGCGCCCCAACTGCCGCCGACCCCCGTTAATTCTAGTCTACTGTTCGCAGTCTCTAGCAAATCGCGGTCTTCTATTATCGAGGACGACGTCGAACCAGGCACCTGTAATTAATAATTATTGTTAATAATAATAATTGATTATATTCACGATAAATTAATAATAATATTGATATATTTAAAATTAATTGTATTCGTAAAAATTATGTAAAGTTTTTGCTTTTTAAATGAATTTCAATGGAATTGACAATATTTAAACATTATTCCGAAGTGTTATATTATTATTATTAATTAGAATAATAATAATATTATTAACATATCATTATGTTAAAATTTGATAATAAATTATCAACATATGTTGCTTATGCGTATCAAAGTATTGAATGTTTCTTTTCATTTTGACACATTTTCATGTTCAGGGTGCGATTTAGACGAAAGAATAGCTATATAAATATTGGCAATCACTAATTCGAGTTAGATTGCAGTTGTGATCAATGAACAATATTGATATAAATAGAAAACAGTAAGTAAGTAAGTAAATGTGGAAATAATTTATTAATTATTTTCAAATCATTTTTATTTAATAGAACAATATTGTATTATACGTTAAAGTAATCTTAAAAGAAGCAAGAATTTCACCAATTAAAAATTATTTTAATGTTTAGTTTGTATGAAAAATAATTATGAAAAACAATTAAAATTGATGAAATTTATAGCAAAACAACTTAGCCGTCATTTCCTATTAATTTCATTATATCTCACAATTTTCTTTTCTAACTTGAACTAGTAAATTGACGTAATACACGAAAATTAATGATTTATTTTTTATTTAGACTGATACTTTATACTTACTAGATAAAAAATGTAAATTCATATTATTAAATCCAAAAGAATGGTTCTTTTTTCAAACGATTATTTCCATTTTACTATATAGCTATCTCTTTCTACTAAACCGCAAACTTAAATATTTCTTTGCATTTTGACACATTTTCATAATAAAAGAAAGACGACGTAAGCGACATCTTTCGCCTAATTTCATGTGGCACCATCATACGCTGGATGAATGGTGGCTGAATATTTTGTTAAACATTTTCATGTATTAAGAATTTTCTTATTATCGTATTTTGCTCGTTTAAGAATTTCTTTGATTAAATTGCTTACTTATAACGTATATTTAAATTCAATTATTTTCACAATCAAAAAATACCAACGCATTAAAATTTCACGAAATCTATAAATTCCGGCAAGGAAGCCTCGCCATTCCGATAATTTACTGCCTAAATTATACCGGACGTTATCCATTCCGGGCGCATAATGTGAAAATTTCCCGGTGAAACAAAATTTAATGAAATGCCTTTCAGTTTCGATTTATCACCTCCCGAAACTATTTTCATTGCCCGAAGACCGAATCTTAATCCATCAATCGGATGCCGGCTTTTAGAGAGCGAATTGTCGTCCCCTCCTTCTCCCCCAACTTTTCCCTGTTTGTTTCGCTACGTTTGCACCGGAATTTATTCGCCATAATAATATATTTCCACCTTTTCCACCGACGAATTCAACATTTCCCCAAAACAACACAAAGAGTGTATATAGTTTAGGACTAAAACGATTCGTGATTTATTTGTTATTCATTTATTCTGCGATATTATATTGTTGTTGTATACTAAAATTGAAACAAATTTATTGAAGATAGCTGAAAAAATGGTCGAAAGCCATTTATAAAAATTTGTTTTGTCAGGTTAAATGCTACACCCATTTTTTTTTGTAAAATTTACATTAGGTATAATTATTGATGATGCCACTTGAACTTGTTATAATTTTAAAATATTTAATTGACTTGAAATTGTTATAATGTTGAAATATTTAATAGTTCTGAAATGGAATAAATCTGTGGCTGAAGAAATTGTGACAAACTTTTTATCTATCACTGTTTTTTTCTAACGTTTTGCCCAACAAGATTCTAATTAAACTAATTTATTCGTCAATAACTGTATATTTTCGAGTTTACGTGAAGTTATTGATCACAAAATAGAAAGACTGTTATTCCTTACTTCCTTAAGTGAAGTAAGGAATAAGACTGTTATTCCTTACATCCTTAAGTAAAGTAAGGAATAAGTCTTTTTATTTTGTAATTTATTCGTAAGTTGAAACCGCATATTATACTAAGCCAATCAGGATCTTAATTAAACCCAACGAACAAAACAGTTGACTCGCTTAAAACAAACTCCCTGAGCCATTCACACGAACACACATACACTCATGCAGTTATTGAAATTGCTGAACTAAGTACGAGTACAAACATAGCGCGAAAAGTAAATTCCTGGTTCCAATTAAAACTGAAAGGAATCCGGGCATTTCCGACATTTCTGCAATTTAACCATTAGAGCATTTAACGTGTAATTTATTCGACCGGGGACAGTGGAGTTTAGGTGCTCCTCTCCTCCCGTCCCCGCTCTCCTACGATGTTAATGGTGTCGCCGACATTTGCATGGACATGACCAATGATCCTTGCATATGTTACACTCGAATTCATTCGAAACAACAAACTGACTAACTAATGCCTAAACGCTAGCCCGTTAACTGCTATCTATTTATCATAAACTTGCTGCCCGAACACCGTCCAACCATCCACCTATCCACCTATATTCAGCCCTTTATAGAGACCCCATAAATATCCCTGCGTAATAAACGCAAACTAGCGTGAAGGCATTCGTTTTCATTTGGATCGCATAACGTGCGATTTATATGAGCTTACAACATTGTAAATAATTTTTTGTTTGTTTGATCTTTACTCTCCATTTATATTCGAAATTGTTTTAAAGCATCGGTTTTCTGGTAGAAATGAGTCAGCACGATCATATATGAAACTGGATTTTCCATGTATAACGCAATTTTTGGTATAAAAATGAAGGGTATAATTAATAAGGAAATTGACCGTAAAAATGCACAAACAAATAAACCCCCTGCAAGTGTGTGCGACTATATTAAACCCAATTTATTTTCTATTATACTCACATAAAAAAAACCCTCCCTCGCACAATACACTCTCTATTGTGATAAATCACCGAGATACTTAGGTGGAATATTTAATAAGCATGCAGGCATAACAAAGTATTCGGGGGTGATCCATCACCGAGGAACGAAGGAAAGGTCCCGATGAAAAAACATTTCGATGAACGGAATGGTACGGAACGGAAGAAATCCGGGAGATTTGGAAGTTTCGCCCGGAGCTCGCTCGCTCTCCGTCGACCGGAGGCCGAGATCGATAGCCCCGACAATTTAATTACGAATAATTAACGGAAACACTGACAAAAGCGAGTAATTGGTACGAAATGAAGACTATCGGAATACTGAAAGAAAAATACAACAGGCCTGTGTTTATTGTAGGCGCGCTTTTTAATTAAGCGCTTTAAATGCGAACGCCGGTAATAATTATTTTTAGAAAAAAAAAAAATAATAATAATAATAACATGGTATAAGGATTAAATTTTAATTTGAGACTGATTTTTTTAATTAGAAGAATATATATAAACTATAAGTCTAATTAGACAAAAAAATAAACATGTATAAAACCAAATGAAAATAAATAATAATAATACTAAAATACTAACATTACTATTAATATACTGAATATTACATATATACAAACATCTTTATTCAGACAACATCATTACATAATTGTATATATACATTTATATTTAAATAAGAAAACAAATATTGTGTTATTCTGTCCGGGCTATCGACCTGGGGTCTTTCTGCCCTGTCTGAATTTACGGTGATTTGTAATAAAAGTATCTGTTGAATATTATATATATATACATTTTTATTTCTGAAATTATACATAGAATTTTTAAATTCAATATTTACAATCATGGTTGATAAATACATCAGAAAATGGCTATCGAGCATCGGTCTTTCTGCCTACTGAATATTATTTTTTGTTGTTAATAATTTACCGAAGTTAACTTATTTATCGCAGTTAAAAATTATTTAATAATCAAACTTTTAAGCTAAAAAAATACATTCAAATGTGCATAAATGAGAAGTAACATTAGTATAATTTCATTGGAAAGGCAAAACAACGCAACGCTCTTTCCGCCCTTAATGCCCGTAATCCAATTTTATTTTGCTCATTTTTTTATATTCCATTTAAAACATTTTTATAAATACAATTTCACACCGCATTTTATCCCTTTAAACCGTTAAAATTGACTAATCCTATAATGGTTTTATACATTTAAGTTGCTCGTGCAAAAAAAAAATCCTACAACGTGAATTTTCGGGACTGAATTTAATATCAAGCGTCGTGTATAAGGGATGTAAATAGGAATAGCTTTTTATGTAAATGCACACATTGAGCAGATGTTTTAATAAGTTTTTTTCTAAGGGTGGGCATGCGGTTTATTATGCGGCGTCTTATGTGAGGAAGTGTCGCGGTGAGGAAATTAATGAAACGCGATTCTTTTAGTAATGTATTTTAGAATTTGAAAATTTTAATCACAGATGACATAACGGAATGGGAATATTTTTTTTTATCTGAGAGTTATTGTGTAGTGCCCGTTTTTGGAGCTCAAGCTTGGGCAAAGTTGCCCAATCTGGAGTATAAAATAATACCGTTTTGAAATATACAATTTTCCTTCGTGTTTGTATGGATTTTCAACGGACCATACATTATTGCAAAATCCCCTTTTTTCTCACGTTATATTTTTTTAAAGTTTACAAACATAGGCATGTTAAATCAATAACATGTCTCTGTTGGTAAACTTGCATTTATCCGTGAATATCACGTGAGAAAGAAAAGTGGAATTTTTGTAACAACAGCGTCATGATTTTTCTATAAAAGTTTACTCTTTTAGACTTTTAATTGTAGACTCATCCAACACTTGAACATTTTTTTATTTAAAGGATAAATAAATAACTTTGTTTGTTTGTGTTATACAAACAAAGTTATTTATTTGTTTATATATCTTTTAAATTAAATTAACATGTATAACGAAGTAGAAGCTTCAACTATTAAGAATTTTTTTAAAAAACTGAATTCCAAACTTGGTTTAAAAAATATAAATAAAACACTTGGTTATTGTTTCATTTTCAAAGTTACTACAAACTCTTCGTTCAGTGTATCCTGAATGCAAAACTTATGTGATATGAATTATATGTTTTTTCAAGACTCTCCATACTACCTCCGAGTAGGGTATAATTCTCCATATTAACTCCATATATTAACTGAACTAACTCCATTAGATTCAAAATAATCTTTCTACTTCGACAAGGGCTATAATAGAAAAAATGAATGTATCTCGTATTCATTTAAGGCTATAATAGAAAAAAAGGAATGTATCTCGTATTCATTTAGGGCTATAATAGAAAAAATGAATATATCTCGTATTCATTTAAGACTATAATAGAAAAAATGAATGTATCTCGTATTTATTTTTTTCTATTACAGTCCTTGTCAAAGTGGAAAGATTATTTTGAATCTAATGGAGAATTAAATTTACAACCGTTTATTATTTTTTCAGAATGTTTTTGACATTGTAAAATTTCAATTGGGCCTATGAACACGTATTTTCTATGCCTAAATGTACCAAACTCATCTAAATTTTTATGAAAAATCATAAAATAATTTTCACCAGTTTCTTGTCTTTCCCATGTTTGAGCTACAAAAAAATACAGGAACCCTGTTTTATAAAAAAATATTTAATAGAAAATCAGTTCGGTCAAAAATATATCGTGTAATATTATTCGTAATAATACTGATGATAAAATCGTTTATTGGGAAAACCGATTTTCCGCGCAAACACCATTTATAAATATGCAGTTGTAATCCGGCACTATTTAAATTTGAACAACGCTCAATGAACAAAAAGGCTTTTCGAATTTGATTCCAATGCAATTATCCAGCAAAAATGATAGAGGCGCAAAAACAAGCATAATTACAATGCAAATGCGAATTAATCCCCTTCTCTCCCTTGTAAATTCGAGTTTGCAATTTAAAACAAGACCCCTTTGCAAAAACGAACGAAATAATTTCACACAATATACATTTCAATACACCACCAAATAATCCCTTTCGCGTATAAATAATGCTGATTAATAAATTCCGTGTAATTTCGTGAAATTACGCGGGGGTGTTCATCCCTCGCATGTCTGCGAGGATGAAGATGGTGGAGTTTTCAATTATAAACTCGGACGGTAATTGAATCAATGATTAGGGAAGTTATTGGAGGGGTCGTCGAGGATGCACGGTTTTCGTTTCTCGTGTGATTTCCATGTTCGTTAACGAGGGCCTGTTTTGCATATGGATATATTGCGTGAGTGTCCGAAGGGCCGGAAGGTTAATTCACGCCATCATCCCGTTTAGCTGGTAAATAATACAACCGCACACGGCCCTCCGCGAGCGCAGAAAAAACAACTATTGTTTGAGTTTATAATTTCCAATTGTGGTGCCGCAATTCACACGTTTTGAATTCAATTAAAAGGGGGATTATCGCACTCGGCCTGATTGCTGATTACACTTCAGATTTTATATGTTTGCCGGGTTTATTATCAAATTTCCTGCGAACTCAATTTAACTAATTTCATAGTCATATAAACAATAAATAGTTGATTCTGTATGGAACAGATTTCTGCTATGCAACCTCTTAACCCCCCATGCTATATTTTATACATCCTACCAAACAAAAATAAATAGAATTTGAAAATAATTAATTAGTATTACTTTCATTTTTCACGAAGACTTCCTGAACCACGTCGGACTAATTAGTAATTCCACACATTAAGTTAGTTGCAGTTGTTAAAGAGAAACTATGTTTTTTATGTTTTAAATTAAAAAAGAAAAATAATATTTTAAAATATAGTTCTAATAATTAATAAATTATTTCCACATTTAGCTCTGTGACTTATGACTTACGTTATGTAAGTACGTTTAACAAATGCACATTAAAACAACTACTTCCCGGGCAAATACCCACGCCGGACATTGAATTACATAATGTACACCTGCTGTTGTATATCAATAAAATATTGCATAATGCAACTAATTAATATATTTAAATAACTGTGACCTACTGAATGAATACTGTTTTCTATTTATAGTTCTTTTCATTCCTTTCCTATTTAATTTTTTTATTATTATTTTTTTTAATAATAATTGCCTTAACAAAAATGTTATATCGTTATAACGCAATATAGAAAAGGTAAAACAGATAAAATTTAGTGCCCGCACGGGCATGAAAGCGGTCAGGGATGGGAATTTGCGACCTCCATTCAATTATATTTTCAATCAACCCTTATACGTTTACGACACCGGAGGCCCGAAAAGGGGAAAATGAATTTGACACCCGAATCAAAAACAATTTTTCAAGACTTAAACGTATAAAATGTTTGGGGTATTTAAATTACGTAAGCATTAAACGCCATTTATATTTTATTAGTCTGGATATTGTATTTCGCGAACACTGCTTTTTGGCAGCATCTTCATTTGATGCATAATCTTTTATTTTAATTTTTTTGTTTGCTGTATGAACAATTTTGAATATTTGTTTCTATAAATAATTTCAGCATGCATGCGATATTGTTTCATTCTTTTGTGATTTTTGTATTATAATTTGTTTAGCATTATTATAAGTTTTTTAAATTGTAAAAAGTTTATACGTTCAAATAAATAAATAAAGAATAAAAATAAATTAGTGATTTTTATTTTTGCGCTTACAATTTTAATTATTTTAACAATTTTTTGTAGTTATTTTTTTTTCACACTCTAATAATTTATTTTTCATGTTTATTTTAAGCTACTTCTGTATATTATATATTATGTACAAAGGAGATTTCCGTTTATTAATAAAAAAATGAAAATTATACAAAAAAAAACTGTAAATGAAATAAAAAGACTTTGAAAATAACAACGCTGGAGTCAAAGCGGTTGACTTTTAGACTCACTAAAACTGCTCAGTACTTTGAAAAAGACAGAACATCCGAAGGTTGAACCATTGGAGACCTGTTGAGTATGCTCAGATTGCTTGTACAGCAGAAAATCGAGGATACTTAACAGGTTTTCAAAGAGGTCAACCTTCAGATATCCTCTTTTTTTCAGGAAAAATCCTGCGGTTTAAATTACCGTAATATTACAAATAATTAATTCACGTGTATCAAAATGAGCCGAATATAAAACGTCATGCATTAATTAACGAGAGGCTCGATTGATTTCACATTAGAATAAACCAGTGCGTATTAATACGGGCAATTTTTCAAAATTGATCGCCCGGTTTGGAAATAAAATGCCGCATGAACCGTTTCCGGGGTTTATCAGTAATTAAATTATTATCGCGCGTTGTGGCTTGGACATTTTCCCCCATTTTAAAGTAATTACTAGTATTGATTACAAAACGCGCCAGCTTTTTTTTGTAGTGTGTTGCTGTATCGCTGCGGAAAAATGCAGTAACGCTTTTGATTTTTCGTTTTAGCCGATTCAGTTTCGATATAATACTCACAAGACGTGTGACTAAATTAATTATTATTATTATTATAATAGTTCAGCACTACAGACCTTACAGGCCTTTGTCTATTATTATTATATATATTATTATATATATTTATTTACGGAATTCACCATTTTTAATGGTAATTATATATCGGACACTTTTTTCTCATTAATCACTTGGTAAAACATTTTTTAAAAATATTAATTTGTAAATTAAATTCACTTGGCTTTGTTTCACTTATTTGTATTTTATTTTCTTCTTGATAACGGCATCAAGCCGAAACTAGTAGAAAATAAAATACAAATAAGGTAATTATATCTTGTAAATTAATTATGAAGGAAATAATAGGTTGTATTTAATATTACAGTTACTTAAATTTATAGATAAATATCTTGTAAGGGAATTGCATAATTACAATAAAATTAAACAAGGAAAATTTCTAGGAATGATCAATAAAATTCGATCAATCCTTTTTTCCATATTTTTTTAAAATTTTTACATTTGGAAAAAGGGATTTATCGAATTTTATTGCCATATTATTGATATTAATAAAAATAAATTCGATTAAAAAAACGCAATTTGATATAAAAATAGAATTTGTAAGATAAAATACGTATGCAGCACATACAATTTTGATCTATTTACACCCACACAATGTTTTCATTTTCATAAATAATACAAAGTCAATGTCTCCATTCCGTCGGCGTTTCTGCGCCGAGGAAAGTTTCGCAATTTGTAACGAAAGCATAAAATTATCGATACACTTGGGGTTGCAACAAGCATTGAATATTTTATGAAGCATAACACCAACACCACGGCGTAGTGCATCCTCGCAGCACCCAGGGGATTATTTATGAACCATAAACCAGAAAACGCGTTGATAAGTTCGCGCGAATTTTATCTACTTAAAAATTACGAGACGCAAATAAATATTAATCACCATTAACGCTATAAAGCGTGTAGTGAAATATATTTGGATAGTTCATGATAACTTTAAATTTACGGCATACCAATACAAATATATAAAAATTAAGCAACGCTTCTTTTTTCTTAAATCCTACTGTAAAGTTTATTGCTTTACTCAATTGACCCTCATACATGTATCAGTATATTTCGACACGACCGATAATTTTATGGAACACATTTCCCGAAATAAATCCCTTCCACGACAAAGTCGCAACTCCATATATATATATACAGGTTGCCGGGAATCAAATAGATTGGAAACAGTTTACAGCTCGATTGAAAATTTATCTTTCACGGAGCAAACCTGGAGAGTTATTACTTTAATTTTATAGCGGCGCGCTCGGTAAAGGGGGAGCGGGGCCGATGTGGATGAGGCCCTCCCGCTCTCCTAAGTGCTGCAATTGCTGTTCTATTACTTCACTCGAGTTATTACAGAATTCCTCCGATGGTTTCGCTAATGTTGTTCAAGAACTCGTCATTGTGATTAATATGCTTTTAAGTTAGTTATGTTATTTCGAAATAGAAGTGATAATTAATCGTGTGATATTTTTCGAATGGGATTCTTTTCTGTTGTTGCAAAACTTTTAATAAAAGTTATTATATTTTTAAAATTGAAGAATTTTCAGTGCACAATACTCATGTACGTAGATTGCATAGACATTTACAAGCTATAAATGCTTCATTAAACAAATTTAAGAATAGATTTGTCAATATCTTTAAAATTAAAGAATTTCATTTTGAATGAAATATTTATTTGGATATTAGCCGTAATATCCGAATATTTCATTCAAAATGAAATTCTTTAATTTTAAAAATATTGACAAATCTATTCTTATATTATTCCTGGCCCACAGTAGTTCAAAATGGGGAACTAATTGTTTTCTGAAAAAATAAGTAATCACAATAAAAATGACGCCATTGTCGAAATATATGCGTTAAAATCCTTGGAGCGGATTTAACATGATGGACATTTCGTGATTAACAACGCAGCATTTTTGTAAAATTCAACCCTTTCAAAATCGCTGAAATTATTATATTGTTGACCTTTCAGACTCTTATCAATTTGTTTGGTAAAAATAAATATATTTTAAAAATACGCAATTACTAATATTTTAACATTACTGATTATTTTTAGTATATTTCCACAGCTTCAACAAGAAGAACATTACAGGCTGATTTTCTTTAAATAAGCACGATTTCATTTAAACGGTAATTCGTTTTAAATAATGCCGGTTTTTATTTCTCATCGGAATTCTATTTACGGAGAAAGTGATCGCAACCGAAGAATGCCGTTTTAAACTTACCCTTTGATCGTTGACGTACCACGTAAGATTGGGAGCCGGAGAGGCGGGCGGCGCGGTGCATTCAGCTATAAGAGGCCCGCCCCTTTCTAATCCAGCCCTATCTACCGTAACCGCTGGTACCCCATCAGGAACGACTGAAACAAAATAATAGTTTTGATTAATTTTATTAACACCATAAGTTACAATAAAATTAAATGAGGAAAATTTCAGGAAGTGAATAGTAAAATTAGATCAATCAATAATAGTAGTATAATGTAGTAATATTTTATTATAAGGAAGAAAGGAATAAAATATTACTAAATTATATCAAGAAACTTCACGTACTCACCAACAAATATCTTCAATAATAATAGTCTTTATTTCCCATTTCTTACATGCAAGAATATACATTTCTTTCTTTCTTAATCTTATCTTCTTTTAACCGTATTGGGTGTCGAGGTTATATATATTTGCAGACAGAAAAAAATGATAGTAGGAAGCCCATGGTTCAAAGTGATGCTTCCATGAAGCATTCTAACTGTACAAATTTTTTACACTGTAAGTTTGTGAGTTTTTGACAAAGATTTATTGAAGCA
Organism: Philonthus spinipes; assembly: GCA_963082785.1. Taxonomy (NCBI): domain Eukaryota; kingdom Metazoa; phylum Arthropoda; class Insecta; order Coleoptera; family Staphylinidae; genus Philonthus; species Philonthus spinipes. Next base: position 37,272,768 of record OY720300.1, read on the forward strand.
ACTACATCCCTGCTTTAAATATAACCCCAACAAAATAAAACTTACCGTTCAAACAATTCCCCATATTCAATTTTAGTCGACAATAAACCAATTTTTCTTTCCACTAATTGTAAACATCTAGGTATCAATTTGTACACAAAACTAACTTCTCCACTCATCCACAAAACTTAAATAACTGCTACGAAGTGAATGAATACAATTTTTTTTATTTATATAATATAGACTAAAAATAACAAATTAAATAACTAAAATAACTATAACTAAAGACTGCAAAACTATAATTCCAGTATTCTTATTCATTAAATTCAAACATCGATTTCCCCTCTCTCGACAATTTCCCATTTATTTACTCTCTTTTTTTTTCAATTATCTGATGTAAAATTCTCGATGGGCTGTCAGTTCGCCAATTAGCGGTCTCATACATATTAATGCGCACAAAATAATTACCGTTTCGTTTTTAACGCAACGCAAATATCGGACACGCCGGGCTACGTAATTTATAATGGGCGATAATGTCGGATGACAGTGTCGGTTGTTATTGAATATAAATATTCCGACCGTACAATGGGCTGCGTTTATTCGCGAAATAATACCTTTATGAGGGATTGCGTTCGTGCGTCGGATCTCACTCTTTTCAGTTTATCGAAATTGATTTTTGTAAAATGTTTACACCCTGATTATTTCGAATTATAGTTTATTAGGAGACAAGAGGTAGAAAAACGGGCTGGCCTGTTATGTAAAATATTTCTAAAGAATCAGTATACCACCATAAACATTTTAACACGATCCGTGAATTAATCCTCAATTTCGAAAAAAGTTCTGATTATTATTACGAGCATTATTGAGAGCGTTATTTGATATATACATGAACGTCAATATGTCTGCCAGCAATACAAATTTGTATTAAATAAAAATGATTTGAAAATAATTTATTAATTATTTTCTAATCATTTTTATTTAATATATTTAAATAACTGTGACCAAATGAATGAATACTCTATTCTATTTAATACAAATTTATTTGACTTATGTAAACTATGTATATGGTTTTTTGCATTAATAAAGATATTATTATTATTACTAAAGATATTATTACTAAACATTCTCTCCTATTGAAATATTTACATAATATTTACACAATCTCTCGAATATGAACAAAGCTTGAGTTTAATAAGCTATGGATAATTTTCATTTAGCGTTAATAAATGCCAAATAATATATCTAATTAGACTTGATCAAACAGGGTCACGGGCCCATAAAGTTTGACCTCATGGTCCGCCCCAAGCAATACTGGATAATTACCCCTTTTACGTGCTATATCGCTGGCAGATCATACGCAAGAAATGTTTGCCTTTCAGGGGTCCAAACGCGGCTGATGAATAATAATTAATTTTTTAGTGTGTGTATTTGTGCTTATTAGGAATAATTTTATTACTTAAAAAATGAGTAGAATTAAAAACCATAATATTATAGTAAAATTTATTAATATAAAATAAAAAGTCACCGGCTATATCTCAGGATTAATAAATATAACCCTCGGGTTATTTTCCCTTATTTCAAAAGATTGGACTCCAATTTAAAATATCCAAAAAAATATTAGAAACCGATAGCTCGCAATATTTGAGTACGTGGATGCCTTAATTAGACTCCAGACTGTCACACTATATCAATTGTTTGTACTTGCTGCACCGTACAACCCCTTCACGGCACCCTCAATTTGGGTTATTTTCCCGTAGTTCGTCAGATTGGACTCCAATTAAAAAAATCCAAAAAAATATTAAAAATCGATTGTGAGTTAATTTGGGTATGTGGATGTCTTAATTAGACTCCAATGTGTCACACTATATCAATTGTTTGTACTTGCTGCACCGTACAACCCCTTCACGGCATCCTCAATTTGGGTTATTTTCCTGTAGTTCGTCATATTGGACTTACATTAAAAAAATCCAAAAAAATATTAAAAACCGATTGTGAGTTAATTTGAGTAAATGGATGTCTTACATAGACTCCAAACTGTCTCACTTTATCAATTGTTTGTACTTGCTGCACCGTACAACCCCTTCACGGCACCCTCAATTTGGGTTATTTTCACGTAGTTCGTCAGATTGGACTTCAATTAAGAAAATTCAAAAAAATATTAAAAACCGATTTCGAGTTAATTTGAGTAGATAGGTGTCTTAAAGAGACTCAAAACTGTCACATTATATCAACTGTTTGTACTTGCTGCATCATATAACACCTTCACAGCACTCTCAACTTGGGTTATTTTCGCTTAGTTCGACAGATTGGACTCCAATTAAAAAAATCCAAAAAAATATTAGAAACCGATTGTCAGCTAATTTGAGCAGATGGATGTCTTAATTAGACTCCAAAGTGTCACACTATATCAATTGTTTGTACTTGCTGCACCGTGCAACCCCTCCACAGGACCTTTAATTTGGGTTATTTTCGCTTAGTCCGACAGATTGGACTCCAATTAAAAAAATACAAAAAAATATTAGAAACCGATTATCAGCTAATTTGAGCAGATGTATGTCTTAATTAGACTCCAAAATGTCACACTATATTAATTGTTTGTATTTGCTGCACCGTGCAACCCCTCCACTGCACCCTCAATTTGGGTTATTTTCTCGTTGTTCGTCAGATTGGACTCCAATTAAAAAAAATCAAAAAAAATATTAAAAACCGATTGTGAGTTAATTTGAGTATATGGATGTCTTAAATAGACTCCATAGTGTCACACTGTATCAATTGTTTGTACTTGCTGCACCGTACAACCCTTCCACAGCACCCTCAATTTGGGTTATTTTCGCTTAGTTCGACATATTGGACTCCATTTAAAAAAAATCAAAAAAAATATTAGAAATCGATTATCAGCTAATTTGAGTAGATGGATGTCTTATTTAGACTCCAAGGTGTCACATTATATCTTTTTTTTGTACTTGCTGCACCGTACAACTCCTCCACAGCACCCTCAGTTTGGGTTATTTTCTCGTAGTTCGTCAGATTGGACTCCAATTTAAAAAATCCAAAAAAATATTAAAAACCGATTGTGAGTTAATTTGAGTAGATGGATGTCTTAAATAGACTCCAAACTGTCACAATATATCAATTGTTTGTACTTGCTACACTGTACAAACTCTTTACGGCACCCTCAATTTGGGTTATTTTCGCTTAGTTCGACAGATTGGACTCCAATTAAAAAAGTCCAAAAAAATATTAGAAACCGATTGTTAGCTAATTTGAGTAGATGGATGTCTTAATTAGACTCCAAAGTGTCATACAATATCAATTGTTTGTACTTGCTGCACCGTGCAACCCCTCCACAGCACCCTCAACTTAGGTTGTTTTTGCTTAGTTCGACAGATTGGACTCCAATTTTAAAAATACAAAAAAATATTAAAAATCGATTGCGAGCTAATTTGAGTAGATGAATATCTTAATAAGACTCCAAAGTTCGTAGCAAATTCAGAAATTCCTCCACCCTTTATTTCAAGAGTAAGATAAAAGAAGTCTGTAACATTTTTGTTTCGTGAACTCATCATGATTTAAAAAAAAATAGTTTTAGCATGTCTTTATTAGAACTTTTTTGAGATAATCGGAGTATTATATTTTTGACTGTTCATTGCATACCTTGCCGAAAAAGTTACCATCTTGAAAATTATTTCCAGGATTTTTTCATGATCGATTTTCAACATTTTTTTACTGTAAAGCTGTAGGTCTTATAGTTCCAGAGATTATTATAATTTTGGCTGTTCATTACGCCCCTCTACCAGAAAAGTTACGTACTCGAAAATTATCTCCAGAATATTCTCATTAATATATTTTCATTATTTTTTTTTAATTGAAAGCTCTAGAACTCATAATTCTTGAGATATTGCCGTTGAGAAAGGTCACCGGCAATATCTCAGGATGTTATTCAGGATATTATTTAGAAACCCGATAGATGTACGCATAGTAGTTGGAGAATTTCTATTGTCCAATAATAGAAAGGAGTATTTATTTGGTAATTTTAATTTTTAGTGCAAATTAATTTCTCTGCAATTCCCCAATCAAGATTGCACATTGCATTAAAGATGAGCAACTTGTGAAAAAAATCGCGTACTTCTTGTTCGGGGAGTAATTAAATGGGTTTATAGTTAGGCGAAATATTAATAGCGGTCGGGTTAACTACTTTGAGTCTCAATTATGTGCGGCTTAATTACTTTAGAAATTATTTAGTAATTTACCCCGGC